>JAILYF010000016.1:0-2400000 GCA_025491095.1 Brachionus asplanchnoidis
ATAATACTGAACTTAGTTATTTTTACAGTATTGAAAAATATTAATGTTTATTAAAATTTTTGAATTTCTGCTTTTTTGCGTTTGAGAACGTTTTTTATAAAAAGTATCAAAGCTCATTAAGTTCTTATCCAAATTGAACAAAAATGGTACAAAATAAAGCTTAGATAATACTGAACTTAGTTATTTTTACAGTATTGAAAAATATTAATGTTTATTAAAATTTTTGAATTTCTGCTTTTTTGCGTTTGAGAACGTTTTTTATAAAAAGTATCCAAGCTCATTAAGTTCTTATCCAAATTGAACAAAAATGGTACAAAAATAAAGCTGAGATAAACTGAACTTAGTTATTTTTACAGTATTGAAAAATATTAATGTTTATTAAAATTTTGAATTTCTGCTTTTTTGCGTTTGAGAACGTTTTTTATAAAAAGTATCCAAGCTCATTAAGTTCTTATCCAAATTGAACAAAAATGGTACAAAATAAAGCTGAGATAAAACTGAACTTAGTTATTTTTACAGTATTGAAAAATATTAATGTTTATTAAAATTTTTGAATTTCTGCTTTTTTGCGTTTGAGAACGTTTTTTATAAAAAGTATCCAAGCTCATTAAGTTCTTATCCAAATTGAACAAAAATGGTACAAAATAAAGCTAGATAAACTGAACTTAGTTATTTTACAGTATTGAAAAATATTAATGTTTATTAAAATTTTGGAATTTCTGCTTTTTTGCGTTTGAGAACGTTTTTTATAAAAAGTATCCAAGCTCATTAAGTTCTTATCCAAATTGAACAAAAATGGTACAAAATAAAGCTTAGATAATACTGAACTTAGTTATTTTTACAGTATTGAAAAATATTAATGTTTATTAAAATTTTGAATTTCTGCTTTTTTGCGTTTTAGGAACGTTTTTTATAAAAATTATCAAAGCTCATTAAGTTCTTATCCAAATTGAACAAAAATGGTACAAAATAAAGCTGAGATAAACTGAACTTAGTTATTTTTACAGTATTGAAAAATATTAATGTTTATTAAAATTTTGGAATTTCTGCTTTTTTGCGTTTGAGAACGTTTTTTATAAAAAGTATCCAAGCTCATTAAGTTCTTATCCAAATTGAACAAAAATGGTACAAAATAAAGCTTAGATAAAACTGAACTTAGTTATTTTTACAGTATTGAAAAATATTAATGTTTATTAAAATTTTTGAATTTCTGCTTTTTTGCGTTTGAGAACGTTTTTTATAAAAAGTATCCAAGCTCATTAAGTTCTTATCCAAATTGAACAAAAATGGTACCAAAATAAAGCTTAGATAATACTGAACTTAGTTATTTTTACAGTATTGAAAAATATTAATGTTTATTAAAATTTTGGAATTTCTGCTTTTTTGCGTTTGAGAACGTTTTTTATAAAAAGTATCCAAGCTCATTAAGTTCTTATCCAAATTGAACAAAAATGGTACAAAATAAAGCTTAGATAATACTGAACTTAGTTATTTTTACAGTATTGAAAAATATTAATGTTTATTAAAATTTTTGAATTTCTGCTTTTTTGCGTTTGAGAACGTTTTTTATAAAAAGTATCCAAGCTCATTAAGTTCTTATCCAAATTGAACAAAAATGGTACCAAAATAAAGCTGAGATAATACTGAACTTAGTTATTTTTACAGTATTGAAAAATATTAATGTTTATTAAAATTTTTGAATTTCTGCTTTTTTGCGTTTGAGAACGTTTTTTTATAAAAAGTATCCAAGCTCATTAAGTTCTTATCCAAATTGAACAAAAATGGTATCAAAATAAAGCTGAGATAATACTGAACTTAGTTATTTATACAGTATTGAAAAAAATTAATGTTTATTAAAATTTTGGAATTTTTGCTTTTTTGCGTTTTAGTGCGTTTTTTATAAAAAGTATCCAAGCTCATTAAGTTCTTATCCAAATTGAACAAAAATGGTACAAAAATAAAGCTTAGATAATACTGAACTTAGTTATTTTTACAGTATTGAAAAATATTAATGTTTATTAAAATTTTTGAATTTCTGCTTTTTTGCGTTTGAGAACGTTTTTTATAAAAAGTATCCAAGCTCATTAAGTTCTTATCCAAATTGAACAAAAATGGTACCAAAATAAAGCTGAGATAATACTGAACTTAGTTATTTTTACAGTATTGAAAAATATTAATGTTTATTAAAATTTTTGAATTTCTGCTTTTTTGCGTTTGAGAACGTTTTTTATAAAAAGTATCCAAGCTCATTAAGTTCTTATCCAAATTGAACAAAAATGGTACAAAATAAAGCTTAGATAAAACTGAACTTAGTTATTTTTACAGTATTGAAAAATATTAATGTTTATTAAAATTTTGGAATTTCTGCTTTTTTGCGTTTGAGAACGTTTTTTATAAAAATTATCAAAGCTCATTAAGTTCTTATCCAAATTGAACAAAAATGGTACAAAAATAAAGCTGAGATAAAACTGAACTTAGTTATTTTTACAGTATTGAAAAATATTAATGTTTATTAAAATTTTGAATTTCTGCTTTTTTGCGTTTGAGAACGTTTTTTATAAAAAGTATCCAAGCTCATTAAGTTCTTATCCAAATTGAACAAAAATGGTACAAAATAAAGCTTAGATAATACTGAACTTAGTTATTTTTACAGTATTGAAAAATATTAATGTTTATTAAAATTTTGGAATTTCTGCTTTTTTGCGTTTGAGAACGTTTTTTATAAAAAGTATCCAAGCTCATTAAGTTCTTATCCAAATTGAACAAAAATGGTACAAAATAAAGCTGAGATAAACTGAACTTAGTTATTTTTACAGTATTGAAAAATATTAATGTTTATTAAAATTTTGGAATTTCTGCTTTTTTGCGTTTTAGTGCGTTTTTTATAAAAAGTATCCAAGCTCATTAAGTTCTTATCCAAATTGAACAAAAATGGTACAAAATAAAGCTGAGATAATACTGAACTTAGTTATTTTTACAGTATTGAAAAATATTAATGTTTATTAAAATTTTGGAATTTCTGCTTTTTTGCGTTTGAGTACGTTTTTTATAAAAAGTATCCAAGCTCATTAAGTTCTTATCCAAATTGAACAAAAATGGTACAAAATAAAGCTTAGATAATACTGAACTTAGTTATTTTTACAGTATTGAAAAATATTAATGTTTATTAAAATTTTTGAATTTCTGCTTTTTTGCGTTTTAGTGCGTTTTTTATAAAAATTATCAAAGCTCATTAAGTTCTTATCCAAATTGAACAAAAATGGTACAAAATAAAGCTGAGATAAACTGAACTTAGTTATTTTTACAGTATTGAAAAATATTAATGTTTATTAAAATTTTTGAATTTCTGCTTTTTTGCGTTTGAGAACGTTTTTTATAAAAAGTATCCAAGCTCATTAAGTTCTTATCCAAATTGAACAAAAATGGTACAAAAATAAAGCTTAGATAATACTGAACTTAGTTATTTTTACAGTATTGAAAAATATTAATGTTTATTAAAATTTTGAATTTCTGCTTTTTTGCGTTTGAGAACGTTTTTTATAAAAAGTATCCAAGCTCATTAAGTTCTTATCCAAATTGAACAAAAATGGTACCAAAATAAAGCTTAGATAATACTGAACTTAGTTATTTTTACAGTATTGAAAAATATTAATGTTTATTAAAATTTTTGAATTTCTGCTTTTTTGCGTTTGAGAACGTTTTTTATAAAAAGTATCCAAGCTCATTAAGTTCTTATCCAAATTGAACAAAAATGGTACAAAAATAAAGCTTAGATAAAACTGAACTTAGTTATTTTTACAGTATTGAAAAATATTAATGTTTATTAAAATTTTGGAATTTCTGCTTTTTTGCGTTTTAGTACGTTTTTTATAAAAAGTATCAAAGCTCATTAAGTTCTTATCCAAATTGAACAAAAATGGTACAAAAATAAAGCTTAGATAATACTGAACTTAGTTATTTTTACAGTATTGAAAAATATTAATGTTTATTAAAATTTTGAATTTCTGCTTTTTTGCGTTTTAGTGACGTTTTTTATAAAAATTATCAAAGCTCATTAAGTTCTTATCCAAATTGAACAAAAATGGTACCAAAATAAAGCTTAGATAATACTGAACTTAGTTATTTTTACAGTATTGAAAAATATTAATGTTTATTAAAATTTTGAATTTCTGCTTTTTTGCGTTTTAGTGACGTTTTTTATAAAAAGTATCCAAGCTCATTAAGTTCTTATCCAAATTGAACAAAAATGGTACAAAAATAAAGCTTAGATAATACTGAACTTAGTTATTTTTACAGTATTGAAAAATATTAATGTTTATTAAAATTTTTGAATTTCTGCTTTTTTGCGTTTGAGAACGTTTTTTATAAAAAGTATCCAAGCTCATTAAGTTCTTATCCAAATTGAACAAAAATGGTACAAAAATAAAGCTTAGATAATACTGAACTTAGTTATTTTTACAGTATTGAAAAATATTAATGTTTATTAAAATTTTGAATTTCTGCTTTTTTGCGTTTTAGTAGCGTTTTTTATAAAAAGTATCAAAGCTCATTAAGTTCTTATCCAAATTGAACAAAAATGGTACCAAAATAAAGCTGAGATAAACTGAACTTAGTTATTTTTACAGTATTGAAAAATATTAATGTTTATTAAAATTTTTGAATTTCTGCTTTTTTGCGTTTGAGTACGTTTTTTATAAAAATTATCCAAGCTCATTAAGTTCTTATCCAAATTGAACAAAAATGGTACCAAAATAAAGCTGAGATAAACTGAACTTAGTTATTTTTACAGTATTGAAAAATATTAATGTTTATTAAAATTTTGAATTTCTGCTTTTTTGCGTTTTAGTGACGTTTTTTATAAAAATTATCAAAGCTCATTAAGTTCTTATCCAAATTGAACAAAAATGGTACCAAAATAAAGCTTAGATAATACTGAACTTAGTTATTTTTACAGTATTGAAAAATATTAATGTTTATTAAAATTTTTGAATTTCTGCTTTTTTGCGTTTGAGAACGTTTTTTATAAAAAGTATCCAAGCTCATTAAGTTCTTATCCAAATTGAACAAAAATGGTACCAAAATAAAGCTTAGATAATACTGAACTTAGTTATTTTTACAGTATTGAAATATTAATGTTTATTAAAATTTTTGAATTTCTGCTTTTTTGCGTTTTAGTACGTTTTTTATAAAAATTATCAAAGCTCATTAAGTTCTTATCCAAATTGAACAAAAATGGTACAAAAATAAAGCTTAGATAAACTGAACTTAGTTATTTTTACAGTATTGAAAAATATTAATGTTTATTAAAATTTTGGAATTTCTGCTTTTTTGCGTTTGAGAACGTTTTTTATAAAAAGTATCCAAGCTCATTAAGTTCTTATCCAAATTGAACAAAAATGGTACAAAAATAAAGCTTAGATAATACTGAACTTAGTTATTTTACAGTATTGAAAAATATTAATGTTTATTAAAATTTTGGAATTTCTGCTTTTTTGCGTTTTAGTGCGTTTTTTATAAAAATTATCAAAGCTCATTAAGTTCTTATCCAAATTGAACAAAAATGGTACCAAAATAAAGCTGAGATAAAACTGAACTTAGTTATTTTTACAGTATTGAAAAATATTAATGTTTATTAAAATTTTGAATTTCTGCTTTTTTGCGTTTGAGAACGTTTTTTATAAAAAGTATCCAAGCTCATTAAGTTCTTATCCAAATTGAACAAAAATGGTACAAAATAAAGCTTAGATAATACTGAACTTAGTTATTTTTACAGTATTGAAAAATATTAATGTTTATTAAAATTTTTGAATTTCTGCTTTTTTGCGTTTGAGAACGTTTTTTATAAAAAGTATCCAAGCTCATTAAGTTCTTATCCAAATTGAACAAAAATGGTACAAAATAAAGCTTAGATAAACTGAACTTAGTTATTTTTACAGTATTGAAAAATATTAATGTTTATTAAAATTTTTGAATTTCTGCTTTTTTGCGTTTGAGAACGTTTTTTATAAAAAGTATCCAAGCTCATTAAGTTCTTATCCAAATTGAACAAAAATGGTACCAAAATAAAGCTTAGATAATACTGAACTTAGTTATTTTTACAGTATTGAAAAATATTAATGTTTATTAAAATTTTTGAATTTCTGCTTTTTTGCGTTTGAGAACGTTTTTTATAAAAAGTATCAAGCTCATTAAGTTCTTATCCAAATTGAACAAAAATGGTACAAAAATAAAGCTGAGATAATACTGAACTTAGTTATTTTTACAGTATTGAAAAATATTAATGTTTATTAAAATTTTTGAATTTCTGCTTTTTTGCGTTTTAGTGCGTTTTTTATAAAAATTATCAAAGCTCATTAAGTTCTTATCCAAATTGAACAAAAATGGTACCAAAATAAAGCTGAGATAAAACTGAACTTAGTTATTTTTACAGTATTGAAAAATATTAATGTTTATTAAAATTTTTGAATTTCTGCTTTTTTGCGTTTGAGAACGTTTTTTATAAAAAGTATCCAAGCTCATTAAGTTCTTATCCAAATTGAACAAAAATGGTACAAAATAAAGCTGAGATAATACTGAACTTAGTTATTTTTACAGTATTGAAAAATATTAATGTTTATTAAAATTTTTGAATTTCTGCTTTTTTGCGTTTGAGAACGTTTTTTATAAAAAGTATCCAAGCTCATTAAGTTCTTATCCAAATTGAACAAAAATGGTACCAAAATAAAGCTGAGATAAAACTGAACTTAGTTATTTATACAGTATTGAAAAATATTAATGTTTATTAAAATTTTTGAATTTCTGCTTTTTTGCGTTTTAGTGCGTTTTTTATAAAAATTATCAAAGCTCATTAAGTTCTTATCCAAATTGAACAAAAATGGTACAAAAATAAAGCTTAGATAAAACTGAACTTAGTTATTTTTACAGTATTGAAAAATATTAATGTTTATTAAAATTTTTGAATTTCTGCTTTTTTGCGTTTTAGTGACGTTTTTATAAAAATTATCAAAGCTCATTAAGTTCTTATCCAAATTGAACAAAAATGGTACCAAAATAAAGCTGAGATAAAACTGAACTTAGTTATTTATACAGTATTGAAAAATATTAATGTTTATTAAAATTTTTGAATTTCTGCTTTTTTGCGTTTTAGGGAGTTTTTTATAAAAAGTATCCAAGCTCATTAAGTTCTTATCCAAATTGAACAAAAATGGTACAAAAATAAAGCTGAGATAAACTGAACTTAGTTATTTATACAGTATTGAAAAATATTAATGTTTATTAAAATTTTGAATTTCTGCTTTTTTGCGTTTGAGAACGTTTTTTATAAAAAGTATCCAAGCTCATTAAGTTCTTATCCAAATTGAACAAAAATGGTACCAAAATAAAGCTTAGATAATACTGAACTTAGTTATTTTTACAGTATTGAAAAATATTAATGTTTATTAAAATTTTTGAATTTCTGCTTTTTTGCGTTTTAGTGCGTTTTTTATAAAAATTATCCAAGCTCATTAAGTTCTTATCCAAATTGAACAAAAATGGTACCAAAATAAAGCTGAGATAAACTGAACTTAGTTATTTTTACAGTATTGAAAAATATTAATGTTTATTAAAATTTTTGAATTTCTGCTTTTTTGCGTTTGAGAACGTTTTTTATAAAAAGTATCCAAGCTCATTAAGTTCTTATCCAAATTGAACAAAAATGGTACAAAATAAAGCTTAGATAAAACTGAACTTAGTTATTTTTACAGTATTAAAAAAAATTAATGTTTATTAAAATTTTGGAATTTCTGCTTTTTTGCGTTTGAGAACGTTTTTTATAAAAAGTATCCAAGCTCATTAAGTTCTTATCCAAATTGAACAAAAATGGTACAAAATAAAGCTGAGATAAACTGAACTTAGTTATTTTTACAGTATTGAAAAATATTAATGTTTATTAAAATTTTGATTTTCTGCTTTTTTGCGTTTGAGAACGTTTTTTATAAAAAGTATCCAAGCTCATTAAGTTCTTATCCAAATTGAACAAAAATGGTACAAAAATAAAGCTTAGATAATACTGAACTTAGTTATTTTTACAGTATTGAAAAATATTAATGTTTATTAAAATTTTTGAATTTCTGCTTTTTTGCGTTTGAGAACGTTTTTTATAAAAAGTATCCAAGCTCATTAAGTTCTTATCCAAATTGAACAAAAATGGTACAAAATAAAGCTGAGATAAAACTGAACTTAGTTATTTTACAGTATTGAAAAATATTAATGTTTATTAAAATTTTTGAATTTCTGCTTTTTTGCGTTTGAGAACGTTTTTTATAAAAAGTATCCAAGCTCATTAAGTTCTTATCCAAATTGAACAAAAATGGTACCAAAATAAAGCTTAGATAATACTGAACTTAGTTATTTTTACAGTATTGAAAAATATTAATGTTTATTAAAATTTTTGAATTTCTGCTTTTTTGCGTTTTGAGAACGTTTTTTATAAAAGTATCCAAGCTCATTAAGTTCTTATCCAAATTGAACAAAAATGGTACAAAATAAAGCTTAGATAATACTGAACTTAGTTATTTTTACAGTATTGAAAAATATTAATGTTTATTAAAATTTTTGAATTTCTGCTTTTTTGCGTTTTAGTGCGTTTTTTATAAAAATTATCAAAGCTCATTAAGTTCTTATCCAAATTGAACAAAAATGGTACCAAAATAAAGCTGAGATAAAACTGAACTTAGTTATTTTTACAGTATTGAAAAATATTAATGTTTATTAAAATTTTGGAATTTCTGCTTTTTTGCGTTTGAGAACGTTTTTTATAAAAAGTATCCAAGCTCATTAAGTTCTTATCCAAATTGAACAAAAATGGTACAAAATAAAGCTTAGATAAACTGAACTTAGTTATTTTTACAGTATTGAAAAATATTAATGTTTATTAAAATTTTTGATTTTCTGCTTTTTTGCGTTTTGAGAACGTTTTTTATAAAAAGTATCCAAGCTCATTAAGTTCTTATCCAAATTGAACAAAAATGGTACCAAAATAAAGCTGAGATAAAACTGAACTTAGTTATTTTTACAGTATTGAAAAATATTAATGTTTATTAAAATTTTTGAATTTCTGCTTTTTTGCGTTTGAGAACGTTTTTTATAAAAAGTATCCAAGCTCATTAAGTTCTTATCCAAATTGAACAAAAATGGTACCAAAATAAAGCTGAGAAAACTGAACTTAGTTATTTTTACAGTATTGAAAAATATTAATGTTTATTAAAATTTTGGAATTTCTGCTTTTTTGCGTTTGAGAACGTTTTTTATAAAAAGTATCCAAGCTCATTAAGTTCTTATCCAAATTGAACAAAAATGGTACAAAAATAAAGCTGAGATAAAACTGAACTTAGTTATTTATACAGTATTGAAAAAAATTAATGTTTATTAAAATTTTGGAATTTCTGCTTTTTTGCGTTTGAGAACGTTTTTTATAAAAAGTATCCAAGCTCATTAAGTTCTTATCCAAATTGAACAAAAATGGTACCAAAATAAAGCTTAGATAATACTGAACTTAGTTATTTTTACAGTATTGAAAAATATTAATGTTTATTAAAATTTTGAATTTCTGCTTTTTTGCGTTTGAGAACGTTTTTTATAAAAAGTATCCAAGCTCATTAAGTTCTTATCCAAATTGAACAAAAATGGTACCAAAATAAAGCTGAGATAAAACTGAACTTAGTTATTTTTACAGTATTGAAAAATATTAATGTTTATTAAAATTTTTGAATTTCTGCTTTTTTGCGTTTGAGAACGTTTTTTATAAAAAGTATCCAAGCTCATTAAGTTCTTATCCAAATTGAACAAAAATGGTACAAAAATAAAGCTGAGATAAAAGTGAACTTAGTTATTTTTACAGTATTGAAAAATATTAATGTTTATTAAAATTTTGAATTTCTGCTTTTTTGCGTTTTAGTGCGTTTTTTATAAAAAGTATCCAAGCTCATTAAGTTCTTATCCAAATTGAACAAAAATGGTACCAAAATAAAGCTGAGATAAAACTGAACTTAGTTATTTTTACAGTATTGAAAAATATTAATGTTTATTAAAATTTTTGAATTTCTGCTTTTTTGCGTTTGAGAACGTTTTTTATAAAAAGTATCCAAGCTCATTAAGTTCTTATCCAAATTGAACAAAAATGGTCACAAAATAAAGCTGAGATAAACTGAACTAAGTTATTTTTACAGTATTGAAAAATATTAATGTTTATTAAAATTTTGATTTTCTGCTTTTTTGCGTTTGAGAACGTTTTTTATAAAAAGTATCAAAGCTCATTAAGTTCTTATCCAAATTGAACAAAAATGGTACAAAATAAAGCTTAGATAAACTGAACTTAGTTATTTTTACAGTATTGAAAAATATTAATGTTTATTAAAATTTTTGAATTTCTGCTTTTTTGCGTTTTAGGGAGTTTTTTATAAAAAGTATCCAAGCTCATTAAGTTCTTATCCAAATTGAACAAAAATGGTACAAAAATAAAGCTTAGATAAAACTGAACTTAGTTATTTTTACAGTATTGAAAAATATTAATGTTTATTAAAATTTTTGAATTTCTGCTTTTTTGCGTTTTAGTGACGTTTTTTATAAAAATTATCAAGCTCATTAAGTTCTTATCCAAATTGAACAAAAATGGTACAAAATAAAGCTGAGATAAACTGAACTTAGTTATTTTTACAGTATTGAAAAATATTAATGTTTATTAAAATTTTTGAATTTCTGCTTTTTTGCGTTTTAGTGACGTTTTTTATAAAAAGTATCAAAGCTCATTAAGTTCTTATCCAAATTGAACAAAAATGGTACCAAAATAAAGCTTAGATAATACTGAACTTAGTTATTTTTACAGTATTGAAAAATATTAATGTTTATTAAAATTTTTGAATTTCTGCTTTTTTGCGTTTTAGTGAGTTTTTTATAAAAAGTATCCAAGCTCATTAAGTTCTTATCCAAATTGAACAAAAATGGTACCAAAATAAAGCTGAGATAAAACTGAACTTAGTTATTTTTACAGTATTGAAAAATATTAATGTTTATTAAAATTTTTGAATTTCTGCTTTTTTGCGTTTGAGAACGTTTTTTATAAAAATTATCCAAGCTCATTAAGTTCTTATCCAAATTGAACAAAAATGGTACAAAATAAAGCTGAGATAAAACTGAACTTAGTTATTTTTACAGTATTGAAAAATATTAATGTTTATTAAAATTTTTGAATTTCTGCTTTTTTGCGTTTGAGAACGTTTTTTATAAAAAGTATCCAAGCTCATTAAGTTCTTATCCAAATTGAACAAAAATGGTACAAAATAAAGCTGAGATAAAACTGAACTTAGTTATTTTTACAGTATTGAAAAATATTAATGTTTATTAAAATTTTTGAATTTCTGCTTTTTTGCGTTTGAGAACGTTTTTTATAAAAAGTATCCAAGCTCATTAAGTTCTTATCCAAATTGAACAAAAATGGTACAAAATAAAGCTTAGATAAACTGAACTTAGTTATTTTTACAGTATTGAAAAATATTAATGTTTATTAAAATTTTTGAATTTCTGCTTTTTTGCGTTTGAGAACGTTTTTTATAAAAAGTATCAAAGCTCATTAAGTTCTTATCCAAATTGAACAAAAATGGTACCAAAATAAAGCTGAGATAAAACTGAACTTAGTTATTTTTACAGTATTGAAAAATATTAATGTTTATTAAAATTTTGAATTTCTGCTTTTTTGCGTTTTAGTGCGTTTTTATAAAAAGTATCCAAGCTCATTAAGTTCTTATCCAAATTGAACAAAAATGGTACCAAAATAAAGCTGAGATAAAACTGAACTTAGTTATTTTTACAGTATTGAAAAATATTAATGTTTATTAAAATTTTGGAATTTCTGCTTTTTTGCGTTTGAGAACGTTTTTTATAAAAAGTATCCAAGCTCATTAAGTTCTTATCCAAATTGAACAAAAATGGTACAAAAATAAAGCTGAGATAAAACTGAACTTAGTTATTTTACAGTATTGAAAAATATTAATGTTTATTAAAATTTTTGAATTTCTGCTTTTTTGCGTTTGAGAACGTTTTTTATAAAAAGTATCCAAGCTCATTAAGTTCTTATCCAAATTGAACAAAAATGGTACCAAAATAAAGCTGAGATAAAACTGAACTTAGTTATTTTTACAGTATTGAAAAATATTAATGTTTATTAAAATTTTTGAATTTCTGCTTTTTTGCGTTTGAGAACGTTTTTTATAAAAAGTATCCAAGCTCATTAAGTTCTTATCCAAATTGAACAAAAATGGTACAAAAATAAAGCTGAGATAAAACTGAACTTAGTTATTTTTACAGTATTGAAAAATATTAATGTTTATTAAAATTTTTGAATTTCTGCTTTTTTGCGTTTGAGAACGTTTTTTATAAAAAGTATCCAAGCTCATTAAGTTCTTATCCAAATTGAACAAAAATGGTACAAAAATAAAGCTTAGATAATACTGAACTTAGTTATTTTTACAGTATTGAAAAATATTAATGTTTATTAAAATTTTGAATTTCTGCTTTTTTGCGTTTTAGTGCGTTTTTTATAAAAATTATCAAAGCTCATTAAGTTCTTATCCAAATTGAACAAAAATGGTACCAAAATAAAGCTGAGATAAAACTGAACTTAGTTATTTTTACAGTATTGAAAAATATTAATGTTTATTAAAATTTTTGAATTTCTGCTTTTTTGCGTTTGAGAACGTTTTTTATAAAAAGTATCCAAGCTCATTAAGTTCTTATCCAAATTGAACAAAAATGGTACCAAAATAAAGCTTAGATAAAACTGAACTTAGTTATTTTTACAGTATTGAAAAATATTAATGTTTATTAAAATTTTGGAATTTCTGCTTTTTTGCGTTTGAGAACGTTTTTTATAAAAAGTATCCAAGCTCATTAAGTTCTTATCCAAATTGAACAAAAATGGTACCAAAATAAAGCTGAGATAAACTGAACTTAGTTATTTTTACAGTATTGAAAAATATTAATGTTTATTAAAATTTTTGAATTTCTGCTTTTTTGCGTTTTAGTGCGTTTTTTATAAAAATTATCAAAGCTCATTAAGTTCTTATCCAAATTGAACAAAAATGGTACCAAAATAAAGCTGAGATAAAACTGAACTTAGTTATTTTTACAGTATTGAAAAATATTAATGTTTATTAAAATTTTGGAATTTCTGCTTTTTTGCGTTTGAGAACGTTTTTTATAAAAAGTATCCAAGCTCATTAAGTTCTTATCCAAATTGAACAAAAATGGTACAAAATAAAGCTGAGATAAACTGAACTTAGTTATTTTTACAGTATTGAAAAATATTAATGTTTATTAAAATTTTTGAATTTCTGCTTTTTTGCGTTTGAGAACGTTTTTTATAAAAAGTATCCAAGCTCATTAAGTTCTTATCCAAATTGAACAAAAATGGTACCAAAATAAAGCTTAGATAATACTGAACTTAGTTATTTTTACAGTATTGAAAAATATTAATGTTTATTAAAATTTTGAATTTCTGCTTTTTTGCGTTTGAGAACGTTTTTTATAAAAAGTATCCAAGCTCATTAAGTTCTTATCCAAATTGAACAAAAATGGTACAAAATAAAGCTGAGATAAAACTGAACTTAGTTATTTTTACAGTATTGAAAAATATTAATGTTTATTAAAATTTTTGAATTTCTGCTTTTTTGCGTTTGAGAACGTTTTTTATAAAAAGTATCCAAGCTCATTAAGTTCTTATCCAAATTGAACAAAAATGGTACAAAATAAAGCTTAGATAAACTGAACTTAGTTATTTTTACAGTATTGAAAAATATTAATGTTTATTAAAATTTTTGAATTTCTGCTTTTTTGCGTTTTAGTGCGTTTTTTATAAAAATTATCAAAGCTCATTAAGTTCTTATCCAAATTGAACAAAAATGGTACCAAAATAAAGCTGAGATAAAACTGAACTTAGTTATTTTTACAGTATTGAAAAATATTAATGTTTATTAAAATTTTTGAATTTCTGCTTTTTTGCGTTTGAGAACGTTTTTTATAAAAAGTATCCAAGCTCATTAAGTTCTTATCCAAATTGAACAAAAATGGTACAAAATAAAGCTTAGATAAACTGAACTTAGTTATTTTTACAGTATTGAAAAATATTAATGTTTATTAAAATTTTTGAATTTCTGCTTTTTTGCGTTTGAGTACGTTTTTTATAAAAAGTATCCAAGCTCATTAAGTTCTTATCCAAATTGAACAAAAATGGTACAAAATAAAGCTGAGATAAACTGAACTTAGTTATTTTTACAGTATTGAAAAATATTAATGTTTATTAAAATTTTTGAATTTCTGCTTTTTTGCGTTTGAGAACGTTTTTTATAAAAAGTATCCAAGCTCATTAAGTTCTTATCCAAATTGAACAAAAATGGTATCAAAATAAAGCTGAGATAATACTGAACTTAGTTATTTTTACAGTATTGAAAAATATTAATGTTTATTAAAATTTTTGAATTTCTGCTTTTTTGCGTTTTAGTGCGTTTTTTATAAAAATTATCAAAGCTCATTAAGTTCTTATCCAAATTGAACAAAAATGGTACCAAAATAAAGCTTAGATAAAACTGAACTTAGTTATTTTTACAGTATTGAAAAATATTAATGTTTATTAAAATTTTTGAATTTCTGCTTTTTTGCGTTTGAGAACGTTTTTTATAAAAAGTATCCAAGCTCATTAAGTTCTTATCCAAATTGAACAAAATGGTACCAAAATAAAGCTTAGATAATACTGAACTTAGTTATTTTTACAGTATTGAAAAATATTAATGTTTATTAAAATTTTTGAATTTCTGCTTTTTTGCGTTTGAGAACGTTTTTTATAAAAAGTATCCAAGCTCATTAAGTTCTTATCCAAATTGAACAAAAATGGTACAAAATAAAGCTGAGATAAACTGAACTTAGTTATTTTTACAGTATTGAAAAATATTAATGTTTATTAAATTTTTGAATTTCTGCTTTTTTGCGTTTGAGAACGTTTTTTATAAAAAGTATCCAAGCTCATTAAGTTCTTATCCAAATTGAACAAAAATGGTACAAAATAAAGCTGAGATAAAACTGAACTTAGTTATTTTTACAGTATTGAAAAATATTAATGTTTATTAAAATTTTTGAATTTCTGCTTTTTTGCGTTTTAGTGCGTTTTTTATAAAAATTATCAAAGCTCATTAAGTTCTTATCCAAATTGAACAAAAATGGTACCAAAATAAAGCTTAGATAATACTGAACTTAGTTATTTTTACAGTATTGAAAAATATTAATGTTTATTAAAATTTTTGAATTTCTGCTTTTTTGCGTTTGAGAACGTTTTTTATAAAAAGTATCCAAGCTCATTAAGTTCTTATCCAAATTGAACAAAAATGGTACCAAAATAAAGCTGAGATAAAACTGAACTTAGTTATTTTTACAGTATTGAAAAATATTAATGTTTATTAAAATTTTTGAATTTCTGCTTTTTTGCGTTTTAGTGCGTTTTTTATAAAAATTATCAAAGCTCATTAAGTTCTTATCCAAATTGAACAAAAATGGTACCAAAATAAAGCTGAGATAAACTGAACTTAGTTATTTTTACAGTATTGAAAAATATTAATGTTTATTAAAATTTTTGAATTTCTGCTTTTTTGCGTTTGAGAACGTTTTTTTATAAAAAGTATCCAAGCTCATTAAGTTCTTATCCAAATTGAACAAAAATGGTACAAAAATAAAGCTGAGATAATACTGAACTTAGTTATTTTTACAGTATTGAAAAATATTAATGTTTATTAAAATTTTTGAATTTCTGCTTTTTTGCGTTTGAGAACGTTTTTTATAAAAAGTATCCAAGCTCATTAAGTTCTTATCCAAATTGAACAAAAATGGTACCAAAATAAAGCTTAGATAATACTGAACTTAGTTATTTTTACAGTATTGAAAAATATTAATGTTTATTAAAATTTTTGAATTTCTGCTTTTTTGCGTTTGAGAACGTTTTTTATAAAAAGTATCAAGCTCATTAAGTTCTTATCCAAATTGAACAAAAATGGTACCAAAATAAAGCTTAGATAAACTGAACTTAGTTATTTTTACAGTATTGAAAAATATTAATGTTTATTAAAATTTTTGAATTTCTGCTTTTTTGCGTTTGAGAACGTTTTTTATAAAAAGTATCCAAGCTCATTAAGTTCTTATCCAAATTGAACAAAAATGGTACAAAAATAAAGCTTAGATAATACTGAACTTAGTTATTTTTACAGTATTGAAAAATATTAATGTTTATTAAAATTTTGAATTTCTGCTTTTTTGCGTTTTAGTGCGTTTTTTATAAAAATTATCAAAGCTCATTAAGTTCTTATCCAAATTGAACAAAAATGGTACCAAAATAAAGCTGAGATAAAACTGAACTTAGTTATTTTTACAGTATTGAAAAATATTAATGTTTATTAAAATTTTGGAATTTCTGCTTTTTTGCGTTTTAGAACGTTTTTTATAAAAAGTATCCAAGCTCATTAAGTTCTTATCCAAATTGAACAAAAATGGTACAAAATAAAGCTTAGATAAAACTGAACTTAGTTATTTTTACAGTATTGAAAAATATTAATGTTTATTAAAATTTTTGAATTTCTGCTTTTTTGCGTTTGAGAACGTTTTTTATAAAAAGTATCCAAGCTCATTAAGTTCTTATCCAAATTGAACAAAAATGGTACCAAAATAAAGCTGAGATAAAACTGAACTTAGTTATTTTTACAGTATTGAAAAATATTAATGTTTATTAAAATTTTTGAATTTCTGCTTTTTTGCGTTTGAGAACGTTTTTTATAAAAAGTATCCAAGCTCATTAAGTTCTTATCCAAATTGAACAAAAATGGTACAAAATAAAGCTGAGATAAACTGAACTTAGTTATTTTTACAGTATTGAAAAATATTAATGTTTATTAAAATTTTGGAATTTCTGCTTTTTTGCGTTTGAGAACGTTTTTTATAAAAAGTATCCAAGCTCATTAAGTTCTTATCCAAATTGAACAAAAATGGAATCAAAATAAAGCTGAGATAAAACTGAACTTAGTTATTTTTACAGTATTGAAAAATATTAATGTTTATTAAAATTTTTGAATTTCTGCTTTTTTGCGTTTGAGACGTTTTTTATAAAAAGTATCCAAGCTCATTAAGTTCTTATCCAAATTGAACAAAAATGGTACAAAAATAAAGCTTAGATAAAACTGAACTTAGTTATTTTTACAGTATTGAAAAATATTAATGTTTATTAAAATTTTTGAATTTCTGCTTTTTTGCGTTTGAGAACGTTTTTTATAAAAGTATCCAAGCTCATTAAGTTCTTATCCAAATTGAACAAAAATGGTACCAAAATAAAGCTGAGATAAACTGAACTTAGTTATTTTTACAGTATTGAAAAATATTAATGTTTATTAAAATTTTGAATTTCTGCTTTTTTGCGTTTGAGAACGTTTTTTATAAAAAGTATCCAAGCTCATTAAGTTCTTATCCAAATTGAACAAAAATGGTACAAAATAAAGCTGAGATAAACTGAACTTAGTTATTTTTACAGTATTGAAAAATATTAATGTTTATTAAAATTTTTGAATTTCTGCTTTTTTGCGTTTTAGTGCGTTTTTTATAAAAATTATCAAAGCTCATTAAGTTCTTATCCAAATTGAACAAAAATGGTACCAAAATAAAGCTGAGATAAAACTGAACTTAGTTATTTTTACAGTATTGAAAAATATTAATGTTTATTAAAATTTTTGAATTTCTGCTTTTTTGCGTTTGAGTGCGTTTTTTATAAAAAGTATCCAAGCTCATTAAGTTCTTATCCAAATTGAACAAAAATGGTACAAAAATAAAGCTTAGATAATACTGAACTTAGTTATTTTTACAGTATTGAAAAATATTAATGTTTATTAAAATATTTGAATTTCTGCTTTTTTGCGTTTTAGTGCGTTTTTTATAAAAATTATCAAAGCTCATTATGTTCTTATCCAAATTGAACAAAAATGATACCAAAATAAAGCTGAGATAAAACTGAACTTAGTTATTTTTACAGTATTGAAAAAAATTAATGTTTATTAAAATTTTGGAATTTCAGCTTTTTTGCGTTTGAGAACGTTTTTTATAAAAAGTTTCCAAGCTCATTAAGTTCTTATCCAAATTGAACAAAAATGGTATCAAAATAAAGCTTAGATAAAACTGAACTTAGATATTGTCACAGAATTGAAAAAAATTAATGTTTATCAAAGTTTTGGCATTTTTGCTTTTGTGCGTTTTTGTTCGTTTTTTAAAAAAAGTATCCTAGCTCATTCAGTTTTTATCTAAATTGATAAAAACTGAACATAATTTTATCCAAGATCAAGTTTAGATGTTGTTTATGCTTAGGATCGAGTTTTTGACCAAGATAACGTTGCGACGGATCAATAGGAATCTTTTGATTGTTTTTTTTTAGTTTAGTTATTATATTTTTTCGTAATTTTTTTAATAACCAGCAGTATTAAATACCGTGTAAATGGTTTTGACCTCATTTAACAAATTATCTTTATAAAGCTTGAATTTCAATTTGTAGGTTTCTTTGAATAATTTTAAGGCTTATATTACTTAACCATTTCTTTTCTGAAACCATATTGGCAATTTGGAATTATATTTTCTTCAAGCCAACAGGTTTACCTTATATTTATGATATTTTCGAGCCATTTTGCTATAATAATAATAATATATATAAGCTACAGCAAGACTAGCTTGCGGAGGTGACCTCCTAGGAGGTCACCTCAAATCTTTGGATATAAATAATTATAATATTAATAATTTAATGGACTCAAATCTTTGGATATCAAA
The DNA here is from genome assembly GCA_025491095.1 of Brachionus asplanchnoidis. Lineage (NCBI taxonomy): Eukaryota > Metazoa > Rotifera > Eurotatoria > Ploima > Brachionidae > Brachionus > Brachionus asplanchnoidis. Next base: position 18,871 of record JAILYF010000016.1, read on the forward strand.
GACATCCAAAGATTTGAGTGCAACGAAAAAAAAAGTATAAATTCCTCAATTTTTGATCAAATTAAATAAAAATGGTAAAAAATTAAAGCTGAGAAAAAAAAACTGAATCAGCTGCTTTCTACATATTGAAAAAGTATTATTTACACGTTAATATATAAGCGTTTAAATTTTTGTGTCCACCTGCTTAACCTCATGCTCAGCCTCATGTCAAAAATTTACAAAGTTGATAGCACCACTTTAAAGGTAATTATTTAATAATAAAAAATTATATTTAGATCGTAATGAGTTTAAATTTTTTATTACAAATTTAAATGGAAAGAAAAAAAAATTTAGAAAAAGTCAAGTTTGAAATATTAAAATTATGATTTAAATACACGAACGACCCGTACAACATTTTGCCTACAAATAGGACATTCGGCGAGCTGTTTGCCACACTTGATGCACGAACACATGTGACCACAATCGAGTAGAACACAATCCATTATAGATTCCATGCATATTTTGCACACATCCGTCTCTTCGGAATTGAGTCTAGAGTCATTGTTTGTACTTGAATTGTTCAATTGTTGTTCTCGTCGCTTATTTTCACAATCCGAAGCAAAAAGACGCTTTAACTTATCAACTAATTCACTACGTTCACAACATCCTTTATACTCAACAAAATTATTAGCCAGAATTTCTTTTATTTGTTTTATTGATAAATGATCGATGTCTTCGGGGCATTTTAGATCTGCCAAAGAAGCACGTCGCTTTGTGGTTGACTGCGATTGCGATGGTTCACTTTGAATTGATTGGCTTTGCGATTGAGGCTGGCTTCTTGTCTCAGTTGATCTTGGTTGAGATTGCGTGGGCGGTGGTTGCGGCTGAGTGTTTGTTTCTGGATTGACATTGAAATGAGAAAAAACATTTGGTAGTTGCTCACCGAAAATACTGAACATGGTGTTAAAACTTTGCGAAGAAGTAGATGAGGCAGAAGACGAAGATGTGTTGTGGTTTGAGCGGTTCTGTTCTGTTCGGTTGGGCGGAGGTGGACAAGGCACCGCACCAGCATTAAGAACTGATCCAAGATTTGAGCTCACGAAGCCTTGAACATTATTTATAAATGAATTAAAAGTTTCGTTAAATGGAGAGCTTTGCTGTTGGCTGCTAGTTGCTGATGAATACATGTTATTGTTGCTATTATTAATATTATTATTATTACTGTTATTATAATTATTAATATTATTGTTAATATTTGTCACAGGTCTACTAGAAAACTGGTCAAATTTTTGCCTATTGCGAAAAAATAAGTCGACCAAGTCTCGTTTTTCTTTGCAAGTATTTGTCGGAATGTTCGATGTGCTGAGGACAGAGCGTAAATGTTTAACTTTTATATTTAACAATTCGTCAATGGTTGATTGTGGTGCGCAAATAGTTTTGCATGTATTGCATATGCGACTGGAGGATCTTGCCGACTGAGATAATCGTGAAACACAATATTGACAAAATGCTTGATTACACACAGTGCATATTTTCTAATTTAATAGGAAAAAAAATCAAACATCAAACGACATTTTATTAGTGTCAATGTAAATAAAAAAGAAAGTTAAAGGTTACTTTTCGCTTAAATAAATTGAATGATGTCGAACAATTTTCACAAGTGTCTGCTGTGTTTGCTTCATCATTTTTGGTGCTCATTTCGGCTTAAAATATTACCACAGTGACAACTAAAGAGCTAGTTTTATGCTTTAGTATTTCGAAATTTTATCATAATAATTACTATTATTATAATAAAGAGTATGGATAGGGATATGAATGCAAATATTTTTAATCAAAGAGTCTAGAAAAAAAATTATAATTTGAAAATATAATAAAATTTATTTTTCTGATTTTTTTTTTCTTTTTATTTCAATGATAAAAAAATACTCATTGATCAAGCAGAGACACTTTTATTTGATGTATGATAAAATTTAGAATAATTTAGGGATATTATTTGGCCAATATTTGGCTTATAACAAAATTTGATTTTTAACATTTTTATTTTTTCTTTAAATTTAAAAAAAATAATTGCATTAGCTTTGAAGACGACGCGTTCCAAATTGAAATGCATGCAAAATTTGAAATTTTCTTGTGGCTTTAAAATTTTGAACATTTTTAGAAAAAATTCTTTACTTGTCAAACAAAACAAACAGCAAAGAGAAAACAACAACGATTTGAAACAAGTGTTAAATATGGACGCGTTCATTAAAAGATATCATACAAAGTGCTAGATAATTTATTGACTATAAAAACAATCGTCTATATCTAAATACAAGCTTTAAAAGAAGCAACAACATATTAAGCAATTAGCATTCAACTTTAAAAGCTTACAATTCAAATGGTAAAATAAATATTTTAATTTTAGTAATTTAATTTTTTAAAAAAATCATTTTATTAACTAAAAAAAAAAAACAGGCGCTCTACTTGAAAAACTTGCCCTCATTTAACAAAGAAAACTTCAGTAATTTTCAGCACGAATGTTCTCAAATATGTGCCGTAAGACAAAATATTATTCAGCTGTTTTTTTTTCTTTTAATTATATTAAATTTTTTAAATCTAGTCCAAAAAAAGTTTCTTGTCTAGTTCAAGTAGCTATGACTATTCGACCGAGCAAATAATAGTCAACTCATCGTGTAACATTATAATTCAATATTTGGAAAAACAAGTGTATGAAAAAACGAGTCCCGAACGGGGTCGGAAGCGAGAAATAGCTGGCGTTATGAAAACGGGCACAGACGAGTTAACCAAAGTGCAAAAGAGGCGTAAAATAATACAAAATAGTGTAGATAATTTGGATGATTCATACTCGACTGTTTTGGACGGCTCTACTGACTAATTGACGGACTAGTGTTGATTTTAAATCAATCGAATTCCGATGATTCCCCAACAAGGGAACCAACATATAAAAACGATTTTTTTCTTGTTTTATACACAATTTTTTACAAAATTTTTTTGGTCTCTACACACAAGTTTTTCTTTTTCAAAATATTGCTTAAAATCGGATGTATTATGCAGTTATGAATGTTGTTCATATAGACATTCCATTTTCTTTTCTTTTTTTTTTCGATAGAGTTTTTTGAATAAAAGTGTGTATTATTTAGCGATTTCTTTTATTGTGTCATTTTATTCGCGTTTATTTTTGTTTATTTTAATTATATTTTATTTTTACAAAGTTCAATTTTATCTTATTCGTTAAACTATTTATCAAATAAAAGTCTTAAAAAGCACTTTTTTAAATTTTAGCTTTTTTTTAAAGATTCAAATACTTCAGAAAATATACTAAAATGATCAAACATCATTTTAGAGTTGATTTAATATTTAATTTAAATAGGAATTTATTTCAAAGAATTAACAGTTTTACTTTAATCTTCAAATTCATAAGCTCATTAGGGTATGTTTAAAAAATACATTGATAATACATGATTTTAAAATAAAAATTAATTTCTAAGCACTTGATTAAAATTTAAATATGAATAAAATATGAATTTTTATCGCTTTTCCATTATCAAATATTAATTTGAGACGAATCAAGACAAACTACCTTTTTTAATTAATAATTTGAATTTTTTTATAGTTTAAATTAAAAAAAAAGATTGTCTGAGAGATTTTTATTTAATTTTTTTCTAAACTCCGTTAAAACGGACTTTGTTTAATATCTCCATCTTAAATAAAAATAATTATTAACCATTTGTTTTATATTCTTTAAAAATGATTACATTTTTAACACGCGGTCTTTGCCACCACTGGCCACCATTTGACCATCGGGACTCCAATCAACGGCATAAACTTCGTCAGCATGTCCTGGTAAATCCATGTGCAACTTTTTATTCTTTAAATCCCAAACTTTTAAAGTTGAATCAGCACTTCCACTAACTAATAATCGACTATCAGATGAAAAACTAATTTGATAAACAGATTGAACATGACCACGTAATGTTGCAATAAATCTAATAATAATTTAAAACTTTAAATAAAATTATTTAAAAAATCCAACTAACTTTCCAGTTTTTCCGTCCCATAATTTTATCGACTTATCAAATGAAGCACTGGCAATAAGCCTGGTATCTGGTGAAAATCTTACATCGTTTATCAATTGTTGATGGCCAGTCATTCGGCAAATGATTTTCTTATCGACTTCTGGATTCCATAAGATCATTGTAAAATCATCAGAACCAGAGACAAGTTTTTCAGTCTCAACATCCTTAAAACAAAAACTATTTAAATATCAATTTAATTTGCTTGATATATAAAATATTTCAATTACAAAATATTTCTTATATCGTTTTAAAGCTTTCTCTTTCAGTTGCGCTCCTTAAAGTTTTTATTAAATTTTATAATTCGTTTTTTTTTAATCATTTAAAGTAACTCGACATGTTGCTATTTGTACGGATAAGAGTGGCATCTTTGGGATCAAACGCGCCAGTTCTTAGTATATAATCACTATTTAATGCCAGGGTATTAACCCAATGACCATGACCATCCAAATTACGACACATTACTCCCTTAAAACATCATATAAAATTTAAACAATAAAAAAAAATTAATAATCAAAATGAATACATCATCAGCTCTCCAGACTTTAATAGTTCTATCTTGAGATGAACTATACAAAAGGCCTTTTCCGCCCCATTTAACACATGTAACTGATTGGGTGTGACTGGATAAACTTATAATGCAAGTCGACATTATAGTATCCCATATTTTAATAGTTGAATCTTTTGAAGAACTTGCTAAATATCGACACTCTTCATCTCTAAGCAGAAAAAACTCAGATCAATTTATTTTTTTAAGTGCTAAAAGTTAAAATTACAAGTGAAGTGGTTTCCAACATAAATAAGTAATCCATTTTCTGTGTTGACAAAGAGTCTTACCAAATTGTTTGCCTGTCTCAGGGTCCCATATCATTATCTATTAAAAAATATTAATACTTTTTCGTTCTATTTATAGCAAAATGAAGTTAATGACCAAAATTCATTATTAAAAAAAGTTTAAACCTTTTAATTATAACATTTTGTAATAGATTGTTATGTATGACACTAAGTTATGTTTAAAAATGCTTTTCCTTAATTAGATATATGTCTCTGCATCAAATTTTATAGCAAAAAATTAATAAAAAACTTTTTTTTAATAAAAATTTTAAATCAAAACTTAAATTTGGCCTATTTATATATATAGTCTAAAATACATTGCTATTTTTATCAGCTGAGGCTAGTTTTTGTCCATCAGGTGACCATGCCACACATAATACCCAATTTTTGTGTCCAGAACTTTGGTAAAGAGGAGTCTCAGTTGTTAAATCCCAAAATCTAACAGTAGTATCACCTGAACCACTGGCTAATTGTCTTAAAGAAAAATAAAATTTAATTTGACTCTTGATTATTTTTAAAACTATACTTTCCATCTGGACTAAAGGCCACTGAAATAACTGCCTCTGTGTGTCCTTCTATGGTACTCGAACATCGGGTTACAGATCGAACTCTTTTTTTCATATTTTATTCTATTTGTGACGAATTATATTTTCTTTAAAATTTACTTGAAAATAGCTTGTGGTTGATAAATTATTTCAGTAACTTTTTCAAAATTATTTTCATTTTTCAAAGATTCTTCCAGATTAGTAGACACTTCGTTTTCTTTCACATAAAATAAATATGGCACATCATCTTCAATTTCTTCATGTTTTTCCTTTTTTAAAAATGTTTTTATTTTATTTTTAATTCACATTTTAAAACAAACCGATGATATTAAAGCTTGACAAAGTTTTTCCAAAGCTGGTTTATCTATATCAATTGGTAGATCTATTGGAGCTCCAAGTAATTGCCCACTATCGTCTTTGAACTGGCATAGAATTTGTCGACTCATTTCTTGTAGAATAGTTTTGAAAAAAGAATGAATTTTTAATATTTGTGTCTAATATTAAGAAATTTAAAAAATGTGATATTTTTTAAATTTTAAATTTTATTTGATTTATTTGGGTAAAACTATTTTAACTTTAGTTTACATTTATATTCAGAATTTATAGAAAAAAAAATTTTAATTTCAATCAAAATTACAAATATCAATATTTTCATCAAAAGAAAATATAAAATTATCAAACTCTGGGGCTGGTTGAAAGAATAAAGGATTATTTATAAAACAAAAAGCGATGTATTCATAGCTGTCTGTTGGCATAAAGGCTGTTATTGAATCTGAAGTATCAGACGAGGAAAAAGTTGCTTTCATTGATTTCTGATTATTTGTTGTTGTCGAAATAATTCTCTTTTTTTGTGTATGGGACTGAACTTGTTCCGTTTCCTTGAGTGAATCTAATTTTCGTTTTACTGGTAAAGTAAGTGAATTTGACTCAGATGAATAAACTTTATCTAGTTTATTAGATGGATTAAGACAAATTTGAGTGGGTTTTAATACGACACGAGAACTAGGTAAAGGAGATTTTAAAATGTCAAGAAATAAAGAAGAATTTTCTAAGCTTATATTGTTTTGGTTCATTCTTTTTTTTTAGTTTCTTTATTTAAATGATAATCTTTGGATCAAAAACAAATTTATACTTAAACTATATATATATATATACTATTTAAATTAATTTAACACTTATTTGCACTTTAAATATTTTTGAGGACATAAAATTATTTTTTGTTATTAAAAAGAAATTAATTAAAGCAAAAATTTTTTAAAAAAATTATTTCCATTTTACTTTTTTCATCCTGTTTAATTTAGTTGGGTAGGCTGTAAAATTAAAAAAAAAAACTTCTTTATTGAAACATAAAAGTTTTTTTTTAAATTCTATTGATAATTTACAAAAATAAATAAGAAAGAAAAATAAATAAATTATGAACATATAAAAAGAGGGCCTGACCGGGGATCGAACCCGGAACCTCTCGCACCCAAAGCGAGAATCATACCACTAGACCATCAGGCCTTGATTAATTTAAAAATCATTTTGTATACTTGTGCTTTTAATCAATCAAGCAAAGCTTTTTCGATGAAATATTTTTTTGTAAGGCTCTGCAAAAAACAATAAAAAATGAAAGAAAAAAAAGTTGTTAGAATAATGTGAATGACCAATTTAGCGCATCGTCAAGACTAGAAATTATTTCTCAATTTTTTTGCTAATCTTTAATCACGTGATTAGAAGCATAGCGAGATGATGCTTTGTCGAACATTAAAAACCTTGTGTACAATAGCTCTCGTATTGAGCTAGTTTTCCTCTTTTTTCTTTTCTTTAAAAAACATGCAATTTTAAGTAAATAGATTAGGATTTTTTTTATTAAAAAATATTAACTGTTTTATTTTTGTTTGTTCAAAGTGAATGCAGAATAAAGATGAATTTGAGCAGTAACTCGGGCACTAATGAATTAAAAGAAAACTTGAAACCGGTACGAACAAAGCTGTATGTGAGCAATTTTCCGGTGAATTCAACGCGGCGTAGTTTGACGGAATTTTTTTCCAAATTTGGTCAAGTTTTAGAATGTGCCATAATGTGGGACAAGTATGCATTTATTCATTACGGAACAATGGAAGAGGCACAAAACGCTGTGCGCCGCGCAAACTCAATGTATTTTATGGGCCAAAAACTATTCATTCAGTTGAGCACAAGCAAAAATCGTCAATCAAACAATTGGTATCAGCAAGAAGCAGAAAAATTGCTCGCCAAAGCCAACGAGCTTAATTTGTCACAAAACGGCAATTTAATAGAAACAAAACTTTACGTGACCAATCTTCCTGAGGACTGCGATCAACTAGAACTTAAGACACTATTTGAACAGTATGGTGAAGTACTCGAGTGTGTTATCATGTGGAATCACTATGCTTTTGTTCACTTTTCTGACTTTAACGAAGCCAAAATTGCGCTAGAAAATCTGCATGGATCTGTGTTCAACGGAAAGCGCCTACTAGTCCAGTTGTCCACTAGCTCAAATAGGCCATTGCCAAAGTGTCTTGCTTTTAGCAAAAGCAAAAAAAGTAAAAACGACTCGAGTCTTTTATGCTGCAACACTCACGGTCACGACCACGATCACGACCACGACGACCACCGCCATTCAAACGACTCACTGCTAAATCACGTAACTAACTGCACGACAAACAACAACAATCATGATAACTGGATTGAGAAGCTCAAAAATGGAAATGTGCCAATAGTGTCCGAGTCACTAAGTCAAAGTGAAAAAAAAAGTGAGCTGAATAAACAAAAATTCGATGTGAGCAAATTTTTTAGTACAATCAAAAACGAATGCGTTAATTTATCCGCAGCACACCAAGCGTCTGAGGCTGACTTTGCCATCAAAGCAAGCAAACAAAATGCTCTCAATTGCTTCGACTTGATTCCAACACCACCAATGCCAATTGCCAACGACTCTAAACAAGACAACAATGATTGCATCAAAAAGCTCATCGATGACATAAATTCGTCGCTTTATTGCGCTCATGATACCAATTATGTGGACGAGAATAAGAATGAAAAAATTTTGATAGATCGTCTAAATTTGCTCAAATTTGACTTGGATCAAGATTCGAAATTGCGCAATCTGTGGAACAATGCTTCTGAAACAGATTCGGCAACTTCGGCAAGTTTGGTCTCATGTTCGTCATCATCGGGAGTATCCAGTTCGTCATCATCGGGAGTATCCAGTTCGTCATCGGTGCGTTCACTTTCACCTCCCTATTCTACACTCTCCATCAATTACCTGAATAAAAATTGTATTTTTCAAGAGAACATGTTCAATAGTCACGAGACGTTCAATGCCAAAAACGATCGTCAAAATTTGATCAAGCATGCAAAAAAGTCGCGCTGTCGCTTGGTCAATTATCTTCTTTTTCCGGAGGTCAAGGAGGAAAATTTTACCAACATTACCGACTACAACAATGTGCTTATTGAATTGATTAAAAAAAATTGTATCATTGACTGATACTATATTTTAAAAAATAAGTTGTTTTTTTTCTGTTTTTTTTTTTTAATTTGGTGTTTTGTGCATTGATTTATATGCTTTTTTACGTAGTTTAGACTCAAAAATTGGTGTCAACAAAAATATTCTTATTCAAATTTTGAATTTTTTATTATTAATTTCCTGTAAAATTAAGACTTGGTTTTGTAATTTTGTGTTGAATATAAAGTCTTTTTTTAAAATATGATATCTACAATTGTTAAATAAAAAAATTTTCATCTAATTTAATTCATTTTTTTTTTATGAATTTTAGAAAAAAAATCATAAAATTAATTGAGGCACAAAAATTTGTCTTTTGATTTTTGGAATTTATTTCAATTTAAGCAAATAAATCAAGTTTTCCTCAAATAATCATTAGTTCTCAATTTAAAAAAAATTTATTAAATTTTATTTTTAAACTTTATGAAAATGTTTGGATTTTTAAAATCAAAATTAATAAATTTAATCAAATTTGGCTTTAATACCAAATATCAAAAAGCATAAGCTTAAAAAATAAACATACTGGAATTTATCATTAAATTTTTGATTAACCACTTAGGAAAATAAAACACAATTTATTCTCAATATTTTGAAATTTAGTAAAAACTAAGATTAATTGGAACCTAGGAACTAAATAAGAAAAGGTTTAGAAAACACTTTAAATCATTATTTTAGACTTATTTTCAAAATTTACAGTTGTTTTTATATAAACCCATTTGTTTAAAAAAAAAACAGAATAAACAGAATTTAAATTTTATATGGAAAAAAAATTAGAGGACTAAATTTTAAATTAGCTTAAAAAAAGCTTTATTTTTTTTTGCATTTCTTCATAATTTACTCTATATTAAATAATATATTCTTTTATTATTATATTTTATGTTTAAATATCCTTTGAATGTATTTAAGTCTTAATATATTTTTTTTCAAATTATTATTCAAGCATTCAACATTTCCCAATTTCCTCTAAAATCATTCATTTTCCATCTATTTGATAATTGAGTCATAATTTCTTCTTAAATCAAGCGAACCGTATACTCTTGATTGTATATAAACCCAAGTCTAAAATATGAATATTTCAATTGAATTCCAATTAAGACTCTACTTGAGCTAAAGACAAAAAAAAAGGTAAATCAACTCTAATAAACAAATATTCGTTCAATCGTTAAGTTTTTTTTCGTCAATAAAGAAAAAAATTAAATGCATTTTTTAAGTAAGAAAATAAAATATTTAACAATAGAAATTATTTTAAAAAAATTGAAAATAAAGATATGGGCAATAATAATAGTCGTAATAACTATTTTAATGGTCGATATGAAGATCCCTCTCTTGTAATTGAGCCATACATGTATCTAGGTGGTGCCTCAATTAATCTCAATCCCAAATTGGCCAACTATTATGGAATAACACACATTTTAAATATGGCTTCCGATCAAGCACCGAATATGCATTTATTTGGCAATCCAAACATTAAATATAAACACATACCAGCCGATGATGTGCTTAATTACAACATACGATACCATTTCGAAGAAGCATTTGAAATTATCGACGATGCCAGAAGAACTAATGGAAGAATATTGGTGCACTGTACCATGGGTATCTCAAGATCAGCTACTATTGTTATTGCCTATTTAATGAACAGGTATAATATGAGTCTGAGGTCTGCGTATGACTATGTGAGAAGCAAGCGTTCAATTGTTGCACCAAATTCTTTGTTTCTGAAGCTCCTTCAAGACTATGAAAACGAATTAACGACGTCAGTGCAGAGAGAATCGATCGAACGAAAAAGACAATTCCAAGCTAAAAGACAAAATTTTCAAAATGGATTCATGAACAATATTTCAATTAATTCTTCCGGAAACTTAAGAAGACCTGTTAAATCCTACGCATTCATTTAAATAAATATTATGCATTTTTAATTTATTTTTTAGGCTATGCTTCGAAGATTTAGAAAAATTGAGATTTTTCTAAATAAATTAATAAGATTTTGTGTATTTATTTTTATAAATGGTCAAAGATCATTTATTTAGTATCTATTTTACTTAGTGTTTAATAAATGAAATTTATTTTTAAGTAAATAAAAAACAACAATCAAGAATTTTTAAATTTTTAGATAAAATTCTTTAGAAAATTAAAAAAATATTTATATATGCTCAACTTGTCGCATCATTAAAATTTTTTTAATCAGATGAAGAAAATAAACTTCTATTCTATGTATTTCAATTGACTATTTTTTTCTAATCAAATTTAGGATCATTTGATTTTATTTAATTAAAAAATTTCATAATATATATTTTTTAAATAAAAATTTAAACAAAATCAATTCAGTTTATTAAGTCGATAATATTGAAATTCATACAAAAATATAAGGAAAAAAGAAAAATGCTTTATCTCGGAATTACATTTAAGCATAGGTGACCTCCTAGTAGGCCACCTCCGCAAGCTAGTCTTGCTGTAGCTTATATATATTATTATTATTATTATTATTATTATTATAATTGTAAGATAGGGATATTATTTTATGTGTAAACCGGGTAACAACTTTTGATAAGTGTTTTTTTTTCCTCATTTACATTATATGTCTTAAATCCTTTTTAAATTCATATATAAAAGAGTCCGTAGAACAAATAGCTTTATTTTGTTTGATATGTGCTTATCTTTTTCAGGATGAAAAATGAATTAAAAAAAATCCACGGGAAATTAGTAAGATCTAGTCAAATTTCAAATTTGATTTAGGCTGATTTTTACCATCAAAAAGTTTGATCCAAACAAACCTAATTAGACTGCTTACTTATCTTGAACTATAGCATCGAAATAAAAAAAAACATAACAGCTGTCAATAATCAAGGTGCTAATCTTTAACCGAGTGAATTCCTGGGGTCAAGAGGGTAAATAGGGTTTCACCCCTTTATTCGCAAAATTTATTTTGTAAAATTATTCCCTGCAAAAAAACATTGAAAATTCTTTTTCCAATTTTCAAATAATTTATTTATTTGTTTGCTTATCTGTACCGAGCTAATGCTACTTCAGAATAAAAATATATGAAAAAAAAAATATTTATTTTGATTTTTAAATTTATATTCAAAAATTGAAAAACTGGATATAGCTAGTTAGCGAAATATTCTTGTTCTCGGGTTTTGTGAATGTTTTTGTTTCTTTTTAAATTAGAATAATCAATCAAAAATTAAATCTCAGTTTCGTTTACTCAAACTGGGTTAATATGCGGGGCAATCCTACTAAAAAATGGGGCAAAGAGGTTAGCTCTATAAACCCAATTGCCCCTCACCCGATTAACCGATCGGCCAATATGGGTAAGTTAAAATCTTGGGGTAAATTGGGTGATCAGATTTCGAATATTCTCAATTTATATTGCTTAAATTTAAACATTTTAAAAATAAGTCACCCAGTTAGAGCATCTTACTATACATAATGATAATGCAACAATTTAATAATTCCAATTTCGAGAAAGTTTAAGTTTTCTCTTTATTAAATAATTCTTCTATACTGTATTCTTGGAAAAACGAACTTGATGAATCAGTTCAAAAGACAATTTTTTTAAGTCATTAATAACTAAATTTAAAAACGTAAATCATACTCAAGAGCAGACATTCGTAAATCAAGAAAAAAGTGGAATAAATCGAGCCCAAAATATTAAATAAGCCATTTTAAAAGATCGTAGTAACCAATACAATTGAATTTTTTGAAAGGCTTTTAGCAAATGAATTCACTAAATCAATCATAAAAGAGCTATTAAACGATGAGAATGACAAGGATTATATTAGTAATACTCTTGATTTACTAAATGAAATAGAGTATGAGAGCAGGATGGATCTGATAGATAAATGTAAATATTATGGGTATGTTACTGAGTTGGAATTTGAGACGTCCAAGAAAAATAACACAGTTTTCGAAGAACTAAAAAAAGTATTATTTTTTACTGATTTATTCAATTCTCTTTTTACAATTTTTTTTATTTTTTATCTGAGAAATTTTAAAAATACAACGCCACCTTATTTTACGGGGCGTTGAGCAAGTGTTCGAATGATGGCCTAAGCCTAAGAGCATAATAAATAAATAAATAAATAAATCGAGCCCAAAATATTAAATAAGCCATTTTAAAAGATCGTAGCAACCAATACAATCAGTGCCAATGTTAGCAAACATAAAGAGAACAGTCAACATTTACAAAAAAGCATTAATTAATTAAATAAGGATGACTAATTAATTATTTCTTATACGGAACAAAATTAATTGTGATGTACAATATTTTTATTGATGTAATTAAATTATCTGTTCCAATAGAACATTTAAATATAAGTCTTAATAAATGTCATTAGATCAACACAATTAAATTATTTTTTTATTTTTTAACAGAAAATGTATTTTAATAAAATAAATTCAAAATATTTGGATCAATAGTTTTGTCAATTTTAATAATAACCTTAATAATAAACAGAAATTTTCATTCATTGTTAAATTTTAATATCTAAATCTGAATCATTCGTTGAAAATTTGGAAACAAAAAATTAAATAAACTTGAATGTAATTCTGGCCTAAAAACAAATGTATAGCTTGGCCGTTGATTAGCTGGGCTTATTATTTGAGCACGGATGTAATTTCCTCTGAGTTCTTTTTCAAATATTTCTAAAGTTCTCATGAAATGTTTGTTCGGATTTATTTGGGGCCTTTTGCTTTTCACATAGTTGAAAGCCGAAAACAGCGACATTTTATATCGACTCATCAAGTAACCAATAACGATTGTGGCCGAACGAGAAATTCCCATTGCACAGTGAACCAATATCTTGCCATTTGTTTGGCGAGCCTCGTCTATCATTTGGAAAGCCTCCTCGAAGTTTAATCTAATGTTATAATAATGATTGTCGTCTGCAGGAATTTGCTTGTATTTTTTGAGCATTAGTAGAAGAAGCCAGTTTGGTGATATTTCGCTGGTAATGTTTAATACATGAGTGTATCCAAAGACTGGGGCCAAATGCGGATTCGAATTTAGATAAGAATCTCCCAAGTGCAGGTAAGGCTCAATTATTGAAGATGAATTCGCTAATAGCATTTTTGTTTTTAAATATCGGAAATCACAACAATTTTATACTCATCAGTTAATTACAAATATTTTTAAGGAATTTTTTGTGGTTTAAACAAAAAACCAAGCATCATTTGGCATTTTTTGAAAGAGTTTTATTCAAGAGGCTTCAAACATCATCAGTGATTTTTTATTTTCCTCAAAGTTAATTAAATATGTTTTTAATTAATTTTGACTGATTTTAGGAGAAAAAATTTTAATTGTTTTTTTTTTGTAACCTAATTGCATTATTTTATGATTAATTACTTACAATGTTTGTCAAATATGACCATAGTTTCCAAGTTTCTATGTCTTTGGAAACTATCTAGACTTAATGATCAAAAATAAAAAAATGTTGATCAAAATAAATATATTTTAAATTATCATATCAAAATAAAAAAGACACAAATCATCAAAAAAAAAAATAAGAAAACTATTGTTTTATTTATTTTTTTTAAATTCTATTTATTAAAACTAAAAATTCATTCAAAATAAATTCAACTAAATTGTAATTAATTAATGAATTAATTAAATAGAGGATCAGATTCATATGAATTCAAATATTTTATTTTAAATAAGACAGTCAAAATAAAGAAAGAAAAATAATAATTAACAAAATTTAAACATCATTTTCAAATTTGCTTTAAATTTGAGTAAATGTTAAATACTTTTATTTGAATTTTATATTACTTAAAATTTTGAGACTTGAATTTAATTGTGTTTCAATATCACATATATGATTTAATTAAGCTTCTTGAATTTTTTCTGTATATTAATAAATTGAATTTAATTTACAGAATATTTTTTTATTCAAATTAAAGTTTAATAAAAATATTTAGGCTTTGTTAAAATTTGAATTCGAATTCATTAGAAAATCTATTAAATATATTAATTGGCTAAATCTTATTAATATTGGTCTATGAAAACATTTTGTCAAGTTAATTGTGCTTCTTTCAATAAAATTCAAATAGAGGAAAGATGCAAACAATGTAGTTGAAAAAAAGTTGAATTTTTAATTAATATCTTATTAGGACTAAAAAGAATAGAAATTTTCGTAATCACTTTTACAAAATTATTGTCAAATTGTCAAATATCCCAGATGAATTTTTTGCATTAAAATGAGTATGATTCATTGCATATCGCTTATTTATGCAAATTATCTATGTTATTTTTGTATTTTTTAAGATCCAAGCTTATCATTTTTGGATGGTGTGCCGTTTGCCATAAATCCAATATTTACTCAATGCAAGCCTAAAACAAGAGAATTAAACCCGAACTATAATCTAGAGAGAGCAAAATTAATATTAAATACAGAAGTAATTATTTATTTTTAAATTTTGTGCCTGACCTCTGATCGTTTTATTAGCTTGATTTAAGTGTGGAGGCTAAGGTGCTTACTTCTCAATTTCGATCTAAATTCACATCGAGCCAACGAAAAAAATCATTTTCTTTCTATCAACCAAATGCAGCACAAAATTTAGAAAACACAAATTCCGATTTGTCCTCATCACTTCCGAACACGACTCTCCGATACTCCAACGTTCCACTGGAACCTATCAAACATTCTGAGACTTTAAAATCATCGTCCACTCTAAATAACAATAATGATAACAACTTCAACGATTTATTCGACAACTCAAATGCACTTGATCCATTCGACGACTTGGAACTCAAGACACTAAACGATTTGGAAGAATTGAAAAAAATTCTAACACAAAATGACCAAGAGATGAAATCAGTGGGCTTTTACTTGAATGACAATGATAAAAAATTGAACAAATTGTTAAGCGGCATGTCGGCGCCAAACACAAACAATTCATCAATATGTGCAGTGGACAACTATGGTCTGCCAAAATTAACATTTTTTGATCTAAACGATTCGGAGAAATAATTTTTGTATATTATATTATTTATTTTAATAATAAAATTATTTTTTATTTTTGCTATGCTTGTTAATCTTGGGTTTGAAAAAACAGTACAGCAAAGTAGATTTAAAAATTATTTTAAAAATGAAATATTTTGAAAATTTCTTATTTTTTTAACCGACGGTCTTTTTAAATTTTTTTATATTAATATTTAAATAAAAAAAGAATTAATTCAAATAAAATCAAGAACTAAGATTTAAAATTTTATTCAAAATTTTTAAAATGAGAATAAAGTCAATAAAATGGAATCCAATTGCTCTCATCATTTGGCTTAACTATTCCAAGCACTATCAGGATTATATCAACAATATACCAAATTCCAAAACCTCCAAGAGTAATTAGTTTTCCGATTCCGATTCCTGTTTGTCCTAGACAACATCGATCGACGGCAAATATTCCCAAGAATATAGAGTATAATAAATATGTAACAAAGTACTTGTCTGTATATCTTTTAAAAAATTTATCATCCAATTGTGAATGAAAGAAAAAAATGATTATTTACTTAATACAAGGAGTCTCTTTTAGAAATGTTCTGTTTCCTCTACATTCAATAAAGTCAAAAATTCTGCATGGCACAAATGTTGTTTCCATTTCAGTAGATTTAGTGACACCAAATTTACAATTTTGCGAAACATTGCTAGAAAAAAGACTTTCACATTCATAAAATTGTTCTGGTCTAAATTGATGAGCATTTTTTTTTAAAGTTTAAAATGAAAAATTGATTTTTAAATTTGATTTTACAGATAACTGCATTCAACAAGTGGTGAATTTTCCAAATAAGTAAAGTTTGAATAACATTTTTCATCATAACAGTCCGAATATTGCACTAAAATGGGTTGTGTTTTTAAAAATGTAGCTGATATTTGGACAATTAGAAAAAAGAATACACAAAGTTTGAAAATCATTTTTTTGAATAAATTAACAACTTAAAATTTGATTTAAATTATTATATTAAAAACTGTTAATTTATTGAAGTAAAATTAAGTTTTCGTTTGAGCAGCTTTAAAATATCAATCTAATAGTGATAAAAAGTTTTAATGTTATGACAAAGTATTATTTTTTCGAATTGCTTTATTAACCTGTTTTGGATAAAAAGTAAAATTATTTCGACAAAAATAAAGCTAAAATTTTCCAAAGAATTTAAATTAGTAAAAAATCAAAATAATTATTGAAATAATTAACGATAAATTAAAACTGATTGAACTGCCTTTAGAGGATGTTGTAGTTGTTTGTACTTGAGACGTAGTCACATCTGTTCCTTTAGTTACAATAAATGAGTCGCTTAAACTACCAACATAAACATTAAATTTTCCTTGTTCAACGACTCGCTGATTATTAATGTTTATAAATGATAAATCATCAAAATTAACATTAAATTTAACATCAACACTTTCATCCATTTTCAATGAAATTTTTTCAAATCCTTTCAATTGTCTTACTGGTCTAGTCAAACTTCCATACTCATCATTTAAAAACAACAAAACACTCTCTTTGCCATCCATTTTACCAATATTCTTTACATTAACAGTGACTGTCAACGACTCTTGAAGTCCAATTGATTTTGTACTCAATCTCAAATTTGAATACTCAAATTTGGTATAACTTAGACCATGACCAAAAGCATACAAATTGTCAACTTTGTTTGCATCATGAACTTCCAAAGGTTTATAGTCATATGTTGAAATACCATTTACATCCAAAGGATAAGTAACCGAAAGTTTGGCATTTGGATTGTATTTTCCAAACATAATTTCGGCTATTGCTTGACTGCCTTTTTCTCCTGGCAAAAATCCAATTAGAACAGCATTTGATCGTTGAGCAATATTTGTGATTATTCTTGGTCTACCACCAATGTAAACCAAAACAACTGGTTTAGTCAATTCTAACAAACGATCAGCCAACACTTGTTGTGACTCGCTCAACATTAAATTATTAATGTTTCCTGGTGTTTCACAGTAGCTGTCTTCTCCAATTGTCAAAATTATAATGTCAGCAGTTTTGGCCTTTGTCACTGTATCATCTAAATTGGTCAAATGAGTAAAATTGGCACCTTCTGAATATTCGCTTTGTGGATTTATTTTTTTGACTTCTTCATAAATTGTTGTCTTTGTTTGTGTGCCAAATTTAACAAAATGCTCTTCGACATTTCCTTGCCAAACATAAGACCATCCACCATTAAGAACTCTTAGAACATTTCCAGATGCTCCTGCGACTAACACTTTTTTATTTTCATTTGAATCTAGAGGCAATGTTCCATCATTTTGAGCTAGAACAATTGATTCACGAGCTGCTTCTACATTCACATCATGTGATTCTTTTGTTCCTATCTTTTTTAAATCTTCTGCAAATGGTTGAGCATTTTCAAAAAGTCCAAGATCATTTTTAACCTTAAGAATGCGTCTTGTTGCGTCATCAACTCGTTGAGAGAATTTTGAATCTTTTTTAGCCAAATTAACACAATGATCATAGAAGCTGAAGTCATATGGAACCATGCTCATGTCCAAACCTGCCATTACTGCAATGCGCACAGCCTCTTCATCACTTTCGGCCAATTTGTCTCTGTAATGCAATCTTTTTATGTCTTCCCAATCTGAAACTACAAAACCAGAAAATTTAAGCTCACCCTTGAGTATTTCTGTTAAATAGTGATAGTTAGCATGTCCGGGTATTCCATTAACTTCGCCTGAATTGACCATAACAGTTGGTGATCCAGCAAGAACACCTTTTTCAAATGGAGGCAAAAAAACATCTCTTAGCATATTTTCCGGAATGAAAGCTGGTGTACGATCTTTTCCATTAAATGGTAGACTATAGCCTACATAATGCTTGAGACAGGTGGCAACTTTGGTTCGATTTTTTATATCATTTCCTTGGCTTCCTTGAATGAAAGCTTCACCCATTTTTCCTACCAAATAAGGATCTTCTCCATAAGTTTCAAAAAGTCTTGGCCAAACAGGCTGACGCCCGACATCCAGAACAGGATTAAAGTTCCATGGTATGCCAACAGCACGAGTTTCGATTGATATTATTTCAGCAATTTTTTTTGTCATTTCCAAATTAAAACTACCAGCCAAAGATATTGCTTGAGGGAAAAGAACTGATTCTTGTATATAATGAGCTCCGTGTATTGAGTCAATTCCGTAAATAATTGGAATTTTTTTATCTGTTTCTTGGGCAACATCTTGAATTGTTTTGATTACTTCTTGCCAATTTGAGCTTTTCTGGGCTAAATTATAAGGCGCATTTAAAATAGAGCCAACATGTTTTTGTTTTATTGCATATTCCAATTTGGTTTTATTTATAGGATTGTCATCATAGTTTGTTTGATCACCACTTATTTGAGCCACGTCAAAATTGATTTGAGTCATTTGGCCACATTTTTCCTCTATGGTCATTGATTCCAATAGTTTTTTTAAGTCAACAGCTCCATTGGCTAAACAACAAGACAGAATTAGTCCTACAAGAACAAAATACATTTTATAATTTTTATATTAAATTGTTGAATAATTCTTCTATTTATATCAATAGTGAATTTATATCAAAGTTTATTTTATCTTTATTAATTTTAATATCTCGTTTTATTAAACCTTTGATAGTTGTTTATCAGAATACAATATGATAAAAATTATTCTAAAATTAATCAAGGCGTTTTCTTGGTCTTAGCAATTAGTTAAACTGACTAAAGTACATAATATCAAAAGAAAAAAAAT
The DNA here is from genome assembly GCA_025491095.1 of Brachionus asplanchnoidis. Lineage (NCBI taxonomy): Eukaryota > Metazoa > Rotifera > Eurotatoria > Ploima > Brachionidae > Brachionus > Brachionus asplanchnoidis. The sequence goes on from JAILYF010000016.1 coordinate 38,519, forward strand.
TATCTAAATAAATTAGATTATATAAAGCAAATGAAAATAAAATTAATCTTATCCATTATAAAATTATGATTAATAAATTAAGTCCAGTATCTTGAAAGAAATTCTTATTTTAGTATATTTATTACTGAAAGTTATTAATTGTTGAAATATTTATATATGTTATTTGTTCCTAAATTTTGTTAAAGTTTATCACTAAAAAAAGAATCATATTACTTAAAAATTTTGTTACATTTTTTTTATTGCCTAGACAAAAAAAATATAAAAATACAAAAATGTACTTAAATCTTTGATCACAAAAAAGAATTTCATAGATACGTTTTTTGTTATCATTTTTTTTCTAAACATTTTAATAAAAGGTGACAAAAAAATTGAATAATACAGCAAGTTTTTTTTCTTTTAATTTAGAATTTTAATTTTTAATTAAAAAACAGCAATAATTTAGAGTAAAGCATTTAAAAAATATTTATATCATAAAAATGGTTTTATCTAAATTTCAATCCATTAAAAGTCTGATTTTTTATTTAAGATTCCCAGTTTACAGTTAAGTTTAATTTTTAATTAATTTCCTAGTCCAGAAGGTGATAATTTTTCTTATTTCGTATTAATTAATTGAAAAAAAATAGGTATTTGATTAGTAAAAAATTTTTTCTTCATCTAAAGTATTTCATTTTAATATTTTCCTAAAAATATATTCAATTATTATATCTCCAAGCAATCAATTAATGCAATTAATAAATTTTAAATAATAACTATGGGAGAAAAAGTGTAATGTTAGTTACGAACTTACTAATTCATTAACCCATAACGTTCCGTTGTATCAAATATGATACACTTTAGGAAGTTGCAGAAATTTCTATATTCTTATGACGAATAAATAATAAATTATATATTAAATTAAAGCTCATTCAAAGACCTTTCCTTCAAACATAAACACTTGTTATTAATATTTGGTATTTATTCTTAAAATTTAGTCCGAAGTTCGTTCATTTTATAGTTTTTTTATAAAAATTTTTACAGTGATTTTAATTATTACTTTTTCGTTCCGTGATTTAAATTCAAAATATAGGACTATTGTATCTTATTAAGTAAAACACGAGTTTAAGAAAAAACTTATTTAAAAAAAAATGCTAAATCGATATTGAAATAGTTTCAACGCTTTTTGGTTCGAAAATGGACCAATTACTTAAAAAAAGACTCGTCTTTACAAAATTTACTTTACAAAGAATATTAAATTATCTTTGATGTGAAAATTTCTTGTAGTCGTAAAACAAAATAGTACATTAAATTTTTGGCATTAGTTATTGATAATAAATTTTATTTGAAAATAAAGGTATCCGCGATTTAGAGAATGTTCACCTATTATGCAACTAAATCATATACATGGGATAAGTGAACAAAATGACTTAAATTTTTTTCGAAATCCAGTGAGCAAAAGTAAAAATAGGGTATAAAAACAAATATTTCTTAATAAAAATTTAAGTTAGATTCAAATAGTTGTATTATATTACTGATTTGTTCCGATGATTTTACGAAAATTTACGCGAATTTATTTAAATTCCGGTAAACTTACGAAAAATCGCAAAATTGAAGTACAAAAAAAAATTGAAAAAAAAATACATATAAATTTAATATTTTAGAACATGACTAAGCCACACGCACATTCAAAAGAACGCTCGCATAAATCACATTTGTTTTTTGAGATTACGTTTTCAGAAACTTTTTTATTTTTAATGCAAGTTTTAATGCGATTTAGAGAACTTCAAAATACACTTGCCATATCATTTCTATCTTTTATTTCGCTACACCATGATTTAGTAAACATGACGAATTAAGTTAAAATTTTGAGATTAAATGAACAAGTTGTTTAGTGGGTGAAAAATAAAACAACTTGTTAGGACAAAATCGTCGTTTGAACATTTTGTTCTTTAAGTCCTTGAATATGAATTGAGTTTTAAATTGGTTATACTATAATATCACCAGAATTTTTGAGATAAAGAAAATGAAGATTTTAATGAAAAAATTGTTGTTTTGGGAAATAATTTTTATTTATAAACCATGCACAATTTTCGTCAGTTACTTGATTATCATTTTAAGCCTATTAATTACTTTAAAATCTGAAAAAATTAAGAAGAGAAAACGAAGTTATTCTCGAAAGTCAATTAACTATTTTGATACATTGTCAATATATTTTTTAATTTTCACTAAAGAAAAATAAATAAGATTTGATGCCTCGTTACTCGCTATTTTAATGTTCTATTTAACCCATCTTATTTTATGTATAGTTTTGCATAGTTGAATTTAAATCAAAAATAAAAGTCAAGCCAGAAAAAAAAATTTAATTTGCCGCAACTGATTGTATTTAATTTTTGATGAAAAATAGTATATTATTTAAAAGTGTTTAAAAAAAAAGGTTTTGTTTTAAAATTTAGATTTATTCAAAAATGTTCAAATTTTTTTTAAACAACTCACACAAAAAATATTTTTTTTGATTTTGGCTTTTTATTTTCTTTGAATGTTTCGTCGTTGGATTTTGAATCGCTTGTCTCCGTTTGACTCGGCTCACTATTTTGTTCATTTGTTTTGTCTATCAAACCTGCACTACTTGCCTCAGTTGATTGTCTGCTCATACTTGGTCTTGGCTTAAATGGCTCATCAGTTCTAAGCTCTTTTTCAACTAATGAAAAGTTTTGCTCATTCGACTCATTTGCGATAAGATTTATGCTGGTCAAATTTTCCATTTCTTTTTCGCTTTCTTTGGCCATTTGTTTAGCTTTAAGTTTGGCTTTGTAAATCTCTAGTATGTCAGCGCCACTCTTGTAATTTAACTTTTCGAATTTTTTTCTCGGCGTACTATTCATGGAGCTAGATGGCGAAGTCATGGTCGAGTCTTTTTTCGCCTTGTTGAATTTAAATGCCAAATTTCGACTAGGGCTAGACATGTTTGGAGACTTGTCTTCATATTTGGTCACATTTAACATCTTGTCTTGGTCAGCGTCTAGCTTCGGGTCTTTGTCCGTCTTAAAGTCACCATTCGATTCCAATTTAATAGTGTTAAGTTCTTCGATCAATTGATCTAGAACCGAACTGGTGCATTTTACATCTATTGGATTTAGATAGTTGAGCTTGCTTTGAATTGTGTGTCTAAGCTGACTCTCCAGTTCTGATTCACATGTTTGTGTGGCTACAAAGTTTTCGATGAATGGTTTTAGGAGCAAAAAAAGAGGAGTTCGGTTTGTGGACATGAAGTCTAAAAATTTCCACAAATAAATATTTTTGGACTTGAAGCAAATTTGTCGTATTGTTGTGGCTATTTTGATCAAGTCAATGAACTTGGTAAAACTAAAAGTCAAAAGCTTTAAAGCTTAAAAGAGCAAAAAAAAAAAATAGATGAAAAAAAATTAATTTTTTGGCGATTTTTGAATATTTTATTTACTTAAATAAGTGCTCTGTGTTATCAAGTCCTTCATTTGTTTAGTTGATTTAGCTGACGATTGTGGATTTGTGTCAAATGCAGTTAGATGATGTTGCCTTGGTGCTTGAAGAAGCAGAGTAGCTGCCAGCTTTGACGGAGGCTTGAGAGCGTTCAAGATCATGTTGACGACAAACGAAAGATCGTTTGAATTTAGCCTTGGCGAGTCTTTGCGATCGCTTGCGCTCCAAAAAAGCAACGGAAGCAAAAAGTTGAGTAAATAAGCCAAACTAGTCGGAATGGCTGGATTAATTGGACTAAGGTTGGTACTGCCGAACAACTGCTCTAAATTGGATTGATCTTTGAGCAATGTGATGTATTTTCCCACAATTCGAATGACAGACTTTGAGAAAATAATGGGCAATTGAAATTCGAGTCGAATAGAGCCGCCACTATTGCTAAATATGCTACCTGTTGTATACGTGTCTATGGATGTGCTGTCATTAAGAACCAAAGAAATGGTACTGTTTATTAACATTTTGAAATAGGGCAAATTTGCAATGCTTTCTTGTCGATCCAACGTCAAATAGAGACCATTGAGCAAACCGGCCACAGCAGTCCAATCAACTTGTCTCTAAATGAAAAATGCAATTTAACCAAACAAAATAATAATAAAACGAATTCCAAAAATTTAATTAAAAAAAAAAGAATTAGAAAGTGTGAAATCAGGCAACGAGTACTGAATAAAAATAAAAGAAATTTCTAAAAGCATACAAAATTAATGAAAAATAAAATACAATTAAAAACATTTGTTTTTTTTCTTTCAAATTGAGTAAAAAAACACCAAATATTGAAATTAAAATCGATTGTGGACTAATTTTGCATTGTAAATGTGACGGCTAAGTTAATTTTTGGATCAAATTTTGGATTTAAAATTGAAAAGTAATTTTTAAAATTTTTAATCTTTTTTTAAATTTTTAATCTTTTTTAAATTTTTAATCTTTTTTTAAATTTTTAATCTTTTTTTAAATTTTCAAGGCTTTGTTATTAAATTTTTGAAAATGAGCCTATTTCACATTTTAAACTATTTGATCATATTTTAAAATTTAAAGTTAAATTAAAAAATATATCAAATTGAAGATTGTTATCAATAATTATTATAATAATTTCTTTTTAAGCTAATGGATACGACTTTATTGATCATGTCTAACCAAAACCAAATGTAATGAAATATTTTTGATTAGATACTTTTATTTTTTGTTAAATGTTATTTATTAATTTATTAATGATTCTCATCCTTGTTTCTTTAGCTTTTTATTCAATCGAAAAAATGAATTGTTTCAAAATGCATGTCAATCTTGAATAAAACAAAAAAATGTAGAAAAAATTTAATTTTTTTTAATTTTTCAAGTCAATTTTAAATTTTTCGGAGAAATAATGCCGCTTCAAAAATCAAATTTTAGTATTTTTTTTTTAATCAAATAATAAAAATATTCAAATTTTTTTTTTTTAGGTTTAATCTGTGATCCTGCACCAAATGCATAAATCGAAAAAATTTTTATTTTTGGGTTTCGGGTTCTGAGGCTGCAATATCAAACGAGGGAAATACGGTACTAGAAAACATAAAATTATGAAAATGTAAAAATGTAAAATTAGTTACATTTTGTCAAAAATTCCAAAAAATGCACACTTATTAAAATAAATCAAAATAAATTTTCATTCAAATTATGTAATTTACACAGTCAATTTTTGACTTTTAGAAAATAAACTTTAATTAATAAGATTTAAATAGAATTCAATTAAAAAAATTGTGGATATTTTGAATTTTGGTACAAAAATAAAAATCAAAATATTAAAATTGAAAAATTTTAAGTTCTGAAAGATCAAAACTTGTTTTGTAAATTGTAGAAACTGATAAGTCCTCTTTACCACCACTTAAAGTTGAGTTGAATTTTTAGTTTAATATAATATCCCAAATTTACAATTTTCTAACTTTTGCAGATTTATTGCAGAGTTTTGAAGAATCTGTATATTGGTAGAACATGGATGAATCAGTTGCTACAATTTTCAGAACATGTTTTGATCTTTCAGAACTTAAGATTTTTCAATTTTAATATTTTGATTTTGATTTTTGTACCAAAATTCGTAATGTCTGTGCTGAAAAGATTTGCAAGATTATGTAATTTAGATATTGCGGAAAAAGTATTCAAAGTTTCACTAAGTAAAAAGCCATCTGCATTTGCTCATTGAGGTAAATTTTTGTTTAAATAGGAAAGCGAACATAGATTTTATCTATTCATACTACAACTTGTGCTAATTATTTTGTTGTTTGATTGTCACACACACTTTCTGCTTACGTAAAAGATAAAGAGAGCGAGAAGAAGAGAGAGAAGAAGAGAGAGAAGAAGAGAGAGAAGAAGAGAGAGAAGAAGAGAGAGAAGAAGAGAGAGAAGAAGAGAGAGAAGAAGAGAGAGAAGAAGAGAGAGAAGAAGAGAGAGAAGAAGAGAGAGAAGAAGAGAGAGAAGAAGAGAGAGAAGAAGAGAGAGAAGAAGAGAGAGAAGAAGAGAGAGAAGAAGAGAGAGAAGAAGAGAGAGAAGAAGAGAGAGAAGAAGAGAAATAAAAAGCATTGGTTTTAGTTACTTTGGCAAATGGACGCTTTAAAATTTTGGTAAAAAGTCTATCGATGCGTCTGAGCAAGTTGTTGAAGGCTGGCTTGAGTTCCTCTTGGCTCCAATTGGTAACTGGCAACAATTTTTGAAAATAATTTTGCAATCCATGTCCGGCCATGGTAACCGAATCGTCCCATAGCTTGAGCAAAGTGTGCGCAATCTCGACCAATTTGCAATGAGCTTTGGTGTCCAACAGTTCGGTTACTTTGAGAGTGGAATCGTTGATCAACTTGTACAATTGCTTGATGCGTTTGGACGCAAAAAATACAAATTCACTGATCACATTGAGCAGAGAATCTCTGGGTATGCGAAATTCTTGTTTAACTTGTTTGTCGTCCGAGTGTTCTTTTCGTTTGTCGTCGCCAAAACGCATCGAGTCCTCGTCGGGTATGATGCTGGGCGACCTGTTGTGCGACATGTTGTGCGACATGTTGTGCGACATGTTGTGCGAATTGACAGCATTGTGAGTCTGAGGTGTCTTTGTGGCAGTGGCTGCTTCGTTCCGAGGTCCACTATACACTCTGGTCAAATAGTCGGACAAGTGAACGAGTGTTTTGAGTGAGACAGAAATTTTGTGCAATTGAACAAATTCATTGCGAGCTCGTTGGGCCAGTTCACTGTTCGACTGTTTGTCGTACGCATTCAAATGGGCCTTTGTCACATTGATGCATTTGGCAAGCTTTTCTGTTTCGTCTTTGAGATAATTGACGTATGGTGGCACAATCACGTTAAGAATGTTGAGCATTTGAGTAGCTCGTGTGGTATGTGTGGCATAGGCGATCACAGTCACACACAAATTAATCGAATCGATCATGTTAAATTTGATATTTTGATCATCTTGGTAGCAAAAGTCGAGAGTTTTGATCGGCTGAATGCTTTTCAAAGTGTCTGCATTTTTGACTGCATGCTCGTTTTCGCCTGTTTGTTGCTGTTGTTGTTGCTGTTGTTGTTGCTGTTGAACGAGAAGCTCTTTGTTGGCCAAGTTGGCTAGTTGGCCGATGCCGAGAGCGCCTGAGCTTGTTATCAACAGGTTAGTGGCGGATATGCCCGATACGGCGAGCACAGCAGCAGATGAGCCAGCGTTTGTGAGCAAGCTAGCCGGCGATGAAAATTGATTTTGACCATTAAAAGGTGTGTGCACTGCGGCCGCTGCTGATGCTGCTGTTGATGCTTTGTCCATTGTGTCGTATGACTTTGGCACTTCCACATTGTGCACGTTTAAATTTGAACTTTGGGTTTGATTGATCATTGACGACAAACTTGTTTGATTGGCTGAACAATCGCTGCTGCTGCTGTTGTTGTTGTTGTTGTTGTTGTAAGATTTTACTAGTTCTAGAATTCTCGAATTGTCTGCAACATTTGACTCGAGAGCCAGCAGCAAGTTAAACAAGGCGGACGCATGAACTTTGGTTGTGTCGATTGTTTCACTTTTTTCACTTTCCAGCTCCAATATTTGTGCCACACTACCAAACATCTTCAAAACAAAGCAAATTTATTTTTTTGGTAAGTAAAATAATTTGCGTCCAGCTTTTTGATTGTGACCAAAAAAAGTTAAATTAAATTTATTAAATAAAAATACTCTAGCTATTTCAATTTATTTATCCTTTTTTGTTGTTATTTATTTTTGTTGTTGTCTTATTTAAATTTTATTTTATTCTGAAGAACAAATTAACAAATAAATAAAAATTATGTTTTAGTTTTCTGCGATAATGCTTAGGCAATTCTCTTTCATGTAATTAGTAATCGGATGGTCAAGGTCATATCTTATGATTATCCAGAAAACATATGATCCGTCAGGATTTCAGGACACTCAGCATTTTTCTCGTTCTAATTAGTTTTACAAGTCAATAACAAGGTCTTATGATCCAACTGATATTTTTGCTTAAAAGTTCATCAAACTCTCTTTAAAATGGTCGGTAGTTTTTGGATAATTCCTAATAGCATCTGAGCTCGGTCCATGTTTTAGCATAAGCCTTAGCTCGGTACAGAAAAACAAATAAACAATTTAGAATTGGATCTTGTCTTAAATCCTCGCTCAGTCACAAGTCTAACTATCAACGAAACTAGACGATTTTTTTAAACCATTTCAAAAAAATAGAAACACATAAGCTTCAATAAGCTCCCAAAGTCTATTAGCTGACTAACTTAGTTAATTTTGAATTTTTTTAAATCTACTTCATTCAAGATTAAGTCGGTGAGTGTGCCTCATCGAGTGATTGTCTAAGTAATCATGTCTTTTAATAATTTAAGTTTAAATTTTGCTAAGCTATCTATTAGTTTTATAAAAAAATCATGAAACTAGATTTATTTGGGCAGATTTTTTATCATCCATTTAAAAATTCGGGTCTTGCCCGAAATGTTATCAGGTGATAACAAAAAATGTTATCTCTAGGTACCCTACTGGTTTTGTTATCAAGGCTGATAACTTAAATGTTATCATTTTGTTACGTTATCATATAAATTTTATAGAAAGCTTTGACATTTTTTGTTATCTTTAAAAAAGAAATATTATCAGGATAACATAAATGATATCAGATATTTTATAAATTTTATTTCAACTTCTTTTTTTTAAACATACAACAAAATGATCCATCATAAGCTGTTTTAAATTGACCACAACAAGAACATGGCCAATAAAGTTTGTAATTTTTTGCATCTTTACTTCTCTTTTGTAATGGCTAAATAAAGCTTCATATTCTCACTAAAGTTTTTGCAAAAATTGTATGTACATTTCCTAACAGCAAGTACAAGCTCCAATTTCTTGATAAAATTTAAAAAGGAATGAATCCTTTACCTTTTTTCTATTACATATTATTAATAAATTATTTTTATTCTCCTTTTATTTTCAAAATACTGTATAAATTTTCAATTTTTAAAAATCATTTTTTTTTCATTGTAAATAAAATATTATATTTAATGTTATGAAAATTAAGAATTAAAATTATAAATTTTTGTTATCAAACTTTAGAAAATGTAATCAATAAGAATAAATTGTTATCATTTCATATAACGTAACTAAAAGATAACATTCAAGTTATCAGCCTTGATAACATAACCAGTAGGTGACCTAAAGACCCAAAAATTCCTTTATGTATTTATTATTTTTTATTCCAATTTTGCTTCTCTTTCTCTACAAATAAAAATCTTATTAGATCATCTACCAAAAACACAGTGAGTATTTTGTATTCAATTCGTCAACCTAAGGGATATCATTTATGTATAAACTAAAAATAAGAGAGCTGATTACTGATCCTTGAGAAACGCCTGCTTTAATTCAGAATGGACTTGTTACAAATAGATTAACCTATGCACAGATTTGTCTTTTGATTAAGAAAAAACGTATCCAGATTATAACAAAAGGCGAAATCTAAGTTAAATTTTTCTTTGGATCAATAAAATTTATCCAAATAAATACTCTGAAACGTGCGATTTTTACGTAAAAATTTTCAAAATTTTCAAAATTAAAAAAAAAAAACATTTTGCTTTGCTTTAATTTGCTTTTTTTTTGCTCCAAATTTGATCGCTGCACCGACAAGTGACCCAACAGGTCACTTAACAGACTAGACTCAAAAATTGTTTTAGTTCTAAATTTATTACCTGCAAAATAAACGGAATACGATGCATGGTGTAGAATTGAAGAGAGCAAAATTCGATGGCATTTTTGAGTACCGGATTTGCCTGCATATTCGAATAGACTTTGAGTAGAGTGGGCATTATCAAAAGGAAACCATTTGTGGCAAATATATGCTGAAAATGTTGCGCTGAATTGATGTAAATGGCAAGACAAGTGCGTATCATGATCATGTCTTCGGAATGCAAAACAAACGATCCATTGACCACACTAATAAATAAAGTAATGTCCCAAGTGGATGCCGTTTTGTTATCAATGGCTGAGAAAAGCGACCAAATGAGCTGACACCACGAGTATTTGTGAAGCATGTCTGTTGTCAATAGTTCTCTATCGGACAACTTTGAATACAAGTTAAAGTCGGCTTCGAGAGCTTTGCGTGGAAACATGGGAAGCTTGAGAAGTTCGTCGTGCAAAAAAGCCGCTGTCGCATTTACTTGATTGAATGGCGTATTTTCCAAAAGTTTTCGAAAAAACAAAACTTTGCTTTGCTCCAATACTTTTAAATTGAAAGCCTTTTTGAGTGACAAAAAAATTAATTAGTTTTTTCTCTCTGTCATTTTAAACTTACTGCTTTTTCTAAATGTTTAATTGCTTCTTTCGGATCCATTTCGACCAGACTTAGTTGTGGATAGAAATTGCGCCGAAAAAAATAAAAATTTCTCACATATGTGTCCGGCAAATGTATTTGATCTATTAAACAAAAAAATAAAATGTTTTTATTGTTTTTTTTGTTCAATTTTTTGTATGTTTATTCAATTACTTGTTTTTATGTCAAATAGATAAAATCTGTCTCTTTTGGACTCGGGTATTTTGAAAAAACCAAAACTCTCCTGAATTATGAAAGAAAATTGAGTGTTGTCATAAATAGGAAACTGATTTGGTATTTGACTAAGATCTGGACCATGTACAATGAGCTTTTTGGCACTGGGAACATTTGCCGTGACAAGCAAAGAAGGCTTCATAGAAAAAACATATTTTCCAATTAAACAAACAAAAAAAAACTTTTCTTTTCAACTTACATCACATTGTTCCTTTCTCAAAGTTTGTTTTAAATCTTTGAAAACAATTCCGTTTACAAAAGCAGCTATGCGCCAAATAATTGTTTGAATTGAGGCTATAGCTTCTTGGCTAGTGTCCGACGAAGTTCTCACAAAAAACATAATCACTCCAAGCAGGTAATTGAACAGAACATAGGCTGTTTGAGGCGGAAGTTCTATATAGACACTAAGTAATCTTTTAAGATACTGGATCAGGTAATTTTTTTTGTCTTTTTGAGTTATTTTTTCGAAAAAATATCTCAAGAATAGAGCGGCATCTTCGGTAAGACAGGTCCATACAATTCTGTGAGTCAGAGAAGCAACTTGTAGGACAAAGAGAAAAAATAGTTTTTTAGCAACAAAAAAAAAAGTGAGAAATTATTTCATAATTATTTACTTGATTGATTGTTGGTGCTTAGTTCGTGGTCAAACAAAAGATCAACTAGACACAAAACAGCTGAGCCGATTGCAGTGGGGAAAACTGCTTGACTTTGTTGAACATCGCATGTTGCTGAAACATTTGCACCACTTTCTGCATTTTCTTCAATTCCTTTATGGCACACAAAAAAAAAGACAAATAGTAAATTTATTTTTTACATTAGACATTGAGCAAAAGCATTCATTGCTCTCGCCCTCTCCCAAATCCATGCAATAACTAAATACAGCGTTCATTTAAAGCATTTCTATTCTATTGACCACATTAATCTATAGTTACGACTAACGATCACAGTCCAACAGCTACTCAAGCATCGTTACCGAAGCATATTTAATTATAAGCTTTAATTAAAATTTATCTTTGCTTAATTTTTGACCGTTTAAGAATATTTGATAAGCAAGCAAATTTGACACTGACATTCGCTCTAATAATCAACGAACTAAATGTTATTTATTTTTTGCTAATCTATTCTTTTTTTTTTTTATTTTATTTTAAATTATTTAAAATAAATAATTGGAAAAATTGTTGTTTAATTTAACTTTAGAGAACAAAAAAGTCAATAAATAACATTTAAATTTTTCCTAAATAAACAAGATCGTTTTTAAACAAACGAACCTTCATTAAGCAAAGACTTTCTATTCCAAATGACCGAGTTACGCTGTTGAAGTCGCTTAAATACCATTACGGACTGTTTTCTCATATTTAAATTAGCTGGAATAAATTGTGCCGGAATATCATGCTCTTCATTATGCATATCTATGCATAACATTTTTGACAAATCAAATGTCAAAAATTAGTTTTTTTTTTGTTGTTAAAAAAACAATAAAAAAAACCCAAAAATTGGGATATATAAAAAATGAATCAAAATACAACTTACCTTCTTCACTTTCTTCTTTTGATTGATGCATAAATGGTTCGAAAGAAGCATGTTGCAAGTAATTTAGATCAGTAAAGTTGAACATCTCGCGAGCCATCCGCTTGTTCATTTTGTCCGCCTCTAAGGCTTTATGCAGAATTTCTTGCTGATGCTTTTTTCTAGACTTGCTAGCAGTGACCACGGCCTTTACTTCACCTTGGTTAATGGTGACCTCTTCGACTTTGGTTTTGGCTTTGGGCATCCATGGCGGATCGACTGGCTGATTGGATGAAATGCCGATGGGAGGCGATGGCAGAACAAACTCAATGCATGGTGGTGATATCTTAAGCCAGGTGTTTGCATTTGCTTCCAATCGCGGCCACACATGATAGCGAAACTTCCACAAAACTTCAAATCTAAACAATAAAAGTTGTTTTTACATAAATTAAAAGAATAGATGGTTATGAGTGAGTGTTTACTTTAGAATAGCTCGAAATCGAGTTTCGACATGCTTTGAGCGCAAATTAGCGCGCATCAATTCCTCAACATAATTTGGTTGTTTGATTGAGCCTATTAGAAATAGAACTGCAGCAGAGCTTGAAATTTCCTGGTCTGAATTAAGCAACAAATTCCAAGAAAAACAAATCACGTCAACAAACAAATCGTCGGACATGACTAGCAGTGATTTGCACAAAAGCTGGAGAGGTATGTGATTCAGAAAGTGAACTTGATTGTAAATGTAGTCACATGTTGGTATTTTGTCTTTGTTACGTTCCAATTTGGTTCGCAAAGTTTCATAAAATGGCATGCTATTTTGATTTGCTTGTGTGGCGTTAGTACCATGATTATTTATAATAGATTGATTTAGTATTTGACTATTTATACTAGTTTTGTTGATGTGATTTTTTTTCAATATGTTATTGATGAAAAACATTTTTTGTGAATTGAACGAAGTCTGAGAATTCTTGAACGACAAAAAAAAATATAATTTTTAACATAAAACGAAATTTTTTTTTTTAATATTTAAATAAAATTAATCATTAATTAATCTGCTAATTGCTATATCAGTGATTTGATAAAAAATAAGGTCTATTTAAATTATTTTACCATAACGAAAATAGAATTCAAGTATTTTTTGAATAATTTGAAATAGCAGTGAATTTTTATACTTGTTAATCTTTTATCATTTCAAATGATTTCTTTAAGTTTAATAAAAAAAATAATCCAAATATTTTTAAGTATTTTAAATTTGAGTTTAAAAGGGAATTTGATTTAATGATTAATTAATAATTAATTAATTAAAATAAAATAATTAATAATAATTAATAATTATTATCAAATGTAGCAAATTTTTCTGCACTCTCAAAACTTTTAGATTTTTTACATATTTAAATATTGATAGTTTTTCAAGATTTTCAAATAAATTATATATAAATTTGGTGCTTATATCAAATCTATACATCTATTTTTTTTTAGCAAATACTCAAAAAATGGTCGAATGGAAACTGACAGTTAATAATTTTCGGAAAAAAAATAATACTTTTCTAGTCCTGGCAGAGGGGCTGAAGTTGTCTTTTTGTTTACTGTTTGATTTATTGATTGTGTGCATTCTGTTAAATTTAGTTGAATCGGTTTGTTTCTTGTACTTTTCGAACATGTTCAAATTAGTGGATGTTTCGTACAGTCTCAAAACTGCTTCGATCAATGAGTGGCCATTTTTGAACAATCTCAAGTAGCAGTCTTTGTTGCATGATTCAGTCAAATTTCGACGCGTCTTTATCTGAATTTGACTATTGGCCGAATGATGCATCGACTGATTCGACTGAAAGTGGGTGCAATTGAAATTGATCAAACTGAACAATTTAACCACTATTTTTATCCATGGAAAACAACGGTTGAAGTCAGCCTCGTCCACTTCGCACTCAAAATTGGGTTCACTATTTTGTTGACCTTGAACTCCACTAAAATGAACTGCACCCGAATGACTTGGCAAACTATTTTCCTCGGCTATAATTAGCACACTCTCCTCGATGGCCGCGTTCGAGTTTGGATTCAGGTGAAACGAATGCTCCAAGTCTTGTTTGTCATCCGATTGACTGTTACAATGACTCAATTTGCGGCTTACAAAACTACTCGAATTGTTCATTCGATGAGACCGATCGCGGTACTTGAGACTGGGTCGTCGCTTCACACTATTTCGCTTCTGACTGCTAATGTGTGTCACACTAGCACTCTTAATGTTCTCTTGACTCGTGGCCGTGCCCGTTTTGCTGATCACTGCACCGCCTGACAAACGATTGGCATCGTTCATCTCGCCCTGCTCATTCATCAAAGTTCCTGAGCCGATTCGATTTACACTGCTACTAAGCGATTTGTTCTCATTAGTCTCTTTGTTCAAATTGAAGCTTATATGCTTGGCTCCTTCTGAGAACAATTCGTTTTCATGGCAAACAGTGCCACTGATGTTGTCATTCGATGCAACTTTGGTGCTCAAGTCGCCTTTTGGCTCTTTGGCTATTGAGTGTTGGCTCGATTCATTCGAGAATACAGAGCCCAGGTTCGCTCGCTGTTCTCTTGTGTTACGGTTGTCCTTTGAACTAAAGCGCATCGAGCTATTGGTAAAATTTGTGCCAGACAAAACATCATGTCTCAACGAGTAAATGTTGTTTATTTTCTTGGGCATGTGTTGGTAGGTTTCGCGCAAAAATTTTGTTATTTCAAGCAGTAAAAGACATACGATGTTGATTAGACCGAATGGACAGTTGTTACCATTTGGGTTTACCAGACCTAGATTGAATTTATAAATTTATTAAAAAAATATATAATTATTCATTTATTTATTTATTTAGATAAAAAAATACAACAACACAAAATTTAAAAAAAACGCAGATTCTTCATTTTTTTAGTATTTTTTTTTAAATCCTTTTCCGCTTTCAAATGTCCAAAATAAATTTTTAATTAATCTGTATGCCAATTTTTTACTAAAAAATTGCTGATTACTAAATGCTTTTGCAATTTGAAGTTAATGATCAATTTTTAATGCTCATAATGATCAAGTCAAGTTTAAAATATTAAAATAAAATTTTTATTTCTTAATAGAATTAATGTAGATATGCATTTTTGGATTCAACATTCTAAGTTTAATAAAAAGGTAAACTCTGCATCATCATACTGAAAAGTGCACACCATCAAAATTATGCTATTCTAAGAGGATAATATTTTGTAGACATTTGCAGATTTTGCCATTTTATTTAACAAAGTATGTTCAAATCAAAAATGCTCTTCTGCACTAATTTTATTAAATAATTACAATTCATTTAATGGTTTAAGCTTGATTATTTTTTTTAAATGGTTACCAAATACAATACTTTAAAAAAATTGTTCTTGTAGCACACAAATATAATCGTGAATTTTTTTTTAATTATTTTTTTTAATTCTATTTACTAAAATTTAACTCAAATTCAAAATAAAATTTTATTCGTATTAAAAAATATCTTCATATACTAAATTAATAAAATTTTCTTCAAATTTAATTATTTATCATTCCGGGTCTAGGTAATTATGTGACCGGCCGTTCACAACTTTCGTGACCTAAATCTTTTCTCGTATTATGTGACCCGAGCTGTTCACAACTTTCGTGACCTGAAATTATGTGATCAAAAAATTTTAAAAGTGATCTTGTTTTTTTTAAATTGATCACATAATTCATTTAATGGTCACAAAATTTTTTTATGGTTCACATTATTCTTATCTTGGTCACAAAATTTTTTTCTGGGTCACATTTTTTCATTTTGGACCATATTATTTGACAAAATTTTTTATTCTTTATTTTTTGATCACATAATTTCAGGTCACGAAAGTTGTGAACGGCCGGTCACATAATTACCTAGACCCATCATTCCCTTTATGAAATGTTTAGATCAAATATAGAAAATAAATTACTTTTATTTTTGTAATTAATTGAAGATACTTTTTATAATAATTGATTGTTTTTCTTTTAAAGTAGCGATCATGTCTCGTCTTAAGAAAATGTCATAATATAAATTTAATATAATATATTTTACATCGCCTTTAAGGCGTTCATTAAAATAAATAAATAAATACATTCCAAGAAATTTATAGCTTCATTTGACTCAATTTTATTAGAATTATTCGAGTTAATCGAAATGATAAAAAAATGTTATTAGTTAATTATTTAAATAAAAATTGAATACAATTTGCAATGACTTTTAATTTTTACTTTTTTTTTCAAAACAATTCATGGTAAAATATACTAAAGTAAAATAAACATTCAGTCCCGTCTTCAACACGTGTTCGTTATTTTAACTAGGTAAAAAATTCTAGGTATATTGAATTCAAAATGGTCAAATAAATTTTAATTGACTTTAGAAAAAAAAACCCACATAAAGTCAAATTTTGTTTGATTTTTATTTTTTTATACAAAGAAAAAAAAACTCACGGTCATCAAAATAATCATCAGGTTTCATGTCCATTTCACACAGATCATTTTCTTTTTGACTTAAAATCTCCTCTAATTTTATGGCCAAGACTTCTCCCCATGCCGAAAAGATGTTGGCTGCGGCCAACTGAAATACTTTATTTCGTTTGAGTGTGTTGGGCAAATTTTTATTATTCAAAAATGATCCATACGGTCTGCACATGCTGATGTTCATTTTGATCCATTCTGGCCAATCTTTCCTGTTGCATCTATTGACAAAATAGGCAGTTTCGATCAGAAACGAAGCTTTAGCTAGAATGGGAGCTTCTAAATCGAGAAGGGCGGACATGAATGGCACATCGGGAAGAGATGCCGGTGGCAGGCATTCCATCAAAAATCGGTAGTATTCAAGACCTTTAAAAACAAGGCCTGAATTTACAAAAACTTTTTGGCTCAGTATTTTTCTCCTATAACTCTGAGCTTGTTCGTACAAATTGTTCAAAATTTCTGTATCGCTGACCACTATGTCTTTTTTGGTAGCTTTTAATGAGCGATCATCGCGATCTTCGTCCAATTTGGAATTATTTGTATCAAACTCATCGTTAATGCTTAGCGATGGCTTTTTGTGTTCCTTGAATTTTTTGATTAGTATTTTGCGAAAACTTGCTTCAGAACCACGACGCGAGCCCAATGTCTCGAGTGTAAGCAAATTTTCGTTCAATGCTGGACTTGGCTCATTTTGATCAGTGTCTAAATTGTTTCTAGAGTCCATTTTTGCATGTTTGTTACGAAAACTTGATCTCTTTTTAAAATAAAATTTTGAAAAACGTTTTTAATAATTTTATTTAGATAATAAAAATAACAAAAAAAAGCCTACTTTTGAATCATTGTTCTCAGTATTTTGTCGTGACGATTGCTTCAAATTTTCGTCATCATTTGGTTGAATTATTTCTGGTTTTAAATTTTGAACTATTTCTTTAAGAGAGTCTAGCTGAACAAGAATATCTTCTATTTCGATTAGCTTCAAATTTTTGCTATTGAGCTCTTGTCTAAGACGTATATTAGGATCTAACATGCTTGCCAAAGCCAATTTGCGGAACACATTTCCGTGATTTTCTTTTATATAGCTCAAAAAACTTCTCACATCACTAAATAAATACTTGGAGAGAAAAAACAAAATTAATAAAATTTTATTTAGTAACAAAGAGGAAAAGGAGGAAAATTTTTAGCAGCTAGCTATTTTGTTTGTATAAAATGATCCTTGATTGCTTAAATCAATATAAAATTAAATCAAATTGAAAAATGTTTTAATACTCAAAAACAATAAAAATTAATGCCGCTTTCAACAAAAATTAATTAAAAATTTTTCTTCTTCTAAATTGTTGTTTTCTTTGGAAATTTTAGTATTTTGATCCAATAATCCCATTTTTTAAATTAAAATTCAGATAATAATTTAAAAAAAAAAGAAATTTTATATATTATGATATTTTACTAAAAAAAGAAAATGAAAATTAAAGAAAATGTCATACCAAATTTTCTTGATTGGAAAGCTGTTGCCGCATTGCCAGCAGTCTGTCGACCAAAGGTTTCAATGTTATCTCAATGATTACCGCATCGATGTTGAACGCGGTTCCATCAGGACCAGTTGGTGGCGTTAAATCATAAGCTAAATTCTGAGGCATCAAGTTTTCATTTCCAATTCGCACAGTAACATGCGGATAGTAGTGACCATAGCCGAGCAAGGGATCATTGCAGTATCCGAATAGAGCATGAAATGTTTCCATTATGTGATTGATATCGCTTTTTTCAATAAAAGTTCTGAAAAAACTTTCGAACCTTTTTCGATTTTTTTTGAATAGCCTGCCAAGTGTGAGCTTGACTCGACCTCTTAGCTGATCATTTAAAAATGACTTGGAACCTGTTTGACAATTGATACATCCGAGCCATTTTATGTTTCTCAATGCCAAATCGGCTGCTATGTAATAGCTGTCATTGTATTTATTTTCCAACTCGTCCAAATAATTGATTGACGATGGTGACAAGGACAGGTTTTTTTTGGCATATTCAAGCCTGTCATCAATGTCTTGACTTGGCAATATGTCAATAGAAATTAAATTCTCAAGGATATTCAAAGACAAGTCGCACAGTTTCAAGCAATTTTCTTTTAAGAGAACCGAATGAACGCCTTTGAGAATCATGCTAAGATTGAGACTGCCATCGGTGTTTATGAGACCAGTGCTGCCTGCTGCCTCTTCAAATTGTTCATAACAAAACTGATAGTTAATATTCGAATCGCTAAAACTAATCACACGATCTAAATTAGTTCGAGTGGTCTCACTTTCAGCTTCTAATTCAGACTTCTGAATTGAATCAATTTTTTTCCTAATATAAGAAAATTTTTGCTCAAAGTCTTTTGGCCATTCAACCGAGTGTTGCTTAGTTTTTTGATTTTTTTTGAGAGAATAGCAATTAAAGTCTTTTTTCAAAATATCTTTTAATAATTTTGTATTTTCATTTAGATTTTCCAATTCGCTTTTGGTAAAAGGTGTAGTGGCAAACTGTTGACGACCACTTTTTTCTCCATTTAATCTCGATGATTTCTTCCTTATTGACTGAAAGTCATCATCAATGTACTTAATTCGTCTAGAGGAAAAAAATGAGTTATTTGTTGTCACCAAATTAAATATCCATGCAAGACAAAATTACACAAAACATTTAAAGAGCATACCCATTTTTAAAGTATATGCGTTTTCCATTAAAGTCAGCGCTAAATTAAGATAAAAACCAAAGTAAGTTTTTCATTTTTTTTATTCGGATAGATTGATAGATTCATTCAAAGATTTTAAAATAATAAATTTTTTTTATTTGTTTCGTCAATTGATAGATTTTTTTAATTAAAAAGCATTGAAAACTTTATCTTGAGCATATTTAATTCGTGTGTGAGTGATGTGCTAATATGCAAAGATTTTTTAAAAGGCTTCAAATATTTTGTTACCAAAAATTTAATAAAAATTGATTCAAAATATTGTATAAGTTTCTCATTTCATATTTTGTAAAAAAAAAAATTTATTTAAAAAATTAATTCTCATTAATAAGAAAAAAATTAAAAGATCATAAATAAGAGTTGCAATTTTTACATAAATTTTCTTTTATTCTAATCATATCAAAAAATAAAATAAAAAGTAAATATCATAGAAATAAGATCGTTCAAAATATATTAGGAAATTAAATGAATAAAATAAATAGAATTTTTCTTTAATAGTTACATGGCTTCTATTGGAATAATAAAATCAGAATGATAATGAGAATCGTAATTTTTTTTTTTTTTATTTATGAAATTTGGTAATTATATTTTTTATTATATATAAATAATCATCTAATAAATTTTTTATTTTTCTGTATCTTTATTACAGTTTTATTGGTTTGATCATAAATTTTCAAGACATTTTTTACCACTTGAGGTTAATTTGGACATCTTGAAGTTTAAGATAAAAAAATCAGATCAACCTTTGAATGGTATATTACTAAAACTCTCTGCAAAATGATAATTAATGGAACAAACATGCTAAATATTAGATGAGGCTCTACAAAAGCTCTTTATTTGGCAGTAAAATTCACTTCATTAAAAAGTATTCAATTATACTGCGAAATGTAATTGCAGAATTTTTGCACAGAGTCATCTAATATTTAGCATCTTTTGTTCTATTATTTATCATTTTGCAGAGAAATTTAGTACCATTCAAAAGTTATAAAGAAAATACTTTTTGATCTAATTTTTTATCCAAAACTTCAAGATACCGTTTATTTGTTAGTAAATTGAGATTAAAATTTAAACCTAGCATAATTTCAATTAAAAATTTTGAAAAAAATCCGAAGTCTGGAAAATTTTTAAAAATATTAAAATGCACGACATAACTTTATCGCAGTAATTAAGCTTTCTTAAATTTTTAGAGCTTTTTTTCAATTTTAGAAAAGGCTTGTAAACTCTAAAAATGCAATGAAAACTTATTTTGATCATTTTTGAAATCTGAAATTTTGTCAAAATTTTATTTTGACATCAAAATCTATATTATTAGTTTTTTAGTTCTCTAATTTAATAGTTTATTCTAATTAAATGGATTCTCATTTAAGAAATTTAACTATTAAGAATGTATCTGTACAAAAGACTCCATAAATGAATTTCAAAACAATAAAGTTTGAAAAATTTTTTAAGTTAAAACTCCATTATGCTTTTTCGAGAATTCTTTCGATTCTAAAATTTTCTGATTTTGAATTTATTTATTTATTTGTTTATCTTTATCGAGCTATAACTCTTTCAGATTACGATAAAAAAATAGAAATTCAAAAATAAAGTTTTATATAAAATAAAACAAAAATCAAAAAAGAATTAAATTTTGAACAAAATTAAAATTGGTAAATTTAAATAAAAGAGTGAAAACTTAAAGAAGTGATATAAATGAGCATTTTTTTATTGATTAATTAATTTGAAAAACCTCTATTTCCAAATCTTTAATTCCATGTTAAAAGCCTTGCTTATAAGTAAGTCTGTATTCGATTAAAATTCTACTTGTAGCCAATTAATTTAATTTAGAAAGATCAATGATCATAAATAATATGAATAAAGTCAAAATCTATTTTTAATAAAAATTAACGTGATGCTTTCTTCTTTTAATTAAAAATTATATTTTCTCTGAATTTTTTTGTAAATAGAGTCTTTATTTTAACTTAAAGATAAAAATACAAAAATAAATTGTAAAAGTTTGTCGAATTTTTTGACTCTGCAAATAAATAATTAAAATAATTTTTTTAATAATAATCTAAGATAAAGACTTTGGCTGTCTCAAAAGTCTATACTCATTGACGAAACAAATTTGGATAGATTTGAAAGAAAATCAGCAAGGTTATAAGATTAAAATGGATTAGAATGGATAAAAATGAAGATCACTTACCTTATTCTAGTTTGAAAACTGGATTCATATTTTTTTCTCTTGGCAAAATAGCTCATGCTGTCAAGATTAAAATGATTTTTACTCATTAGATCATTTTCAAGATAAATTTGATTCATGATTGTCAAAAATTCATTGGTAATACTTCCATTTTTTGCACAATTTTCAATTATTTGATTTTGAAAACAATCATCCTCTTCGACCAAGTCGACGGATCCAACACCCATTAGAACACATAAATCATTCAAGTTGGCTGGTATGGACAAACTGTTTATTTTATAAAAATCATCTTGTTCCTTTATTGTGTAGTCGGTTATTTCAACCACACGACAGCTCAAATAGTCCAAACACCATAAATAACTATCGGCATGCCATCTTGAACTTAGGAGACATCTCATTACGGCAATGTCAAAATAAGTGGCATCGCGCACATTACAATTTAAATTCTTCACATTTTCTTTGCTATCCAAATTTTTTTCATTCGAATTTTTTGTCTTGCTCTCTCTTTCATTTGATTTGACAGTCTTGGATCTTTTTATTTGATCTTGGTCATGCTTTTCCTCAGCTATGCCCAATTCTCTCAGCTTGACACTGCTACAGTTTGGACACGACAGACCAGAGCTCAAATGTACATTTGTGGCCGAAAAATTGCACTTTGAACAGCTCAGAGTTGTCGAATTTCTTGCGTTGTTGGTCAAAGTTACAGAAGAAGTGTCCGAAATGCTGCAAATTGAGCTCATATGTGCCAATGGCGCCTTGTTGTTTGAGTTCAACGAATATTTTGGCCTGCGAATTTCATTAATCACAATCAAACTATCTCTTATTGTGTCTCCTTCAAAGTCACTTATCTGACTCATCATGTTCGAGTCGGATTCTTCGATTCGACTTGAAACATTCAGCAGCTTTGAATTTCTTTCCGTATCTGACCTGTTAAGACTTTCAATGCAGCTGTTCGAGGCTCTCATCGAAGAGTCACTCTGATAAAGTGAATTTTTTTTCTGCTCTTGCTTTGATTTTTCACCAACATCCTCAGAGCCCATGTAAATTTGACCAAAATTACCAGCATCTTCTTTTTTCTCACTGTCCATCTTTTCTTTTTTGTTTATGGAAACTCTGCTTTGCACAAGCGGTTCGTCACGTGTCAAATATTCGTGATTAAGCTTGACTGGTGTGTTGAAAATGGTGACATTCGGCTGTCGACAAGACCACAAAGCTTCCCAAATCTGAAGACCATTGCTTAATTTGAGATTGTCCAAATCAGATGGAGTTATACTCTTGAGAATGGGTATGAACAAATAGACAAACAATTGGACAGTAGCTACCGAGTGTAAATAAGAAGTGTCGAGCTTTTTGGACAAGCTTTTAGGTTTTTGCGTGGCATTGTCATTGCATTCAGAGGCTGCATCCAGAATAAGCCAATGCAAAGTGTAAAGAAGCTTGGTTTCTGTTTTGTTGAGTTTTTCTGAAGCATTGTTGTCTCTGCGATGCACCAAAGCTGATGCACATGCATGTATTATGTGCGGAAAAGAGGCTTTTATAAACGCCCATCTTGATATACTATTTATGGCATCGGACAAACCAGGTGATAGGCCATGAACTATATTCTGAACTATAACTCGTTCAAAATTCTTAAACAAGAAATATTTTATTTCTCAATAGAAACTTTAAAAAAATGCTTTAATAAAATTAATAAAATAAAATTAATTAAATTATTTATTAAAGGTTTTTACTATTTAACTTTATTGATATTTTTAAATTAGTATTAAATATTTAAGATTAAGAAAAAATGTTCAAATTCTTTAAGTTATCTGATATTTATTCTTTTTGATTGATATTTAAATTATTTAAGTTCTCTAAAAGAATGTTTTTTACAAATTCGATTCTAAAACAAAATTTTGAAAATATTATATAATTTAAATAAAGATGAAATTTAATAACTCATTTAAAGCAACAACTTTAATACAACAAATTCGAAAAATTCTTTAAATTAGTCAGGAATTTGATTTATTTTTGATTAAGCCTTTAAAATCACAGAGATTTTGTAATTGATTAAAAATATTTTTATTTATTTGAAAAACAATTTTGCAGTTGGACTCTAGGGCAGTTTCAATCCCTCTTTTCAGCCCTCTTGTTAATAAAATTTTGATTAAATTAAATATATTGATTAAAAAAAAGAAAAAGATTTCTTCGATTTAAAGATTTGATTGACAGATTTTAACAACCAAAGAAATAAGGTTTTCGCATATAGCTGCATTTAAACAAATAATTTTAAACTTATTGAAAAAAGTAATTAGATTTTTTATTATTTTTTTTGGTTACTCTGGTACTTATTTATAAATTTCAATTTAAAAAGAGAAGTTACTGAAACTTTTTGTCAAAATTTTTTTTGTATCTTTATGACAAAAAATTAAGCAAAATTTTTTTTATTTTTACTTGAAAGTTTTTTAAAAAATTACAAAATACATACAAGAGAATGAGCTTCAGTTAAAGGTCCAAATTTTTGTTTAATGAATAAACTAGTTTGATTCCAGAAAAAAAATTGAATTGGAATAGGTACAATGTCGTCGTTGCTGTCTTCTTTGTCATTGTCGCCTTTTCTACGCTTTGGCATTTTGTATTCTATTCAAAAATATAAATTTCATATAATAAAAATAAAACTAACTTGAAAAATTATGCTCATCTAATCTTGTTATTTTATCGATTTTCAAGTTTTTTTTTTTATTCAAAGATTCATTAAGACAGAGAACTACAAATATCTTTTTTATTTAAATTTATTCCTTGTTGCATTTGCTTTTGTTCTTTATGAGTTTCCGTTTTTTATCATAAATTATGAAATCAGTATTAGACTAAAATTTATCGGCAAATATTTCAAATAAAGCAGAAATATTATTAAATATTGCTTGATTTATTTTCCATCAGAAAATACACTGCCTAATAATCTTTTTACAACAACTTAATCTATTTATCTTGAACAAAAATTCAGATAATACAATTCGAATTATTACCACTCGGATTGAATTAGTATTAGACTTTAATGAATTTTAAATTTTATCTATAAATAATTAATATATTACAAAAGTGGCCAATTTGAGAACAATTCAAAAGACAACTTAGTTTTACCAAATGCATCTTTTGCATGTTATTTAAAAAAAATACAAGTTTATTTGAAAAAAAATTATAATTTAAAAAAAATATGGACGAATTAAAAAAAAACGAAATCAATTCTTTGGAAGAAGCTTCAAATGAGTCCGAGGAACAACCGGAAAAAAATGAATCTGAAAACAAAAAAATAAAATCTACTAATGAAAGTGATGATGAAAATGAAGTTAATTCTAAAGGGAAAAAGAACACTGCCGGTGTTCTTTATTTGAGTCGGATTCCGAATCGAATGAATGTCAAGATTATTAGAGAATATTTTAGTAATTTTGGCCAAGTGGATAGGATCTATTTGGAACCAGTGGAACAAAAGCGCAAAAATCAACCACGAGCATTCGCCGAAGGTTGGATCGAATTTAAAAAGAAAAAAATAGCCAAAAAAGTCGCCAAAATGTTGAACAACATGCAGGTTGGTGGAAAGAGACGAAATCCTTGGTTTCATGAGCTTTGGAACATAAAATATCTAAAAAATTTTAAATGGACTCATTTGAATGAAAAACTTGCGTATGAACAAGAGTCTCGTAAGCAGCGATTGAGACAAGAGATAGCTTTGGCAAAGAAAGAGGCCAACTTTTACATTCAAAATGTGGAGAAAAGTATATTTGAAAAGTATACTGAAAATAATTCATTTATCTTTTATTTTTTAGATGAAAAGCGTAAGCGATTCGAGAAAAAGCAAAATAAAGATGAAACTGAATCGAAAAATGACCAAATTTCTTCAAAAGATGAACCAGTTCCAAAAACAAGTCAAAATGATGACGATGAACCATTCAAACCAAAGAATAAACATCCGGTTTTCGAACGAAAAGTTAAAGTTGTTGGAAATGAATCTTTTTTAAAACAGATTTTTTCATGAATAAAATCTTAGATAAACAAAATTTAATTTCTATCTTAATGAAAAATTCAATGAAATTTTATTATTCCAAAGTTAGGAAAATATCTTTAATAAAACTTTTATTAAAGATATTTTCCTAGCTTAGTATCTTTTGAAAAGATTCGATTAAATAATAATCAGTAATTCTCAGTAAAATATTAGATTTATTTTTTCACATCATGTGTATATTTAGGACACAAATAATTTTTTTATAATTAACAGTATAGTAAGTCAAATCTTCGAGGATCTTTGTTTTTGCGAAGTTTTCTTTTTAATTAAGATTTTTAATTGAAATCATTTTTTGTTTAGTAAATTCAAAAAAATGACTTTGATTGATATATATTAAAAAAAATATATTAGAATATTTATATATGATAGTTAAAATTCTTTATTATTATTGTTGCATAAAAATTGAAAGAAGAACAAAGTCAGAGATAAAAGAAATAAGCTATAATCTAATAATATTTTAAAAGATCATCAATCAATATAATCCAATGAAGCTTAAGTTTAATTTGGCATTAAATAGATGGTAAGTTGATTTGATTATTTTCTAATCTTTTCTCAGAAATATCTTATTTTGCTAAAAATAATTGAAATTTTTTTAATTCAAATTCTATTTACTCTTAGCATTTAGGTTCTTGTTTTATTTGCTTAAAATATGTCTATTTAAAAGTCAATTTGAATTATATAATTTTTTAAGAAACGTAAAACGTTCTGTGACAATGATCTTGATAATTTTTTTATCCAAATTCAAAACCTTTAAAAATTTGTTTAATCTTTACAAAGTTTTAAACTAATAATTTGTTTTACAGCTTAATTTTAACTAGCTTTACTTGAGATATCTAATTCAAATAATATTCTAGCCTTATTTTTTAAATGCAAACAATAATTAAACATAAAAATAAAATTCTATAAAATTAAAATATATCTTATTCAGATAACAAAGTTTTATTTAATATTATTTATTGAATTTTACAAATTTTTAAAAAAATATTTTAAATTAAACATTAAAAAATGGTGGCGAAATTTTGTATCCTTTTTTGTCTCTGGCTTTGTCTAACTGATGCAAAAGATATTGACGCTCTTTTGAATTCAATGTCCCTTGAAGAAAAATGTGGACAAATGACCCAAGTGACTTTTGATGTAATTCAAAAATTGCCTCAACCTACAGATTTTGATGAAAATCCAGTAAATCTAACACTTTTGGAGCATGCAATTTTGCAAAAAAATGTAGGCTCAATTTTGAATACTCCTTACAATGTAGCTCAAAAAGCGAAGACATGGCAAAAAATAATCAAAGTAGTTCAAGATACATCGGCTAAATCAAGGCTCGCAATTCCATCTATTTATGGATTGGATTCAATACACGGTGCCAATTACATTCAAGAAGCAGTTTTGTTTCCTCATTCAATTTCTCTAGCAGGAAGTTTTAATCCTGAATTAACCAGAAAAATTTCCCAAATAACTTCGCTAGAGACCCGTGCTATTGGCGTACCATGGAACTTTAATCCTGTTCTGGATGTGGGCCGACAACCTCTTTGGCCTAGGCTTTTTGAAACTTATGGAGAAGATCCTTATTTGGCCAGCAGAATGGGTGAAGTATATGTTCAGGCTAGTCAAGGAAATGATTTGAAAAATCGAAGCAATGTTGCTACATGTTTGAAACATTACATTGGCTATAGCTTTCCATTTAATGGCAAAGATCGTACACCAGCTTTTATTCCAGAAAATTTGCTAAGAAATGTTTTTTTGCCTCCATTTGAAAAAGGTGTTCTTGCTGGATCACCAACTGTTATGGTCAATTCAGGCGAAGTTAATGGAATACCCGGACATGCTAACTATCACTATTTAACAGAAATACTCAAGGGTGAGCTTAAATTTTCTGGTTTTGTAGTTTCAGATTGGGAGGACATAAAAAGATTGCATTACAGAGACAAATTGGCCGAAAGTGATGAAGAGGCTGTGCGCATTGCAGTGATGGCAGGTTTGGACATGAGCATGGTTCCATTTGACTTCAGCTTCTATGATCATTGTGTTAATTTGGCTAAAAAAGATGAAAAATTCTCTCAACGAGTTGATGACGCAACAAGACGCATTCTTAAGGTTAAAAATGATCTTGGACTTTTTGAAAATGCTCAACCATTTGCAGAAGATTTAACAAAGATAGGAACAAAAGAATCACATGATGTGAATGTAGAAGCAGCTCGTGAATCAATTGTTCTAGCTCAAAATGATGGAACATTGCCTCTAGATTCAAATGAAAATAAAAAAGTGTTAGTCGCAGGAGCATCTGGAAATGTTCTAAGAGTTCTTAATGGTGGATGGTCTTATGTTTGGCAAGGAAATGTCGAAGAGCATTTTGTTAAATTTGGCACACAAACAAAGACAACAATTTATGAAGAAGTCAAAAAAATAAATCCACAAAGCGAATATTCAGAAGGTGCCAATTTTACTCATTTGACCAATTTAGATGATACAGTGACAAAGGCCAAAAATGCTGACATTATAATTTTGACAATTGGAGAAGACAGCTACTGTGAAACACCAGGAAACATTAATAATTTAATGTTGAGCGAGTCACAACAAGTGTTGGCTGATCGTTTGTTAGAATTGACTAAACCAGTTGTTTTGGTTTACATTGGTGGTAGACCAAGAATAATCACAAATATTGCTCAACGATCAAATGCTGTTCTAATTGGATTTTTGCCAGGAGAAAAAGGCAGTCAAGCAATAGCCGAAATTATGTTTGGAAAATACAATCCAAATGCCAGACTGTCGGTTACTTATCCTTTGGATGTAAATGGTATTTCAACATATGACTATAAACCTTTGGAAGTTCATGATGCAAACAAAGTTGACAATTTGTATGCTTTTGGTCATGGTCTAAGTTATAGCAAATTTGAGTATTCAAATTTGAGATTGAGTACAAAATCAATTGGACTTCAAGAGTCGTTGACAGTCACTGTTAATGTAAAGAATATTGGTAAAATGGATGGCAAAGAGAGTGTTTTGTTGTTTTTAAATGATGAGTATGGCAGTTTGACTAGACCAGTAAGACAATTGAAAGGATTTGAAAAAATTTCATTGAAAATGGATGAAAGTGTTGATGTTAAATTTAATGTTAATTTTGATGATTTATCATTTATAAACATTAATAATCAGCGAGTTATTGAACAAGGAAAATTTAATATTTTTGTTGGTAGTTTAAGCGACTCATTTATTGTAACAATGGATAAAGATGCTAGCACATCTTTTTCTTTTTTACTAAAAACCACGGTGTCTTCCAATTCTAATTCATTAAAATTAAGCTTATTTGCTCTTTTTTTAGTCTTCACTTTAAAAATAATTTTTTAAATTAACTGTTCTAAAAAAATGAAAAACTGAAATTCAGATTTTATTTTAATAAAAAATTTATTTGATAGTTTTTTTTTTAAATCATTAATGACTAATTTTGCTTTTTTACTCTAATTTTATTGAATATTTTAATAATATCATTTATTTTCTAATTTGAAAAATAAGCTTACGTCTCAATTTGGAAAATTAATTTTTGCCAAATATTAGTCACGTCTTTGGTTTAATTTCAAAACACAAACACAATCGAAAAGCATATAAAAAAACATTCATTTAGGAAAAAAATAATTGTAAGTAATTATTTAAAATGAACCAAATCAAGTGTGACTATTGTGGTCTAGAATTACATAAAAACTCTTTTTTAATGCTTCCATGTGGCTTCTTGGTATGTTCCGAGCATATATCAGATATAGTCCAGTCAAAGTGGTGCATTGTTTGCCAAAATCACGAGCTTGACTTTGATAAATTTATGAGTATGGCAATGAACAAAATGGTATTAAACGAAAGTAAACTCAAACAAAAAACACTGGAATTGAATAGCAGTTTTTCTTTTTTGCGATCAATTCGAACCGACCCGCAATCTTACATGTCTGGTCATTTCCAAAATTTAAAAAATCAGCTTGACATGAGGCGTTCAGAACTAAAACAAGAAATTACAAGACAAATAGATGACCATTACGATCATCTTATTGGGATTCTACAAGAACATCAAGAAAAATATTTGAAAAAAATCGAGTCCAAATTGAAGAATGCTGAGCTCGAAGACATCCACACTGAGCATGAATATAGACAAGAATTCAATATTAAAGATCGATTAGATTTTATTGAAAATAAATTGATCGATTTACAAAATAAAATAAAAAATAATGATCTTTTAAAATTTGATTTAGATCAATATAAATTATTTGGTTTTTCGAAGGGAAAATTTGATATCAGGAAAATATTTGGTCAATTTAGCACGGAAAAACTAGTTAATGTGAAAAAATATGAATGTGTAAATAGTGTTCATGTTCATTCAAATCAAGTTTTTTGCATTGATGAACTTGAATCTGGCGAAATTGTTACATCGTCCAAAGATAAGACAATAAAAATATGGGACATTTACACTGGCAATTGTTTAAATACTTTATTCGGCCACACAAATTGGGTTCTTCAATTTATTATTTTGAATAGAAATGAAATAATTAGTTGTTCTGGAGATGGAAGCATTAGAAAATGGAACTTGAAAAGTGGAGACTGTTTGAGAGCTATTCAAGCATCGAACAAAGAAGTTTGGTCATTATTAATGATGGAAAACGAGGTTATTCTGAGTGGTTGTAGTGAGGGGTTGGTAAAAAAATGGAATTTTAAAACAGGCGAATGCAAAAAAGTTTACAAAGAACATCTCGGAATTGTTTATTCATTGATAAAAGTCAACTCGGACAGCTTTTTAAGCTCATCGGCTGATAATACCATAATTTATTGGAACTATAATTCAGCAGAAAAACTACTCACTTTTGAGGATCATTCAAGTTATGTTTGGAAAATGCTTGTATTGAATGAAAATGAGTTTATTAGTGGAGCAGCCGATGGTTCAATTAAACTTTGGAATTTAGATGAATCCAAGTGTGTAAATACTTTTAAGGAACATGAAAAGTGTGTACGAAATTTTGTGAAGATTAATGATAATCAAATTTTGACAAGCTTCGATGATGGACTAGTCAAACTTTTGGATCTAAAAGAAAAAAAATTCAATCCAATACTAAACACAAATTGCACTGGCTTACACTGCATTAAACTTTTAAACAATGGACTTATAATCAGCACATCTAATGAAGGATTAATCAAAGTATGGCGGCCAGATTTTAACAAAAAAATTCAAGAATAGAGCCATTTTAAATAAATTTTGCATGGATTATTATTAAATGGGTATTTGTATTAATTATTTGAACGCTAAAATAAAATTTCTTTGGGTAATTGTTTATTGTCAAAATTATTATAAAATAAATTAAAAATGATTGCATAAAAATTATTAATGAGTATTAGAAAAATTAGTATGTATTAAATGACTTGACAAAATGATCTAAAGACGTAAATTTTCCATATCGGTAACGCTTAAACTCAGCATCAAAAATCTTATTTAAATCATCTGAAGGAATATAAAACTTATCATCTTTGATTTTAATTTTCTTCGATTCTTTAGCCCTTTTTGCAGCAATTCGTCCACAAATTTAGGGAAATAATTGTTTCTAAACTAATCTTTATTGGAAAACTGGATGTATTTCAAATTAGAGTAAAATTTCTAATATTTCATCTAGATTAAATGACAAACTTTATTTATTTGGAAATTAAATTTAGAAATTGAATTACAAAAAATTAAATACTTTTGTTGCAGTCGTCGTCTTAAAAGTACAACATTCATGTTTGAGACTGAAATATGACTGTTGAAAAGCGCTTCTAATCTGCAGCATCACAGTTATCAAGTTTCAAACATGTTTAAGCTTTGACTTGTTTTTTTTCTTATTTTTTATTATTATTCACGGCAACGAGAAGTATTGAATAAAGAGATTTCACCAAATCTTCCTTTTAATTTATTAATTTAGTTCCTGCTTAGTCTCGGTCATAACATTGGTGCCGTGACCAGTTGATTAAACATATAATTTGCTTGATCATCGTGCATTTGTTTTGAATTGATTAAAAACAAAGAATCTCTAAAAGATTATCGAATTTAATCGTTAAGTTAAGAAGGGGGAAGATGAAAATTTTTGAGTATTTTAGCGCTTATGGAGAGCGTAGAACGTATTATGATGGGATTTGGTACAATATTAAGGAATTTTATTGGAATTCTTATTATCCCCAATTATTATTGTTGTCAGTGATTTTGGTCTGGTGTCTGATCGGATTATTAAAATTGTCAAAGCGCGCGTGCGGGGGATTTCAAAATTGGTATAAATCGAAGCCCACGAATCGAAGTGGAAATGAGGTTAATGGTGAAGCAATGAGAGACAGTGAAATGTTCAAAGATGTAAATGGAAGCCACGTGAAGAACATTGGCTGTCACACTAAACCAACAGCTTACACAGATTTAGGTTCGGTCGAGTTAAATAGAAATCATGAATCAAGCGGCGTTGAGTTAAAAAATAAAACAATTAGGACACCTAGAAGTCATTTGTATAATGTATGGGATGGTTATGATAGTCCCACGATGCCATTGCCAAGAAAATTAGAATTTACCCCAATTAAGAGCACGAAGAAATACTTCTCAAGCGACTCTAGTGCGAGTTCACTTGAATCAAAGCGTAATGTAGCGCTTAAAAAGAAAAAATTAAAAGATGCTAAAGAACCAAACAGTTGACTGTGTTCAACTGCACGACGCTTCAGCCACCCGAGAAGTTTACAAGGAAACATGATGTTGTAACGTGGTTGAATCAATTTGAAATTTATGTAAAGGCAAATCAAATGCCTAATAAGCGAGATGTATTATTGTCATGTTTGAACCATGAATGTATAAAATTGTTAGGAGAACTCCGCCATAGAGATGGTAGTCGAATGAGTTATGAACAAATCAAAGAAGCCATGATTAGATTTTTTAAAAAACCGAGTGTTCCGACTGCTGAAGCACGAAAACAGTTTTATGAACGATACCAACGCACAGACGAAAATTTTTTTTTGTTTGCAGCTGAGTTAAGCAAATTATCAAGACAAGCCTGGCCAGTCTTAAATAGTGAATCTTTGAAACAGTCTGTTTTGGAGCAATTCAAAAATGGACTTAGATCTCAAGCGTCAGAGAGTGTCTGCGATTTAGAAAATTTTTCAGCCTTGAACAAATACTGGATGAGGTTAGTGAAATGGAATATTCATCCGATAACCGATATTTATTAAATGATTATGAAACTAGTTATCCAGGTAGTTCGTTCGAACAAAATAGACAGTATACATACCAACAAAATCAGCAGCAAGAATTTGTAAATTCCCAAATGTACAAACATCAATCTCCAAATTACTCACGGTACAGAAATGGAAACCAAAGAAGCGCTTTTTCGGATAAAAAATATCGAACACCAGTTTGCTACCACTGCAACAACCCTGGTTATTATATAACAAACTTCCCAAATTTAAAAAATGGTAATTACGGAGAGCGTTCGTCAAACGGCATGAAAAGTGTGAGTTTCAAAAGCGTTAATGGAGGACCCAACCAGAGCACTTTGACAAGTACCCCGTAAAAAGATCCTTTACCAATGTTTGGTACAAACCAAGAAGATTTCAAAACACCAACGTCGATTTCAAAACAAACACCAGAATTGTTTTTGATTGAGGAAATGTCCACAAAGCGTATCGACGGTATTTGTAAAGTCAACGACGTTTTAGTTGATTTTAGGTTAGACACAGGTGCTGATGTATCAGCAATGGATGAAAATATATACCATAGTGTCAAAGTTACTAGATTTTAGTCGCATTTTTTAGTTAGTCTCTCACAAAGACTGAAAGAAATTATTCAGTTTCAGAGCTCGAATTACTAGCTATGGTAAAATCATGTTAATTCTTTAAGTTTGACCTTTATGGAAGAACTTTTATTTTGGTGACAGATCATTTGCCCTTAAAATGGTTGTTAATTGTAAAAGTACCAGCAAATAGACTGGCAAGATGGTTGTTGCGCCTACTATGCTTTGATTTTGTTATTGAGTACAGAAAAGGAAAAAATCACCAGAATGCTGATGCGATGTCCCGTCTCTGTTTCGCTACAAACATGTGGTATGGTAACAGCGCTGAAGAAAATGTAATTCAAATTTTGTCAATTGAACTTATTGATGGTAATAACCAAACCGAATACTTAACTTTTCAAAAGATCCATTCAGTAAACCGTCATTTAGGAGCGACTTGCATGCGTTAGACGCTGTCGAGACATATTTCGCAAAACCCGTGTCATTTACACGGACAAGGGCAAATACATTGATCTAAATAACGATCATTCTTCTCAATTAACCGAGACAAACTGGCATAAATCATTGCACATTTTGACTATTGAAAACCCTAATCCATCAATAAATGTATCTACTCTAAATTCAAATGAGTACTCTTTAGACCAAAAATGCGATAAAGACATAGAATTGATTTTTGATTGAAAAATAAATAACGACATTGAAACATTATCGAGGGTTATTGTTAGCTCGAGCCAATGGCAAAAAGCACTTTTAAGTAATTATGACAATTTAATAATCTAAAACGACTGTCTTTATTTAAAAAAATACTATTCCCGATCCGACAAATTTGCATACCAATTTGTTGTATCAAAAACAAAAACAAAAGAAATTTTTGGACTACTTCATTCGAGTGTCTTTGGTGGACATTTAGGCTTTGATAAAACGTTCAAAAAGATTGACGAAAGATTTAACTGGCCTTTCATGAGTTCTGATATTAAAGAATGGGTCCAAACTTGTGACAAGTGTCAAAAAGTAAAATCATTAAATAAGATTGTAAAATCGCCTCTAAACCCAATCAGACCATCCAGATCAATGCAGATTGTAGCGTTTGACATCACCGGACCTTTATCTGTCACAAAAAACGGATTTAAATACATTCTAGAGATCATCGATCACTTCACAAAATGGGTTACGTTGTTTCCTTTAAGATCATTAACAGCTCGCGAATCCGCAATGTGGTTGTTTAAATTTATTTGTATATTTGATGTCCCAGAAGCTGTACTTTCAGACCAAGTTACCAATTTTCAGTCGAATTTAATTGCTGAACTTTGGGATCTCTTCGATGTTCACCGAATGAGAACTAGCCCGTTCCATCCAGAATGTAACGGAATAACCGAGCGTTTCAATAAGACGATAAAAACGATGCTGACATGTTTTATAAATGCCGAGCAAAATGATTGGGACGAATATCTGGACCAATTGACATTTACCTATAATACAAGCGCTCAAGCAACCACAGAATTTAGCCCGTATAAGCTTTTATTAAAGAAAGAAAATAGAATACGAGTTCGGAACCGACATGCGATCGATTGACAAGGAGCGTTATGAGCACTTGTTGACGCAAATATATGGCACGACTTTTCCAAGTGTGCATAAAATTTTAATTGACGGATGGTACAAACCATTCGACAGGCATTTGGAGGCACAATCAATTGCATATTTACAAATGAAACTGGACTCGTTGAAGGTGGGAAGCGCTTCCATTCGCCCAGTACGAGGCATTTCTTACTATTGTACGTAAGTGGTTAAATTAGACGACACTTTGGGTAACCAGTATGTAGTGGCAAAGATCAACAGTGAACAATGGTTCCCAAACATAACCGCATATGAGGTATCACCCTATTGGTCGCGTACGAACCTTAACTTGAAACAAGTAAGAGAAGGAGAATGCCTTTCAAGCGCTTTAAACCGTGTAAGGGTCGAATTTTTTGATAAACAAAAAGGGAAAAATCCGAATCTTTAGAAAAGATAGGCGAGTCACTACGGAAAGAGCGCTACGAAAAATTTAAGCAAGAAAACCCGGAGTACTTTGATTAAAAAGAAAAAGAACAATCAATTAAATGTTTTCTATGTAAAAAAAATGTTTTAGAGTCGAAGTTACTTAGTCATATCGACTTTGAACATCCAGCCATTGGATCAGTTGCGCGACTCTTTTGCCAGGAGTGTTTAATACCACTACACACTTGCCTGAGGTCTGATTTTGTTCAGTTGGACTGTGGTCACTTTACGTGCCAAGAGTGTTACAAAAACTTCAAATGTTTTCAAATTCAAAATTCAACTGCTTTATGTGTAGGAAAGAAGCACCACTTGCTACAAGATTATTCCCGTACGACAGTGACCCATCGACATTTACGAAACAATCAGTGAGAAGAATAGACGAGGGTGATTTTGGAAACGTCGCCGGAGCTCCTTCTTCAGTGGTGGAAGGTGTTGCAGTCGTGGTCTTAAAAGCAGAACATTCATGTTTGAGACTGAAATATGAATGTTGAAAAGAGCTTCTAATCTAATAAAATCTTCTAATAAAATTTCGAATATTTCATCTAAATTAAATGACAAACTTTATTTATTTGGAAATTAAAATTAGAAATTGAATTACAAAAAATTAAATATTTTTTAAAAGTTAAAATTTGAAATTTTTTTACTGTAATCAGAATTGAAGATTTTTCTTTTTAGAGTTAAAAAGCTTCCTAAAATTAGTTGAAAATTATTTTATTGCAACTCTTGATTTAAACTTAAAAAAATAATTAGAAAAAAAGCTGATTTCAAATTTTGTTATTTTACTATTGAAGTAAATGAAAAAACGGTATTATAATCTTAAAAGTAAAAAAAAAAAATCTTTTTGATTTTTGAAGGACAAACAAAGAAAACCATCGAATCAATTTTTTAATCAGTTAGATAATTTTATTTGATAAAATTCAAATTCTTAGTTTTGTTATTCGATTAAATATTAATTTAATTATCCAGATGAAAGCTGGCGATTGTGTTAGATCGTTTGAAAAAGCCTCGCCTCAGACAAATCAAACTCAAAAAGATTGTATGCCTATTTAAACGACAAACAAAAGGTTAAACATTGTACCATTCATCAAATA
The DNA here is from genome assembly GCA_025491095.1 of Brachionus asplanchnoidis. Taxonomy (NCBI): domain Eukaryota; kingdom Metazoa; phylum Rotifera; class Eurotatoria; order Ploima; family Brachionidae; genus Brachionus; species Brachionus asplanchnoidis. The sequence continues at coordinate 74,871 of JAILYF010000016.1, forward strand.
GGTTAAACATATGTTTGCAAAAAATCAAAAATTTCGCATAATTTCTCAGAGAAATTAAAAAATGCTTAATTTAATTGCCCATAGGACATTAAGTGAGGAAATACGGTATCAATTTAATAGTCGACGAATATAAATTAACCTAATTAGACAAAGCCAATAAAGCAAATTTCCTAAATAGCCAATTTATTTCAACTTTCCCAATTGAAAACGATAACGAGGAACTTCCAAAATTTGAAACACGTACATCGGAGCGCCTTAATTACCTAATATTTTCTCAAACGACCGTCAAAAACCCACTCGAAAACCTCAGCCCAAACAAATCAGTCGGCCCAGACGGAGTTGATTCACACGTCTTATAGGTTCGTGAAAATTCTCTGCTCATTTCTCTGTCTCTTACGCTGATATTTCAGCGCTCTTTTGACACAAGCACCGTTCCAACGTGACTCCAATATTTTATAAAGGCGCCTAGACTGACTCATCGGGCTCCCTAATTAATATAAAGACAAAAATTATTTTACTATAGAAAAAGTTATAAAGCTTAAAGGAATTAATATTTATTTATAGAAAAAAAATACTAACTTAAAGAAAAAAATACAAACATAAAGAGAAGGATAGAATCCTAAAGAGTTTTAATTTTTTCTAAAGAAAGTTATTAGCATTATAAAAGGATTCATTTTTTGTTAAAGCAATTTCATTTGTTTTCTAAAAAATTATATTCAAAAAATAAATAATGGAAAATTTTGATGATTCATCCAATTCATCAAGTGCATCAAGTAATTCTAAATGGTTAACTCTAATTGAAAACGTTGGTGAAGAAGATGTGAGTGAATACATTAATATTGCAATACCAAAATCCAAAGCTAATCAAAAAAATCATGATTTGAATTGTCGTTTTTGTTTGGATTTTTCAAAACATAAAATGAAACAACAACTAAGGCAATGTAGTCATGAACAATGTCCAGTTAAATATAATTTATTATTATGCAAAAAAACCAATATTTCTAATTTATCAATAAAACATGACCATAACCATGCTGTTGATCAAGAGTATAATAATATCGAATAATCAAAAAAGTTTATACAAGTTATGAACGTAAAACTGTACGTGAATGTTGTATGATGCTTGTAAAAATGGTTAACGATATAAGTATAGCTCAAGACAGATTTGATTTGACCATTAAAAAAAATAATTGTCTAATAAAAGAAGCTGATAAGTTAACTTCAACTGATTTTTTTATACAAGATTTAAATACTGGTTACAGATTATATAACAATAAATACAAATATCACATACAAATTTTCCCAAAATATTGTAGTTGTATGCATTTTTTAGAATATGCAATATGTAAGCATTATATTGCTTTTTGTAAGTTAACAAATCATCCATTTGGAGAAAATGAAAGAGAATTTATTCATATTAAAAGACGAGGTAGACCAACAAAATCAAATACTGGTGCATTAACAAGAGATTAAATTGGCTATTTAGATAAATATTATTTACTTTACAAAAACATTTTTTCGTTTACTCACTTTATGAAATTATTTAACAAAATAGTATTATTTTTAATTTAGTATTTTTTTCTTTATAAAAATAATTTTTCATTTATTTATATTAAAAACTTATTTAATTTCGAATAAAAGTCTTTATAATCAATATTAATGTATCTATTTAAAAATGATTTTCCTTTATATTAATTATTAAGTCGACTCATCGAACTACAGACCAATTTCGTTAACTTCAGCCACTTGTAAAATAATGAAAAAAATAATAAAACTGAAACAATGCTCTACCTCAATAAACACAATCTAATTACAGAAAAGCAACACGGATTCATCTAAAAAAAGCTTGCGTAACAAATTTAATGGAAATTTAACTGAATGCGAACGTCTAATACTTATTTCAAGCGACTTTAAACCAACACACCAAGTTAATGCGACCGTCTCAAAAGCAAACAGATTATTAGATATCCTAAAAGGAACTTTCACATACAGAGACTCTTAGTTCAGGAAAAAATTGTACACTAGCTATACAGTATGTATAGAAAATTTAGAACATTTAAATTTTTTTTATGCAAGGTTTGTTTCTTGAAAGCCGTGCGGCTAAATAAAAAAATAACAAGATATTTTTTTTTTGAAATTTATTTTAAAAAAAAATTTTTTATCGGAAGAGTACAAAAACTAGGATGGAAAAAAAAATCGAAGTAAAAAAACCGCAAAGAAAAAGGAGTGAAATTTTTTAACAAAAAAAAATGTCTACAAAATTAGAACATTTATTTTTTAACATTTAAAACGCCCACCCTTAGCTTCAATACACTCAGCGACACGTTTTGGCATAGATTCAATCATGTTTTTTACTACTTCGCTAGGAGCTTTCAACCATTCATCAAAAAGAACGCTTTTTAAATGCTACTGACGTTATTTTTGAATTGACCATTTTGTGGTCTATATATGACCATAAATTCTCTATTGGATTGAGATCAGGTGATCTTGGGCATCAGGGGAGAACTGTTATTTGTTTTTCTAGAAACCAATCTCGAACGGAATGAGCAGTATGTGCACTAGCGCCATCCTGCTGAAAAATCCAGTCTTGACTATGATCAAAAAATATCTAGGCTGATGGTAATAAGTTATTTTGCAGAGTGTCCATGTACACAAATTGTTTAATTCTGCCTGTATGAATGGAGTACCTTTATAATTAATACATCCCCAAATACCAACCGAACCTACACCATTTTGTAACTTTGGTAAACAAAACTTGGGGTGATACTTTTCGTTTGCAAAACGTTTAACAAACACTCTAGATTTTCTGTTTAATACTTCGAAACTAGACTCGTCACTAATAACAACTTTTGACCAGTCATTAACAGTCCATCTTTGTCGTTCTTTGCACCAATTGAGCCTTTTCGAACGATCCAAAACAGTCTAAAGAGGTTTTTTTATTGCAGTATACGAATGTATTTTTTTGTTTAATAGAACTTTTCTTACAGTGTCTTTACTAACAGTAACATTTGGAAATTTAGAAGTTTTATGGAAAAAACGCTAAAATGGTACAACTCAATAAAATGACCGATTTTAAAATCCAAAAATAATAAATCAAACGTAAAAAGTGCAAGCAAACAGTATGAAAAGGCATTCCTAGCATTATGTGAAAAAAAAATGGCCAGGGATTGTCAAGGTGTGGTAAAATTTTAGGATAAAATAATTGTTCTAAACTTTGTAGACTATTTTTATTTTGTTCAATTTTATCTGTTTTTTTTAAATGGGTTCTGGAGTGTTAAGAAAGTTTTTTTTGAACAATCTATATATCAAAAGAAAGCTAATAAAATTATCTCTAAGTTGGTATAGTTAACATTATATGTAAATATATTATAATTTTAGATTTTAACTCCTTAAAATTTTTTTTATAATTTTTTTAGTAATGTTCTAAACTTTCAAGACATACTGTATTAGAACTCAAATCGAGTTTGCATTACCTGCATGTTGCCCATACACCAAAAAAGACAAAAATACATTGAAAAAAATTCAGCACATAGCCACAAAAGTATCTCATAAGCTCAAAGACCTAAAATAAAAAGCTAGATGCGACTATCTTGGCGTTTCTACACTAACCAAAATGAGAATTAGAGGAGACTTCATACAAAAATACAAATTTGAAAACATAATAGATGAAACGAGCAGGCACGAAGAACCAGGTCTAGGTTCAGCCAGAGGAGGCCACAGAAGATGCTTGAGAAGAGAAATAGTGAGATGCTGCATTCCAAGACATGAATTTTATAATAATCGAGTAGCAAATAGCTGGTACTCTTTACTAGATGAAGTGATAAACGCCCCTTCAATAAACTCTTTCAAGAGCAAGTTGGAAAGTACTGGACAACTGCCACAGGGCGTCAATTTCGGTTGACGCACTATCATAAAAATTTAAAATTTTCTTACAAACACAGTTAAATTTTAATTAGAAAAAATTCAAATATTAAATCAAATACAATAATCAAAGACAATAGACTATTTCCGTCGATTATAAAAAAAAATTTTTTTCTATTAAGAATTTATTTTTTATAGAAACATAAAAATAAATAAATTTTATGCCAAAGGTGAATTTAAATGATTAAAACTCAATGATCTACTGCTACTTTTGAGAGTTTCTATGAAATTTTTTTCATCATTAACAAATTGTCTATCCTTAAAATGAAAAAAAAAAAAAAATTAAACTTAAATAAAAATTTTAATTAAAAATTAAAAAAATCTCTTTTACTTTCAAGGCTTGTATTTTTAATTGTCTCAATAATTTAGAATCTTCTAGCTGTGAATTGTTAACTTGTGAAATCATTGTAGACTGCAGTCTTGATTGATATAAATTTAAAAATCCGGTTCCATATCCACTGCTTTGCATGGACATGCCCATAAAGCTTAGTTCTTTGACCGGCTCTTGGCATTTTGAACACTTTAAATTTGACTTGTAGACTTCAATGTCTTGTTGTAGTTTGTATAAGGCAATTTTTTCTTGATTTATCTTTGTTTCTCTTTCATTTAACATCATCATTTGTTGCTGAATTTGATTCAGTCTGGAATCATGATTCGTTTTTATCTCATTCACTTGATCCAATATTCGCCTATTTGACTCTTTTTCTCTATTTGATTTCTATATTTAAAAAAAATTAAATAAATTTAAATTTTTTATTTGGTTTTTTACCAAATACAACTCTTCAGCGTCTGAATACTTTTGATTCAAAACTGCTTGCAATTGATCTATTTTGTTTATTTTGGCTTCCATTTCTATTTTTTTATCATCCAAAAGCTTTTTTTCCAGTTTAAGCTCAATTTCTTTTTCCTTAAGTTCATTTCTTAATTTTTCCAATCTTTCCTTTTCTTCACTCAAACGTCTGGTCGACACCGAAATCTCTGCCTCAACGTTAATGTTATTCAAAGAGTCCTGATGCTTTTTATCTTTGTAAGCGTTCAACGACGCTTCTAAATTAGCCCTTTCTTCGGCTATCTTTCGCTTTTCTTCATACACCTGCTGCATTAGACGTTTCTGTTCCAATAGAATGTCATCTTTGCAGCGTTCGATGTCGCTTCTTTCGCGTGCCAACTTTTCCATTATTATTTTTTGCTCGTTTATCAATGCTTCTTGAAAAGCTTCCATTTTTTTCTCTTGTTGCTTACCTTTCCATCTTTCCTCTGCAACTGACTTGGACTGCTCAGCCAAATGGTCTTCGAGACGTTTGATTGTCTCATTTAAATTGCGTATCTCAGCCTCATATTCTTTTTGTTGACGATTCAAGCGTTCCTCACGGACTTAAAAGTTAAGGAATTTTTTTGCCATCAAAAATTAATTAAAAAATTTTAAAAAAAGTAGCAGGAAAAATTTAATTTCGCAAAATACAACAGTTCAACTGTGATGAATTTCTGTGTTTACCCAACTCTACGTAAGAAAAAAAGAGCAGAAGAAAAAAAAGAAGATGCTGTAAATAAAGTTTATATTTTTTAAATTGAATATTAATTTTGTCTGAAAATTGACCTTTTATAAAAAATTAAAAAAGCAAATATAATTTGAGATTTTGTTTCAGTTTTTAAATTTTTTAATATTTTAATAAAAAAAGAAACAAATAATTTTTGACTTTTGTTGGAATAATCAATTAAAACTTTAAAACTACATAAAATTTTTTAAGTACCCAATTAACAAATATTATTATCATTCTCAATTCATTTCATTTATAAATTTGTATAAAAAAAAAACAAAATTCAGCTAATAAATAAATAATTTTTCATCAGTAAATTTTCATATTTCATCTTTTCTAATATTTGTTTTTCAATGTTTGAGAAAAATAAAAATATGAAAATCCAAAATAAAAATTTTCTAAAATATTGCACAAAAAATATTAGAAAAAAAAAAATATGAAAATTTAAAGATTTAAAATTGTTGACACTTGCCAAAATTCTGTAAAAATCAAATAAATTATAATAAATAAATTTAAAAAAAAATATGCATTTTTTTAAATTTTTACTTCTACTTATTAGTAATGTTATTTAATTGGATTTTTTATTCTTATTTAGCTTAAATTTTTGAAAAAAAATTTTAATATTTTTTTTAGATTTTTTTACGCCAATAACCATTTCAAAAAAAAATTTAGCCAAACATTCACACATTTTTCATAAAATTAGTTTTTTAGATGAATATATCTTCTTTTGAACATTTAACTCATATTTTCTAAATTAACCAATTGAAGTGATCATCTCAACTTGATTTTTAAAAAAAAATCTCCTAATTACAATATTAATATTTTGATAGATAAATTGCTAACAGCGACTTGTTTACATTTTTAGAAATAAATCTATTGATACAAAGACAGCTTTAACATCTAAAATGTTATATTATTCTCACATAAAACTTGAGATACATTCTTAATTTTGCGTAATTGTTGGTAAAAACAAAAAATAACTGCAGTTTGCAAATAAATATTTAAAAACAACAGTAATTTACATTTTAGCTGTTCTTCTTTGTTTCTTATTTGAACTTGGTGTTCATTAATATTCACAACATGTTCCATTTGTACCTTGTGAGTTATTGTGTCCAAGCTTTTTGTATTGTCCTCGATTAAACTAATAACATTTTCGAGCGTTTTTCCATGAGAATTGACAGCAAGAGCCGCACTAAGTTCACTTTCTTTCAAGCTTTTTATTCTCTCTATAATTTGTTCATTATCCTCTTTGATATTTTGTACCGCGTTACGATGCAGTTGTTTGAGCTTTTCCATTTCCATGTCAAACTCTTTTTGTTTATCATCTAATTTTTGTTTGTACACATTTGTTAGATCTAGCTTTTCTCTTTCGATTAGATCGATGTGGTGCTGAAGTGTCTCTTTTTCGTCTCTGTACAACTTTAGACTATTTTCGCGGTCTACTTTCAAAATTTTTATCTGACTGTCACAGCTGTCTTTCAGTAGCTTGATTTGTAGTTCAAAATTGGATTTGCTATGGTCAAGTTGAAGCTTCAAGTCCTGGTTTTCGTATTCCAAGTGCTTTATTTTTTGCAAGTAAGCTGAACCATCACTGCCATGATCAACAGCTACATTTTCTGCATTCTTGAAAAAAAAAATTAAAATAAAAAAAAAATAAACAACATCTAAAACCATCTAATCAAGTGAATGGTAGACAAGTGCATCAAATTTTTTAATTAGTTTCGGAATTTAGTCACATATTAATTTTTTAAAAAGTGATTTGGAATTTTAAAAAATTTTATTTTTGACTAGTAAAAAAAAAACATCAAAAGATTACCCAACAAAAAAAAAAAACAAAAAAAATTTACCAAACAATTTTTAGATTCATTAATAGCTGAATTATTAAATCTAGAATTAGATTTATTTAAAAATGACAATGAGTCGTTTTTATCGGCAAGCATAGTTTGATCAAGTATAAAATTATCAGAATTAGTTTCGTTAAAGCTAACCTAATAGGCGACAAAAAAAAATTCTATTTTTTTTTCATTATCTTTTAAATAATTGTTATTACTTACATTTGATTTTTTGGGTTGATTAGTAGATTTTTTATTAGTTATCAAATTGGTGAACCATTTATCTGGACCATCAGTTTTTTCCTCTGTTTTGGTATCAAAATTAAGCGGCTGCATGTTGCCAAGAGTAAAATTTTTATTATTTTGATTTGCATGCTCCATGTTGTCAGTGCTGTCCGCAAAACTTGAATTCATCGAGTCTTTGGCTCCTGTCCTAAAGCCTATGGGTGGTTTTTCAGCTGGTCCTGATTGAGAATTTCTTCTTCTCGGATTGTTTAACGAGCCATCCAAATCAATACTGGTCTCGAACTTGGTCGGTTCTTTCATCCACTCATCATTTTTGGTACTTACATTGGTACTTACATTGGTACTTGCATTTGTCTTTGCTTTTGGCTTGAGCAAACTCTCAAAATCAAAGTCTAAATCGAGTTTTCCAGGCGTTGTTTTGCTAAAGTTGTCTCCAGATTTTGGCTTGTGATCCTCTTCGTCATTGAACGATACAGACCTCTTGGCAGGAGGCTGTGAAAGAGTTGTGCGAGGCGTATTCGAGGCCACTGATGGCATGTAACTGCCAAACAAAAAATCATCATCGCTTTTGGCCTCAGTTTTTTCTGTCTTTGCCTTTCCGAATAGTTCATCGACTAAATTTTTTTGTTTGGACGTGTTGTCTGTTTGTTTTGGCAAATTTGTCTTTGGATTTGAGTCTTTTTTTAATTAAGAAAAATATTATTTATTATTTTAAATAAAAAAATTTTAATTTTACCAAAGTCTTCGTCAAATATAAAGCCAATTTTTGGTTTAGCTGGCGTGGGCATTGTTGAAGCAAGTGGAGGCTTTGTAGATGTATTGGTATGCTTTTTGCCTATCAGCTCGTCTAAATTGTCCAAAGGATCATCTTCGAAGTTAAAGCCTTGAAAAATTTAATTTTGGTTTTTAAAATTTAAATTGTTTCAAACTAAAGTTACTTTTGGCTCTGGTTAGACTTGGTTGTGTTTGTGATAAATTTGGCTTTCGTTTAGCACTGTCTAAGCCTTCGGTTTCGCGCAAAATTTTGGCAATATCGTCGTCATCAGCCTCAGATACATCTGAGTCGTTGAATGAGGAATTTTTTTTTAAGCTATTAGAAGAATTTTTTGAAATATAACAAAAACAAAATTTTTGCCTAATAATCTCACTTAAAGCGGCTCATTTTGATACTTTTTAGGTTGGACGAATTTTTTTTGCATGGAACCGTAATTTTTTTTTTTTATTAAGAGGGACAAAATTTTGGATAAAAAATTTATTTGAAAAGAGAAAATATTTTTTTGCATGATTTCCATGGTTACCGAAAAGGGTTTATTTTTTTTGCAGCCAAAAAAAGTATCAAAAAAAGAATACATTATTAAGCCATTCTCAATTTTAATTTAAATCAATGGCTTACTTTTGAAAAGTTGAAAATTTTTCTTTAGTTTAAATATTTGGCTATCATGCTTTTTAATTTGTTGAATATAATTTTTATTTTTAAACCTGGCATTTAAAAAAAAATAATTAAAATCTAAAAAAATTAAATTTTTTATTTCAAATTTTTTTATTGGAGCTTATGTTCATGTTTTGTAATAGAATCGTTTAAAAAAAATTAATTTCTGATTTAAGCTTATATTTATAAATAATGATGTCTTACAATATTTAAATTAAATAATCAAGAATAAGACCTGAAATAGAACAAAATTTTACTAATTTTTACATGATAATTAATTTAAACAAATCAATACCAAAAAATAAAAAGCAAAAGGCACCAAAAAAGTCAATTATTTTTGATTTTTGCCAAAATTGTTGATTTATTACTATTTTAAAAAATTTCTTTTTTCCAAGAAAAATAATTGGCATAAATTTTATAATTTTCAATTTCTTAACTATTAAAGATTATTCTTAAAAAAATTCGTTAAAATCCAATTAATTGACAAAAAATATTATGTAAACAAGCATTTATTTTCCAATGTTCTCGTTATTTTGCCGATGGGATTTTATTAATTTAACTCCTACTCTTTTTATTTTTCGACTCTTAATTCCTTTTTCATTTCATTAATGATGTTTCTTCTTAGAAAAATAACAAAATTTGATGACAAGAATTTCTATAAATAAAAAAAATAAGAAGATTATTATCAAAGCATTAATTTAATATTTAATTAAAAATTTTCAAAAGCATTGTAAATTTTAAAGCATTGTTTCATTGGTATGATAGAGGAAAATAATTTAAATATCATTTAAAAACACGAGTAAGGGTTTAAAAAATCCTAATAATTATTTGTCTTTATTAAAAAAAAAAAAGAATATTTTTTAATATTTTAAAATTTCAAATTGTTAATAAATATTATAAATAATAAATAATTGTTAATAATTATTATAAATAGGAATACTGTCTTTTTGAATTACTTTGAAATTGAAAAAAACGATATTTTTATGATAGTCTATTTATTAATAAATAAATATTCTATAGCAAAATATGTCACATGTCACATCAATATTTTTCCAGAGTAATAATAATAAAAAAGTATAAGTTTGATGAACAAACAACTTTCACTAATTAGTAAATATTAAAAAAAATTTATGATCACTTATTGAATTAATGAAGGTGACAACCTTGATCGTTTGATTACTAAATGCAAAAATTAAATTTTTTCCATAATACAATTGTTGAAATGAAATTTTTTGTTTTTATTTATTTTGATTAGATTGAATCGATGAAACCAAATGATTGTATTTTAATTTGACCAAAATATTTTTGTTAAATTTTTGAATCTTGAAAATTTCATAAAAAGTTTGTCTCAATTTTTTGTTTAAAACATATGCAAATAGAATATCGAATAAAATGACCAGATTGGAAACAATTAAATTTGTGGTTTGAAGTGATCCAACTCTTATATTCAATTTGACATAATCAGAGTCTTGAGTAGCCATCCAAAATTTGCTTAATTTGATCCTAAGCACTGACAATAGAATATCGGGTATTCTGGATACCACAATAAAAAAGCATTGAATAATAACCATAACCAAAGCTTTGGTTTCATCTGCTTCGGCACTTCTGTTCTCTACTTTAGACAAAATTTTACTTTTTTTCTTAAATGACTCTCTTAAGAACATTATTAGCAAAATATTAATCACAAAACTAATTAAAGTCAATATTATAAACACTCCATCTTGTATCAAATAGCCAAATGCAAAAATTTGTTTGAAAAAAAGAGAAATCTTTAGGCAGTCATAGTCGGCACAAGTGAATAGTTGATTTAGATTTAGAACTATGCAAATAAAAGCTGAGCCGACCAGAAGTTTTTTTTGTAGTTTTTTTTTGCCTTTGAACCAGGAAAATTTTTTGTTGTTGGACACAAAGACAAAGCGGTCCAAAGTCAAAAATAAATTGCAAAATAAACTGTTCATTGTGGCAAAATAGCCCAGAAAGTCGGATACGTAAACTTTAAATTTTCTCAACGTTGGTCTCTGCGATCTGTAGTCAATTTTACAATAGTTTACTCCTGTTGCCAGGTAGGACTCGAAATTGATGTTCGGAAAAATGAACACATTGGGCAAGAGCATCAAAAATGATATTGTTTGATAGAATATGACCATTTTAAGATAAACATACATGGTTTGTTTGAAATTTTTGTCGCTCAGAACCTTGAGAGTGACCAGACCAAATAAAGTACCAAACACGCTGAGTATTAGCATGAAAAAAATTTCTGAAAATTGCTCCCAACACTCTTTGGAAAAGTATTTGTTGTCCAAATTGCACTGTGGACTATACACTTGGTCAACAATTCCGCATTCTGTTAGTCTAGCTGTTATATTGCACTTTTGGTTATAAAAATCAAAATTTTTAATACAATCTTGAACAGAGCTGGTCTGAATTTGGATCCTTGATTTTAAATCTTTGTTGAGATATTGCTCAAAGCGGTAGTTTTGGAGCAGCCAGATTAGAGTACAGGTGCATTTGAGTGGCTTGGGTGAATTAATTACCGCAAAGACAAGATTTTTGTGCGGAAAATAGGCAAAAGAACAAAAATGTTCATCCGGAAATGTGTAATCAGACTCTAGCTTTATCAAACTTTGAGAAGAATAATCCATATTTTTCATGCTAGTTATGCTGACACAATCTTCAAAGTTTATTTTACTAAAATGATTAAAATAATTCAGCCATTTATTATTAGAACTAGAAAAAAATTCTCCTAAATTATTAAGTTTAAGAGTGAGTATGTTAACCTTAATAGATTTAAAAACAGTTTCCTCAATTCGAACAAGTTCAATGTCTAACAGACTCAGTGAGCTTAGCATGTTGAAAATTTTCTCTTCCAAAAAATTGCTTGTCAACTCTATTCTGCCATTGATAAGGATAAGGTGCCAAACTGGTGCTTCGATTAAACGTGTGCGCCCAATATTGTTCCACATGTCCATGTTTGCAATGAAATTAGGTACATTGTCCATTGTCAAATTGTAAAAATACAATTTGTTAATTTCAAAATAAAAAAATGGAATAGGGCACATTGGCTTGGCAAATTTTACTGATGTGTGAATGTACACACTATCGACTATAATTTTATCGAACCAAAATTGATTTCTGAACAAATAGTCAAAATACAAAGTGCAAATTTGTTCAATTGGAATTTGATTGTAATAAAATCCCAAATAGGAATCTTTTAGAACCAAATTTTCTAAGTAAAGCAATGGAATACCAGTTTGCGAATCATTGGTAATGCTAAAATTTTTAACATTGTTTAATACTAAAGTGATCCTATTATCAAAACTTAATGGTACAATGTTTATATTGTTTTTGAAGTGAATTGTTGAATCATGATCAGTTAAGTCTAGATCCAACACTATTGGTGTTTGCCAAGATTCAAACTGTTCAAGCTGCTGGCCAAACTGCAATGCTTCACATGAATTGCTGCATTGAACATAGGATACATTTGAAATTATTCTCTCGCTGCTAAGATAATGTATTTGATCAAAAAAGTTAAATTTAAAACTGCTTAAACTTTGATTGCAGCTATCTGGTACGACCAGAAATGTTGAACCAAAAGCTATCATAAAATATAAGAAATTAATTTCAAAAATCATTTTTATCGAAAAAGAATTTAATTTTTTTTTAAGATTTTAATTTTTAAGATTGATTATATCGTCGGTGTTCACAAAAAAACAATTTAAAATAAACTTCCTTTTGAACAAAATTAATAATCTCAATTTTCTGAAGATGCCGTCAAAGCTTAAAAGATTAGTATCTAAGTGGAGAGGCAGAAATATTTTTATTTACCAAATCATATATTTAGAGAATTAGACAACGCAATCATTTCAAGATCAACGATAAGAGCAAAAATCGATGTCATCTAGAAGCACACTCTGAAAAAAACATTTTCTATTACTCATTTATATTTTTTTTAAATAATTAAAAAGTTGTTACAATTTTTTTTTTCGTAATAATTTTGCTTTTATTGATAAACTTATATACAATACTTATATATATAAATTACATAAGATATTATTTGTTTAATTTATTTATTAAAAGTTTTTTATATCTATGGAAACTTTACTGAATTAATTATTTGAATTATTTTTTGCTCATGTTTAATTTAAAAAAGGAAATAAAAAAGGTTGTTTCATATTTTTTATTGATGTTATAAATTCTTAAGTTTTAATCATGAAATCATGCTCAAGAATTTCAAATTGCTTACATTCATTTATATTTAGCATAAAAGTTTAAGTCTGGAATTAAAAAATAAAAAAATCTATTTTTAATTACACAGTTCAAAAGATAGTTTCAAAAAATATTTTAATATTTGAAATTATAACACAAAATCTATAAAAAAATGATAGTATTTTATTAAAAATTCAAGGCTTAAATAAAAAGCATTTTTCGATTTTGTCATGGATTTAATTGGTCTATTGCTGTTCCTCAAATTATATTTTTAATTCCTTGAGTCATTTATGATTTTTTTTCTTTTATAATGAAATTTTAGGTAAAACAAGTCATTAAAATATTTTGTATTGAAGTGAAGACAATACTTTTCTTAGAAGTTTTTTTATTTCATTTAAGCTATTTGCTTCAAGAGTTAAATCTAATTTTTTTATACTAAATTTTTTTTGATTTGAGTTTTCCTTCTTAGGATAAAACTTAAAAAAAAAAATGAATATTTCAAAATTTGCCACACATTTATTTTTTGATAGAGAATATTTTGTTTTCGAAACCTATAAAAAATTAAACATTTTTCAAACCATTTCACTTGTGATTTTAAGTATTTTCATTTAGAAAAATAAATATTTTTTAGTTTTATCCGAGCTATTCAATCATTTCTAAAGATCAAGAAAAACATCAAGCTTATTTTTTGAATTTATTTTTGTTTTTTGATTTTTTATGATGAGAATCAAAAACCAATTAAAATTACTAAAAAATGATTTGAACAATTTTTCACAGAGAAAAAAAGTCTTAAGATTTTTTAATCGGTTTGTTCTTTTGTTTTTTTACAGAACTTAAAAAACTAAAAAGGAAAAATAATATATTCAAAAAAATATTTTCTTTGTCGTTGAAAACATATTAGTGCTAACATTTTACACTTTTGTTAATATTTTATAATGTTACATATATTTTGTAAATAATTAAAAACAAAATAGAGTTAAAAAGTTAAGGTACTTTTTTGCTTGCTTGAAAATTGTCTTTATCAATGATGTTATATAAAAATTTAAAATAATTAATCTTAAATTTAAATTAGATTTCTTTTATTACTCGCTTACCATTTAAATCATACAGACAATGGTTTGAAAAAGTAAGCAATCTCAAAGGAAAGCATTAACAAAAAAAATTAGCTCTTAAATCCAGCTCTCAAAAATCTTAATTCTGGCATAAAATAAAATCCTTTCTTAATTTTTTTTTTAAATTAATTTTAAATTACTTGGTAGCATTCAAGTAAAAAAATTAAAATTTAATGCTTTAGAAATTTTTGACGAATTCAAAACAAGCCAAATTAATCAAAACCTTGAATGAAATTATAATATAATTCCAGAATTCTTAATTTCATTTTTTACGTAAAAATAAACAATTAATTAAAAAAAAATTCTGTTTGAATTTTTTTTATTTTCATGAATACTTTAAATTTTTAATTTGTCAATTTAGTCAATACACTTGACTTATTTTTTTAAAACAAAATAAAAAAAATATCACGTGATACGTAAAATAACTTTATATTTTAAAATATTCATTTAAGATCTTAACAAAGGTAACAATTAAATAGAATAAAAAATAAAATTTTCTAAAAATTTTCCATAACAAAATTTGAATCATTGGTCACGTTTTGAATAATTTGCCAAGCATAACTAAAATCCTGAGTGAGCGGGTTGCGGTGTCTGTAAAAAAAAGTTGTTTTTTGCTTTAAAAGATCAAAAGTGTCATAGCTAATTAAAACAACTTTTGACTTTTCGGCATGTACATAAAATTTATCAATTAATTTTGATACATAAATGTCATCTATCCAAAACAAATCTGCCTTGAACGAGGTTTCAAAAATTTTGCTTGCCAAATGATTGCTTAGCACGTAGCCATGTTCAGAACACACATATCTGGCCGTGTAGTGGTACGCTTTATATTCGCTGTACTTAACATAAAATTTAGATTTTTTATTTCGAACCACTTTTGGCTTTGTGGTAAAGTCGCACAAAAGATAATTTTGGAATCTAACATTTGACAAGTGAGATGCTAACTTTGGCGGATTAACATCTATGTCATATTTTAGTTTGACAAAAAAATTGGCTTGAACACAATTATTGGTCAACCATCCCAGAGCTAGAACTGATTTGGAATACATTAGACGAAATTGGTCCAAAAAATTTCCCATCAAAATATCACCATGACGTTCGTTTTCAAGCTCAATCATTTGGTTCAGAGATTCGTTTTCGCTCAGACCTAGCACAAATAAGTTTCGCTGAAATGGATACAGAGTTTTGTTTGACCAGGATTTGCGGATTTGGATGCGTCTTTCAAAATTTTTCGCATCAATATAAACATATGAAATGTAGATGATTTTATTGTAGGGGCACACTTGACTTTTGCTTGGCAATATGCGGTACTTGAGACCGGTCGGATGATTTTCAATAAGTTCATTTTGTTTGATTCGTAAGCTTTTTTCTAAATTTGTCTTTGGTCTTTTTTTATCAGTTTTGAAAAAAACTAAATAACAAAAAACCAAGCCGACAACTGTATAAATTTTATTCCTAGTCCTCAGCCTCATTTGAGTAATTTTTTTTGTTGGAGAATAAAATTTACCTTTTATCCTAGCTTTAAAAAGAAATTACCTGATCTCTACGTTTTTATTTTAACTGAAGAAAGAAAAAAAATTGCGTAACTATGTTGCGCTTTAAACAATATTTTATAGAAAACAATAATTTTTGGAAAGATAAATTTTTATCTTTAAGTCATAACCAAAATTAAAATAATATTTTTTTCAAAATGATTGAAATTATTTTATTGCTTTTTATGGTTATAAAAAAAATACGACAGAAAGGAACGAATAACTTATTTAAATAGTGATTAAGAAATTAGTTTACGTGGAACTGTTAATGTGAGCATTCTTTAAATTCTGTTTTGCTTTAGAAATTTAAAATTATTCTTAGCATTCTGTTCAAATAACAATATTCTAAAATATTAGTATTTATATCAAATAATTGAATATCCATTTATTGTCGAAAAGTAAGACAAATTAAATAGAAAACTTTAAAATTATGTTGATTTCGTCATGTTTATTGAAGGTAATTTCATTTTTTTTCGGAATCGTTGTCAGCAACAAATTTTCTACTAGAATTTTTTACTTAACCATTTTTAGAGGATTATAATTACACGAGTTTTTTTTATATTTGACTGTTAAAAAGATAATTATTTGGATATGTATTTATTGTTAATTTATTTTAAAAGAAAATTTTGTTTACTTCTCGTAATCTTCTCTTAAGCCTTACCAACCACGTGCTCACATAAATACTATAAAATGGGAAATAAACGACTTTTAAAAAAAATAATCAAAAGTCTTAATTAATTTAATGCTTATTTTATTTATTTTAAATAAATTAAGATTATTTTTTTGTTAACCAAATAGAATTTATTTATGTCCTAATAATTACTTGTCTTTTTTTAAATTTTAACATTTTCAATTAATTTACCTTTGAGGTCTTTAAATTAATAAACAAATTATAATTCCTGATTTTAGAAATAATGCTTGTAAAAAACAAAATTTGGTTGGCTTTATTAATTAATTTGATTCCTATTTAGGTTATCTTTTTTTAAAAAATAAAATATTTTACATAAAAAGAAAATGGCAATAATATTTTTTATATCTATAATTTTAATTCTACTAACGAAACTACTAATAAAAAATTAAATTTAACAATTTATTTTATTTATCTGTGAAAAATATATCTTAAAATATTTAGTGTTCAAGTAACCTATTTTTTTATGCGATCTAGTTGAAGTCATAGAAAAAATATTAAAAAAATATAAAAGTAATGATTTTTTGTTTAATTAAATTTAATCAGTTAATAAATTTTCTGCAAAAATTTGGATAAACACCCTTTAATTTTGTGATTTTATAAATAATAATAATAATAATAATAATTAGCTACGACAAGCAAGTTTGCGGAGGCGGTCTACTGGGAGGTCGGCTATAGGAAGCTATAAATAGAAATTTTTAGAGTCAAAAGACATTATTTACAGTAAAAAAATAAGTAAAAATTAGAAGTAACTGAGAGTGATATTTAGGAGAAATGGTTTGTAAAATAAAAATTGTTATGTGGCAAAAACTTGGTGGCCGGACATGAAGGCATCGTAGCGATTCTTGAATTGACTCGGAGCATTTGATCGTAGATAGCAGGGCATTCCACTGATTGACAACTGTGTTCGTAAAGGAACCAGCCCTTTGCGTACATTTGGTTGTGGTTTGACCGGACAGTCTCCTCGTGTGCCCCCTGATTCCTCTGGCCGGCCTGGACTAGACCGTTTATGAGCTTGAACTGTTGGATCATGTCACTTCGTGCTTTTGACAACGAAGGGTTGGATGCTGTCCATATCTGGCGATTTCCTTGGATGGATTCAGGCGCATGGTCTATTTGTAATAATAATAATAATAATAATAATAATAATAATAAATTATAAATTATTAAAGATATTTGTCACTTTTCTACTCTTGCGGATAATAGGGGAGACGCTCATCTTCTTTATCAATAAATTTTTGAGCTACGACTGCGATCTGACACAAGGTTACTGCATCGAGTTGATCATCTTCACCGAAAATATTACCCAAATATTACCGGAAATATAATAATTAAATTAGTGTGAGGATATATTTCAGGAAATTCTTCAAATCTAATCAGATTTTTTGAATAAATATTTAAGTTCTGTTAACAAAAATAATTCAAATTTAATTTACTAAAAGTGAACTTTTATCGGATCTGCGATTATTTATTTATTAAATAGCTCGAGGTTAACCTCCGGCAGCTTAGAATGGATCAAAGTCCTTCTTTTTGCCAATCGATTGTTATAAAAATAAAAATAAAGAATAAAAGTTACATTTAAAAAAGCCGATTAAAAAGATAAAAATTGAGAAATCTGGGATCTGCGATTATTAACAAACTATTCTTGAGTTAAAATGCCGTCCAAAATTAAATAAAGCACTTTATTTTTTTCTGGGATTAACAGATTTGGTAAAGCTAACGTTTTGTGGTTCGTTTAATAATAATAATCCTTTAAAGATCAGTTAATAATTAGGAGAAGAATAAGCTCCGGAAAGCTAATCTTGATAAGATGTTTATAACTAAGAATATGTCTATGGTAGCTAAATGCGCAAAAATCATCAATGCTTTTTTCAATTATGTTTTATTTTTTTCATGTCTGATGCATTTTTACTTTCAGGTGTCTAAAAGTTAAAGGCCGTTAACACTTCTAACCATAAATTTTATTAAAAATACCATAAATTTATTAAATTATAATAAAATAAAAGAAAATACAACAAATTTATTATATTATTATCAAATAAAAGAAATAAGTCATTTTTACTAATAAGTCATATGACTAATTTATTAAAAAAATATCAAATTCATTAAAGATAAATCAGATTCATTAGAAAAATAATAAACTCAATTTTTTTTTTTTTACATTTGTTTATTGCTCAATAATAATACAATTTTTTTGTAAAGGCTTGCCGCAACTATCACATAATTTACAAACACAGTCATCAAATCTAAGTCGCTTGGAAGTATCATCTTGAGATGTTAAGTCATCATCGAAGATGACATTTTCTTCAGGTGCTTTAATTAGGTCAGAAGCTTGAACTTCTAGGCTCTTTACAGTTTTAGAAGGAGGGCCTCTTTTTTTATTATAATGTATTGGTACACAACAGGATTATCTAAGAAGCTTTCAGATGATTGAGTTTTTGGTTCTTCAGACATTTTTAAGAAATAGGATAAAAATCATGATTATTATTTTATTTATTTGTTTTCTGTACCGAGCTAGAGCTCCTTCAGAATAAGTTAAAAAAAAAAAAAAAAAAAATAAAATAAAAATAAAATAAAATAAAATAAAAATAAAATTAAAGTTAATAAAATTAGATAAAAAAAAAGAATCAAAATAAAGTAAATAAGCTAAGAAAATGAAAGTTGAAAAGACATAAATTGGAATAGATTGTTACATGTTGAACATGTTTAAATTGTTCAAGTTTCAGGAAAAAAGAAGAAATAGTAAGGTAGCAATTACACAATGGAGTTGGGTATTCAATATATCTTGATTCGAAACCTTTTTTGTATTCCTTCACCAGTCTTACAACCAATGGAATAGAATGACTCAGTCTTGTCCCAACATATCTCTCACTCAATTCAAAAAGCCGATTCAAGACTGTCAGTAATTTTAGTTTATTAAAAGCCTCGTGATGCACGATGTTGGAGGGAGTATCATATTTTAACTTAAGAATAGATCTGACTGCTGTATTCTGAATTGCTTGCAGTTTTTTAATATTATTTTCTGAAAATGAATTTAAGCAAGGAAAAGAATAATCTAAAATTGATCCGACTAAGGATTTATAAAGATTTCCTAGTGTTTTTTGATTAAGACCCCATTTTTTGTTTGACAATATCTTAATAATAGCCTATTATTGCAGCGTTCTTTAATTTCGTCTACTAGTATATTAAAATTTAACTTAGAATCAAATTTAATACCAAGAAATTTGATTTCTTTTTGGCTCACTATTCTGTTTCCTTAAATTTTTAAGTTTAGATTATCACTCTCTTTTTTGTACCTGGAAAAGACTACTGAACACGACTTTTCAACTGATATCTTCATTTTCCATTCAATAAGCCATTGTTCTAGTTCGTTGGCGTATTTATTAATCTTATTTTCTAGGTTCCCTTTTTTGTTATAAATGAAGAATGTTACTAGATCATCTGCGAAAAGCAGAGAGTATTCATTATTTGTTTTGTTTCTTTTGGGGATGTCATTAATATATATACTAAATAAAAGAGGACTAATTACTGAGCCTTGAGGAACACCTGCAGTTATTTGATATTCTTCGCTCAGATGGTCATTCAAATTTACCTTAAATGTCCTAGAGTTTAAAAAGGATCTAATCCAGTTAGTAAAGTAATGAGGTGGATTTATTTTAATCAATTTTAAAAAGTAAACCTTCATGCCAAACCCTATCAAAGGCTTTAGAAATGTCAAAAAAAAGGCGGCTAACTCTTTTTTTTCTATTAAATGATTCCACAATTTTTTGAGTTAAAAAGAAAAGATTATCTGCTGTTCGCCTGTGTTTCCTAAATCCAGATTGCTCCTGGATAAGGAGTGAATTTTGTTCCAAAAAATTGTATAATCGAATATATTATGCGTTCCAGTAGCTTTCCTAAACAACTCGTTACACTAACTGGTCTATAATTTAAAAGATCTTGTAAAGAAGAGGCTTTTTTTTGAATCATAGTAATGTTCGATGTTTTCCACGCTTTGGGGACTCTACCTTCTCGAAGAGATAAATTAAAAATTTCTATGATTTCTTTTAATGAATTTCAAGGTAAGTTTTTCAACATTAAATTATGAATTTGGTCAGGTCCTGATGCCGCTTCATTTTTAAATCTTTTTAAAGCCATAATTAATTCATTTAAGCAAATTGGATCATTAAAATTAGACTGGTTATAGTTTCTAAAGAAATCAGAGTTAGAATTTAGTGTTTCGATATCTTTCTCAGAATCAATTAAATCAGAATTAGGTCTAAATATTGAAGATAAGAGTTCTCCGAAACATTTTCCCTTTTCTTCATTAGTTTTGAATTCCTTATGATTTAAAATCAAATTAGGAATTAAATTTGATCCTTTTTTTGTTCTAAATTGATTTATTTTTTTCCAAAAGGGTCTACTTGTAAGTGGGTTTTTTCCCATCTTCTCAATAAAATCAAACCAATTTTGATTCCAGAATTTTTTTAAAGAGGCCTTTAACTCAGATGTAAGTTGATTAAATTTTTGCTTTAGCTTTTGACAGCGAGTTTTCTGGAAGTTTCTTCTTACTTTCCTACGGTCTTCTATCAAATTAACAATGTACGGTGGAAGACTCGTTTTGTAGATTTTCTGAGAAAGATATGGAATGCTTTTATGTGAAGCACAAATAATTTTTTCTGTAATTTTATCATTTAGTTGGTCTATTGTGAGGGAACTTTCAGTGATATTCACTATTTGAGAATTTTAAATCTCGCTGAATAAGTGCCAGTTTGCTTTCTTATAGTAAAAACCTTTTAGCTACTGATTTATTTTCTAATTGATAGCCCATATAAATCGATGCTTCGATTGGGAAATGATCACTAGTCATGTATTGACTATTTAAGACACTAAAGTCGGTAATTTTGTCAATTAATGAAGATGAAACTAAAAAAAGGTCAAGAATTTCAAAGTAATTTTTATTAAAAATATTGAAAGTAGGACGCTTATCATTGATTACTGAAAAGTCTAACTCATTGATTATTCTTTCCAACATTGTGCCATTTTCATTTTCCCCAACGCAGCCTATTTGCTTTGTTCTAGCGTTTAGATCACCACCTAAAATTTAGTTTCTACATTTTTTATTAACTGTTTCATTTGGATCAGATTCGGAAAATCTCTTGATTTGATTTTTGGTTTGGAAAAAAGTTTCAGTCTCATTCTGATCATTTGAGCGTACATTGACAGGTGACTGACATAGTGGTAGAAAATCGTTTTAACGACTTGCCAAATGGTCGTCTAAAACTCGAGTTTTAAGGTCTTGTGTGCTAATTTGGGATATAACGTCATTGAAATTTGTTGGCTGATATCTAAGCGTTTTTGGCATCATATTGTCATCATTGTCTTTTTGATCAGCTCCAATTGTTGATTGGGTTTCTTCTTGGTCGACGAAAAGATCATTGTAGTCAATCTTTTTCCTCTCAAGCGACTTTAGCTTTTCAGCAATGGAGCATTTTTGTGTCAAGTGTCCTTTCTGATGACACTTTTCGCAAAGTGTTTCTTTGATAGGGCATTTCGCTATGTTGTGTCCTTCTTCATCACAAAAATAGCATTTCTGCTTTTGTCCAACAATTGACACAAGACACTTAAAACCATACATCATTGTAGGGCCTGACAAGCTTCCAATAATGTTCTCAACTTCTTTAGGGAATGATATTCTCACTCTTCTGACACCATTTTTCCTCTCGGGTCTATCTTTATATTTTTCTTCAGTGATGTGTTCAATCTTAAGATCATCAATCCGAACAGCGTTAAAAAAAGTTTCAAGTCTATGATTCTCGAAATCAGAGGGCAAAAAGTGAAATCGAAAAGTACAATACCTTCTGAGATCCGGGACTTTATTTGCATCTTCAAGCCTGAAATTGGTTCCATTGATATTGATTTCACGATCGAAGATTTGGGCAACATTAAAAGCAACATTAAACTCGATTATCCATACTTTGTTTGAAGAAAAATTGTAGATAGATGTAATCGCATCATTTTCCAGTTGGTTTAGGACGATATCTAGTGCATTAAATAATACTTTATGGCTAATCGGTTTGTCTTTCCTCTTCAGATTTAGCTTTACCGAATTTTTAAATATCCACCGTCGGTTTTGGTTTGTTTTGTTGAGCGACATTGCCAACACACAACTGTGGTGTTCACCACACATACTTATCTGTTTATTTATTTTTTATGGATGTGAGCGTTAAGTTACTTATGATATTTATATATTTTATTTTTGTACTATTTATTCTTGCATGTTCGAGTAGTTATATGACGCTCGAGAAAAAGAAAGATATAAATAGAGTGGAGGGAAGCGAATGGGAGCATCCTGTTTTCTTTTGGCTTAAGCTCGAAAAAAATAAAGATTTTAAAAAAACAAAGCTTTTCTTTAGTTGGACCATCTAGCAACTTCACACTTGGCGACGAGGATTAAACTACAGTGGACGGAATATCATCTCCAATAAGATTCAAATCCGAGCAGAACGACATGAGCAACGACAGAAGTGGAGCCACGTGCGGCTCATTCATATACGGCGGCGAACCAGCAACTCTGGGGTCAAGATGGGAGACTTGGCTGGAGCGCTTCGACATCTACGGGACCGCCACGGACCTGTCGCAGACGACCAACGCGGGAAAGGCCAAGGCAACATTTCTTCTTCTCATCGGAGAGGAGGCTTTCGAGGTGTGGAAGACTCTACGGAAGCCCGACGACACGGACACGCTCAAGGAGGCACAGGAGAAGTTGACGAAGCACTTCGCGGAGAAGAAATCAGTCTTCACCGAGAAGTGTGTGTTCCGGCGTGCCATGAAGCGCCAGGACGAGTCGGTCAACGAGGACGCCATGAGGCTACGACGAACGAACCATGACTTGGTGTCGACCAGCTCGGCCTGTTGTTGTTGCTACTACCCCCGCTGCTCATCGGTCTGCGCTCGGTGTAGTTGATTGATCTGCTGCTCATCTCCGCCGCGGTTGGCTTGAGCAGCCCGCTGAAATTCTCGGCCACTCGCTCGTAGCCGCGCGCCTTCTCCAGCGCTGGAGAAGGCGCGCGGCTACGGCTACGGCTGCTCAAGCCAACCGCGGCGGAGATGAGCAGCAGATCAATCAACTACACCGAGCGCAGACCGATGAGCAGCGGGGGTAGTAGCAACAACAACAGGCCGAGCTGGTCGACACCAAGTCATGGTTCGTCGAGGCAGGACTGTGGATACTGTGGCAGGCGAAGCCACAAGGAGAAGTCAGAGTGTCCCGCGTTGAACACGGAATGCAGGAAATGCGGCATCAGGGGTCACTTCGCGAAGGTATGCAGGGGCACAAGTGGAAGCAAGGATGCGATGAGAGGCGGTCAGCAACGAGCAAGCATGCAGCAGTTCCGAGCGAGGAGCAGTGGAGGCAGGAGCCAGATCAGACAGCTGACCATGGATATGGACAAGTATGAGGTCAACAAGCAGGAGTATGACGAGTTTATACGTTACAAGGCCAGTTGCGATTGGGAGGTCGGCACGATTGGCAATCGAAATTGCTACAACGATGGACCGAGAGCGAGGGTGCAGATGGGCGGCACAGCTGTGGATTTTCTGATTGACACAGGAGCGCCGATCAATGTCATCGACCACTGGACATACGAGGCGATGTCCAACAAGCCCAAGCTCGAGCGCTGCAACAGCAGGCTCTATGGATACCGAGCAGAGGAGCCCTTGCCGATACTGGGCCAGTTTATGTGCCGAGTCAGGCGTGGTCGAACGGAGGTGGCAGCTGGATTTGTGGTGATCAAGGGGGGGCGCAGATTGTTTGCTGAGCTATCGCACGGCAGTGGATTTGAACACCATTAAGCTCATGGACGAGGCGCGCGAGGTGCGCGCGGTCAGCGAGGAAAAGGTCCGACCGGATCTGAGTAAGCCAATCGAGTAGCGAATCAAGGCGATCAAATCGCGGTTTCCAGATTTGTTTAGTGGCAAGGTGGGTTGCATCAAGGGGAGGAAGATTCACATAGAGGTGGACCCAACAGTGGCACCAAAGAGGCAACCACTGAGGCCTATAGCGTTCGCTTGGCGCGATGCGGTCGAAGAGGAGATCGACATTCAGATCAAGGAGGGGTCATGCATAAGCTGGGCGAGGACGACGAAGTGCCTGAATGGATTTCGAACTTGGTGGTGGTCGAGAAGAAGCAGGAGAACCCGGGGGTGGGGCAGCCGAAGAAGGTCAAGATCAGAATGACATGCGACAACAGGTTGCTCAACAAGGCCATCAAGCGCAAGCGTTACCCGATGAAGAGCATCGACGATATCATCTACCTGGTCAACGGAGCGAAGGTCTTATCCAAGCTCGACATCGTCAAGGCTTTTCATCAGACCGAGTTGGATGAGGAGTCGAAGAAACTGACGGCGGTGACCACGCACGTGGGCACACTCGTGTACGATCGGCTGCACATGGGTATTTCTTGCGCATCGGAAATGTTCACCGAGCTGATCCGCACTATTCTCGAAAAATGCCCAGGCCAGCTGAACATGACCGACGACATCTTGGTGTTTGGAGCATCGGAAGAGGAGCATCACGAGAACCTCATGCGTGTGTTGGAGACATTGGAGCAAGCTGGCGTCAATCTCAATGTGGACAAGTGCGAGTTGTACAAGAAGGAGCTCACGTTCTTCGGACTACGACTATCCGAAGAAGGCATAGCACCAACTCTGGATCGAGTCGAGGCGTTGAGGAACGCAAAGCGGCCGGCAGACGCGAGCCAGTGCAGAAGCTTTCTGGGAATGGTGCAGTACAGCGGCCGATTCATCCAGGATTTGGCAACGCTAGCAGAGCCGTTGTGGGCTGCAATCAAGGCAGAGCGATGGAACTGGGGCGAGCGAGAGCAGCAAGCCTTCGAGCAAGTAAAAGCCTCCATTTCAGATAAATGTTTCTCGTATTTTAAAAAAGGCTGGCAGACCAGATTGGTGGTGGACGCGAGTCCAGAAGGGGTCGGCGCAGTGCTCATACAAGTTAACCCGAAAGATGAGAACGACAGGCGCGTGGTTTGTTGTGCCTCACGGCTGCTGTCGGCAACTGAGCGGAAGTACAGCCAGTGCGAGAAGGAGGCACTAGCGGCAGTTTGGGCTTGCGAGCGTTTCTGGATCTACATGTTTGGGCAGCAGTTCATACTGGTCACCGACAACAGGGCCGTGCAGCTGATCTTTGGGAACGCGGCATCGCGACCACCTGCACGCATCGAGCGATGGGGCCTCCGCCTGTCACAGTTTGACTTCACCATCGAGCACCAGTCAGGCAAGACCAATGTGGCAGATTACTTTTCTCGTCAGCCAGTGGGACCAGCACCGACAAGGGACATGTCCGAGGATGAGAGCGAGTTGGAGCATTTTATCAATATGGTGGTGGTCAGTGCTCTGCCAAGAGCAATCACAAAAAAAAAGGTGGCCGTGGCAACAGAGACTGACGAGGGAGTCGAGTCATCATACCAAGCAAGCTGAGAGGGGCGATTGTGACGTTGGCGCACCGTGGGCATCAAGGAATGGTCAAGACGAAGGCGCTGATTAGGGCGAGAGTCTGGTTTCCAGGGATCGACAAGCGAGTCGAGCGGGAGGTCGCACACTGTCATCTGTGTCAGACCGTAGCAACAAAGCAAACCTTCGAGCCGCTCAGGGCATCTTCATGCCCGAATGGACCATGGGAGCGTGTCGCCGGCGACTTTTTCGGACCGTTGGCGAACGGCAAGTTCTGGTTTGTGAATCTATGCGAGTACTCGAAGCAAGTATTCGTCAACGAGGTGGCATCAACCAGCTGGTTTCACGTAAAGCCTGTTTTGGACGAGCTCTTTTCCATTTTTGGCGCACCGCTCATTTACAAGTCGGACAACGGTGCACCATTCCAATCACATTCCTTTGCCGAGTACGCACGGGAGCTAGGATTTGAGCATCGCAAGATTACACCATTTTGGCCAAGGGCCAACGGTGACGTGGAGCGTTTCATGCGCAACCTAGGCAAGACCATCAGAGGAGCCGAGGCGACGGGAATCAGTCGAGACCAGGCACTAAGAGATTTCTTGAGGGCGTATCGGGAAACGCCTCATGCAGCCACCAAGATTTCTCCGAACCTGTTGATGTTCGGCTTCAGTCGGACTTCGGGTTTGCCTGAACCAGTCGGCGAGCCAGACCGAGCAGAGTGGCATCGATTGGCCAAAGAGAACCACGAACGGTCCAGGAGACGCATGGAGGACGAGTACAATGAGCGAACACGCGCGCGCATGAGTGCCATCCGAGTAGGAAGCAGAGTGCTGCTCAAACTCAAGCGCACTCACAAGTCTAGGCCGGAATGGGATCCGGAGCCGTATACAGTCGTGGACGTCAAGGGCAGCATGGTCACTGCTTCGAGACTAGGCCGTTCAATCACGAGGAACTCCTCGTTCTTCAAAGTTTACTTCAGCAGTTTCGAGGAGGACAAAGTGGTTGTACAGGAAGTGGTGAGAGGTAGCAGCGGCGACCAGACGGAGTCGGCGGCTGAAGTCAGCGCGGCAGCAGCACCAGGTGATGATGGCCAGACCAGTGCAAGTCCAACAACCAACGCAGCAGCGGTCAATGTTGAGGCGGCTAGGGCAATGGGTGTAGGTAGAGGACGCCCGAAGAAGGCCGATTCGGAGCATCGAGAGGCGGAACGGAAGGCAGCGGAGGTGGCAAAAAGAGTTCTGAATCCGCCGGAGCGAGTTCAACCGGAGCGAGCCGCCAAGAAACAGCACGGTCAACAATGAAGCAACTCTGGCTCACTTGGATTTCTAATGTTTTTTTTGTTTGGTTGTTTATTTTTCCTATCTGTTTGTGATTTTTTTACTTAAGCTATTTATTCATTAACCTATTGTATGTCATTTATTTGGAGAGTCGAAATTTCTATTTAAAGAGAGGGGAAGTTGTGGTGTTCACCACACATACTTATCTGTTTATTTATTTTTTATGGATGTGAGCGTTAAGTTACTTATGATATTTATATATTTTATTTTTGTACTATTTATTCTTGCATGTTCGAGTAGTTATATGACGCTCGAGAAAAAGAAAGATATAAATAGAGTTGAGGGAAGCGAATGGGAGCATCCCGTTTTCTTTTGGCTTAAGCTCGAAAAAAATAAAGATTTTAAAAAAACAAAGCTTTTCTTTAGTTGGACCATCTAGCAACTTCACAACAACTTTCAACGGTTTTTTAACACGTGATGACGCTATTAATTAAATTTGGTTTTTCAGAATTGCTAAGCCAAACGACAATTTTAAAATTTATTTTTTTTCAATGATTTTAGTACTAAATGAATTTTATACAGATTTATTATTATTTATATATTTGTGACAAATTAATTTGCTAACAATATTAATAAGTGTCAATAAGTGTCAATAAATTTATCTTAAAAGTTTAAATCTAATGAGTTTCTTAATTCTAATGAACCAATTAATGTTCTTTTTATTCAAATTAAGGTTGTTTTAATCAATTTAGGATAATTTTCTATTTTCTATTACTTTTTTATTCAATTTGATAAATAACTGTTAAGTTTATTCTATTTTTAATAAATTTATGGAAACTTTATTATATTTATGGTCATTTTTAATAAATTTATGGGTATAGATTATATTACGCGAAAGTTAAATAATGATTGGAAAAAGTTTGAAATTAAATATTTGATTGAACATTAACAATTTATTATATTGAAATAGATTGCAATAAATGATATTTTAGATTTTATTTAAAAAAATATTAAAGAATAAGTTTAAGATGTGAACTAGTGATTATCATTTAGCAAAATTAAGACAAAATATTATACAAAGTATATTTCAAAAAATGAATTCAATTAATTGATTGTAAATAAATGATTTTTATTAAAACTTTTCTTCATTAATTATTTCGATTCTTTACTTTAAAATAAGCATCATTTATTTTATAAATTAACAAAAAATTATTGAAGGAATTTGCTCTTTCATTTTTTAACCCATTTTAGCATATTTTAAATAAATAATATAGAATTTCAAGACGTTTATAAAAATAAATTTCTTTTAATTTTCTTAAAAATCATTATGCTACTTCAAAATTTAGTACTAAATTTCAAAAGCATTAAAATCGTTCTGGTCCAAGTTTATATTGGTATTAAATTCTCTTAATATTAAGTTCATTGAAATTGAGATAAGTGGTATTGATTTCGTTTGGAATTAAATTTATAAACACCTTTGAATTTTAATGTAAAATTACTTATCAAAAAATACAATATTTCTTGTATGTCATCGGTTATTTAAAAAATTTAAAATTTAAATTAATTTTTTGATTTAAGATTTAATTTTAAACAAAAAATATTGATGAAAAATTCGAATTTTTCAAATTTTTGGGTTCCTGAAATATAAAATAAAAACAATTTAAACAATTCAATTTTTCCGTACTTATTTACTCGAATATAAGAAAGGATAGTCATCAAAGCTTTTCTTTTATTCAATTTTTTTCCCAATGAAAAAAGTGATTCGTCTAAAATAAAAAAGTTTCTTCTATTTGAGACTAAAATTTTTGTACGCTAAATATATTTGTTAATTTTTTCATTTAAAAAAAAAATTGCTTAATTTTTAAAAAGTTTTCTTTTATTCTTGCTTTTATTTATTCGAGCTTGCTTTTGGACCAAAAACTAACTCGAATAAATAGATAATTTTCACTCGAATAGAAGCAAGCTTCTTCTATTCGCGGTTTCTTGTATTCGAGTAAATACGGGAGTGTGTCTTTTTGATCCGACTATCAGATTTAAATCTCTCACTTGATTCAGCTAACATTTTGTTGTTTAAAATTTAATAAAGTTTGAAAAACAGATTGAAAAATAAATTTTTAAAAATAGAAGTGATGGTTAATGGATATTTGCAAAGGAGAATTATTTTTTTAGGAAACTTATTTAAAAAGCTTTACATATAATTTTACAAAAATTAAAAGAAAATTTTAAAATAAAAGTTTAGAATTAAAAAAAAAAAAAATTAGTAGATTATTGAAAAATTGATGAATAGATAAATAGTTATAAATATAAATAGAAAATTTGATTAAGTGATCTAAATAGTGATGAATTTTAAATAATCTGGCTTTTTTTATAAATAATTGAAAGTGTAATATTTTTACCAAAACCACATTCATCATTACCATCTTCTTAAAAAGTGTTGCATTTAATAAACTCGATTTTATTTCATTTTAATTTGCTTATTTAACAGGGTTTCTGCTCGAGTCTAAGCTCCTTCAGATAAAAATAAATAAAATAATTAAAACATTTTAGAATTAAAATAAGATTTAGAAATAAAAATATTTAAAATATTATTAATTTGAAGTAAGTTATAAAATAAGAAAAATAACTATTATTTAAAGGACTGATAAATTAGGAAATAAAAGAATTAAATAATATGAAAATCAGTTTGTCCAATCAGATGTTTGATTGGTGTCATATTAAACAAGAAAAGAAATTTTGTGCAAAAGAAAAAAAAAATTAAAAATTAAAAAGAACTAATTTAAGAGTAAAAATTTATTAAAAAATAACTTTTCAAAATTCACAAAACACAATAGAATTAGATAAAATTTTAAAATGAGACTTGGTCTGCGAATTTGATTGAGTGATTGAGGCGGCTATTTCAAATTGTTTGTGATCATTTAGATCCATCAATCGTTTCAAGTCGTGCAGTGACTTGACAATGTTGCGCTGCTTAAACTTTTCTATGTACATCGATAGGCCTAGGCTAAACAAAAAACTCTCTAAACTCGATGAATCAATGTCACATTTACACAATTTCCACTTGATTAAATCACTACTAATTGACTTTTTGCATTTACACTCTTTGTACATAAAATCGTTGGGTATCTGAAAAAAAGAGAAAAAAATAGAAAAAAAAATTCTCAAAATAATCAAAAATAATTTTTTTTTATTTTTTATTAAATTCTATAAAAAAAATAATTAAACAAAAAAAAATTTTCTTACTCCAAGTTTTCCACTCTTTTCTATTTGAGCCAAACGCTCAGTTTCGATGCACTTGGCCACCAATTGGATGCTATGGTTGAGTTCGGCAGCATACCGCTTCACCAAAGCCATTGGTACCTTACAAAAGCCCATTTCGTCCGTGTACGGCACACTGGCCAAGTCAATTGTTTCACTAGCGAGTCGAGCTGCAATCAGATCACACAACTTTTTGTTCAGCTTTAAATTTGGCTTTGGCTCGGTCAAGTAAGAATGGCTGCTTTTTTGCGCACTCAACGCAAAAAACCTGCGACTACTCTTG
Source organism: Brachionus asplanchnoidis (assembly GCA_025491095.1). NCBI lineage: Eukaryota > Metazoa > Rotifera > Eurotatoria > Ploima > Brachionidae > Brachionus > Brachionus asplanchnoidis. The sequence goes on from JAILYF010000016.1 coordinate 105,637, forward strand.
ACCAAATTGGATATTTTTGACTTTTTGACAGCGTCTTCTTGATCTTGTTTGACGACAAAACGTTGGCTTTTCTCATTGGCATTGAATGTGTGCGATCGGTTGACTGATGACTGAGTGAGCGATTGTCGGCTGTCGACAACCGTCTCTGACTTGTGATTGCTGGTGGACAAGTTGAGTATTTGATTGAGTTGGTCGCAAAGGAGTTGGGCTTTTTTGTTCGAGTCGTCACTTGGCTCCACATTAATGGACGAGTCCGACGACGAACACGACAAAATGACCGAGTCGCACACAGAGTTGCGCCACTTGCGTTGGCCTTTGTGCGTCAATGTGCGCCTCTTGAACTCGGCCAACACTGACGAATCGCTCGGCGACGAATATCGGTCTGTGTTCGAATAGCAGCCCGAGTCGTTGGACAAGTGAGAGTCGTGATTTGACTTTGATTTGCAGCTTGATGTGCTCGAGTCCGAGGACACGCTGCTCGCTGTTTTTTTCTTTTTTATAATTGAGTTCTTGTGATTGCCACAGCCGTCGCCAATTAACTCGTTGAACAAGTCGTTGGACGATCTGAATTGTTTTTGGCCCATTTCGGCTCGCCGCTTCCGGTAATTGACTTTGTCCTTTAGAGATTTGCATCTGTTTGCACAGTTATCATTTTGTATACATTTATCTTTTTTTCGAACAAAACCAAAAATTAAAAAGGTCAGCTCAAAATAAAAAAAAATTTTTTCTCCCAAACACTATCCTACCCCCCCCCTAATTTAAGCATGCCATTTATTCATAAGCTATCATCTTGATAGAACGAAAGGATGAAATTTAATGCCAAATGATTTACAAATAAGATTTAATTTCAAATACCTTAATTCCAATTTAGAAGAAGACACATAATTCAAGCACACACAAATCGATATTTTATTGATGATTGTTTTATTTTTTGATGTTACTTTAGAAGATTATTTATTTTTAGGGATAAAAGGGTTTTTTTGTTTTGTTTCTCTTAATGCTGTAAGTGATCAGTGTGTGCAGAAGAAAGAGATGGGATGAGATTTTCAGATTGAGGTTTTGCTCGAGTGAGCTATCATTCGTTTGAGTTTAAATGGATTGACCCAGATCTTGTGACAATTTTCATGTGAAAGTAAATTTGGTAATATGTTGGCCCGGTTGCGACCCATTAAAAAAAAGCGAGAGCTGCACCAAATGATAAACACAAAGTCTTAAGCCTAAGTGGATAAACTTGGCCAATTTAGTCTCGGATAAATTTAATCAAAGCGGGATAACAACTAAAAAAAAAGATAAAGCCACAATTTTGCTCGTTTATCTTTCTCTCTCCTAGCTATTTTCTTTTGTGAGAAAAATCAACAAACATTGGAATTTTTTTCCATAATTTTTTTATTTTTTTTTGATTGTTGTTGTTGTTGTAGTTGTTGTGAATATCAACACCAAAATTGTGTACGAAATTATTACAATTTTTACCAACTGGGTGAACAGTGAGTCTTACGCAAATAAATAAAACAAAATGCTCTTATTATTAGACTAGAAATTAAAAATATGTCTCTTGACTATGCTCGATTTATTCTCTTCGGATCTGAGGCGCTTTTGTGATGCATTTTGGCACTCAGTTGTCATTTGGAATTTTTTTTTTTCAATTTTCAATCAAAGTCAATAGCTTTTGAAATCGAGTTTTTCAAATAAAATTGCTTCATTTTCCATTTGCATCTTGTGTTTTTTTTTTTAAATAAAATTTGATTTTATAATCAATTGTAGATTAAAAACTAGTTTTAGACTTGACAACAACAGCAAAAATAAAATTCTATTATTTAATCACATTTCTTAAATTTATATGTTAATTCGCAAAATTATTAACTTAAAGTGACATTTGAAGATCTCTGATTTTTAAAGTATAAAAATTTCTACATCGAACTATTTAACTCAAATTTTAGCAAAAAAAATATTCTTTTCCACTCACTACAGCTTTGTAATAACTAGACTTAACTATAAGACCATAGGAAGTTTTGCTTCTATAAAAGGTCCAGTGTTAAGAGCGCCTCTCTTGATGCTCAATAAGCCTTTGCAAAGATTTGAAAATATGCTATATTCTTTATACTACTTTCAAGTGAGAACATTTTTCTCTAGGTACTTTTAATGTTAGTGCAGACTACAGATTTGACCCAGTCAAATCGAGGTATAAACAATGAAAATATGTAAATTTAAAAATCCTTTCTGTATTATTTGTACTTTATCAGAATTTTATTTTAATTGACCTTGGTCCTTTCTGTACTTTTTGATAATAAAGATTATATAAAACATACTCGATTCCCTTAACCCCATTTAATTTTTAATATAGTGATTAAAATAACCAAAAATTACAGAAAGTATTAAGATTAAAATGGTATTTTAATAGTTAGACCTCATTGTCTATCCATAGCCGGATCTGCATTCTGCATAAACGATTATCTATGGGTTTTTTGTTCATAGTGGAATATGGTTAGAAACAAGATGAAATCTTATCACCACTTCTTTTCAATATCTATATAAACGATCAAATGCAATAATAATTCTGGTTGGCATTTTTTTTAAACTTAATATACCAACAATTGTTTATGATAATTACAATCATCTTCTAAATTTTAACTTGATACCTGCAGTAACTATGGTGTAAACTAATGGTGTCTAATTTAATCACATCAGACCCAAAATAATTACATTTGGTTGTTTCCTCTTTAATTGTGAATTCTATTTGAGTAGTGACAAAAGGTATAAAGTTCCTAGTAAAGAGTATCCAGGATTCATTATCAACTTGAATATAGACTTTAATCCATTTGTAATTGAAAAATTTAAACAAATACACAAATCATCTTTCTCAGCTGTTTCTTAATAGTTATGCAAGATGAATAATGTATATCTTACTATAAAAAGAATTATTTCTTAAAAGAAAAAAAAAGATTTGCCATTTTCTCAATTCTCATTTTGTATTAAAAAATAACAGTGGACAACAAAACCGTTAAATTATTAACATTAAAAAAACAATTTTGTTAGACAAATATTCATTCTAAAAGTTCTTGGACTCTTTAAAATTAAGTAACTGAATTTCTTTTCCAAGATGTCCTTCACTCACCTATCTTCCTAAATATCTAAATACTTATTTTATGACATTTGTTTCGCCTTCTTGTTGAAATCTGCAAAATCAGTGGAAAATAATTACGATTTATTTTTAATACTATTAAATAGCCTGAAATTTTGCAGAATTCGCACAGATTTTGAAGACTTCCGCACTAGGCCAAACAAATGATAAAAATATTGTATTAAATTTCACAATTCATATTGCTTTCCTCTTTCTTTTGGAAAATAATGAAGTTCACAAAAAAAATAGAAAATCTTGAATCAGTACTAACAAGTTTTGGTCCACTGAAATTGAACCTTAATCGACTTTTTTAAATTTGTGAACGCCTAAGGCTCTAATTTATAAAGCTTTGCTTGTAATAATTAAAAATTGAAATCTTATCCAAATGAATTCATAAAATCATGTTAAATCAGTTCACATCTTCAAGTCCAAAAAATGATTAATCAATAGCTGATCTTTCGTCTCATTACTTTCTATTTGAATTTTTCTTGCATACAAAACATTTATTAATATCATATTTTTTTTATTGTACTTCTTTTTATTGAGGCTAATTTGAATTGAATAAATATAAGTAAATAGAAAGCTACAATGCATTAGTTGTCTTGAGTTGGCCATTTTTCCTCAAAGGTTTCAGCTTTACGAAGATTATTGAAATAGTTTAAATGGTTTCTTCAGCAAATACAAAATAAAGGTCGATTTAAAGTGAAAAATTAATTTTTATTTCAAATAAAATCAGCTTTAAAAAAAAATTAAAAATCTTTTTTTTTACCAACCATGAAAAATATTGAAGAAATACACTTATTTATACTTAGTAGGTAATTTTTACAATTGATTGTAATTAAGCTCTTGTTAAGTGTGAACAAGTATTTTCAAGTATTTAAAATAAACTGGAAAATTTTAAATTAGTTAAAAGCTAAAATGATCAAAATTTTCGATAAAAATTTAAATCTGTGAGATCTTAATTTATGCAAAATTAGCATCAAAAATCTATTTCTTTTGTAATAATAACTTGAAGTTTATCTTTACAAAATTGTTGCTTTTATGCCTACTTTTTTGAACTATTTGACATCTTGTCCAAAAATGACCCAACAATAGTTTTTAATTTCCTCAATTTATGGACACAAACGAGACTTTGGAGTGTTTTAATAACAAGAAACGTTAAAAGTAAATAGAAACCATTGAATTAAAATCACAGTGTGCGTATGGCGACCACAAAATTCAAGCAAGCAAAAACTGCTCTCTAAAAGATTTGTGAAATACTATTTGATTAACTCAAAAATAAAAACCGATTTAATTTAGTTTCACAAAAATACTTTGATGACAAAATAAAATAAAAATTGTTTTTTCTTTTCTAATTAAAATAAACCAGCAATTTTTACTTCATTAATTTTATACAACAACAAGCTTAATATTAGATAATCGGATCGTTAAATTGGACAATGTATGACCTCAAATATCCTCATTTTTTTCCCAATTTCAATTCCCAATTAATTCAAGCTCTCAAGCATCGTTAAAAAAAAAACAAATATTTAATTTTTATCTCTATCTTGACACTAAACTAGAAACGATTGTTTGTTTTTATATTCAGATGCAGTTTGATTTTGGACTGAATCAGAGTGGCTGTGTGTCCAGTGGTGATCAAGGAGAAAAGAAAAATTAAATTAAAACTTTAAAGTCAACGTGCTGAAGAAGTCTTTGCAATTCAAACGATTTTTGGCATAAACTTTTCAATTTATTTTTTTCTATTAAATAGAAGCATTTTATTTTCTCAAGCTCTATAAGTAAAAATTTAAAGTGATGACTTGAAAAAATAATTCTACTTTGTTAAGTAAACATGTTGCTGTGCTTTAAAGTAGAATGGAAATTAATGAGAAAAAAAATTAATTTTTAAATTTAAAGCGGCATGCCAAATACCTAATGAAAACACTTTTTTAATTACAGCAAAATAATATATCATTAAAAGTAGAAGTTGAAAATAAACAGATAAAAAATATTTTTTTAAAATTATTTTACAAAACTACTTGAAAAATCTAAAAGTTTCAATTTCTAAAAGCATTCTTTTAAATCTGGTCTGCTATTTGTTTGCTCTTGAACCCGGTTTCTTACCTAAATGTTTGTGAAGGGTTCCGACTATGTTTTAAAATATGTTTTTTCGGCTTCTTTGTTTATATCTTGTATCGAAAAAAGTATTTTTTTCATTAATCTCAAATATTGTAAAACCAATATTTATCTGTGGCAAAAACGAAAATACTCTAATACACGGAAATATGATTTTTATAATTTTTTAAAAAATTGTAACTATTAGCTACAAAAAGAATTACTTGTGAAAAAATTTTAGTAAATCTCTGAAATGAAAAAAAAAAAAAAAAAAACAAAGTCTTGATTTTTATATTTGCTTTGAAATTATATCATATGAAATAAATTAAATGGTTTTAATTAAAAAAAAATTTTGACTGACACAAAATTTATTTAGAATTTTATTTTAAACTTATTTATATTCCTGAAAGTTTATTAACTGCATCATTTCATTGACCGTACTTTTTCGTTTAATTTTAAACCCTAAATTTAATCGTCATGCATTCAAAATCAAAGATTTAGCTATCATTTTAAGCTGCTAGCATCTTAAATTTTTCTGCAACATAAAAAATAAATAATACCAAAAATTACATATTTTAAGATACCATAAGAAAATTCAAACTACTTTAGATACTTTTTTTTATAAAACTTTAAAATGTTATTTAAAATTACTTAATTGTATTTTTTTTGTATTCATTTTAATTCTGTAAATTTTCTAACAGGCAGCTGAAAAGAGGGCTAAAGCCGCTTTGAACTGCTCTGGATTTCACATCCAAATAATTTATTTAAATAAAAAAATAAGAAAAAGGAAAGGATAATCATTTCTAAGTATGAAATATCCTATTTTATGATAATTATTTTACTTGAGTAACAGTTTACAGAAGCCATTTCAATTTGGAACAGTTCATTTTGACAAGAACACCATTTTGAATAGCTGTTAGCTTCAGATATATTCAAAAAATCGATCAGTTATGAACAACTACTATTATTATATTTATTCAATGAACGCCTTGTGGGGGATGTAAAAAAATAAAAAATAAATAAAATAAAGTAATTAAACAATTAGGACAAAAAAAAATTGTTAGACAAAAGAAAAGTACTTTTCCATAGCGAATTTTAAATTTTTATAAATTTTTTTTTTAATTTTCTAAATTATTATTCAAGTTTTTAGTTTTTAAAGTTTCTATTTTTATGCCAACTATGTTGATGCAGAATTTTTAGGGAACACAGCTGAGCTAAGTCTTAAAAAAACATGGACTCAAGGCGGGTAAAAATCAGTCTAGTCTAACGCATATGGATAAACATAAATATGAGAAGATTGGGAAACAAAAATAATATAATTTTTTTTTCTAAATTTTACTTAGATAAATTTTTGATATATTATCAATAAAAATAAATATTATCTATTAATAATAGTAATAAAATTAATTAAATGGTTCTGTAAAATTTGAGCATTGTGGATTCAGAAAAAAGAACACAAGCAAAAAATTTAGCTTTTTTTAAGATTTAAAACTCTTTCATCATAGCATATCAGTTGACACAAATTGTGTAGCATCTAAATTTGGTATCTGATGTTTGATTTTAATTGTCTGCTTTAGCAAAGATTCAACTTGATTTGATAAAGTTAAAGTTAACAGCTGATTATGAAGAAAGAGTTTTATTTATTTATTTATTGAATTGAATTAACCTCCTTTAAGGAGAAGTAAAGAAAAAAAAATAAAAATAAAATTTTTTTGTGTATTTATGTTTTTTTTTAAAAATGAAAAAAAAAAAAAAAAAAGAATTATTACCTAAGAATAAAATTAAAAAAGGAAGAAAGAGTTTTAGAGCTGAACAAAATAGGCTATTTCAAATTAAAAATTTTGCTTTATATTCTTTGTCCTAAAATTGACCATGGTCAAATTTGGGACACATTTAGGCTATTGGAAGATTTCTATTCATTCGCCTCACTATTTCTACTCTATGCTTTTTTACGAACTCCTTTTTGCTTTCTAGCTTTTAATTAATTTGACTTTGCACATGATCAGCAGACTTGAAAAATAACTTAAAATACTTACTCAAGTACTTTTTTTATTCTAACTCTTGATTATTCACAATATGCTACATTTTTTACTTTTGTTTAAATTATATTTTCAATCTTGAAATTTCAAATCACTAATAAAACAATCGCTAATCTTTAATTTTTTATCATGTGGCTGATATCAAACTAAAAAAATCAGACAAAAGAGATAGATCAACTTTAAAAGTACTCATTTTAAAAGAGTGGAACATAGCACACATTTTCTTGATGTTCGATTAATCCACCTAAAATCAAATCAAAAGAAATCGAAATTTTAATCTAAATTCTACCCATAATATAATCATGATTATATGACAAAAATATTGCATATTTGTGGTAAGAGTTCTGACTTCATTAATGTGAATAGGTAAAAAAGTTCTCTTATTTCAAGTGACCTTCTTTCAAAAGTTTTTAATTCTAGTGAAGACAATTTTTGAAAAATATTTTGTACAACATCTTATCCATATTAATTTAATGAGCTGAAAGCTTTCTTGTCAACCTATGTGGATAATTTAAATCTATTTCATTTAAATGTAAATTATTTTTTCTTAAAAAAAGATGAAGTTTTAAAAAATGGCTTCGCTTAACATACTTGATGCTTTTTCACCGATATAGAAAGCCGAAATGTAGAACGTTTTAATAATTAAAAAAATTAGAGGCTTGGACTAATTTTAAAAAATTGTTTTTTTTTTCGTTCATTTTAATTTAAGCTTAAAATGAACAAAAAAAATTTAAAACAAAATAATAATTATTCATCTTCAAGCACACTTTCTTTTCAATTAAGAAAAACAAAAAGTAGCATCCAAGACTCAAAAAAAACTATCATAAAAACAAAAATTTGAAATTATTGTCTTCTGATCAATTTAGTTTTAAAATTTTATCAAAATTATTCAATTATGGTCCATTTAATCACTCATTCTAAAACCTTCCTGAGTCATCTCTAAATTATCTTTTCATTATAAATACAAATCTCTGAAACTACTAGAACAGCTTGAATTAAAACGCACAGCTGTTTGAAGTCAGCTTTAGATGACCAAGCTCATAGTACTCAATTATTCACACTCAGTCACATTTCGATCTGACTGTGATGAACAATTGATCGAAACGGAAAGAGAGAGGAGCTCAATTAATGCCTAAGAGAAAATCAATAATTTGTGCGCGCGACTCGAGGTCGAGCATGTCATGTCAAAGATATTTAGTATAAAAAGAAAACAAACAAACAAGATGTTTTGATTTGGCCGGGCCAAATATCCGTCTGGCTCAAATATTAAATACCATTTAATTAGCCAGAGTATAAGTTAAGCGCCCTACAAATACAATTTGAATAGATAGTCAAAAATATTTAACCAACCTGTTCGAGTGAGTCCAATTGTTTGATCGGGCTTCTAAAAAAATAAAAAAATAATGAAAAATTATAAACAATTTCTCTAGATGTCTATCCATAGCGACTTAATGTTTGTTGTGCATAATAATTCCTCAAATGATTGTTTTTTGTTTTTAATTAATATGAAGCAACTCTGAGGCCAACTAGATGAAAAGCTAGATGGACCATAATAAATCGATAAATTATAATTTTCTTAAATCAATAAAAATTGATTATCGATTTTTGTTTACTTTTTCAAGGCAAACAAAACCCTACAAGTTAATAAAGTTAATTTCACTTTGTTTAGATTTTGGATTGTATTTTGCAAAAGAATTGTTAAAATGTTTGCTACATGATATTTTGGATTCATGCAAAATATGACTTATTCAACCTATAACTAAAGTTAGCTAATTGATGCATCACGTCAATTAGCTCTCATCCATTTGGAATAATTAACATTTGACCTTGACTTAACTTGACTTTTTTTTTGCTTTCTCAATTGTCTTAATTTGACTTTACAGTCAATAGCTTTGAGTGAACGTAAATAGAAACACTTACCTATTTGACCATAATTGGGACAATTTTTTCTTTCAATACTATTGAAAGAAAAAATTGTTTTGATAAAAAATGATTTTTTATCAAAGCAATTTAAAAAAAAAATCAAAATGATGAATATGGACTATGATTTTAAACAAAAATATTTTATTAAGATTAGCCGATTGTCAATTGAGAGAAAGATACTTGAAAAAGAAAAAAAAGGTTAAGTTGGTTGTGTGATTTTTTTCTTCGAATATTTTATTTTTATGTTGTAATAGATCCATTAGTAATGCTTGTTTTAGTACGGATCTAAGGTCTAGTAAAAAACCACGAGAGGACAAAAATCGATATAACATTGATTTTTTTTCTAATTAATAAATAAAAATACCTAAGAAAAAAAATAATTAATTTATAAATTAATATTGTGTGATACAATCATCAATTTATCATAAATCAATTTACCATAAATCAATTTTAGTCTAATCAAAAAAATTTACGCAACATCAATTATTTGATGACAAAAAAATTCAAAATTTCCTAGTAACTTTTGAATAGTTACGTTAAATCTAGTTAATTAAAAAATAATCAATTCTGTTAAATCTTATCACAAAATAACTCAAATATCGAACAATCTTTAAATTTTTAAAAGTAGCTAATTTTTTAGGACACAGATATACCCTCAATTAATATCTGTAGCCATTGGCTATCTGAAAAAATTAAAAATCTTCAATATTTATTCTTTTTTCATTAAAAGTTGAAACCATTAATGTACAAACTTTTTGAATATTGCTAAAATTGATCATTACTTTATTTTGTATTCAAAGTGTTTGGTTATCTTAATTGAAAAAAAAAATTTGACGGATGAGTTGACTGAACATGGTTCGAATAAATCTTGTAAAAAATAAGTGAAGATCATTTATCTTTTTTTTCATCTTTTATTTTTATTTATTTAATTTTTTTATAGTAATTAGTAAATTTTTTTGAAAAATAAAACCTTTATTTTGTCTTGATCATGATTAGTACTGTAAAAATCTAAATTTAGACTGTTGTTATCAGAAATATTAAACCATTGCTGCGTGACACAAACAAGGATTAATGAAATAATATTTCATTTCACATTGTCAGTTGTGTCAATACTTTCCTCGCCTTAATTTATTCGTTCTATAAATACACCTAATTTAGCTTAATTATTTTTTCGATATTCAATTTAAATAATGATTTATTAAATAATAGCAATGGGTTACATATCCAACCTAATAATCATTTCCAACGACTTGAATATTGATCAAAATATCAAAATATGCTAAAGAGCTAAATATGTTTTATGTTGCGTTTCAACTCAATTAAAATTATAAATTTCTAAATATTTTTTCATAAAGAATTTGAATCATTACAGAAAATAAATCCTACTATTGAAATTAAAATTACATTTTTAGAAGAAGAAAGTAACCAAGCAAAGTGAGGAGCCTCATGATTTTATTAATATGTCTGACATTTGCATTTTGTTCAGCATAGAACAAAATAATAAACAAATTGTGAAAAAATTGTTCTCGTCCAGCTTGAGACTGGTCTAAATTAATTTGTTTAAAAAGCTTTTTAATTTGAAAGCGTCCATAAAAAACAAATTTAATCTCAATTTTCAAATTATCAATAGTTCCGTTCCAATAAATTAAATAGCAGACTTTTTGAATAGTTTTCTAAAAAAATTTCTTATTTAAAAAAAATCTGGCATTGTGAATTTTCAAAAAAATATCTTCTCTTCAAATAAATCACAAATAAGTTTTCAGTTCTTTTAACAAGATTTTGATTTCGCAAAAAAACTGAAAGGGTTCAGAATACTTCCTTAGTATCTAAAACATAATTTGTTTCTTTTTTTTTTTAGATTTTACATGTGACTTTGAAAAATAATAATAAAAAATAAAAGAATTTTAATATTTTTTTTATGCTATTAAATCAAGTCGATTTTTGGCTTTAAAAAAAATGAAAAAAAACTGTCATTTTTTTTTGTAATCTTAAATTATTTGCACATAAAAAATTTTTTAACAAGTATTTTATTTAATATTCAAATTTAAAAATGGAAATTTAGCATTAATTTCTGATTAAACGATTAAAAAAAATCCTAATCAAACCAACAAGGAATAAACAAGATTATAAATAAAATTTAAGTGTTAGTTTGTTAAAATCTGTCATTGTGCGAGTAAAGTTCTTATTGTTGTAAATCAATCGAAATTTTCTATCAAATTTTAAATAAGTAAATATATTTAAAATTTAGCATTTAATCTTTAAGATAAAAGATAAATGGGACTTTAAAAAGTAAACATTCTTTTTTTTGTAACTTAAGTTCAAATTTAAAGTAAACTAGCCTAGAATATAGAATAAATAAAATTGAATATTGCTGAAAAACATACAAATTTTGTCCAAAGGTACTTAAATAATATTTATCAAAAATTTGTTTAATAAACTCTAAAAGAGGAAATGATAAATAAAAAAAAACAGAAATTATTTTCATGATTAAATTGTCAATCAAATTAAATTTAATAAAACAATCGTACTTAAATATTTAAGAGCAAATATTTAAAAAAATTAAAAATATTAATTTAATCTTTTAAAAATTCAAATAATTAAATGAAATATTCACATTGTTAATTAACTAATTAACACTTGATAAAAAATAATATTTTTCTCTTCAAATAAAAGCTAAAATAAACTTATTTATAGTCAAAATATACGATGGTAAATATTGACCAGGAAACGATCAACACAAAGAAAATCTTTAAAAACACCGATAAATAAATCCATCAAAGTAAAAAAAAATATCTAAGGATCCAAATCTCGATGATATTAGCCATTTTTTATTTTGTTGACAAAATTTAGTTTTTTAATCGAAAAAAAATTATGAATTATAACAAAATTAATTGCTTTGGATAGATCATTATCTTTTTAAAAAAAAAAAAGAAATTAAAACTTACTGTAACAGATGTAGAGTAAATTTGAGAGAAATTGATACTTTGTTTATCCAAGCAAGTATAAACAGGTACTGATCGAGAGCGATTAGTTGCACCACGCTTGTTTTCATTAAGTCTATTACAAATTGAATTTAAATAACCGTATGATAAGGATTTGAATTTTTTTTGATTATAATTGCTGCTAGTATTGATTTTTTTTGTTTCTAAATTAAGACCATATGCTGCTGATGATTTGTAAGAACGCAAGTTATTAATAGTTAATGATGCCGGTACACAAGATTCAATTATTGATGATGCCAATGGCTCAAGCGATGTTTTTAAATTTATATTTTTACTTTCAATTATTTTAACATAAATAAACTTAAATTTGCCGAATTTTTTATTTAGTATGCCAGTCCATATACCTGTCTCGTTCATATCAATCACATCAATTACATCTCCATCCTATGGACAAGAAAAATGAAAAAATTCTATTTCAAAAAATAAAATTTAAATTTAAAATTTTTTTTTACTCTTAGACACAATGAATTGGTGTCATAGGGACTTGGGGTAAAATCTTGGACCACTAGTGCTTTGGCTATTACCAAACTTTCCAAATCTTTATTCGAAAAATCGAAGCTTATAGATCTTGTCTTGTAGATTGGCTTGTTAGGACTTGGCTGAAACTCGGATTGAACTGAATATCGATTTGTTTCTATTGCACTAGACTGATCTGATTTTTTCTTAAACTAATTTTTTTGTAAGTTCGGCGTCAAAATAATTCCTAGGAGATTAATAATAAATGCCTATTGATACTCTTAATGGATATTTTAAACTAATTTTGTTTAAAATAACAGCTCGTTTAGCGATAGTATAAAAAATTTGATTAGATTTAATGCTCAAATGAGTTATGATGAATGCCACTATCTACCAAAAATAGACTTTCACAACTAGATAACACAATAGATAGAAAAGTAAGGGAAAAATAATATTTAAGCATTTATCAAATTAAATTATTTATTTTTATTCAAATTATTTAAACTAAATTTTTCAATAAAATTTTTTAAATATTTAAATTAAATTTACACAGAAGAGAAACAAAGTTACTCAGGAGTATTATTTTTTTATAGAGCGAGATAACTTGCTCATAAAGACACATATTTTTAATGAACAGAGTAATCAGACAAATGAAAAGACCAAAGTCGAGCTAGTGATTGAATATAGACAAATTTAAGAAACTAATTGATAAAATTTTAATTTAAAATAAGAATGGGCACTTAAAAAAGCTATTAAAAACATTATTGTTATTTCAATTCTATCATTAATTGTTTTATCTTAGAAAAAAAAAAGACTAATCATCTTATTTTAATGAAAAAAAGATAAAAGATGGAAGAGTAGAGTTAAAAAATGGAGCAGGAGCAATTTGCAGAATGATTATTTGATATCAGAGTGTATTTCTATAAATAATTCTGAATTAAGAAAACAAATTGTTTAAATTCTGATTCAACCTTTGCAAAAAGTCTAAAATAATTGAATTTTCATTTTAATTTTTTCTTGTGGTCTAAAAATTAAAGGGTTCTTGTAGGGGCTGTATATAAAAATTTGCTTTGACGATTTGTTATTTTTTTCACTAATATTTCTGAATTTTTATAACTTGTTTTATTATTTTTGATTAAATTAATAGAAAAAATAAAATTTGAAATTCACTATTAAATTAATTATTAATTCTTTTTTTTTGTTTTAATTAACTAGACTCAAATATATAAAATACAAACGATGAACATAAACTCGTAATAAAGTCTTCAGAAAACGCTGAAGAAGCATACTTTTTCAATATCCACAATGTCCAGCTGGTCTTCATATATTCTAGCCTCGAGCAAAAAGTTAACAGAAATTTCGCAAAATTCTATAGTCTAGATTATAGGTTATAAGCTAAAAGTATGGAGATGAACTTAGTTTTTTTTGATTAATTTTAAATCTATAAATCATCCGTCATTTTTAATAATTTTTAACAGATTTATTTAACAGTAACAAGTCAAGCCCAAGACAAGACTTTTTTTTAAAAATTCGAGCCAAAGACTTTTATTTATTTAATTTTTATTAAATTCCGGACATGGACTTGGATTTAAATGACTTTGACTTTAAATATATCACTACAAAAACTACCGAGAACGGTAAAAAATTAATGTTGTTCGGACTTTTAAAAAAAAATAAAAGAATTTGTCTCAGACATTTTTTTAAGTTAAAAAGTCCGGACTTGGACTTAAATATGGGACTTTTTAAAAACTCTGATTTTTAATTTAATAAATATAAATATAAATTTTATTAAAGTCAAGAATTTTAGTTCGATTTTAGCTTAAACAATTTTAAATTATCAACAGGATCGTGTTTTGAATTTTAATTAGAAATTGAACAAAAATTCTTAATTTTCTGATAAATTTCAATTAGAGTTAAAAAAAAAATTCCTGAAAAAATTCAGCAACATAGTGCAAAATACTTTGTTGCACCTTTTTTTACCTAAAATAAAATTTTTATTTTCTTTTTTTAATAAATCAAATCAATTTAAGCCTTATTGGGTGCTTTATTTTTTTTCTTTTTTTACATGAGAAAAAAAGTTGCAACAAAGTATGATGCAGGTATTTTTTCATATATTTTTTATTAATTTTAATTAATAAAAAAATTTAGAATTTTCGTTCAATTTGTATCTGAAATTCACAATACTCAAAAGGACATTTTGTTACAATTCTGAAAATTGTTTCTATTCCATTCTTCTTAGCTTCTATTTTTACACCAAGAATCTCTATTTGTTTTTTTTTTTCATTGATAAAATTTATTTATTTATTTACGTTCTATTCAATTTCGGCGGTCTCTTGTAACAAAATAATTTTGTTTAATTTAGATGTAATTTTTTCAATAACAAAAAAACAAAATTATTCCATTTAATTTGCACATATTTTTTTAAATAAATAACTAAAAAACCATTTTTTTATTTTTAAAACCATTTAAATAATAAAAAATTTAAATATTTAACTTTAGCTTATTTTATTTCAAATTTTCAAATTGATATTATTTATTATTTACGAAAAACAGTTAAAATTAATTATTAATTTCAACTTTTAATTATTATTGAAATTGAAATTAAGTCTGTAAATTGCGGGAAAACCTAAATTCTATTTTTTTGTAATATCTAAATAAATTCCCTAGTCTAATAAAAACTAACTATCTTTTTTTAAAAAAAAGAGATAAAAGATCATTTTTTGTTGATAGATAAAATAATTGATAATTTTTTTTATTAGTTCTAAATACTCAAAAGGATTAAAAGCCCTTACTTAGGCATGAACAAAATATTAGTTAATAAATAAATTTAAAGTGAAGGAAATTAACTTACTATTTTATTTTTTGCCTTGTTTGTTTTACGCGCTTGGTTGTTTTCATATCCGGGTTGTTGCCGCGCTTCGCCTTCAATGCTTATTGGAAATGATATGGAATATTTTAGGAGAGAGCATTGCTTCACTTCCTCACTGCATCCATAGTCGTAAACACTCTTGGAATTGCGCATGGAAGAGTCACCAAACTTCGATGTATGTCGTATTCCCATCTTTAGCAATAAATCATCTTCAAAAAAAATAACCATAATCAGTACTAATTTAGAACAAATAGACTATGCTAGTAAATATTTAGCTTGGTTAGTTTTTTTCTAGGCTAAAATATCATGATCGGTAAATATTTGTTGATGTAAAAAAGCGGTTTGCTTTTGGTCATTAGGTTTTAGGTCAAAATGAAAAAAAAGCAAAAAATTAGAAATCGATGATTAATGTCCAATTGGAAAAAAATTTAAATTAAATCGATGAAAGTATTTTATCTTTCCAACTAATCAATTATTCTTATTTTATCAGAATATTAAATTTCGATTTATAGATTTTATTTGTAAGTCTATCTGGAAATAGATAACTAGTTTCTAGAGGCAATTTTTTATTTGAAAAAATTAATTGATAAATGATATATTCAAGGCCGACAGATTCTGTAGACTTGATGATAACAATTTCCGATTTCATAAAGTACAAAACTAACTGAAGCCAAAAAAGATCGTTTATTATTTTTCATGTAAAATTCAAAAATAAGACCCAAATAAAAATTATTTGAAAAAATTTGAATAGACTTTTTAACATACTAGTCTAAATATTTTAATTAAAGATATAAATCATCAAAAACTATTCGAGAAACTTAAAAAAAAAGATTACAACAATTAAAATATAACTAGATTTTTGGGAAAAGAAACACAAAAAAATGAAAATATTTAAAAAAATTATTAAATATTTAGTTTTTTAAAATGGAATTTCTATTTATTTACTTATTCAAACCTTTGATTTTTTTTTTTGACATTTCTATTAAATAATCACCACTTGCTGATTTGAACTTAACTTCTAAATTCTAAAATAATCTTGATTTCTGTACAATTTTTTTTAATTAAAAAAAATCAAATAATTAAAGTTTGAAAATTTTATGTTATCATAACGTTAAAATCTCTTAGAACAAGTATCATAAATTTTTTCCATAGATAAAAGTCTCATATCGAGTGCAAAATTTGAACTAGACATTCATAATAAACTCTCTCAATTATTTTGTAATTCTAGTGAGTGTTTATGATTTAAAAACTAAAAAACCATTAAGCTTAAACTTCTTTCTTTTTTAAATGAATTTTGAACAGATGAGAAAAACTTCATAAAAACCAAAAAAAAACAAAGAATCCTTCCAAAAAGCTGATCATTATGAATTGATGAATTCATTTTTTAAAATTTATTTCAATTATTTTCAAGTAAACTTTGGTTTTAATAAATAATTTATTGATTGAATAAAAATTAATTTTTATCTATTCCAGAGTCTAGTGCGATAAAAGCATTGCACTCAGCATTTATTAAAAAAAAAGACTTAAATTTTAATATTGTCTCGAGTGACATATAGCTCAAGTGTCAGTTAATAAATAAACTTACCATTCAAATTTTGATCCAACAATCGAACAATATTGTTTTGTTTTGCATTGAACAACTGTGCCGATTTATTAGAAATTCTCGGACTGTTGCATTTAGCCTTAAATGGAACAAAAGGTTCAAACTTAATTAACAAAGTTATATAATTAAGAATAATAATCTCTCTAGAGCTGATTAAATAATCTAGTAACGCTGGCCAAATTATTGAGTAGCTTAGACTTGGCATTATTGAATTTTATCTCTTAATTATTAAATTCAGTGAAGAACAAAATTGGATGGCTGAGGGTCTGCGCTAAGTTTGCGTAATTAATTTCCTCTCAAATGTCATTACTAACGATGTAAACATTGCCTCAGAAATAAAATTCAATTAAGGCTCAAAATTGGGTTAAAAGAGTTATTCTAATCAATCGGGCACAAATTACTTTCAAATCTAAATATTTATGATCATTTAAGCTGGCTAGTTTATTTGTTGTAAGTCTTCGACAGTCTAAATTATGTCTGTCTTAATTAGAGTTTATTTAATTTAAAAATGAAAAAAAATTTCTTAGAAAAAAAAATTACTTGATTTAGAAACATTGGCTCTTTTGGGTCTGACTTTTTCTTGGCTGCTGAGAAATTCGGGCTTTTTTGCTCTAAAAAAATTAATTTATATTTATTTTAATTCTAGCTGATAATCTAGATTTGTCATGTTAAATCTAGAAAATTTGACATGTTATTTATGGTTAAAAAAATCTTTTATCACACTTTTATCACAATTAAATTGGTCTAGCAATCGATTTAATATTTTATTTAATTAACTAAGCAAGAATTCAAGCAAATACAAAGCTCAATTTATAGTTTTTTCTGCTGATAAAATAAGACACTATTTTTTCTATCCATTCATTCAATAAAATCATTAACGAGAAAATAAATTATAAAAGTCAAGTGAATATAAGAAATTAATATTTTTACAGCCTGTAAAGTTATATTATATTAAAATAATGACGAAGTAAAATAAACAAACGAAAAAACTTCCTGTTATCCAAATCTCAGCTAAAACTTAAGTTTATTTTTAAAGGGTATTAATAAACGATAATTCATGACTATGAAACTAAATTTTTACTAATTTCCAAAATTAGTTCAATATTTTTATCTTCTTTAGGCTTAAGATATTTTTTGGTTATTTTAGATTTTCACAAAATGGATCTGTCCTGTTTGTTGACTAGTTAGTCAAATCGCCATTCATGTCTTCATATTAAGTGATCTAATTAATTTTTTTAGATGGTCAGCAAAAAATTTTCAACCTAAAAGAAAAATTAGATTTAAGTTAAGTTTTACGAGACAATTTTTTTGAAATTACATTTCACTTGAATTTCAACAAAATGATATTTTTTTAGTATTGTATTTGAAAAATACGATGATTTAAAAAATTAAAAAATTATCCAAGAATAAAATTTATTTGTTAATAAAATTAAATTTTCAAATTTTTTTCAAAGCTTTTATATAGTTTTATTAGATGGCCAACTGATTACCTTAGAGCGGAGATTTAACAAAATAAAGATTAAATATGTTTTTAATTGATCCGAAATTTGTTCTATTAAATATTTTAAAAGCTTTAAAACAGTCATCAATATTTTTTTTATTAATTAGATAAAATTTATTCAAATAGCAAAGGAAATCCTGATTTTTGACCTCACTTGAATAAAAAATATTCTATTTCAATTGGTATTAAGGAAATAAATTATACTCCAGGTCTATTTTTCAAAAATTTTACTAAAAAAATAAAACACAAAAAAAATAAATTTAAACGACTAAGTCTATTGTCCGATTCGCAAAAGCATAAACATATAATTTTGTTTATTTATATTCATATTAATTTTTGTTTGTCAAGCTCTAAGCCTAAATTTAAAAAATAGTTAAATTTTGTCAATATTTTTTTTTAAATGAAAACCTAAAACAATTTAAAAAAATTTCTTAGAACTCACTCACTCATTTAATAAAATAAATAAACTAAGATTATATAATTTCTATTTATAATGTAAAAAAAAAACACTAGAATTATAAAATTTCTGGTCAAAAATTGCTTTCAGATCTCTGACCAGAAATTCATTAACTAAATATTAAATTTCTAATTTCCAAAACTATTTTTGAGTTTAAAATTTATGATAAATAAGATTTTCCTACTTTGTGTCAATGCTGGATCCCTTTTCGTCATAAATAGCCATTAAATTTTTGATTGACTTGCGCAAGTCTTTTACTGAAGTCAACAACTTGGATCCGACCAGAGAACCAATCTGCTGGTTGGCAGCATTTTTCAGCAATTTAACATCTGGTAAAATATTGACATTTTGATCGTAGCTGGCTTTGCTTTTATTTTTGATGGGATCTAAATTTCTGTAGTTCCTTGCGCTGAATTTGCATCCCGTCATGGTTACTTGTGGTCACCGATCAACTCTAATCTAATTACCAAATTATTCTTAAATCTAAAGCTATTTTAAATTTTTGAATAAAAGTAAGAACTAATTAGCAAACTATGCGGGGGTATTTAACAAAAATATTTAAATTTGGTGTATAAAATTTTCAAGAGTTGAACTGTTTTGTTTTTTTTGAATAACTAGAACTTAACTTAAGGGTGTCAAATAAATCAACTCAAAATAGTTAGGTAATTGAGCTAGGTTGATTATTCGGTTTGAGCAACTTGGACAACATTTAGAAAAAATTTATCTAAACTGAAAAAATAAAGACTGCACACTTTTAAAGCTAAGATTTGGGCTAATTAAAATTTTGCATAATTTTAAGTAGAGTAGGATATGGACAATCTGGTTTTAGTTGACAAATTTAATTTAAAAACTGTGAGCCAATGTTAGGCTTATTTGCACTTGGCAAATTTTAATAAATCGCCTATGATAAGCATAAGGTAAAATTAATTTCATGGATGAGTTTTGGTCGTCTCGAAAAGAACCGAGCTCTGTTTTGCCACCAATTGGGCGCATTATGTAAGCCTTGGAAAAAAAATTTCTAACTCAATTATTTCGGTCAAAATACAATTAAGTTTGGAGCAATTTTGCGGAAATTTTTCGTTTGAATAAGTTTATGAATATTTTTTTGTTTTGACCAAATTTATTGTTAATTAAACTCGAAAAATAAATTAAAAAAATTGCTCTTTTTTTCTTTCTTCAAAATTTTGAATTCTAATTTTATTTGATAATAATTTACAAATTTACTTAGAGATTTGGTCTATGTTAAAAAAAAACAGATACACGGCTTTAATTGTTATTAATTTAGTTTGCTATTTTACTTATGTAATCACAATGCTTGGGTCTTTAAAAGATCTTTTGAAATAAAAAAGCTCATCAGATGAGACGTCATTTTTTTAACTAGGCTAAGTATTATTTCAATAAATAAATTATATAATATTTCCTTTAAATTCTAAAAAATTAAACCAAATTTTTTAAGTCTAAAATTTTTTTAAAATAAATTGAAAATAATTTTTTTTTTCTTTTGATCGATATTTCAATTTTTCATTAGAAATAACAACTGGATCTTACTTGGCTTTCAAGATTTTTAATCATGTAAATAATTATTAAAAGTAATTAAACAATTTTTTTATTGAATAAGATCGAGCCTTGAAAAAATAAATAATCTGTTTTTGATGAAAAAAAGTGTAGATAAGCGCTTCTAAAACAAATAAGATCTTTTCTTACACCGAACAAAAATAAATAGTAATGTTTTACATCTATGCTAAATTGAAATTTAACAGATAAAATAATAATTTATACTCAACAATATATTAAAATAAACAGAGAGAAAATATTTTAAAAATGGCAATTTTATTTTAAATCATAAATTGATAAATAAATGCTAGATGCATTTGATTGAAAATATTTTTTATAATTAATTTTTATTTCAAAGTGGCATGGCTAATTTTGACATATTTTAATAGAACGGTATACTCGGCCAATGGTCTAAAATTCATACAAGTGTAAAATAATAAAAATATGATTTTTTAATTTATTCCCTCCTCCACCATTAAAAGTATTTACTGTAGGAAATTTGATACAAAGAATCAATTCTCACTTAATTTATGATCTAAATTATATCTTAAATAAAATTTTTCTTTTCATTTTTTGATTATTTTTAGTGAAAAATTTTACTTCTAGTTCTAAAAGTACTTTAGTGAAAAATTACTTAAGGCCATGTTCCAAAAAGTCTTAAACGCTTTTTGATTGGCATAGAATGGAGTAGACAAAATTAATTAAAAAATAATAAAATTTTTTTTTCAAATGTGTCAAAAAACCAATTTAAAAACGAAAAAAAATTAATTTCAAAATAATCTTACTCAATTTTAAGTTCAGAATTGTAAAAATACAAAAAATTAGCAGCCAAATTAAAAAGAAATACCATCAAGCTTCTAAAATAAGAATGGTCAATATTTGCAAATTAAATCTGGGATAAATATAAGAAGAGTGGCAAATATTTTTGGGCCATCTTACCATAAAATTAATTATCATTTAGCACAAATTTTATTATTTCAAAATTAAACAAAAAAAAAATTTTCAATCTTCAAATTCAAATAAAGACCCAATTGAGTCTTGACTACTAAGACCATTGTTCCCATTCGAATAAAATAAATTTTTAGAATCAGTTTGTATCAAGCGTCTTTTTCTCACACCATTCTCTGAGCCATTTTGTACTAAATTTTTGTAATTTTTTAATTTATTCAATAAATGGTATTTATTAATTTTAGATTTTTTAATTGATCTCAATTTTTTGCATGAATCACCTTTTGTTTTTATCTCAACATGTCTGACTTGTTCTTCCATTCTATTAAAATAATTAATAAACCTATATGTTAGAAACATATTAAATTACTTCTGATCAATAGATCGTTCTAGGAATATCACCGCATCATTTACAGTTTTTATAATTATGGTTTCAATATCCAATGGCAACTAGAAATTATAACTATAATTAACAGATTATTAATTGATAATTTTTTAAGTACCTTGAGCAAAAAATTTTCAAATTTTTCATTTTTAAGACTTAATTGAGTCAATTTAGTTTCGACCAGGCTAATTATTTGTTCATCTTTGTTACTGTTTTTGAGTGTTTCATGCAGTGATGCTACTTCATTCCTTAGGCTGCTAACTGAGCTTTGAACCACTTCTAACTTGCTGCGAACCAAGTCATAATCTTCATTGCATCTTTTTTTAAAATTAAACAATTTTTTTTATTTTTTAGTGAAAATTTTACTTTTGAGATTCTGGTCCATTTAATACTTGGTATTTGGTCTGGTCTATTTGTTGAAGTGAATTTGACTGGGAATATTTGAAAGAATGGTTTAAATTGGACTTCAAATCTTGGTATAAGCCTGGCTCGACTCTTTGAGCCTGAGGTCTCAAAATGTTAAAGCCCGATTTGGAATAAAGACTTGTATCACTCAGATACAAGCGTTCATTTAGACTCAGTGATAAAAAAGACGTATCGACATCTAGATTTTTAATCATTTGATTTTTATCCATTTTACAAAATTTTAAACTAAATAAAACAAAAACGTGGGGTTTTTAAAAATTTTATTCAACTTTTATGTAAATAGCTTTGAATTGTTTCGGTACTAGAGAAAAAATTGCGCGGATTAAATTCAAAAATTTGAAAAAAAGATTAATAATTTTTGCGTTGTGAATTTTAAATACAAATTGAACAAAAATTCTTCCTTTTTTCATAAATTAAAATAAAACTTGATAAAAAAAATACTGCAACATAGCGCAACATTCTTTTTTGCACCTTTTATGTCTTATAAAAATTTTTTATTTTATTTTTTTAAGTAAACAATTTAAATCTTATTGATTTGTTATTTATTTTCTAATTTCAAAATTAGAAAAAATATTTTAGGTAAAAAAGGTGCAACAAAAGTATGTGGCGTGATGCTGCAGTATTTTGTCTAATATTTTTTATTTAATTTTAATTTACAAAAAAAAGGGAGAATTTTTGTTCAATTTGTATTTGAAATTCACACAGCGCAATCATTTTTAAAATTTTTACTTTCAAAAAATTAAATTTATTAAAAAATTTAGTTATTGCGGAAACAATTTTAAAGATAAGAAATAAACATAAAATAACTGAGTAAATTGTATTTATTAGTCAAGAAAAGTAAGAAATATTAAATTCTAAATTAGGTTCTTTTTGGCGGTCCGACTCAGCTTCGAAGCCTGCAGGACCATTTAAAGCTGATATGAGACCAATTAGGTACATAAATACGAATAATAATGCATGAGTTGTACAGCTTATTACGAGTTTAAAGTCCGATTTGAGGACATAAAAATCAAATATGGCAAAAAAAGATCGCCACAAGGCAACAAGTCCAATAAAACAAATTAATTCAAAACAAGTCTTGAAATTTTCATTTGTTTTTAAATAATATTTTTTGACTATAACTAAACTGACTAGGGCTACAAAGAAAATAGAATATCCAAATAAACACGTTTGAAGAATTGATAGAAAATGAGTTTGTTCACCGAAATAAACAAAGGTATAGTGTTTTACACCTAATTCAAACACGTCCCATATACCCTTCCATATAAACACATTTAAAAGCATCTCAACAAACTCCATATAGACAAAATTGACCAAATTTTGTGCCAACCTGCTCTTAATAATAAATATTTAAATAAATTTATTTTCTAAATAAAATTTAACTCTACTTTTAAGCTGAATATTTTTGGTTGAGTGAAAAAATTGGACAAGTCTTGGCTCGGCTCTAGGTGAAAAGGAACACATTTTATCAGCGGAGTCAACTTTCTGTCAAGAAACACTCGAAAACATATTAAGGCCACCATGGACAGAAGAACTGTGTACTTGAAATGAATCATGGTTGAGTAGTAATTGTAAATGTCCCAGTAGGTTCGCCATTGTGACACGTACGCTATTGACATGGTGTATGAAAAGCAAAATCTAAGAACCTTAGCAATCCAGCTGCTACTTGGCAGACTACTATTCAAATTTTCTAGTGGTTCTTGCAGTTGGTAGACTATAAGGAGGATACAATTTGAAATTAAAAAAGTTATTGAACAACTTAAAATGATGTTTTGATAGAAAATGGCCAAATAAAACACATTCCATGTAGCGCACCAGTAAATTATTACCAAAGGAGTGAAAATAAATGCATTTAGAAGGTAGTTGATAATTGTGTACCGCTGACGATTTGAACGTTTGTCCAATAAACATTTTTTTTCGCTTTCAACAAAGTTTTTCATCAAAACAAAAGTTTACCAAGTAAAGTGATCCAGAAGCCGGCCGGGTTTTTCTAGTCAACAAAATTTAAATTCTATTCAAAAAATTCAATCCTATTTATTTTAGTTTGATTATCAATAATTTCATTTCAATTTGATAAGATTACTTTTTCTATTTTGAGCTAGATGATAAAATTTCCAAAAAGAAAAAGATAGAGTCAAATTTATAAAAAATTGTTATTAGACTAAAAAAAGTACTAAATTTTAATTTTTTTGTTTATTGCTTGTGACTTTTGATTCTTTTTAATTTGTCAAAATTTGTTTATTCACTTTTAGCATTTTTGATTTAGATTATTTCAGAATAAAACAAGAAAATACCTCGAAAAATAATCACATGAAAATAATGAATTTTTTTATATATATTTATAATATATTTAACATATTAATTAATTTTTAAATTTTTTATCTTCAGCTCAATCAATATGAAAGTGGCTCTTAAAACTGATTAACACTTCATTTATTTAAATTCAACACAAAAATATCAATATTAAATTTAGAAATTAAAAAAAAATTGATTAAACTATTATTTTAAAAAATCTTTAAAAAAAGTATTTAAGTGTTTTATCAAAATAACATTTATGCAAATTCAGAATAAAAGTATTAATCATTAATTAAAAATGGCTAAAACAAAAATTCTTTTGCTAAAAAAGTAATGTCCATCAGTTTGATAAGATCATCAGTTTGTAATTATTTGATAATATTAATGCAGATAGATACATTTTTTGATTTAACATACTTTGTTAAATCCTAAGGTGAAATCTGAAAATTTAAGCAAAATATTATTCCCTTAGAAAAGCACCATTTCGATTATGGGCACTTTGCAATGAACATTTTAATATTGCAGGATATACCTTTTTATTTAGCAAAAAATGTTAAATTCAAAATGTATCTCTGCATTAATTTTATTAAGAAATAGCAACTTATTTCATATTCTAAACTTGATTTGATCTTTTTGATCATGAACTTGAAATTGGCCGAATTTTTAAAATTTTTTGTTTTTTAATTTTAAAAGGATACGGGGCAATTAAAAAAAAAAAACTCAGCAGTTTAATCCATATTTTTTTTGGCATATTCTAACATAACTCGATGCGATGATTAATATTATATGTGAAATTTTGCTAATTACTTAATTTTTTCATATTGTAAGGCTACTCAAAGTTTGAACCTATTATAGATGGTGGAATTTTTGTTTTAGGATAGAAAAGTTGCTAAAAATAATTTTTTTTTCAAAAAAAATGTTTGTTCTTAGCATAAAATTCTCTCAGAATTTCGAAAATGCTATCAGTTTTATTATGTCATTTTTTCTTTTTATCAAAAAATTAAGAAAAATCCAAAAAAAAAATTTTTCTCTTCCAGAGCGTCAGGTGCGATAAGACAACAATTTTCTGAGACACATCATTTTATCTTATTTTGGGCCACTAATAACAAATTAAAATATCTAAGATTAGAAAACTTGGCTTCCTTCACTTTTTAAGAAACAAAAACTGTTAAAAATTCAAAAGCTTTTTTTTTTATTTAAAAATTAAATGAAATATGCCTAATATGATGGAAATATTAATTTTTTAGAACAAAATATTAATCTGCGTATATGAAAACCCAATAAAATTCTTTTAATGATGGCTTTTATTATTTTTATTTGACCGTCAAATAAAAAATGGTAAAAAGGCTTTTTACCATTTTTTTCTAGCAAAGATTTGTCAAAATAACTAAATTTTGTTGCTTTATTCTTGATTAATTTTTCTTAACTATAATTTAAGATGTTAATCAAGCTTTATATTTTTTTTAAGCTCATTAAATTCTCTACAAAAATTAATTTAATTCTGAAATATTTTTCTATAAAAATTGTGTTTTGAATTTGATTTTTGTTTGATTTCTAAAGCCACTTAAAAAAAAATTTATAAATAAAACTCTATATGTTTTGAATTTTAAATTCATATAATTATTTAAAATTTGACCAATTATAAGTGTGCTGTTTATACTACTCGATTTAATAATCGATCAAAGGCCTCTCAGATTGCTAATAGGTATAAAGTTCGTATTTTGTCTAAATGGTTAATTCATGCGGTTCGAAAGCTTGGTATTGATCACACTATTTTCACATGGGTTTGCAATGACTGCCATCAATCTATTTCAAAAACATGTCCTTATAAGGAAATAAATGGTCTCTGTTATGAGTTAAATGTTGAGAATATAACCGAAGAAATTGAACCTGTTTTGGTAGACAAATTCCAAGATACTATCATGTGAAAATAGTTTGATCAATACCAAGCTTTCGAATCGCATGAATTAACCATTTAGACAAAATACGAACTTTATACCTATTAGCAATCTGAGAGGCCCTTTATCTGAGAGGCAATTTGAGAGGCTTTTTAACATATAATATTAATCAGCGCATCGAGTTCTATTAGAATGTACCAAAAAAAATATGGATGAAACTGCTGAGTTTTTTTTTTCTAATTGCCCCGTATCCTTTGTACAAGTTTTACGTAGCAAAAAACTCTTTTAATGTTTAAAATTTAAATAATTAAAATGCTGAGATTTGACACATTTTATTTAGAAAAATTTTGTAATCGAAAGAAGAATTGATTATAAATGATTATTATATGTGAGAAATTTAAAAAAATTAATATATTTAAAAATTTTATTTTGGTGGAAAAATTTTTATTTTGTTTAAATTCATTTACTTTTTTTAAAATAAAATCATCGAAACTCAATGTCAGAATCATTTTCGTCAGAATCGCTTTTGTCATAATCATCAAGTGAAATGTCATGTTCGACTTTGTTGGTCATTCCAAGAATCTTGTTGAGAATACTTTCTTTTTGTTGCATTGCAATGTTGTTTCTCTTAAGATAAAAAGCAGTGAGGCTCTTACAAGTCTCGAGAATGTCAAAAACACTGTTGAGTATTTCCGAATCAATATCATTTTTTGCAATATCAATCACTTGAATTCGATTCAAAGTTTCAAGTGATTTGAATAGAATGCTGGCACCTTGGGTACCTATTTGATTCCCGGATAGTCTTAGAATACTGAGTTTAGGAAATTGATGAATACATTCTGATAAAGCAAATGCACCTTCATTCTCTAGTGAATTAAATGAAAAATCAAGAGAAAATAAATTTGTAAGAGACTTGATATGCTCCAAAAGTGTAATGAGGCCTTTGTCTGTGATGTCATTTTTTCCAAAGTCCAATTCCTCTAGACTTACCAGTTTTGCAAGAGAAGTTGACATTTTATTAGCACCGCAAGCCTTTAATAAATTATTTGAAAGGAATAGCCTTTGAAGCTTAGGAGAATTGTGAAGTGCTTCAACCACTGCCTGTGTTCCATTATCCATCAGAGAGTTGCAAGACAGATCAACTTCAATCAAATTTTTTAAAGACCCTAAACTTTTTGCTAGATCAACTCCACCTATTTCTCCAGCATTATTTCCTGAATATCTAAACACGGTTAGATTAGGAAGTTTGGCCAAAGCCATAGACATCAACTTGGTTCCACAAGATCCAATAGCATTTTCAGAAAGATCAATAATAGTTAAATGGGATAACTCAATGATGGTTGTGCAGAGTGCTTCTACGTCTTTTGTCTCACATATCGAATTTCTACCAATGTGTAGAACTTGTAGCTCTTTCATATTTTCAATTATACTTGGAAGATGGACTTTTTTTTCTAGACAAAGATCGTTATTTGAAATATTTAGAACTTTCAAATTTGTGAGTTTTGAAATTGCGTTCAAAACTGAGCTTTTTTCCGAAAATGAAAAACTAGTTAAAAAAGTGTTTGAGAGATTGAGTTTTTGCAAATTATCCAGCTTTTCCAATGAAATGCTCAAGCCAACTGCGCTCTTTGCTCCAATTATATTGTCTGATATATCAAGACTTGTCAGCTTCTTTAGTCTGCCTATTTCACAGTAAACCATTTTTTTTATCTTCTCTGGAATCTCTTTAAGTTGAAGAGATTTTAAGCCAGAACAATTGTCAAGCGTATCAAATAGAACTTTGACAAGATTTCTATTTATTTCCTCAAATGTTATATTTACTTGTTGATTGTTCAGCGTTAAAATTTTTTTATTCCACAGTCTGTAAATGGCCGGTCTCTCAATTTTAAACGATTTAATCCAGAATTTGATAGTTTCCTCTTCGGTTAGATTTTCTTGGTAGACCAAAAATGAACTGAACTTTTTCTTTATTGCTGGATCTCTCAGAGCAACAGAGCTAAGTATGTTAATGACTATTTTCTTAAGAAGTTCGATTGTTTGATTTCTTGTTTTGTCTTCAATAACATATTCCTCTTCAATTAAATATCTGAAAGTCTTTATCAATGTAGCCCTCTTATTTTCGTTGGTGTCAATATTTCCATTGAAGAGTATATTCTGGATAATATCAGTTTGTAAATGCTTTGGCCTAGTGCGAAGTGATGGTTCAATATACTTTTTGAAAAAGATTTGTGGTAAGGCACTAGGTAACGAGTCATAAAATTGGCACAGATATTGATCATCATAATTCTTGTTTTCACTACTAACAAAAGTCATTTGTGCGTGATAAGTGTAGTGCTTAATATTCATTGTTATTTCTGTTCCATTGGGTTGCATAAAAATAAGATCAAAATGGCCACAAAAGTCTTTTCTATTCATTGAATTATATTCTGTAAAATTTTCTTCATAAATTTCTACCTTTACTGTTCTGGCCTCAAACGATGGAGTAATCAATTTAAATAAAAGTTTTACTTTGCTTTCAATATCTTTGATTCCCCTGAAATTTCTCCAAAATTTTCTGTGATCCAATTCAAATATTTTTAAAAGCACATTCATCATGTTTATAAGTCCACTTTTTATCTCATTTCTCATTTCGCGCTTATAATCAATGAGATACGTGTTGTAAGGTGTCTTCTTTGTTTCGAAATCGAAATTAAAGTCGCCTAATCCTTGCACTACCCTCGACCACTCTTTCCTTATTTCTTTGCAGATTGCAAAAAGATCTCTGTGATTACTGTAAAATTTAGCTATGTCTGAGCTTTTTGGCAGAGTAGCAGTGGAATAAGTGCCAGTATTTGGATCAAAAAGTAAACAGTTGCAGATATGTAATAGCAAAACATCGGCACAATCTGGAAAGGTGTTTTGCAGAATAAATGGATTCTCCTTTTCGCTCTTTGATCTATCGAAAATGGGAATAAATTCATTTGATGGTGGTTTATTAATTTTGGAATATGGAAAACTTATATAATCTTTGTTTAATCTTGCAATCTCTTGCATTATGTCAATTGGAAAGTTGTAAATATCAAATGATCCATCATAATGAACTTTTTTCACAACATATCCTAGGTACTGCTCGAGATCTTGTTGGGAATCTGCAAAATTAATCACGAATGCATGGATAACTAAAAGCTTCAGAATTCTAGTATTTTGAGGGCCAAATAAGCTGGAACTGGACAAAAAAAGTTGTTCAATTCTTATGAAATTTTCGAATACAGTCTCTTTTGATAATTGGTGTTTAGGATTCAATATCCTAATGAACATGCCAGCCATGAATTCTAATGTTTTACATTTTGATTTAGATGCAACAAAGGCGAAATTTTGAATGTCATCAGTTTTTGAAATACTCAGGACACCTAAAGGAGATGGAAACAATTCAATGAGCAACTTGTAGAAGTCGTTCGTGCTTGAATCTAGCAAATATTGTCGTATTTCCGAATCCTTTTCGATTTCTATCTCAGCACTGTAAAATCTGAGATTACTCAATATGCCAGTAGATTGAAACAGAAAGCCAAAAATTGGATTAATGATAGAGTTTTTCAATAAAAGGCTCTTTTCACTGTGTGCAGTTTCTACCTTTTTGATTGTATTATCGATATTTTCAAGTGATATGACTGACATTCTTTTTAGTTTGGTTTGAATTTAAACAAATTATTTAGATTTTATTATGAATTTTTAAAATTTAGAAAATTTAGTTAAGCAAGTCGTTAGTATTTAACATTATGTAAAATATTAGAAATTGAAGAAGAAACTTTGAAATTTATTATAATTTACAAAAAATGGGGAAGTTCCCCATTTTTTGTTATTTTCTTTATTATTTGTTTAATGCAAATGAAAAGTTTGTTTAGTTTCAGAACGTAAACGATTTCAAAATAATTATTTACATATAAATTTCTTTAATTTAAATTTTATTTTAAATAAAGATAAAGCTCAAAAAATGTCCTATTAATTATTTAAATTTTCAAAACAGATAAGATCTAAACAAAGATTTTAATTAATAAAAACCGTACATTACAACCAATATAAATATATAAATAAATAAAAAAATTGGATTTAAATTTTCTTTTTAGTCATATGAAACTAATTGATTTTCATGCCGCGGTTTGTTTACTACAACCACTTCTTCTATTATTTACAAAAAATCAAATCAATTAAACTCGGTAACTAAATTTAAAAAGCTATACATCATCAAATATTCCTCTAATGTTTTGAGATATTTTGGATTGAATCTTTATAATAATAATTTTATTTATTTATATTTATTTTAAAAAAAAAATTTTTTAGATAAAAAAAAATTAAAAATTTGACTAATAATTACAAAAAAAAATTAAAAAAGATTTTATTTATAAATTATTTTAAATCAATATTTTTAAATTACTTTTGAAGTTTTCCAAATTTTGGAAATAAGTTAATTTTGAAAATCTAAATATATGCTGGTAAATTTAGAAATCTTCCAGACCTGTTCTTGTTTTCTCTTGCCCTTGTGCCAATTTCAAATCTATAAAATCTCATCAATTGTGTTATTCGAGCATTACTTAATTTCATAAATTCTTCTAATGTTCTAACTGTGCCTCTTGGGATTCGTCTATTTGGCTTAGAAAATTGCGAAAAATTTTGTAAAATAAAAATTCACCAAAAAAGAACAAAATTAAATGAATGATTCAATTTTTTGATAATTTTTTTTTTACCTGCAAATCTCTTAGAAAATTTTCCATTCTCAAAAAAATGTATAAAACTAATCTCATGGTCGAAAATGGTTAGCCTTACATAAAAATATGCATTAGCATTAAATAAAAAATTCATTTTCGACCATTATCATAAAAATTTCATCATGAAGCCCAATTTGGCGAAATTTTGAGTATGAAACTAAATATGAGTGCCAAACCTCGCAACAATCAGAGAGTGTGAAAGCTTTTAAAATTTAAGAAAAATTTTCATTCAAAAAAAATTCTTAAATTTGGGTACACGAGTGCAAAGTAATAGTAATAAATTTTATTAATTAATTAATTTTATTTTTTTTATTAATAAAAAATAAAAAAAAATGAAGGATAAAATATAAAAAAATTAAAAAACTTGATGTAAATCAAATTTATATTTCGAGGAAAAAAAATTGAAGCAAAAAGATAATGTTCAATACTTTAACTTAATTTATAAATACAAAATTGATTAAATCGAAAGAAAATAGAATTAAAAATAAAAGATAAAATTGATATTAAGGCTTCATTTGAGAAAAATATATTTTATTTTTTCTTTAGGTCTTTCTGAGGTTCTGCAAAATTTCTGCAATCATCAGTAAAATGCAAACTATCAACAAATATTTGATTAATAATGCAATAAATTGCAGAGTATTTGCAGATCTTAAAATTCTTTAGGATAAATATGTGCAATATTGTATTTTTTACAGGACCATTTTTGTTCAATACGAAAAAAAAATTATGACATTTTTGCTTGTGTACTGTAATTTTTGTACTTAACACTAGAAGAACCAAAATTTTTAACTACTAGAAGTACCAAAACGAGTCAAAATGACTCGTTTTAATGGAATCTAATGGATAAAAATTTATTATTTGGATCAATCTATTCAAAACTTAATTTTAATTGAGCGAAAATACAAATTTGGCTAAAAAAAGTATCTGGCAACAATTTTATCTTCTAATGAATTCATTTCTTTTTGAGCCAAATCTTCGTCTTTCATGTAAAATACGCAAACTATAATTTTTGCATTTTTTAAAATTGCTTATCTTCGTTCAAGTATTAGGATTTGAGTCAGTTTTTTAAAGATTTGTATACTTTTTATTAATATTTTATGACTCATCCATTGATTTTAAAGATAAAGTCAAAATTTCAATTAAAAAGCGAGACAAAATGACTCGTTTTGGTGCTTCTAGTAGTATATACTTGATTTTGTACAAAGGATTTTTTTTTATTTGAATTTAGTTAATTTAGAAAGTTATTCTTATTATTATGCTGAAAAAAAAAAATTTTGCTCAAATAGCAAAAATTGACTTAGATTTTAGCGGCCAAAAATCGAAAAAGAGTCATTTTGACTCGTTGGTGCTTCTAGTGTTAAACTTCAAGTTGCAAGCTAATCAATATTCAAATAAGTGTCTAATTTTACTTTATGATCAATACAATAAGGAAGAAAAATCATTTAAGAAATGATTTGTCACTCTTACACTGAAAAGGTATCTTTTATATACTATTTGACTTATTGCGCTAGAGAAGAAGCGCTTTTCATACTTTAAAATAATTTATTTTATATCCATTGATCTAAAAAAAAGTAATATTTTTTAAATACAGTGCTGATTCGTCAAGTGGAATTAACGTAAAATTACGTAAATTTACGAAATTTTTCGATATTTTATGTAAATTTTTGTAAATTTACCTTATTTTACTTTGGCCTAAAAAAGGCCGAATTTTTATAAATTTTGATAAATTTTAACTCAAAAAAAAATTTCAGAGTTTCTATTGCTTTTTTTTTTAAAATGAAAATTTACGAAAATTTACGTAAATTTTGACTTTTTTTCTTGTTTTTTTCAAATGTGTCAAAAAACCAATTTAAAAACGAAAATACAAAAAATTAGCAGCCAAATTAAAAAGAAATACCATCAAGCTTCTAAAATAAGAATGGTCAATATTTGCAAATTAAATCTGGGATAAATATAAGAAGAGTGGCAAATATTTTTGGGCCATCTTACCATAAAATTAATTATCATTTAGCACAAATTTTATTATTTCAAAATTAAACAAAAAAAAAATTTTCAATCTTCAAATTCAAATAAAGAACCAATTGAGTCTTGACTACTAAGACCATTGTTCCCATTCGAATCAAATAAATTTTTAGAATCAGTTTGTATCAAGCGTCTTTTTCTCACACCATTCTCTGAGCCATTTTGGACTAAATTTTTGTAATTTTTTAATTTATTCAATAAATGATATTTATTAATTTTAGATTTTTTAATTGATCTCAATTTTTTGCATGAATCTTCTTTTGTTTTTATCTCAACATGTCTGACTTGTTCTTCCATTCTATTAAAATAATTAATAAACCTATATGTTAGAAACATATTAAATTACTTCTGATCAATATATCGTTCTAGGAATATCACCGCATCATTTACAGTTTTTATAATTATGGTTTCAATATCCAATGGCAACTAGAAATTATAACTATAATTAACAGATTATTAATTGATAATTTTTTAAGTACCTTGAGCAAAAAATTTTCAAATTTTTCATTTTTAAGACTTAATTGAGTCAATTTAGTTTCGACCAGGCTAATTATTTGTTCATCTTTGTTACTGTTTTTGAGTGTTTCATGCAGTGATGCTACTTCATTCCTTAGGCAGCTAACTGAGCTTTGAACCACTTCTAACTTGCTGCGAACCAAGTCATAATCTTCATTGCATCTTTTTTTAAAATTAAACAATTTTTTTTATTTTTTAGTGAAAATTTTACTTTTGAGATTCTGGTCCATTTAATACTTGGTATTTGGTCTGGTCTATTTGTTGAAGTGAATAGGACTGGGAATATTTGAAAGAATGGTTTAAATTGGACTTCAAATCTTGGTATAAGCCTGGCTCGACTCTTTGAGCCTGAGGTCTCAAAATGTTAAAGCCCGATTTGGAATAAAGACTTGTATCACTCAGATACAAGCGTTCATTTAGACTCAGTGATAAAAAAGACGTATCGACATCTAGATTTTTAATCATTTGATTTTTATCCATTTTACAAAATTTTAAACTAAATAAAACAAAAACGTGGGGTCTTGAAAAATTTTATTCAACTATTATGTAAATAGCTTTGAATTGTTTCGGTACTAGAGAAAAAATTGCGCGGATTAAATTCAAAAATTTGAAAAAAAAGATTAATAATTTTTGCGTTGTGAATTTTAAATACAAATTGAACAAAAATTCTTCCTTTTTTCATAAATTAAAATAAAACTTGATAAAAAAAATACTGCAACATAGCGCAACATTCTTTTTTGCACCTTTTATGTCTTATAAAAATTTTTTATTTTATTTTTTTAAGTAAACAATTTAAATCTTATTGATTTGTTATTTATTTTCTAATTTCAAAATCAGAAAAAATATTTTACCCTTTTACGTAAATTTCACTCGACGAGTCTGCACTGTATCTTACAGGTGTTATATTCGAAAAGAGACTAAATATTGAGGAAATTTGAGAAATGAACCTATAAAAAAAAAATTTTTCAAACTTGAATCCCTTAAAAATTAGAGTAATTAGTAATTAGAATCCACAAAAGTTTGCTAAAACATATTGAATTTGAAAATTAAAAAACGTCTGTCGACGTCTTTCAATATTCAAAATATATTTTATTTTTAGGTTAAATTAGTTTTTTAAGAAATATTTTTAGCTTTCAGTAAAAGTTATAAAAAAGGATCCTAATAACAGTTTAAAAATAAAAAAATAAAGATCCTGAATTAAGCATTAAAAAATTTTATTGAAGACGTCTTTTTCAAAAGTTTATGGCAAAAAAGGAAAAAAAACGTCTAGTCCAGGAAAAAAATCACCCTAAAAGCATTTATTAATTCAATTCAAAAACCAAAAAGGAGATAAAATTTATATTTTCTTGCCAAAGACCTTGTAATTTATTTTTTTTAATTTTAAAGAAAAAACGAACAAAAAAAAATAAACGAGATTTGGTTATTTTCATCATCGTAAACCCATGAAATGCAAAAACAAAGATTTAAGTTAAATACAAAAAGCTATTAGATAGTTAAGATCCAAAACTAGTATTGGCAGAAGAGGTGGTGTTTGAATTGCTTTCTTGGTTTTGTTTTAAAATGACAATTTGAAATAACTTCTTGATATTCTCCAAAAGTTCTTCAAACAAAGATTTTCATTTATAATTGAACAAATTTGGGCATTTCAATTCAGATAAACTTGAATAAAACTCTAAAATGCTGTCTATAAAGAAGTACATTTACTTCTATAAAGACTTGGATGAAATAAGCCAATCCAATAAATAAATAAATAAAAAAAATAAATAAAAAACTTGAATAACTTTTTTACTAAACGAGGCAATTTAGTTCTGTAAAATCTTTGATGATTAGGCCAATTTGCTCAATCCGAAATGTAATTACACATTTGATTAAAATTTTTTTAATAGCGTGACAAATGCAGAAAATTGCAGCTAATTTTGCAGAATTTTAATACTGCATTAAAACAAATTTGCTTAAAATTGAACATTTTACAGAACTAAATATCTATTTTAGTAAAAAAGCTATTCAAGTTTTTCTGAATTGAAACGGACAAATATATGAAATAAAGTATTACATTTTTATAGTAAAAGAATTAATTAAAAAACGTCAATCAGAAATCAAGATAACTATAAAATTCTAGATTATGCAAAGTCATCCATTCACTTTTGTTGTCTACTTATATTTCAATTTTTTCATTTTATTTTCAATCATTTCGGCAATTTAAAATAATAAAAAAAAATCT
The DNA here is from genome assembly GCA_025491095.1 of Brachionus asplanchnoidis. Taxonomy (NCBI): domain Eukaryota; kingdom Metazoa; phylum Rotifera; class Eurotatoria; order Ploima; family Brachionidae; genus Brachionus; species Brachionus asplanchnoidis. Next base: position 141,709 of record JAILYF010000016.1, read on the forward strand.
TTATTTACAATCCCAGTAATAAAAAAAAATTCCAAAAATAATTCGTTATCAAAAATATTAAATAAATGGTTGATAAAAAAAATTTTTTTTTGCATTTTGCTTTTGATGTTGTTGTTGTTGTTGTTGTTGTTTTTGTGATGAATCAATTTTTTTCTATCCAACTAAGCGGCACCCATGTGGGCTCATTTTGAACCCGACATATTGTCTCGTACAACTGTTCAAACGTTTCGTTCATGTCACACATTCGAATTGTCTTGTCGAAATAGTGGGCATACAATTGCTCTATTTCTCTGCCCTTGTCAATGATGTCGAGCAAGTCAGCGTCTTTAAATATTTCGTTCATACTCGACTTGATCTGTCTCAATCGGGCAAGACTGGGCGGCCCAATGTAAACCACATATGGAATCAAATCGGAGCATTTGAGTGCCTTGAGCGCCTGCGGGTACAAATTGAGCACGCACACTTTGTCGCTTTGGATTACTTTGCGAATCGACTCGTAGCTAGTGCCGTACAAATTCTTCTCAAACTCTCCGTGCTCAATGAACCTAGCTTGCTTGATGTCCACTTCGAATATGTGCTTGGGCAAAAAGTGGTAGTCTTTGCCGTTTATTTCTTCTTTGCGCGGCGGCCTGGTCGTGTGCGGCACCGCCACCTCGAACATAGACGGATACGTCTGCATGAGCCGTTTCCTCAACTCGTGACGACCAATGCTATGCGGTCCGATCAGAATAATGGGCCGTTTGCGCTCACACTTGTACAGCGCCATTTCTTCGTAGGTCAATTGTTCGTCGGCCAAGGCCATGAACTTTCGCCTCGCGTTGTGTTTTCTGTAGCAGAAGCCGCGCTTTTTTCTGTCCATAAAACTGTCGCCCACAATGCACTCGAGCTGTTCGTTTCTTTTCTGCTGAAATTGTTGAGAGGGAATGAGACCGGCCAAGCTGGTGCCAACACTGTGTTCATCGCCTTGTTTGTACGCTTGCCACCATTGAGCGTCGTCGTCGTTGATCACGTGCAAAATGTCGCCTTTGTTAAACGCCAATCCGAGTTCTTTGCAAGGCAAGTACAAGTCTTCGTTGGGCTCATAGCCAAACAGAGCTCTGACATGAAGCGTTTTGTCTTTTAGCTTGAGCGGCTTGGCATCACACTCGTCGAGTGGCTCGTACGACATGTTCGGTATGATGAGAAAGCTGATTATGCCGGTCAGATTGGTCAGCAGATGGCATATGTCGTTTATGGTCTTGCCGCGCACAGGCAAGTTGTTTATCTCGAGAATTTGATCGTCTTCGTGCAGCAGACCGCTTTGGTGCGCGGCGCCTCCCATCACTATTCTGGATATTACGATGTTGCCGTCTTTGCTGCGGATTGTGGCGCCGAGCGGTGCCGATGTTTTTTCTATGTTGACCAACTTGAGATTGTCGACTGAGTAGTGTTGGGCTTTTGTGAGCAAATATTTTCCCTCGTCGCTGATCAAACTTTCGTCTTGGATTATTTCGGTCTCAGTCGGTAGGTGTTGTTCGAATTCTTTGAATTGAATTGACAACGTTTTGTTTTGGTCTTGTTGCTTGAGCTTGTGCTCGTTGTACAACACAGCCGATTGGTCGTGGGCTTGTGCTATGTGTTTTATGTTGTCCAAGAGACGTGTTAATTCGTCGTGTTCGCAATGTGTGTGTCCGCTGCTTCTAAATGAGTCCAATAGTTTCATGGCCTAATAAAAAATAAGAATTAATGAATTTTTTTTTATATTGGATTTTAGTTTGAAATAAATCCTAATGATTTTAAAAAAAAAAAGTAACAAAAAAAATTTGTTTTTTCTTAAATCCTTTCTTTTCTAAAAACTCTAGTTTAAATACTGAAACGAAAACCAAATTCAGTTTTAAATGCGTCTACTTACTATCAAAAAATAAAAAGCCTTAAAATCTAATTTGGCTATTATAGCATACATTTTAAAACGTTACTTCAACAACAACAACCAAAAAAACTTGTCATATTGATAATCCCATTTTTTTGTCAAACAAAATATTTAATTAATTTGAAACATCTAGGATTATTTGTATGATTGAACAATTTGACTATGATCCATCATTAACTTATATTTTTCTTGTAATAGTAGATAAATGAATCTTAATGCTTATCTAATAATAGATAATTTAATTAATCATTGTCTAATAATAGATAATTACAGAAAAAAAAATAAATATTTTGGCTCGTTTGATCCATTATTAAACATATTGCTATATTTACTTTTTAATTAAGATAATATATTAATTAATTAATTAAAATAAAAGATCTAAATTTACGAATAAAAAAAATTCTAATTTTTTAAGATTGATCATAAACCTATTGATATCGATTCTAATGATAATGAGTGATTTCATTAAATTTTAATCTAATAATAAATAATTAAAAATAAAAATAAAATTTGAAATTTTCTAAATCATCAATTTTCCCCTGATTCATCGTTTAACTAATTTAAAGTTACCAATTTTAAAAATATATTAATTAATAAAAATCTATTAAATATCTTATTTTAAATTAAAAAAAAAAACTATAAATTTTGAATATTGATCATTTACAGATTGATGCTTTTGATAACAGCCATTTTTTTTAATTAAATAAATTAAAAAAAAAATTAAGTTTTAAACATCGATCATAAACTTATCAAAAGCGTTTATTATAACAATAGATAAATAAATTATTTAATTTAATACGAAAAGAAGAATTAATTCTAATTTTTTACTTTTTTATACTATTTTCTTGCAATACTAGATATATTAATACATAAATATCTATTAATAGATAATTTTATTAAACGCTATCTAATAATAGATAATTATATAAATTTAAAGTTTTTAGTTTTTTAATCACCAATTCACCTTGGATTTGTAATAAAGTTATTTCAATTAACAATTTTAATAAAAGATAAATTAGTTAAATAAATATCTATCATTAGATAATTTAGTTTAATAAAAAAAATTCAAAATATTTAGAATTATTTAATTGTGCGTTTAACTTTATATTGATAATAAACTAACTTTTTCATATTCTTCGAATAATAGATAATTAAATATAATTAAATTAAAATTATTTTATATTTTTCAAATCTTCAATTTTAGAATGATCTTTTTTAATCAAAAACATATCGTTATCTTTTCTTATAGTAACAGAAAATGGCTTGATATTACAAAATAATTTAAATAGATATGTTAAAGAAAATCTTATATATTTTTAGCTTACATCAGTAATCAAATGAGTGACATTATCCGATGCTGGTCTAAAATCGTATTTGGCACACAAACTTATAAATTTGTTGTATAAACCCAAGGTGTTATCAAGCTCAGTTGGTTCATCTAGCTGATGATTGTCAAATGAACGTACCAACATTTCGATCTGTTCACTTTTATTTTCTTCTTCTTCTTGTTTAATTTCGACTAGCTCTAGTTTTGTTTGAGTCGGCTTAGGCGTAGGAACTCTTTCTCTGCTACTACAACTTCCACTACTTCTACTACTACTACTTCCACTCGATTCCTCTTCAATGGCAAAAGCGCTGTTCACCAATCCATCCTTTTGCTTTTCAAAAAGTAACTTTCCTCCACTACATTTGCCACTTTCGCTAACTGGACTATCGGTCACATTCAGCTTAGATCTTGACTCTTCGTCAATGAACTGCAGCGACGAATAGGACTGATTGATAAATGTCAGCAGTTTATTCTGAACATTGGGCTGGGGCTGCGGTGGCGGATAGCAAGGCTTAGTTTTAAATTCGGGCACAAAAGTATCCGGACAATCGATGGCCATTTCTCTATGATCACATGACTCGTCGATTAAAATTTCCTCAAAGTAGTCGTTGTTCTCAAATGCTAGGTTGTTGAAAAATTTTCTAGTCTTGGGTGAGCAAGACGATGAAGAGATGACAACTGATTCAGATGAACCAGTTGAACAAGGCGAGCTCACTGAACCTATGGTCGATTTATTTTTTTCTCTTGAGCTTGTCGATGACGCCGACGTAAATGTTTTTTTGTCATTAGTGGAACTGGTCGATGACGAGCCAGAGAATAGACTCATTTGTTGTTGCTGATGTTGTTGTTGTTGTTGATGGTGGTCAAATTTTTCGACACTTATGCTCAGCTGTTGGACGGGTGGAGACGGTGCCTGTCGTTTTGTCTGCGGTGATGAATGTGTTACATGTTTTTTAAAGACCAGTTTAGGCATCAAATTTGACATTAGATTTTTGCTCTCTGTTTGCATTACCATTTTAGCAATTTTTTTTTTTATTGTATCGATAAATAAAAATTCATTAATAATCTAAAATGAGAAATGAAAATTGTTGAGCGATTTATCAAATAACAAGGTATGCTAATTGACGAGAAATTTGAGAAAGTCTTTTGGTCTCATTTTGTTCGAATAGTTTTTTGGTTGAATAAGCCAACAACAACAAAAATAGGAGACATTTTTGAAATAAAAGACAAGTGTGTGTGTGTGAAAAGAAAAAGAAGTGTTCGGTTGAATTTATAGATGGACGAAATTGGAAAATAAATATTTTGTTTGTTTTAGCACCGGCTAATACCTGGTTTAAAATAAATTAAGAAAATGCTAATTGGAATCACAACAACAACAACAGCAAAAATAAAAAAAAAAGAAGAAAAAAGTTAATCAGAAAATCTAACGTTGTTGAAAGGCTTGGTTGCATATATCCGGCTTTTTATTGCCCAATTAATGGACAAACAGCGAAAACAAACAGTGTCTGTTTTCTTATTTCATTTTTGTACTCACAGCCATTTTTTAGATTGTGTCGTTTTTTTTCCTTGTCACAAAAAAACAATTTTCTATGACTACTACTACGACTAAGATCCAATCGATAATTGCTAGGTCATCGACGATACACACACACACAAATCTCGACTTTACCTGTGTATGTACATTTGACTAAAGACAATTGCCTTGACATTTTGATTATCAAGTGAATTTAATCAATCAGCAATTTTTAACACTACTCGGTCTATTTATTTTATCAATTATCCACACACTCACACAATTAAATCAATCTCTCTTCTCCAACAATTCATTCATCGATTTCTCAAACACAATCTATTTACACACCAAATCGGCACTGATTTATTCACATCTTCATTTTAACAATAGTCATGTGATCACTATCTTCCATTCGAAAATAGATAACAACTATGATTTTCTTTTATTCAAAAATACCCTTTCAATTTTTAGTCTAAAGGCCATTAATTTTGACTTTTTTGTTGTCTTTTTTAATCTAAAGTCACCAATAAAGTCACCGATAAATAAATAAATATTTATTTGATTATTCTTTCTCATTTCTAAATTAATTCTCACAAACTAACATTAAAGAAATACAAAACTCTTAAAACTAGAATATGATTGTTCCTCCAAAGCTTCAACTAAACGTATACTAAAAACTTTTTTATTTGAGTGAGAGATGTGTTTTCCAGACTCCTAAAGAAAAACAAAACTGGTTTTGAATCAAAACTTGCCAAAGCGTTCTTTGCTTATCCATGTTGGACTTAATTAAATTTTTTAGATTTTTATTTTTAATCCAAAGAGGCTTTAGCAATACACAGATAAACAATAAGAAAAAAATTAATATTAAGTATCAAAAGTGTTAAATAAAAAATCGAGAATTATTTATTAAATTTTGTTCGTTTTTTTTTAAGTCACAAATAAAATAAATAATTTTTTTTATTTTTTAATTAAGAAAAAAAAGGATAAATATGAAGACTAATATTTCAAATGATTTTTCCATTATATCTTTGGAAAGCGTTAGAAGGTAATCCTAAAATATTTAGACAATCAGACATATCTTTATATACGAATTTAACAACAACGACAAAACAGGACCTTGTCTTTTAACTATTCTATTTGCTAATTGAAAATATTTGCCTATTTGACAACAACAAAAAAATGTTCTACTTTTTAAATTTTTCAACGAGTCTTCATTGATTAGGAAAAATACCATTTTAAAAAATTTGATTTATTTATTTATTTAAAAAAAATATCAGCAGTATTCCCACATCATTCTTAGGTTAATTAAAGCTTTTATTTTTTTGTTAGAAAAAATAAGCTAATTTGCTCGACAAGACATTCCTTTTAATTAATGAGTGGCGCATTTAGATTTTATTAAATTTATTTAAAAATAAACTTGCTTAAAAATTTATTTCTATCTATAAAAAAACCATCAGTCACTCTCTCTCTCTCTCTCTCTAATTTAAATTCAACAATTGAGCTCAATTTTCTTTTCAATTCATATTCAAAATCAGCTCTTAAATCATTTCTAAAAACCCAATATGGCTTGAGTAAAAGTAACAATAAAATAATATAATATTTTTCAATTTGAAAAATATTAAAAACAACAATTAGAATAAAAATTCTAATGGTGTAAAAAAAATTTATATTGTGATACAAAATAATAACAAAAAATTAACAAAAAGATTCATCATATTTTTTGGACACAAGATTAAGACTGTACATGTGATAAAATTTAATTGAGTTCAAAATTTATTGAATAAGATCAAAATCCGATAAATAAAAATGAAAAAGAAGAGAAAAATTTTAATCCTAGGTATATTGAATTACAAAAAAAATTTTGATATCTTGTTAAAATTTTTTTTCTACTATATTGACACTCTTAATGAAGTGTAGTATTTCTAAATTTCTATGTAGACGCTATTTATGAATATTGTCCTTTTTTATGAGTCGTTAATAGAATATTTATCGATTTCTCAATTTGAAAAAAAAAAGAATAAAAATTTGAGCGCTACTTAAAGTTAACTACTTTTCACCTTTACGATTCGGTCTTTTTTTTTATCTAAAAACAAATATTTAGCTCAAATTTTTCTCTGCTAAAGCTGTAAAAACATAAAAATTCCTTCTAAAAAATTAAACATTTTTAATTAGGCAAAAATTAAAGCGAATTGTTTTATCTCCAGCCAAGAGAATAATTCTCAATGGAATCATTTGAATTTCCTGTAGTGAAGTGATTGTCAATTGGAATAATCGCTCTCATGAGCAAACTTCACCAGCATATTCAATTTTTTACCTCAATTGCACAATCAAGTTGACAAAGTGTTACTTTTGAATTTAGCAATTTATTTTTTGCTATTTATTTGTGAATCTGTAGCAGATTCAGATTCTTAAAAAATAATAATAAAAATACTAAGAAAAATGATTGTTATTTTTTTTTAAATTTACAATTATAAATTAAATATTTTAAATATCCACAAGGCATACTTTTTTTTCTTCTAAACGACTAATGAAAGCATCAATTAAATTTATCTTTCTAATCAGATAAAATAATCGTACCGAAAATTGAGGTCTTTGCTAAAAGAGCACTCAAACTGCGATTTGTTTGAAGCTAATCTTGAGCAAATTTGCCATTAATTCAAGTACACCTAATCTAAAGAAAAAAATGCAAAAATTAATTAAAACCCATTGATTTTATTAAATTTAAATTAGCCATTTATTTGTTTAAAATCGTTTTGAAAACCTCTAATTAATTTTGAATTAATTCTAGGTCATTTTGTTGACATTGATTTTTAACAGTCCACCCATTCTATTTTCTTAACCTCTAGCTCAACCGAACAGACATCAGATCGTGATCTGTAGGAACTATGCGTAACCTAATCTGTTTATTCAATTAATAGCAAAACTAACAAACTTAAATGTTAGAAAAGCAAAGATTGTTCAAAAAAAAAGAAGAATATTTGAGAATTTTGGGTTTTAATCCCGTTTCCGTAGTGCGTTATCACTAAAAACCAAAAAACGGTCTTGATTCAGTGTTTTGTTTGAAGCCTGGCTTTGTGACGTTGTTTACTTTCACTTTAAACCATTCGAAAATATTTACACTTTTCACTAATCACTTGTAAAAACACAAATCTCTTAGCTTTGTTTCTTGAGCGAGTGGATTGTTTTTTCAAGTTACGTAAACTAAGAAAACTGAGAAAACGATCTTATAACAGCTTTACGAATTTCTCTCTCTCAAGTCGTATCGCAGATGCCAACTGAGACCTTAAGCGTCTCCGATCTGCTCTCATTATATCCATCAATAGCATAAATTTATTCTTGATCACGAATCTTGTCGTGTTCTCATTTCAAGCCAAAATGTTGATAAGTAAAATTAACAAAAAAAAACAATTTTTATTAATAATTAATTATTAAATAAAATTATTTAAAAAAAATATTTTTTTTTCAAAAAATATAGTTACATAACAATTCTTGTCTTTAATTTAATTGAGAAAAAAATTAATCTTGAAAAAAATTAATTTGACTATTTCTAATTCTAGACTAACAAAAGAACTTTAGAGCGAAATTAAAAAATTAGAGGTTGTCATTGTAAATTGAATTGAATGTCAATTAGAATAAATTTTAAGTAGTGGTTACGGATTTTAGAAAAATTAGTAATCCTTATCTAGATTTATTTATTTGTTGAAAACAAAATAGGCTGGTTAGAATGGAGACTAAGAGTCCTTTCTCACATTCATATGATCGAATTTTGAAAGCATAAAAATAAAAAAAACTTTTTCGAAAAATTTTAGATAAGTTTGGATTAAGTTTTCAAATTTTTTTTAAGTGAAAGTCCATAAATGAAAATAATAAGAATAAAAAACTCATTTAGTAAAATTTGAATAAAAACTGAATAGTGGTAAAATATGAAAAATAAAATTTTGAATTAAGTATGTTTTTTAGGAAATATCTAATCTTATTTCAAAAGGTATTTTTAAATTTTAAAATTTATCTCAGAGCCATGTTTTGATGCTGAGCAAAGCACGTTTGACCAAAACCAAATGCATACTTTTGTAGCCATTAATAAAAAAATATGATTCTGCATTCAAAATACTTAAAACCTTTTTTAAAAAATAATTTTCTTTTTTGCTCATAATCAAAATCTTAAATCCTGATCATTAACTTCACTTTGTCGTCTTTCTTTTAAGCCATGCGAGAAGATTTATGATTTATTGGGATTTTTTAGATGCGACTTTTAAAAAAATTAAATAAACTATTATTACAAAATTGGTATAATTTTTAATTAAATGAATTATAAATTTGATAGAATAAAAAAAAATTATTAAAGAAACTATTGACACGAATCATTACTCTTGGCTATCAAAATTTTTATCACAAATTTTTGTTTTTAGTTTAAATATAGATTAAAGATAAACTGTTCTATATAGCCTGTGTTTTACTTTACTTTATTTCCACTTTTATATTATCATTAATAAACAATTTAAGTCTTGAGCAAACATTTTTTTTAGTCATCCCATCAAAATCAAATGAAATGTGTGTTAACATTGAAAAAAATAATAATTTTTTAATTTAAAAAAAATTAATATAAATAAAAAGAGAATTTTTGTGAATAAAAAAAAATTTAATTTGTAGCATGTCACAAATAATATTCAAGTTAAAATTTAAGCTAAAGTCGACTTTGTAATTCACGTCTGAGATCTTCCAAGTCACTTACTAAAGCCGATTAATAAAAAATAAAAACATCTATAACATGTCTAATAATTATTATAGCCAGCTGCATTCATCACATGACTTTTCGTACTTTAAAAATTTATTTTTTAGCAACAGATAGAGGACAACAAAAAAGACTTCAGCTAGCATATTTACCAAATCTTCTTAGCCGCTTCACTTAACACCCAAGTACTTGCCCACAGCTAAATTATTAATTGCATAGCCAAGTTTGAGTGTAATAAAATACGTGATTATTTAAAGAAAAGAATAAATGTTAAAATTTAGACTCGGTATACTTGAAACAATTTTGTAAATATCATGTTTCCGTAAAGTGGAATCGTGACTTGATTAGTTTAAACAGAAATGACTCAATAGGCACCATTTAAAATAGTTCAGTTGTTTGATCATGTTCTTAACATCTGTCAATATTTTTAATAATGCTGAATATTTTTTATAAGAAAGTGAAAGTTGATTCTTGTCAGAGTTAAACCAAAAATCTTGTTTCGATCCAATGTATTTTCTGATTTATCAATTTGAATATTGAATAATATTAAATAAATATTTTGTTACGAAATGGTTTAACTATATCTAGTCCAAGCTTTAAATCATAAGCTCCTGTCTTGGATAATAATCAAAATATAAGATTAAGATGATAACGATTATAGCAAAATTTAAAAAAATATAAACTAAATCCTAAATAAAAAAAAAATGTTTATACTTTAATGAATTTCCTATCAAACAAACAAAATATAAATATTGTTTATTAACCTCTTTGTTTAGAAAGGTCGAAAAAGCCCATGTGGACTTTATTTATGAGAAAAATTAAATTTTCAACATTCACAAAAATAATTAAAGCCCTCTAGACCCTTGTATAAAACAAAATAAAAAAACACTTAATTAGATAATATTTTAAGTTAAATATTTAATAAACTCTTAGAGTGATGTTTTTTTTAAACAAGTGAACAAACCAAACAATGTCATCTCAAAATAAATCAAATCATTCAAATACGAGATAGACACGTTGAAATTTATTGTTTTTATGTAAAAGCCTAATTATTAATCCAATTAATTGTTTTTTTTCTAAATAACAAATTAAAAATACTGCCTAAAGAAAAACATTCCAAGCATAGTTTTGACAACTTTATTAATTTAAAAACCAATCATCATATTTTGCAAGATCTCAACACTGTACATTGTAAGTGAACATCACAAAATATTTTAGGAATCAACTTTTTATAATAATTAAAAATTTAAAAATTCTTTATTTTTTATTTTTAAATATCATTAATATTTTTTGTGATTCAAGAATGTCTGTTTTTTAAATTAAAAAATAATTCTCCTAAAATTTCAACATTGCATGACAATAATTTCGACACCTCTAGTGTTTTTTTAAATTATTAAAAAATTAAAATAAATAAAAAGAGTTTAACCATTTAAATATAAAAAAAATATGTCTTTTGTTTTTTGATTAAGTGTTTTTTAAATTAAAATAATATAATTCTCCCAAAACTTTAACTTTAGTAAGACAATAATATTGACATATTTAGTGCTTTTTAAATAATTGAAAATTTAAATTAAAGTTCTTTTCTTTTTCAAAAATTTTAGTCTTTTTTGTTTTTTTGACTCTAAGGACATTATTAGTAATTTTTAATAATTAAAAGTTTAAATATTCTTAATTTAAAAATAAATAAATACTTTCATGAAAAAAAAAATTAATTGTTTTTTAAATGTCTGTTTCTAAATTTATAAAATAATTCTCATAAAGATTCAAAACTGGAAGAAAAAAATATGGATATTTTTAATAATTTTAAAAAATTTAAATTTTTACTATACTTAATTTGCAAAAATAAATAAATACTTTCATGATAAAAAAATTCTATTTGTTTTTTTGAATGTCTGTTTCTAAATAAAAAAAAATACGCGGCTGATAAAATTTTTTTAAATATTTAACCTAATTAAATTCAAGAAAAAAGAGTCTGAACACAATTTTTTTGTTATTGTCTAAAAATCAAACAATCTAAAAATGTCTGTCTTTAGGTTAAATGATAGATATGAAAGTTTGCCACTTGTCATTCCGAAATTCTGGAATTGTGTAACCAATAGATAAACTTAAGCTCAATTTATCGGATTCAACTAATGGATTTGTGAATGAGCGCAAGCCTTAAAATATAGTTTTATGGGCCACGGAAAACAAAAAAACAAAATAATGACCTCTTAATTACTCAAACAATTTATCAATGCACACAATTACGCTCTTTTTAAATGGATTAGAGACATAATAGAACAAATCCAGTCTGGGCACTTATCTAATTTCCTCTTTATCATTTAATTTAGCCATCTTGCTTACTGCATTCGTACAGAGTGACATGGGAGACATTTGCGAATAGCCATTTATTTAAATTGTCTGAATTTTAGAATAATGTTTTTGGCCATAGTTTACATTGCAAAAATCTCATAAAATTTAATTGATTTTGAAAACCTTTTCAAATGTCAATTTTAATTAAAATACAACTGCATTGTAACGCTTTATTTATTTGAACGCCATTTCGGACCAAAGCCATATCGAATGTACACATACGATTTTTATTCTTTTTCTTCTAGTCATTTTTCGAGACTCTTGCTAAAAATTAATCATAAAATTGACGCAATTTTGCTAATAAAAAAATTTTAATCTTGTGTTTTATTTTTATTATTTGAAGCAAAAACAGAAAAGTTTTAATATCACAAATTTAACTTGGGAATTTGTGGAGCTTCGTCAAATTCTGGATGACTTAATGAAACCACTGAAAAAAAATCGAAAAAAAAAAACAAAAATATTTTTAATTATTAAAATTTTGAGATTTGTTCTACCATTTAAATATGTGAACATTTTTAGCTATGAAATTCAACACCAAAATATTAACTAGTTTTTATTGTTCCCTGGTCAAAAGAAATTAGTCTTTACTATTTGAATACTTTTGAAAAAAAAAAACTTTTATTGAGATTGAAATGAACAAAAATTAATTGAATATTTTTTAAAAAAATATTATAAACTAGAATATTTTAGAAAAGACATCAAACAATTCATTAAAAATGCTAAAACTTAAAAAATTAAAGGAAAATAAATGATGAGAAAGCCTTTTACTAAATCACACTTATCTGCTCAAATTTATAATTTTGATCGAAGTCATGATCAGGTTTTTAACTACTACTCGCCAATGTACCTTGGTCTCATTTTTGCTAGACCCGGTGAATTAAATCAAAGTTTAATTAACCTTATTTATTAAAAATAAAACATTGACCTTGTTTTGATGTTTTTTATTATCTTGAAAAACATTTTTTGAAATTTAACTGATGCGAAATTTTGTTAATTAGAGCGTCCAAATGTTCACCAATTCAGCAAAGATTAGACGGGATCTCGGACGCAACTTGATACAATAAAGATAAAAATTAAAATTTTTTCTTAATTTTCACTAATCCTTATCAAATTTCCCATTAATGTGGATTTTGTCAATTAACCCTAAAAAATTAATTTTTCCAGACTAGATCAAAATTATTAATTAAAAATTCATCAAAAAAATAAAAATAATTATTTTGTTTTCTAAACTTTTATTTCTATGAAAAAACATCAATATGCGTAGTTATAAAAAAATGCTAATAAACAAATCTGAATTTAATCTCGTTCATTAATGGTTAAAGATACTAAATTTTGATTGTTGAATAAGATTTTTTATGTCATTTAGACTCAAATACAAATAAGAGCAAAAATTATTTTTTATTGTGTAAAATTTATATTATACTTTTTGAATACTTAATCTATTATTTTGTTTCAAAATCCTTTAACTAAAATGAACAAACGAACTTCTATTGTGTTTATAATCCCGAAGCCTTGAATTTAAAGGGCTAAAATACTAAGTTGTTTCGTAAACTAAAGGATATATCAAAATCATAAAATGAAGGGTAATGTTGTTTTAATGACAAAAATTCATTATTTATTTGAGACTCTATTAAAATGCTAGTTAAAAATTTTATCTTAAATTAATAAAAAAAAAATTTATCATAATTTTATTGGCTTTTTTGGGATTTGAAAAAAGCTGCTTAATTTTTTACAAATTTTAACAAAAAATTATAACTCTTTTTTCTAAATTAAAAGCATCAAAACAAAAATATAAAAAATAATTTATTTATTAGAAAAATGTTGCATTAAAGTTTAGATGACTTTTTTTCAATCATGAGAAGTAGTAAAGACCAAACATTTTTCTGCCGAAGAGTTGGGATATAACAAGTCGACTGTACAATAAAACTTTAAGATTAAGAAGCTATAATCAAACAATTATTCATTGAGTAATAAACAAAAGCATCTTGTAATTCTTTTTTTAAAAAATCAATACTTCTAAGTCTATGGAAAAAAACAGTTCCTTGAAATTTTTAAAATAAGGTATTGTAAATTTAGAAAAAAAAATAATAATTTAATTAAAAAAACATTTAATTAGTAGAAACTTTGAATTAAATTTTTGAATATAATTCTAATATTTTTTAAATGTAAAAAAAGATTATCTTTTTTTTAGATAAAAAATAAGATTTTGATTGCTAGGCATTCATTGATTATAAAGTAAAAGGAGCCTAAGGCTTAAATTTAATAAAATGTTCCATGTGAATTGTATGGACATGGATCGAATGGTGGACAAGGTGGAAGTGGACACGGTGGAGAAAGAGGAGGCATCATTGGTTCCGGAAAATGTACTGGAACTGGAAACGGCATTGGAAGAGGCATTGGAGGTGGTAAAAGAGGCATTGGAGGTGGACCAACTGGAACACATACACAACACTTCTTCTTTTTGGAACACAAGCTACCCATCTTTTTAGGTTTAATTCAAATTGTTAATTATTAGTTTTTATTTGATTGATAAGTTAAATTAGTATTTTTGCACTATTTATACAAGTGATAGTAATTTTGTGTACAAACATTGAATTCTATAAACATTTAAATACTTATCATTGATATGATTTTTTGTAGACAAAAATTTTTCTGAAAATATTAAGCTTAAATTTAATCTAGTTTTATTTAACAAAATTTTTTGAAATTTTAATTATTTTTTTTAAGATTTTTAGGAAAAATTTATTATTCGACATATCATGAATTTAATTTAATTTAATCTTTATAATTAGCTTTTTAAAAGCAATTATTGATGATTTATATAATAAATGGTGGTGTAAAGAAAGTGACAATAAAAAGGTTTTTCGCCCTTTTATTCAATTGAATTTAATCGATTCTAGAGAATATGCTATCTTTTTCTCATTTTTCAATGTTTTATCCAGATTTTCCAAAAAACTCAACTTTTCTCCGAATGAATGTTTTAGGTTAGATAAAAAGCAATGTCGAAGTCTTCTATATTTAAGCTTTTAATTTTTAATAACAAAAGCTTAATTTTTAAAAGATTTTTGTAGTAAATTATAAAAATTAAATTCAAATTTTATATTATTTCTTTTTTTTTTAATTTAAAATCTCGAATAAAACTTGGATTGATTTTGAATAAAAATAGTGTTTATCGGTCTTAAAAGAAATGACTTATCAAGTTGATTAACCTTGAAAAAGATACGGGGCAATTAGAAAAAAAAATAACTTAGCAGTTTCATCCATATTTTTTTTAACATATTCTAATATAATATTCAAATATAAATATTAAAATAAATATTTTTAATATAAATATTTCTTTATATTATTTTAAACTAATATTTTTATAATTTTTTTGGCTAAGATCACAAAAATATGAAAAATAAATACTTAAAAAAAATTAATAAAAAATCGTAAAATATTTTAATTTTTGAAGATAATTTGGTCATATTTTAAATTATTTTATGTTTTTAAAATTCAAAACAGATAGAGTTTTATTTATATATTTTTTTAAAGTGGCTTAAGACATCAAAAAAAAATCAAATTCAAAACACAATTTATTATAGAAAAATATTTCAGAATTAAATTAATTTTTGTAGAGAATTTAATGAGCTTAAAAAAAAATGTAAAGCTTGATTAACATCTTAAATTATAGTTAAGAAAAATTAATCAAGAATAAAGCAACAAAATTTAGTTATTTTGACTAATCTTTGCTAGAAAAAAATGGTAAAAAGTCAAATAAAAATAAAAAAAGCCATCATTAAAAGAATTTTATTGGGTTTTCATATACGCAGATTAATATTTTGTTCTAAAAAATTAATTTTTCCAGACTAGATCAAAATTATTAATTAAAAATTCATCAAAAAAATAAAAATAATTATTTTGTTTTCTAAACTTTTATTTCTATGAAAAAACATCAATATGCGTAGTTATAAAAAAATGCTAATAAACAAATCTGAATTTAATCTCGTTCATTAATGGTTAAAGATACTAAATTTTGATTGTTGAATAAGATTTTTTATGTCATTTAGACTCAAATACAAATAAGAGCAAAAATTATTTTTTATTGTGTAAAATTTATATTATACTTTTTGAATACTTAATCTATTATTTTGTTTCAAAATCCTTTAACTAAAATGAACAAACGAACTTCTATTGTGTTTATAATCCCGAAGCCTTGAATTTAAAGGGCTAAAATACTAAGTTGTTTCGTAAACTAAAGGATATATCAAAATCATAAAATGAAGAGTAATGTTGTTTTAATGAAAAAAATTCATTATTTATTTGAGACTCTATTAAAATGCTAGTTAAAAATTTTATCTTAAATTAATAAAAAAAAAAATTTATCATAATTTTATTGGCTTTTTTGGGATTTGAAAAAAGCTGCTTAATTTTTTACAAATTTTAACAAAAAATTATAACTCTTTTTTCTAAATTAAAAGCATCAAAACAAAAATATAAAAAATAATTTATTTATTAGAAAAATGTTGCATTAAAGTTTAGATGACTTTTTTTCAATCGTGAGAAGTAGTAAAGACCAAACATTTTTCTGCCGAAGAGTTGGGATATAACAAGTCGACTGTACAATAAAACTTTAAGATTAAGAAGCTATAATCAAACAATTATTCATTGAGTAATAAACAAAAGCATCTTGTAATTCTTTTTTTAAATAATCAATACTTCTAAGTCTATGGAAAAAAACAGTTCCTTGAAATTTTTAAAATAAGGTATTGTAAATTTAGAAAAAAAAATAATAATTTAATTAAAAAAACATTTAATTAGTAGAAACTTTGAATTAAATTTTTGAATATAATTCTAATATTTTTTAAATGTAAAAAAAGATTATCTTTTTTTTAGATAAAAAAATAAGATTTTGATTGCTAGGCATTCATTGATTATAAAGTAAAAGGAGCCTAAGGCTTAAATTTAATAAAATGTTCCATGTGAATTGTATGGACATGGATCGAATGGTGGACAAGGTGGAAGTGGACACGGTGGAGAAAGAGGAGGCATCATTGGTTCCGGAAAATGTACTGGAACTGGAAACGGCATTGGAAGAGGCATTGGAGGTGGTAAAAGAGGCATTGGAGGTGGACCAACTGGAACACATACACAACACTTCTTCTTTTTGGAACACAAGCTACCCATCTTTTTAGGTTTAATTCAAATTGTTAATTATTAGTTTTTATTTGATTGATAAGTTAAATTAGTATTTTTGCACTATTTATACAAGTGATAGTAATTTTGTGTACAAACATTGAATTCTATAAACATTTAAATACTTATCATTGATATGATTTTTTGTAGACAAAAATTTTTCTGAAAATATTAAGCTTAAATTTAATCTAGTTTTATTTAACAAAATTTTTTGAAATTTTAATTATTTTTTTTAAGATTTTTAGGAAAAATTTATTATTCGACATATCATGAATTTAATTTAATTTAATCTTTATAATTAGCTTTTTAAAAGCAATTATTGATGATTTATATAATAAATGGTGGTGTAAAGAAAGTGACAATAAAAAGGTTTTTCGCCCTTTTATTCAATTGAATTTAATCGATTCTAGAGAATATGCTATCTTTTTCTCATTTTTCAATGTTTTATCCAGATTTTCCAAAAAACTCAACTTTTCTCCGAATGAATGTTTTAGGTTAGATAAAAAGCAATGTCGAAGTCTTCTATATTTAAGCTTTTAATTTTTAATAACAAAAGCTTAATTTTTAAAAGATTTTTGTAGTAAATTATAAAAATTAAATTCAAATTTTATATTATTTCTTTTTTTTTTAATTTAAAATCTCGAATAAAACTTGGATTGATTTTGAATAAAAATAGTGTTTATCGGTCTTAAAAGAAATGACTTATCAAGTTGATTAACCTTGAAAAAGATACGGGGCAATTAGAAAAAAAAATAACTTAGCAGTTTCATCCATATTTTTTTTAACATATTCTAATATAATATTCAAATATAAATATTAAAATAAATATTTTTAATATAAATATTTCTTTATATTATTTTAAACTAATATTTTTATAATTTTTTTGGCTAAGATCACAAAAATATGAAAAATAAATACTTAAAAAAAATTAATAAAAAATCGTAAAATATTTTAATTTTTGAAGATAATTTGGTCATATTTTAAATTATTTTATGTTTTTAAAATTCAAAACAGATAGAGTTTTATTTATATATTTTTTTAAAGTGGCTTAAGACATCAAAAAAAAATCAAATTCAAAACACAATTTATTATAGAAAAATATTTCAGAATTAAATTAATTTTTGTAGAGAATTTAATGAGCTTAAAAAAAAATGTAAAGCTTGATTAACATCTTAAATTATAGTTAAGAAAAATTAATCAAGAATAAAGCAACAAAATTTAGTTATTTTGACTAATCTTTGCTAGAAAAAAATGGTAAAAAGTCAAATAAAAATAAAAAAAGCCATCATTAAAAGAATTTTATTGGGTTTTCATATACGCAGATTAATATTTTGTTCTAAAAAATTAATTTTTCCAGACTAGATCAAAATTATTAATTAAAAATTCATCAAAAAAATAAAAATAATTATTTTGTTTTCTAAACTTTTATTTCTATGAAAAAACATCAATATGCGTAGTTATAAAAAAATGCTAATAAACAAATCTGAATTTAATCTCGTTCATTAATGGTTAAAGATACTAAATTTTGATTGTTGAATAAGATTTTTTATGTCATTTAGACTCAAATACAAATAAGAGCAAAAATTATTTTTTATTGTGTAAAATTTATATTATACTTTTTGAATACTTAATCTATTATTTTGTTTCAAAATCCTTTAACTAAAATGAACAAACGAACTTCTATTGTGTTTATAATCCCGAAGCCTTGAATTTAAAGGGCTAAAATACTAAGTTGTTTCGTAAACTAAAGGATATATCAAAATCATAAAATGAAGAGTAATGTTGTTTTAATGAAAAAAATTCATTATTTATTTGAGACTCTATTAAAATGCTAGTTAAAAATTTTATCTTAAATTAATAAAAAAAAAAATTTATCATAATTTTATTGGCTTTTTTGGGATTTGAAAAAAGCTGCTTAATTTTTTACAAATTTTAACAAAAAATTATAACTCTTTTTTCTAAATTAAAAGCATCAAAACAAAAATATAAAAAATAATTTATTTATTAGAAAAATGTTGCATTAAAGTTTAGATGACTTTTTTTCAATCGTGAGAAGTAGTAAAGACCAAACATTTTTCTGCCGAAGAGTTGGGATATAACAAGTCGACTGTACAATAAAACTTTAAGATTAAGAAGCTATAATCAAACAATTATTCATTGAGTAATAAACAAAAGCATCTTGTAATTCTTTTTTTAAATAATCAATACTTCTAAGTCTATGGAAAAAAACAGTTCCTTGAAATTTTTAAAATAAGGTATTGTAAATTTAGAAAAAAAAATAATAATTTAATTAAAAAAACATTTAATTAGTAGAAACTTTGAATTAAATTTTTGAATATAATTCTAATATTTTTTAAATGTAAAAAAAGATTATCTTTTTTTTAGATAAAAAAATAAGATTTTGATTGCTAGGCATTCATTGATTATAAAGTAAAAGGAGCCTAAGGCTTAAATTTAATAAAATGTTCCATGTGAATTGTATGGACATGGATCGAATGGTGGACAAGGTGGAAGTGGACACGGTGGAGAAAGAGGAGGCATCATTGGTTCCGGAAAATGTACTGGAACTGGAAACGGCATTGGAAGAGGCATTGGAGGTGGTAAAAGAGGCATTGGAGGTGGACCAACTGGAACACATACACAACACTTCTTCTTTTTGGAACACAAGCTACCCATCTTTTTAGGTTTAATTCAAATTGTTAATTATTAGTTTTTATTTGATTGATAAGTTAAATTAGTATTTTTGCACTATTTATACAAGTGATAGTAATTTTGTGTACAAACATTGAATTCTATAAACATTTAAATACTTATCATTGATATGATTTTTTGTAGACAAAAATTTTTCTGAAAATATTAAGCTTAAATTTAATCTAGTTTTATTTAACAAAATTTTTTGAAATTTTAATTATTTTTTTTAAGATTTTTAGGAAAAATTTATTATTCGACATATCATGAATTTAATTTAATTTAATCTTTATAATTAGCTTTTTAAAAGCAATTATTGATGATTTATATAATAAATGGTGGTGTAAAGAAAGTGACAATAAAAAGGTTTTTCGCCCTTTTATTCAATTGAATTTAATCGATTCTAGAGAATATGCTATCTTTTTCTCATTTTTCAATGTTTTATCCAGATTTTCCAAAAAACTCAACTTTTCTCCGAATGAATGTTTTAGGTTAGATAAAAAGCAATGTCGAAGTCTTCTATATTTAAGCTTTTAATTTTTAATAACAAAAGCTTAATTTTTAAAAGATTTTTGTAGTAAATTATAAAAATTAAATTCAAATTTTATATTATTTCTTTTTTTTTAATTTAAAATCTCGAATAAAACTTGGATTGATTTTGAATAAAAATAGTGTTTATCGGTCTTAAAAGAAATGACTTATCAAGTTGATTAACCTTGAAAAAGATACGGGGCAATTAGAAAAAAAAATAACTTAGCAGTTTCATCCATATTTTTTTTAACATATTCTAATATAATATTCAAATATAAATATTAAAATAAATATTTTTAATATAAATATTTCTTTATATTATTTTAAACTAATATTTTTATAATTTTTTTGGCTAAGATCACAAAAATATGAAAAATAAATACTTAAAAAAAATTAATAAAAAATCGTAAAATATTTTAATTTTTGAAGATAATTTGGTCATATTTTAAATTATTTTATGTTTTTAAAATTCAAAACAGATAGAGTTTTATTTATATATTTTTTTAAAGTGGCTTAAGACATCAAAAAAAAATCAAATTCAAAACACAATTTATTATAGAAAAATATTTCAGAATTAAATTAATTTTTGTAGAGAATTTAATGAGCTTAAAAAAAAATGTAAAGCTTGATTAACATCTTAAATTATAGTTAAGAAAAATTAATCAAGAATAAAGCAACAAAATTTAGTTATTTTGACTAATCTTTGCTAGAAAAAAATGGTAAAAAGTCAAATAAAAATAAAAAAAGCCATCATTAAAAGAATTTTATTGGGTTTTCATATACGCAGATTAATATTTTGTTCTAAAAAATTAATTTTTCCAGACTAGATCAAAATTATTAATTAAAAATTCATCAAAAAAATAAAAATAATTATTTTGTTTTCTAAACTTTTATTTCTATGAAAAAACATCAATATGCGTAGTTATAAAAAAATGCTAATAAACAAATCTGAATTTAATCTCGTTCATTAATGGTTAAAGATACTAAATTTTGATTGTTGAATAAGATTTTTTATGTCATTTAGACTCAAATACAAATAAGAGCAAAAATTATTTTTTATTGTGTAAAATTTATATTATACTTTTTGAATACTTAATCTATTATTTTGTTTCAAAATCCTTTAACTAAAATGAACAAACGAACTTCTATTGTGTTTATAATCCCGAAGCCTTGAATTTAAAGGGCTAAAATACTAAGTTGTTTCGTAAACTAAAGGATATATCAAAATCATAAAATGAAGAGTAATGTTGTTTTAATGAAAAAAATTCATTATTTATTTGAGACTCTATTAAAATGCTAGTTAAAAATTTTATCTTAAATTAATAAAAAAAAAAATTTATCATAATTTTATTGGCTTTTTTGGGATTTGAAAAAAGCTGCTTAATTTTTTACAAATTTTAACAAAAAATTATAACTCTTTTTTCTAAATTAAAAGCATCAAAACAAAAATATAAAAAATAATTTATTTATTAGAAAAATGTTGCATTAAAGTTTAGATGACTTTTTTTCAATCGTGAGAAGTAGTAAAGACCAAACATTTTTCTGCCGAAGAGTTGGGATATAACAAGTCGACTGTACAATAAAACTTTAAGATTAAGAAGCTATAATCAAACAATTATTCATTGAGTAATAAACAAAAGCATCTTGTAATTCTTTTTTTAAATAATCAATACTTCTAAGTCTATGGAAAAAAACAGTTCCTTGAAATTTTTAAAATAAGGTATTGTAAATTTAGAAAAAAAAATAATAATTTAATTAAAAAAACATTTAATTAGTAGAAACTTTGAATTAAATTTTTGAATATAATTCTAATATTTTTTAAATGTAAAAAAAGATTATCTTTTTTTTAGATAAAAAAATAAGATTTTGATTGCTAGGCATTCATTGATTATAAAGTAAAAGGAGCCTAAGGCTTAAATTTAATAAAATGTTCCATGTGAATTGTATGGACATGGATCGAATGGTGGACAAGGTGGAAGTGGACACGGTGGAGAAAGAGGAGGCATCATTGGTTCCGGAAAATGTACTGGAACTGGAAACGGCATTGGAAGAGGCATTGGAGGTGGTAAAAGAGGCATTGGAGGTGGACCAACTGGAACACATACACAACACTTCTTCTTTTTGGAACACAAGCTACCCATCTTTTTAGGTTTAATTCAAATTGTTAATTATTAGTTTTTATTTGATTGATAAGTTAAATTAGTATTTTTGCACTATTTATACAAGTGATAGTAATTTTGTGTACAAACATTGAATTCTATAAACATTTAAATACTTATCATTGATATGATTTTTTGTAGACAAAAATTTTTCTGAAAATATTAAGCTTAAATTTAATCTAGTTTTATTTAACAAAATTTTTTGAAATTTTAATTATTTTTTTTAAGATTTTTAGGAAAAATTTATTATTCGACATATCATGAATTTAATTTAATTTAATCTTTATAATTAGCTTTTTAAAAGCAATTATTGATGATTTATATAATAAATGGTGGTGTAAAGAAAGTGACAATAAAAAGGTTTTTCGCCCTTTTATTCAATTGAATTTAATCGATTCTAGAGAATATGCTATCTTTTTCTCATTTTTCAATGTTTTATCCAGATTTTCCAAAAAACTCAACTTTTCTCCGAATGAATGTTTTAGGTTAGATAAAAAGCAATGTCGAAGTCTTCTATATTTAAGCTTTTAATTTTTAATAACAAAAGCTTAATTTTTAAAAGATTTTTGTAGTAAATTATAAAAATTAAATTCAAATTTTATATTATTTCTTTTTTTTTTAATTTAAAATCTCGAATAAAACTTGGATTGATTTTGAATAAAAATAGTGTTTATCGGTCTTAAAAGAAATGACTTATCAAGTTGATTAACCTTGAAAAAGATACGGGGCAATTAGAAAAAAAAATAACTTAGCAGTTTCATCCATATTTTTTTTAACATATTCTAATATAATATTCAAATATAAATATTAAAATAAATATTTCTTTATATTATTTTAAACTAATATTTTTATAATTTTTTTGGCTAAGATCACAAAAATATGAAAAATAAATACTTAAAAAAAATTAATAAAAAATCGTAAAATATTTTAATTTTTGAAGATAATTTGGTCATATTTTAAATTATTTTATGTTTTTAAAATTCAAAACAGATAGAGTTTTATTTATATATTTTTTTAAAGTGGCTTAAGACATCAAAAAAAAATCAAATTCAAAACACAATTTATTATAGAAAAATATTTCAGAATTAAATTAATTTTTGTAGAGAATTTAATGAGCTTAAAAAAAAATGTAAAGCTTGATTAACATCTTAAATTATAGTTAAGAAAAATTAATCAAGAATAAAGCAACAAAATTTAGTTATTTTGACTAATCTTTGCTAGAAAAAAATGGTAAAAAGTCAAATAAAAATAAAAAAAGCCATCATTAAAAGAATTTTATTGGGTTTTCATATACGCAGATTAATATTTTGTTCTAAAAAATTAATTTTTCCAGACTAGATCAAAATTATTAATTAAAAATTCATCAAAAAAATAAAAATAATTATTTTGTTTTCTAAACTTTTATTTCTATGAAAAAACATCAATATGCGTAGTTATAAAAAAATGCTAATAAACAAATCTGAATTTAATCTCGTTCATTAATGGTTAAAGATACTAAATTTTGATTGTTGAATAAGATTTTTTATGTCATTTAGACTCAAATACAAATAAGAGCAAAAATTATTTTTTATTGTGTAAAATTTATATTATACTTTTTGAATACTTAATCTATTATTTTGTTTCAAAATCCTTTAACTAAAATGAACAAACGAACTTCTATTGTGTTTATAATCCCGAAGCCTTGAATTTAAAGGGCTAAAATACTAAGTTGTTTCGTAAACTAAAGGATATATCAAAATCATAAAATGAAGAGTAATGTTGTTTTAATGAAAAAAATTCATTATTTATTTGAGACTCTATTAAAATGCTAGTTAAAAATTTTATCTTAAATTAATAAAAAAAAAAATTTATCATAATTTTATTGGCTTTTTTGGGATTTGAAAAAAGCTGCTTAATTTTTTACAAATTTTAACAAAAAATTATAACTCTTTTTTCTAAATTAAAAGCATCAAAACAAAAATATAAAAAATAATTTATTTATTAGAAAAATGTTGCATTAAAGTTTAGATGACTTTTTTTCAATCGTGAGAAGTAGTAAAGACCAAACATTTTTCTGCCGAAGAGTTGGGATATAACAAGTCGACTGTACAATAAAACTTTAAGATTAAGAAGCTATAATCAAACAATTATTCATTGAGTAATAAACAAAAGCATCTTGTAATTCTTTTTTTAAATAATCAATACTTCTAAGTCTATGGAAAAAAACAGTTCCTTGAAATTTTTAAAATAAGGTATTGTAAATTTAGAAAAAAAAATAATAATTTAATTAAAAAAACATTTAATTAGTAGAAACTTTGAATTAAATTTTTGAATATAATTCTAATATTTTTTAAATGTAAAAAAAGATTATCTTTTTTTTAGATAAAAAAATAAGATTTTGATTGCTAGGCATTCATTGATTATAAAGTAAAAGGAGCCTAAGGCTTAAATTTAATAAAATGTTCCATGTGAATTGTATGGACATGGATCGAATGGTGGACAAGGTGGAAGTGGACACGGTGGAGAAAGAGGAGGCATCATTGGTTCCGGAAAATGTACTGGAACTGGAAACGGCATTGGAAGAGGCATTGGAGGTGGTAAAAGAGGCATTGGAGGTGGACCAACTGGAACACATACACAACACTTCTTCTTTTTGGAACACAAGCTACCCATCTTTTTAGGTTTAATTCAAATTGTTAATTATTAGTTTTTATTTGATTGATAAGTTAAATTAGTATTTTTGCACTATTTATACAAGTGATAGTAATTTTGTGTACAAACATTGAATTCTATAAACATTTAAATACTTATCATTGATATGATTTTTTGTAGACAAAAATTTTTCTGAAAATATTAAGCTTAAATTTAATCTAGTTTTATTTAACAAAATTTTTTGAAATTTTAATTATTTTTTTTAAGATTTTTAGGAAAAATTTATTATTCGACATATCATGAATTTAATTTAATTTAATCTTTATAATTAGCTTTTTAAAAGCAATTATTGATGATTTATATAATAAATGGTGGTGTAAAGAAAGTGACAATAAAAAGGTTTTTCGCCCTTTTATTCAATTGAATTTAATCGATTCTAGAGAATATGCTATCTTTTTCTCATTTTTCAATGTTTTATCCAGATTTTCCAAAAAACTCAACTTTTCTCCGAATGAATGTTTTAGGTTAGATAAAAAGCAATGTCGAAGTCTTCTATATTTAAGCTTTTAATTTTTAATAACAAAAGCTTAATTTTTAAAAGATTTTTGTAGTAAATTATAAAAATTAAATTCAAATTTTATATTATTTCTTTTTTTTTTAATTTAAAATCTCGAATAAAACTTGGATTGATTTTGAATAAAAATAGTGTTTATCGGTCTTAAAAGAAATGACTTATCAAGTTGATTAACCTTGAAAAAGATACGGGGCAATTAGAAAAAAAAATAACTTAGCAGTTTCATCCATATTTTTTTTAACATATTCTAATATAATATTCAAATATAAATATTAAAATAAATATTTTTAATATAAATATTTCTTTATATTATTTTAAACTAATATTTTTATAATTTTTTTGGCTAAGATCACAAAAATATGAAAAATAAATACTTAAAAAAAATTAATAAAAAATCGTAAAATATTTTAATTTTTGAAGATAATTTGGTCATATTTTAAATTATTTTATGTTTTTAAAATTCAAAACAGATAGAGTTTTATTTATATATTTTTTTAAAGTGGCTTAAGACATCAAAAAAAATCAAATTCAAAACACAATTTATTATAGAAAAATATTTCAGAATTAAATTAATTTTTGTAGAGAATTTAATGAGCTTAAAAAAAAATGTAAAGCTTGATTAACATCTTAAATTATAGTTAAGAAAAATTAATCAAGAATAAAGCAACAAAATTTAGTTATTTTGACTAATCTTTGCTAGAAAAAAATGGTAAAAAGTCAAATAAAAATAAAAAAAGCCATCATTAAAAGAATTTTATTGGGTTTTCATATACGCAGATTAATATTTTGTTCTAAAAAATTAATTTTTCCAGACTAGATCAAAATTATTAATTAAAAATTCATCAAAAAAATAAAAATAATTATTTTGTTTTCTAAACTTTTATTTCTATGAAAAAACATCAATATGCGTAGTTATAAAAAAATGCTAATAAACAAATCTGAATTTAATCTCGTTCATTAATGGTTAAAGATACTAAATTTTGATTGTTGAATAAGATTTTTTATGTCATTTAGACTCAAATACAAATAAGAGCAAAAATTATTTTTTATTGTGTAAAATTTATATTATACTTTTTGAATACTTAATCTATTATTTTGTTTCAAAATCCTTTAACTAAAATGAACAAACGAACTTCTATTGTGTTTATAATCCCGAAGCCTTGAATTTAAAGGGCTAAAATACTAAGTTGTTTCGTAAACTAAAGGATATATCAAAATCATAAAATGAAGAGTAATGTTGTTTTAATGAAAAAAATTCATTATTTATTTGAGACTCTATTAAAATGCTAGTTAAAAATTTTATCTTAAATTAATAAAAAAAAAAATTTATCATAATTTTATTGGCTTTTTTGGGATTTGAAAAAAGCTGCTTAATTTTTTACAAATTTTAACAAAAAATTATAACTCTTTTTTCTAAATTAAAAGCATCAAAACAAAAATATAAAAAATAATTTATTTATTAGAAAAATGTTGCATTAAAGTTTAGATGACTTTTTTTCAATCGTGAGAAGTAGTAAAGACCAAACATTTTTCTGCCGAAGAGTTGGGATATAACAAGTCGACTGTACAATAAAACTTTAAGATTAAGAAGCTATAATCAAACAATTATTCATTGAGTAATAAACAAAAGCATCTTGTAATTCTTTTTTTAAATAATCAATACTTCTAAGTCTATGGAAAAAAACAGTTCCTTGAAATTTTTAAAATAAGGTATTGTAAATTTAGAAAAAAAAATAATAATTTAATTAAAAAAACATTTAATTAGTAGAAACTTTGAATTAAATTTTTGAATATAATTCTAATATTTTTTAAATGTAAAAAAAGATTATCTTTTTTTTAGATAAAAAAATAAGATTTTGATTGCTAGGCATTCATTGATTATAAAGTAAAAGGAGCCTAAGGCTTAAATTTAATAAAATGTTCCATGTGAATTGTATGGACATGGATCGAATGGTGGACAAGGTGGAAGTGGACACGGTGGAGAAAGAGGAGGCATCATTGGTTCCGGAAAATGTACTGGAACTGGAAACGGCATTGGAAGAGGCATTGGAGGTGGTAAAAGAGGCATTGGAGGTGGACCAACTGGAACACATACACAACACTTCTTCTTTTTGGAACACAAGCTACCCATCTTTTTAGGTTTAATTCAAATTGTTAATTATTAGTTTTTATTTGATTGATAAGTTAAATTAGTATTTTTGCACTATTTATACAAGTGATAGTAATTTTGTGTACAAACATTGAATTCTATAAACATTTAAATACTTATCATTGATATGATTTTTTGTAGACAAAAATTTTTCTGAAAATATTAAGCTTAAATTTAATCTAGTTTTATTTAACAAAATTTTTTGAAATTTTAATTATTTTTTTTAAGATTTTTAGGAAAAATTTATTATTCGACATATCATGAATTTAATTTAATTTAATCTTTATAATTAGCTTTTTAAAAGCAATTATTGATGATTTATATAATAAATGGTGGTGTAAAGAAAGTGACAATAAAAAGGTTTTTCGCCCTTTTATTCAATTGAATTTAATCGATTCTAGAGAATATGCTATCTTTTTCTCATTTTTCAATGTTTTATCCAGATTTTCCAAAAAACTCAACTTTTCTCCGAATGAATGTTTTAGGTTAGATAAAAAGCAATGTCGAAGTCTTCTATATTTAAGCTTTTAATTTTTAATAACAAAAGCTTAATTTTTAAAAGATTTTTGTAGTAAATTATAAAAATTAAATTCAAATTTTATATTATTTCTTTTTTTTTTAATTTAAAATCTCGAATAAAACTTGGATTGATTTTGAATAAAAATAGTGTTTATCGGTCTTAAAAGAAATGACTTATCAAGTTGATTAACCTTGAAAAAGATACGGGGCAATTAGAAAAAAAAATAACTTAGCAGTTTCATCCATATTTTTTTTAACATATTCTAATATAATATTCAAATATAAATATTAAAATAAATATTTTTAATATAAATATTTCTTTATATTATTTTAAACTAATATTTTTATAATTTTTTTGGCTAAGATCACAAAAATATGAAAAATAAATACTTAAAAAAAATTAATAAAAAATCGTAAAATATTTTAATTTTTGAAGATAATTTGGTCATATTTTAAATTATTTTATGTTTTTAAAATTCAAAACAGATAGAGTTTTATTTATATATTTTTTTAAAGTGGCTTAAGACATCAAAAAAAAATCAAATTCAAAACACAATTTATTATAGAAAAATATTTCAGAATTAAATTAATTTTTGTAGAGAATTTAATGAGCTTAAAAAAAAATGTAAAGCTTGATTAACATCTTAAATTATAGTTAAGAAAAATTAATCAAGAATAAAGCAACAAAATTTAGTTATTTTGACTAATCTTTGCTAGAAAAAAATGGTAAAAAGTCAAATAAAAATAAAAAAAGCCATCATTAAAAGAATTTTATTGGGTTTTCATATACGCAGATTAATATTTTGTTCTAAAAAATTAATATTTCCATCATATTAGGCATATTTCATTTAATTTTTAAATTAAAAAAAAGTTTTTGAATTTTTAACAGTTTTTGTTTCTTAAAAAGTGAAGGAAGCCAACTTTTCCAATCTTAGATATTTTAATATGTTATTAGTGGCCTAAAATAAGATACATGATGTGTCTCAGAAAATTGTTGTCTTAACGTCTTATCGCAACTGACGCTCTGGAAGAGAAAAATTATTTTTTTGGATTTTTCTTAATTTTTTGATAAAAAGAAAAAATGACATAATAAAACTGATAGCATTTTCGAAATTCTGAGAGAATTTCATGCTATATACATTTTTTTGAAAAAAAAATTATTTTTAGCAACTTTTCTATCCTAAAACAAAAATTCCACCATCTATAATAGGTTCAAACTTTGAATGGCCTTACAATATGAAAAAATTAAGTAATTAGCAAAATTTCACATATAATATTAATCATCGCATCGAGATATATTATAATATGCCAAAAAAAATATGGACGAAACTGCTAAAGTATTTTTTTTTCTAATTTCCCCGTATCCTTTAAATAAGCATTTTAATAGCAGTTACTAATAATATATAAAAATTATCAAAAATCGATTCATTTATTACTTATGCCAAACTAAAGTCTTTAGAATTTTTATAATTTTTTGCACAAAAATGCATATTTGATAATGATTCTATTTAATTCTTGCAAAAATACAGAGAAAACTAGCAAAAAAATTTATCAAAAATTTTTTTCATTATTTTTGAAATTTTTAATTCACAGGGCTTAATTGCAGTTTTATTCAGAAGAAAATTAGACAATCTAAATTTTTCGAATCTTTGAACACAAAAGCTGTAATTTAAACTTTTAAAATCTACGGAAAAATAATTTTAAAAATTTTAATATTTGACCAAAAGAATCGAAGACGGAAATCATCAGATCGAAAAAAAATTTTTTTAAAAAGTTTTATTTCAATACAAAAAATAAAAAACAAGATTGCTAGGCATTCATTGATTATAAAGTAAAAGGAGCCTAAGGCTTAAATTTAATAAAATGTTCCATGTGAATTGTATGGACATGGATCAAATGATGGACAAGGTGGAAGTGGACACGGTGGAGAAAGAGGAGGCATCATTGGTTCTGGAAAAGGTACTGGAACTGGAAACGGCATTGGAAGTGGCATTGGAGGTGGTAAAAGAGGCATTGGAGGTGGTAAAAGAGGCATTGGAGGTGGACCTACTGGAACACATACACAACACTTCTTCTTTTTGGAACACAAGCTACCCATCTTTTTAGATTTAATTCAAATTGTTAATTATTAGTTTTTATTTGGTTGATAAGTTAAATTAGTATTTTTGCACTATTTATACAAGTGATAGTAATTTTGTGTACAATCATTGAATTCTATAAACATTTAAATACTTATCATTGATATGTTTTTATTTTAAGAAAAAATAAAATACAAGTTTCAGCATTCTAATGAAGCAATTAATTTTTAGTTTAATATATATTGTTGGCAAAAATATTTCTGAAAATATTCTTTATTTTAAAAGAAGCATTTTCTCAATCGAGTAATTTGTTAAATAATGTTTTTAAATAAAATATTTATTAGGAAGAGAAAGAATCAATTGAACTTATGAAAAATAAAGGATTTATTATGAAGGTTCTTTAAATAAATGTATATTTTTCGGGATAGAATTTTTTAATCTTAGATCAGTCTCTGCAAACAAATTGTGTATTTTTATTAAAGCCTTTATTTAATGACGTGCATAATTTTTTCCAGAGAAAAAACCGATAATAAATTTTATAATCATTCTGCATTTTGCTCCTGCATCATTATTCTCAAGTTATTTCTCCCTCTTTATTCTTTTTAAAGCCAAGAACACTTCATGTTACTATTTTCAAATCACAAGCTTTATTAATTATTTTCAAATAGAATTATTCAAAAGATTCTTTTTAAAAATCTAAATAATAAGTAACAAATAAATTTTAATTCACAACATGTTATTTTTTATATTTTTAGATTACGTTTTTTTTTTAATTTAAAGCAAATTTTTCTCAGCAATTCTAAATAATTAATTTTAAATAAAAACATTTATTACAATCAAATGACTGTTTTTAAAAAAACAATTTTATTTTTTTGGTATTATTTATTATTGACAAGAAACTTTTAAAAAAAAATTAAAAAATAGCCAAAAAAATTCTATAATCAAACTAATTCGAAACGCATTCTAATAAATTTGAGAATTTTTTTTCTTAATCTCAATAGCTTTTAAAATGACATCCCTCTTATTCTGAAATTTGAGTTTAAGTTCTTTGATCTCCTCATCCATTTGTTCATCTAAATACTTGAGCCTTAACTTTATTTCCTCTTTATTCAATTTATTAACCACAGTCTGATCTTTTTCCATTAGTTTAAGTTCTTTGTAAATTAAATTCTTAACCATATTAGCCTCATACTGACTTGGGTCTGACGGGCTATACTGAGATTTAAATGCCGGAATGCTTTGCTTCACTGAGCCGTCATTAATCACCATTGTTGACATCGATTCCTCTTCATCGGGCTCATTTATTGATTTAAGTGTTTCGAAATTTTGAGTTTTCTCTACCAAAGTGTCATAGTTGTCCACTTTAAGACCTGAAAAAGAAGAAACCATTTCTGCTGTCTCACTTCCCGGATCTAATTTTTCCTCTGCTTCATGGGTTCTCTTAATTGCTATCACTTCTTGAATTACATCATTTAATATTGAATTGTTAGCACAGGCCTTTATGAATTTGTGGTGAAGAAGCTCGCTGGCAGTTGGACGCTCATGAGGACTCTTCATCAAGCACAGCGTCACAAAATCTAACATAAAATTTGAACACTTATTTGTGTCTCTAAATGACGGTGGGGGCTTTGATGGTATCATAAAAATTGCCCGCATCGGATGAATCTCAGCATAGGGCGGCTTGCCTTCGTACATTTCAATGCATGTTATACCCAAACTCCAAACTAAATTAAAAGTTTAATTCTCTATGACTTTACTTGTCTTATTGCGAAAATTTACTGTCAGCACTGCAGTCGTAGCCAATTTCCTAAAATAAAATAAATTTTATTCAAATTTTAACAATCGTTTTTTTTTTTATTTTAAAATTTTTACTCAAATTTAAAAAGAAAATCTTTTTTTTATTAAAAATTTTTTATTTGAATTTTAGAATTTTTTTTTTAATTTTAAAATTTTAATCTTTTATAAATCATTTTTATTTTTAAATCTTTTTATTCGAATTTTAAAAATAATTTTTTTTAATTTTAAAATTTTAATCCAAATTTTTTAAAATAAATCATTTTTTTAATTTTAAAATTTTAATCCTTATTTTTTTAATAAATCTTTTTTTAATATTTAAAATTTTAATCCAAATTTTTTAAAATAAATCATTTTTTTAATTTTAAAATTTTAATTCAAATTTTTTAAATAAATCATTTTTTTATCAAAAAATTTTATTCAAATTTTAAAAAATTACTTGAATTATTTCTGGTGCCATCCAATATGGTGTTCCGATTACTGTATTTCGTTTAGTCATGGAGTCCGACAATTGACCAGCGACTCCAAAATCGGCCAGCTTTGCATTGCCATTCAAGTCCAAAAGAATATTACAAGCTTTTATGTCCCTGTGAATTTTTTTCTTCAAATGTAGATATTCTAGGCCCTTAAGCGAACCACTGAGAATGACGCCAATCTGGCTCTCGCTGAGAGTGATGCCCAAAAGCTTCATAATGTCCGAGACGGAGCCGGCCGGGCAGTATTCCATACAGATCCATAAATAGCTTTCTTTGAAGAAGCTGCCGTAATATTTGACAATGTTTTCCGAGTCGCACTGTTGCATTATGGATATTTCTTTAATTATCTCAAAAAGGTCCGATTCGATCGGAATCTGCTTGAGCGCAACATGTTGGCTTCGTTGTTTGTGCAAGGCTTTGAACACACTGCCATAGCTACCTTTGCCTATGCGGCATTCCAACTCGAACACTTCTTCGATGGGTTTCTTAAGAGATTCATCAGAGAGAAATTTTTGATCCATATTATGCAACTGCCAAACAAAGTTTTTTTTTCTCAACAATTTTTAGAGTTTCATTTGAAAATTCATAATAAATTTATTTTTTTTTTCAAATTTGCGTTTAAAATTTTGTCCTGGAATTTTTATCTTGAAAATTATGTCATTTTCCCACCTTTGTGCTACATAAACCTGTTTCGAAAAGAATGAATCCAAAAACAAAAAATGATACAGCTAATCAAAAGTATTGTTTTTTTGGCTCTGATGAGTTTGGTCTGTGGTCAGACAAATAATGGAACCAAAGCCAATTGTCCATTTCCCTTTGTAAGCGAATACAATGGCTACAAGTTCAATTACTGCTATTACTATGCCGGAGCGACCAAATCATTTACCAAGGCATTTCAAACTTGCAGCTCACAGTATTACACTGGCTTAGTCAGTCCCAAAGTTTCATCTGGTCAAGATGATTTGTACAAATTGTACAAAGCTTTTTCAGATTACTATTTTTGGGTAAATAATTATTTTTATTATGAAATTGGTTTTTGGATATTTTTTTTTAAAAGGTTGGAGCCATAGCCACTGCTGCCAATCCGTACGATTTTAGATGGAGAGATGGCTCTTTGGTCTATCCAGATACTTGGTGCACAGGACATCCCAAAGGAGGAGAAAATTTATGTGCGTTTTATACCACAAAACCAGTCGTTGGAAGAGATAGATGCATTGAGAGTGGACCTTGTACTGCTAGCTATTTTGATCATGGAATTATTTGTCAATACTAGGAAATTTTAGTTAAAAATTTAAACTTTATTTTACACATAAAAGAGTCTTAATTAAATTATTTTAATTAATTAAAGTAGAATAAATCGTTATACTTAAAAATTTAAGAATATTTTAAATTTAATAAATAACTGCTTGTTTCGCTACTATTCAAAAAATGTAGGCAAATTCATTAACAAAAAAAGAATATCACTGAAATCGTATTTGTATTACATCATAATATTATGAAATATTTATCACTATTCTCACCTAAATGATTTATTAGTGGTAACATTCTAAAATTTTCTATTTCTATTATTTATTTTAACTATACTAATTCTAAATAATTATTTAATTAAACGTCTTATAATTTTCTAATTTAAAAAAAATTAAATTTTATAAATTAATTATATGAAGTAAACTATATAGAACAACATTGGAATTAATTATCTAATTTAATGGAATTTTTCCATTAAATTTTACTCATTATTTAATATTTTTTAAATGAATAAAAAATATATCGAACTAAAAAGCAAGTTTATATGAAAGCTTAAATTGAGCGATTGTGAATTGAACAAAAGAAACCATTCAAGTAATTTTGAATAAAAGTTTGATTTTTAAGCTAGACCAATGAATATAATTACTAAAAATAAAAATTAAGATATGAAAATAAAATTTTCTCTCCCAAAAAAAATTAAATAAGAATTTACAATTGAATTTAAAGATAAAAATATAAAAATAATGAATCCATAATATGTTATATTAAACTAAAAATTAATTGCTTCATTAGAATGCAGAAATTTGTATTTTATTTTTTCTTAAAATAAAAACATATCAATGATAAGTATTTAAATGTTTATAGAATTCAATGATTGTACACAAAATTACTATCACTTGTATAAATAGTGCAAAAATACTAATTTAACTTATCAACCAAATAAAAACTAATAATTAACAATTTGAATTAAATCTAAAAAGATGGGTAGCTTGTGTTCCAAAAAGAAGAAGTGTTGTGTATGTGTTCCAGTAGGTCCACCTCCAATGCCTCTTTTACCACCTCTAATGCCACTTCCAATGCCGTTTCCAGTTCCAGTACCTTTTCCAGAACCAATGATGCCTCCTCTATTTCCACCTTGTCCACCATTTGATCCATGCCCATACAATTCACATGGAACATTTTATTAATTATAAGCCTTAGGCTCCTTTTACTTTATAGACTACGAATGCCTAGCAATCAAAATCTTATTTTTTTATCTGAAAAAAAAAAGATAATCTTTTTTTACATTTAAAAAATATTAGAATTATATTCAAAAATTTAATTCAAAGTTTCTACTAATAAAATGTTTTATTAATTAAATTATTATTTTTTTTTCTAAATTTACAATACCTTATTTTAAAAATTTCAAGGAACTGTTTTTTTCCATAGACTTAGAAGTATTGATTATTTAAATAAAGTACTAGATAGATGTTTTTGTTTATCTCTCAATGAATAACTGTTTGATTATAGCTTTTAAATCTAAAAGTATTATTGTACAGTCGACTTGTTACTCCCAACTCTTCGGCAGAAAAATATTTGGTCTTTACTACTTCTCACGATTGAAAAAAAGTATCATCTAAACTTTTATGGCAACATTTTTATAGGATAAATTAAATTTATAAAAAAAAGCATAATTTGGAATTGGTATAAAAAATTTAATCATCTTTTAAATTGAGCTTTCTCAAATTTATCAATTCTCAAATTTTAAATAAGTTTAGATTTAACTTAAGTCAACTGTACCTAAAAAAATTGGGTATTAGATTAATTAATTATATTAAATTTTATATTTTCGAATGAAACTCTTTTTTTTAAATAAATCACAATTTATTCTTTTTAAGTAGAAAGAACAAATTCATTATTTAACATTTTTTTAAAACTTTAATAGTAATTAAATTATAGAGAAATTTTGAGTGAGAACGAAACTTTTAAATTTTAAATCTCTGAAGTCTTAAAAATTTTCCACTATTAAAATATTTCCCAAAAATTAATAAAAGGCTTTTGAATTTAGAAAAAAAATTTAAAAACATATTTATTTTTCATGAAAAGCAAATTTTATAAAAAAAAATCGTTAAAAAAATAGTTTTGCCCTGTAATTGAGAGCTTGTTTTGAATCTATTTATCAGATGTTAGATGCACTAAAGCATGCCTTTTCAGATAAATTAAAAAAAAAAAGAGTTTTATTTATAATAATACTTGGTAAATAAGAGAGATAACGTAATTATTAAAAAATAATTATTAATAATAATAATATAATATAAGTTACAACAAGCTAGCAAGCTAGACTTGCGAAGATGGAAAACAGATGGATTCCATCTATGGTAACTGTGGTATGTACACTGTGTTTAGAGCACAGTCACTTCCAGCTTTGCCTTCATCACAACTGAAGATTGTTCTTCGTTAGGTCACCATTCCCTCGTATCGATTCTACCTAACCTCATGACTTCATCCATGGTAAAATTCTCCTTACGTCTGTACTTATCCAGTCTGTTCTTGAATTGGTTGACGGAATTAAACAATCTCTTGGGGTAGGGCGTTTCATGGCATAGTCACTCGCGTAATAAGTGAAAAAGTGCTCTCTCAGTTAGCTGTTGGCTGGAAGTGGTCGGACAAAGCTGTGCTGGTTGGAGCTTCTTCTTGTTCTACCGTTGACTTTGACAGACACGGCTATGTGTCAGTTTACAATGTTGGTGCCTGTGTAACATTTATAGAATTGAATAAGATCACCTCTAGTCCTCCTGTCCTCAAGGGAGGTCAGATTTAGTTTCACTAGTCTCTCACTGTAGTCAAGGTTTTTAAACTGTTTGACCAATTTGGTAGCTCTCCTTTGGACATTCTCTATGGAGGTGATGTATCTCCTTAGATGTGGTGACCAGGCCACAGCGGCGTATTCTAGATGTGGGCGGACAAAGGTGGTGTAGAGGGTTCTGCAGAAGGCCGGAGTCCAGCATTCGAATGTCTTTCTAAGGATACTTAGTGCACTTGTTGCTTTTGACACCGCAATCGATATCTTTTTCTTCGATTTCAAGTTGGAGGATAACATAATGCCAAGGTCACGTTCCACTTCAGTATATTCCAGGACGTGTCTGTTTGAGGAATCTGTCTTTTCCATGGTGAGTTGTGGTCTAGTACAGCTTCTCTTACTTATTTCCATGACTTTGCATTTATCCGGGTGGAACAACATACGCCATTCCTTGGCCCAGTCGACAAGGGCGTCTAGGTCTTTCTGGACAAGCTCAAGGTCATCGCTATTCTTTATCACCCCGATAAGTTTGCTGTCATCAGCAAAAAGCTTGATAATGTGATTGACAACTGTCGGCATGTCATTTATGAAGATGAAAAAGAGGAGAGGTCCGAGAACGCTCCCCTGAGGGACTCCACTGGTTACATGTTTTAATTCCGAGTAGCTATCACCAATCATAACTCTTTGCTTCCTACCGCTTAGATAACTTCTTTTCCAGTTCCTTAGTTCTTGGAAGAAGCCCAGTTGCTTCAGCTTGAAATGGAGTTACTCGTGACACACTTTATCGAAGGCCTCTTGAAAATCTAAAAAGACAACTAAGGTTTGATGGCCATTGTTAAAGGCATCCGTTATCGTATCCATAGTCTCTAGGAGATTCGTGATACAAGACTTGTTTTGTACAAAACCATGTTGCTCCTTGGTGATCAGGTCGTTATTAATAAGGTGTTCCATCATCACATCCCTGACCATTCTTTCCATAATCTTACATGGGATAGCTGTGAGTGAGATTGGGTGGTAGTTTGCTGGATCAGTCTTGTCGCCTTTCTTGAATACTGGGATGATGTTCGCGTTTTTCCATCACTCTGGTATAATTTCACATTTGAGCGAGTTCCTGAATATGCTATTGAGTAGTGGGCTAAAAGTCTCCGAGCAGCTTTTTAGTGCCAATGGATGAATGCCATCCGGGCCTACAGATTTTGGTATTTAGTTTAGACAGTGCCTTTATTACCTTATTTACTGTGAACAATTCTTCAGGTTTGACTGAGCATTGGACTCTTATGTTGTAATGTCTAGATCTCGAGTCACCTCGGATTGGTTCTGAAAGGGTTATGAAAACCATGCAGAACTGGTCATTATGAATATTCACTATGGATTCGGTTGCTGTTGTGATCTAGCCATTGGGATCGTTCATCATTCTAATCGAAAAATTATATTATCGAAAGATTTTTGTTGATAACTAGTTTATGATATGACTAATTAGAAACGTAAATATTTTTGATGTGAATAAAAAAACTTGTATTATAATCTAAAATCATAACTACATATTGTTTTTAATTTTGATAATTTTTCCCTTTTCTATCCTAGCCGATAATAGGGGCCTATTCTATTTTTTCCAGCTAATTTTTAATTTTAACAGCAAAAATATTCTTTATCAGAAAATATTTTCATTTATTATATAATTATTTTTCCTTGCTTCTAATTTATTTTTTCCCATCAAAAAAAAATTTCACTAGAAAATTTATAAACTTATATTATAATTATTTTTTCTTAGTGCTATTTTTTTCCACAGCAACATCATTTAATTATCACCTAAAATAATATATTTATTTAATAAAGATAACAATTTGGAGAACTTAAATCGATAAAATTGAGTGGCTTAAATGTAAAAATATTATAGCTGTGTCCAATAAACTAAAATCTGCCGAAAACCTCTACAAGCAAAATGTTAAGTAATAAGTCGAAAACGTATAAGAGTTCAACCAGAAAATTAAATTAGGCAACTATTAATAAAAAAAACAAAAAAAAAAAAATTTTGCTAGATAAAATGTAATTAATTTTATTCTCAAAGAATTTTTTCAATAATAAGGCGACCAATTAATTTTTTCTTCCAAAAAAATATTTTCTACAAAAAAAATTAATTTAATTTTAAATTGTTTTGTTGAATAACTCTAGTTTTCATTTAAACTGAATATTTTGAAAGAATTTATTCAACCAAAGAATCATATCAATGATAAGTATTTAAATGTTTATAGAATTCAATGTTTGTACACAAAATTACTATCACTTCTATAAATAGTGCAAAAATACTGATTTAACTTATCAATCAAATAAAAACTAATAATTAGCAATTTGAATTAAATCTAAAAAGATGGGTAGCTTGTGTTCCAAAAAGAAGAAGTGTTGTGTATGTGTTCCAGTTGGTCCACCTCCAATGCCTCTTTTACCACCTCCAATGCCACTTCCAATGCCGTTTCCAGTTCCAGTACCTTTTCCAGAACCAATGATGCCCCCTCTATTTCCACCTTGTCCACCATTTGATCCATGCCTATACAATTCACATGGATCATTTTATTAATTATAAGCCTTAGGCTCCTTTTACTTTATAATCAATGAATGCCTAGCAATCAAAATCTTATTTTTTTATCTAAAAAAAAAGATAATCTTTTTTTACATTACAAACATATTAGAATTATATTCAAAAATGTAATTCACAGTTTTTAATTATTAATAAACTTTTTTAATTAAAATTGTAATCTTTATACAACTTTTTGATAGTGATGAAACCGAATATAAATTTTCGGAACGAAATTCAAATAACTAAGAATTCGTAATAAAATGTTATTCAAATAATCTATTTAAAAAAAATCCGAAAAAGTTAATTGAAAAATATTTGATTTGAATTAAATATTTGATTTAGCCAATATTTAAAATAATATTTTAAATACAAAAAAATTGAATTTGATATTTGATTTTTATATTCGATTTTTCTTGAAATCTAATCAAATATTCGAATTATTGAATAATCGCATATAAAAATCAAATTTTTGAATATTCGAATTTAAAATTTGATTTCTAAAAAAATTTAAAAAATATTTAAATACAGAACGAATCAGATGTTTATAATAACAAAAGATACAAAAAAATGACTAGAGTTATAATAATCACTTTAGTTGTTATAAATTTTCACTAATAACAACAACTTTTCTAAAATTTCTTGCCTTATTCTGTTTTTCGCTGTACCCAGCCCTTGAAAAAAGCAGTTCAGACGGAGTGGAGTGCAAAATATTCTAGTAAAAGCCTGGTATAGAATAGGATAATTATCTTATTAATTTTTCAAAAAAAAATCAATTTTTTCTCTTTAGAGCAAAAATTATAGACATTTCTTAAAATTGACCTTCTCATTGCCTTAAATAAACTGGTAAACTTTTCAATTGTTTTTCTCAATTTCAATTGTTTTTCTCGGTTTATGTACGATTTTGTAGTAAATCATAAACTAGTGTTGGGCGGCGGCCAACTTTGGCCGGCCGGTTTACGGCCGGACTTGAACGGCCAGCTGGCCGGCCAGTTTAAACGGTCTATTTTGGCCGTAAATTGAACGGCCGCATTTTTGACCGTCCGTGAATTGGCCGGCCGTCTGTGGACCGTTTTTTAAAAGGCCGACCTTTCCAGGGCCGGCCACCAGACAGACCGACCGTGAAATGGCCGGCCAGATTTTTGAAGACCGTGTGATGGCCGGCCGAATATCGGCCAAATGACGGACCGACAGTGAAGTGGCCGGCCAGCTGACGGACCGACCGTGAAGTGGCCGGCCAGCTGACGGACCGACCGTAAAGTGGCCGGCCAGCAAACGGACCGACCGTAAAGTGGCCGGCCAGCTAACGGACCGACCGTAAAGTGGCCGGTCAACTGAAAGGCCTTTAATCGGCCGACCGTGTGCAGACCGGCCGGCCACAAAACGGTCCAAAAAAAATTTTACTTAGATGATTAAAAAAATTTAAAGGCATTAAAATTAGCATTTTTTATTTATCAAAAATTTTGATTAAGGTAATTTTTAATTATTATCCCAAATTTTTTCGAAAATTTTCAGAAATCCTTAAATTATATATATTTATTTTGAATTCGGAATTTTAGTTTTTAAT
This sequence comes from Brachionus asplanchnoidis, assembly GCA_025491095.1. Classification (NCBI taxonomy): domain Eukaryota; kingdom Metazoa; phylum Rotifera; class Eurotatoria; order Ploima; family Brachionidae; genus Brachionus; species Brachionus asplanchnoidis. The sequence goes on from JAILYF010000016.1 coordinate 182,482, forward strand.
TGTTTTTAATTAAATAAAATTCTTAAAATTAAATCAAATTTAATGTTTTTTCAAATTTTAAAAACATTAAATTTGATTTCTTTTTAAGAATTTTATTTCAAAAAATTTGTTTCGATTAAATTTTGAAAATTTTTATTTTAATTTTTAATTTTATTAAAAGCTTTTTTAAAAAAAAAACTAAAATTTCGAATTCAAAATATTTGGATAAGTAATAAATGCTAATTTTAATGCCTTTAAATTTTTTTTATCATCTAAGTAAAATTTTTTTTGGACTGATTTGTGGCCGGCTGGTCTGCACACGGTCGGCCGATTAAAGGCCTTTCAGTTGACCGGCCACTTCACGGTCGGTCCGTCAGCTGGCCGGCCACTTCACGGTCGGTCCGTCAGCTGGCCGGCCACTTCACGGTCGGTCCGTCAGCTGGCCGGCCACTTCACGGTCGGTCCGTCAGCTGGCCGGCCACTTCACGGTCGGTCCGTCAGTTGGCCGGCCACTTCACGGTCGGTCCGTCAGCTGGCCGGCCACTTCACGGTCGGTCCGTCAGCTGGCCGGCCACTTCACGGTCGGTGCGTCAGCCCGCCGGCCACTTCACGGTCGGTCCGTCAGCTGGCCGGCACTTCACGGCCGGTCCGTCATTTGGCCGATCCTGGGACGGCCACTACACGGTTTTCTAAAATTTTGCCGGCCACCACACGGCCGGTCCGTCAGTTGGCCGGCCACTTCACGGTCGGTTTTTTATCTAGCCGATACTTGGCCGGCCACCACACGGTCTTCAAAAATCTGGCGGGCCATTTCACGGTCGGTCTGTCAGTTGGCCGCGGCTTGGCCGGCCATTCACGGTCATTGGCCGTTTAATCTACCGGCCATTTTTTTTTTCTGGCCGGCCACATGGCCTCTCGACCGGCCCCCAACACTATCATAAACATAAGTATTAGTTTACAAATTAAACAATAAACCAAAAACTTTTTTATTTTTAATTATTTTTTTCAGAAAAAAATACAATTTAATAAAAATATACTTAATTTTTAAAATGTCTGATTTAGAAAAATAAAAAAAAAGTGTTTTGCGAAATTCAGTACAAAATGATAAAAAGAACAGAAAAAAATTTAAAACAATTGAATAACTTTTTTTCTAAAGGCTTAAACTTAATTCTGTAAATGCAACATAGTGCAACATTCAAAGTTGCATCAAATATCAAGGTCTGCTAAATTTGCAGAGTTTAGCAGAGATTAAATTTCAATATAATCGAGCGAAGTGTATTTTGCAGAGATTTTGCACATCATTAGCAGACTTTTACAGTTGATGCAACTTTGAATGTTGCACCATGCTGCATTCACAGAATTAATTTTAAACTATTAGAAAAAAAGTTATTTAATTTTTTTACACTTTTTTCTGTTCTTTTGTACTGAACTTCACAATACCAAAAAATTGTTAAAATCATCTAGTAGTAGTAGTAGTAGTTTTGACAGTAGCTGGCTAGCCAGCGAGTGTGCTGATAAGGCACACTAAGACAGCTGATGTGATTGATTGCTGCTCATCCAGCAACCAATGCCTGCTTTAAAGCTGTTAACATTGGGGGCTTCAACTAATTCATTTGGCAGTGAAATTTCTTTGTGATATTTGAGGCAGTGACCTCTTCCTTGGTTTTTTGTGACATTAAAATTGTTGCTTTTTTCAACCAATTCTATTCCATGCATGAACTTGTATAATTGAATTAGATCACCTCTTTTTCTTCTTTCCACCAGATTTGGAATGTTCAAAGTTTTCAATCTGCTTTCATACGGTTTGTTTCTAATTGAAGAAACAAATTTCGTAGCTCTGCGTTGAATCCTTTCAACATTCTCACAGTCAGACTTAAGAATTGGAGACCATACAGGCACAGCAAATTCCAAAAGAGGACGAACAAAAGTTATATACAAAGATCTTAATAACTTACAATCAAAACGAGCGAATGATTTCCTGATGCGACCTACCATTTGATTGGCTTTGTTTGTAGCATCTTTCACTTGATTTTTCCATTTAAGATTTGTATTAAAAATACATAACTCCAAGATCTCTTTCGGTTTCTGACGCTGATAACTTCTTACCATTAATAAGATAAGGAAATTCTTAGTTTTTATGACCATAACCACACATTTTGATGTGTTGAATAGAAAGAGCCAATCTTGAGTCCGCTTGAAAATTAAATCTAAACATGATTGTAGTTTCGCTGCTCTTATTTCTAATACCGTTTGCGAGAATATTTTAGTATCATCTGAAAGAAATTCAAAAATTAAATTTTGAAAATTAACATAATTAATTTCAAAAAAATTCGACCAAACTTCACGTTAATCTATGACCAAGGGCAACCGAGGTGTCCATAAAAAACAAACAAAAAAAACATTGAATAGTCAAATTAATAATATCCCCAGTGAAACGATAGCCAACATTAAACGACACGTAGACGCAGAACTTTATAAATTTACATCGATCGAACCATCAGCAAAAAAAAAAAGAACGGCGGCAAATCGAAATCAAACCAAATCCAAGTACAAAAAAACAACAGATTCCGAACAACCAATTCAAAACTCGAACGAAAGTTCGACAACTTTCGAAGACGAAGAAATAATCGAAACAAGCATGAACGAGAACAATACCTCCGAAATGGGTGAAGACTTCGAATTTAGAGGTGAAACTGTCTTTAGATTTGAGGGTAAAAACCTGCTAAATTATACAAATCCAATCAAATTACAAGAAGAAATCGACAAATACATAAACCACTTTGATCCAAAAATAGACAGAGCCTTCATCAATAGCAAAAATAACCAATTATATATAGTTACAAGTGACCTACAAACAATATTACACCTAGAAAAACAAACATGGGACAATGAAGCATTTGGTACAGGCATCAATACGGTTAAACCAAAAGACAAAGTTTTTTTCATTGCAGTCAGAGGAGTTCCAACATCAGTAGACATCAAAGATGAAAAGACAATACAAAAAATAAAAAACAAATATGAGCCAATTTCCGAGTTTTATAGAATTATCAAAAAAAGTGAAAACAAGGAGCTTAACCTTTTGAAAATAAAGGTAACAGATGAACGATGCAACAATCATATTTTAACTCACGGACTTCAAATTGGTTATGTCAACTACAAGGCAGAACCTTGGAAAAACCAACCTCGACCGTTACAATGTCGAAAATGCAACAAATTTGGACACAACACAAACGATTGCCAAGAAAAAGCATATACTTGTCCACTTTGTTCTCAAAACCACCAGTTAGAAAACTGCCCAAACCGGAACACACAAAAGAAAATAAAATGCTCAAATTGTCAAGGTACACATCCGGCATTTAGTAAAAGCTGCAAAATAATGATAAATGAGACAAATAAAATAAGTAAAAAAAGCCAAAATCAAGAGACAAACGCTAAAATTGGACAAAATCAAACAAATATTCAGCAAAGATCAAACCAAAATCCTGAAAAAAACACATATGCAGCCCAAGCTACTAAGCCTTCAACACATCAAAATCGTCCTCAAAAATCGAACCAGACACCAAACCAGCATAGCACCCATACAAACGAACAAGCCAACACAACCGAAAATAACTACAAAACTATCATTACCCGAATTATAGCTAATCTATCTACACTAATAACCCTTGAATCAATAGACACGTCGAGTCTAGATCAAATAAATAAAGCGATCGAGAATCTATTATTCCGGATTCAAAATGAATAAGCTTAAAATTGCTCACTTAAATTGTCGTTCATTTTCAAACAAATTTCCACAAATATTCGAATTCATAAACAAGGAAGGAGTCGACGTCCTTTCACTCAATGAAACGTATCTATCAAACAAACAAAGTAATCACAACTTCATTAACAATCATCGTATTATTCGTTGCGACAGAACCCACTCAAAAGGCGGTGGAGTCGCCATAATAATAAAAAACAATTTGAAATTCAAAATACTCAAACTTTCATCAACAGAACAACATGAGCTTATAGCAATCGAAATATTTGACAAATCAAATAAAATAGTATTTTTATCGATTTATATTCATCCGAACAGTAAAACAAACTTCGAGTTTTTAACAAAAATAATAAAACAAAAAAAATTAATCATAACCGGTGATTTCAACGCTTTAAGTTCAGATTGGTTTTGTAATAGTATGAATAAAAGAGGCGAAATTTTAAACAATTTATTGAATCAAAATAAAATTTGCGTAATAAATAACGACACACCAACATTTCGAAAAAGCACAAATGTTCTCGATCTTGCACTTTGCTCAAATGACTTGGCTAACAATATCAAAAGTTTTAAAGTTCATACAAATTTTACAGTGTCAGACCACTTTCCAATTAGCTTCGAAATTCAAACCGAATTGACAAGAACAAAAATCAAAATAATCGATTGAGATTGTTTTAAAGAGATCATAAAAAATATACAACCTATTATCGATCCGATCGAAACTATTGAACAATTGGAACAAAGAATTGAAGATTTTACAGAGACAATTAAAAAAGCGCTTGAAAATTCGACAACGGAAAAAACAGCTCAAAACCAGCAAATAAAATTACCAGGTACTTTATTGTTTATTATAAAGCTCAAAAAAAGACTTCTTAGAAAACACTCAAAATTTCGTGATTCACAAATCAAAAATCTTGCAAATAGTTTGGATAATAAAGTAAAAAGAACAATAGACTCACTAAATAATCATAAATGGAATTCGATATTCGAAAACATTACAAGTACAAATCCGAGTGAGCGCAAATTTTGGCAAGCGATAAATACAAACAACAAAATTGAAACAAAATTTTTGCCTAACTCAGATAAAACAAACAATGAAAAAGTTGAAATACTAGCCGAACACCTCCAAAAAGTTTTTTCAAATTCACGTTCCGAAAATAAAAAAACAAACAACTTTTTCAAATATTACAAATCAATCAAATTCAACCAACCGATTAGCTTGTCCGAATTGTTAAATTCAATCAACCAAACAACAACCAAAAACTCATCAGGATATGACAAAATCAGCACTAAAACAATTAAAAATCTTAATCAAACGTGCTTAAACAATATTTTAAAAATATTCAACGCCTCATTCAGTTTAGCACACGTACCAAGTATGTGGAAAAACGCCAAAGTAATCATGATTCATAAAAGCTCCCATGATCCAAATGAACCAGCCTCTTTCAGACCAATATCCTTGCTGAGCTGCCTTGGGAAAATTCTAGAAAGAATATTAAACGAACGTTTAACGAATTGGGCTGAAAAAAGAAAAATATTAATAAACGAGCAATCGGGATTCCGGCGAAATCGATCTACTCAAGATGTGTTATTCAAAATAATCGAGCCAACTATTCGGAATTTAAAAAATAAAAACAAGACTGGGCTCGTTCTATTCGACTTTGAAAAGGCGTTCGATACGATTCCTCATGCAAATATACTTCAAAAACTCCACAAATATAGATGCCCCGTAATGATTGGTAAATGGATAAGATCGTACTTGGATGGTAGAACATTTCAAATTCACGATGAAATCGACTCATCTTTAAAACCTATTAAAGCAGGCATACCTCAAGGTGGCTGCTTGAGCGCTCTTCTATTTGCAATCTTCATAAACGACATAAAAAAAGAGCTGAAAAAAATTGGAGTTAAATTCGCCCTTTTTGCTGATGATATTTCAGTTTGGTTTTCTGCGAAAAGTCTCAAAAAAATCAAGCTATTACAAAAAGCAATCGATAAGATCAATAAATACGCACAAAAATGGGGTCTAAAATTAAACACTCAAAAGACAAAATACATGATAATCGCAAACAATTACAACCGACCATCATATGAACTCTCGTCGAATTTAAGCTTGGAAATTAATAACACAAAAATAGACAAGGTAAAACAAGCAAAACTACTAGGTATCAACCTTGATGCCGGTCTAACATTCGAGTCTCATTTCAACGAAATTATCAACAAATGCAGTAGTAAGCTAAATTTACTTAAAATATTAAGTTCCAAACACTATGGTCTCAAAACAAGGACACTACTAACAGTGTACAAGCTTACAATACTTTCAATTATTCAATACAGTATGTTACCATTTCATATTATCCGCAAAAAAATTAAAAAAAAGCTTCAAATTATTCAAAATAAAGCGCTCAAAATAATATTCAAAATTAATCGAAACACAAGTAACAACATATTGCACGCAATCGCAAATATAGACACAATCGAACAAAGACTTAAAGCTTTATCAATCAATTATTTAACTCGTTCAACTGTCATTGACGAAGAAATCAAAGAAATTATTGAGTCATACAACAACGCCACAAATAAACCAACGAAATCAATACTAAAGATTTTGAATTAAAAACAAACAAAAAAAACAATTTTCATTTTCATAATTTTAAAATTATCTAACATTTAATTTTTCTATTTTTTGTAAATAAGACATCAAAAAAATTTTTTTATAGCGCTTAATTTGCTGAAAGGGGAGCGTGCAATCTCCAAGCAGCTGGCCTTAATTGGCTATATGTACAATAAAATAAAAAATAAATAAATTTTGACAAGTTAAGTTGCAAAGTTATTGCAAAAACTAAATTGGGTGAAACAATATTTGTATCAGCTGACACATTTTGCAGAATCAGTTTAAGACGTAAAATAAATTTTTTTTTTCAATTTCAAATTCTGTTATTTGTTCCAAATCTCATAATGCTTACATTTACTAATTATCTTTGTATATTTAGATTGATCAAATATAATTATTTGAAAATGAATATTTGAATTTGAATATCAATTGAATATGTAAAATATTAAAAAAAATTATTAATCCAAACAAAAAATAGGTAATCAATATCTGGTCACATAATATGTGACCAACTCATATTGGTCACCTATCAATATAGACCCGAAATTTGTTCAAACTTTTTTTTCGATAATAACCTAATTCTATTTAATTAATAAAAAGTAATTCTGCTTCTAGCCAAAAAAAACATAACTGTTTAACTATTTGTTTGAATGATGACCGTCAAATTGCTCAAAAATTAATTAAATTAATATATTTTCTTTTAACTATTTCCTTAAAAAAAAATAAATAAATTGATTGTTTATTGAGTTTCTCACAAAATTTTTGTCAAAATAAAATTCATAAACTTATCAATATTATTTTCGTATTGTTTTTATCTAAATAATTATACAATGCATTTTTGAACACAGAATTAAAGAATTCAAAAAAAAAACATATCAATGATAAGTATTTAAATGTTTATAGAATTCAATGTTTGTACACAAAATTACTATCACTTGTATAAATAGTGCAAAAATACTAATTTAACTTATCAACCAAATAAAAACTAATAATTAACAATTTGAATTAAACCTAAAAAGATGGGTAGCTTGTGTTCCAAAAAGAAGAAGTGTTGTGTATGTGTTCCAGTTGGTCCACCTCCAATGCCTCTTTTACCACCTCCAATGCCTCTTTTACCACCTCCAATGCCACTTCCAATGCCGTTTCCAGTTCCAGTACCTTTTCCAGAACCAATGATGCCTCCTCTATTTCCACCTTGTCCACCTAACCCATACAATTCACATGGAACATTTTATTAATTATAAGCCTTAGGCTCCTTTTACTTTATAGACTACGAATGCCTAGCAATCAAAATCTTATTTTGTTATCTGAAAAAAAAAAAGATAATCTTTTTATACATCAAAAAATTTTAGAATTCAATTCAAAAATGTAATTCAAATTTTCTACAAATAAAATATTTTCTTAAATAAATTATATTTTTGTTTAATTAAATTTAAATTTACAATACTTTATTTCAAAAATTTAGAACCTGAACTATTATTTTAGTAAGTTAAACTAATTTTAGTTAAATGTTTTTGGTTCTCTTCAAATGAATGACTTCTTGACATTTTAAAAATTTTAAAGTTATCTATGTCGGATGAGAATAAATTTCACAAAAAATTTCAATAATTTATAATAAAGATTTGCATTTTTTTTAATAATTCTAACAAATTAGAATTATATTTATTACTTATCAAATTTTTTTACTAGATACAATTAAAATTTTATTTAGAGTTGACTTTAGTTCACAATTGTTTTCATCAAGTAAAAAAATTAAACTAACAAAAAAAAAATTTACATTTTTATTTCAATATCAATATAAATAATTTCTTTAATCTAAGACAAATTCTTTATCCAGTAGTCTAAATCTCAACTAAAAAAAAATTATTTAAAAAAAAAAAAATGACTGATATTCCTAGCACAATTCCCTCAAATCAACTAAAAGTATTTTTCCAATTTTTTTTACCATTTCTCATTTTTAACTAACCAAACCAGAACCCAGTGATTGACCAGTCCAACAATGCTTCTCAATTTTCCACTCAAGACTCGTTGTACCTGTCCCAATTGTAGGCTTTCTTTACACTTATTTTGTTCTCACAAATTCTCATTTTATTTAGCGATAAAAGCCGGAAGAGTCTTGACGAGCTGGAAAATTTGTCTTTTAACTTCGACACTGCTGGCAACAACACTGCTAATAACACAATCAGCGAACCGGTCAGCACTCAACAAAACGAGGAAATCTTTGATGAATTGGCCATGCTTTGTAGTGGCCAATTCAGAGCTGACAGTCAGAAGAATAAAAAAGACATTTACCAATTTGAGGATGATGATGATGATGATGACGATCTGGATGAAGAGGAAAAGATAATCAAAAAATTTCGTAAACAAGAAGAGATAGTGAGCGAAGAGGATGATGAAGAAACTGAGGAAGCTAACGAGGAGGCTGATCAGGAAGAAGATGACTTAATTAGTGACGATGACCAAGAGGTCGATGAAGAAATCGAAATCAGAGATGAAGAAACTCGACCCAAGAGTCGAGAACAAAAATTAAAAATAAAAAAAAAACTCAAGGAAGAATACAAAAAAGCATTGGAAAAGGACGGATTTTTGGAGGAAGAGGCAGAGTTGTCCGGTGATGAGAAAGATGAAGATGATGACTATGACGGAGACTCGGCCGATGATTCAATTGTGTGCTCTGGTGATGAGGACAATCTGCCGTCCGATTCCGAGCTAAAGGAACAATTGGGCAGAATTTATCTCAAGGACAAAATGGACGAGGAAAAGAGACAATTAAGACTCATCAAGGAAATGTATCTCAGCGAGAAGGATGAAAAAAATTCGAGGCGCAAAAATTTCAGATGGAAGCACATCGATGACAATCTTGGTGTTGGTTTTAATTCTGATAGCAGTCAGGAAGAGGATGAGGACGGTGGCGAAGATGATAAAAAGAATAATTTCTTCAAATCTGTGGCTAATGGCGACTGGAGATCGAATCGCCATGAGAGAGAACAGTTTGTAAAGCAGAATATAAGAAAAGAAAATTTATTAAGTGACAATGAGGAAGAGAAGGAAGAAGAGGAGGATGAGGGCTGCTTGAGAATATTTGGCTCTTCGGCCAACCAGCCTGGCAATCAACTTTTAAAAAAGGGACAAATGTTGTTGAAAAAAAAAGCGGTTGTTATGAAGCCTAGTTTGGCGCAAAAGAGAGCCTTCGATGATGACAAGGGAAATCAAAGCCGCATTGTTGTACAGAAAAGGGTCGAGGCTAAAACAAGTGACCAGAAATTTTCGTTTTTAGGCCGTGACAAATCTTATTTGAGCCGTATATCAAATTATGTAAATAAAAATTTAACTGATAAGGTCAGTTTTAAGACTGTACGGCCCAATAACATGATATTTTCGGTCATTGAGCCGCAGAATCAGATGAATGATGAGAATAAAAATATTCAGGTTTGAAAATTTTTTTTAAATTTAATTTTAAATTAAACAAAATTTTAAATTTTCTGAAGTTATATAAGTTCAATTGTTTGAATTTAATTTTAACAAGCTAAGAAAGAAAATAATTTTAACTCTTGCTGTGCTTCTATGAAATAAAAAATTAAACAAATTTTTTTTAAAAGGATCAGAAAACAAATCAAAATTTTTAATAGAAATTGAATTAAAATTAGAAAAATTTTGTCCCGAAAAACCTTTTATTTTCTAATTTTTATTTTGTTTCTTTGGAATAAAAGAAACAAAAAATTTTTGTGTTTCGAAAAAATATTAAATTTTAATTAGAAATTTAATGTTAATTTAAAAAAAAAATGTTTTTTTGAACAATTTTTTAGATTATAATTAAACTTTTTGGATTTTGTCATAAAAACATAAGCTAGAATTAAGTTGAAAAATTGACTATTATAATGCTTCTTTTGGAATACAAAATTAAACAAAAATTTTTTCGAGGATTAGAATAATAATCAAAATTTTTAATAGAAATTGAATTAAAATTAGAAAAATTTTGGCCTTAAAAACTTATAGCTAAAATTTTATTAAAAAATTTTTTGTGTTTTAGTGTTTAGTGTTTGGAAGAAATATTAAATTTTTATTAGAAATTAAAGGTTAAAAGGTTAATTTTTAAAAAAAATGTTTTTTTGAACAATTTTTAAATTTTTTAGATTTTATTAATTAAACATTTTGGATTTGACCCTTAAAGTTAGAAAAAGTTGAAAAATATAAATTTACTTTTATTTAGTTTCTTAGTAATAAACAATTAAACGAAAATTTTGAGAAGATCAGCAAAAAATTAATTTCTAACAATAATTTAAAAAAACTTTGCCTAAAAAAATTTGAAAATATTACACATTGAAGTTAATGATCAAATTTAAGAAATTCTTATCAAAAAATATTATTTAAAAAGTTAAAAAAGGATTTTAAATAATTTTTTATTTTAAAATTGTATAAGCAAGTTTTCCAAGTAAACAATCAATGTTAAATTTTTGTATCTGCAAATCACTGCATTAAATGAATTTATGAAGAATTGCACACAATACTTGGGTATAGTTGGGTATAACATGATTTGCTAACCAAGATTATATATATCAGCATTTAATTTTTTAATTAAAAATGCTTAAGTATCCTCATGAAAATTTGATCAAAAACTTCAATTTGCCAAAAATATTCCAATTTTTTGTTGTGTATTTTTGGCAAAAAAAATTTAAAAATTTTTACTAAATTTTTATTGTGCTTTTTTGGAATAAAAGAAAAAAAAATTCGTAATTCATAAAAAGATTACCTTTTTATTAATAATGTAATTTTGAAAAAAAAAAAGGTTTAAATAATTTTAAAATATTTTAGATTGTATTTGTTTAACTTTATGGATTTGGTCTTAACAACCTTAACTAGAAATTAATTGAAAACTTTTATTGTGCTTCTTTTGGATTACAATTAAAGAAATAATTTGAGGGCTTAATAAAAATCTTATCTTGCTTCAATAATATGAATAATCTTTTTTTGCGTGATAAAAAATTAATTTTATTAATGAAAGATTAATGCCTTGATTCGATGACAATTTTTTTAATTTTAAAACTTTTCAGTAATTTAAAAACTAAAGTAACTGATTTTTTTCTTAGTTGAATAAAAAAAAGTCAGTTAATTTAAACAACTTAATAGTTAATATTTAAAAAAATTTAATTTTAGATTAAAAACACTAATAAACAAACATCAACAGACTCAAGCAATTTGGAACCCAAACGAGCAAAATACGACTATTCACATAGTATTTTCAATCATTTATAAACAAATTAAATTTGTTCAGCTTTTTAAATAAATATAAAAGTATAAACATTTCTTACTTTTTTAAATGTAATGTAAGAAATTTCTCAACTTTTGAATAAAATTTTTAATTTTTTTTTATTTATTTTTTTTTTCAAGTCTTAAGTTGTTAAACACACAATTTCCTTTTACCATGGATACAATGATTTCTAATTTTTCTCATTTTAATTTGTTTCATATGTTACATAATCGGCGTACAAACTTCAATCAACACTTTTTTTTCTCAATTTCTTGTTCATTTTGCTCAGCTAAAATATGGAAAAAAAATTTCAAATTTATGACTTGGCTGTTCACAAATCGGCCTTTGTCAAATATGAAAATGTAAATAAAATCCAAATAAAAATCTTTTTTTTTCTATTTCTTTTTTTGTTTTAAACAAAAGGCACTCAAAGAATACTTTGAAAAGAACAACATTTACCGAGACAAAGACGTACATGAGCTTTATTTACCATTTCTGTAATTTTTCCGCATATATTAATCTTGGGAAAAAAATTCATTTTTTGTTAGAGAATTAAAAGAGTTAAGATCGTTGGTGCGATTTAAAAATTTAAAAATACTATGGCTCCAGTCGAATCAAGTGAATTGGAATTTTTTTATTTATTTATTTTCAATTAAATTTGTTTTCTTTGTTTAGCTGAAGACATTGCCTTTTATTCAAAACTGCTTTACACTGACCGAAATTTACCTACAAAATAATCTAATTCAGTCAGTGGAGAACATGTTCCGCAATTTATACAATCTAAATGTTTTGTTCCTTCAAACTAATCAAATAACAGACCTTAACTTGACAGTCAAAGAATTATCTTATCTAAAACATCTCAGGAACTTAAGTATGAAGGTTTTTTTGTTTATTTTTGTTGGTTTAATGTTCAATTTTTAGATCTTTTTGATAATCCGATTTCGCTGGAGAAAAACTACCGAAATTTAGTAGTCTATAATGTTCCTAGTCTAGCTATATTTGATAGAAATAGTAAGTTTATTTTGAATTGTTTATTCAAAATCATCAGGGCACCTTTTAGAAAATTTCATTTGAAATTCTTTAATTAATTTAAAAGCTCTTGAAAGCAATTTAAATCTGATTTTTTATTTTAATGGATTTTTGAATAATAAATCAAGATTTGAAAAATAATTTATAAAACCAAGTAAACTACTTCAGTAGACATTTTTTAGTTGATTTAAGATTAAGTGCGACAATATCTTAATTTTAATTTTAATTTTTACCACTCAATCTCAATTTATTATTGCATGTTTTGAGACTGTACAGAATTCTCTGACAAAATTAAGAGCCATTTTTTTCAAAGAGCCTTTTTTTCTTCAAAATTAAAAATATTTGAAATTTTCGCATAAAATTTTAGACATAGAGAGGGAGTGAAAAAATCAGTATTTAATTTAAATTTAGCTGATAAATATTTTTAAGATAAATATTTGAAAATTTAGATAATGGTTTGTGTCAACCTTAAGTCAAAAAATAAAGAGTAATTTATTTGATATTTTATCTCTTGATTAAAAAAAATATTCGGTTTAATTTTTATAGTTGAAATTTAATTAAAATTAAAAAAATTTAATGACAGAATTCCAAAAAAAATCAATTTTAAGATGCCTTTGGTGGATTTTTTAGTTCTTATTTATTTTTCGGATTCCTTAATTAGGTCTCATGTTATGCTTTGAATATAGAAAATGGGCAAAACTTAGCTTGAAAAGCTAGAATAATAGCTAGCGACCTCAATTATTAATTTTTTTGGATAAAAATGGTACCATTCGAAAGCTGATATTTTTTTATATCAATCAGAATCTTTGTATTGATTTGAAATGAGTTTAGTATTCCCTTAGTTATTAATTTTAAATTTTTCAAGCATATCTTGAAAAGTATTTGGGAGAAAAAAATTTTTTTTTATTTAAAACAAAAACCCTTCAGAAAATTAGATGAATATTTTCAAAAATATTTTCTTGTTTGCACACTCTTTGCTTATTAAGTAAAATTTATTGAAAAATTCTTCAATTGACGCATTGTTATTATTATTTTTATTTTAAACAAATGTTTTTTTGATTTCTTTAATTTAAATAATTTGAAAAAATTAAAAATTTGATTAATCATCAGATAAAAGAGACAGGTCAATCATTAAAATATTCCAAAGTATTTTTCTGATTAAAAAGAAATGGAAAAAAAAATCACCCTCTCAGGAACACTTAATAATTATTAATTCCTGGTGTAAATTCCTAGTACGGAATTAATTTAATTAAAATTGGGTATTGTGAATTTCAAATACAATTTGAACAAAAATTCTTGATTTTTTAATAAATTAAAATTTAAGTTAATAAAAATATTTGTAAAATTGCTGCAACATTTTCACCTCAAATAATTATTCTCATGTACAAAATGACAAAAAATTACAAATCGATAAGATTTAAATATATTATTGATTCAATTTACTAAAAAAAAATGAAAATAAAAATTTTATTTTAGTTTAAAAAGGTGCAACAAAGTGTATTGCACTATATTGCAGTATATTTTTAAATACACTAAATTATTTTTAATTTTAATTTGCCAAAAAAGGAAGAATTTTTATTCAATTTGTATTTGAAATTCACAGAACATTAACATTGCTGATCTTTTTTAATTAAAGCTGTTAAACAGAGCGAGCGTGTGCTGGCAATGGGAAAATTTGAACCAGAGAAAGTAGCTTTAAAGAAAAAGATCGCTTTCATGAGATGCTTTAAAGTATTAAAACCGACCAAGCAAGAAGAAGAGTTTAACATATCCAAGTGCGATTCGATCGCATCCTTCAATTTCAGCATGTCTGATGACAATCCATTTAAGTACACAAAAAGAAACAAAACAGAACTAAGTTTATCACCCAGTATGAGAAATAACAATCCATTGTTTAGGTCAATTAAAGAGTATTCATTTTTCGACTGGTCCAAAGTGGACCTTTTCGAAAATAAAAGTTGCTTCGAGCCAGAACAAGCCAAAAAAATCGAAAACCAAAAAAAACTTGTCGAACTACCACAAATTGTTACTCTTCGATTCACTTAATTTTTTTTCTTATTTATCATAATAAACTACCCGGTCCTTTAATTTTAAGTGTCCTAATTAAAAAAAAATTGGTCCAATGATCACCAACGAAAGACCCAACAAAATAATTTTCTAAATTTTTTTCTCAAAATAGACCAAAAGATGATAGTTAATTTTAAAGGTCGGTTTTTGGACACAATAGATAAATATGTGGTCAACAACCAGGATAGCCAACTTCCACTTTCCTCAAACTCAGCAGGTCTCATAGTAGCAATTGTGTTCATTTGTCTTATATTAATTTTTTTTGTAATCTTTGTATCCTATTGCTTTCCGTGCTGGACCTTGTACAGCTTATGCCTTGGACCCATTGTGGACAAAACTCTGTGCAATTGTGTTAATCTCTACGACAAGTGCTGTCCATTTTTGGACAAAAAAGTCATATCAAATGTCAAGAGGTCTCGCTCGAGCAACCGAATTTACGTCCAAGACATGCTGGCCACCAGTGATGGCCGAATAATTCAATACTCAGACCCAAGGTCCATTTTTTTGAGTCAACAAAGTCTGGAAACTCAAATTATCTAAAAAAAAATTTTTTTTCTTAAATAAATATTTAAAATATAAAAAAAAAGTTTTTATTTAGATTATTCAATTAAAAATGGGCGAATGGTTTTAATCTATTATCTAAAAATATTTAGGACTATATAAAAATACCTTATTTTGTTTATTTATTTAAGTAATACTTGTATAAGAAAATACAATTAAGATTCCATTTGTCATTTGTGCCAAGTCACCACACCAATAAATAATTTACATAATTTAAAATTGTTACGATTGAACGATCTTGAAAAAAAATTTCCTATTCAAACTCATGCCAATTTTTTTATAAAATTTAAATAGATAAAAGAAAAAGAATTTATGCGAAATTAATTTGCCGAGATGAATGTGCGGCTTCTGTTATTCATATGCTTTATTTTAGTTGGTTCTGGGTCTGGGGAATTTTTACACTCGGTTTCGACACCCGAAGCAGGTTGGCAGGCGAATTTTAAAGCATTCACTTATTTTTGTCCTTAAGGTAATGTCGAAGTTACTTCTGAACACAACGATGATTTGGTCAATTTTACAGTCACTTTTGAACTAGTTAAATCACCTCTATGGATTGCTGTGGGTCTAAACACTCAGGCAAAAATGGTAAATATCACAATTTTTGTGTATAATTTGAAAAAAATATTTTTCTTTAAAATAATTTTGTTAAATAAGTAGATACATGAGTCATAATATATTTTAAAATAAAATAAAATCATAATTGATTAATCTGAATTAATATTAGAAATTTTTTGTCTAGAATTTTAATTCTAAAATATTTTGAATTTAAAAAAATTTAATTTGAAGAGAAATCTTTTAATTTTATAATATTTTTTAATTAATTCTAGGCCAAAAGATACGAACTTAAAATTTTATTACGGTAATAAGTAAATCTATTTATCAAACAATTTTCTCTTTAAAAATTTTATTTAATACTAAATATTTTGCTTTTTTTCTTAATTTTAATTCACATCCAATATTGGTAAAAAATAGTCTAAATCTTCGAAAGTTAAAAATTAAGAGTATAAAGAAATTTGTGAATTTTGCTATTTTTATTTTTATTTAATACATGTATTAGTAGTAATGTATTTTTATGTATGCTTTTTTTCATCTAAGCTCAAAAAAAATGATCATGTTCGGCCTAATTGAAAAAATCTAAAGTTTTATTAAATTTTAATGTGGTCTTTAATGCTTACAGCTTAAAATTATGTTCCTGTGTTTTTTACGAGATTTTTAATCTTAGTTTAATTGATATTTTGTGAAAAAAAAATAAATCCTGTATTTACTTGGAATTTTTAGCTTAGAATATTAAATGATGTATATTACAAAATATTATATGAATTGAGCTATTTAGTTGTTATGAAATTATAAAATTTTTGAATTTGAGTAAGAGATATTTTGGACTGAGGATTCTTTCTATTAGGTTGGCAGACTGGCTGATGAATAGAAAAAAAGTTTCGAATCTAGATTTATCAAATAGTCGACTTCATTGTGTATCTGCTATCTTAGAATATCTTTAATTTTTCTGAATCCTCAAATATCAAAACATGTGTAACTAGGCACTGTGAATTTTGAAACAAAGAACCAAATCAAAGATTTAAAATTAAACTAAATTTTTTAGATTTAAAACTCGTTCTGGAATATTCATCAGATGATCTAAATTTTGTATCACCCGAAATTAAGTCTCTGCAAAAACCCAGCAAGTCAAGTCAAGTGTTAGAAAATCATTAAAAATTAAGTTGCAAAGTTATTGCAGAAACTAAATTTGGCTGAAACAGAGTTTGTATCAGGTGATTTTCATCACAGAATTTATTTCACTTTTAACACACTTTGATTGTAATTTACCGGTTCTTAATTTTAATATATTGTTTTCCATTTTATTTTGTTCGTTTCTAAGTGAATCCACTAACTGATATATTAAAGGGTGGTTGTTTAAGATACCTGAAAATGAGTTATGCCAAGACTCACAAAAATTGTTAGTTCTTGGTAAATCGTCTAACAAACGACTATTTATGTTCCACAATCCGATTGGAAACATAGGATCAATTTTTGTTTCAACTCGCTTATTAAAACGAGCACGAGTTATTTTAATTTTCTCTAAATAGTATTCATTTAAATAATCATAAAATTTCGATATACGTTCATCAGTAACAGTACTTTCAACAAACAACCTAGTTTCTTTAAAAGCTTCCACGACATCATCAACAGGCAGATATGCTAAACATTGTGGCATTACCAAAGCCTTATAAATTTTCACATTCTTAACATAATCAGTACTTAAACCCAATTCTTGAATTTTCCGCCACATGGACTGTTTAAAATGAAAATAGCAGCCGTAAATTTTAGTTTGCGGGAATATACCATCGACCGCATTTAAAAAAGCTTTTTCAAAATCACTCGTGATAGATTTCGGGTGAACCGTCAGATATTCACTTAATTTCTTTAGCATACGTGTATGAATACTTTGAGTTTTCCTTGGCAAAAATACATAAATGACCGGAAATGAGTGCTTCTCTAACATAACATGGAATGTATATACTTGTAAAAATGGTTTTGGAGCAACGCTAAATGTACCATCACAAAACACATCATTGTTTTCAACTAGAGCTATATTAGATAATGTTGCAAAAATAAAAAAACGTTCAGCGTCTTCGACTCCTGAGTCGTATAACATGAATTGTTCGTCTTTTAGAGTAGTATGTAACCAATCAGTTAAACTAATATCAGATAGAGTCTCTGGCTCTTTTGGATAGTCAGGTCTAGTCTTTTTTTGCACCCTTTGAATAACCTGTCTATCGGCACTATAGGACGGCAAATGTACTACTACGTGATCATCGTGTGGCTTTTCAACTAAACTTAAAATTTTCCTCGCTTTATCATCTGAATTTGCAGCCCTCTCTTTGATTAGACGTCGTCGTTCTAACAGCTCGAATTTAGTAACATCTGGTTGTTCTAAATGCTTACCATTTATTATGTAATAATCACATTTAATTCCAACTGTTTCTGTAAATGTATATCCAGCCGCTTTGCAGCTATTTACAATACAACGCCAAGATACTTTAGTTGTTTCTTTGCAAGCATATGAACGTTTAAAATAATAACCAAGGTGATAAAGTTGTGGAGATTTTTTTTGAGAAAGAGTAATAGCCGCTTTTTCATCACTCGGCTCAATAGAGTGTACTTCTAATGAGTTTAAATTGCTAGCAAGTTCATCCATTACAAAAATGTGTAAGAAATAATAAATTTTGTTTGCTATTTTACTGTTATGTTAATTTGATCATTTCAAAGTGATTCATGTCATTTTGAAACATTCAAATCAATTATGTTTTTTTTCTATTTTTTTTTATTTTGATTATGCTATTTTGATTGTCTTATTTTGATCATTGCTATTTTAATACGCAGTCGATGCATTTTAACAAACTAATTTAATACGTAAATTAAAAAAGTTATTTTAAATGTTTGATTTGGTTTTATTGTTTCAAAATTTACAATGCTGTGTAATCAGTCATTCATTGTGGCAATTAAACAATTTTTAGTTTTTTACTTATTTCAAATATTCTTTAATTTTAATTTTATTTTTCTTTATTGATTTTGATTGTAATCTGAAAGAGCTCTGGCTCAATACTAAATAAATAAAAGAGAAAAATAATAAAAATTTTATTAAAATTTCTATAAAGATGTAGCTAACAGGATAAAAAAAATAGAAAAAAAGCCTATTGATTCCATGAATTTTTTAAAATACTAATAAAGTCTTTGTCTGACTCAATGACAATACTCAGACCATTGTAGTACTCTTCCATTTGCTCATAGGAGACGAGAGGCGACTTAAAATCAGTGGATAGAGAAAGCTCAAAAAAATCTGGTACTTTATTCAAAGGCAAGAGATCGAAGGCGCTCAGGAATTTCTCAAACATGTCATCTTCTTTAATGAGACCACTTTTCACTTTGGGATGTCTGCCTGCTTTGTAGAACTTGTACACATCGCTGATCTGAACATAGCCAACTTTTTGCGTGTCCAACTTGTGCATCAATTGACGAAAAAATCCATGTCTTTGGGTGTTCATTTCGCCCAAGTAAACTCTCAATAGGTTGTAATAACTCAAGTAGCCAAGTCCCTCCGAGTCCACACTCTGCCACACAATGCTCAAATCCTCCGAGTGTATTTGAATGTTGTACTCCACAAAGGCATGGTGCAAGTCCTGCTCATTTACACATCCCAACATGTCATTTTTGAGGCTTTTGTTTTTAAGAGTTTTGCCAAGACCCATGTAAACTTCGACTGATCGGTCCTCGATTTGTTTGAGCAAAAATTTTCTCACACTATTTATAATCTTGATGTCATTTGTTTCCAAATCGCTCAGCGGTCTCATCACTCTTTCTTTCACATGGCATATTTTTCTGTTCATGTCTTGACTCAGCTCGCCACCAGACAATATTTGGCCAACCAGCAAATTTTCCTTTTCCAGCTCGTTCACCTCAGTCACTTCCACTTCCAGATGCCTATTTTGTCTGACAGTGTCCGGCAAACTTGTCTCAGTCAAGCCACACGGCAAATACAACACAGCGCCCTTGTAAATGTCGTACAAATCAACTGGCTTACCTTTGCGTCTGCCATACTTTTGCACATGAACTTTGCGGCTCAAAAATGGCAAAGCATTTGCCTTTTTGCTCACATTGCCACTTCCCACTCCAGTGATGTAAGCACCACACAGCAGCCTGAACTCATAGATGGTCAAAGAATTGTCATGCAGAAAAATGATGCCGAAGAGATCGCGTAGAGCCAAGCGTCCGTTCGGCGATCGTATGCGGCAATTAAATTTTAATTTTTTTGCCAACACGTTCTCGGACAAACTGCTTGTCGGTCTGGCATGGTTGTCAATCACTGTGTGTTTGTTGCCGCGTGGTGTGTACATGGTCTTGTGATTGGCAATGACAAATTTTGACAATTGATCAGTGACCACAGTGTCCACGATCAGCTTTTCTTTTATTTGCTTTGATTCATCGGCTGGTTTGGGCGTTTGAGCGCCGTTTTCTAGCCAAAGTTTTTCCAAGTCGGCCACTCTCTCTATCCGGTATATGCAGGTTTTTTTTTGCACTGCCGGACCCGGTGCTATTTCTAGTTGTTGCTCTGGCTGGGGCTGTGCCCTTGGTGCGTTCAGATTAGACACTGGTGGTGTTTGGTTGGTGATTTTTTGATGATAGAGCAAAATTGGTGACTGGTCTTGTTTGGTGTTGAGTGCATGGGCATAGGCCGATTTTGGTCTGGCTGATTTTTCGATCAAGTCTGGCGCAATTATTGGGTTTTGGTGCCGGAAATTGTTGTGCCTGGAGCGAGACTCGTCTGATTCAAGTTCGCCAAAGTTTAGCATTGGTATTGAGCTGGCATTTGCTTGAAGAGATAAATTTGATTCTGGTTCGTGTTGTTTTTCGTAGGTCATAAATTGTGAGTTGAGCAGTGTTTTGACTCTTTGTTCATGTGGCAATTCTGGTATTTTAATTTGTTCGTTTGGCTTAGGACCTTTTTTGTACACTATTTCTTCACCAGTGATCGGATTTCGAACTATTTTGGTAGACATTTTTTTGTAAATCTAATTTTTTTTTTTTTGAATTTTTTCGATTTTGAAAAAAAAAATTCTAATGTAGAAAAATTTTGTTGCCATGGCAACCCAGTGAAGCCAGTTGGTCATTAAAATTGACTTTATTTTTTTCTCTCTCTCTCTTTAAGTTTGACACATTGGTAATGATCATAAAATATGACAATGGAGTGATCGATTTGTACAATGGATACAACAGGGATTACATAAGTCCAACAAGAGAAAATGCGTCTTTAAGCTTGGTGCAAGAGGTGAGAATAAATGACAAAGTGGCTTTGGTGGTCCAGCGTAGTGTGGCTTTTGTGTCCACAGTCAATCCGTCAGTTAGCAATGACTTGAGAAATTGTTACCGCTTGGCCATTGCTAGTGGGCCTTTGTTGAACCAATTTACTCTTCCTCATTCCCAAATACCACAATTTACACCAAACTGTTTGGTAATAGCATCCGATAAAACAACCTCTGGGCCTCTGGTGCCCTATTATGTTAACATGAGCATAGATAACCAGTTCACCGATGATCTATTGGACCCAAATTCAGCAAATTATTTCCGGACTAGATTCCGGATTGAAAAATTCATCACCGATTCTTTGCAAGTTGACAATTTGTTTGTGAAAAATTTCCAACTGCTCAGTCTTAGTCCTGGCAGTGTGGTTTCCATTTCAGGCATTAGTTTGGAAAATGCCGGCTTGGAAAAGCGAATCACTGATGCTTTAGTCAAAGGCACCACTGATTTTCTCCCGGTTATCAAAGACAGAATTTTTGTCACTAATTCACTTGACGACTCCTCAACTACCACTGTCGACATCACCATCACCGATTCAACCACAACATCAACTTCAATTTTTGCCAATACAACTACCACTTTGGTCAATGTGACAACAGACTCCAGCAATACAACTACATATATGGCCAATGCGACCACTTATGCCATTAACAAGACTATGGAAACAGAGGTAGCAACAAGCACAGCAAATGTTACCATTGAATTGGACTTTTTTGCAGTCGAATTTAGAGTGGACATGACTTATTCAGAAAATTTAAAAGATACATCCTCGACTGAATACAAATCTTTTGTCACTTTATTGGATAATTTTGTGAGAGTCAATTTTATTTTTTTTATTTAAAAGGAAAAAAAATTTATTTTATTTTTTTTTGATCTAGATTAAAAGTGGTTTTTTGGCCAATGGTCAAATAGACGCATTGAAAAAATGGAATGTGGAAGATTTGCGCCAGGGCAGCATTGTTGCATTGACAAGTGTGTCTGTGGCAACTAAACAGGATGAGGATAAAGTTGAATTTTTAAGAAAAAATCTTGAATCAGGCAACAAAGAAATACTGCCGGTCGAATCAATCGACATTAGAAGTTTTGATATAACAAGTAAAATTTTGAAAAAGTACTGCTTTTTGTTGTTATACACCAATTACGTAAAATATTTACAAAAGTAAAAAATCATGAATTTACCAGATTTCACGTAAAATTGAGTAGATTTTCAATATTTTACGGAAAATGTTGTAATAACAAAAAATTCCAAAAATTTTAATAGCTTTGACATCTTTTGAGTGAGTTAATTATTAGATCTAAATTAAGTGTTTGATTTATTTTATGAATATTTGTAAATTATAAAAAAATATATTTAACAAAAAAAAATTAAGTTCCTAAACCACAAACGAAAAAAAAAATTACTAAGCTCAAGCAAATTTTTTGGATATTTTTGTTTATACAACAATTTAAATAAAATTTTTAAAATTTACCTAATTTTGCGTAAAATCTGAAAAATTAATGATTTTTTACTTTTGTAAGTAAATTGTTGTAAAAAACAAAAAAACAAGGATCATCACTGCAATAAAATTTTGAAAAATCTATTTTAATTTCTAGCTAAACAAACAACATCAAGCACCACCACCATCACCTCCACCACCATTGAGACAACAAGTACCATTGGCAAAAAAGATGATAATTCTCGTTCAGTATCGGCAGTGGCCATAGTAGTACCGATAGTTTGCGTTGCTTTTATAGTGATTATTATTATAATAGGAATCTGTTACTTTAGACAAAGAAGAAAAGCTGTAATTTAGAATATTTATTTTTTAGAAAAATAATTAATTTTTTTTTAAGAGAAATTCTTATATCCTTCAGACACGTGAACGAAATGGAGCATTTGATGCAGCCTCGAGAGCATCCGAAATTCCCAGAAATCCACCACGATTCAGTTCGGAAGATGAACTGAGCAGACAAAGCCAGTCCAATTTGAGTGCTCGATTTAAGTCGGCTAATGAGTCACCACCAAATATAGATTCACTTGCAAATCAGGATAAAAGAGACTCTGGACCACCGACTTATTCGATGACAGACAAGGCTTCAGATCAATTTAAAGATATTCCTCTAGGATCAAATGAAACAAACGAAAAAATTCAAATGAACGAAATAAATCTTAATGAAAGAGATAGAACAATGTTAAACTACGACACTTCGGACATTGACGATACTAGACCTAATTTGGGTTCTATAATTAAAAGCAGCAATAACCCATTATTTCAAATGGATGAGTAGAAATTTTTTTTAACTCGATGATCTATTTAAAAAATTAAAATCATCTCAATTTCATGCCTTAAATTTTGTATTTTTTTTAAATAAAATTTTCTGAAATGTATTCATTTCAAATTAAAAATGGCATATAATTAATAATTTTTTATTAACTTTAATTTCAGCAAAATAAAATTTTTGATCAAATTTCAAGCGCTCAATCTTACTCAAAATTTTTTAGATGCGCAATTAAATTTCATCGCAGATTTTAAATTTTTTTAACATTTCAAAGCTTTATTTGTAACTTTTTGAAAAAGGATTGTAATTTCTAATAATGCAATTAAATTTAATTGCGCATTTAAAAATGTTTGAGCAAGATTGAGCGCTTGAAATTTGATCAAAAATTTTACTTTGCTTAAATTTCAAGGTTAATCAATCGATTGTGTTTAATTTTTTTAATTGTGTTAAATAAACATTTATTGTCAAGTATATGTTTCTAAAATTTGAATTACAAAAAACTTAATTTCTCTTTAGAATTATAAATCTAGTTATATTGAGTTCTAATTAAATATAGATCATTAAAAAAACTAAAGTTAAAATTTAAATAGGTTGCATATTAAATTTATTTATTTAAAAATTATTATAATTCGAAGTTAAAAATAAAATAAAATAGTAAATGGTGTATTTTTTCGTCTTTTAATGTTCTTTTAATTGAGTGTGTTTGAAATTTTTTCAATTTCATGAATACCTTTGTGATTTAAAAAAAAAGTGTTACGGTATGAAATATCCTTTTCAATAATTTAATAATTAAAAAAATTAAAAAATAATTTTTATTATTTTATTCTACTTATTTTTTAACGCCGCATCTAAACTTAAACTTAATTTTAAGCTTTTATATTAACTTTTTGTGCGGCACTTAATTTTAAAATTTAGTATTAATACTAAATTAAGTATTAATGCTGCGTTTATTTTTGATTCTTGGGTTTTAAAAATGCACTTAAACCCGAAAATTTAAGTGAATGAATGCATTATTGTGCAATGGTATTCGGTATATGTCTGAGACATTTGTCAGTAAATAGATGCGAAGTAAATCTTAAAAATGTCCACTTGATCAATACTGTTTACGTCATTAAACATTTTTAAATAAAAAAGTTCTTATCAAAACATTTTAAATATTTAAGTGTAACTAAATGTTTTTTCTTTGTTGACTTGATAATAAAATACTTTTCAAGATAATTTTTAAATAAATTAAAATGACATCATTTTACGTAATTATACTTATATATAATTAAGATTGTATAAAATTATATCAAATGTAAAATTTAAGAAAACGTAAACTTACGTAAATTGATGTAAAATTACGTTATTTTAACTGAAACTACAAGCGAAAGAGACCTCGGCATTTTTATCTCTAATGATCTTAAGCCAAGTCTAATGATCACCAAGTCAGTAAAGCCGCTGCTAGCGCAAACTTTATACTCAGCTCATTAAAGAACGTCTTTACGTTAAGAGACGCAAAACTCTGGAAAAAGCTTTACACATGTTATATTAGACCGCACTTGGAATTTGCAAGCACGGCCTGGAGTCCATACACCCAAAAAGACATAAAACTGCTAGAAAAAGTACAACACAGAGCCACGAAAACCATACATGAATTCAGAAGCCTTAACTACGAAGATCGATGCAGCAAACTAGGGCTAACTACACTAACAATAAGGCGTATCCGTGGAGATATAATTCAGAAATTTAAGCTTGAATCAAATTTAGAGCACATAAACTGGTACGCAAAACCGCTATGCTCGGAGCCGCGAGGGGGTCAAAGAGGACTTTTCAGGCGTGAAATAGTAGATGTTGTAATCCAAGGCACAATTTTTTCAATAATAGAATTGCTAACTTTTGGAACGGCCTACCAGACGAAGTCATCAACTCAACTACAGTCAACTTATTCAAGAACAACATCGACAAGCATCTGGCCACCGCTACAGGGCGTCATCTACTGTTGACGCGCTCCGCATGATCAATTTCATGCCGCGGTTTTTTTACTTCTACTAAAACTGACCAAAAAGACTGACGGCCAAATAAACTCAAAAATAAATATGATTTTAATGAATTTTTTTAGTTTCATAAAAATTACGTAAAATATCGTGAATTAACCAAATTTTACCACATTTTACGTAAATTAACGTAAAATCCGAAAACTAAAAAAGAGGTATTTTACGATTAATTACGTAAATTTTCAGGAATTTGAGATAATTTTGGTAAAATTCAAAACGGCCAATTCAAAATTCAAAATTTTTGAGAAATTGTCTGTTTTTTCCAAAAATCGAAAATTTAAGAAATTTTTTTTTATAACGATTTTAAAAATAACTATTTTTTTAACAAATTTAAAAAAAAAAAAAACTTTCTTAACACTCAAAGGACCAAGGGGTCTTAAAGACCCTTTTTAATGCTTATTTTGCTCTTTGCTCAATATTTTTAATCATTTTTGACAATTTTTTTTTTACATTAAATTTAAAATCAAAAAATTATTATAATTAATTCATTTTTGTTTTAAAATCTTTTTATTTTTCAGCAAAAATAAAAATATATACGTAAGGCCCAAGAGGGTTTTTTTGGACCCAACAGAAATATTGTCTTTTTTTCTGTAAAAAAAAATTGAAGACCAAGCTAATTATGCTTTTAATTTCAAAATCTACTTAAATTAAATAATTACTTTTATAAATTACAATTTTATGAACCATGTCTCGACGAAAAGCTGCCTTACAAGCCCTTGAACTTCTTAGAAATGCGGATGATACCTAATGAGTAGTCTCTTATGATGATGATAATGATTATGATGATAATGATGACTTTGATAATGATTTGAAGATGAAATGGAAACAACAAATCAGCCTAATGCTGAATATGCTTCAGATGAAGACTCTGATAATGAAGAAAATGAAGGCTAAGAAGAAACTGAAGAAACTAACATAGACAAAACTTCGAAAAATGGAATGATATGGATAAGATTGAAAGATGGAGAAGAGACAAGTCTTAGAAAAAAGATAAATTACAATATTTTAAATTTAGTCGGAATAAACAGCTGTATCTTGTTTAAAACTTGTAACAGAAGTAAGATTTCGCGTCGAATGTATTTGTAATCATTGGCCGATGAATTACTGGAAATGGTAAATAAAAGTGTACAGCCTACAACTCCAATTACTCCAGTTGCTTCTAGAAAGTGCTTAGCAAGCACTGAGATTGATTCATCTGCAAAAAAATAGTGTCAAATTAGGCTATGTAATGGAAACAAATCGAACTTTAATTGTGACAAATGCAAACAATTTACATGTGGTCCTTGTCTAGGGGAGAAGGTTTTCAAATCGATTTGTTAAAGTTGTTACGATCAAGGACTGAGAATTTAGATTAAATTTTAATTTTTTTAGATAAAAAAATTTTTTTTTTGAATTTTTATCAAATTTTTTTTTATAAATACTTTTAGGTTTTTACTTAAATCTAGACATAATTTTTTTTGAAAGTATAACAAAAATGATAAAAGACATTTATTTTTGCAATCTGTAACATTTTTGAACATAATTTTAATAAATAATCTAGTTTATTTTATCTAAAAAGCAAATCTTATTTTAGAGGTTTTTTGGACCCCTTTGGTCCTTAACGTAATAAAAAAAATTGGGCCTTTGAGTGTTAAATTTTCGATTTTTGGAAAAAAACAGACAATTTCTCAAAAATTTTGAATTTTGAATTGTCCGTTTTGAATTTTACCAAATTTTACCAAAAATTTTCTCAAAATCCTGAAAATTTGCGTAATTTTTCGTAAATTTTTCGTAAATTTTTCGTAAACTGTTTTCAAATCACCACTGTATATAATTTTCTATTTTTTTTACTTATTATTTGTATTATGTATTGTATATCAAAGTGAACAATAATGTCTATTTGACTTCATAATCTTATTAGTTTCTCTTATTTCTGTAATTTTCCTTTTATAAGGTAGTGTGTTACCATAGGCGATTTCCTAGTAGACCACCTCCGCAAGCTTGCTTGCCGTAGCTTATTATTATTATTATTAATGTGAGATTCAACGATCAGCAGAAAATTGATCAGATATATAAATCGACTAGAGTATGTCATGAGGTCATCAAAAATGGCAAGCTCTAATTTATTAGAGGTTTAAATTAAAATTTTTCTTAAGACAGCTTTCTTAAGCTTTCTTAAGAGGAACTTAAGACAGCAAAAAAATAAAAAATTTAAATTAGAGATTTTTATTAAAAAAAATTGCTTTAAAGTAAAATAAATTAGAAAATTGATAAGTCAATTAAGTTTGAAAATAATTACAATTTAAATTTTCTATTTTAATTTCAAAAAAAAAAAAAATAATATAAATCGGTGTCAATATCTAATCCAATTCGGTACCGTAGATAAAACAAAAAAAAATTTTTTGGCCAAAAATTTAGCACGGCACATATTCAATTGTGATCACATTCAGTTGCTGGCTGGTTTACCAATATGATGCTCAATAGCGCTAAAATACAATTATAAACATAAAACGAAAATAAAAAGTTTTTGATATTTATTATTTAAAATGAAAATGAGATTTAATATTTGTGAGAATATTATGATTTGAGAGTGAAGTAGGATGATGATGATTTTCGCATTTTTCATGTATACTTGGCAAAAGGGTTATTTTTTTTGTTGGCGACGATGTGGACAGCATTTTGGACGCGTTCGAAGTCGATTCGGTCACGTGAACAGCCGCTTGGACAAGAGCTTTAAGCGATGCGTTTTGTTCAGTCTTGACACTTTTGTTTTTTTTCATTATTGTCTTGAGATAGCTAGCTCCTCGGTTAAAGCTCGAGTCGGTCACTTCCAAATCGTTCTCTTTGTTCATGCTCTTTATCGAAATGGTGTTGTTGTTGTCGTCGCGAGCAGCCGCTTTGTCGCTAGTGTCGTTCATGCTCGCAAACGACTTGCTCGACTTTCGACTCAAACAATTGAGAGTGTCGACAGTGTTGACCGAACGCGATTTTATATTCATGTTGCTGTAGTAGGCGGCGTTGGGCTGCAGCCGCCTCAAGTGTTTGTTGAACAGTGAGCTCAGGTAGTAGTGCCATTCTGTGAAAGAAATTTTGTCCTTGTGGTAATACTGTTTAGCATGGTTTTTTTAATTTGTTTTTTTAATTTGTTTTTTTTTTTTGTTCAATTAAAAGTTTAATCATTATGGTAGTAAAAAATAACAAATTTTTTTTGTCTGCAAAAAAACCTAATTGTATGGATACACAAAAATTTGACCAGTTTTGTTGATTTTGAGACCGCAAAATTAATTTTAACTTGAGAGAGAGAACTAGAACAAAAACAAAAAAGAAAAGAAAAGTGAAAAAAATAAAAAAGAGAAGATAAATGGGCATTATTATTCTTGAACGGTAATGCGCTTTACATCTGCACCATAAATTTTAGACGCTTTTTGAGTAACTGTATATGTGTGCTGCGATTCGACGAGTGCATCGCTTAGTGCTTTTTTCCACTCTATCCAAGACACTTCGTCCTAATCAAAAGAAATTTAATTGTCCTAATATCATTATATCATTAGAACTAGCACTAACATGCACTTACAACATACAAATAATTACTGGACGTACATGCGTTAGATGATTGTAATAGCACCGACAACAAATATACTAGTTAGAACATCACACATGAAAATGCGGTATAAACACATAAAAAATGAAATAGCACATAAAAACATATAAAAAAACACCCAAATCCCACACATAATTGGCACTGTGAAATTTCATATAAAACTTTCAAAACAAAAATAAAATAATTTCATTGATTTTATTCTGATTTTCACAAACTTTCTCTACGAATTGCACTCATTTTAAAAATATTAAAGATAAAACGAAATTGTTTTGTTTAAACTAAATTTTTTTTTAATTTCTTTTTTCCTATGGGAAAAATAAAATATTTTCAAGTCTTTATCTAACTCTTAATTTAATTCAATTTATTAATTATCTAAAAATATAAAAGCAATACCAATGTGAAATTTTATTATTTTTTTAAATTCGTATTGTGAAACAATTATTTTAATACTTTTCTAATTGAGCTTAATAATTTTAAACTCATATTTAATTAAATAGCTAAAATATTTTTTTTGAGTAGCGATATTTTTTTTCAAAAAAGATATTTAAAAAGTAACAAAGCTATTGTTTTTTTCAGTAGTTTTAATTATTTCAAAAAATTAGCTAATATTGTACCGTGAGCAGCTATCAAATCTAAGAATTTGAAATAATTTCTAAGCTTTGAAGAAATTTTCGGCATGGGATTAATTAAAAAAGATTAAAAGATGAAATCAACTAGAAATTTTTATTAACTAATATAAAAATTTATTTTTACGGCATGTTGAAGTTTATGATCAAATGATCATGCTCAATTAAAAAGTAAGCATAATAATTTCTTAAATTAACGAAATGATTTTTTTTTTATTGATAATGATTTAACATATTATGCTACAGTCTCAAAAAATTATTTTAAGTTGATCCATAAAATAAATGGATTAATAATCGATTTTTAGAATTAAAAAGAGTACAAAATCCGAAAGACAAAAGACTTAACTTTGCAAAGATAATAAGATTAAAAAACCAAATAATATTTTATGTTAAGAAAAAAATTTATTTATTTGCATTATTAACTTTACTAAAAAATCAAAAATAATCGATCATTTTAGTAAATTTTGAACAAACTATTAATTTAAAAATTTTTTTTTGCTGAAATTTTAATTTAACAAACTATGTTAATCAATGTTACATCAAGAATTTCATAAAATTCAACCTAAATCTTCATGAAATTTATTATTAAATATAAAATGAGCAATTTGATATAAAGTTTTGATCATAAACTTCAACATGCCTATTTTTACTAGATAAAGAAATTATTTGATGGGCAAGCAAATGAAAAAATTTATATAAAATAAATGAGTACTTAATTTTTAATTAATTAATAAATAAAATAAAATAAAGTTAAAACAGTAAAATAAAATAAAAAAAGATATTTGAATTTGAAGAGCATTTATAACCTATATTTGATCAACTTTAATAAATTAATTAATTATTCATATAAGATATTGAGTAATTAAGATATTCAATTATATCTAGTTAATTAATAAAATTATCTAGCATCTTAATTTTTTTCTCTATGAATGTGTCTATTAATTCTATAAGTTAATAATTTTATCTAAGTGTTAAATTTATTATCTAGTCAATAATTTTTTTATAAAGTACATTTAATACATTTTATCTAGTAAGTTCATCTTTTTATATATAGTATACATTAATATTGTGTGGAAATTTTCATATTTGTATGGATAAACTGTTATTGACATTTATAAACATGCATGGGAAATGAGTGATTCTAGCTTTGTAATTTTTTAATAAATTTCATCTATAAACATGTTATTGGTATTGTATATAACTTAAGTTATATATAACATTTTATTTAAGTATTGTTTTATTTGTTACTAAGTAAAAATAGAAAAGCTACTTTTTGAATTTTTTCGCTTCTTTTCTTTATGTACAATCAATAAATATTTCAGCTACTCAATAAAATAAATGCTATTGTTTTGTTGCTTTTAATCAATTTTTGAAAAAAAAATAAAAAAAATGTGTGGTTTTGTGAAAAAAATTTTATATATTCTATATTATTGTGAATTTTCTATGTTTTGATTATTCTACATAATTTTGGCAACTTTAAGTTCATGATCAAATTATCAAATAAATTGCTTTTTTCTAAAAAAATTAGTGTTAAGATACATTTTTGGATTTAACATTTTTTGCCAAATAAAAAGGTAAATTCTGCAATATTAAAATGCTTATTGCAGAGTGTAGATCATCGAAATGATGTCATTTTTAATAAATAATTTTTTGCTGAAATATGCAGATTTTACCTTAAGATTTAACAAAATTTGTTAAATACAAATGTGTATCTCTGCATTAACACTATTAAATAACTACAATTTAATTGATAAAGTAAGTCTTATTTGATCATTTTGAGAATCAAAATTGACCATAAAATTCAAGTTGCCCTTAATGGATTCTTTTAAAATCTTTATTTGAAAACTTTAAAGACAAATTTAAAATCCAGATTAAGGTATCCAAATTATGACTTTTAAATGATATTTTAATATTAATTAAAAAAATATTACGGAGAAACAAATTTTTTATTGCAAAATTTCAAAATATTGATTGAAATTTTTTTTACTTCAGATAAAAATTCTTATAATTTTCTATTTATTTAAAGATTAAACAAAACATGTTAAATAAAGTTACTTCGTTTATTATTAAAAAATTGAATAAAATATGGTGTATTTTTTCGTCTTTTAATGAAAATTTACATACAGTTTTGAAAAAGCATGAAAAAAAGTGAAATTTTTTTGAAATTTATTTGCTGAAAAAAAAATTTTGCAATCTTATTACATTAAAATTAAATAGATAATGGCATAGCGGGAGTAATTAAATTAATGCTCGTCTATGCACAAAAAGATAATAAACAAAAATTACGTCTATTACAATACCAATGAAAAAGATAGAATTAAGTAAAAAATCAAAATAAATCGGAAATTTCCTTTTAAATACTTTTAATATCTGAGATGTTTAAACAATAGTGTGTTTTGACTTTTTTTTCGAATAATTATTTTAATCAATTTAGGAAGCAAGTAATTAGATAATATGTTTATCTTTTAAAAAATAGTTATTTTCTTATTTGTTTAAAAAAATAAAAAATACAAGGATATTTTTTAAAACAATAAAAACTAAATATCTTATGTTTGTTCTAATCTTTTTAATTTCTATTCAATAAGATTGCTAAATTAACTCCCATTTATTTTTTAATTAATAAATATTTTTTAAAAATTTAAAAAAAACTTTGAAACTTCGCACTTTTTTCATACTTTTTCAAAATTGTATCTAAATTTTCATTCAAAAGACGAAAATATACACCATATACTTTTTCATTTAAATCAAAAACTAAAAATTTCTATTAGAAATTTAAATTTGATCATGAACATCAATTTGCGCTTAATTTTATATTTGGCAATTCTATTCTAATTGTAAAAACCAGAACGGAAAAACTCTTCTAAAATTACTAACAAAATCTTTTTGAATTTAATTTAAATTTTTTTATGAACAATTTCTTTTTATAAAATGTCAAATTAATCACGTGCATTTTATTTATGACTTATATTTTTTCGTGCTATAATATTTTAATTCTTTGCTATAATAAAAAAAAATAAAATGATATAAACTAAAAAATAAAATTGATATATAATTGACACAATCTGATATAATAAATAATGCCTGTGATATAAAATAAAAATACCGATGCTATAAAATTATATGTAATGACAATATATTAACGTAGTTTCTTGTCTTCGTCTATTCAATTTAATTTGTTTTTTACTTAACTCACTACATATCAAAAAAAATAAAAGCTGTAACACATGTAACAATCTATTCCAAATCATGTCTTCTTAGCTTTAATTTATTTAGCTTACTTTACTTTATTTTTATTTTATTTTTTTATTTTCTTATCTCATCTCATTTTATTAACTTTAATTTTATTTTATTTATTTTTTTTTTTTTTTAATTTATTCTGAAGGAGCTCTAGCTCAGTACAGAAAACAAAATAAATAAATATATTAATTGAGCATTAACTAATTAGTGAATTTTGGTTTCAATTTTGAATTAATTGATAAATTAAGCTTAGTAGAAACTTTTATATATAAGATACATGATAAATGGACGATTCCTTTGAAATATATTTAGACGATGATGATGATGAAAATGATGATGAATCAATGGAAGAAATTACAACAAATGTTTTGGAAGCAAGAACACAGCATAATGATGAAACTGGCTCAAGCGATCGTCATGATTTTGTTGTAACAGTATCAGATAATGAAGAAAATATTGATCCTATTGTAGTTGCAAAAAAAAGAGGAAGACCAGCTGGCTCAAAAAATAAACCAAAAGATCAATCAACCGGGTCTAATACTCATAAAAGACCAAAAAGAAAATAGTTGACCTTTTTTTCTTTGTTTTTTTTTATTTTATATCATTTGTATTTTTATTCTACTAGAAAAATAAAGAATTATAGCAGAAAATAATAAAACAAAAATAATATTCTTATAGCATTATTTTTTTATAGCAAACAATTAAATTATTATAGCACGAAAAATAAGACCCTTTATTTATGAATTTTTTTGTATTTTTTTCAAAATTCTTTCAGAAAATACTTTACAGAAAAATTTCATTTATACTCAATTTGAATTAATTAAATAACTTCTTCTTTTTAAAAATTTTATCATCACCATAAATTAAATAGCGTAATTATCCGAATTTAGTGACATGTCACTATTTGAAATAATGACATGTCAGTAAAAAATGAGCATTGATTTAAAAAAAAGCAATGTTCAATTTATATTTTTATTTTTTTATTAAAAAATATATTTTTGGGTTTAATCCAGGACTGCTCCGAACGGTCGTTTCGACCTTCTTTTCAGTCCCCATTTAAAAAAAAAAGAAAATTTTATATTTTTTTCAATCGGCTTAATTACATTATTATGAAAGAAAAAGTGATTTTAAATGATCTTTTTTGATTAATAGAAAAATAATAAAAAAAGTGTTAGTAATTAAAAAAAAGAAAATAAAAGAGTTTAAAGTTTTGTTTATATATGACATGTCTTAAAAAATGAATAAGTTAACTTTTTTTTTTAAATACATCCGGTTTTAATGACATTCGGATTTAAGACATTTTTAAATTTCATTTTTAAATATAATTTCATAAAAGTTGAAGCTATTTTTAATAATTTTTAAGTTTTTTCACATTTAATTACATGTCACTAATAATGAATTTTTATTATCTTCAAAAACAGTGCTCAATATTGAATAACATGTCACTAAAATAGAGTATAGTAATTCAGGGTTGAACCGTTAATGGGGTAAAACCGTGAATTCTTCTTTGAATGACCATAACTTTTCTTTGAAAAAAAATTTTTCTATTATATAAAAAAAAGAATATAAAGAACGTCTTTGTTAATAAAAATGGTCAATAAAAAAGAATTTTTTATTTTTTTTTATTTCATTTAAACGACTAATCTTCGCAACTTAAAAGGAAATGCGGATCCTCAAAAAAAAACTTTCTTGATAATTGGTAAAAATTTGAACAAAGAACACTATTAAATGTGTTTTTTGATGCTGATACGAATTTCTTATTGAAAAATTCAATAACTTAACCGATTTTCTGTTATTTCAAAATAAAATAAGTTTAAGAAAAAAATGGGATTGGGGTTAAACCGTTAATTTCATTTATTGCAATAAATAGTGTGAATTTTCTATTTGATTGATATTTTAAAAAAAAACTTGAAGATGAAGAGGCAAAAAAGTTGAACAAAATGAGGAAAAAAGTGACAATAATCAGTGATGAAGAAGATGAAGAAGAGTCTGAAATTGAAATATCTCCACTGAACGACCAAAAAAGTTGTTTCCAATGTAAAACAGTATTTGGAAAAGTCAAAACAAATCAAAACAAATGGATTTCTTGTGAGAAATGTAACATACCCAAATGTAAGCGTTGAAACGTTAATGAAAGATCTTATTTTATTTTAACTATAACTTTTGAACCGTTCTGTTATTTTAAATAAAGTTTTATTTTAATTAAAGACAATATTCTCTTTTATTATTTTATATTTTTATATTTTTATAGAAAAAAAAAATCTCACAACTAATTAGCGATCAAATAAAAGAATTCACGATTTTACCCCGTTTGACTTTATTCTATTTTAAAGACGTGTCACTCAATTCGGATGATTACGTTAATAATAATAATTTATTAATTGTTCATCTATTTTTCTCAATGTTTTAATAAATTTCGAAAAAATTCCTATTTTTGTATGAAAAGTTTTTTGCATGAAAATTTGACAATGCACAACAAAACAAAAAAACAAAAAAAAAACAAAAAAAACAAAAAAAAAAAACAGAAAAAAGACAATTAAAATTTATTTTTGTTACCTGAGGCGAAAGGATAATGCGCGGCTCGTTTCCATTTCTCAAGTGAATAGATATGGTCTTTTGTCCCTTGACCTCTTTGGA
Source organism: Brachionus asplanchnoidis (assembly GCA_025491095.1). Classification (NCBI taxonomy): domain Eukaryota; kingdom Metazoa; phylum Rotifera; class Eurotatoria; order Ploima; family Brachionidae; genus Brachionus; species Brachionus asplanchnoidis. The sequence continues at coordinate 217,968 of JAILYF010000016.1, forward strand.
CTCGATGGACTCGATGCGCTCCATGGTGTACACTTCGGGATCTTTTTCCTTGTTCTCGTAGTACAACTCGAGTCGATTTGGATAGAGTTTTGCATAGCGCGCCTGCCACGACAAGCCAAAGGTGCCCGTGTTCTTTTTGAGCTGTCCCTGCAGAATGAGATCGGAGCCGGTCTCGTCGTCAAAATAGGGCTGCTTCATTTTGGCGCGTCGCTTCATCTCTATTTTGTCTGTCTCGCCATTCACCGACTCGAACACAGTCTCCACAATTTCCTGCTGCCACCTCTCCGATATAACAATGGCAAAGTCTTTGTAAATTTCCTGGTCTGCCTCGGTAAGCTTGATGCCCTTGGTGTCGTCCTCGTCAAAGTTGCCAATGTCGAAGGCGTCCGCCGCGTTCACTTCGCCGCGCGGCGGCACCAACGGCGGCGGATACTTGAGCAAATAGACTTGTTTCCAGTCGACGTCTCTGAAATAGACGTGTTCCTTGACCTCGTCGGCGCCACGGCCCCCGCAGCCCAGCCGTTTGTCGACATCGCGCGCCAACAGCGCCTCCAGCAACGAGCGGATCTCGTTGCCCATGGAGTCGGGCAGCTCGATCGACATGGTCATTGTCATCTTGTCTATTTCGTGTTTGTCTTTGGTCTTGTGTTGTCTGAACGGACTGTGTCCCTTGAGCAGCTTGAATATCATGCAGCCGAACGAGAACCAGTCGGCGCTGGAGTCGTAGGCGACGCTTTTGGCGAGGACCTCGGGCGCCATGTAGCCGTGGGTGCCGACGGACGCGTGCGGCTTTTTCTTCGAGAAGTCGCACGCCAGACCCAGGTCGGATATGCGCACGTGACCATGTTCGTCGAGCAGGATGTTGGCCGGCTTGAGATCGCGGTAGACGATGGAACGCGAGTGCATGTGCTCCAGGCCGAGTATGACCTCGGCAGCGTAGAATTTCACCTCTTTTTCGGAGAATACGCCGTGCTGCGACAAGTGGTAGTGAAGGTCGCCGCCGTTCATCAGGTCAAGGATGAACGAAAGCTTGTCGACCGTGTGGAACGCGTACGACATGCAGACTATGAACGGGGAGCCGTCGCCGTTCGACACCGACGACAGCATGATGCGCTCGTTCAGCGCCAGACTTTCGCCTTGTTTCATTTTGATGCGCTTTTTGTCCAGGCATTTCATGGCGTACATTTTGCCGGTGTCCGCCTTGCGGCACCCGTACACTTCGCCGAAGCCGCCGCGGCCTATTATCCGGTGCACGCTAAAGTCGTTCATGCTCAGCTGGATGTTCAGCTCGTAGTTTTTCCATTGGCAAAAGCGAGTGTACTTTTCGCTGCCCGCAAACTTTTCGAACAGAGAGCCGCTCAGCGAGTCGCTTATTTCTTTTTTGTAAGGCTCGAATAGGTTCGATGGCAACGAGTTCTTGTTTGTGTTCGGATTGTATTTGGACAAGTGGTTTTGAACAGACTCGAGTGTTTTTTTCGAGTATGTCTATGGAGACATTTTTTTTTAGTTTTTTTTTTTTTTTTTTAATTGAGAGAAAAAAAATAAATTTTACATGCGAGCTGGACAACAGTTCTTTCATGATAAAATGGTCGTATATGTTCTTGGCCACTTTCCATCTTTCATCGTCAGTTTCCAATTTTTCAAAATGCTTTATCTTTTAATTTGAACAAAAATTAATTAATTTTTTTCAAAGAATAAACTATGAATTTTTTTGTTAATGACAAAAATAAAGTTTTTTACGGTTTGAAAATAACCGTTTCAACTATTTAAATTAACCTTATCAATTTTCACAACTTATCTAGATTTTATCTTTATGTTTTTATGAATCATTTATCATATGTCATAAATCTTTATGACCGATTTAATTCACAACTTATCTTTATTTAGATTCTTTATGATTAATGACCTTTTTAAGTTACAACTACTGAATATAAATAGAAGTTGTAATTCTTAAAAAGGAGGGCTTTTTAACTTGTATTTTTCCTATTTACTTTAAATTAATAATAAACGTTTATTCAACACGATTTTGTTCTTTGTCTTCATTCTATCTCCTCTGAAGTTAATCGAAGGTATTCATGCCAAATTCCCTAGACTTACATATATGGTAGCAGCGATAAAGACCGATATAAACAGATAGATAATTTAAATTTCTATCTAATTAATAATCAAGTGCATATCTTGCTTCTTCCTGTGCTTTATTTACCTTGGGATATTGTGAAAATCAAATACAATTAGAACAAAATTTAATATTTTTTTTTCAAAGAATAAACTATGAATTTTTTTGTTAATGACAAAAATAAAGTTTAATTTAATTTTTTTTATTTGATTTTTTGCAGATCTTGGTCTTTATGTTGCTCTTTTTGCCTTGTGGTATTGTGAAAATCATATAATTTGAACAAAAATTCTTCATTTTTTGATTAATTAAAATTAATAAAAAATACTAGATAAAAAACTGCAAAATAGTGCAAAATACTTTGTTGCACCGTTGTTGCCTTTATTTTAATTGGCTATTGATTTTATTTACTTAAAAAATAGAAAATAAAAATATTATTTAGGTTAAAAAGGTGCAATAATTTTAAAAATATTTTTTAATAATTTTTATTTTAATTTACGGAAAAAAGGAAGAATTTTTGTTCAATTTGTAATTTGAAATTCACATCACCCTACCTTGATATTTTTTTGCCATTTTTTAGCAAAAAATGAAGGCTATGATAAAGTTTAAATCGTCATGTTTGTAACATTGAAAATAGTTACTCTTTTTGAAAGTGAAATGTTAAAAGCATCACACGGTTCATACAAGTAAGAAGCTTCTAGATGCTGATATAAAAATTTTCTTTTAATGCATTACATATGTTTTATCTGTATAAAATGGGGCTTCGTCCAAATTAATGCAGAAATTCTCTTTCTTATCCTCAATACATTTATATTTATACCAATATACCATTAAAACAAAACCCGTGTTATATAATCAGACTTGCGCAAAAGTCAGAAAAAAAGTCATTTTAAAGTATTTTCAAAGTCAAGTCACTGATTAACTTTTAAAAATTTTGACTTGAAATTTTTTTTCTGAAAAAAGTCATTTCAAAGACTTTGAGATAAAAATGACCGCCATAATAACTACATGGAACGATTATGACTTTTAAAAAAAAATAAAATTTCAAGTGACTTGACTTTGACTTTATGACTTTTAATCAACTCTGTATATAATTATCATTAAAAAAAGGTTTTTAAGCTTTAATTTAAATTTTATTCATTTATCATTAATTATTTTTATAAAAATCGAAATTGTTTTTCTAATTAACTTATTTGGCACATTATGTTTAAAATAGTTTTTTTTTAATAAACAACCTTTTTGGTTAAAGAAATAAAATTATTTTCACATAAAAAACCTTTTTTGAAATGAGAATTATTTCCAAAATCATGATATAATTTTTCACTCATATTTTGAAATGCTTTATTTGTGAAGTGAATCCAATAGTAGTTTTGTTGAATGAACACTCAAAACACTCAATCAATATCTAAAGATTTAATATCAAATAGAAAGAAAAAGGTGTCAAGTATTTTGAAGTTAAAAGTCATTTTGAGATATTTAAATATTTTTTCAAACTAAAAAAAAAAGTTTTTTAACATTGAATAAGTTTTTTATATATAAAAAGTATTTTTATCTTAACAAAACAGTTTTATTCGTTAAAATTTATTTTATAAATAATAGAGATTTAAAAAGAAAAAGCCTTTTTAAAAATGCAAATTTCTGCAAAAATTGTTTGCATATAAAATTATGCACAATACTTGTATATGATAATAATGGTCAAACATGGTTTGCTACAAACGAAAATATTTCCCTGTATTTATTTTTTTTATTTTAATTTATTATTGCAATCAAATAATATTTATACAAACGAAAAAAAAAACAAGATATAAAATTTTAATTTTTGTATGATTTTCAAATTTTTATGATAAATGTGTCATTTTTAAATGATTTAGCTGGACTTTTTTAAAATTTGAATTTCCATTTATTTGAATTGTGTTTATCTCCTAATTGATTTTAGTGCAAACCTTTTTAGTCTTGAATTTAGAAATTAAAACAATGCAAAACAATTTCTAATCAAAAAATCTATTAATTAATAGGTAAAAAAAATTGGTTAATTGATTTTTTTTTGTTTTTTACTTCCAAATTTAAATATATTTTAAATATGAGCAATTAAATTAAATACTTTAAAAATTTTGGATATCAAATTTATATGTAAAATATTTCTTATTTGAATGATTTCAATTGAAAATTAAATTCAAGCATCGTAATGTCAATCAAAAGTAGATTTGATTTCATCAGTATTTAAAAATTCTTAAAAATCTAGTCTAGACTTAAATATGCCTTTTCTTCAAATTTTTTTCTAAACTAATTTAAGTCAGTTTACATTCGAATCGTATTACCTTCTTTAAATTTAAAGTATAATCAATTCTTTTTTTAAAGTAAAATTGATTTTTCTTCTATTGTTTCCATTAATTAATAGATATTTCATTATAAATAGTTATGAATGGTTATAATTATCTATTTTCAAGACCAACAAAGTAAAAAGATAATAGCAATAAAATAAAATATTCAAACATAATAAAAATAAATTTAAATTAGGACAAAATAAAGTTCAAATAAAGCAATATTATTATTAAATTTCACTCTTGAATTTTTTAATGCTAAAAAATATTCTTGTTTAAAACATTTTTAATTTTCAATTTTTAGCTCATTTTTAGATAAGGCAAGGGGTTATTTAAAAAAAAAAACTTTTTTAAATCAATAAAAATCTAAAGAATTGAAAAAAGAAAAAAAATGATGCCAAATAAATTGTAAAATAAATGATTCAATAAGCTAAATATATTTTTGTCTCTTTTGTCTAGAAAACAACATTTTCATTGTCTCAAAAGGTCCACAAATAATTTAAATTTATTTTATTATTGTAAAAGCGCGAAGGAAATAAAAAGGAATAATTAAAATAAATGAGTCTTATCTAGATATAAAAATTTTTCAAAAATTTCTATTATGATCTTTAATTAATAAATTCAATTTGTAAATACCATGCTGCAAAAATTGATCGTTAATGGGTGGCAAATTGAAGTAAGTATTTTATTTACTATTATCGAATACTTAGTTTTAATTAAAAACTTGTTGAACTTTGTACCAAATAATTGTACTACATTACTCTTCGAGTTTGTTCAAGGAATAAAAATAAAGCATTCAAAAATAAGAATTAGCTTCAATTTACCGGAAAATTCTCAAATAAAATATTATTGATTATTGGTAAATTTTTTTTGTTGAGAGAAAAACACGAAAAATCCAAACCTAAATCTGAACATGAACACTTGAGTCGAAGTTTTAGTGGAATGGTAAAATGCAGATCCAGTCAAACAACCTGGTAAACTAACTTAAGATAGAATCAGGAGGAGTCGACAGAGATTTTTTCATGTGCCAAAAAGAACAAAAAAAAACATCTTTACAATCTAATTTTATTATTGATTTTTAAATAATTTGAAAATTTCACAATTCAATTATTGACAACTAATGATGAGCAAAATGTAATAAAATTAATAAAGCATGAGCTTTTCTCATTTGTTTTGCTATTTAAAAAATGTATTGTAAACAAAAATAGAAAAATGTAATACATTTTTTCGAATCAATAAAAATAGTCTAATCTAGTATGTGGAAAAATTCGAAAAAAAATTATTTAAGAAAATTAATTAAGGTAATATGTCATAAATTTTATTATTTTATTAAAAACATAATCTAAATATAATATGATCCGACAAACTATTTATAGGTTTATTTAAAACAAGATCTAAACTTGAGCTTATTGCAAAAGAATTGATTGAGCTTAAAAAAAATCAAGCCAACAGAACACTCACAAAATTCAAAACACCATTCGATTATGTTAAAAATCTATTGCCAAAAACCTAACCATCACAAATTAAAAGCCAATGTTACTCATTTTATAATCTAACTTTTCGGACACTAAAAATCAAAAAACCTTGTAATTTCTAATACCTAAGTCATTCGAAGCTGCTCTAAAGAAATCCCCATAATTATATTTTAAATAAAATATTTAAAATATAAATTAAGGAAAGACTCAAGGCCATGTTTGAATGCTTCAAGACCTTCGTTTGAAGCATTTTGAAAAAAAAATTCAAATAAAAAATGGATACTCGAAATAAATTAGAGAAAATTAATTAGAGCTTTGTAAAAGCTGAAATTAAAAAGAAAAAAATCACTTGATCATTCATCAAATTTTTCAATTATTACCTAAATTTGCGTTTAAACGCTCAATAAATCACAAATAGAAACTCTCCCTCACTTACTTGAGAAAGACTTGATCTCGGAAGTAATCGAAATCATCGATGGCGAAAATGAACCATTAATAAATAACCAAGTAAGTATTATAGATAAAATAAAAGCGACTCTCTACGTCTTGGAAGTAAATTGGGATGCAAAAAAGCTTGAAATTGAGAAGTCAAAATGTGTCAAAGAGGTACTTGGACGCAAAAATCGCGAGAAAATCATAGCAGAGCTATTTAACCTACTAAAATTAAAAAATTTAAGTATCTAAGAATATTTTATATCATTTTATTCGAATCTTTTTTTTATCAAATCAATGTCACTCTACAAATCTAAAAAAAAAAATTTTTTCATCTTTTTCTTGTGCTATTTTATTTTATTTAATTTTATGCTCAATTTGACTCTATTTTATATTTTCATTTTTATTTAATTTGACCGGCAAGCGGTCCTTAAACTAACTAAATAAATAAATAAATAAATCACAAATAGCTGGTTAATTTAATTTTATTTAATTCAATAATCTATTAAATTTTTAGCATTTAGTGTATTGTAAATTTCAATAGTTAAATTATTAATCAATTCTATTTTCTAAAATCAGTTTTTGACGAGCTACAATGATAAATTTAAATTTTTTTTACTCAAAGTCTTCAATGTAACTTAACTTAAATTATATTTTTTTTTTTTATTCAATTTTAAATTGCCTATGGGGCTGAAATTAATAATAATAATTAATTACAAAATATTCCTAACAGGCTGGCTGAAAAGAAGGCACTACGCCGTTCGGAGCTGCCAAGAGGAACTATTCCCTCTAAATTATATATTAAATTAAAAATATTTTCTAAAATTTAAATACGAAAAACTTTGGTTTTGTGAAGTTCAGTACAAAAGAACAGAACAAAGTGTAAAGAAATTAAATAACTTTTTTTCTAAAAATTTAAAATTAATTCTGTTAATGCAGAATGGTGCAACATTCAAAGTTGCATCAACTGTCAAAGTCTGCTAATGATGTGCAAAATCTCTGCAAAATGCACTTAGCTCGATTATATTAAAATTTAATTTCTGCTAAACTCTGCAAAATTAGCAGACCTTGAAATTTGATGCAAGTTTGAATGTTGCACTAAGTTGCATTTACAGAATTAAGTTTAAGCCTTTAGAAAAAAAGTTATTCAATTTTTTATATTTTTTTCTGTTCTTTTTTTCATTTTGTACTGAATTTCACAAAACCAAAACTTTATAATTCGCTTTTTTTTCTTTTTTTTTGTCAATGTGACTGCTTATCAAAAAAATAATAATAATTTAGAACAAAAAAATAATTTCTTAAATAATTTACATTAAAGAGAGATTTTTGCAAATATTTGCAGTCAATAAAAAATTAAATTTATTTGACTTCAATTGTTATATTCGTAGACATAAAATAACAAAATAGAAAAGTACTCATCTATTAATAGCCAATAGACTATCTAATGCTATTTAAAAGAGAAAAAGTGATAATAATGTTATTTACTTCTTCGTAGAATTTAAGCTGAGGCACTGGCTCTTCGCAACAAGCGTTGCAAAACTCCTTGAACAACAAGAAACCGATTTTTTGATTGAATATCTTCTCGAATGTATGCTCGTTCATTTTTTGCAAATGTTTGTGCATGACGCTTCGAATGCTAGAAAAACAAAAAAATTTGAAAAAAGAGAACAAATTTGAAAAGCATCACCTTCTGTCAGGTAGAATTATTTTTTTGCTAGCACTTGCGGCCGGAGTCGATTTGCTCTTCTCCATGGCCATCAAGTAGCTCACATCGGCTAGTACTGCTTCCAAGTCGGCCATTCTTCTATTAGCAACACATGCTCACACTTGGCTTTATTTGTCTAAAAAAACCAGGCACCAAATCAAACATTAGAAAGTAGCAAGACAATTTATATCTATTTTTGTTGTTGTTGTACAGAATACTAATTCACAATGATAATAGAAAAAAAAGAGAGAAAGAGAAGAAAAAATAAATATTTTTCAAATATTATAATTGTTTGAGAGGAATAATGGGATCAATTGGAGGCTACTGCGCCACACAGTCTTGGTGGCCAGATGAATTATGATAATGAGAGGAGAACGATGCGCTCAGAGTCAAATCCGAGTATAAGCATAAATTATTATAGACTTGATTAGTTGCAATTATTTGCCGTTAGCGTGATGAGCTATGAACTAAATTTGAAGCTGAACAAAACTGTATTAAATTAAAGAGCTTAGTGCTTGCAAATTATCATAAAAAATTTCTTTAATCTCAAAGCTTATTTCAGACATGAGTTAACAATGATCCGATTAAATAAAATCGATCATTTTGAAACAGCAAAAAAGTGTGTGCATCAGCTGTTTGCGGATACACACACACACACACTAAAAAAGCAACAACAACATGCATTTAGATTAGCTGTTAATCTTTGTTAGGCGCAATTGGTCACGAATCTCTTCTTACTTTATAAATAACGAGGTTTTTTGTTGTTGGACATTTTCAAGAGATTAATTGTAGTTGTTGTTCTGAAACGAATAAAGTAATAGTTGAGTTTTGAGGAATTTGGCAATCAATAAATAAAATATGGATGCATAATCTTGCTTGAGGTTGTCCTAACGACGACCATCGGTCATTAATCAGATGGAATCGTTTGAGTATTTAAAATGAGTCATTTAGCTTTTTGATTGCAACAGAAAGAACAAGAAGAAAAATAAAGAGTGACGAGGAAGTGAATTGATCCGGCGTGTTGTTAAACAATTTCAATAAATTTAAAAAATAAATATTATTTTTTATTCTAGTTGAAAATTATTGATTAAATTCTACTACTAATAAAATGAATGAATAATTCCTATTTTTGTATTTATCCCAAAACTGGTTGTTTCTCTGCGAGTCAATTTAATACTAATTTAAAATGATAATTTATGTAGACCATAAAACTTTAGTTGCTACTCTCTTCATTTTTGATTAACACATTTTTTGTAGGCATTTTTGAGCATACATTTTGACATTTTTGATTGATTAAAAATTATTCTCAATCAATATTTATATTCATAGTTATTTAACTAGTAATAAAAAAAAAGCCAGATAATTGCTTCCACAAGCACTCACAATTATTCTTCTACTCGACTCGATTTAAATCATTACTTAATTTTTTGCCCAAACTTCCCCTCTCTCTTTCTCTTTAATTCTGGCCCACTTATAAACAATGATATTTGAATTGTTTCGAGAAAATTAACCAGACACAACAACAACAAATTTAATTGATCATTCTGATCACGAAAATTAATTTAAACTAAAGCAATAATGCAATCAATTGAAGTGTTTCGATCACCAGTGCTTTGTTTCAAGGGCCATGTGATAATTTTAATTTACAAGAGACCCCGAGCTATTTTCTGGCATGGTGAGAGGCAAGAGTTAAGGCCATAAATCAACGTAAGTGGAAATATGCAAAAAATTTTAAAACATTTCAAATTCGCATTTATTTATTTGTTTTTAAGTGCTTTTTTTTTTACAAATTACAATCCTTTTTCAAAAATTTAAAAATAAAGCTTTGAAATGTTATAAAAATAAATGCAAATAAATTTAATTACGCATTTTAAAATGTTCTGATCTACTTTGAAAAATGGAATTTGATCAAAAAATTTTACTTTGTCGTAATGACCCTATGCTCCTCAAAGAGTGATTTAATTTTATTTATTTATTTAAAAAATAATTTAGGTGGAAGACCACCAGGGCTGCTCCGAAGTTGCAAATTAAGAAATTGCTCTATTAATAGAATAATAATGGAATTTGAGGTTTGTTTTTTTTTTTTTGTTTTTTGTTGATGTACAATTTTTAATTGTGAAAAAGAAAAAAAAGGAGTCTAAAAACACACATAAAAATTATTTTTTAAATAAATAAATAAAATTTGTAGAGGAAAAAAAACCCTACATCTTTAATCTAGTAAGTTAATTGATTTGAATTCATAAATTTCTTTTTTTTCCGAAAAAAAGCGTATTTTTTTTTTTACAAAATTTGAATTTGAATAAAATTCAAAAAAACTTAAAATTTATTTAAAATATAGAATTTTTACTTATCTTTACTTTTGGGCTGTAAGAAAGCTATGGCTTTCGAATCTTTCCTTAACCTTTATGAATAATTCCGTTCAATAATTACACCAGAAAATCATTCAAAAAGTGCAACAAATGTCGGAAAATATTTAATCAATAAAATAATTAAAACAAAATAAAAAGGGTCACATGTGAAAACCACTCGTGTAATAATTGGTCATTTGGATTATGTCTTCCTAAAAAATTTGAAGCCGGTAAAAAATATTTTTGCTCAAATGCCTGTAAAAATAGAATTTTTTGATTTTTTTTTATTTTTGTTATTTTTTTATTATTTAAGCCCTCTTAGTTTCAAAAATTAACTTTTACATTTTTTTACTTCGTCTTTTTAGAAAATAATTGTAAAAATTTTAAAATTAATAATTGTAAAATTCGTTTTTTTATTGTTATATTTTGATTTTTGCCTTTAAAATAAGCTTTTTTAAATGATCTGTTTTTTTTCCTAAATTGGTGAAAAAACAATCGAAATTTTATAAAATAAAAATTAAATTTAAAATCAAAAATAAATTTTTTTCCTATAAGTCTTATATGATTTTGAATCCTCGTCAAATTCTCTTTCAGATAAAAAAAAATTCAATTTTACCTTCGAATCAAAAAAGTAGTGTTGGTTTTACCTCTTTTTGCTATATATGAATTGTTTTTCTCAAACAAAATGTTTTCCTTTCAAAAGAAAATTCACGATTTATTTATCATGTAAAACATGTTTTTTTCTTGATTCCAATAGAAGAGGAAAAAAGCGATAAATCTTTTTATTTGAGACACTTTTTTTGAGTTAAAAATCTTCATATTAAAAAATCCTTTGATATTTGTAGTAAAAAAAACTTAATTTAACTTTTATAAATTTATTAATTGAAAAATTGAAAATTTTTTTATAATGAATTTAAACAAGCGAAGTGTTAATGAGTCTCTTGATTGAGGCATGTACACACTAGCCTGCTGATTAACCTTGAAATTAAGAAAAACAGAGACGCTCAAAAATGTAGAAATACAAAAATGTATAATTTTTTGAATATTGAATCGATTTAAATAAATTAAGTGTTTAGAGAAATGTCAATTTTTTAACTAATTGAATTTTGTATGTTGAATAATATTAATAATTTTGTATGTATATAACAAAATGAATTTTTTGCTCAATTGTAAAATCGATATTTAATTGTCCATTAAATTTGTCTACCCTCTTTTATTCATAATATTATATTACAATTTGTCCATGAGGCTTAAATTTTAATTAAATAAAAAAAAATAAAATTAATAGATTAATATATCACCAAAAAAAATACTTAGAATAAAATAAACAGTTCGATGACCAAACTTTATTTTATTTGAAAAAATACGGAATTTAAAAAAAATGAAAAATCTTTAATTAGCTCATCACAAATAATGAAAATCAAACTTATATCTAACTTATATATCAAACTTACATCTAATCTTCTTGCTTGTCATTAACGAGAATCGGTCAAGAAATTCTAAAGATGAAAATTTGGGTGAAAATTTGAGACACGGTTAGCCAGCAATATTAAAAAAAGTTTTATTGATTCAGTATAAATAAGACATCAGGTACAATATCAAAAGAAATTATCAGAAACTATTGTAAATTCAATTTTGAGTCAAGTTGATGATGAAATTGAAGATATTGAGGCTCAAGAAGCAGATTTAGTTCAAGATAAAGTTGAATTTGAGACAAATTCTGATTAAAATTTTGAGATTCCAAAAAAGAAAAGAGGAATTACTTCTGGTTAGAAATATAAATAGAAATCAGTTCTACAAAAAAGGAGAAAAAAAAAATTCATTTTCTAACTTATTTACTTCTTTTGCTACGACTCAAATCTTGACATGTCATACATGATACTTTAAACCTCTAAATAAAATATAAAAATATTTCATAAACTATTGGAAAAATATTTTTTCAAAACAATTAAAAGAATAAAAGCTTTTTTTGTTTTTCTAAAAATGACATAGAACTAATGTTCTTTTTTTGTTTTGACTTTTTAAAAATTTTAATAAATTAATTTTTTTTTTGATTAATATTCACAAAAAATAATCGTTTGAGATATATTTAAATAAAAAAAAGATTAATGAATGATTCTGCCAGCACTCATCAATTTAACAGAGATTTACATCTAATTCTTGATTTATATTTATCTTTGCTTAATCTACCCGACAAAATTCTCTATTCAAAATTTATTTAAGAATGTGATATGACAACTTACCATTATTTAGTAAGATTAAAACCTTAGTCTGACACCACTATCAAGCTAAAAAAATTCAAAAGAATCTCTCTACTTAAAAAAAATTCATTTAAATAAGAAAAAAGCTTTCAATTCAAGATTTATTTCAAATCCGACTTCTTTCTAGGGTTAATTTAATGGTCTAATTAAAAATTATTTTTTTTAAATTTATTTTATTTGAATGATATTTAACTCGAACTTAAATATTACTAAAAATATTTAAAGAACTCTATTAGCAATGTATGTTTCTAATTGTCTAAACAATAAAACTTCGTATACTCTAAGACTTATGACTTATTTTTAATACCTTTTTTACTAATTTATTTAAAAAAAACACGGGAGTTTGAAAAAAAATAAAGCTAAAAATAAAATAAATTGAAAAAGCTAATTTATTTTAAGTTCTAGATATACATGGAAATATCCAAAAGTTTTAAAGTTTTAATTAATACTGCACCTTTAATGCAGATTGTGTATGATTTTTTAGATGATTATAAAAAATTTTTACTCCTCAAACCCAAAGATCAACATTAGGTACCAAATATTTTAAACTTTTGCATGAAAATGTTTAATATTTCTCATTCATAATGCAAAGAACTTCCTTTGAACAATGCCAAGATATTTCTATTAAGAGAACTCTTTTTAATTTGAATAAAATAAAGTATAAAATTCTATATGAACTAGGAAATTTTTCCGAATATTTTTTTTAAAGAACTTTTTTTACTAGTATTTAGCTAATCTATAATTTAATTTAATTTAATAAAATTATTTGCAATGAAAAAATCTTACAAATTTTCCTCATAATTTTTAATTTTGAAAATTTTTTTATTAAAAATAGTCCTAAATTTCTAATTGCTTTGCTTGGTTTAAAAGGTTCGGTTGATTAAACCTTGAACAAAAAAATTCTTTTCATTTTATTTGAAAAAATCTTATTCAGAATAAATTCCACTTAATATTCATTTTTAATACAAAAGTATGGCAATTAAATGTTATCCTGTTATTTGTTAGTCTTTTGGCATAAATGACTCAAAACTCAAATAGAAAAATTTATACCATAAAATAAAGAGTAGAGTAGAAATAAATGGTTCTAACTTGAAGACCGATGCTACATCTAGATAAAAAATATAGAGAGCAAAACTTTAAAAAACTTATATCGCTTGAGCAAACATTTCATTTAAATCTATTTAATTGTAAATGATCTTGAAAAAATATTTCTCATTAATTGTAAAAAATAAGCTATAAATAGCTCCATAAATCAGTGTGAGAAGTGAACTGAAAAGTTTCATCAAGAAACAATATCCTAAAATTAATTTGGTTCCAGATTGTAACAGTTTAAGGCATTATCTTTAAACTTAACTACTTTTTCTAATAAAAAAAGGTAAAACAAAAAATTCTCTAAGTGAATACTCATCTTGAGTTATAATTTTACAAGCAACAAATTTACCACAACTAGCTCAAAATATACACTTTCATGGGCAAAATAAAAATAATTTAGAATTTTTAAATTTTTAGATTTTTTGTTCAATTATTCAGAAAATAATAAAAAAACTCAACCAAATATTTAGTTATCAAAATTAAAATTTAATATTTTTTAAAATATTACACAAAAAATCTAAAAATATGACAATGCAGAAATGAAATTTTTTTTGCATTTTGACCTTTAAGAAATGTTCAAAAAAAATTTGAAAATTCTTTTATTTTATTTACATAAATTCTTCAAAATTATATCCTTCCTGCAAAACAATTTGTAAATAAGAAATGCTAACCAACTGGTATTGTAAAATATATCTAAATGTAAATTCAAATAACATGGATTTTATATTTGAAGAGGAATAAAAATGGTGAAATACGTTGGGGTGACAATTACGCCAAAGCTGAAAAAAACTACTCTTTTAGATAACATTATCACTAGGCTTACTGTGACAATCGTGAGCCAAACTAAAATTCACACTTAAATTTTATTATGCCTGGGTAACGCTTGATGCTTATTTGTCCTAGAGTAACAAGTCAGTGATAATTGAAATTAAATTTTGCATTTTGTCACTTTTTTTCTTCTGATAATTATTTCTCTAATGAATTCAAAAATAAAAAATAATTATTTTAATTGATATACACATTTGATGACCTTGGAAACAGCCAAACTCAATAAATTAATTTGGTGCTTTACTTTTGTTGGTGGTGATGGTGGTGGCAAAGTCTGTGCGAATAGAGAGCTAATTTGGTTCATTCTAAACGTTGTCGATTGATGACGATGATAAAAGATACTCAAACTATGAAAATAATTTATTATTATTTTTAAGAGAGAATATTAATAAAAAATCAATAAAAGCATAGCAGGAAACTAGAAAGAAACGTAAAGCCAACATATTATTGATTAAGACTTGGCGAGTGTTCAAATAATAAAAAAAAAACTATTAAAAAAAAATTAAATTTTTAAATTTTTTTTAAAGATTAAAAAAACCATGTTGTCATGGAAAATCTACTTGATTAACAAAAAACCTTAAGTATTAACATTATTAACTATGTTTAGAGAATATTATGGTTACAAAGGACTTAATTGGCTTCAGATTGAGTAATCGAGTTATTTACCAACTTATCTTTGTGTTGATTTAAACAATTAACTCGTCGGGCGCTTGTGTTTACCTACTTCATTTAATGCTTTATGTAGCCGCTCTTCTCAATTTTCACTCAGTTCCATTATTTATTGATTTTTTCCTAATCCATCTTTATTTTTCTCTCTCTCTCTCTCTTTTTTTGTGTTGCTCACTAATGTTTCTTTTTTTCTATAATTTAAAAATCATTTGATAAATCAATTCCGACAATTATGTAGAATTTTGATTATTGAGTAAGATTAAAAATATTATTTGCTCTTGATTAAATATTAACTTGCATTGAGAGAGAGAGAGAGAGAGAAAAACTTTTTATAACTCAAATAACCTAATCTGTTTAATTTTTTATTGTTAGAAATTTTTCAAAATTAAATGGGTAAGTTTGAGCTTTAAAATATAAAAAGAAATGCGTCGATAAAATAAAATCTTTAATTAACAATTTCCTCTTGCTTCTTTTGAACAGAATTCATATTATTTTAGGAAAATTTAACAAAAACCGAGTAATCTCCATTTGCCATAGAATTGATTTCAAAAAGTCACACAACTTACAAGATAGATTAAAAAGGAAAAACTAATTAAAATTTTTTTTATTAAATTTTGTGACTTGACAAAATTAATAAAAAATTAAATAGTATTTTTAGTTTAGAGAAATTTGAAATTTGAATAAGATATATTTATTTTAATTTTTGGTAAATACACAATGCTATGGTGATGATGTAAGTAAAAATACTTATGACCAAAAAAGTTTATTTTAAATTTTTAAAGAGGAATTTGAATAAATATCTAAATAAAAAAGTAGAAAAAAAAGAGGGCCTGACCGGGGATCGAACCCGGAACCTCTCGCACCCAAAGCGAGAATCATACCACTAGACCATCAGGCCTTGCTAGTCTTTTTAAAAATTTTCAATTTTTAAAAAAAAGATAATTATTCTGCTACTTTCTTTTGGTTGATTTAATAAATTGAATTTTTCAGTGGCATAATTTTCAATAATAAACTGCTTCGTTACTCGCTTAAAAATGCACAAAACTAATCAATATTTAATAAAAAATTATTTCCGGTCTAAGAGTAATTATTAATTTTTGTTATTGTTTAAAAAATAAGAGCAAGGCCTGATGGTCTAGTGGTATGATTCTCGCTTTGGGTGCGAGAGGTTCCGGGTTCGATCCCCGGTCAGGCCCTCTTTTTATCTGTTCATAATTTATTAATTTTTCTAATTGAATAAATATTAACTTTTTAAAATTTTAAACAAACACGCTGATTAACAATCTGAAATTCCTAAATGATTTGTCAATAAAAAACAGTATGACTTGAAGCTAAATAGAAAAAAAAATTCCATTAAAATTTAATAAATTTTAAAAATTTATTAAACAAATATTAAATAAAAATTGTTAATCGATAATTAAAAAATATGCACACAATAAAAAAAGCCAATGCTATATACCAATTAATTTACTCACACTCTCATATTTCCAATTGTCTTCCTCGATGTCGTTCAACATCTGCCTCAATTTATCCATTCGGTCTTTGTGGGCTTCTTTAACCGAAATGGAGTGCTCGCTTTCAGCATGAACATTTGCCAAGGCCTTCTCAGCAATGTCCAATTTTGACAACAAACTATTAGCTAGAACAATCGAGTGCTCGTCCACAGACACACTGCCTGGTGTTTGAAACAACGCTTTGCGCGAATTATTAATCCTTGCCATTTCTTTTAAATTTTAAACTAAAAAAATATCAAAAAAAAAAAAAACTCAAAAACAGAAATCACCCCATTTTTATAAATAATAATAAATTTAATAAATATTTATTTTTCTAAATTTATTTAAAAAATTTACATTAAACTCAAAGTAAATGACAAAAAAATCATTAATATTGTCTACTTCAGATCTACAAACTGAATTTCGCTGGCTAGCAAAATGTTATTTGGTAGAGGTTTAGGCTGCGGTGATAGAACCGTAAAAGTTCCTCTCTCCTGGTCTACCTTGGTTCTAAAGGAACAAAATTAAAAATCGGTTGTCATGGAAACGAATAAAAATTACACAACTAAAAATCCAGCTACATTCGTCTCAATAATATTTGAAGTATCCGTTTCATCTTCGGCATAGCTCACCGCTAATAAATGATTGACCAAATTAGAAGCTGCACAACAAAAAATTAAATAAAATATTTTTTGTTCATATTTTTTATTTGTACATACATGGTGTGGTGGCAAAAATTTTTGTCGAATTGTCCTCCATTTTCATTCCCATGGGTAGCAAGTGATCGGGCAATTGAGGCGTTCCAATCTTGTATATTTTAACTTCATTGAAGCCGATCTCGATGCTGTGTGGGTACAAAGGCTTTTGAGCAGTGCCGTAAAAATATTCACTTATTTTCAAATTTTTGCTTTGAGTCTTAACATCAAGAGATTTTTGGACAACACCGCCTGACTTTGGCAATGACAAAATTTTGATATAATCACTCAAATCTCTTTTAAGCTCAACTCTTAATCTTTCTTGGTCAAGTACCAAAATAACACTAACCTCAAACTCATTGGCCGCATGAAAAAGACTCTTAAGTCCTTCATCTTTGATCCATCCAGACGTGTTTATGATAACACCACTATACAAACTGTTGCTTATTAATTCAGAACGCAGACTGATGGCATCTCGTAGAGATGTAATCAATCTGCGGTAAAGAACTGGGTTGTGACTGGGGCTCTTGTAGCCGAAATTATAAGTTATTTGAGAGTCTGTGCTGAAGCCCTCATCGACCAGCGCTGTTCTTTCGACCACCAAAGCACTTAGAGTTCCTGGCAAGGATATTGAATTTTGGTTTACATCTAAATCAACAAAAATGGGAAA
The DNA here is from genome assembly GCA_025491095.1 of Brachionus asplanchnoidis. NCBI lineage: Eukaryota > Metazoa > Rotifera > Eurotatoria > Ploima > Brachionidae > Brachionus > Brachionus asplanchnoidis. Next base: position 236,070 of record JAILYF010000016.1, read on the forward strand.
ATGTCCAGATCTGGCAGCCCAGTTGAGCAGCATTCGGCATAGAGTAGTCTTGCCGACATCGTCTGGACCCACTACCATGACCCTTGGACCCGCTGTTTTAGTCTCCTCTGCTTTGACTCTAAGCTGTTCCAGAGCCGTGTGTATATTCACATAGTAGACCATCGGTGTCTCTTTGGCAACATAAGCGTCTTCTAAATTTCCTGTCATTTTAATTGGGGTTAAGGTAAATAAAATTTATTCATAAAAAAAAATTCTTTTTTTTCTATTTTCTAAAAGGATATTGTAAGTGTACAGCCGTGCCAAGTAAATACGGCAAATTTTCCACCATTTTGAAAGGTGTACTCTTTATTTTTGGATAATTCGGTGCCGAATATTTCGGCAAAACCGGATTTGAGCTAAATTTTAATAATTTAAGGTAAATGAGTGACAACACTTGATTGTTTTGATAGTACCTGGATGGTGCATTTGCCAGTTGTTTCGATTCGAAGCTCGCTCAATGGATCAATAGTAAAGTCTTGCTGATAATTTATTGTTTAGATGAAGGTGAAAAATAACTGGTTTAAGCTAGCCTACCGTTCTGGGCTTTTCAGATTTATCCATTTTATTTTTTTTAATTGCTTCTCAAAATAATTTTTAATGTATTGAATATATTTGCATATGTATCATTTATTTTAAACACATTATTAAATTAACTTTTGAATTTTCAAGATTTAATTTAGATATTTTTTATGTCTAAAATTGAATGATAAATATTTTTAAAGATGGTCAAAATTAGATATTTAAAAAACTGCTCAAAGCTATTCAACTTTATCTTAATTCCATACAAAAATAGAAAAAGCTTTTATCAAATTACAATTTTAAAAGAATTCAAGTGAATTTTATATAAAACTTGCACTCTATAAGAACGTTGTATATGAGACATTTGTTAATTAGAAATTTTCTGGTAAAAATTGAAAACGCCGCCAGCATTTATCAATTCTATGTTGAAATTATTTATGAACAAAAAACTAGTGAATTATCATTTGTTTTTTCAATTTATTAAAATAACTAATTTAAAAATCAAATTATTTATAAATTTATATAAGATTTTTTGCTTGAAGTTAAAAAGTTACATATTCAGCTAAATATGCTAGTTCCTATGCTTATATTGTCAATTTTTTACAAGACGTTAGTGAGACCGATACTTATGTATGGTATTGATTGCCTTAACTTAAGGAAAAGTGACATGCTAATGATAAAGAGATTAGAGGGTAACATTGTGAAGAAAATTGTAGGAATACCCACGAGAACTAAAACCACAAGTCTATTTCACGCGTTAAAAATTGACCTAACACTACACAAATTAAAATTAATGAAACTTGAATTATACATAAGGTTGCATAACGATGATTACACTAGATCGATCTTAGCCGAATTAGAAAGTATGTTTATTAAAGATGATTTCATAAATGAAGTTTATGAAATTAGCGGAATATCACAAATGAATTATGGAACCTCCACCTTTGACGCATGCAAAATAGCAATAGATAGATTAAATGAGCAAAAGAAGTTAGATATGAAGTGTGATGAACTCAGCGCTCAAGTCACTCATGCATTTTTCATTAAGGACAAACAGAGAATGTCAAACACAGTCGCCGAATTATTAAAATTTTAAATATATTAACTAGTTTGTATAAACATAGCCTATACCATTACGACCATATATTATTCTAAGACTCAATTAACATCACCTTTTTTTAGATGAAATTGAACTATGTCCCTGTAAATACGTTTTCTTTTCTTTTATGCAATTGTTTATTAGATAACTTAATATGACAATCATATCTTAAAATATTTTTGTTTTGTAAAAATTTTAAGTATGCTTTATTTCACAGCATACTTAGTTAATGTGGTCATTTGAGGACCCTTGCCTAGTCTGAAATAAATAAATAAATTGTCAATTTTTTCAAGAAATGTAAGAAAAAAATATTATATTTTATTCGATTTCTTTTTTATTATTTGTTTTTATATTTTTGCATGGATTTTCCACTTAAAAACAAATCAAAACGTGGTAAGAAGAAAAAAATAGATTGTGCTCAAGAAAATGAGTATCCTTTTATAGAGTCTGAATGTTTTTCAATTGACGATGAGCCAATATCAGCGAAAAAAATAAGAAAAATCCAACATGTCCATGTAATAACCAAGTTTCTCAGTGAAAGATAATCCAAAAATACAAAGGATTTTCTTTACCAAACGGATGTACTAGAAAAAATAATTTTTTTCAATTAAAATCAACCATTTTTGATAAAAATATAATGTAATTTCATTTTGTTATGATTTTTCTATTTTATTTGACATAAATTATAAAATAAATTTGGCGAAAAAAATTTTATCTTTTTTTTTATAATTATAGTTCATGTTTAGAATTAATTTGTTAGGAGTTTACAAGAATTGTCATTTAAAAATAATGACAATCAATGAATTGTTTCATTTCCAACAATTATTAACAATTAAAATGCATAAGTATTTTTAGTTAAAATTGGATTATATTTTTTAAAGTTTTTAAGTTAAATTGATAATTAAGCTACAAACAATTTTTCATTGTTTTCTAGGACAAAATAATAATTACTGTCAAGTCCAAACAAACTCAGAAATACATGACTAGAAAGCGCAAAAGCAAAAAATAATTGATAAACCGGAATTTTCAAGCATTACTTTTTCAAAAAACTTTGATTTTCTTTTCTAAAAATTTTTTATATTTTAATTTAATTTTGTAAATAAAAAAATTCTATTTTTAGATTATTTAAAGTTTTATGAATTTCAATTTTTATTTTAATTTTTGTGAGAAAAATTTATGATTAAAATTTGATTTTCTAATTAAATTTACTATGATAAAAAAAAATAGAATTACATTAATCATATGCTAATCTGTTTTTAATGAAAAATTACGTGATTGTCGTAAAATTACTAAACTAAAAAAAGTAAATTTCAAAGTAAAAATGGTTAATGGTAAATTTTAGTAAATAAATAAAGTACCCAAATTGTGTTATTCATTTTTAAAAGGATGAACATAACAATGATTTACGTTTTAGGTCATTGTGCTGCTGGAAATTGAACTGATTATCAAACAAACAACAGAAGGTTTTTGATAGAAAAAATGGTCTGATCTGATTTTGATCCGATTAAATTCTACGTAAAATCAGTTTATCATAACTATACTGTATTTTAAGCAAAAAAATAAAATTGTGTAAAAGAATCTAACATTAGTTTAGTTTTCAATTAAGGCAAAATTTCAATCAATTTTTATTGTTTTGTGAGACAAAAAACTAAACCAAATAAAACCACGGTTCTTTGGCACAAACAAAAAGCTGATCTATCTAACAATTGACTACTTACCCACATTTATTAGGTAAGATGGAAAAAATCATAAAAAGAGAAAAAAATATACAAATAAATTAAAGTTATCAAAATTATGACCATAATTATTTGGTTGTACTATTAAGAAAAAAAATAAAATTCAAATCTAATTATGGCAATTAATGAAATAAATAAGGCTAAAAAAGGATTTCATATTATTTTTGAGCTTTTTAGCCTTTTAAATATTTTCATAATATATAATAAATTTGGTCTTATTTCTAGTTCGTTTAGTTTATTTGCACCAATAAATACAAAATCTAGATGGTCGCAGTAGATCGATTGACAGAATTGATTTTTTTATAACTTAACTGATATCTTAAATTTATGCTTTATCCTAGTTTTAATTTTACAAAAATATTGATTAATTTAATCATAATAATAAATCTATTATTATGTGAACGCCGCATAATTTTTTTTCCTTGAAATTAAAATTTTTATAATGTGAATAAGAAATTTTATTCGGAAAAAAATTTGTTTTTCAAAATAATTTTCAAAATTAAAATATCAAGATTAACCATATTGAATAATAATTTTTTTTTAAATGATAAAATTGAAAATACAGATGTTTTAATTTAGAATTAGAACAGTTCAAAAAAAAATTGAAAAAATTTCAAGTACTTTAAAAAATAATTGCTTTTATTTTTTTGATAGAAAAAAATTTTAAATTTTAAATAATAAATTTTTAAATTTCTTTTTTATATTTTTTTAGCATCCTCTTCCTCCACGGATAAAAAACTGCATTCAAAATTTATTTTCATACATTATATTCTTTAAGTTAGTTTGAAGAAGCCGCTGACTTGCCACTCAACAAAACAAAAAATTCAATAAACAAGTTTGTTTATCTTTTCACAAAGAATGACGTAATAAAATATAAATATTAAAAATAAATTGTTGATTTAGAAAAAAAAAATTTTTATCATCACTAAAAAATTTGCATGCCAGTCTTTTTTCTATGGAAAATTTGTTCGTTTAATTCTGTACATTACCAACTTTTTCTTTTAAAATATTACATAACAAAAATGATTATTATTCCAAAAGTTGAGTTCATAAAATGTGTTATTTAGTAATAAAAATCCTTAATCAGCTCTAGATATTTTTATCATTTTTCTTGTCTCAAAATTTTCAATTTTAACAAAAATCTCTTAACTTGAATAGATGACAGACAACTTGTTCAAAGCAGATGGCGGTCACAAACTGACCAGGATTGAAACATTTCCACTTGAATTTACCATCGATGCGACCAATGATCCTAAAGAAACAACAGAACCTGGAGATGAGCGAGCCAATACTGAAATAGTCTCTGTCACCACCACTACTCAAATTTCTTCAAAAAATTTAATTGTTTCATCGTAAAATTAAAAAAAATCAAAAAAAAAAAAATTAATTTTAACTCTAGAACTTATGACTCATGGAACCCTTGGAACTGGTTTTTAGCCAATTTAAATCTAATCGAAACCATAGAGACAAATATGTTCAAGTGTGTAAAAGCACCATTGGAACGCTACCATGTCAATATTCGCAACAACAGTCTCAAAATTTGGACTGTAAGTGCCAATACAGAGTCAAAAAATATTCCAATTGTTCTTGTGCATGGATTTTGCGGTGGTATTGCCATGTGGATACCTAACATAGACTATTTGAGTGAATCAAGGCCTTTGCATGCTTTTGACTTGCTAGGCTTTGGTCGTAGTTCTAGGCCTAATTTTAGCTCAGACCCGATAGTAGCCGAGACCCAATTTGTAGAGTCGATTGAAGACTGGCGCAGAGAGATGAAAATAGAACAATTCATTTTGCTAGGACACAGCTTTGGTGGTTATGTGTCCACAGCGTATTCAATCAAGTATCCGCAGCGAGTCCGCGCTTTGATTTTGGCTGATCCGTGGGGTTTTCCGGACAAGCCAGCCACTAAGGCCGATGTTCAAATGCCCATGTGGATTAGAGTAGTAGCCAAGGCGAGCCAATACTTTGGGCCATTGTCAGTGCTCAGAGTGACCGGAACATTTGGTGTTCGCGTTCTAAAGCATCTGAGGCCCGATTTTAGGAGAAAATATGTTAATTTGCTGGAAGATCCAGATGCCATTTATGACTACATTTACCATGCGAACAGATTTCATCCGAGTGGTGAGGCCGGCTTCAGAGCCATTGCTGAATATTTTGGTTATGCAAAAAATCCAATGATTCACCGAATTGACAAGGTAAGCGACAATATTCCCATTTGGTTCATTTATGGAAGTAGATCTTGGGTGGACAGTGAGCCTGGCTTCGCTTCAATCAGTCTAAGACAAAATTCGGTCTCTACTTCAGTCAAGGTATGATTAAAAATATAAAAATTAAAAAATAGTTATTATTTATTAAAAGCTAATAACAGGCGCTGGTCATCATGTTTACGCAGATAAGCCCAATGAATTCAATGAATATGTCAAGTATATATTTGAATTGATTGATGAGTTTGATATGAGAGAGGGCTCGGACTCAGATGCCGTCCAAATTGAACAATAGAAAGAGATTTTTTACTTAATTTTATATTCCGGTGTTTTTTTTTCTTCTTGAATTAAATTGTTTATATCACATTTAGTTAAAGTCACGTTGATTGGCCATCAAAGTGACTTGTCTGAGGCTATTTTCTATTCATTTAAATTTTATCTAATTAATAAAATATTTTATAGTTATTAATTATTAGGAAAACTTGCTTTTTAAATAAAAAAATTTATTTTTATTTTTGATAAAGTTGCGTTTATCTTTTTAATATACACTACTATAGTGATGATGCAAGTATAATTACTTCTGACCAAATTTTTATTTTTTTAATTAATAAAAATTATTTTAGAGGATTTTGAAAAAATTTGAATAACCATTAAATTTAATAAGAAAAAAAAGAGGGCCTGACTGGGGATCGAACCCGGAACCTCTCGCACCCAAAGCGAGAATCATACCACTAGACCATCAGGCCATATATTTCAAATTACTTATAAACAAAATAATTAATCAATTTTATTTGATCCATTGCAATAATTAGGTTTTGAAATAAAATTTGAAAAATAAATTTGTTTATTTTATATGGTCTAGTGGTATGATTCTCGCTTTGGGTGCGAGAGGTTCCGGGTTCGATCCCCGGTCAGGCCCTTTTTTCTCAAAACTAGATTTGACTCTGTTAAATTTCATGATCAACATTTAAAAAAATACTATTAGATATAAATCTTAAACTTTAAGAAAAATTTGATTAATTTTTTTATTAGAGCTTGTGTTCTTATGTCTTAAATTAAAAAGATAAAAAAATTCATTTTTCTTGTTTAAAAACAATTAAAAACAAAAACAAAAAAATTTAAAAACAAAATTTATTTTTCTTGTTTTAATTGATTAATTCTTTTTATTAAGAAATGACATTAAAACGATATTTCAGAAGTTCAGCAATAGCTTTTGGAAAAACCCTATCACCTGATCCAAAATTACCAAAAAAAAACAAAAAGGACACACTATCAATAGTATTTTTTTTAACTTATAAAAAAAAATATAAAAATTATAAAAAAAGTCACAATTTTTTATTGATCACAAAACAACTAGAGTCAAAGGCGGGAACGGAGGAGATGGTCTAGTTTCATTCATGCATTTGAAAGGTAATGAATTTGCGGGACCTGATGGTGGGGATGGTGGCAATGGAGGTCATGTCATATTCAAAATGGAACCAGGTCTGAAATCATTAAACAAGATTCAAAGTATTTACGAGGCAGAAAACGGTGAAGAGGGTCGATCATTTCACATGAAAGGAAAAAGTGGTCAGCACTTGGTCATCAAAGTTCCCATCGGAACAATTTTTAAATCAGAAAATGGGCACACAATTGAAGAACTTAATGAAAAAAAACCAATGTTCGTGTCAGCTAGAGGTGGTGCAGGAGGAAAAGGCAATCATTATTATTTGTCCAACGATAACAAGCGCCCAACACAGTTTGAGTCCGGTCACAAAGGAGAACAATTTGTCTATGACTTGGAACTTAAATTAATTGCTGATGCGGCATTGATTGGTTACCCCAATGTCGGAAAATCTTCACTTCTAAATGCACTTACCAGAGCCAGAGCCAAAATAGGCGACTATTCTTTCACTACTTTACACCCACATGTCGGTGTAGTTGAATATGAGGACTTTAAACAAATATCAATCGCTGATCTACCCGGTATCTTGCCTGATTTAACTCGCGGTCTAGGAACCAAATATTTACATCATCTGGAAAAATGTAAAATTTTGATATTTGTCATTGATTTGTCATTAAATCCGGAGCAGCAATTCAAAGACATGACTCAGGTGTTGAACATTTTTGATTCTAGTTTAATACAAAAAAAGCCTAAAATTGTTATAGGACATAAAATAGATGAACAAGTGTCCAAAGATAACTTTGATCAACTGAAAGAAAAAATTCATCTACCAATTGTACCAATGTCGGCCCAGAAGAAAATAAATTTAAGCAAATTTTTAAAAATTTTACGCCATGTATATGATGAATATGGAAATTAAATTTTATTTTTGTCCTTAAAAAAAATATTATCCTAATAAAGTGTTAAATTAAAAAATGTATTTTAAAAGGGCATTTTTTTAAAAAAAAGAAAATATTCCAATTAATGGACAATACAGTTAGTCTGTTATCAAACATTCGAACTGTAACAAACTGATTAAAATTATTGGTATAAATTCAAAAAATATTTTTCCAAAAATATATACCATCTTGCAAATAAAATAAAGTAAAATGTATAAAAAAAATTTAAACTTGGGAAATTGTTCTCTATTGCTTGACATCCTAAAGTCTCCATTACCAACCAGTCCCGTAATTTTGGACTTTTCTTATATGAAAAAAGAGACAAGACGCTCGGTCCCTACTGAGTTCTATTTGTATCCAAGTAGCCAAGATACTGGTTATTCTAATCAGCCTCAGTCTCTTACTGTGCCAGTCAAGAGAAAATTAAATTCAATAGAAGAAAATGACGAAATTCAAAATCGCTCGGAAAAAAGAAGAATCATTTCTTCCTCTACCACTGTTGAACAATCGTCCAGCGCTGTTTCCTATTCGACTTCATCGGCTTCAGTCACATCCAATCCAACTTATGCCACAATGAACAATATTCCATCAAATAGTTATGAATATATAACATTTTGCTTCAACAATAATCAATCTTTCTTTCAACCAGCCACAGAATTTGACAACTTTTATTTTTCAACCCAAAATTTTGATAATGTTTTGTATGATTGAAATTTGATTTAAAAAAAATCAGTATCTTTATAATTAAATAAATAAAAACAACCAAAAATCATTTTTAATTATCTCTTACAAACAACAAGTTAATCATAAAGCATTCTGTTAGTATTAAAACAAAACTTTGTTTGAAGTTTAAATTTTGAGTTATCTAAGCAACATATAATATGTTCACACTTTTTAATTATATTTCTTAAAATTTAAATTACAAATAAAAAAAATTTATTTAAATTTTTTAAAATAAAGATTTAAAGTAGAACAAACTTTTTATATGCCATAAAATTATTCAAAATATAATTAAGATCTTTAATAAAACATGGGATAATTAAAATTGAATAACTAGTCCATTTTTTGATCAATTTATCGCAATCTAAGTTAAAGTTTCATTTAAATTTTTTAATATTATGATTAAAGTAATTTAATTTTTTTTTTTATAAAAATAAAATAATATTAATCTATTCTTGATTTGATTAATTTAACAACAATTAATTTAATTTTAGCTGTCCTTTTTAATTTATTTGTAATTCTACAATATCTTATCTTGAATATAAAATTTTACCAAAAGTGGTACCAATTTATAATATCATTCTTGATCAAAAAAATTTCCAAAAAATACATTCAACTTTTGTTACAAAAAAAATAAATTCAAGATAAAAAATCAAAAAACATTTGTCGATGATAAAATTTATCTTCAGAAACAAGTCTAGTAAATAGTTTGACCAGTTAGTCACAAAATTTTAAAAATCAATCATAGTTTCCCTAAAAAAATTTATTCGTTTAATTTACAATTTTATTAATCTAAATATTTAAATTTAAATTTTTTTTTAATAATCATATTCTGATAAAATAAAGACCAAAATTATCTATAAAATTTAAATTATTTAGAAATTAAAAAATCGATATATTATGGATTAATGATGTGGATTCCCATGTACTGCTAAGTATTCCATTACAATTATTAATTTTATTAATTAAAATTTAATTTTTTGAAAAGCATTTTTAACTTGTCGTGTTTTTTTTTTAAATTAAAATGATTATACAAAAAAATCAATTCTTCAATTTAAATTCAAAAAGCTAAATTAATTGTCTGTTTTCAATTTTTTTTTAAATTTTCTAATCTGTAACTTTAATAACCTTTGTTTTGCCATTTAATTCAAGTTTTTTTTTATGAAAAATTTCAAAAATAATAATTTTTTCATTTCTATTAATAAATTAAAGCATGAGTAGTGAAGGTGATAAAGAATTAGATGATTTGTTGGACACAGCTTTGGAGGATTTCGACAAAAAACTTGATTTAAAAGAAGAAGATAGTTCGTACACAATCGAAAAGACAAATATAGAAGTTGAGGAAGACTTGAAAAGTGACGGTGAAGCCAAATCAGCCAAACTCAATCAAGATGAAATGAAATTGTTCGAAGAAATTTTCAATGATGAAAAAACTAAACAGTCCATGATGCAGTTTAAAGATGTTCTCACAATGTTTGGTGATCAAACTGGCAATTCAGGAGATGCCAAAAATTTGCTTGAAAATCTAGAAAAAGTAATGTCTGAATTGACAACTGGCGATGAGGAAGATGACCAAGATTTTGAGAAGGACTTGAAATTTTTGAAGAATTTGGCACAACCAAAACAAGCAGAGCAAAAACCAAAAGAGCCAATGACTTTGTACGAAGACGATATAGATGAAGAAGATCGGGCACCTGCTAGTTCTATTTTTAACAAAGTCCTTGACGATTTGAATAAAAATAGTGAAAAAGTTCTCAACAATGCTTCTGGAGCAGACATTTTTTCAAAATTAAATTTTGCCGGAGACGATGGAGATGAAGATATGATGATGGAGCCAATTTTGTCAATGCTCTTTTCCAAAGATGTTCTCCATCCATCTCTAAAATTAATGCATGAAAATTATGATAAATATTTAAAAGATAACAAAGATAAATTGAGCCCCCAGGAGATCGATAAATGTCAAATGCAAAAAGACTGTATTGAAAAAATGTGTAATGTTTATGAAAATTCAAGCGAAACTGATAGCAAAGAAAATAAAGCAGATCAATTAAAACAAATACTTGATCTATTGGAAAAATGCGGGGTAATTCCTATTCAAAAATATAAAATTTTTTAAATAGATGTTTGTTAAGATGCCGCCTGATGAACTTGTTCCCGAGGTAAATCCGTTTGAAATGCTTGGTGACGCTAAGCAAGCTCAAGCATGTCCAATGTCATAGATATATTTTTTGATCTTTAATAAAAATTATTTTTCTCAATTTTTTTTTAAAGATTATTTTTTTTCAGGCTCTTCCACGATTATATTTCTAAAAATTAAATTATATTCCAAAGTATTCAAAAAAATATAAAATTTTTTTTCGAATTTAGTTTTATTTACAAAAAAATGCTCTTTTTGGTCAGTTTTGAAATTAATTTGGCGACGTCAAATAATAAGATCAAAAAAATTAAATGTGATTAATTATTAATATTAATTTTTTTGTTCTACATTTTATCGTTTTATTTAAATAAAAAATCAAAATCTTAATTAATCTAATTTTATTTTTCATTAGTTAAATATTTTTTGCTAAGCTATTCTAATTTTTAAGTAGGATTAAAATTATTTTTAAAGGGTAATTTGTTGGGTATAGGGTTAACTTTAGTTTGGCAGATAATATTTTTACGTGAATTAAAGATCAACTAGATAACCCCCTTTAAGGTAAACTTTTTTTTCTTTTCAAAATTTATATCATTAGATGTGTAAGATTGAAAGATAATATTTCAAAATTATTAAGTTGATTAAAAAAAATTTAATAAAAAAACATTTTTTTTATTTATTTTTTGAAAATAATGAAAAATTGAAAGATGAAATCTGAGGATATGAAATTCAATTACCTTTATAAATTTATAAGAACATATCGGCTTTTTTCGTTCTTAAGATCTTAAAAAAAATTTAGAATCATTATATAATTGATACGGTATGATGGAAATTACTTTAAATGAGAAACCGAGAAGCAAATCCATTTTCTCTAAAATTCCAAGATGAAAAAGAACTATTTTTTGCAATTTTTTTTCCAAATTTTTCATTTATTTTCTTTATTTTTTTAGAAAGAAATGTTTATATTTAAAAAAATTACTATCTTTAGCTATTTAAATTTTATATGTTAAATAATTTAAATAACCAACTGATTTTTTTATTTAATTCTAAAATAGACATTTAATTAAATACAAAAATTAGGGTTAAATGGGAAAGTGAAGTTGAGAACAATTTTTATCTGGAGCTGAGCAATTTATTTAAAAATTTTATAAAATATGATAAATTAATTAAATTGTAGAATATTTTTAAGTTTAAAAAAATTTGTTAATTATTGCTATAAGAAAATTTTACATCAATATTCATCTTGAAAAAGTTATTAATGTTTTAGTAGAACAAAATTTCTCTGTTCCGAACAATTGTTCCAAACTTCATTCTCCCTAATTAAATAAAAATTAAGAATTTCACATGGATAGACAATGAGATTTAACATTTATAAAAAAATTTTCTTTTTGTAATTTTTGTACCTTGTCTGAATTTTGATTTATTTTAATCCGATTACAACTCATTTATATTAAAAATTAAAGGGGTCTCGACGAAGCACTAGTACACAGTTTCAGGCTTGTTGTAAGTTAGAGAAATATTATTTAAAATTAAAATTAATTTTTAAACAATTTATTCAAAAAGTCAAAAAGTAAAGAAAGTTTATAAAGGAACAGCGTCAAAAAATCAAAATTACCAAAGTTCAAAAAGTACAGAAAAGATTTTTACTTTTCATTATTCTCATTGTCTTTACCTCATTTTTTTTCAACATATTCTATATTTATTATATATAATTTAATTGTTTTTTTTTCTTTAATTTGATAGAATAAGTCTATTGGAGATTGAAGTGTTTTACATTTGAGCAGGATTTAATTTTGGATAACTTTCCCTGACTGTTTGAATATTTAAATTACAAATGTATGAAAAACGCTCTAATTAATTTTTTTTAAATAATTTAAAAAATAAATTTTTTATTTTTTCCTTAATTTAAAGAGTCCCTGAAAAGTGTTGCATAGAAATATAACAAACACAGAAAGTTGAAATATGTAGAAAATTAGAAATATAGAAAATTTTAATTATAGATAAAAAAGAGACTTTGGCTAAAACTTTAAATTAAAAAGCAAATTCATTTCAAATTAAGCATAAAAATAAACAAAAATTTTCATTGACAACAATCAATGACATTTTTTTCCCGGTAAATTCGATGATTCTTTTTCTATATTATCCAATAAAATTTTTTTTTCTCTATTTTGTCTTTCTATATTATCTCACACTGCCATTAAATTTAATAAATTATTTTAAAAAAAATTAAAATAAAAGAGAGTAAAAAAAATTATTAAGAAAATCAAGTAGATTATCAATTTACAGTCATCAATTTTCTATATCTTGATCTCTTACATTTTACATGCTTAAATTTTTTATATTTTTTAAAATAATTTTCAAAAGAGTCTCAATCAGTTTTTTGGGTCTTACCTGTTTCATGACGAGTTGGTCACAAAATTTGTGACCAAGTTAGTCGGTACCGGTTTGGTGACCACTCTGTTCATAAAAGTTTATGACCAGTTTTTTTGTGATCAGTTTTTTGGTCACTAAAAATAATGCTGTCACATTGAATAAATTTTATTTGATTTCTAAAATATTTTCAATATAATATTAATCAATTTTGAAATTAATCTCAAGTAAATTTTTGTACAATAACTTAATTCATTATAAATCAAATAAATAATACTTGCATATATATGCATTAAAAAGCTTTTTCATACTAACTTATTTTTACGATATTTTTATTTTGAAAATCTATTTCACTTTGGATAAGCCAAAATGAGCAATCAAAATTTAGAAAATGATGAAAAATATAAATTGTTTATTAAACTTCGAAACTTTGGACTAGTTTTACCTAATCAAGAATGTTCGAATTTTAAATGTAAAAAAAAGGTAATAAGAGGGCTGACGGTTTTTCCACAACAATTTCACACCTGGATGGTTTTCAACAATTGTGTCATATTTTTTTTAATTTATCTAACCGAAAAAAAAAGGTGGAGTAGGAAGTGTGAAAAAATAATAAAAAAGTGTGACAACGTTGTTGAAAACCTTCTAATTTTAATAAATATTAATAATTTATATAAAATTATCCTAATTAAATTGCAATAATGAATTATTTATGTTTTTTGAGTATGAAGACTTTTTCAAATTATTGTCAAGAGCTATTGGTTTGGATTCAAGTTTTGAAGAAATCGTGGAAAATTCATCAACTATTGGTATTTTTGGAAGAAGTATCAATTTGTTGGCAATAAGTTTGTTGTTAATGAGAGCAGTTTATGTTTACGAAATTGGCCCATGGTCATTTGTTTCAGATATTCCTCGTCAAAATAATTGGCCTATCTATTTATCATTAAATAATGCTCATTTTACCCCTATTGTTCCTTTCAATAATCCTTTTTTTATTCCTTTTCCAAATGCAAATCATTTGGCCCATTTCAAGCATAATTTACCTAATTTGCAATTTTATTTAGATTGAATAATTATTTTTTTTTGATTGGTTTTTTTTTTTAAATTCTTTTAGCAAATAAAAATTTAGAATAATAAATTATAATTTTTAAATATTTCCGTTGTTGAAAACCTATTTCACACTTATCTTTTCTTTTTTACCGATTTTATTTTCCGCCGGTATCACAAAGCGTTGTGGAAAAACCCCTAGGCCTAATAAGATGGTTCTAAATCTTAGAAAGAGAGGATGATAGCGATTCTGTAGAAACAGAAAACGATCAATGTTCTGAAACTGGTTCTGTTTTCGGCTCGTTGAATGGTGATATAGATAGAGTTGATGATTTTTAAACAAGGGAAGAGTCTAGTTTACCAGAGATTCAGAAGAAAACGAAACTCGTGATGATGAACCAACACTAGCCGGATCTTGTACTTCAAGTTCGTTGACTAAAAAAAATAATGAGATGAATGATGATACTGATGCTGTGACATATTAACAGACCTTAAATAACAAGTTCAAAAATGTTACTTTACTTGATCCAAAATCGAAATCAAATTATTACGAAAAAAAATCACAAGAGATATCTGAGGCCTCCGAAGATGTACAGATTGAAATAAAGTAAAATTTAAGTGGGAAAAAAAATCCAGTTGAAGGTTCTGATTGTGGTCGATTTTTTTTGGACGTAAAAGGTCTGAAAATGCATCAGTCAAGAGTTCATAAAAATAAATGATAAATAAATTTACTCTTAAAGAATTCAATTGTTTATTAAGATTCTAATAATTACAAAAAAAATTCTGGTCACAAATTTTTTTTCTTGGTCACCATTTTTTTCTTGGTTACAAAAAACCTTGTCATAAACTTTTATGAACAAAGTGGTCACCAAACCGGTAACGGCTAACTTGGTCACAAATTTTGCGACCAACTAGTCATAAAACAGGTGAGACTCAGTTTTTTTAATTATCAGCCATTTATTTAATTCAAAAACATCAATATCTGTTAAAAAATATAAAAAAACTTGATATATTTTTTATTAAAATCTTTATAAGAAAATATAAGCTTATATTCTAAAAAATAAGCTTATTAATTCCCTCTTGATATTATAAAACTTACGGTTTGATGTATTTTTTGATTTTCTTTGATAAAGAGTTGATTCTTTCCCATTACAGTCGAGTCTGGATAATACGATGTGTTTAGGCGGAAAAAATTGACATCGTATTAACCAATATCGTATAAATAAAATTTGCATGTTAAAGAATGGGAAGTAAAAAATTGAAAATAATTTTTCTTAAGGAATTATTGTTTTTTAAAAAATAAAAAATAGAGAAAAAAGAAAAATATTTATATAAGAATAATATTATGCCTTTTTTTAAAATCCGTTTAACCATCCATTGCTAGCTTTAAAATCAGTTTGATTTAACAAAGTTGTATAATTAATAGCCTGGGCTTGAATCAATGGACCGTTCAGAGTAATATTTTTATATGACATAACCGATTTGAACCAGTGATCAAGGACCTCTTCAATTTTAGCATGTTAATCAGCATCGTTATAACAAAACTCGACTGTAGCAGGTTTGTTTTGGGCTAGTTGCTGCAGTTAACTAAAATTAAAATTAAAAATTGAATTCTTTCTTATTTTTATTCTTTATGGTCTCAATATTTTACAATTCAAGTTTACAGTGAAAGAAAATTTTTAACATTAATAGCGTCCAATAATTATTTATTTTCATTAAACAACATCAACATTCATTCTCAACTTAAACAACATGAGGGGTCTCAAAAAAAATATCAATAAATGAACTGAAGATTCAAAAGGCTGACGATCTTGCCCAATTCAATCGATTTTTTGAGTAGCAACAGGTACAAATGGCAACTGAACCCGAGTCTCAATATGAATAACAAAAAAATTAAAAAAAAAATTAGTAAACAGCTCCAGAAAATTTCATCAGACTCTGGTTCACAATCTCAAACACAACACTTAGAACGAGGACTGAACTGTGAAATGTCAAACGTTCATTCTCAACTTAAAGAACATGAGGGGTCTAAAAAAAAATATCAATAAATGAACTGAATATTCAAAAGGCTGACGATCTTGCCCAATTCAATCGATTTTTTGAGCAGCAACAGGCCCAAATGGCAACTGATCGCGCCCAAATGGCAACTGATCGCGCCCAGATGGCAACTGATCGCACCCAAATGGCAACTGAACGGGTCTAGTTAAATCGATTAATTCAGTAGCAACAGGTACAAATGGCAACTGAACCCGAGTCTCAATATGAATAACAAAAAAATTAAAAAAAAATTAGTAAACAGCTCCAGAAAATTTCATCAGACTCTGGTTCACATCTCAAACATAACACTTCGATCCTTATCACACTTTCATTCTCAACTTAGACAACATTAGGGGTCTCAAAAAAAATATCAATAAATGAACTGAAGATTCAAAAGGCTGACGATCTTGCCCAATTCAATCGATTTTTGAAGCAGCAACAGGCACAAATGGCATTTAAATGGGCCCAAATGGCTACTGATCGCGCCCAAATGGCAACTGATCGCACCCAAATGGCAACTGATCGCGCCAAATGGCAACTGATCGCGCCTAAATGGCAACTGATCGCGCCCAAATGGCAACTGATCGCGCCTAAATGGCAACTGATCGCGCCCAAATGGCAACTGATCGCGCCTAAATGGCAACTGATCGCGCCCAAATGGCATCTGATCGCACCGAATTGGCAACTGATCGGGTCCAGTTCAATCGATTAATTAAGCAGCTACAGGCCCTAATGGCAACTGATCGCGCCCAAATGGCAACTGATCGCGCCCAAATGGCAACTGATCGGGTCCAGTTCAATAGATTAATTGAGAAGGAACAAGCCCAAATGGCAACTGATCGCGCCTAAATGGCAACTGATCGCGCCCAAATGGCAACTGATCGCGCCTAAATGGCAACTGATCGCGCCTAAATGGCAACTGATCGCGCCCAAATGGCATCTGATCGCACCGAATTGGCAACTGATCGGGTCCAGTTCAATCGATTAATTAAGCAGCTACAGGCCCTAATGGCAACTGATCGCGCCCAAATGGCAACTGATCGCGCCCAAATGGCAACTGATCGCGCCCAAATGGCAACTGATCGGGTCCAGTTCAATAGATTAATTGAGAAGGAACAAGCCCAAATGGCAACTGATCCCGCCCAGATGGCAACTGATCGCACCCAAATGGCAACTGAACGGGTCTAGTTAAATCGATTAATTCAGTAGCAACAGGTACAAATGGCAACTGAACCCGAGTCTCAATTTGAATAACAAAAAAATTAAAAAAAAATTGGTAAACAGCTCCAGAAAATTTCATCAGACTCTGGTTCACATCTCAAACATAACACTTCGATCCTTATCACACTTTCATTCTCAACTTAGACAACATTAGGGGTCTCAAAAAAAATATCAATAAATGAACTGAAGATTCAAAAGGCTGACGATCTTGCCCAATTCAATCGATTTTTTGAGCAGCAACAGGCACAAATGGCATTTAAATGGGCCCAAATGGCTACTGATCGCGCCCAAATGGCAACTGATCGCACCCAAATGGCAACTGATCGCGCCAAATGGCAACTGATCGCGCCTAAATGGCAACTGATCGCGCCCAAATGGCAACTGATCGCGCCTAAATGGCAACTGATCGCGCCCAAATGGCAACTGATCGCGTCTAAATGGCAACTGATCGCGCCTAAATGGCAACTGATCGCGCCCAAATGGCATCTGATCGCACCGAATTGGCAAATGATCGGGTCCAGTTCAATCGATTAATTAAGCAGCTACAGGCCCTAATGGCAACTGATCGCGCCCAAATGGCAACTGATCGCGCCCAAATGGCAACTGATCGGGTCCAGTTCAATAGATTAATTGAGAAGGAACAAGCCCAAATGGCAACTGATCCCGCCCAGATGGCAACTGATCGCACCCAAATGGCAACTGAACGGGTCTAGTTAAATCGATTAATTCAGTAGCAACAGGTACAAATGGCAACTGAACCCGAGTCTCAATATGAATAACAAAAAAATTAAAAAAAAATTAGTAAACAGCTCCAGAAAATTTCATCAGACTCTGGTTCACATCTCAAACATAACACTTCGATCCTTATCACACTTTCATTCTCAACTTATACAACATTAGGGGTCTCAAAAAAAATATCAATAAATGAACTGAAGATTCAAAAGGCTGACGATCTTGCCCAATTCAATCGATTTTTTGAGCAGCAACAGGCACAAATGGCATTTAAATGGGCCCAAATGGCTACTGATCGCGCCCAAATGGCAACTGATCGCACCCAAATGGCAACTGATCGCGCCAAATGGCAACTGATCGCGCCTAAATGGCAACTGATCGCGCCCAAATGGCAACTGATCGCGCCCAAATGGCAACTGATCGCGCCCAAATGGCAACTGATCGCGCCCAAATGGCAACTGATCGCGCCTAAATGGCAACTGATCGCGCCTAAATGGCAACTGATCGCGCCCAAATGGCATCTGATCGCACCAAATTGGCAACTGATCGCACCAAATTGGCAACTGATCGGGTCCAGTTCAATCGATTAATTAAGCAGCTACAGGCCCAAATGGCAACTGATCGCACCCAAATGGCAACTGATCGCGCCAAATGGCAACTGATCGCGCCTAAATGGCAACTGATCGCGCCTAAATGGCAACTGATCGCGCCTAAATGGCAACTGATCGCGCCCAAATGGCAACTGATCGCGCCTAAATGGCAACTGATCGCGCCTAAATGGCAACTGATCGCGCCCAAATGGCATCTGATCGCACCGAATTGGCAACTGATCGGGTCCAGTTCAATCGATTAATTAAGCAGCTACAGGCCCTAATGGCAACTGATCGCGCCCAAATGGCAACTGATCGCGCCCAAATGGCAACTGATCGGGTCCAGTTCAATAGATTAATTGAGAAGGAACAAGCCCAAATGGCAACTGATCGCGCCTAAATGGCAACTGATCGCGCCCAAATGGCAACTGATCGCGCCTAAATGGCAACTGATCGCGCCTAAATGGCAACTGATCGCGCCCAAATGGCATCTGATCGCACCGAATTGGCAACTGATCGGGTCCAGTTCAATCGATTAATTAAGCAGCTACAGGCCCTAATGGCAACTGATCGCGCCCAAATGGCAACTGATCGCGCCCAAATGGCAACTGATCGGGTCCAGTTCAATCGATCAATTGAGAAGGAACAGGCCCAAATGGCTAGGGTTAGTCGACCGGTTAGAGGTTACCGGTTTTTAACCGGTTAAGTTTTAAGCCGGTTAGGATGTATAACCGGTTATCAAAACCGGTTAAGATGGATAACCGGTTATTAAATTTAGATGAATTTTCTGGTCATATTTTTCTTAATTTTTTTCTAAATAAATTATTTTTAAAAAATCAAATTTTTTAAATTTTCACAAAGAAGTCTTTTTGAAAATAACAATATAATGTTTTCTTTTGAACATGCGTTTTTTTCTCATAAAAAATATTTCAAAAATTAGCTTTCTATTGAATTTAATTTTCTTGAATAAAAAAAAATTCGTGCACCATGAAATTCTAGCACTTTTAGAAACAATAAAATTTAAAAAAAATATCTAAGCTTATGAAACTTTTTTAATATAAATACATTTAAAATCATAATCAAACTAAAATTAAAAAATTTTGTTTTAAATTAAATAATCTCACTTATTTGAAACTCCGATGTCAAGTAATTTTATTGATTCAAATCCTCAGATGGTTTCTCCTGTCTTGAAAAGAAGAAACGAAAGTTTTGTATGGCAATATATGAAAAAATATGAGAACAAAATTGTTTGCCAAGTAATCAATTGTTCGGCAGAATTCTCTATCAAAACTGTTTATTTAGCTAACATTCATGAGATTAATGAAACTGGAATTGAAGATAATTCTGGAGAAACAACTTGTCCTAAAAGTCCAAGAAAATACTTTTGTGATCAAAACAAAATTTCTGAGCTCTTTATCGATTTTGTTGTATCAAATATCCAATCATTTTGTATAGCAGACGATACAAAGTTTAGAAAGTTTATCTTTTCTTTAAATCCACGTTTTGTACTTCCGGATAGAAAAACTGTTCGGGAAATGATAAAAAGAAAGTTTGATAAAAAAAAGAATGAATTAAAGGATATTCTTGAAATTAGCATATCGAAGATAAATTTGACATGTGATATTTGGACTTCATTGAGTAAAGATCCTTATCTTGCAGTAACCTGCCATTTTATTACAAATGATTGGAAACTAAACGAATATCTGTTAGATATTATTTATTTTCCACATCCTCATGATGCAAGTTTAATTAGCAATACAGTTTTAGAGGTTGAATTTTTTTAATAAAAATTTTAAATTATATTTTATTTTGGAATAAAGATACTGAATGACTTCCAAATATCTAATAAGTTTCACTCATTTACAAGTGACAATGCTGCAAATATGGTTTTAGCGGCTGAAATGATTTGTTCCAACCAAGAAAATTCTTTTCATGTTCGATGTGCAACACATATATTGAATCTAATAGTGCAAACTGGTTTGGAAAACGATTTGTTCAAAAAAACAATAGAAAAGATTAGATACTACTGCAAAAAAATTCATTCATCAACAAAATTAATTCAATTTTTTGAGAGTCAAACGGTTTCAAATAATGAGCCAAAACTAAAAGTTGTACTTGATGTCCAGACTAGATGGAATTCGACACATGAAATGCTACAAGTCGCAATAAAAGTAAAAAAATCAATTAAGCGACTTCAATCCATCTTGAGAATGAAAAAGACTCTATTTTCCCAAGAATTGAAACAACTGATTGGAATTATGCTGAAAAACTTATAGATTTATTGGAGCCATTTAGACAGGGTAAAATAATTGATTTTTTTAAGATATTAATCTAAATATTGATTTAAAGGAACAATTGATCTTTCTTTTTCTAAGAAAGTTTCTTCGTCTCATTTGTTTCCATGCTTTAAACAAATAAAAGATCATCTAAACATATGTGAAGCTGATAAAAAATTTGATTTTGTTTATGATGCGATCAAAATTATGAAATCAAAATTTGAAGAATACTGGATCAAAATTTTGGATAAAGCATTAATATGTCATGTTTTGGATCCAAGATTTAAAGCACATTATATTAATTGTAGATTATTAAAAAAAAAATCTGTTTTTTTAATAAAAAAATTAATAGATATATATCAAACTTCAATTGATTCTAGTCCAAGTCAACCGAGTACGTCTACAAATATAGAAAAAAAAGAAAGATCATTGACTTTAATGGAGCGTATGATTTCTAAGATTACAAATACAAGAGAAAATGATGAAGATGAACTCTCAACTTATTTAAAGCAGCCTCCAATTATTTATTCGAATGAATATGATATTTTACAATGGTGGAAAGAGAATAACAAAGATCTTCCTATCATGGCCCAGATTGCAAAAGACTTTTTACCATTAATGCCTACCAGTGTTCCTTCCGAAAAATGCTTTTCGATTGGCACACTAACAGTAGATAAAAATAGAACAAGATTGAACTCAAATACAGTACAAGAACTACTTTGCTTAAAATCCTTGATAAAATGAAAAAAAAATTAAATGTTTAATAAAAATAATAAATTTTAAAAAAAAATATTTTTTTTGTTATTTCCATTACTTAAATTTTTTTGAAAATAGAAATTTTACAAATTAAAACTAGACAAGTGATGCCGGTTTTTTAAAATCCTTGAAGTTTTCAAACCGGTTATGATAACCGGTTATAGATTCAAACCTGTTTTGATAACCGGTTATAGATTCAAACCTGTTTTGATAACCGGTTATAGATTCAAACCGCTTTTGATAACCGGTTAAAGATTCAAACCTGTTTTGATAACCGGTTATAGATTCAAACCTGTTTTGATAACCGGTTAAAGATTCAAACAGGTTTTGATAACCGGTTATAGATTCAAATCGGTTTTGATAACCGGTTATAGATTCAAACCGGTTTTGATAACCGGTTATTGATTCAAACCGGTTTTGATAACCGGTTATAGATTCAAACCGGTTTTGATAACCGGCTATTGATTCAAACCGGTTTTGATAACCGGTTATAGATTCAAACCGGTTTTGATAACCGGCTATTGATTCAAACCGGTTTTGATAACCGGTTATTGATTCAAACCGGTTTTGATAACCGGTTATAGATTCAAACCGGTTTTGATAACCGGTTATTGATTCAAACCGGTTTTGATAACCGGTTATTGATTCAAACCGGTTTTGATAACCGGCTATTGATTCAAACCGGTTTTGATAACCGGTTATAGATTCAAAACCGGTTTTGATAACCGGTTTTATTTTTTGACTGATTTTTAAAAACCGGTTAGGTTACTAACCGGTCGACCAACCCTACAAATGGCAACTGATCGCGCCCAAATGGCAACTGATCGCGCCTAAATGGCAACTGATCGCGCCAAATTGGCAACTGATCGGGTCCAGTTCAATCGATTAATTTAGCAGCTACAGGCCCAAATGGCAACTGATCGCGCCCAAATGGCAACTGATCGCGCCCAAATGGCAACTGATCGCGCCCAAATGGCAACTGATCACGCCCAAATTGCAACTGATCGGGTCCAGTTCAATCGATCAATTGAGCAGCAACAGGCAAAAAAGGCAACTGTTCGGTTCCAATTCAATCGATTAATTGAGCAACTAACTGTTTCATTTCCTTTTTTAAATTCAAATACAAAAAATCGTAAGTTTTTATATATTTCCAGAAAGGAATTAATAAGGGCATTGTGAATTTTCATACAAAAATTACAATTCTAAAAGTAAAAAAAGTTATTACTTTTGTTCTAACGGTCCTAAACATGTTCTGCAAATGCAACAAAGTTTAACAACTTTTGTTACACCTATTGTGAAAGTCTGCTAAATGTGTTCAAATTTATGCAAAATTTCACGCTATTGAAACGTATTGAAACTAAATGCGCAATAAATTTGCAGAGTTTTTGTAGATTTCACAATAGGTTTAACAAAAGTTGTTACACTTTGTTACATTTGCAGAACATGTTTAGGACCCTTAGAACAAAAGGAATAATTTTTTTTTCTTTTTATATTGTATTTTTTGTATAAAAATTCACAATGCCTTAATAAGCTTATATATTAGTTTCATTTTTTAAAAAATTTAACTAACTATTAATTTCTAAAATAAAATATTTTAATAAAAAATTTATGTTTTATTCATTTTTTTAACAAATATTGATGTTTTTGAATGAAATGGCTGTTAATTAAAAAAACTGATTGAGACTCTTTTGAAAATAATTTAAAAAAATATGAAAGTTAAATGATTTTTTTACAATTAATTTGCAGAGGTGGTGGTTTAGTGGGTAAAACAACAGCTCATTGCGACTGAGAGTCCGGGTTCGAATCCTAGTCAAGTCAAATAAAAGTAACGTTAAAAAAATAAATAAATTATGGATTTGAGCTTGTGCTTTCAGTGTTGTGCTTCTATTTGCCACCTGATTTGAGTTCATCGCCAAATCGTTACTCTGGATGGTTGTTACCATTCATCTAAAAAAAAATGGAACCTGGCATTAGAACAGCGAGTATCTTCCCATGGGAACGTGTCAGGACTCGCGAGTCAAGGGGACTATAAATAATGGCGTCGAAAGACGTAAGTAGCGAGTATAAAAAAACTCTGTTATAAGCAGCAATGCTTCCGCAAGCTAACCAAATATAACTTGTGTTGTTCTACAAGAGGTTAGACTTGTCGCAGAAAACTACTACTACTACTACTACTACTACTAAATAACAAATCAATCAACCCTAATAGATAATTTTAAAAATACTCTAATAAATAAATGAATCGAGACAAAATTTAAAGTTAATTTTATTTTTCAATTATTTTGCATTAAAAGTCTTTTTCTACCAGCTTAAAATTTGATAGATTAAAAATTGATCTGCAAGATGAGGCAGCCTATTGAACACTATCTAGCAATTTAAACTTGTTTTTTAGTCGTCATTAAATAAATAAATTTAAAATTTAATAGATTTTTGATTTTGATTTAAAATTTTATTTTATGAAAAAAGTTTCAAGAAATTTTTTAATCAAAAATAATAAAAATAAATATTTTAATGATTTTTTAATTCATATTTTTTTAATTAACGAAAAATCTTTGTCAAATGGAATGTTTTTTTTTATTCTTATTTTTTTATTCAAACTTCTCAATCATTACATATTTTTCTCATTTAATCTGAGTTGTTTAAAAGTCCCAAAAAAAAATTCCAAGTCAAAAAAAAAAATTAAAGTATTTGACTCTGGCTTTTAAAAAAAAAGTCCGGACGTAGACTTGACTTGAGACTTGTGAGACTTTAAACAACTCTGCTTTAATAAATTGAAATTTTAATCTAAACTATTTATTTGAAAAAATTGAGTTAAAAAATTCGCCTCTATTAACATTTAAATTTACACAGATCGCTGTTCGAAGTTTCTTAATGCTTTTTTTCCAAATCTTTAGCATCTTTCAGGTTTTCAGGTAATCGTTTATTCAGAGTTTCAGGCAATAAAAAGCACAAAACTCCGGCAAAAAATGAAATGATGGAAAAAATAGTGAAAGGAACATAGATTGAGCCCAGTGTTGAGCTAAGAACGTTGATTTGGGGAGCCCATACTCCACCTAGGCGAGCTAAAGCCACACTCAGACCGATTCCAGTACTTCTCATTGGAGTGGGATACAACTCAGATGTGAATATCATGCATGTAGATTGAGCAGCACCAATTGTATATTTGGCAAAAAAATATGCAACTATTGATATCCAAGGATATGATTCGAAGTAAATCGGAATTATGTAAATAGCTATTGATGTCATGATAATAAAACAACATAGTGGAATTTTTCTTCCAAATTTGTCCAATACAAAATGACAGGTGACCACACTTAAAAATTCAAAACCTAAAAGAAAAATTTGATGAATTTTATTTTTTTTTCTGAAGAAAATATTTAAACTAAAGCCATATAGGATAAAGGATATTTTTTTGAAAAAATATTTAATTTTTTTTTATCAAATATTGTTAATAAATTACCCAATGGATGCCTATAAGTTTCAGATCAATATGCCTCTGGCTTTTGACCACTCTTGTGCATCCATTTCGACTCTCACATTAATCAAGCGATTCATTTGCAAAAGCTTTTTTTTTTAAAGAAAATAAAAACAAGGATTAAGTAAGGGGTCAAAGAAAATTAATTTTACTTATGTGCTCATTTAGCTCCCAAAATAGGCATCTTGAAGTTGATGATCAATTCAAAATATCATTTCAATTCAAAAAGTTTATCCTTAGATATTAAACTTAATCTTTGATTTAATTTAAATAATTGTAATGTAACATACTTTACATGCAATGTAGATTTAGAAAATAGAAAAAAAATTGAAAAAACATTTTCTCAATCCATTGATAATCGATTTTAATATTTAAATGTATAAACTGATTTTTTGTAAAGTTTATTTGAGATTTTTTATTTGAAAAGTATTTGTATTAAGCATTCACAATTAAATTTAAGAAAGAAATTAAAAAAAAAATACAAAATAAGTTATAAAATGAAAACAAAACTTTACAAAAAAACAGTTAACTAAATTGAAAATCGATTTTATCAATGGATTGAGAAGAGGTTTTTTCAATTTTTTTTTATTTTCTAAATCTACATTGCATGTAAAGTATGTTACATTACAATTATTTAAATTAAATCAAAGATTAAGTTTAATATCTAAGGATAAACTTTTTGAATTGAAATGATATTTTGAATTGATCATCAACTTCAAGATGCCCCAAAATAAATATGCAAACTGTTGATTTCTCAATTTTTAAATGAAAATTTTACTGAAACAACACGTAAGTTTGTTTTTAAAAAAAATTTAAAAAAAATCTTAATCAAATAAACGAAAAAAATAATTTAAAAATTTTATTTTGAAAATAAAATCAATTTTCAATGTAGATCTATTTTTTTTATCTATAAAACAAAAAAATAATAAGCCATCATATTTGGACAAATTGAAGTTTGAGATCGAAATCAAAAAATCAAAATATAAAATGAAGTATTTTTTTAATAATAGAGAAAAAATGTTTTTTTTCCTATGCAATTACTTGAAATGTTGTGTCAAGATTATTTTCTTACATAAAATTTAAAATATATCTTTTTAATGGCAAACTGAAGTTTCAGATCAAAGCGATCATTTAAAATTCTAAAACTTAATTAATCTAATGATTTTGATAATTAAAAAAAAATACTAAACATTACTGGACATGTTATGTCTATTAATGGTTCATTATCAATTTAATATAAAAAAAAAAACACAATCAATAATTTATATAATTCGTATAAAGTTAATTCAGAAATTCAAATTCATAACTTTTATATTCATTCTAAAATTATTTTATTTTTCCACTTAAACAAATTATAAATTTTAAAACACTAAATTTTTATTGTCTTTAAAAGTTTTTTATAAAAATCCTTAATAAAATTCAAATCTGTTAAAGTTCAATAAAAAGGGTCATTTTAAAATTTTATAAATGAAAATAAACTTGACACAACATGTCAAATAATTGCTTAGGAAAAAATTGATTTTTCATTTTTTATTATTAAAAAATATTAAATTTTATATTTTGATCTTATGATCATGATCTCAAACTTCAATTTGCCATTTTATTGAACTTTAATAGGTTTAAATATTTTAATTAATTTCAATAAAATATTTTTAAGACAAAAAAAATAAATTTTTTAAAATTTATGAATTTTTTAAGTTTAAAAATAAAATTATTAAAATTTAAATGAATAAATATATAAGTAAAGCATTTAAATTTCTGTATTAAATTAATACGAATTATATAAATTATTGATGGTTATTGTCAAATAAATCAGAGCTCCATCATTTGATGTTAATTTGATAACGAACCATTATTAGACATAACATATTATAGTACTTATTTTTTTAAATTATCAAAAATCATTTAATTAATTAATTTTTAAAAATTTTAAATGATCGTTTTGATCTTCAAATTTTCTCAAATTTGATTTAGAAAAAAAAATTAATTAATTTTGACCTTTTAACAAAAAAAAAAAACAATTTGCAAAGCTTAACAACAAAGATAAAAAATGAAATAAAACATTATTTGAGAATAATTTCTATTTGATTTATCTTTCTTAATTTATTTAATAAACAAATAAGTAAATTTCTACTTATCTATTTACCTTGATCTAAATATTAAAATATTTATGTCTTGAAAAGTGACAATTTAAGCTCTAAACAAAAAATAAAACAAAAATGTTAATCTTAAGTAATAAAAATAGATGATAAAAATTCCTTTTCTCAAATAATAAAATCAATTCAGTGTCATAAAATGAGAAATTCGTGCTTTTAGATAGCGGAACTTGTTCAAGCAGTTTGCTAAGTGCTTCAAAGCAAAGTGTTAAAAAGAAATAAAAAAGTACCTGCAGCTATTAAAAACACCAAATATGGATTGATAAACTTGTCTAAATTGCCACTGATTCCCATACCAATTCCCAAATACACTGCCAAAATAACCATCCAGGTATAGAACAATATAAAGCATCGTTTCATTAAAACTGGCGAGCGAGTTATGCCCACAATAGTCTGTCTATAACTAGTTGTTTTTTTCAGCACACTCAACTGATTTGCCTCTTCCTGCAACATGGTGAACACATGCACCCAATTCTGCTCGTTTTCCAAGTCAACATTGGTTTTTTTCTCAATTTTTTTATTAAACAAATACTTAAGAACTCTTTGCTCTAAATTTTCGTACCAGGAATTAACTCTCAAAATTTTCTTAATCACATGTCTAGCCTGTCTGACTTTGTTGACACTCAGCAGCCAACGGGGCGACTCGGGCACCATCCAGTAGTACATAAAAAAGGGCATTACATAAATGGCGAGTGCCCATTGCACCTTCAGATAGTCCTTGAAATAGTAAGCCATGCCAGCGATTATCATCTGACCGATTGAGAGCGCATATGCAAGTATGTTGCCCGCGGTCACTCGATTCTTGGGACCGGTTATTTCCAGCAGTAGGACAAAGCTTATTGTATACATTGTCTGAGCTATGCCTTGGATAAATCGGCTTATGGTAAATATGATAAATTTTGAGTTCTCTTCGAGGGCTTTTGTGTGCAAAAAAAACTGAGTTATGTGCAAAACCAGCACCATTATAATTATTAAAATGATCATTATTCTTTTGCGGCCAAATTTGTCCGACAAAATACCAGTGAACACAGAACAACCAGTGCCTAAGATGTAGGCGTTTTGTGACAGTGCTTTCAGATGTGATTTTAGACACACTAGTTCCATGTCGGTGACTGTGGTCCGGCCGTAATATGTCTTGTCATAAACCCACTCAATGCATTTGAATAAAGACTTAACTTTTTTGATTCCTTTGGTTTTTGGTGAGCCATAGTGGGAGCTCAGATTCAATTTTTGTAATAAAATGTCGGAGTCTATTTTACAGTTGTTGTCATAAATGATGTTTGCTGAGTCCGGGCTTTGGACGCGAATGCCGCGTCGGATTTCCACAAAATATTCAGCCTTGTTGCCTCTCAAGTTCTCGAAAGGGTCCCTACTTGCCTGGTCAATGATGAATTTGTTCAGCAATTTGGCCGCTTCGTCATCATATGAAATTAGTCTAATTTCTTCGACTATGCTGCATGAAAAATTGGGCGTAGCGGACACAAACACGTAGCTGTAGGCGACCATGCTGGGAACCAATGCCAAAAAGCCGACGAGCAAAAATTGAATTTTTTGGTAGAAACCAAATGAGCCCACTTGTTCCAACACGTGATCTAAATTTGTATTCTTGCTCTTTTTGCGCAAGCTTTCTGGCATGCAGCTTTTGTTATGGTGTCTAGTGCTGTTGCGTATGAGCATGTTAAATTCGGACAAAGTCTGTGGCATCTCACATACCACTTTGCCATTTTCACCGCTCTTCTTCTCATCCATTTATTTTTTAGCCAAATTTTTAATTTTTATCTTAAAAAATTAAATCTTAATTGTAGACTTAAAATGCTGAACACTCAATAAATTTTTAAATGTTTTATCAACATTAGATTTGATAAAAAAAGGTTGCTCCCATAGAGTCACATGAAAAAATATTCAAGCACTCTTACGAACATAGCTTTAGAGATAATTAGAGGAATTTATTTTATTTTTAAAATTTTTAAATAAAAAAAAAAGTGGGTTTAGCTATTCAATAAATAGTTTAACATTTAAAAAAATTAGATCTAAATATTAATTTGACTTTTTGAATGTAAATATTGGTTTATTTTGTCATTTGGTACTGTGAACACTGTGGATTCTTTTATTTTTTTTGGATTTTTTTGGTCAAGTAGCCTGATGGAAAGATGGCATATGGAATTTGGAAAAAAAATTGAAATCAAATTTTATTTATATACTTGATTTTTGAGATAATAAAATTTAATAGACTCGACTTTGAAAAAACTCAATTTGTCAAAATAAAAAAACATGTTTCTAGTTTTTCGAATTAAAAAGAAAATTCAATCTTTTGTTGAGATTTTTTACAAGATAATTTGTTTATACTTTGTTTCTTGTTTTTGTTTTTGGCCCGCGTTTGTTTGACATTTAGGTGCACATTAAACCCAGGTAAGATGTTTAATTGCGCAACACTTTAACATCGGTCTAGAAAACAAAATACACTTTTGATCACCAAAATAGCATGAAAAACTAACACTTGGATCTGGATTGGCCCTATATGATGCCAGCCTTTTCTAGGCTAATTAGTAGCTTATTAATTTTAAATTAACGCTTCTTATTCACGATCAAACTAGAACTGGAATATGATATTATTAATAGAATCTGCACATTTTTTTAGCAATATTTTTTTTTATTGAAACTGGATTTGTAATAACAAGACTAATAAGAGAAGATCAATAATGAAGGTTTGAACATTTAAAAAACAAAAATTTTAATTTTTTTACTTGAAAATATTGTTGTTAAATATTATTAAAATCAAAAAATCAAAAAAAATTTTTTTATATTTTTAAATTTCAGTCTTTTAAAAATTGTAACCAGGCTATTGATTAATCTTGGAATTTAATCTATTAATTTTAAATTATTATATTAAATGTTAAAATTTTTTTTTTAATTTTTGTTTCCATGCTTTGACTTTGGCAACTTTAGTTGCAATTAAGCTTGAGATTAATATTCTTTGGATAAAGTTTTGCAATAAATCATCAATCAATATTTATGAACCAAATGAGATACCAAGATGGTGAACAGCATTGAAAAAGACAGGCTTTTTAAACATTTTCACAAGTTTGGATTTAAAAAAATAACTAAATTCATTCCAAACAATTTTTTTTAATAAATATATATATAAATTTTAATTATAAAAAAAGTGCTTTTAAAAATCACCAAATTTTTCTATTTGCGAAGAATTTTTTGCTTTAAATTGATATACTAAATAAAGCTTTTTTTATTTAAATTTATTTATTGTAAAATTGTTTAGCATAAAAAATAAAAGTCTGGTAAATTTAATAAAAAAAGTAATATTTTTAATATATTTAGACGATTAATTTCACTAAAAAATGTAAAACAGGACTTATTTCTCATTTATTTTTTATTGTGATCCACTTAAATTCAAGTTCGAAAAATGCAGTTCGAATTTCACTTTTCAAATTAAAAAGTTTGATTTTACAAAAACTATAGAAATTAAAAAAAAACTCTTTTTTGACAAAAAATAAATCAAAATGATTTTTGGAAAAAACAGTATAAAAATCTAAAGAAAGTTCTCAAAAATTCAAAACAATTTCTGTGGAAGCGACAAAGTGCAGCAATCAGATTTAAATTCCAAAACATTACTTTTCATTAAATTTAATTGTCAATTTCTGGGAACGAATCTTGGAATGGTGATCTTATTAAATGGAAAAATTAAAATAAAATTAGAAGATAATAAACACCTAGGCTTAGAAATGGACAAAAAAGGCAAAAGTAATAGGTATTTAACGGATCAGAGGCTAAAATCAATCTTTTCTATTTTCAAATAAATCCAGAAAATCACTGTTTATTTCTTAAATGTTTCTTTAAAAATAAATGGCAACCTTTTAAGAAATGTTTGCCAATATCATAGAAAATTGAAATCAAAAACCTAGTTTTGTCAGAGTAAGAACTTTAGACACTTTTACTGGCAATGAAAACTGATCCTTTTAGCAAAAGATATAGATAATATGTAGATTTCTGAAAAATTTTAATAAATTAATTTTTTTATATATTTTTATTAAAATTCTTATTCATAATTATTCAGTTAAAGTATTAATATTTTAATGTTTGTTTAACCAGATATGCTGATGTTTGACAGTGTATCTTGTAGCAAATTGATGGCTTGTAAGTGATCCTTTTCAAAATAAAGTGTTGCTATTAAAGTATACCGTAAAATATTGTAATATAAAAAATCATATTAAAAGTAAAAATTTAAAAATAAGGTAAATTTAAAATCAATTGGTGAAAATTAGTGAAAATTTGTTTACTAATTGCAGCGAAAAAAATAACTTAA
Organism: Brachionus asplanchnoidis; assembly: GCA_025491095.1. Lineage (NCBI taxonomy): Eukaryota > Metazoa > Rotifera > Eurotatoria > Ploima > Brachionidae > Brachionus > Brachionus asplanchnoidis. Next base: position 267,821 of record JAILYF010000016.1, read on the forward strand.
TTTGGTTAACTTTTTTAGACCAAAATTAGCGTTAATTTTATTATTTGAAAAATAGAAAACTGTAATAAAAAAAAGGAAATTTAAAGAAACAATTTACTTTTTTTAAAACGATGGATTCCGAATTTGCAAACTCAAAATGAGACCTTGCCAAGAATTAGTAAAGCTTTATAAATGTTTATTTATCATGACTTCTGAACGAAATTTTCTTATATAATAGTCACTGCAACGTGTGATCATACTTTTGTCACTCCAATAAATGGATGACGCAAGCAAGGATAAATAAAAGATTTATTTTATTTCACTTGCCAGTGAGTCAAAGTAGAATATACTTCTCTCTTGGTAGCTGGCTTGTTTATTTATTTAAAATTAAAGATTAAAAAATAAAGTTTTCACAATTAACTTTCAATATTAAAAACGAAATATTTTAAAAAAATATAAAGTTACTTTGTTTTCAAGATATTATATTTATATAAAATAGTTATACTAAAGGTATGACATTTTATTTAAATCAGCATATTAAATATTATATATTGTTTATCTATATGTTAAGAATTTAAATTTAGACCAATTCTATATGGTCTAAATTGAGAGGTGCTAATCGGAGAGGTGCCGTCATGCTGGAGGGATGCCAACGTGACTTCAATCTTCAAGAAAGGCTGTCGCAAGGATCCGGGTAATTACAGACCAGTTTCTCTAACATCTGTATCATGTAAGATCATGGAAAGCATGGTAAGGGACAGTTTGGTTGGACATTTAGTAGCCAACGACTGGATATGTAAGGAGCAACACGGTTAGGTCCCTAGAAAGGCCTGCGTGACGAACCTCTTAGAATCAGTCGATTTGACGACAAGAGCAATCGCAGACAAGTGCCCAGTAGATGTCATCTACACCGATTTTGCGAAGGCTTTTGACAAGGTTCCACATCAAAGACTGTTGCTCAAGCTTTCGGCTCACGGGGTAGAAGGAACCGTACTCAGATGGATCAGGGCGTTCCTTTCGGGCAGGAGGCAAAGAGTTGTCCTCGGCGAGTACTGTTCGGACTGGGCACCAGTCACGAGCTCGGTCCCTCAGGGCTCAGTCATAGGTCCAACGCTCTTCGTGGTCTTCATAAACGACCTCCCAGAACATATAAGCTTTCCATGTAAGCTGTATGCAGATGACTGCAAGATCATCGTGCGCTTACTCACGAGCAGCTGTAGTGAGCAGCTGCAACGCAACCTGGAAGCCTTAGTAGCATGGTGCGACAAATGGCTGATGAAACTGAACCTCGGCAAATGTAAGACCATGCATAACGGTAAGCATAACCCGGGGAATAAATACCACATCCTAGATAGGTCGACCGGTATACCACACGAGCTTGAGGTTACTAAAACGGAAAAACACCTGGGAGTCCATGTGAGTTACACTTTGGGCACAAAGATTCAAGTGGATAAATCCGCGGCAAAAGCCAACTCCATGCTCGGGGAGCTTCGCAAGACGCTGGTCTCGAGGGATGCGTATATATGGAAACAAATGTACACTACGTACGTCAGACCGCATCTCGAGTATGCAATCCAAGCATGGAGACCACACCTCCTCGGCGAGATAAACACTCTGGAAAAAGTTCAGCGCCGTGCCACCAAAGTCCCAACTCAACTCCGCGACATGACATACGAAGACAGGTTCCTAAAACTGAAGTTGACAACGCTGGAGGAGAGGAGAGCCAGGGGTGATTTGATAGAAATGTTCAAAATTCAGAAAGGACTGGACACTGTCGAATGGCACTCCTCTCTACAAGTTGGACCGCCCAGAAGCGGGCATCGAGGGCACATCAGACCAGAGCTAGTGAAGAACTGTCTAATCAGACGTAACGCTTTCCGCAACAGGGTAGCACGAATGTGGAATAAGCTACCCGATTCAGTCATTGATGCACCAAGTGTCAACTCTTTCAAGAAGAGGATTGACGACCAAAGAACAGGCTGCTCATAGGACTCAGGTTCTCTTGTTTGAGTCATCCGGCAACTCGCAGTCATCCAACTACTACTACTATATGTTTTTTTCTTAATAATAATTCAATTTTTTTTTAATTTTTTATTAATTAAACTAAAAAAACATTTTTTTCCAATTTAAAATTTAACAGTTTAACATTTTTGAATATTAATTCTTCGAGTCTTTTTTGTAAGACTTCTTGCAGCAGCTAATTATTATTGTATTATTTTTCAAATTATTTTTTAATTTAGATTATATTTTTTATTTAAATCTTAATAAATCGAATAATTAGTCCAAATTTTCAATTTGATTTTTTAAGATACAAAACTTAATTATTTAAGAAAAGCATATCTAAAATAGAAACTGAAAATGTTTAAAAAATGTATTTTAATGACTTTTTAAATTTTTTTGTCACTTTCAAAAACAGCTATCGGTCTTATCCTGCTTTGATTTTTTTTAAGGTATCCACTTTGGTTTTCGATTAAAAGTAGCTGCTCCAAAATTTGATTTCTACATTTAAGAAAAAAATGTATGTAATGTAGTGTATGTAATGTAATGTATTTGTATGTGTAATGTATGTAAAAGCTGAAAAATCCTTAATTTGTCAATTCTAGTAGCGCTCTTACATATATGGTATTAAGTTCCCTACCAAAGCTTAGAGTCACGGCTTTCAAATATATTTTTAGCAGCTAAACCATTCTTTAGATACAACTCATCATTAAAGCTAATTTATCATTGTAAATTAACTAATAATAAAATAAAAATAAGCAAAGTTAAAACAATTTAATCAAATTTAAATATTTTTATTTAAAATTTTTTTTTCTTTATCAAAAAAAAACTATTAAAGGCTGTTCAACATTTCTTGAATCAAATTACCAAAGTTAAATATTTATTAAATTAAAAAAAAAATTATAAATTGCGTAATTATTTATTTGAGCTCATGAACAATTCGAATTGTGATTCGAGATCAAACTCTTGGTGTTTAAAGCTTTTGAATTTACAATCTTTATTCTGTTGGCTTGCTTTGGGAACTTTTCGAAATTTTTTGAAATTTTTCTTGCCTTCATGATTCGAATTCGGATAACTTTGACAAGTCACTAGAGTTTTATTTCTAACCAATGGTTCATATTTTATCACAATTTGAGCACATGGCTGAATAGTGCCAGATTTATTGAGCTGAGATTGTTGAAGTGATGCTGGCGGATTCAGCTTCGAATAAACTAAACTTGACTCAAAGTCTGTTTTGTGCCAACTTTTATTTTCTTTTTTTACTTCTGGTTCTTTTTTAGCAGTCGATTTTTCTTTTGGCACATCTTTATCGGTTAATTTTGTCTCATTCATTCTAATTTTAATCGGTGGTGACTTCTTTTTAGACTCACACAAAGGCCTAGGCTCTTGGTTCTCAGCTGGTCTTTTTCTAACTGGCTCTGGAGTGTCCGAAACTATGAACAAGTCCTCAGCTTTATTCTCAAACTGGAACAGACAAGAGTCTTGGCTTTTATTCTGCATTTCAGCTTGTTGACTTTCACAGATCTCGTAGTTATTCCTGAAGCAAGTGTCGGTCAGAGTCTGGGAGGCTACTTTGGCTATTTTATTTATTTTATTGGTCTTTATCGGGTTACAATACTGGTCAAGATCGGCATGCAATACCGCCAAACCAATTTCACATTCGTCAATCAATCTATGTCCGATTCTTAAAAAAAAACTAAATAAATAATAAATTAATTTTTGAATATTTAGCGCTTTGAATTAAATTAATTTTTTTTTAGGAAAATTATTTGAATTTATTTATATTCTTTATTTTTTAAGCTTAAAGTGACTATAGGCTCAAAATTAATTATGATTAGTAAAGTATTTTAGGGTATAAAATATAAATTTTAATTAAAATAATAAATGCATTTATTTTGAAATAATATAGAACAGAATAATCGAAGTATTGTGAATTTCAAATACAAACTGAACAAAAATTTTTCATTTTTTAGTAAATTAAAATTAAAGCTAATAAAAAATATTTAAAATCAAAGTGCAACATACTTTTTTGCACCTTTTTTACCTAGAAAAATTTTTCTCATCTAAAAATGGCAGAAAATAAGGAATCAATAAGATTTAAATAGATTATTGATTTGATTAACAAAAAAAAGAACACAAAAAGTATTCTTTTAGGTAAAAAAAGAAATTTTGTTCAATTAGTATTTTAAATTCACAAAACCATAATCGATCAATCGGTCATGTCAAAAAAAAAATTTTTTAAATCGATTTAAAAAATTATTCAAAAGAAAAAATTTATCTACAATTTTTTTTAAAATAATACTTACAGTTGAAGAAAATTTTCAATTTTTAGCTGCAAATTATTCATTTGAGAATCCGTACTGTCACTACGAATGAACATCAGGCCCTTTTCATTAACTTTATTCTTATTCACATGAATACTTTTGTCAAAAAGCTCGCATTTGCCTGATGCCAACTCAACTATGTTCTGAAATTTTTGTAGCTGAAAAATGAATCATTAAATTAATCAAGCATGACTGAATATTTGTATATAAATGCTTTTACAAGCGATCATCCAGCATAAAAATGAAGCTAACAATTTTATGCTTGGTTCTGATCATATGTGCCCAGATGCTTTTAATCGGGTCAACATTGACCACAAGCCAACTGGATGTGAATAAACACCAAGTTTTAGAACATGCTAATTTGCCATTAAGACAAAAGGTTAAAAAATTAAAAACCCGCAAAATTCCAATCAAAAGAAAAAAAATCAAAAGAACAAAAAAAACAACTCCAACTAGAAATTAATACCTGTTTATCTGATAAAAAAACAAAAACTTTTTCTTTGAATAAAATTTGTCTATTCGAATTTGGCTCAAATTTTATCATTTCAGATTCAAGATTTTCTTCGCCAATTGGTGGCAAAAAACTTAATTTTTAATTTTTTTAAATAAATTTTTTTTAATTTAAATATTTTTACTCTTTGGGGTCGGGCAGAGACTCAGAATTAATAATATCTTCCAAATATTTGACAGTGACTATTCTTTTTTGACTAATTAGAGCATCAATGACTTTAACAGTGACTGTAATTGAGTCCATAATGACCAAATTGCATTCATTGATCCAATCTTGAACCAAATGACCACCAAGCTCGGTCACCAAATGACAAACTTTGTCTCTATTAGCCCTGGAAAGACAAGACGTGGTCACTATTAGTGGATCATGGCACAGTCTAAGCACACAAAATGAATTTTATTTTCCCATAAGTGGTACTTACTGGTAAATGGAATTATAAGCACCAAATCTAATGACATCATTTTTTTTGAGCGCTTTGAAGCCATCTATCTTTTTGCTATTGATAAAAGTACCGAATTTTGAATTATCTGTGAGGACTATACTCGGCAAAGATTCAAGGTCTGACTTGATGGATTTTAATAAAAATTATTTAAGGAAGTAAGTAAATTTTTGAATTTTTTAGCTTACACATTGGTCTTGGTCGAATTTTACCAAAAGTTCTGCATGTAAACGCGACACTGTTTGGTCTGAATCAATTGGAATGTCAACTTCTGCATTGGGCATCAATCGACCAATTTTATATTTTTTATTGCTTAATAAAATTTTGGATTCTGGTTTAAAAATTAATTATTACTGCATTTAGGTCTTTTTTATGAATTTTTACTTTTTCCATTCTGTTTACTTTTTAGATACCAAACCATTTTTTTTAATTTAATTTTTTTGTTTAGAAATTTTTATTCAAATTTTATTTTTGGGTCACGTGATAAATAAAATAGAAAGTTGAATTTTTAATCCTAACTTTGAATAATTTTAAAAAAATTTTAATAAGATCCATAATTATTATTTCAAGTCTTTTTAAATTTTTTTATCTAATTGATTTAAGAGCGTTTATTATTTTTTAGTAAAGATATAAAATGTTTAGTTCATTTCAAAACTTAAAACAAAATTTGGATTTTTTTTAATTTTTTTTCATCAAAGTTTATTGAAATTAAAATATAAAATATCTTAAAGTTTATTTTCATATTATATTTCATTCTACTGCTTCTTGAATTTAAAGCTCAGAATTTTAATTACATTTCTTATTTTTCCTTAGTAAAATTTACTTTTCATTTTTTGTTGAACATAAAATTTAAACCTGAATTGTGAATAAATTGTTTTAATTTATATCGCTGAATTTTCTGAGAAAATTTTCACTACAGAAAAATTCAGAACTAATAAATTTTTCAATTTTTAATCAATAATTTCAAAAAAGAGTTTTATCAACGGTAACAGTTTTTTTAAAGAAAAGTCAAATTTTTATTAAATTTATTCCAAAAACTTAATTTTTTCTAAAGAAAAAGCTTTTTCTCATGTTTTTTTTGTAAAAGTAACAAAAATTTTGTTCAATTATAGATCAAATGTCTTCTAAACTTGTGATCAGTCCAATCATGTCAAGTTTCATTTTTTTCCATTTCAAATTTGGATAAGGATTGGTAATCAATTTCTAACAGTTAGGAATCAATGTTTTTTTTTATTTTAATATTATGAAAATTGTGTAATAATACTAGTTTATATATAAAGAATCTGTTTCTGATTATTTTTGTTTTTTAAATTCAAATTCAAGTATAAACTATTAAAAAAGGACACTTAACTGCATTCTCAATTTGAATGTTTCTATAAAATTTTTCTTTTAATTAAATTTTAAAATAGTTAAAATTTAATAATATAAATAAATAAAAATTAAAACTAACTATTAAAAATAAAATTTTACATCAGGAAATTAATTTATTTCTCGCAGTCAAACAAAGCTAATTTTTAGTAACACAATTTCAATTTTTATTATATTTCATGATTTCTTTCATTCGAAAATAATTAAAAAGAGAGAACCATTCATTAGCCTAATGGACATGCTTTATTTTACTTCGAGTAACTAGTCCATCAGTCTGATTCAGGGTCTTGTATAACCGAATCTGAATTGGTACAACTAAAAAGTTTATTTTTGAGGAGAAAAAAAAATATTTTTTTCATTAAAAAATTAATTAAAAGAATAAATTATTTTTTGCTGTCTAAATAAATTCAGATGTTTGTGAAGCATACTAACCGAATAAAGGAATAGAGGCCTTGTACATACACTATAAAATTCATTTAATATTGAGCTAAAATATTTTTATTTTTTGATAATTAAAATTAAAGACTAAAAATATCTCAAAAAATAAATAGATACTTTTTAAAATTGAAATAACTTTCATATGTCAAAAAAAATAAATAAAAGATTGTATTTGATTAAGGATTTGATTGATTTAATAAAAAAAATAAATTGTTAATTTCAAAGGTAATAAGAAAATATGTGCTGAAATTTATTTTTAAAAATAGCATTTTTATCTTAATTTTGATTTTTCGAGTAAATTTTAGAAAATTTATAAAAGATAATGTTAAAGGTTACTTATTTTCGCAAAATTATTCATTTACTACTAATTTGAGAACAAGAAAAAATTTATTTTTTAGGCTTTAAAATTTTCAAATTCGACTTTAATTTGTAGAAGCTTTTCTATTTTTTTATTTTTTAAAAGAAAATTTTTTTTATTAAATTTTTATATCAAAAGGGAAAAAATCCATGTTTGAAGAAACTGATTAACACATCATTTTTTTAAATTCATTATAAAAATGTTTATATTAAAATTTTTTAATATACATACTTTTATAAAAGTTGAATAAAGTTTGTGATTGCATAACTTTTTGAAAAAAAAATAAACAACAAAGTATTCAAGTTAAATATGGCAACAAAATATTTTTTAATTTTTTGCTTTTGAAAATTTAAAGCTAAAATGTTGAAAACTTCAACATAAATCTTTAGGTCACAAAGCAATTACATGATAATTTTTTTGGTTGGTTCTTTTGCTTGATCTTCTGGCATCAATGAGTCTGTTGGTCTATTATCTAGATTTTCTTCCTCTTTTTTTTTAGTAGCCTGAGAGGGTTCTAAAATTTCAAAATTTTCTACTCTCATGTCAACATCTATTATTCATTAAAATTTAAAACATGATTCTATATGTCCTATTCTTCATCTGAAAGTATATCTTCTTGAAGAACTAAATCAGTTTAACTGATTAGAATGTTTCTGTATCGTCATCATCATCATCTACAATATTTTAGCCAACTTCAGACGGCTGTTTCTGAAGTACTTTATGTTTTTAGGCAGGGTATACCTTTTTTCCTAATACAACCAAGAGGTACGTCTTTAGAATTTGGGTGCCATTCTCAACCATGAAATTAAGGAGATAAAGTAATTACATATTTGCAAACATAATTCTTCTAATTAATAGGAATAGAACTATGTTATTTCACAGTATGTATTTAGAACATTTCAATTCTTTTTATGCAAGGTTTGTTTCTTGAAAGCCGTGCGGCTAAATTAAAAAATAAAAAGATTTTTTTTTTTTGAAATTTATTTTAAAAAAAATTTTTATCGGAAAAGTACAAAAACTAAGATAGAAAAAAATCGAAGTAAAAAAACCACAGGAGTGTAACTTTTTGACAAAAAACATGTCTACAAAATTTAGAACATTTTTTTTTTTAACATTTAAAATGCCCGACCTTAGCTTTAATACACTCAGCGACACGTTTTGGCATAGATTCAATCATGTTTGTTACTACTTCACTAGGAACTTTCAACCATTCATCAAAAAGAACGTTTTGTGGTCAACATATGATCATAAATTCTCTATTGGATTGAGATCAGGTGATCTTGGGCATCAGGGGAGAACTGTTATTTGTTTTTCTTGAAACCAATCTCGAACGGAATGAGCAGTATGTGCACTAGCGCCATCCTGCTGAAAAATCCAGTCTTGACTCAGATCAAAAAATATCTCGGCTGATGGTAATAAGTTATTTTCCAGAGTGTCCATGTACACAAATTGATTAATTCTGCCTGTATAAATGGAGCAGCATCCAGTACCTTTATAATTAATACATCCCCAAATACCAACCGAACCTCCACCATTTTGTAACTTTGTTAAACAAAACTTGGGGTGATACTTTTCGGTTGCAAAACGTTTTACAAACACTCTTGATTTTCTGTTTAATACTTCGAAATTAGACTCGTCACTAAAAACAACTTTTGACCAGTCATTAACAGTCCATCTTTGTCGTTCTTTGCACCATTTGAACTTTTCGATCGATCCAATACAGTCAAAAAAGGTTTTTTTTATTGCAGTATACGACTGTATTTTTTTGTTTAATTGAAATTTTCTTACAGTGTCTTTTCTAACAGTAACATTTGGAAATTTAGAACTAAAATCAGAGGCTAGCTGTCTATAGCTTGTTGTAGGATTGATTCTTACCTTTCTAAAAATGTACGACTCATCTCGACTGGTAAGCTTTCAGGGTTTAACAGACCTTGGTTATTCTTTGACCACGAATGTCTTTTCATAATTGCGCTTTGTTGTAATCACACATTTTCTCGAAACTCCTACTTGATCAGCTATTTCTTGTTGAGATTTTGTCTTATCCTTCAATAGACCAATTATTTGCCACCTTTGAGCCTGAGATACTTTTTTTTTGTCCATTTTTATGGAAAAAACGCCAAAATGGTACTTCAATAAAATGACCGATTTTATAATCCAAAAATAATAAATCAAACGTAAAAAGTGCAAGCAAAAAGTATCAAAAGACATTCAAACCTTTGTGTGAAAAAAAAATGACCAGGGATTGTCAAGGTGTGGTAAAATTTTAGGATAAAATAATTGTTCTAAACTTTGTAGACTATTTTTTTTTGTTCAATAATAATAATAATAAGAATAAGCTACAGCAAGCAAGCTTGCGGAGATGACCTACTAGAAGGACATCTATGGTAGCCGAAATTGCGCTGAAAAGATGGAAAATAACAGACAAATACATTTTTTTTTTAGTTCAGTAAGAGTCATTGTTTAATTTAATCTAAGAAAGTATTGTGTGGAATAAAGAAGTATTATGTACAAGAATTTTACAAAGGAAAAATATGCAATAATACAAAATTTGTTTAATTACCGAAGAGGGAATTATTTTTTAATTTCTAAGTTTTTCAAAAGTATTGACTGGATTAGAAGTTTTAAGAACTTGAGTGTTAATGAAATGTACGAAGTTTTTCTCAGATTATATCAGTGTGCTTGTAAGATGTACGTACCGAAACGAATTGCTGGTCAAAATCGTAAAAAACAGCCGCCATGGATGAATAATGGAATCAAGAAGTTAATTAAAGAAAAGTATTGCTTATGAAAGAAGCTAGTTGGCGGAAAAAGAAGTTTGAGGTGTAGTATTTTGGAAAATTTTCGGCGTGTTCGAAATCAAATTAAGCGTAAAATCAAGTCGGCAGTTAGTGACTTTGAGGCACGACTAGCAAAACATGCCAAACAGCCAAAAATGATTTTTAAGTATTTTTATGAAAAGCTAAACGTAAAGCCAGCAATTCACTCAATTAAACGGTCCGATGGTTCAATCACCAGCAATCGTGATGAGATAGTCAGAATTTTCAATGAGTTTTTTCATTCGGTTTTCAATAACAACGTTGATGAACCACCGAATTTTCTACATAGAAGTGAAAAAGTATGCGAGTTCAACATAAACACGGACATCTCTCCGCTGATTGTTTTGAGACACTTGAAAGGCTTAAGTGTATCCAAAAGCACAGGTTTCGATGGTGTTAATCCTTACTTCTTGAAGATGACTGCGGATGCTATATGTGTTCCTTTATCACTATTAATAAAAGTTCGTTGACAACAGGACAGGTCCCAGAGGTTTGGAAAAGAGCGAATGTGACTCCTATTTTTAAGAAAGGTGATAGATGCAATGTTAACAACTACAGACCCGTGTCCATAACCTCAATAGTTTGTCGGATCACGGAAAGAATCATTCGGAAAGTCATAATTGATCATTTGACTCATAATAGATTGATCAGTATGTTTCAACACGGTTTTATGCCTAAGAGATCTTGTACTACAAATCTCTTGGAGAGTTTTGACTTGATAACAACGGAGCTTTCTAAGGGCAATAACATCGACATTGTGTATACTGACTTTTCGAAGGCGTTTGATCGAGTAAATCATCATAAACTCCTCCACAAGTTGAAACATTATGGTATCAGTGGTAATTTATACAGGTGGATTGAATCCTTTTTGATTGGTAGGAAGCAGCGTGTTGTTCTTGGTCATTCAACATCTGAGTGGCTAGAAGTTACGAGTGGAGTTCCACAGGGTTCAGTCCTCGGTCCATTACTTTTTGTGATTTTTATTAATGACCTTCCCGAAAGATTCAAGAGCATATGCTCACTTTACGCAGACGATTGTAAGATCTATTGCGTCTTCAATAAAACCAATGAAAACTTGATGAAACAGCAGCTTCAAGCGGATATTGACGAGCTAGTGAAATGGTGTAGGGAGTGGTCAATGGACCTTAATATCGAAAAGTGTGAGATAATGCATATTGGCAAAAACAATCCGAAGAACGAATTTTTTATTTCAAGCAGCAAAGGTGTTCAGAAGTTAGCAGTTGCAACCGTGCAAAGGGATTTGGGCGTAATGGTGACAAGTGATATGAAATGGGGTAAGCAGGTCAGCACGTCGGCTTCAAGAGCGAATAGAATCTTGGGGTTAGTCTTAAATGGCTTGAGTAATCGCAGTGAGAACGTTATTTGAAAGATGTATAAGAGTCTGGTTCGGCCTCATTTAGAGTTTGCTGTTTCGGCATGGAACCCATACCTAAAGAAGGAAATTGATGCGCTTGAAAAGGGTCAGAGAAGAGCAACGCGTTCTATCTCAGGTTTATCGAATCTAGAGTATCCAGAACGACTAAGAAGGCTAAAACTTACAACACTTAAAACAAGAAGAAAGAGAGGTGATTTAATACAAATGTTTAAGTTGCTCAATAATTACGATCAAGTCAAGTGGTATAAACAACCAGACAAGGTTTTTGGTGTAAATAAAACAAGAGGCAACAACTACAGGTTAAGAAGAGAAATTGTCAAAAACTGTGCACCAAGATTCAACTTTTTCACCAACAGAATAGTCAATGATTGGAATCAGCTTGGAAACAAAGTTATAGAATCAAAAACAACAAACATTTTTAAAACTAATTTAGACATACTTTTGAAAGACTAAATTATTGCTTATGGTCTGGATATAACCGGACTTAACGCGAAAGCGTAGCAATTATAATTACTACTATTTCTAGATTTTAGTTTAAATACCATTACAAATCAAATAAAATTACAATTTAAATAGAATTACAATGAAAAATTAAAATAGAAGAGTATACAATAAAAAAAGGTGTAAGGAACTAGTGCGCGCTAGTGAAATCATATGCTAGACTTGAAGGCGTCGTACTTATACAATTTTATCTGTTTTTTTTTAAATGGGTTCTGGAGTGTTCAGAAATTTTTTTTTGGCCAATCTACATATCAAAAGAAAGCTAATAAAATTATCTTTAAGATGGTATAGTTAACATTATATGTAAATATATTATAATTTTAGATTTTTACTCTTTAAAATTTTTTTTATAAATTTTTTAGTAATGTTCTTAACTTTCTAGACATACTTTGTTAACTTAAACGAATAAAAAATAAAAAATCAAATAAAAAAAATCATTGAAAAAAAAGGTTGAGAGAGCTCATTGAGCTTTGAGTGGATGACCACGAGGTCTCTTTTGTGAATAAACAACTAGTTCAGGATCCCTATGCGGGGAGTTTGTTATTGTATTTTTAGTTTTTGCATCCTCTGTTCGTGGTGAACAAGCATTTTCATTTCGTTCTCTAGTGACTCGAACAGGTTCAGGGTCAGTTTCAAAGTCTTTTTCGCAAATACTTTTATTTTATCCCAGTCATATTTTAATTGACTTCGAGTAATGATTTTTTTAATCTATATTGAATTTTATTATGCGGTTTTAGAAAAAATAATAATATGCTATAGATTTCATTTTCGTGCGTTTTTTTTTTTTGCGACAAAAACCCTCGTCTTTAGTAGAGTTAAAAATAAGTTTTTTTATTATGAAAAGTATTTATATAATTGATTTTTTTTTAACTGATAAAATTTACTTATTAATTGATGATTTTTTGTGCGATGCATTAAATGACATTTAACTAAATTTTGTGACAACTAATACATTTAATTGACACTTTAAACTAATAGCAGAAAAATAATTTTTTTTGGTTTAAAAAACAACACCCTCTTTATTTTTTAATCTTGAATAGAAATATTCGAAAGTTTCTTCTAGTTTTTTCGAGTTTTTAAAATCAATTTTTTTAAATAAAAGATTTGACTTAAAAAAAAAATTAATTTTCTCTATTGAAAATATCTTGAAGGAAAAAAATCAAACATTACATGATCGGAGAACATTTTTGCTATAAAGGCTTAATAAAAAAAATTAAGCAGGTTTTTTATCACAAAAAGTTTAAAAAAAAATAAGACAATGCATCTGATTTTGACTTGTGCATTCAAAGTGTATTTTTTAAATTAAGCCACACCTGGTCCACAAATATCTAAAAGCGATTAGATTAGAGTTTAAGACAAGCTTTGAGACCTAGTACTAAAAATAAATTCCCACAAATAATTTATTATAAAATTATCCATTTTTAAAATCACAAGTTCCAATTGACTTGTGTCGATAGAGAGAAAATCATACACAAAATCGAGTTAGCATAGACTGGTTGATAAAAATGGATAACCGAAAGTATGTCAGATTTGGCTATATTTTTGTATGGGTAAAAAAAATTTTTTTTTAAAGAGCCAAGCGATCGCGTAGCACGACCGCTGTGGATGATGCGTTTTGGGACTGTCCATTGTGTACTTATCGAAACAAAAACGAGTCATTCCGATGCGAGATGTGCAACATGCGCAAAGGAACATCGACTCGCAAGCCCCGCATTTCACAAGTTACGCAACAACTGGCCACCATAGAAAACCAAATTGAGCAGGAGCGTAAAAAAGAGAAGCGCAAAGAAATTCTTCTCAAGTCCAAAGGCAATAGAAAATACTCGAAGCACTTCAAGTTCGACAACGCTCAGACCATATCGATTACAGTTAACGATGTGACGGTGTTTATAACAGATGTTGAGCTGAACAGTCATGAGAACGAGGAGGAGACTTGCAAATCGCTTAGCACAAAGTCTAGCCGATCCAAGCTAGAAGTCGACTCCAAGGATAGTGCAGATAACACAACAAGCTCGGATAACGACTCGTCCAAGAATGAGGCTGAGCCTATCGCGAACACCAACGATTAAATTGTAAATAAATTGAGTGTTCTTTTTTTTTAAACGAGGTGCTGATTTTTTGTGTAAATGGAGCCAATTTTTTGTTTTAGTAAACAGTACCTTGGGTCTGTAGAGCTTGGGGTCGCTTCTTTTTTTCATTTTTTTTTCGATTTTTTTCTTCTCAAGTGTTTGTTTATTATTTCACTTTTTATATTTAAACAATTATTAAAGTATTTGTGGAAAACAAAGTTTGTTTGCTAATAAAAAATTTCAGACTTTATTTTTTAAATTTAATTCATTAATAAAATTGGCGAAAGAACCTCTCCTACAAATTGAGAGACAAAATTATTGTTATCTACTTGTTATTTAGAACTGTAAGATAAAAAAAGCAGATCTTTGTATGAGATTAATAATGCATTTATTTTTTTTTAATTTATTTTATGATAAATTACACACAAAAATTATGTCAAATTATTCAATTAAATTTATGTTTTGATTTAAATCTCTTTGATTCTGTTTTTTTCTAGCAATCTAGTTTTTATCTTGCATTAACTGCTACTTAACAAGATATTCCAGCTTTTATAAATACCAATAACTTTTTGCTATTTATTTCATGGCTTTTTGCTATTTCTTCCAAACGCTGGGATTTAAAAATTGCTTACTTGAAAATTAAACGTTTCTTGGAATAAGAAAGAGCTTGTGTTTTACAAGCAGTATGTTGTTTTATAGAAATTTTATTTTCATAAAAAAAGGTATTGTGAATTTCAAATAAAAATTGAATAAAAATTCTTCCTTTTTTGGCAAATTAAAATTAGAGATAATTTAGTGTATTTATAAATATACTGCAATATAGTGCAACATACTTTGTTGCACCTTTTTTACATAAAATAAAAACTTCATTTTATTTTTTTTATTAAATCAAATCAATGATCGATTTAAATGTTACCATCAATTAATTACTTTGATGATATGCAGTTAGATTTTGTCTTATTTAAACGAAGAATCAACAATAACATTAAATTTATTTTTTATAAAATTTTGTAATATTTTTTCTAATTTTGATATTAATTTCAAAAAACTAATCTTTTGTTAATTCTATATATTTTTTAAGTGCTTTTTTATTTTTTAATAAATGGGCTCAATTTTACCTTTTTGAGTTTTGACTTTTGGTCTCTTTGGTTGAGTTGAAATAAATAATAATTGATTCTTTACTTTTTGTCATTTTTTATATGAGAAAAATTAATTTAGGTAAAAAAGTGCAACAAAGTATGTTGCACAAGGTTGCAGTATGATTTTAAATATTTTTTTAAAATCATTTATTAAATTTTATTTAAATTTATCAAAAAATGAAGAATTTTTGTTAAATTTGTATTTGAAATTCACAATACTCTATTTCCCCACTTTAACCACTATATCTACCTCCTCTAGTCAATTGAATAATTTATATATTTGTATTAAATCACCTCTTTTACGCCTGCTTTCCAGGTCCGTAATCTCCAAGATCCTTAATCGTTCATAATAATTTTTTTCGTTTAATTCTTCCACCATCTTTGTAGCTTTTTGTACACCTTCCAGAGTTGTTTAAAAGTCCCCAAAAAAAGTCCAAGTCATTAAAAAAAAGTCAAATTCGGGACTTTTTTTTATTTTTTATTTTTTTCCAAGTCCAAGTCAAGACTTTAAAATTTTTTTTTTCAAAAAAAAAGTCCAAGTCAAGACTTTTTTTTTTTATTTTTTCAAAGTCCAAGTCAGGACTTTTTTTTTTAATTAAAATTTTTTAATTTTTTTTTGTTTTTGAATTAAATTATTTTTTATTTTTTTGAATTTTTGAATTTTTAAATTTTTAATTTTTTATTATCTTATCACCAGACCGTATAATTTAGACCGTTTTTTTGGAGGTCCAAAAAAAAAATCGCCGAGCTGACCGGCCAAATGACCGCAAAAAACCGTCCGTGTAATGGACCTGACTTGGACTTTTTGTTTGAAAAAAAAAATTAAAGTCTTTGGTGGGTCTTTTGAAAAAAAAAAAAAAAAAAAAGTCCGGACTTGGACTTGACTTGAGACTTGTGACTTTTAAACAACTCTGACACCTTCTTACTTTGCATCCTCGCCTGCTGACATGTTATTCCATGCTTCTCATGTAAATTCTGCATGTGGCCTTGCAAATGTTGGGTATAGTTTCTTGAACAAGTGTATGTTTTAGTACGTGAATTTTCTCCTTATTCTACATAGTATCCAGCTAGCCTTATTAATGCACCTTGTTCTTTCCGTCTGCGGTTATCATAATTCCCAGGTCCTTCTCTAAATCGTAGTACGTATGCTCGTAATTCATACTCCCCCACTCAGTATTTTTTGCATTTATTATTTTGGCTTAAGTGCATTTTTTTAAACTTGGCACTTTTCAAACTTGCTTGAAAATGAAAATAAATAAATAAATTTACTTGAAAATATTTTTTTTTAACTTTATTTTCAATTAAGAATATTAAGAACTATGTGCTGCTCGTTACCGAAATCGTCTTCAGCAAGAAATGGATAGAGATATTGCAATTTTAGAATTATACAAGTTGTATGATAGAAAAAATTTTAAATTATTTTTTAATAGATTTATTCATGTATTAAAAAATTAAAGTATTAATTAACTTGTCGACAATTAACATTTTTAATTTTTTTCAATTTAATGAATTCATTAAAATCATTCTAATAAAACGTATTTTCTATGAAAAAAATTTATATGAAATTAATTGGTCAATAAATTTTATTTATTTATAATTTACTGATTGTTTAAAAATCTACTAGAACTAAATAATTTTTTGAGTTAACAAGCAAAATATTTTTATTAAAAAAAATCATAAACTTTTTAAATAAAAATAGAAAAATAACTTGATAAAATAATTGCTTTTATTGGCTGTTAAAAATCACATATTTATCTTTCAAAAAATGTTACTTATAATTTTGAAATAAATAATCAGAATCATGCAACAACAAATTATTTTTTTACTATCTCTAATTTAATTATATAATTTAAAATTTTTTAATCTTTTTATTTTATTCTTTCGAAAAAATGAAAAATAAGATTTAATTTAATAAATTATGAATTTTTGTTCAATTGTTTGGAAATTTGAAAATAAAAATGTCAATATCAAAAATTTATTTTTCTTCATTCATTATCAATAAAAAATGTTTCTTACGGAATTTAGAAAAAAAAATTATTTTTCAACTAAATAAAAAAAATATTTATTGTTCTTTATTCAAAATTTAAATAATTATTGTATTTTTGTAGGTTAATTTATTATTTTTAATATTTCTTAGAGCAAAATAAACAGAAATTTGAATAAAATTTTTTTATTTTTTTTAAGTGCATGGCACGCGTATTCTAAACGTACCTGGCATACTATGACAACACTTTATTAATTTTAAAATTCAAATTTTAATTTAAAAAAAAATTTTTCTAAATATTTTTTATGATTTTTGTTTAGTGCAAAAAACCATTGCACTTTACCCATCACCTAAGAAATAAGACTTTTAGCCTATTTCAAATACGACCTAACTTTATTGTATTGATTGTAGCCTAGGCTGAATTTTCGAATTTTAAATTATTATGCTAGAGCAATTAATTTTAGTCTCCAAAGAGAAAGGTTTATTTGTGTTATTTTTATTATTTTAAATAATAATAAGCATCCTAAGGTTAGAAACCATTTTCAAACATAATTAGAAGGCTTATCGTGTTATTATTTAGAGTATTTTTAGATAAAGTTAAAATAAAATTTTGTTCAATATGTCACGTCAGTACTTGACCACCATTCAAAAAAAGCAATGCTTTGTGGAACTTCTAATCCAGGAATTTCCGCTGATGCCCGTGCTAATAGATTTATTTCTGAACAGTTTTCTGGGTCTGTGTGCTATGGGCTTTCAGATAGCTTCAATAGTTCTCAAGACCGATTTATATTTCATCGGTTGTGGGTAAATTATTTAATAATAAATTGACTTAAAGTCTAACATTTGAGCCATAGAATTTGGGTCGGCTTTTTTGCTCTACTAGCCGAGTTATTCAGCTCAAAATTAGGTAATTATCAAATATTTATTAAAATGAAAAAGTTAAATATTTTACATAGTTTTTAACAGAAATGTTGGCTTCTTTACTGTGACATGTGTGCTCAAAATAATTTCTTTCTTAATCTCAACTGCCTTGATCGTCATCCCAGCTCTCATCTTTCGCCATAATTTAGCCCAGTGTACTGAAGTGTACTGTCAAAACGCATGGATCAATTATGTTCTTCTTGGCATTGGAGTTGCTATGAAAATTGAGTCTCTAATTTTTTGGCTAACATTTGGCATTAAATATAAATTATTCTCTCGAAAATTTAACTTTAACAATTATTACATAAAATACTAAAAAAATCATTTTGTAAATTTAAAAAATTACTATTTATTTAGTATAGATTTTTTGATTATTTTTTTTTTAAATTTTAAATTAAAGCTAGAAATGAAACCTGAAAAAATACATATTTTAGAACTTTTTTTCTTTTGAAACCATTTTTATTAAAAAATTAAGAATGTGTAGAAATTCAGAAAAAGGCATGAACGGTTTTTGTTTTTCTTTTTTCAAGCCAGAAATCTGACGTTCTTCAATGGTATAAAAAACTTATTTGATGTCATACATAGATTCCAAAATGGTAAAAAACACGAAAATAGATTGATTAAATCTATGATGGAAAAGTTTTGGCTTGTTTCAACACACAAGGCGATCATTTTAAAAATTGAAAAGTAAAAAATTTTTTAAATTAATTGTACCCTTTTATCATATTGAATTTTTTTTGAGGATTATTTTTTTTAGCTCATATTTTTTTCTAATCTTATCATTTTGGATTGATGGAAAAATAAAAATTTGAAAAAAAAAACTTTATTTTTTTACTTTATCGCCTATTATTGATGTAAAAATAATTATTTTGTTAACAAAAATAAGACATACTGTATAATCTTACAGTTTTTGGGTTAATTATTTTTATTAAAAATTTATTATTTGTTTTAAAATTTTGATTGTTCCATACCAATTGTCCAAGTAAATCCTAAAAAATTCGAGCTTTATTTACTTTAAAGACGGCATTATTTTTTTTAATTAGAAAAAATTTTTTGAGATTTTTTAAAATCAAATGAAATATAAAAAATTAATATGCAAAACCTTTAAATGGAATTTTTTATCTATTCGATATTTCCTTGTTCAGCTATTTACTCATTATATTTTTAGAAAAAATTTAGAATAATAAGATTAATCAAAATTTAAAATATTAATTTAAAATTGATTCGAAAGTTTCATTTTTCAAAAAAAAAAACAAAAGAAATGCATCTTGAATAAAATTAGATAAAATAACTTACTATATAACTAAAGCACACAAAAAACAAAAAATTAATAATATTATTATGTAGTTGAACTACGAAATGGTGAAAAATAATTAATCAAAATGGCTGGTGATGATTCCAAATGATTCCAAAGTCTTTAAAAATAATTCAACAAAAAATGGCAAATTGAAGTTTGAGATCAAGATCAAAAGATCATAATATAAATTGTAATATTGTTTTTAATAATAAAGAGAAAATTAATTTTTTCCAAAGCAATTACTTGACATAGCATGCCAAGTTTATTTTCATATTTAAAATTTTAGAATGTCCTTTTTTATTGAACTGTATAAGATTTTAATTTTTTAATTGATTTTAATGAAAACTTACTTTTAAAGACAAAAAAATGTAATGTTTTAAAATTCATAATTTATTTAAGTGGAAAATGAAACTAATTTTGTTTGAATGAATGGATATAAAAGTTATAAATTTGAATTTGTGAATTAACTTAACCTGAATTATTTAAATTATTGATTGATTTTGTTAAAACAATTAGATATCAATCATTTTGATATTAATTTGATAATGAAGCATTATTAGACATAACATGTCTAGTAATGTTTGGTATTATTTTCTTAAAAAATTATCAAAATAAAAAGATTAATTAAATTTTAAAATTTTTAAATGATCGTTTTGAAATTAAAATATAATCTTAAACTTCCATTTGTCTAAAAAATAAGATTCCAAAGAAGATTCATCTATTGAAAAATAAAAAAATAATTCAAACAAATTCAATTTTTAAATTAATTTTATTAAGTGGCAATGAAAAAAAAATAAATTTTTTTAAAAAAAATTATCTGGCTAAATTACTTTTTGAACACTAGCGACAAATTTATTTAAGTTTGCTTAGAATAAACGTGACAACACCCAACAAGATATTGAAGTTGAAATTATTTTTATGTGCTCGATTAGAGACAATCTTGGTGCCACATGGTGCTGGAATGTTCGCTGCACGATCACATCTCAAAGTCATCATGTTAAACTTGAGTCCGTTCGGACAATCGCCACTCTTTACTTTCCTGGAATTTGCACACTGATAAAAATCCGCACAGCCATTCTCTATATTGGGATAGACACCGTTCGGTCTTGACCTACACTGGTCTTTGTCCTTATCATTGACAGGACGGTCTCCACAATAGACATCTTTAAATTCCTTACAACTCTTAGTCTCTTCGTCAAACAACTTCTTGTCCGGACATTGCTCTTTTTTTACCTCATTATCCTTGCAATAAAAATAACCTGCGAATAAAAATAATATTATTTTAAAATTTTGAATTAATATTTATCAAATTTACCTTGGCAATCTTCTTTGTTGGTTACAAAGCCTTTAAAACCACACTTATCGCCTTCTTTGGTACCCTCTGATTCCTTGGTGTTAGCTGAGCCGGGCTTGTCCTCATTTTTGTCTTTGATTTCAGATTTTTTAGTGGTAGTGGTGGTTGATTGTGTCTTTCCCTTCCCTTTTAATAAATAATTTTAAAAAAAAAATTTTTTTTTTATTAATTACAGTTATCTGGTGGTTTCCAATCAGGTCTGTCACCATCTTTACAATTAATTGCCAAAGCCATCTCACATCGCTGGTTGTCAGTGTCAAAAGACATTCCGGGTCCGCACCAACCACTGGTCTCACTTGAGCCCTGACAGTTGTGATACTTGCCACAATCATCATCGTCTGGCCATTTACCATCGCCTGGACAAACAAAAGCCTCTCGTTTTTGCCTCATGTTCACCCTTTGCTTCAACCGAGTGCTCTCAAATGCCAAAGATAATACCGCATGGCAACTCAGACAAACTAAACAAAAAAATTACCAGCTGAAACAAATATTTTCATTCAATTACCTAATAAAAAAGCAAAGGAATTGTAGCGCATTTTTGTTAAATTTTTATCTTTTAGTTTCTTTGAAAGTAATAGATGATGGTTATTTATATGTAAAAAAAAAGAGTGTTATGATGAAATTATTAATTTGGTAAAGACTTGGTAGAATAATTGAGGATTATCTAATTTGAAATTTTTCTTTGGCTCACTTTGAACTAAATGAAAAGAAACGAAGTGAAATTTGGACTTTTTTAGATAGAATTTAGATATATGTGCTCTAGGCTCGGGTGGGCCTCTAATCAAATACTCGAGTTAATTTGCTATGTGATAAATGACGAATATTCGAGAGACACAAATACAAATCCACCCCAATTTGGCTTGGATAAATGGGCAAAGTTTATTAGAAACTCAAACATAAATAAAGGAGGAAAGATTTATTAATTTAGAGTTGTTATTGTTTTTGACAATTAATTGCTACTTAAACAAGCCCTTTGTTTAAATATTTGGTTAGTTCATTACCGGCAAGGATTATATTGTATACTTGCTAGATCGGACTTGGTATTTAGCGGGATTTGGCGTCTCCCATTCAGTCAATTTGAGCTAGAACTTCGTTCAGTGTGTTCCTTGATTTCAAAAATATAAATCAATGAATTAAAGTCGGCTTTATATATTTTTTTTTAATTTTATTTTAATAAAAAAAATTTAAGCGACTTTCATATAGAAGCTGAATATTTAAATTCTAAAAAAATAAAAAAAAATAAACATTTTTTGATGTTTTTGTTTTAAATTAATTAATTAATTGCATTTTTTATTGTTTTCAATAATTAGTTTTTCCTTAATTTTTTAATGATTCCCCTTTTAAATAAATAACATTGGATGGACAGAAGAACTTATTCAAATTATTATTCACTGTAAAATAGCTTAGAATTTTTTCTAGTATAAAAGATCATGTTTTTGACGGAATAAAAAGCAATGAAAATCACTCATCATTCATTTGATAAATCAGGAATATTTATATAAATTTAATTTGAAATTTAATTTTTTTTCAAGATATTTTTTAAACTTATAAATAAATTTTAAGGATCATTTTTTAATTAGATTTAAAATTTCAATTTGCTAAGGAATTTTAAAACTAAAAATCAATGCAATTTAAATATTTCAAAAAAGTAAAAAACTAAAAAAAAAATTCTCAAACTACAATCAAAATTTTATCTTTAATTCTTAATCCTAGTATCTTTTCTTATAAATTAAATGAATAATTAAAAATTCAAATAAATAAAATAGTAATGTCACTTTATTTTTATTTTAGTAAAAAATAGGCTTCAAATCAAAAAAAAAATTAATTAAAATTTCTACTGCAAATTGACCAATTACCTAAAAATCAGAAAAGTTTGGGTATGAGTAAACCACTTCGTATAGTCTCCATGATCGACATTATTTTTATTTCTGTATGATACAATGAAAAAAAATTCCTTTTAATACAATCATTTTTATTTTATTATTATTATTATTTAATACAGCATTACTTAGTTAAGCTGTTTCTATCTAGTTTTACGAAAATTTCAGTAAATTTTAATAAACTTAAAAAAGACCAAAATAAAAAGAAAAATCGATTTAAAAAAATTTTTTTTTTAATCAAATATAAATTGAAAAAAAAACTAAATTTCTAAATTATATTACAAAAGATAGAAAATTTTAGAAAAAATATTAAATCTAATAACCTAAAGATTAATAACCACTAATTAGCCCCTTAAATTTAAAATATTAGCTTTTTAACGTCACGCTTAAAGCCAAGGAATTTGGTTTCATAATTATTATTAAATCTTCACATTTTGTTTTAAAATAACGTAATCATCCGAATTGAGTGACTTGTCTTTAAATAGAGTACTCTATTTTAGTGTAACACTATTATAACATGTAAAAGATTCTATAGTGATATGTCACTATAAATTTAATGACATGTGACTAAATTCGGATAATAACGTTATTTATGTAAAAATTGACAAACTAAAAAAACAAAAATTAGAGTTTACCTTAATATGACTAATAATAATGTCTCAAAGCTAGTCCCTGAACTCAAAACGAAACCATACGTTGAAAGAAGAGTTTTGAGTTCAGGGACTAGCTTCGTATGGCATTCCCGATTTAATTGTTAGCTGGATTCGTAACTCCCTGAGCGGCCGAAGACAGAGAGTAGTCATAGGCGAAACAAAATCAGATTGGGTACCATATACGAGTGGCGTTCCTCAGGGTTCGGTCATTGGCCCGCTTCTTTTCATCATTTACATCAATAATATGCCGGACGTTTGTGGATCTGTTTGTAAGCTGTACGCTGATGACAGCAAGCTAATGAGCTCGGTACTACGTGTGGAGAACTCTAGGAGGCTGCAGTCTGACCTCAAATGTCTTGCAGAATGGTCGGACACTTGGCGAACGAAATTCAACAAAAAGAAGTGTGTGGTCATGCATGTTGGGGACAACATCGGTTGCTACGAGTACATACTAGGCGATCATACACTTGAAAAGACCACAAAAGAACGAGACCTCGGAATCATAATCACAAATGACCTTAAGTGGACTGAGCAGTCCAAGAGAGCGGCGTCTAGGGCGACAATGAAAGCGTGCCGAATCAAGCTTACCTTCTCGTATTTATCATTGGACCTGGTGAACTTGCTCTACAAGTCGTTCGTACGGCCTCACTTAGAGTTTGCAGTCGGTGCCTGGAATCCTTTTCGGCGGGCTGACATTAAACTGCTTGAACAGGTGCAAAGGAGTTTCTCAAAGCTTGTCCCTGAACTCAAAACGAAACCCTACGTTGAAAGAAGAGAAGCTCTCGGCTGGACCACTCTAGAAGACCGGTGTAGTCGAGGTGACCTCATCCAGCTCCATAAGATTCAGCACGGCTACGACCACGTATGCTTTATTAACGGCGTTCAAAGGCTGACGTCTGATGGCCTCGACTGTCCAGCAGGGAACACCAGAGCTTGTCATCGTGCAATTGAGCGCCAGTTGGTTCGCAACTGCGAATCAAGCACCAACTTCTTCACGAACAGGGCCGCAGGTGACTGGAATGCCCTCGATGCAGCGACCAGATTCGTAACCAACACCAACACATTTAAAAACAGAATTGATAAACAACTGGGTTTCTACTAGACAACATACACCAAAATCACTTTACACACACTATAAGCTCATGAAAATAATTTACAGGACCTGGACGGAATACTTTAATAGATTTTAATTTTATATAAATTTTAATAAAAATTTAATTCTGTTTTATGTGAATGCTTAAGGGCAATTTTGGTGCCACAAAGTGTTGGGATGTTCGATGCATTATCACATTTCAAAGAAATCATATTAAACTTGAGTTCATTTTGACAATTGCTCTTCTCGACTGTTTTTGAATTTTCACACTTGAAATATTCCGCCAATAAGCTGTTGTTTTACTCACTAAACCACCACCTCTCTATTTTGGCTCACTTTCGCTTTTCTTTTCCTGTCTTTTTGCTTACGTGTACTTATTTTTTTTTCTTTTTTAAGTTTTTCTGATGCATGAAATGTTGATTTTTATAATATATAATTTAAAATTTTATAATGTTATATAATTTATAGTTTAAAATATCTCAATCAGATCCCCTCTTAATCTTCTGGTCTCTAGACTGACTAAATTCAATGCAGCTAATCTTTCTGAATAGCTTTTTAGCTCTGGAACCAATTTAGAAGCTCTTTTCTGGACTGATTCGAAGACCTTGATGTCTTTTTTTAAGTACGGGTTCAAAACTTGAACTCTTTATTCAAGATACGGTCGAACAAAACCTTAAATAACCTACTTTCTGTTTCTTTGTTCTTGAATTTGATAGTTCGCCTTATTGAACCTAAAACTGAATTAGCTTTATTTGCAGCGGTGTTGACTTGATTTGACCACTTCAAATTGTTCGTAATTATTATCTCTAGATCTCGTTCCGCCTCTGTTTTCGAAATACTCGTTTGATTAATTGTGTGGTTGAAATTCGGGTTATTCGTACCACAGTGCATCTCTTTACATTTCTCTTCGTTTAGTTTGATTTACCAGTCGTTCGTCCATTTTGATATTTTGTTAAGATCATTCTCTAAAGCTAAACAAGTTTCGATGCTGTTTACATTTGACATCAACTATGTATCGTCAGCAAATATCTGACACTGATTTTCTAACATGTTTGGTAAGCCATTAATGTAAACAATGAACAGAATCGGACCTAAAACCTCCACAAAAACCTGTGGGCCTCCACTCTCAACACTAACCCATTCAAACACTGCTTTACCCATAATCACTCTCTGTCTTCTGTTCAGCAAAAACGCTTTAATCCATTCAATAAATGACTCGTTAAGACCATAACATTCAAGTTTGTGATTAAAGCGTTTATGCGGAACTGTATCGAATGCTATAATAAAATAAAAATAGATTATGTCCAAATCTTGTCTAAGGTTAATTGACTCTGAGATAAAATCTATAGACTCCAATAAATTTGTAACACATGACAAATTTTTTACGAATCCATGTTGTTTGTAGTTGATTAAATTATTCACCACTAACAAATCGAATATAACTGCTTTTAAAAGCTTGTCCATAATTTTGCATGTTATTGAGGTCAGTGATACAGGTCTATAATTAGAAGCCTGCATCCTGGAACCTTTCTTGAACAAATGAGTGACGTTTGCCTCTATCGTTATTAATTTGTACATCATCTTAATTAATATGTCAAAATTTTTTTTATTAAATAAAAATAAATAAATTAAATATTGTGAATTTATTTTTGTTCCAAGTTATTTTCTACTAATTGATACATCATTTTCATTCTTATATCAAAATTATGTTTTTTAAAATTTAAATAAATAAATTATATATTGTGAATTTATTTTTGTTCCAAGTTATTTTCTACTAATTGATACATCATTTTCATTAATACATCAAAATTATTTTTATTAAAATTTAAATAAATAAATTATAGGCTTATATTTTTGTAGTAGAAAAAATATTTTTTTTATAGAATTTTTATTTTCGTAAAGTAGAAAAAAAAATTAGAAAAAATATTTTATTTTTATAGAAAAAATACTTGGGAAAATAGAAAAAAAATGTTAGTTTTTTCTAGGTTTTCCGCGTTTATATATATAAACGATTTTAACATTATATCCACTTGAAGAAACATTTTTCGCCAATATCCGTCATATATATTTCTTTTGTACTCCACTTGACATCATCGATAAGTTCATTTTTAGTTTCATCGAGACTCTTTTATTTTTGTAAACTATTATATTTTTTGTAATAATCATTCACTTTAGCTTCGCCCCTGGCTTTTTTGTTGGAATAATGTCCTCGCTTTCATTGTCCGTTTCGTCTAGATTGTTGACAGCTGATCGTTGAACAATTGAAGTTGATTACGAGTCAGATTCTGAATCTTTTTTTTTATTAAGTTTAATTGATACTATTTTTTACTGTTTTGATGCTTTTTTACACTCATTTTACATTTAATTAAAGTTATTAAGTAAGTATTAATAAGTTATTTGTCAATTAGTATTAAGTGATAGTTTTCTTAATCGATAAAGGTGATGAAAATTTTTTTCTATTTGGAAAATCATTTTTTCTTCAAGCAAAAATATTTTTTCTACTAAAAAAAATATTTTTAATAAATTCATTTTTTCTACTACAAAAAATGTTTTTTCTAAAAAAAATACTTTTTCTACTACAAAAAATATAGGCCTAATTTATATATTGTGAATTTATTTTTGTTCCAAGTTATTTTCTACTAATTGATACATCATTTTCATTCTTATATCAAAATTATGTTTTTTAAAATTTAAATAAATAAATTATATATTGTGAATTTATTTTTGTTCCAAGTTATTTTCTACTAATTGATACATCATTTTCATTAATACATCAAAATTATTTTTATTAAAATTTAAATAAATCAACTAAATTTTTTAAATTAATTTTTGTATCCATTTAAAATTCATCCAATATTGATTTAGACTCTTCATTGTCATTTTGCTTGCCATCATCCTTAATTTTCGCTTCCTCATTCTTTTCCTCGTTCACACGTTCACCATAAATTCCTTCCACTTGCACATGTTTCTCATCACTGCTCACTTCTGGTATCAAATGGCCAATCTCCACCAACAACTCATTCGGGTCCAATTCAACCATTTGCTTAAAATCATCCATTTCACTCTGACTCAGCCCGTATACCCTTTGTATTTGATCCAGCGGAAACAGACTAAAAAAACACTTTTGCACAAACGGCATCAAAACATGAGCCAAATAGGACACAAATTGAGCGAACAACTCTTTTTCGCTCTTGTCAAACTTGGCTTTTTTCTCATAGTCAAACACAAACTTGGCCATGTGTCTGAACGAGCTTTTGATCATCATCAGCACCTTTGAATGAACACTCAGCGGCAAACACAGCCTTATTTCGTTGAAACACTGCAGCAAGGTGTTCAAATAGACAGCTAATGGCTGAAAATCAAGCAATTTAATGGGTGGATTTATGATGGAACTGGTCGAGCTGGAGTCAAAAAAATCGTGTAACCTTGACTTTTCTCCACACAGCTCGATCCAATTGAGCTTCACCAGCGATTCATTGAACTTGTCCTGGGCCAAAGTCACCTGTTGTGAGATCTTAGTGAGAATGACATGCTCAAACAATGGCATCATCAGCGCCCTAAAGTCAAGACCCACTCGGCTAAACGCCAGTCCAAAGTACATGGCCTGACTGAGCAAGCTATCCAGCCTGGAGCCGACACCAAGTCTCAAATCCTTGTCCAAAATGGCCAAAAACTGGCTTATTTTGCTCTGTAGCCAGCAGTAGAACAACTTAGACTTGTTCAGCTCCTTGTTGTTGAGCAACAAGCTGGCTAAGACCTTGTCCTGATTAGCGCCAGTGCTCGACGAGTACACAGTGTCGTCATCGGAGAACAAAGCCTTGTATTGAGTGATGATGTCGAATAAATGGATCCTGAGCTCTTCTATTGACTTGGTCACGTGAGTGTACGGATCGTTGGTTGGAATACGCTGCAGTAGGTTGTTCAGCCAAATGTCTCTCAATTGAAGAAATTTAATTCTGAGCTCGGACTCGGTTAAGACGTCCAAGCGGCGAATCAAACTGATTGTTTTGATACACTGGTTGAACTGAATGTTTGTCTTGAGCTGCTGGAGCAGTTGTTGCAGCATCAGGTTCAAAAAGCGATTGGCATCGTCGGTGATTTGTTGGACTAGGGAAATGGACGACGAGTATTTTTTGTCCAGTCTTTTTACATAGTTGGCCAAGTCCAACGCTTCTTCGTAGTACTCGTTGCGCACACACGTCTCCATTACTTGGCTGATCTCGAGTATTTCGAGCAGTTGGTTGTGTTTTTGCAGAGTTTGGTTGGTGGCGCGGCGCGTCCAGTTCATCGAGTGGATGTTCTTGGTGAAGTGTTCGCTCTGTTGGTGAAATGGCGCCATTTGTTGCATCAGCTGGTCCAGTTTGCTGTCAATGATGCTGAAGTCGGAGTAGATGTCCTTGGAGCATTGGGCGGTGCGGATGAACGTTTTGTAGTTGGTGAACGCCAGGTTTTTGATTTCTTCGTTGATGGCCTGCTTTTGTTCGAACAGGTTGCGTGGCTCCGACTGCAGCCGGTCCAAATGGAACGAGTTGAGCTCTTGGAGATAGGCGAGTGATTCGTTGATGGATGATCCTTGTCTCTGATCGTTCTCATCGCAATGCAAGAGGTTGTACAAGATTTGTTCACCAGTGGTCACATTGCTCGATTCGGATGGCTCCATTTTGCTAAATGAATACTTTTTTATTTTAAACTATTTTCAGTGACAAGTTTTGCATATTTTAAAGTGTTAATTGGAAGCATAATTTTTAAATTATTTCAAATAATTTTTCATTTTTTAAAGAAGAACAAAATGGCAAATTTTGAGTTACAATTGATCAATTTTTATTTTATTTGTTTTATTCAGTATTGATTTGTTACTGATGATTATTTAAAAACAAAAATGAACAAAAAATACAATTTTTGTTTGATTTTTTGATTTTTTTTTTTAATTAATAAATAATTTTGAATCATTTTTAGAAAATTTTTATTGATTTAAGCGAAAAATAGTAAAAAAGTAAATATTAAATTTTAAATGACATATACTTATCATCATTGTTATTTTCATGCACAAAAAAAAAACAAAATTACTGATCTAAGGTATTGTAACACCCCATGTACCCCAGAACCTTTTTTCACTCTCTGTATCCTTCTTTTTATATATTTATATGTTGTGTTTTAGTTTTAGTTTCAGATTTGGTTTTAAATAAAAATTTAGAACTAGAAACTCTCTTTTAATTTCATTTAATTAAGTTTTAAAATTTTAAATGATCTTTTTGATCTTAAAATTTTATTTAAAACTTCAATTTGCCTTTTAAAAATGGTTTTATAAAATACCGTTCCTCATTTAAATTTAAATTTTCAACAAAGGTAATCAAAATATAAATTGAAAAATATGGAGATTGGTCTGATCACAAAAAAAATTAAACGAAACATAAAATATAATAAATTTAATAAATTTACATTTTCATACGTTTTTTTAACTTTTTTTTTACAATATTTTACCAAAATTTACTAATGAGAATTTTTTGTTCTACATATATTTACATAAAATTACTTTTATTTATTTTTTGATAAAAAAAAAGCTAAAAAATAAAAAAAAGTTTATTTTTTAAAGAATTGCAAGAAAAATAAGAAAAACAGCAAATTTTCATTTTTTCATTTGTTTGGCCCTTTTAGAATTTACAGTAAATGGGTAAATTTACGTAAAATTACGGAAATTATCATTAATTTGCGTAGATTCACGTAAAATCATCATGGCGTAGCAGTACTGTATGTACACTTATTGCGACGATTAAGTACGATCATTAAGCCTCAATCTTTGGCTTATATTACCATCGCTTTTACAAGTGACTTTTCTTCTCCTGAATGACCTAAAAGGGTCCTTTCTACTTCAAAATAACAATTGCAGGTAAAAATTGTAAAAATTTGGAATAAGATAATATAATTTGCTTCCATTTGGAATAAGATTTTTTATTCACTTAGATATTTGAAAATTAAACTCTTTTATTTAGATTTACTCTTTTACTAAGTATTTAAGAAATTCAAATAGTAAGGAAAAAAAATTTTAAAATTTTGTTCAAATTTTATTTTTTTCATAATTTTAGAAACGATCCCTTTTATTAATTGGAGATTTGATACTGCAATTTTCAAAAATTTAAAAAAAAAATTTCGTTGTCAAATTCTAGTTTTGGAAGAAAATAAATCAAATATTATAGGTAATTGAACAATTCTTTAACTTAAATTTATATTTTGAGATCAATCACTTTTATTTCTTTACCGATTCAAAATTTTCATAGGAAATTTTTTACCTTTATATTTTTTTTTATCAGTGAAAATAGAATTTTATCAGCTCTATAATGACACCAAAGTCAAATTTTTCCGATGCTCTGTTCAAAAGATATTATCAAAAAAATCCAAAATTCGCTAAAATTATATTAAGTTCAAAAAAGGGTTTTTTGTGAATAATTTCTTTTGAATGGTTTGATATTTTTATACAGTCAATCCTCCGTATTACGAACCCCCATATAACGAAATTCTCTATATTACGAATAAGAATCCAGGAACCGATTTTTTATAAAGGAAAAAGATTGCTAATTTTCTTTGATACAACGAACCTTTTTATAACGAAATCCTAATATTTATTATTTTTATTAATTTAAAGTCACATTGACAAGATTAAAAATAGTTGAAAAAATATTCATATCAAAAATTGTAATAAAAAATAAATAAAAAAGTTAAACTTGAGCAAAGTCTACTCTTAGAAGACCATTAAGTAAGCTGTACCAAAAAAAGATATTAAACTCTTCGTTGACTCTATGGTTAATTTTGTTTATGACAAATCTAATTGAATCGACTAAACCAGTATTTAAGCTTTTAAAGCTAAATTCTATCAAAGTTTTAACCATTTTTGGCTGATAGTCAAGGCAGTTGATATACAATCGATTTCCTAGAACATTCAATTGAGCACAAAATGATGTATTTTTCTTGCTGAATGTTTCATTCTCTCTCATGTAAGAGAATAGCTCAAAACAACCAGGATCTCTAGTTAGTTGTTCTAAAAAAATAATCTTATGTTTATAGTAAATTTGGCTAACCGATTCTAAATTGAGTGCTTCATTCAAAGGAGTTGTATGTGAAGATTTTTTCAAGCCAATCATTTGTTTAATTATCATACTTTGTCTGCTATCAAATTCTTTTAGCATACTACATGGAATACGGATATTGTCCAACACATGCCTATAGATCGACTGACAATACTGTTTGAACAGAAACACTATAAGACTAGGGTTTGAAATTGAAGGCTTAACCCCAAGGCCATAGAGTGAATAAAAACTTCTCTCAAATTTTTTCCACTTATCTTCAATGAAGTCCATCATAAACTTGTTGTTACCGATTGGTAGTCCTAAGTATTCAAAACCGTTGACACATGGTAAACGATTACCATCAACGGTAATGTTCGTCTCTATTATCTTATTTGTATTTGACATTGTAAAACATACTGATTTATTCGGATTAAATTCCATTTTCTAAACTTTAGCGTAACTGAAACATACTTCCAACAACTTGACTGCATGGCCATATGATGGTGATAATATAATAATATCGTCACAATATGCAACAACAGATAAGTTTAAGTTATTAATTCTGGCACCAATATCTAAACTTTTACATTCTTCAAGCAAGTCATTAATGAAAAAGTTAAAAAGGTACGGAGAAAGTACAGCACCTTGCTTAACACCTTCATTACAATCAATAAGATCGCTTAAGCATCCATCATACTTGACCATAATTTTGGACTTTTTGTAATAATTGAATAATGCTCTCCATATTGGTATAGGGACCTTCTTTATCAATTTGAAAAATAAACCATCTCTCCATAGTTTATAGAATGCTTTAGTAGCATCAAGACTTAGGAGATGAATCTTAGACCCATGTTCTCTATAATAATTTGATGCCTCATTCACCATGAAATAAGCATGTTTACTCGATATTTTTTTTTTGTAACCAAATTGATTTTTGTGTATAATCCTAAGACAATCCATGCTATTCAATACAGTGCACTCGCGCTACAACGAATGAGCGGGACTTTATAATGTCATTCGTTATATGAAAAATCGTTATATCAAATTTTCCATGTTAATTGATTGGTGTTAAAAAAAAATGTATAATTGGGCGGTTGATAGATTTTTTTAGTTTTTTATTGACAAAATAAGATCTTTGTACTCAGGCTCTCTCAATCTCTTAGCTTTTTTAATGTCACGCATGGACTCAGATGCTTTTTTGGTCGCTTCTTGATTCTTAACGATTGTTGAGATAGTCGAAGCTGCTAATCCATACTTGCGGGATAGTTCAGTTGGAGTTGCTTTATTATTATAATCCTCTATTATCTCAAGCTTTAAGCTTATCTCAGGACTCTTTCTTTTTTTACTTTCCATTTTTGAAACAATAAAAAAACACCAATAAAAATTTACTATTGTTAAACAAATAAAAGTTTATATAATAATTCTTGATTGGTTGGTTTCTTTTTATTTTGTCATTATTTTTCAGGAGTTGACACATACAGATTAAAATTTCATTGATAAACAAAAATTATAACGAATGTGCTAAAAAAAGATTGTATTCGATAAAGAAAGTGACAATTAACGTTGTTATGTATAAGTTAAGTATGAAAATGGGCTTTGATTTCCCATTCGCAGTAGCGAATTTTTCATAATTTCATATTCGTAATATGATATTTTGTTAGCCATTGATTTGAATGGAGAGGAAATCGGGGCTTATACATCATTCGCTGTAACGCGATATTCGTAATAAAGCGAATCGTTATAGCGCGAGTGCACTGTAATAGGCTTTCATAAATCGACGCCAATGTACTTGAAACCGATATAGGTCTATAGTCTGAGGGTGATTTCATTACTCCTTTCTTCGGAATAGGTGTAACCAAGGAAACATTAAAGTCGTCAGGAATGTGTCCAGTTTTGATTATTGTAGTAAAAAACCATTTTAAAACGTTAAAAAGATTTGGACATAAACCATATATGTAGAATTCTTTACAAATATCATCATTACCAGAAGATTTTTTGTGACTTAAGTCTTAAGGTATAACGAACGAATAAAAAAAACGAGTAATACTTTTCTTTAGAAAAAAACCTCTTTATAACGAATTTAAAAAAAAATGACATCCGTTAATTGGTCATCGTAACTTTTTCCCTCTTAAAATTTTCCCCCCTTTTTTTTCGTTGTAAAACTTTTTCCCTTTCGTAACATTTTCCCTCTGAATATTTTTCCCTTAATTTAGGAGGTGTTAAAAAATATAAAAAAGCAAAGCCAATTAAAATTGAATTTTATTTTAAAATATTAGAAATAATTTTTCAATTAGAAATTAAAATTAAAGATAAGTAATAGAAAAAATAAGAAGAAACAATTAAAAAAAATTACCACTTAATGGTAAATGGAACTAGTTCTTTCTTTTACAGATAAAATTTCACCATAAAAGTTAAACAAACTACCAAAGTTAATAAAACAATGACACAATCATTGAGCAATCAAGCGACGAACAAGAAAGTGGAAATCATGATCAAGAGATTCTGTATGCTTAACTAGTAACCATTCATGATCTCCAGGATTTAACCTTGGCAATCACACCAAATGAATGTTCAGGCTGAAAATCACCAAACTGGATCTACTCGAAGGATATGAAAGATGAAGTAAAACGTATTTTAAGGGCCAGAGGGAGCAAATCAAGAAAAAGTAGTTTGAAAAAAGATCGAGACGCTGTAATGTGTAATTAACGCAAAAAAAAAATTGCTGAAAAAGGAAAAGATCAATTAGCATCTGAGTTTCTAAACAAATACGTCGAGACTCAGAGCTATCTCTAGAATTTGTTTTTATTTTTACTTATAATTGATTTTTTTATCATTATTTTAAATGGAATTAGATTACTTTATCATTAGATTGTTTTGACATTATTTTCTTATTTTGAAAATTAGCAATAAATCAATTTAGCATTATTTTCTTAAATCATTTTTTGATAATAAAATATTTTGGCATTATTTTTTCTGACATTAAATTTTTGACATTAGAATCATTTGACATTAATTTACAGATTACCAGATAGTGATACAGAAATTGAAGAGCAACAAGATTCAAATAAACAAGTAATTACCTCAAAAGAAGCAATCGATAGATTAAATGAACTTAAACATTTTTTTTTAAACCAAAAAAGATGATAATTCTAATGTAATTAATTTATTATTTAATATTGAAAATTTTATAATTGAAAGTAGCATTAACCATCTATTACCGATTTTTTTCAAAAAAATATACTTTTTGTTTTTTTTTCGCATTTTTATTTTAGTTTTTTTAATCAATAAAATTTGGCTAAAATTTTGTTTGGTCCCTGTCATTTTATATGGGAATTTCGATATAACGAAATTCGATATAACGAATACCGAATTTTCCGCCCAAGTAGTTCGTTATAACGAGGTTTGACTGTACCAAATTTTGTATGATTATAGTAAATACTCAATTTTACACAAAAAACAATGAATAATATTCTTCTTGAAAATTTAAGACACTTCATTACCATTTTATAACTTAAAGTGTCTTTCTTTACAAACAATTATCCTGTTTCAAAAATACTTGGACTAAGAATGTGATTATATACTTTAAAGATAGCTAAATGAATCAAGTTTAAGATTTAATGCTATATTAGTCACTAGTAAACTTAGTTTACTAAATTTTGCACTTGAAAGTTGTCTTTTTTAAGTCAATACTAAAAAAAAATTTGAATTTGAATTCTAAACTACTAAAATTTCAATTAAAACTAAGAAAAACATATTTTTAAATAATTTATTTTAAAACCAATAAAAAAATGGGTAAACCGAAACCAAATGCCGTGAGAGAGAGAGCTATTGAGCACTTAAAGATTTGGAAGTCTAATCAGGAAATAACTGAAATTTTGGCTTGGAAAGTCACCAGGGTTCCTTCTGACTTGGTTGTCAGATCGACAAAATTTAAAATGTCTTATATATATAAATAGTCATTCTATATCTGTGTTAAATTTCATCCGAAACAAACATTCCTTTAATATTTTTTTTAATTAAAAATTTCGGTCAAGCTTTATTGGACACCCGTTAGAATATAAAATTTTCACCATATAAAAAGGCTTTCTACTGATAAAAAAAAACAAAATTTTACTATCAAAATCAAAAAATTCATTATAAAAAATATTTTAATAAAAAAATTACTATTGTTTATTTTTATTCTGACTACTCGTTAAATTCGAGTTATTATTCGATCCGACAACAAAAGTCTAGCTGTTTTAATACCTGGGATAAAGAGGAATTTATGAGAATGGCTTGCGGTATGCCTGATGTATTTACTCCTGCAGATGTGGCTATTGAATTTATTTTGATTTTATTAAATTTTTTATTGAACCATGTTTTTATTCATTTTATACTAACCTTTAAATTTAGAACAGAAAATGTAAAGTTCCAGCAAAATTAAGATACAAAAAGAATTTTTAGCAGTTGTGTAAAAATCTGCATTATTAAAATATACTGAAAAAAATATATTTGAACAAAATTATAAAAATTATAAGCCTTACTATTTAATTTTTTAAAAATGCTTAGTAATCTAAAAAATGAAGTTATAAATTCACAAATTTCTAAATAAATAAAAAATCTTATCTAAATGCAAGCGAATTATATTATTTTTTATCATATTTTTATAATTTTAGCTTTCATTTGTTATTGTGAAGAGGAAACAACCCTATTAGGCCATTCAAGAGAAGTAAAGTCACTTGCAGGATTAGACAATGGTGGTTTATCAAGTGGATCAGATGATTGTACAACTAAGATAGGAACTAAAAATAATGGATTTTTAAAAATGACTTTTAATAATCATCCATTTCCAGTGATTGCACTTGAAGTGCTAAATAATGGTGACTTGGCAAGTGCAATAGGTAACACAATTAAAATTTGGAATACAAATAATGGAAGTCTAAAAATGAATCTAACTGGTCATTTTAGAATTGTTAGGTCCCTTGTTCAGTTAAAAAATGGTGATTTAGCAAGTGGATCAAAAGATAAAACAATAAAAATTTGGAATAAAAAAGATGGAAGTTTAAAAAAGAGTCTGAAAGGTCATACTAATTCTGTTTTCTCACTAGCAGTACTAAACAATGGTAACTTAGCAAGTGGATCAGAGGATAAAACGATTATAATTTGGAAAAACAATGATGGAAGTTCAAAAAAAATTCTGAGAGGTCATTTGGATTCTGTTTGCTCACTTGCAGTACTCAAAAATGGTGACTTAGCAAGTGGGTCTTGGGACAATTCAATAATAATTTGGGATACAAACATTGGAAATATAAAAAAAAATCTGTGGGATCATTCAGAAAGAGTTTTTTCACTAGCTGTACTAAACAATGGTGACCTAGCAAGTGGATCTGGTGATAAGACGATTAAAATTTGGAATACAAACAATGGAAAAGAAAAAATGACTCTAACTGGTCATTTTAAATGGGTTGAGTCCCTTGAAGTGCTCAAAAATGGTTACTTAGCAAGTGGATCAAAAGATAAAACAATTAAAATTTGGAATATAGACAAGAAATGTGAAATAATGACTCTTAATAGTCATTCGGGTCCTGTTTTCTCACTAGCAGTACTCAAAAATGGTGACTTAGCAAGTGGATCATCTTATGGAAATATTAAAATTTGGACTAAAAAAAATGGAAACGTAAAAAAGATCCCTATTGGTAAAACAGAGAAAATTAAAGAAGACAATAAGTGTTATTTTAGTGGTTCTGTAGCCAATCAAGACGATTGCCAAGGTAAATTTAGATAAAAATTAATAGAAAATGATAAAAAATTGTGCCAAAGGTTATTTTTATTGCAAGGATAATAAAGTTAAAAAAAAGCAGTGTCCTCATAGAAAGCTATTTGATGAAAAGTCTAAAACGTGTAAAGAATTTAAATATGTCTTTTGTGGGAATCGTTCTTTAAGTAATGAGGAAAAAGATGAAGAGGATTTTTGTAGTTCAAGACCAAACGGCACTTATCCAACTTTTGAGAATGGTTGTGCGGAATATTTTAAGTGTGAAAATTCACTAACAGTCGAGATAAGCTATTGTCAAAATGGACTTAAATTTAATATGATTTCTTTGAAATGTGATAATGCATCGAACATCCCAGCACCGTGTGGCACCAAAATTGCCCTTAAGCATTCTCATAAAACAGAATTTAACTTCCCCATCTTGTTTAGTCTAATAACGTTTTGTTTTTGTCTTTTAACTAGTATCATAGTCTTAATTTGTCTTATAGTATTAACTTGTCAAAAGCGAATTTAATTTTATAAATTTTTTTATTTGTTTATTTTTTTAGTTTTATCTAATTTATTTAAAACATTTATTTATTTAAAATTTAAACTCGCTTAAGCTTTCATATAAAATTCAAAAAAACATAGAATTTTCTAAAATTACGCAATTTTTTGTAAATGTTGAGTTAAAAAATGCAAATCTAAAAAGTACAGTTATAATCGATTTTTTTCACCTTTTTTAATTTTTTTAAATTGCCAATTAGAAGTTTCTAAAATTCGAAAATTTTTGATACTTTTCGACTTTTAGAAAATAGCAATATTTTTTATTGTAAAATACTTTATTGTCTATTTTTTATTTATAAAGTTTATTTTAAATAATAACAAAATCGTTTTTAAAAAGAGAGAACTAGAATTTTTCAAAATCCAGCGATACAAGGAAAATATCTATTACATTTTTTTACAAACTACAATTGATGTAAGATTATATAATTATTATGAAATTAAATCTATTATTTGTGGTGATTGTAAAAAAAATCTTCCTTTGAAATGTGAATGTAGGACTTATGTATCTAGTAAGAAATTTGGAAAAGTAGCAATTGTTTTATTTAATTTTTTTCTTTGTATTTTTATTTTTTTTTGAGTCTAAATAATTTTTTTTGCATAAACTCAAAGTTATTTTGAGTAAACATTTGTCAATCTATTCTCAGTTATCTTAGGTGAGAATAAACGTTTTCTAAAATGTGACAATGATAAATCAAATTTTTTGAATAGGAGTAAAAAAGTTTTAATTTAATTAAGCTTTTAGATAATTGAAAGAATTTTATTATTTTTATATATTTTTATTATTTTGGCAAAGAGTGAAAAAAAAATTTTTTTTCAAATAACGTATTTCTTTGTTTTAGACTAATGTATTAAAACACTAAAATTAAGTTTAATTGAATCTTATTTAAGAATTTTTAATGAACATCAATGCTGCATTGAATCTTATTATATAAAAAAAGAAACTAAAAAAAATAAATTTTTTTAAAAATGAAACTTTTTTTAATTGTATTTGTTACAGGCCAAATAAAACTATTAGTCTTAAGTTAAATTGGTTGGTTTAATTTGGTTCGATTGAGTAAAGAGAGTATGTTGAAGGGAAAAAGCTTTTGACGAATAAAAAAAATTCTTTTTAGTATAAACAAAATTTTATTTATTTAAGTATAAAAAACAAATTATTATAGCATACAAAGTCAATTAAATTTGAATATTAGAATAAAAATACTTTGATACTTTCAAGAATAAAAAATAATAACAAAAGTTAAAAAAAATCAATCAAATTCTAAATTCGGTTCTTACTTTAGGTGGACGACCTGGTTTCTTTTTAGCTGGTTTATTTGAATCATCTACCTCATCGTCCTCAACTTTCCTTTCTCTTGGACGTCCACGACCTCTTTTTCCTTTAGCCTCATTTTCAACAATCGCTTTATAATTTTTAATCAAGTAAAAAACAAAATACTGAATATACTACTTGAATGTTAATTTAAAAATCAAATATAATTACTATTTTTATGAGAAGAGTTTTGGTTACATGAACAACTAAAACTAATTTCAAATTTAACCCATTAAACCCTCAAAAACCATTTCTAATTTCTCCAATAAATCATTTACTTTTACTATTTTTTCCGTAAATTTTTCTTAATTTAATTGATCATATTCTACATTATTTGTTTCTTTACAATATTCAATTTTTTGTTCAATTAATTCTTGAGCATGCATATCTATTTCATTTTTCAAATTATTTAGCATCATTTCTACATTTTGCAAAATTTTCTAAATCAGTCTTAATTTTTTAGTTTTATTTTTTCATGATTGACTGGCAGTTTTACATTCACCCAATGCTTAATTGGGAAAGAAAAGTTGGGAGAAATTTTTGTCTGGAGCAAAGCAATTTATTTAAGATTGTATATAATCCGATTAAAATATGACAACTTAACGAAATTTAGAATATTTTAAATTATAACAAAATTTGTTAATTGTTGTAAAAATATTTGCAAGTGCATTGAATAAAAATTCATGTTTCAATTTTTGCAGTGAAAAATAAATTTAGACTAATAATTTTAAATATAATAAAAAAAATTATGATTAATAATTTTTATATAATTTAATTCTATTTTGGGATCTTTAAGAAGCTTGATTAATCGGGTTAATTTGCTTGATTGGATCGGTCTAAAAACCTAACGAGTAGAAAAATAAAAGAAAAAGATTAATTTAAAATTCAAAATGCAAAATTGCTACCATAGCAAGCAATAGCTTGCTCTACAGTTAACCTGTTGTAGCTTATTATTATTATTATTATTATTATTTTTAAAAAAAGTCATTCTTGGCTTGTATTTTTTAAATTTTTTAAACAAGTCAAAGTCGTAATTTTAACTTAGAAATTTGTTAATTTCTAGATTACTAAGTATTTAAGAAATTCGAATAGTTAGGCATATAATTTTTTTAATTTTTTTAAAATTTTTTCCTTGTCAAATTCTATTTTTGGTAGAATAAAAATAAATATAAAAATTTATTTGAGGTACTCCACTCTGCTACAGAGAAATAAGATTCAATAGCAAGATTTTTGCAAAAAATATTTATTAAATGAAAATTTTCTCCAGATCAAAAAAAAAATTATTACGCAAATTTTCTAAATTAGAATAAAAAATTTTACCATATAAAAAGGCTTTCTACTGATAAAAAAAAAAACAAAATTTTACAATCAAAATCAAAAAATTCATTATAAAAAATATTTTAATAAAAAAATTACTATTGTTTATTTTCATTCTGACTACTCGTTAAATTCGAGTTATTATTCGACCCGACAGCTAAAGTCGGTTCACTGTTATTCGAATTTTCATTCGAATCGCTCACATTAGTTCCTGAATTGGATGACGTTGCCTGAATCAATTGAATTGGCGAAGCATTTATTGAATTCAAAGATTGAATGTTAATGCTCAAATTATTCTGGTTGCCAAGCTGTCTTAATACCTGGGACAAAGAGGAATTTATGGGAATGGCTTGCGGTATGCCGGATGTATTAACTCCTGCAGATATTATAGATATTATAGAAATCCTGGATATTATAGAAAAATTGGATGCCTGATTAGAACTAGCAAGCAAAGTTTTGAAAGTGGTCGGTGTTGAACTTGATTTTTGAGCCGGTGTTATGCTTGTTTTGAGAGTTGGCATGGTGGCACCGCTAGGCTGAGGCTGAGGCTGAGGTGGAGGCTTAGAGAGAGGATGAGGCTGTGAGGGAGTCTGAGAATCAGTTGGATATTGATCAATAATTTTTTTAAATAAGAAAATAGTTTTTGAAATAAATTTTATTTATTAATAATCGAATATGGAGTCAAAAATGATAAAAATTAATAAATGTCATTCTTTTGAACAATATTTCTACAGTTACAGATCAGTCCATTCTCCTTTTCTTTTTATTATCTCCTGCAAAACCTTTTTAAAAATAATCATTATTTTTATGAAAGATTACTATTCTAAAATGTTCGATGTATCTTTGTATATGACCTGGCTTTAAT
The DNA here is from genome assembly GCA_025491095.1 of Brachionus asplanchnoidis. Classification (NCBI taxonomy): domain Eukaryota; kingdom Metazoa; phylum Rotifera; class Eurotatoria; order Ploima; family Brachionidae; genus Brachionus; species Brachionus asplanchnoidis. The sequence goes on from JAILYF010000016.1 coordinate 309,189, forward strand.
GCATCAAAGAATATTTTAATCGAAGCTTTTATATCATCAAGATTCTTTGTCGACCTGCTTTTTATGATTTTTTTAAGTGATGCCCAAAAAATCTCGACTACGTTGATATCTGGCGAATTAGCAGGCATTATCTCCTTAAAAGTTAGGAAAATAATTTTCATGACCAATTTTTTTCTATTATTTAATTAAAATTACCCAATCTATTTTTAAATTTTTCAACAAATTAACGCATAATTTTGATGTATGCTTAGAATCATTGTCTTGAATCAGTTTTACTTCACGATTTTTGTATCTTATATTTTTAAATGGAACAAGATGGTTCTTAAGTAAATACGAATAACCTAAGCGGTTTAGATTGTTTGTAAAAATCTAGAAAAAATTTTAATTTAATTCAAAAATTTTAATTTTTAAGATAAATTAAACTAACCACGAAATCAGTGAAACCTCTTGAGCTGATCCCTGCCCAAATGTGTAATTTTTCTTTTGCTTTTTTAGAAACACTATTCGATTGAGGTATGCAGTCTGAAGGTCACAATTGTAAATCTCTATTACTAAAAGTCCAGATACTAGTCTCGTCGATAAAAATAAAATCATCGTGATTTTTATTTATATTTATTTTCGCAAAATTTATTCTTTCAAATATTTGCTTCTGGGTTAAAATTGTAGCTGTTTTTGGCTTTCTCAATACAAATCCTAAAACATATAATTGAATTGTTAAGTAGTTTATTCAACTTTTCAAAAAATTATTGATTTTATTTCGTGAAATATTAAATAAATTTTTAGGTTAATTTAAATCTTAAATTAAAAAAATTTCACTTAAAAATCATTGGTTTTGTGAAGTTCAGCACAAAAGAATAGAAGAAAGTATAAAACATTAAATAACTTTTTTTCTATAAGTTAAAAATAAATTCTATGAATGCAGCATAAGCAACTTTCAAAGTTGCATCAACTGTAAAAGTCTGCTAATGATGAGCAAAATCTCTGCAAAATGCACCAGGCTCGAATATATTGAAATTAAATTTCTGCTAAACTCTTTAAATTTAGCAGTCTTTGATATTTGATGCAACTTTGGATGTTGCACTATATTCAAATTACCGAATTAAGTTTAAACCTTTAGAAAAATTGTTGTTCAATTTTTTTACGTTTTTTTCTGTTCTTTTTATTATTTTGTACTGAATTTCACAAAACTGAAAACATTTTTCTTAACTATTTTTAATAAATATATAGTAACCAATATTTTTTCTATAATATGACACAGTTTGACGAGAAATTTTAATTTTGCTATCTATCAAAATTACGATATCCAGAGTCGGCAATTTGACTTTCGTAAATAATTTAATCTAACAAGATTATTGATTTTTTAATAAGAGTTAAGAGTTTAATCAAATTATTATCTCAAAAGAACTTCATTTATTTTTTAATTTAATAAAATCATTGCAGTTTCTCTTGCAGAAATCATTCCTTTTTTTCTAAGCGTTAAATACTAAAAAAAAATTGGAAAATGTAAATTTTTAATAGAAAGTATTACTCTAATTACGAGAAGAACAGCTCTAGTAATTTCATTTATTTTTCTTCTATCATATTTATTTTTTCTCTGTTTAGAACGATATTTTACTTGTTTTACAAACTTAAATAAATTTCATTAATTACTAAACTTTATTATCCAAGTTAAAAATTTACATTATAAGTGAAATTTCTGTCATTCACTAGATTAATCACCTCGTGAATTTTTTTCAATTTACAACCTTTTTGACAAAGCAATTTAATTTGGTGTCTGGCTAAAGCATTTTTTGGTGACATCTTAAAAAATACAGTACAGCTCAAAACTAACTTCATCAATTTATTTCCTATTCTCTTCCTTTCCTCTTCATTTCCTCTTCCTCAGTTCTTCCTCAGTTATTCCTCACTTCTTCCTTTCCTCTTCCTTTCCTCTTTCTTTTCCTCTTCCTTTCCTCTTCCTTTCCTCTTCCTATCCTTTTCCTATCCTCTTCCTATCCTCTTCCTCTCTTGGAAAAAGAAATAAGAAATATAATAAATATTGCTAATTTTTAATCTAATTTAAATAAAATTTTTGTAAAAATATAAAATTAACGTTTCATTAAAATTCGTTTAATATCAATAAAAATCAACTAGATTAGAAAAATAATTGTTTTTGAAAATTTTAATAAGGAGGATTTAATCTAATTTGAAATAAAATTACAGTCGAATCATTAATTTTAGCAATAAAAAAAAAATATTCGATTAATGTATCAAAAAAATAGATTTTTAATGCAGCCAAAAATGTCAAATGGTCAAGAAAAACAACCAGGTTTTTTAACTTTAATATAATTTTTTTTAATTAAATTTGGATTTTACCAAAAATTTTTAAATTTTTTTAATTTACTATACAGAGTTGTTCATCAAGTCTCAAGTCTCAAGTCTCAAGTCAAGTCCAAGTCACGACTTGACTTAATTTTTTTTTGAGGAAAAAATTAGGGTTATATTAGTTATATTAATTTCATAAACGGAAAAAAATTGTGTTTTACTGATTTAGTCAAATTAAGCTCCGTAATTATGAAGTATTGTAAATTTAAGTCTAGTGGGTATTAAATTTGACTATTTTAATAATGTCAAATTAAAACTCGTCATAATTAACAAGTCAAACTAAAACCTATTAAAATGAGTCCGTCAAAATAAAAACCATTGGTTAAATCAAGATTTTAATCAAAAAATAAATAAAAGAATATCACAACTTTGTCTACGGATATTTTTTTTGAAAAATCGCCACTAGTTTAATGAAATGATTGGAATTGTAAAACAACTTAGTCGATATTCAGCTTGATAGTTTACTTATTATTCATTTTTGGAGTCCAATCTTATCCCATTTTTTATTATTTATAAACAATAGTCTAAAAAATGAATAAGCACCAGATTCAGCCTAAAACTATCATAGTGATAATTTGTTATTGTTCTAAAATGTCATAATTCTTATTTTTCATCGATCTAGAATGTGAATAGATTTTTTTGTTTTAAAAACTAATTCATTAGGATATAGCATTCATTATACATTAAATGCTTAAAAATAATCAAATTCTTAAATTTTATTGAAATCCGTAAAAAATTTAACACAATTTAAAAAATTAGGGTAATCAAAAATCGGAATTAATTAAAAGTTTTGAGATAATGAAAAAAAAATTGAGAATCTTACTACTTATTATTTACCAAAACCAAGCATAACTTCTTATAAGTTACTGAAATTCTAAATTTCATTAAATTTTTATTTGAAAATGAATGATAAAGTAATAAATCGTGATTCTGAGCGTAAAAAATAGTTTATCAAAACATGAATATCAAAGAAACGGGCTTTAGGGTATGCGTCGGCCTTGGCTATGGAAAAAGATTTTAGAATTTAGATTTCGATCAAACAAAAATAAGAGTTAAGAGTTTAATCAAATTATTATCTGAACAAGATTATTGAACTTAATTAGTTTTTTTTTCATTTCGTTAAATCAATCAAACCCAGAGTTTTTTAAATGTCACAAGTCTCAAGTCAAGTTTAAGTCCGGACTTTTTTTGTTGAAAAGTCCTAGCAAAGGCTTTAATTTATTTTTAATTTTTTTAGTCCAGGCTTCAAAATTTTGAATACTTAAGAAGAGTTGTGAAGAAAGCTAAAATATCAAGAAAATTCAGATATATGGAAAAAATATTGCACTAGACAACCTAAGATTATATGAATTTTTTAATATGAAGTCTGATCAAGCAAATTAAAAAAAAAAATTGTGGACTTGGACTTTCGAAAAAAAAAGTCCGGACTTTTCAGTCAGTGAGTCAGTTTCAAATAAAAAAATAGTTTTAAGATAATATAGCAAGCATGAAAAAGTTTTTTTTTTTTAATTTTCAAATTAATTTAATTTTTAAAGAAAAAAACAAAAAAAAGTTTTTTCGGGTCGGTTAGGTGAACTATGGTTAATCATTTACTGGAACAATTCTTGTTCCCAGATTTAAGTAGAGAGCGAATTTGGGTATTTTGGATTGTTGAAAGGTTAATACCAGGTTAACTTTATCAGACCAAATGCTATTTTTAAAGCTCCTTCAAATTAAAAAAATAACATAAAAATTAACTTCAAATGTTTATTTTTTTATCAGTATCGAGAATTAGGAATTCTATTAAATAGCTTTCTATAAAAATTAAGATACTGTCAATTAGTCTCCGAAAAAAATGCAATTTAAAGGAGCTTATATTGTAATCTATGTTTGCTAACTGAAATAAATTTTGGTGACTGCATTTTTATTGATGAATGTATGATTGAATTAGATATTCATACATTAAAATTTTGTTTCGCCATTATGAGCAAGTGCTGTCAAGCGCTTGGACTTTCCTGTTGATTAAAAACATCCTTATTAAAATTTTCAAAAACAATTATTTTTCTTATCTAGTTGATTTTTAATGAAAATTTAACAAAGCTTAATGCTTATTTCAAGTAAGCGTCACAAAGTACATGTAAAAAGTGAAAATTAAGTGCAAATTTAACATAATCACGTTAATTTTATATTTTTTCAAAAATTTTATTTTAAATAAGATTAAATTTTAATAAATAATATTGAATTTTTAGTTGAATCAATTTATAACAATACTTCTTGTGGTATTAAAGACCATATTTCTTCTTTAACTGGAATTCAAAACAATTAACAAATTCCCTTCAGAAAAGCAATTCACAAGTAATTTTTTTTTTTAAAAAAAATCAAAAGTATTTTTGAAATTGAATTCATTGTTTTAATTCGTATAAAATTCATGTTTAAATGAAAATATTCTTAAAAACTCACTATTAATTAGTATTTTTTTTTGATTATGTAATACTTTTTAAAAAAAGATTTGTAAAATTATATAACTAAATTTTAAAACATTATAGTTTTTTGTATTTTGATTCTTTTTTATTAGTTAGAAAATGGAATTACGGAAAATAACCGAGTGAAAAAATTATTAAATCAACAACAACAAAAATTAAATCCGATTCAGGAAAAATTTGTAGAAACATTGGTCGAAATAAAAAATTGTGTTATGCAACAAACAGATGTAGTAAATTTATTATTTTCTTGTGACGTTGATCGCTAAATAAGAAACATTTGAGGTGCTATCGAATATGTCTATTAATTTATTTCAATTAAATGAGAAAATTCTTTCAAATGTAATTTTTTCAATTATTAAGACACAATTATCCAAATATAAAAAAAGTTATTGAAAAATTAAAATAGATAAATACGAACATTAAAATCGTTTTTTTTTGCGTAATTGTGTTAAAATTATTATTTTCTATATATTTAATTGTTTTAGGAAAATAAGCTTAATGATTTAAAAGTTTTGTTTAAAAACTACAGATCATCAACAAAATTATTTGAAGATTATTTTGAAATTTCTAAAACTACTAGAGATGTAAATTCAAAACAAACTCCAACATCAGAAGTTGAAGAAAATATTCAGATACCCTACGTTTCGTCAAAAATTATTTCAAATAAATGTCAAAATGATATTCATTTAAATGGTATAAATAAAAAAAAAGCACATTTGTATCCTTCATTTAAAGGACTTAGTGAAACAAGAAGAATTTAAGTAAAGTTATTTGCATCTTATGGAGTAGAAGATGTCAAGAAGCTTTATGATATCCAGAGGGATTAATACAACAAAATAAAAAGTAAAAAAATTTATGAGTGATTTAAAATGGCTTGTATTTAAATGGGTATTTATTTATTTAATTAGGTATTTAGCTAAAAATCAATTATGATATAAGATAAATAATTTGAGTGCTTAAATTATTTATTGGGTGTTAAATAAAATAAATAATTATTAAAATATATAATTGGGGTGAAAAAAAATCAAATGAGTGTATAAAAACTCATTAAGAGTATTAATTAATCCTAGTTTGGAATTAATTAACTAAAAACAATATAAATATTCTTAAAAATTAATTAATTTTTTTCTCTCATTAATATGATTATTAAACATTTGTTCGATTTCTACCCATTTTCATGCAGATGCTACTTACAAGCTAGTTTGGCAAGGGTTTCCTATTCTTATTGTAGGAACTACTGATAAAGATAGAGTTTTTCATCCTTTTGGATTAGCGGTAAGTTCCAATGAAAAAACGGAAGATTTTGGATTTTTATTTTCGAGTGTTAAGTTTGGAGTAGAAAAATTAGGAAAAATTTTTTTAGAACCAACTGCTCTTGTTTCCGATGCAGCTTTTGCTATCATTAATGGCTTTTCTTAAGCATTCCCAAATATTATAGAATATCAAGAGATTATGTGCTGGTTTCATATGAAAAAAAAAGTGGAAGAAAGATTATGTAGAGTCAATGATAAGGATTTAGCTAAAGAACTAATATTGGACATAGAATATATTCAGATATCGCCAACTCGTGAAATGTTTGAGTTAGGAACCCAATTACTTTTAAAAAAATGAAAAAAAAACATTGAGACTAATTCATCCATCAAAGATTTTTTCGATTATTTTTTTAAGGAATGGATTAATTTGCATTCAGGATGGTTTGAAGGTGCACATTTATTTGTTCCAAGTACGAATAATGCATTAAAAGCTACTAATAGAGTAATTAAGGATCAAAAAACATTCCGTAATAGGTTACCCTTAAGCCAGTTCCTACAGTTAGCAATTGATATTGTTTATGGATGGTCGTTAGATCGCGATCCATCTAATATTAATTATAAAAAGTTTATTTTAGAACCATTAATTTCTCTTAATTTGTGGACTAATTCTTACCAATGGGCTAAAGAATCGAAAGAAATTAAGATACTTGATGATAAGTTTTATATTCCTTCAGGTGATTTTAATAAGATTACTGATTCCGAATTTAAGCGTTATCGATCTGGAAAATTTACAACTTTTGATCATTTTGTGAAGTCATTTAATATATGGTGTGTTGATAGAGACAATTGTCAAGATTGGAAACAGGCTAAATGAACTTGTCCTATTTTTCTTAAAGAGTATATATGCAAGCATGTTGTTGGTTTGGCTATTAGATTAAAAGAAGTCAGTCCTCCATTAATAGCTAAATCAGTACCAATCGGACAAAAAAGAAAGAGAGGCAGACCTACCTTAGCAAAAAAAGCATTTATTAGAGAATAATTTTTTTTTATTTTATTTTTTTTTATAATACTCAACAATAATTTTTATAATACTCAATAATAATTTTTATAATACCCAAAAATCATTTTTATGTACCCACTTTTTATTTCTTTTTCAATAAATTTGACAAAAAATAAATACCCAAAAAATATTTTTTTTAACACCCAAATAAGTAATATAAATACCCATTTAATAATAATCCATTAAAAATTATTTTTTTTAATGAAAATGAAGGTGAATTTTCGGACAAAATTGAAGACAAAAGCATGCTTGAAAATTTATGGAAAAAAGAGTTAAAGCTTTCAGTAATTTTAAAATAAGAAACGTAAACGAATTTAAAATAATTTTTAGTAAAAATAAAAAAGATTAAAAAACTTTAAAACTTTAAAATTTACAAACTATTGTTAAATTTAATTTATATGTATTAAATCGTATTTTTTGAATAAAATTTTTTCCAATTACCTTATTTTTTTCTCAAGTCTATTCATTACTGAAATAAATCGCAGTATTAAATTTTGAAATTTCTTGCTAATTATTATGAATAATGCATTTGAAGGTTCTTATTTAAAAAAAAAACGATGGAAAAAAAAAATAAAAACTGCATTACTGTACGGATATTGAGGTCAATACCTAAAAGAAAAAATTATGCAAGCGGATCAATAAAATTTTTAGAATTAGATAAAATCAAAGATATTTATGGAGTAAATATTGCAACCTTTGATATTTTATTAATCCGAGAAACTGAATTCATAAATTAAAAATTTAAAATATTAGTAAAATTACAATTCGATTGTAATAATTTAAATTAAGGGTTCAATTGGAGAAAATTTAACTGTTAAATTAATTTCAAAAACGAAAATTGTATGTGAAGTAATAAGCACAGAAGTTGAATTTGTGGATCCTGCAACTCCAATATTAGTAATAATTATTTAAAAATTTTAAAACGTTTCTATTAAATTATTTTATTTCTTTTTGAAGTGTCAATTTTTTTTAAATTAAAATATTTTTGATTTGATTTTTCTTTTAATTGTCCGATTGTAAAATCAAACCCAAAATATTTTTTGTGCTGCATTTAGGCAAAATTTGCTACTTATTTAAATCAGTAGCAAATATTTTATTTCTCAAATCGTTCTATTATGAAGATAATTCCTTTCTTGGTTAGCGTATGTGAAAGATTTAAGAGAATACATAGTTTTTCAGATAAAAAATAACTTAACTTTAAAAAAAAATAAAATAATAAAATTTTTCTTTTGAATTTAAGGACAATATGGTTTGTTATAATATTGATGCAAATTATCATTACTTTGATTATCAGAACCATGATGTTTTGGATTCGGAAGATTCTGATAAAAAGTTTATTTTTAAAAGATTTCGATATGATAATAAGAGGGAAAAAAAATATGCAAACAGAGTGGTATACAAAGGTAAATTTAAAATCAACCTGGTTTTAAGGGTTTTTTATTTAATTCTAACTATTATCTTTTATGTTTTCCAAGATGAAAAATAAACTTTATTGCTGATAATTAAAATATTTAATTATTATTTATTTCAATAGACATCCTTAAAGCAATGAAATAATAAAATATAAAAATCTTTAATACAGAATTCCTTGATTTTTACCTTACAAAAAATTAATATATTTTAATATCAAAGTTTAGTTTTAAAGTTTTACAAATGTCAGTTTCAATGTTATATAGATGAAGCGAACACAAAGATAAAGACATTTTATTAATATTTTATCATTATATCAATTATTGCAATAAATATTTTTTATATTTTTGTTAGAATAATTTTTTTAACTTAATTCTTAAATTTTTGATAAAGTAAAGTAAAATTCACCTGAAAATTAAATAAAATCTAAGGTCAGTTCATTTAAGTTTTTTGTCTTATTAAGAATTGAATAATAACTTGATGAGAAAAAATTCTTTAAGTTTTTTAAGATTTTTTTTAAATTCTAATGTTAAATAATTATTTAAATTATGTTTAAGAATATTTTGGCAAAGAAAACATTGACAAAGAAGAAACAGCAGACTTAGTTCTTTTACATCATTTGGAATTATTAGAACGACATTCAAGATTGTTTCTAGACGAAAGTAATAAGTTCATTGACTGTGTAAGTTATTTTATTTTATTTCTATGATGTTTCATTTAGCAATTTTTTGCACTATAATTTCATAAAATCCTGATAAGCTAGTTTAAATTAGAAAATTTTATCAGGATAGGAATGAGTTACTCTATTTGATTGATTTTCAGACTGGTTGGAGATCATAAAGAAGATTTTGAATGAAGATATATCGAATACCCTACTCAGTTGTGCAATTGTTCCTATTTAAAAATGCGCAACGTGTCACTTTTTATTTAAATTTATCTTTTTAAATTTTTTCTATAATTTAAGCTTTTTTTTATTTAAAAAATTTTTTTAACTTTGATCTTGTTTTTATTCTAGAGGAGCTTTCGATACAGATAAATAAATAAACATTTAAAATCTCGAATACCCAAATGCGATCTTTGTTTAAATCTTTACCTTTAGACAAAATTAATAAAAATAAAGAAAACTAAAATTAATTTTTCAACCCTAAAGTGTTCGACTTTATTTAATGATTTTTTCATCTATCTTAATTTTAGATAAAATAAATAAATATTACATTTAGCTTGTTTCTAAATAGATCAAAAAATATCAAATTAGACGAACAATTTTTAGGTTAGGTGAACTAATAGTTCCTAAAACTTGAGAACTAGAATTGTTCTAGTAATAGATGAACCATAGTTCACCTTTCCGACTAGACCCGAATAAATTTTGATCTTTTCTTGATAAATTTTGACTTAAGTGATAATTGACGTTCGTTTGATGTATTTTAACAAAAAATCAATTTGTAAAATATGGAAAACAGAGAGTAGATGGTTTTTTAAATAACAAATATTATCTTAAGGGTCATCATATCACAAACCCAAAGTCAAAATTTTTAAAAAAAATACAAAGTTTTTCAAACTTGCAATATTAACTTAAAATTATTTTTTTATTTGAAACTGAAAAAAATATTGAAAACATCGTTCTTTTTCAACGTTTTTCAACATTGAATACATTTTGTAATTCAAACACAAAAAATTAAACCATATAGTTCCGAGGTAAAAAATTTATTTTCAAATATAGCTTAAGAAATTTCAAGTAAGTAGAGTAGCTTTTAAATTCAAAGCTATTCAGATAAAAAATAATGACTTGTTTTCTTTATTTGCCATTTCAACAAGGTAAGTTTTAAATTATTTTTTCAATATTAAACAGACAAGTTAATTTTTTATAATATTATTTATAGTAATATTTACAGGAATAATGAAAATTCATCGTCATTTTAAATAGCTACTGAAGATCTAAATCATTTGTATTTTGATATTTAGATTATTTAATTTAATTGATTAATTTTTCAAATTTTATTAAAGAAATATGTTTGTGATTTCTATTGAATATTTTATCAAATTTATGACAGAAAATTCTTTGGAAATTTTTCAAAAGTCTAAGGTACGAAAAAATAAAAATTTTTAATTTGATATCAATTTTAATTTTAAGACAACATTTCGCAATAAAATTTTTGAAATGTTTGACGGAAAATTTACTAGAAAAGCTAAAATTGCAAAAGAGCTTCTATATAAATATATTTTTTTAGAAATTTTTGATTTCAATTCTAAACAGATAATTTGCGAAAGTATCGTTCATATATTCAAAAGCTCAAATATTGTAAATTGTGAAATTTTATTAAAAAAAAATATTTAAATTTATTTATTAGATTTTTGATTCCAATACGCTCTAAAAGTCTTTGTACCAGAAGTGATGGTTCAAATTACCACTAAGTTGCTTAATGTTAGCCCACTTGAAGCAGAAATTTTTTTAGCCAATTTTTTTTGATTATGAAGAATATTTAATAAATAAAAAATATTTACTTGCATAAGAAACATATTTGCTTTTTTGTTTTTTTTTTTATATATTTATTAAACGAATCATCAAACTAATAAATTTATGCATCGAATAATAATAAAAATTTTTTAAAGTACATTTTTATTTTAAAATAATTAATGCAAAAAAGAAACGGAAGTTTTATTCTTAATTCGAGATTCAAATAACAGGATATGTCTTTAAAGATTTAATTATTGATAAAATTAATAAAAACATTAAAAATAATCAAATAAATAAACATGTTAATTTTAATTGAAATAATTCATGTAATTATATCTAATTTTTTTTTTTTTTTTTTTTTTGAGCTAAGGCCGCTCTCCGGCCACGTCGCATTACGCTGTAAATTAAAGCGTATTGCAATTTTACTAATAAAATACAAAATATTTCGTATAAAAAAACTTAAAAAAAAAAAAAATAAGAAAATAAAAGATTTTAATTTATGGGTTCAATTTTGGGCTTCCGTGTTGAATTTTATTAGCTCGTAGAGTTTTTTTGGTATCACGCTACGGTTCTTCAGGTCAAAAATTTTATTAATTTTGGATACTATTTCGTTATGTTTATACATTGATCTGATCTCTGTTTTTATCATGTATTTGTTTAAGTGACAAAATTGGATCAGGTCCGAGCATTGAGTTCCTGTGATTTGTTGGTAATTGTGTCGCATATCTATTATTTCTCTAGTTAAGTCTTTTGATATGTTCAAGTCGTGCACGTTTTCTAGTATACTCTTCGTGTACTTGTTCATACTTAGTCTAATGAAGAAGTCGCACTTGACAGATTCTAGTCGCCAGTTAGTTGATTCGATCTTGAGCGATAATGCGAGATTTTTTGTCCTACAGCGGGTTGGTATCCCAATTATCATCTTAAGTAAGTTGCCTTCTGTCCTTTTGAGATTGTTTTTTTCAGTCTTATTTAGGTACAGGTTTTCAACACCGTAGAAGAGTATAGGTCTGATATGAGCATTGTAAAGGTGTCCTTTTGTTTTCGGATGGATATTTTCACTGAAGATACCTGTTTTTTTGATCCTGGCAAAGGCTGCTATTGCTAGTTTTTTACGTTTGTCTAGATGAGTCTTATTTGTGTCGTCGTCACAGAGCCCTACACCTAAATATTTCATTGTCTTAGTTTGCTTGATTTCGGAGTTGTTTAGTATCAATTCATCTTGCCTAATTTTTTTTTTTATTTAAACTTTAATTTGGTAAGTTTTTTTGATCAATTCTTAGCTAAACCTACACCTCAAACTTAATCTCCACCTCAGCCTCAGCCTCAGTCTCCACCTCAGCCTCAGCCTCAGTTTCCACCTCAGCCTCAGCCTCAGTCTCCACCTCAGCCTCAGCCTCAGTTTCCACCTCAGCCTCAGCCTCAGTTTCCACCTCAGCCTCAGCCTCAGTCTCCACCTCAGCCTCAGCCTCAGTCTCCACCTCAGCCTCAGCCTCAGTCTCCACCTCAGCCTCAGCCTCAGTCTCCACCACAGCCTCAACCTCAGTCTCCACCTCAGTCTCAGCCTCAGCCTAAAAGTTACAAAATTGTTGGCACCACTGAAGTATATGTAGTATATGAAACTGTGAAGTAGTATATGAATTTTTTTTTTTGTTATTACATGCAAAATTGCTACCATAGCAAGCAATAGCTTGCTTTACAGTTAACCTGTTGTAGCTTATTATTATTATTTTTATTATTTAAAAAAAAAGTCATTCTTGGCTTGTATTTTTTAAATTTTTTAAAAAAGTCAAAGTCCTAACTTTTAAAAAAATAATTTTAACTTATAAATTTGTGAATTAAATTCCATTTTTCTAGATTACTAAGTATTTAAGAAATTCGAATAGTAAGGCATATAATTTTTTTAATTTTTTTCAAATTTTTTCCTTGTCAAATTCTATTTTTGGTAGAATAAAAATAAATATAAAAATTTATTTGAGGTACTCCACTCTGCTACAGAGAAATAAGATTCAAAAGCAAGATTTTTGCAAAAAATATTTATTAAATGAAAATTTTCTCCAGATCAAAATAAAAATTACTACACAAATTTTCTAAATTAGAATAAAAAATTTTCACCATATAAAAAGGCTTTCTAATGATAAAAAAAAAAAACAAAATTTTACAATCAAATCAAAAAATTCATTATAAAAAATATTTTAATAAAAAAATTACTATTGTTTATTTTTATTCTGACTACTCGTTAAATTCGAGTTATTATTCGATCCGACAACAAAAGTCTAGCTGTTTTAATACCTGGGATAAAGAGGAATTTATGAGAATGGCTTGCGGTATGCCTGATGTATTTACTCCTGCAGATGTGGCTATTGAATTTATTTTGATTTTATTAAATTTTTTATTGAACCATGTTTTTATTCATTTTATACCAACCTTTAAATTTAGAACAGAAAATGTAAAGTTCCAGCAAAATTAAGATACAAAAAGAATTTTTAGCAGTTGTGTAAAAATCTGCATTATTAAAATATACTGAAAAAAATATATTTGAACAAAATTATAAAAATTATAAGCCTTACTATTTAATTTTTTAAAAATGCTTAGTAATTTAAAAAATGAAGTTATAAATTCACAAATTTCTAAATAAATAAAAAATCTTATCTAAATGCAAGCGAATTATATTATTTTTTATCATATTTTTATAATTTTAGCTTTCATTTGTTATTGTGAAGAGGAAACAACCCTATTAGGCCATTCAAGAGAAGTTAAGTCACTTGCAGGATTAGACAATGGTGATTTATCAAGTGGATCAGATGATTGTACAACTAAGATTGGAAATAAAAATAATGGAATTTTAAAAATGACTTTTAATAATCATCCATTTCCAGTGAATGCACTTGTAGTGCTAAATAATGGTGACTTGGCAAGTGCAATAGGTAACACAATTAAAATTTGGAATACAAATAATGGAAGTCCAAAAATGAATTTAACTGGTCATTCCAGAATTGTTTGGTCCCTTACGCAGTTAAAAAATGGTGATTTAGCAAGTGGATCAAAAGATAAAACAATAAAAATTTGGAATAAAAAAGATGGAAGTTTAAAAAAGAGTCTGAAAGGTCATACTAATTCTGTTTTCTCACTAGCAGTACTAAACAATGGTAACTTAGCAAGTGGATCAGAGGATAAAACGATTATAATTTGGAAAAACAATGATGGAAGTTCACAAAAAATTCTGAGAGGTCATTTGGATTCTGTTTGCTCACTTGCAGTACTCAAAAATGGTGACTTGGCAAGTGGGTCTTGGGACAATTCAATAATAATTTGGGATACAAACATTGGAAATATAAAAAAAAACCTGTGGGATCATTCAGGAAGAGTTTTTTCACTAGCTGTACTAAACAATGGTGACCTAGCAAGTGGATCTGAGAAGACAATTAAAATTTGGAATACAAACAATGGAAAAGAAAAAATGACTCTAACTGGTCATTTTAAATGGGTTGAGTCCCTTGAAGTGCTCAAAAATGGTTATTTAGCAAGTGGATCAGAAGATAAAACAATTAAAATTTGGAATATAGACAAGAAATGTGAAATAATGACTCTTATTGGTCATTCGGGTCCTGTTTTCTCACTAGCAGTACTCAAAAATGGTGACTTAGCAAGTGGATCATCTTATGGAACAATTAAAATTTGGACTAAAATAAATGGAAACGTAAAAAAGATCCTTGTTGGTAAAACAGAGAAAATTAAAGAAGACAATAAGTGTTATTTTAATGGTTCTGTAGCCAATCAAGACGATTGCCAAGGTAAATTTAGATAAAAATTAATAGAAAATGATAAAAAATTGTGCTAAAGGTTATTTTTATTGCAAGGATAATAAAGTTAAAAAAAAGCAGTGTCCTCATAGAAAGCTATTTGATGAAAAGTCTAAAACGTGTAAAGAATTTAAATATGTCTTTTGTGGGAATCGTTCTTTAAGTAATGAGGAAAAAGATGAAGAGGATTTTTGTAGTTCAAGACCAAACGGCACTTATCCAACTTTTGAGAATGGTTGTGCGGAATATTTTAAGTGTGAAAATTCACTAACAGTCGAGAAAAGCCAATGTCCCAATGGACTCAAGTTTAATATGATTTCTTCAAGATGTGATCATGAATCGAACATTCCACCACCTTGTGGAAATTTTAGTAATGAAGAAAAAGATGTAAAAGATTTGTGTAGTTCAAGACTAAACGGCACTTATCCAAATTTTGAGAATGGTTGTGCGGAATATTTTAAGTGTGAAAATTCACTAACAGTCGAGATAACCTATTGTCAAAATGGACTTAAATTTAATATGATTTCTTTGAAATGTGATAATGTATCGAACATCCCAGCACCTTGTGGCACCAAAATTGCCCTTAAGCATTCACATAAAACAGAATTTAAATTCCACATCTTGTTTAGTCTAATAACGTTTTCTTTTTGTCTTTTAACTAGTATCATAGTCTTAATTTGTCTTATAGTATTAACTTGTCAAAAGCGAATTTAATTTTATAAATTTTTTTATTTGTTTATTTTTTTAGTTTTATCTAATTTATTTAAAACATTTATTTATTTAAAATTTAAACTCGCTTAAGCTTTCTTATAAAATTCAAAAAAACATAGAATTTTCTAAAATTACGCAATTTTTTGTAAATGTTGAGTTAAAAAATGCAAATCTAAAAAGTACAGTTATAATCGATTTTTTTCACCTTTTTTAATTTTTTTAAATTGCCAATTAGAAGTTTCTAAAATTCGAAAATTTTTGATACTTTTCGACTTTTAGAAAATAGCAATATTTTTTATTGTAAAATACTTTATTGTTTATTTTTTATTTATAAAGTTTATTTTAAATAATAACAAAATCGTTTTTAAAAAGAGAGAACTAGAATTTTTCAAAATCCAGCGATACAAGGAAAATATCTATTACATTTTTTTACAAACTACAATTGATGTAAGATTATATAATTATTATGAAATTAAATCTATTATTTGTGGTGATTGTAAAAAAAATCTTCCTGTGAAATGTGTATTTAGGACTTATGAATCTAGTAAGAAATTTGGAAAAGTAACAATTGTTTTATTTAATTTTTTTCTTTGTATTTTTATTTTTTTTTTGAGTCTAAATAAATTTTTTTGCATAAACTCGAAATTATTTTGAGTAAACATTTGTCAATCAATTCTCAGTTATCTTAAGTGAGAATAAACGTTTTCTAAAATGTGACAATGATAGATCAAATTTTTTGAATAAGAGTAGAAAAGTTTTAATTTAATTAAGCTTTTAGATAATTGAAAGAATTTTATTATTTTTATTTTTATATTTTTTTATTATTTTGGCAAAGAGTGAAAAAAATTTTTTTTTTCAAATACCGTATTTCTTTGTTTTAGACTAATGTATTAAAACACTAAAATTAAGTTTAATTGTATCTTATTTAAGAATTTTTAATGAACATTGAATCTTATTATATAAAAAAAGAAACTAAAAAAAAGTAAATTTTTTTAAAAATGAAACTTTTTTTAATTGTATTTGAGATAGGCCAAAAAAACTATTAGTCTTGAGTTAAATTGGTTGGTTTGATTTGGTTCGATTGAGTAAAAGGAGGATGTTGAAGGAGAAAAGCTTTTGACGAATAAAAAAAATTCTTTGTAGTATAAACAAAATTTTATTTATTTAAGTATAAAAAACAAATTATTATAGCATACAAAGTCAATTAAATTTGAACATTAGAATAAAAATACTTTAATACTTTCAAGAATAAAAAATAATAACAAATGTTAAAAAAAAATCAATCAAATTCTAAAGTGATTCTTACTTTATGTGTTTTTTTTTTTAAAAAGTTTATTTCAAAATTTAAATAGCTCTGAGTAATATAACTCCTTTCGCCATTGTTTTTCTGTTTTTTTATTTAATAGCTTTTCGTTAATAAATTCAAAAAATAAATAATTTTTAGTTAATTTTAAATGATTTAAAAAAAAGAAAAAGAAACGAGTTTAAGTAGAAAACCCATTTTCAATCATCCATTCATTTATCTCATTCCAGATACCACAGAGTTGTGTTTTGTTACTGCATATTCTTGAGCTGTTAACAAAGGCACTGACATAGTCTTTTATTAGCTCAAGAATAATTTTGTTTTTAAAAATGAAGCAATTTTTGATGTACTAAACGAAAAGTTTGTGGAGGCGGACTTCGGTTTTGTCAAACTTTATTTCTTCAAGAAACTTATCTAATAGATCTGACGGGGTATCGAAAGGAAAGTGGTAGATGGACTTAATTGAAATTTTTTGTATGGTTTGGATCTTAGAAAGATTGGAATTTGACGTTAAAGTAGGAATAAAAAAACTGTAGTCAATTACCGAGCCAATTAATGTTTTATAAATATTAAGAAGGGTGTCTTTTTTCAACTTCCAAAATTTACTTGAAAGGATTTTTATAATATTTATTCGATCAACGCATCGTGCTCTTATAAAATCAATTTGTGAATTGAAACACAAATTTTCATCAAATGTTATTCCTAAAAAAATTGGATTTTTTTCGTAGGGGATTTTTTTATTAAATAAATTTGCGTCAATATGTTGGTTTTTGGATGAGTTACCAGAGAAAATGACTTGGCTACATTTTTCAGCAGCCATTTTCATTTTCCATTTAATCAACCATCCTTCAAGTTTATTAAGATAAGAGTTTATTGTAAAAGTAATTTTGCCAAATTTTTTGAAAATGAAGAAAGAAACAAGATCGTCTGCAAAGAGAAGGGAGTAATTTTTGTTTTTTGAATGGACCTTTGGAATATCGTTGATAAAAATGGTAAAGAGTAATGGACTGATAACCGCTCCTTGAGGAACTCCTGATTGGATTTTCCCCATTTCGGTTGAATAATTGTTTATGCTAACAAAAAATTGCCTTTCTTTTAAAAAATCTTTAATCCACTCCAAGATATACAAAGGTACTTTAAGTTGAGCCATTTTATATAAAATCCCATCATGTCAGGTTTTATCGAAAGCCTGTGAGATTTCAAAGAAGAGAGAACATACTTTTTTTTTCCTATTTAAGGTTTCTGCAATTTTTTTGGTGAGTGTCACGCCAATAAATGGATGACACAAGCAAGGATAAATAAAAGACAGTTTTATTTCACTTGCCAGTTAGTAGAATATATATTATATATCTGCTTTGGTAGCTGGCTCGTACATTTATTTATATTAAAAGTTTGAACAAATAAATAAAGTTTTCACAATCAACTTATAATATTTAAAAGCGACATCTTTTAAATATTATAAAGTTACTTCGTTTTCAAGATAGTTGTCTTTGGGTATGACATCCCCTTTTCTTTTTTAAAATTTTTCTTTTATAAAGGAAAATTTGAACTAAATATTTATTTTTCTTGAAAACGAAGTATTACAAAACTAAAATAGAATTGAAATAAAAAAAAATTAAAAAAATATAAAATTTTAAAAAAAACTTTTAAGTTTTTTGTATGCTGCATTAATGAGTTTTATGCGTTCTCCATCATAATTTCCCTTGTCTGGATGGTATTTCAAACAAAGTTTGACGTACTGGTTTCTTATTATTGCTAATGTTAAATCTTCTTTTAATTCAAAGATCTCCGAGCAATTCTCACCAGTTGGTAGTTTAATTTTTAACTTTGATCCGCATGATTTCCTTCGCTTTCTTTTGTCTGACTCGCTATGTTTTTCGTGTTGCTCATTGTTTGTTTTTTCCTGATTTTCTTTTTCATTGTCTTTTTGTCTGTTTCCTTTTTCCCATTTTTCCCTTTTTTCTTTTATCAAAATTGCTCTTCTTTGCTTGTAATTCAGATTTATGTAAATATCCTGCTCTTGCTTAAATTTTCGTTCTCCTTCTTTGATTTTTGCTTTAACAAATTCACTTAATTTTGAAACTTCTTTTTGTTTTGTTTTCTTTCCCATATTTCTTTGTTTAATTTCATCTTTCATTGCCTTCCGATTTGCGTATGTATTTGGTGAAGGACTTCTTTTCCTTTCGTAGTTCGGGAGTTTCGTAGTCATTCCATATTTGTTTATTAATTCCTTCTCTTTTTGTATTTTCCAAAGCTTTGATTTTGAAATTGGCATTTTCGTAATTCCGTTGAAACTAAAATCTTCACATTAAATGTTGGATATATTTATACTCGTTTAATTCTAGGCCTAAGATTATATGAATAATTTGGCTTTACTAAATCCATTGTAGTATCATTGCCAAATCTTACATGTTTTTTAACTTTCGATTGACTGCAGTAGTTTTGTTTTTTTAAAATGCTTTTTGGTTCGTTAGTTCGATACAAATTTTCGGCGTGCTTCAATCTGTTTATATGTACTATTTTGGTTTTTCCTTTTTCTTGTTCTATTTCTGCGTTTACATCATTGATAATTCGTTTAACTTTAAATGGTCCTATCCATTTGTTTCTATTGAGCTTATGAGTTAGACCTTGCTTAATTGCGGGAGAATTTATTCTTACCAGATAGTTTTTCTTGAAATTGACCAAGCTACGCTTTTCGTCGTAATGTGTTTTTCGTCTAACGTTTACCCTTTCGATCCTTAACTTTGTTTCGTGCCATATTCTATTAAAATCTTTTAATTGGATAATTGCATGTTTATCTAATTGGATTGGTAGTCTAGCATCCCTACAATATAGTAATTCAAACGGCGTTTTTCCGGTGGTTTCATGGTGACTAGTTCTGTATGCAAATAATGCTACATTGACATATTCGTCCCAATTGGTTTGATGGTCGTTACAATACGTGCTAAGGATTTGGCAAATAGTTTTATTAAAACGTTCAGTTTGCCCGTTTGTTTGAGGATGATATGGTGTTGTAGCCAGTTTCTTTATTCTCATGTAGTTACAAATTTCTTGAACTAGATTCGACATGAATTGTCTACCCTGATCTGATAATAATTTTTCCGGTGCTGAATGCCTTGTAATTATTTCCTCGACAAAAATTTTTGCTATTGTCGCTGCATCAATCTTTTTGATTGGAAAAGCTTCTACCCATTTTGACAGGTAGTCTGTAAATATAAGTATGTATTTGTTGTTTCTTGGGGTTTCCGGAAGAGGGCCTAATATATCCACCCCTAGCATATCGAAAGGCTTGTTGAAATTGTTAATTGGCACTAGTGTAGCTTTTGTTGGATGTGGATTTTTAGTCATAGCACAAGTTTTACATGAGTTAATCCATTCTGTTATGTCTTTGGTCATATCAGCCCAGAGATATTTTTGTCTTATTTTGGCATATGTTCTTTTAACACCTTAATGTCCTCCGCTGACTTCTCCATGGCATTCTTTGAGAATTTTTGGTACTAGACTTCTTGGTATCATCATTTTTGCTTGATATTTTTTATAATTTTTGAATAATATTCCATTTTTCAAAAAATATCGTTTACTTTTACCATATTTATTCAATCTCTTAAAGATTTTCTCTAAATTTTCATCCTGTCTTTGCAAGCTTGAAATATTTGCTTCTTTTTCTACACAAAATACTTCGATTCTGGACAATGCGTCAGCATTTTTATTTGAAGAACCTTTTTTATATTTTATTTCTTTGTCATATTCTGCGAGCTGGAGTCTCCATTTTTGTATACGTGTTGATTTAATTTTCATGTTTTCGAGATAAGCCAAAGGATTATGGTCAGATTCAATTGTGAATTTGCGCCCGTAAAGATATTGTCTAAACTGTTCGCATGCCCATACGATACCCAAACACTCTAACTCAATTGCCGGATAATTTCTTTCTGATGGCTTCAGATTTCTACTCGCATATGCTATGACTTTTTCATTACCATTTTTGTCATATTGATAAAGAACTGCTCCTAATCCAACTCCCGAAGCGTCTGTTGCAAGGTAAAATCTTTTATTAAAATCTGGAAACGACAAAATCGGAGGACTGATCAGATGATTGATTATCTTTTTAAAACTATCTTCACATGTTCTTGTCCATTCGAATTCCGTATTTTTCTTTAAAAGTCTATTTAATGGTTCCGCGAGATTACTGTAACTCGGAATAAATTTTCGATAATGTGAAGCAAAACCTAAGAATCGTTTAATTTCCTTTGGATTTTTGGGAACTGGATAGTTTTTAACCTTTTTAATTTTTTCTTCATCGGGTTTAATTCCATCGGGAGATATAATGTATCCCAGGAATTTTACCTTCTTTACCCCAAATTTGCACTTGGTTGTTTTTAATTTGAGATTAGCTTCTCGAAGTCGAGTAAAAAGTTTCTCCAAATGTTCTAAATGTTCTTTAAATGTGGAACTAAATATCACTATATCGTCAATATAAACAAGCACATTATGTAAATCCCCTAAAATAGTCTCCATATTACGTTGAAATGCTGCCCCTGCGTTACTTAGACCAAAAGGAACGACCTCAAATTGATAGAGCCCTTTATTCGTAATAAAAGCTGTTTTTTCTTTTGATTCTTCTTCAAGTGCCATTTGCCAATATCCACTTACTAGATCCATTGAAGAGAAAAATTTTGAATTTCGTAGCTTGTCGATAGTTTCCTCAATTAGTGGTAACGGGTAATTGTCTTTTACGGTAACTGAATTGAGTTTTCTAAAATCGATGCAAAATCTTTCCGAACCATCATTTTTTTTACGAGAACAATTGGTGATGCCCATGGACTTTTTGATTTCGAGACTATCCCATGTTTTAGCATATCATTTGCCATTCTATCGATTAATTCCTGCTTCGCATACGGCACTCTATAGGCTCTTTGTTTTATAGGTCTATTGTTTCCTGTGTCTATTTTGAACTTGTTTTTATCACAATAACCGATGTCTCCTTCTCCTTTTGAAAAGACATCTTTAAATTTATTTATTAAATCTAGAAGACTCTTTTTTTCTTCTGCTGAAAGGCATGTTTCGGACCAGTTAATCAAATTTTTCAAATCTACTTTGTCATAATTCCCATTCTTCCATGGAACTTCTATTTGTCTATCGATTTCTTCAACGTGAGCTATCACAGTTTGGGGGTTAATTTTTATATCATATGGATTTTTGTTTAAAATAATTAATGGAATTTTTCCTTTATTACTTTTTGTTACATAATCTGGGACTATCCATTCTGTTGATTTGTTTACTGCTTCAATGTAAATAGTCTTGCTTGATTCGAACGGTAAATTTAGCCATATTGTCTTCTGAGAGTTAGCTTCAATACAAGCTGGTGATTTTATTGCCAAACATGCTTCTCTTTGGTTCTTTTTTACGATCAACGGGCAAAATGTCCCCCCGATACATAAACGTTTTTTGCTAAAATCAATAATAGCTCCCTGACTTAAAAGCATATCAGTGCTAAGAAGAAGATTTGTTGCCAAATTATCGATTACTTCGCACTTTTGAATAAAACAATAGTTTCCAAAGCTAATTTTTGCATTTGCATCCCCTTTTGAGATTAGCTCGCTGCCGTTTGCTGAGACCCACTTGTTCTTGATTGCTTGTTGTAATGGCTTCATATTTAATTGTTTAGCTAATACTGAGCTTATCATTGTTTTTGCGGCTCCGCTATCTAAAGTGGCTAAGATTTTTGTTCCATTGATAGTGACTTTTACGTATGTTGAAGTTATGTCATTGTGAGGGTTTGTACTTGAGTGATAGAGCACTGGGAGACCCCACGGACTTCCAGTGCTTTTTAATTTAAATTTTTGTTTTTGTTCTCATAGGGATAGTTAAAAGTGTTTCTCTTCCTTAGGAAACAATTTTTTGCTATATGTCCCCTCTTTTGGCAAACATAACATTTTCTTTGAGGTGATACTGATCTACTACTGCTTCTACTTTGATTGAACTTCCGGTTTGAATAGTAACTCTTTGACCTATTCCGTCTATTTGAAAATTCCTCCCTATTAGCTCCTCTACTTTTTCTAGGATCCTCCGCGTTAGTTTTATTATCGTTATATCGATCTGTGTCAATCTTGTTAATTGTCATCGTGCTTAGTCTTAACTCGAGTGATTTTTCTATTTTACCCGCCAATTCTACCGCTTCTTCGTAATTTTTCGGTTCCGTTGTGCACATAATACTCTGTATTTCCGGTATTATACCTGTCCTGAAACGACCCAATAATGCCTTGTTGGCATCTTCGCTTGCGCTCGATTTAAATGCTTTATTGAAAGCTTTTTTCAAAGTTGCCGAATAGTCGTCAATTGTTTCTCCATTTTTCTGTGTTTTGTTAAAAAATTCTTGTAGATATGCTATATTGTTTGATCTGTCCATTTTATCTATTATTTTAAATTTCACTCTTTCGTATACATGTTTACTTTCTTGAGGCATATCATACCATGTATTAAGGGCTTTGTCTTTCAACCATACAGGTAATTTTCTCCCTTTTTCCTCTCTTGACCAACCATTCGCGAAAGCTATTCTATCATACTGGTTAAACCATTCATCCACATCATCCTCATTTCCTGTAAGTGGTTCAATATTGTTAATGAAAGTTGCATTAAAATTTGTCTTTTTTTCGACAGTATCACTTCCTCCACACATGTGTTGCTTCAACTCATCAAGAACATCGCAATCCACGAATATTTCGTGTTTTTGATGATTTTCAATAATTTTTTGTTCATGGTCAGTTAACTTGGACACATCTACACTCGTGAAGTATTCTTCTACGAATGTCCTAACAGTTTCAAATTTAAAATCTTCGTTGTACTTTTGTAGATTACTAAAATCTTTTACTTTATCAGTTTTAAAACGCTTAAAAGCTGCTTCGTCAAACGTTCTACCCTCTCTGCAATACCAAGCGAGAGTTTTGAATAACGCCTTAGTACCAACGAACTTATCCATTTGAATAACGATTAGTTTGTGTAATTTTGAAAACAAATCGCCGTCACTCTGGAATTGTAATCCTACCTAACTAGTTTAGAGTTGGAAAAAGTCCGGTTATACCCTTTAGGTACCACCTGTTAGGGTGTTTACCGCGAACTCAAACTTTCTCTTTGAGTTTTTTCTTTTGTTGGTTGCAAACACCGCTGCCACCAATTATGTCACGCCAATAAATGGATGACACAAGCAAGGATAAATAAAAGACAGTTTTATTTCACTTGCCAGTTAGTAGAATATATATTATATATCTGCTTTGGTAGCTGGCTCGTACATTTATTTATATTAAAAGTTTGAACAAATAAATAAAGTTTTCACAATCAACTTATAATATTTAAAAGCGACATCTTTTAAATATTATAAAGTTACTTCGTTTTCAAGATAGTTGTCTTTGGGTATGACAGTGAGGAAAACAAGGTTATCAGATGTTTGTCAGTGCGAACGGAACCCAGATTGTTCCAAACAGATAAGGTTGTTTTCTTCAAGGAAATTGTACAGTCTGTTTCTAACTATTCGCTCCAAGACTTTCCCTAGACAGCTTGTGACACTGATTAGGCGAAATTTATTTGGATCATTAGAAATTTTTTTCTTTGGGATCATTGTGATTCTTGATATTTTCCATTGAAAGGGCAGACAAGATGTTGATAGACATTGATTAAATAAATCTTGGACTTTTTTAAGAAATAAATCAGGGAGATTTCTAATCATTAGGTAACTAATTTTATCCGGACCTGGAGCTGAGTCTTTCTTAATTTTCTTTATTGTTTTTTTAAGTTCGCTTAACTCAAATTTAGGAAATGTCGATTGGCTCTCAGGGTAAAAGATAAATATTTTTTTTTAGATACAAAAGAATCGACTATATTTGAGTTAATTTTATCCCATTGTATCGAATTGTAAAATGAAAAGGTTTTACTAAGAATAATTTTGAAAAGATCGCCCTTTTCCTTATTCGTTTTAAATTCTTTATTATTGAAAATTAAATTAGGGATTTGGGAGTTGACAAGTTTTGTTCGAAGATTATTAATCTTTTTCCAAAAAGGCCGGGATGTACATGGATGGGGGCCTAATTTTTTGATAAAATTATTCATTTTTTCATTTCCTAGCTTTTCTATCTCAAAGCGTAGCTTATTTGTCAAAGTATTACATTGATTGCGTAACAGCTTAACTTCAGAAAAATTTGAAACCTTTTGAATGCTTCTTTTTAATTTATTCCGATCAGAAATAATTTTTAAAATATGTCTAGGATAAGATTTTTTGAACCTTTTGCTCGATAGTCTTGGAATAGAGGAAAAACTGGCTTTGATAATTAGATTACATAATTCAGAATTGAGAAGGTCAATACTTTCTATATTTTTCACATTTTGACTATACTGGGTTAGTTCTAATTTGAATTTTTCCCAGTCTGCCTTAACATAATTAAATTTAATGTTAGTGATTGGTTCAATTTTAACTATGGAAAAATCAAATGTGAGGAAAATAGGAAAATGGTCACTCGTTAGGTCATCATCGAGGACAAAAAAGGAATTTATGGAGGGACCCAAATTAGTGGAGACAATAAATAAATCCAAGACTGAAGAATATTCATGACTTTTTGATGTATAAGTTGGGGTGTCATCATTAACTAATAATTGTCTAGGATTTTCCAAAATATTTTCAAGTATTTTCCCGTTTTGGTTAAATTCATTACATCCCAAGGATTTAAGCTTGCAGTTTAGGTCACCTGCTATAATGAAATTTTCATAATTTTTTTGAATAAACTCGAAGAATAGGGGGTTTAGGGGTTGTTTGGGTTTTGGAGGGTAATAGATACTGAAAATAAACAAGTCCTTCTTGCTAACACTGAAGTTTTTAAGTGAGACTTTAATCGAAACTATTTCTTAATTAAAAAAATCAAGGTCTGAAATTTGACAAAAATCTAATCCAGCCTTCACAAGGATCGCAACTCCACCTCCAAAAGAATTCCTGCATTTGAAGATGCTTCTATATCCAGGAACATTAAGGAGTGAAACAGCTTGTGATTATTTAATTTCGTTCAGAAGAACTATGTCAGGCTCCTGAGTTTCTAGCTCAAAAATAAGAAGGTCTTTTTTATTCCGAAAAGAATTGCAATTCCAATGCATTACTGAAAATGGCTTTTTATAGTTTTTATACATTTTTCAGTTTAGTAGAATACAATAAAGAAAGATTGTAAGTAGTTAATGTGAGATGAGTAAAGTATATTTAAGGTAAAAAGAAAAAAAAAAAAAACAACTATAGGTTAAAAGTAAAATTAATTTGCTTGTTTTTTTTTGTGAGGTAGATCGTTGGCTTTATTTACGACTTCTGGCTTTGTTTCTTTATTTAATTGGCTTGAGCTTGGAGCGAAAGGTTGCTTGAGCTTAAATTCAGAAGTCTAGAGGCTTCTTTTTCTAGCTGATTTTGGTTTAGGTTACTCTCTTTCATGTTTTTTTTCTTTTTTCTTCCTGGCCGATTTTTGGACTTAGGATTTACTGGTGATTTTTTGGACTCAGATCCACTTAGATCCATTCCTCTTTTACTTCCTCTTGTTGAGTTGTTTTCTTCATGAAAACGAAAGGCATGTGAAGGCTGTGGCGTTGATTGAGCTAGAGCGTTTTTGAGGATATTGGAGGTCAATGGTTGTAACTGAGAAGATGGAGCGGCAATTTGAATTTTGCTTGGTGGTGGCATAGGGTTAATTGGAGAGTTTGGAGTAGCTTGTTGACAATTTTCACTATAATAGCGGTAGTTTCCCGTAAAATAGTTGATATAATATCCAATTTGGTCTTTTTTGTAAGTGCTTATGTTTGTATTCAATTGTGAGCTCAGTTCCTCTAAAACAGAATTTTCAATTCCCTCTACGTCATCGAAGGAATGATCATTTTACTATCTACATTTGATTTTGTAATACGTTTAGCAAGGTTACAATTTGATGCAGTATGACCACGACCATTACATTTGTCGCATTTCAGACCTTTGATATTACATTGCATAACTTTGTGCTCAGTGCTTTGACAGAAACGACATCTGGGTTCACCGACTCGCTCAATTGAGACAGGGTTGCCTTGAATATAAGTATTTTTGGGAATTTTTTTTACGATTTCATAATACTTCACATTTTGTGCAGCATTGAATTTCAATTTGGCGCGAATAGTTCCTGTTTTAATATGTTTAAATTCTGGATCACTCATATATTCGTCGTAGATGTCAACAATTTCCATACCTGAAACCCCCTCAGAATTGAGATGTTTTTCAATAGAGTACTTATCGAAATTTGGTTTGAGTCCATAAAATTTAAACGTAAAGATTTTTTAATTTCTAACGGGTTCTTCAGCATTTTCGATTAGGGAACGATTTCCGTTGATTACGAGCGATTTTCCAACCAGTTTTTTAAATTCAAAATTTTCTTTGAAAGAAATGAACCAAATATTCTTTCCAATCGTGGTGACTGTGTCAATTTCCTCGGCTAAACTAGCGTCAAGACTAAGGAGAGACTAAAGAATTATTGATCGATTAACGACTTCACCGTTTTTCTAAATGATTTTCACCCTGATTGCATGTTTGCAAAAACAGGGATCAAGTGATTGTTTAGGTGGCACTTTTGACGAGAGAGAATGGGAAATTAATTATGCACAAAAAATTTTTTTTAATTTAATTTTGTTAAATTTTGCATTATGTGGACGACCTGGTTTATTTGAATCATCTACCTCGACCTCAACTTTCCTTTCTCTTGGACGTCCACAACTTTTTTTCCGAATCTGTATAGTTTTGTCACGGCACGGAAAAATTAACTGTACCAAAATTAGATTTTTTAATTGATGGTTTTTATAACAAAAAAAAGGTTAGTAACGAAATTATACTTTTATTGGTTAAAAAGTTGTGATGAAAAATAAATAAAAATTAATTAAAATTTTAGTCTTAATTCTCTTCACCCCTATAAACCTCATCTTCTCCTTCATCCTCCGATATACATGATTACGATTCATCTAACGACTGAGAACCTCAAGTTTTCTTCTTGGACAATTTAGCAAAGTCAAAACACTTTGAGACATACTTTATGTAAGTCTGGATTGAGATGTCATTTTATATTAGCATACGCTTATGACTTAGAAGTTTTAGTGTAACGCTCGGGTAAGTTAAGTTCGATTTAACATTGTTTTTTGATATAGTTACAGAACCCGAACAACTCGGAAGTTTACATAGCCAGTTAATGCTGTTTTTGTTTATTCTATGACGCTAAGATGTACAAATAAGCATTTAAACATAAGTCATGATCATCATGGATGAGATTAGTTATTTCTTTTACATCTCGATTAAACCGATTATTTTGGAAATATTCAATTTTATTATCCATAATTGGTTAATTGGGATATTGAGAGAATTATAATGAATCGTTACAAAATTATATTTTTAATATGTGCTTTTTTTTCAAAGTTACATTTCGTTACAAAATTAAATTTTTAAAAAGTATGACAAAACTATCGTGACAAAATTATACTCTACGCTTTTTCCTTTAGCCTCATTTTCAACAATCGCTTTATAATTTTTAATCAATTAAAAAACAAAATACTGAATATACTACTTGAATGTTAATTTAAAAATCAAATATAATTGCTATTTTTATGAGAAGAGTATTGGTTACATGAACAACCATAATTAATTTCAAATTAAATCCATTAAACCTCAAAACCCATTTCTAATTCATCCAAAAATCATTTAATTTTTCTATTTCTTGCGTAAATTTTTCTTAATTTAATTGATCATATTCTACATTATTTGTTTCTTCACAATATTCAATTAATTCTTGATCATGTATATCTATTTCGTTTTCCAAATTATTTAGCATCATTTCTACATTTTGCAAAATTTTCTAAATCAGTCTTAATTTTTTTCGTTTTATTTTTTCATGATTGATTGGCATTTATACATTCACCCAATGCTTAATTGGGAAAGAAAAGTTGGGAGAAATTTTTATCTGGAGAAAAGCAATTTATTTAAGATTGTATATTATCCGATTAAAATATGACAACTTAACAAAATTTGTTACAGTCGATCCTCCGTATAACGAACCCCCATATAGCGAAATCCTATATATTACGAATAAGAATCCAGGAACCGATTTTTTATAAAGGAAAAAGATTGCTAATTTTCTTTGATACAACGAACCTCTTTAAAACGAAATCCCGATATAACGAACTAATAAAAAAAAAACTAGTAATACTTTTCTTAAGAAAAAAACCTTTATATAACGAATTTAAAAAAATGACATTTAATTAACACCGTTAATTAACACCTTGATAATAAAAAATAGTTAATAAATACTTGACAATTACTTATTTTCGTATTATTAATCTGAAAATTCTAATTGATAAAAATGAATGAAAAACAAGTTTGCAAAAAGAGAAAATCTATCTCTCTTCAAGATAGAAATTATAAAAAAACATACTGAGAAAAAAAAAGTCACTTCAAAGCTGGCCAAAGAATACAACGTTAATGCTTCTACAATTTATACTATTTTGTCGTCGAAAGAAAAAATTTTAGAAAGATGCAAATAAACAAGTGATCAACTCAAAAGAAGCAATCGATAGAATAAATGAACTGATACAATTTTTTCTAATAAAAAAAGATGAAATTCTAATGTAATTAATTTATTATTTAATATTGAAAATATTATAATTGAAAGAAGCTTTACCATACAGCCATCTATTACCGATTTTTTTTCAAAAAACTTAACTTTTTTTTTTTTTTATCGCATTTTTATTTTAGTTTTTTTAATCAATAAAATTTGGTTTAAAATTTTTTTGTCCCTATCATTTTATATGGGAATTTATAACGAGGATTGACTGTAATTATTGTAAAAAAAAATCTGCAAGTGCATTGAATAAAAATTCATGTTTCAATTTTTTAAATTTAGACTTATAATGTGCTAGGCACATGAAATGAGGGTTTAATCTCATTATAATAGCTCAATCAAATCAATTTTGTCAATTTTGTTTTTAAAAACGTTTATAGAATTAGAATTTACAATATCATTATCCAGTTTGTTCCATACATTCACTACTCTATTGCTAAAGAAATTGTATCTTTGTTCACAATTCTTCACCAGTTGTTTCTCCATAACAAACTCATGCAGTCTAGGGGAAGGACGGAATATGTTTTCAAGCTTGTTCTTGAACACTTTATTTATCATTTACATCAATGATCTGCCTAAGCTTCTTGAAACTTTTTGTGAGGTATTTGCGGACGATACTAAATTGATGTCAATTATAGATAACGAATATTCGTGTTTAAAACTTGAAAGAGATTTGAGCAAAATTTCAAAATGGACGGATGATTGGTTAATAAAGTTGAACGAAGAGAAGTGTAAGGTGATGCATTGCGGTCCAAACAATCCGAAATTCAATTACATAATTAGAAACACGAATCTTTTGGAAACTGAGACTGAGCGTGATCTAGGTATAATTATAACGAACAATCTAAAATGGTCTAAACAAGTTAACGCAGCTGCAAATAGAGCAAATTCCATACTGGGTTCAATTAGGCGCACGATCAAACACCAAAATAAAGACACACTGGGTCGATTATACAAAGCATTTGTTAGGCCCCACCTAGAGTATGGAGTGCAGGTTTGGAGACCTTATTTAAAAAAAGACATTCAAGTACTAGAGTCCGTGCAAAGAAGAGCTACAAAACTTGTTCCGGAATTAAAAAGATTAGATTACAACCAAAGACTAAAGGCATTGAATCTGACCACTTTAGAGACAAGAAGACTAAGAGGTGATTTGATTGAAATGTTTAAAATAATCAATGGACTGGACAAAATTAACTGGCATGTACCCTTAGTGTTCAAGAACAAGCTTGAAAACATATTCCGTCCTTCCCCTAGACTGCATGAGTTTGTTATGGAGAAACAACTGGTGAATTTCTTTAGCAATAGAGTAGTGAATGTATGGAACAAACTGGATAATGATATTGTAAATTCTAATTCTATAAACGTTTTTAAAAACAAAATTGACAAAATTGATTTGATTGAGCTATTATAATGAGATTAAACCCTCATTTCATGTGCCTAGCACATTATAGCTATTTATTTATTATTATTATTATTATTAATAATTTTATTTTTTCCTGAAAAAAAAATGATTTTTAATTTAATTATTTAATGCTATTCTTAAAAAAAAAGTCAGTCTTGGTTTGTACTTTTTAAATTTTTGAAACAAGTCAAAGTTCTAAATTTTTATAAAAAAAATTTTTAACTTTATAAATTTGTGAATTAAATTCCATTTTTCTAGATTACTAAGTATTTAAGAAATTCGAATAGTTAGGCATATAATTTTTTTAATTTTTTTCAAACTTTTTCCTTGTCAAATTCTATTTTTGTTAGAATAAAAATTAAATTGTCTTTATTTGAGGTACTCCACTCTGCTACAGAGAAATAAGATTCAAAAGCAAGATTTTTGCAAAAAATATTTATTAAATGAAAATTTTCTCCAAAAAAAAAAAATTATTACACAAATTTTCTAAATTAGAATAAAAAATTTTCACCATATAAAAAGGCTTTCTACTGATAAAAAAAAAAACAAAATTTTACAATCAAAATCAAAAAATTCATTATAAAAAATATTTTAATAAAAAAATTACTATTGTTTATTTTCATTCTGACTACTCGTTAAATTCGAGTTATTATTCGACCCGACAGCTAAAGTCGGTTCACTGTTATTCGAATTTTCATTCGAATCGCTCACATTAGTTCCTGAATTGGATGACGTTGCCTGAATCAATTGAATTGGCGAAGCATTTAATGAATTCAAAGATTGAATGTTAATGCTCAAATTATTCTGGTTGCCAAGCTGTCTTAATACCTGGGACAAAGAGGAATTTATGGGAATGGCTTGCGGTATGCCGGATGTATTAACTCCTGCAGATGTGGATATTATAGAAAAATTGGATGCCTGATTAGAACTAGCAAGCAAAGTTTTGACAGTGGTCGGTGTTGAACTTGATTTTTGAGCCGGTGTTATGCTTGTTTTGAGAGTTGGCATGGTGGCACCGCTAGTCAAAGTGCTAACAGATGCTAATTTTTAATATGAAAAAAAAAATATTATTAGAGTACGATATGAGAAGATACAACAATTTAAAAATAAGACCCATGCACCGCAAATTCTCATACCGTTAATAGAAATAAAAAAATTTTCAATTATTTATAAACTTTATTTAAATAAAATAATAACTTAAAATTATAACAAATAACAAATTGTTTGTTTTTTTTTTTAAATTGGATTATTTTCTTTTTCTTTGACCGGGACTACTAGTACTTAGACTAGATTTATTTAGGCTTAGTTCAATGTATTCTTAAAAACGAAAAAAAAATTTTTTTAGAGAATTTACGGTTTGATGAGGATTATTGAAATGAATTAAAATTAAGAAAAATTATTTAAACTAACTCGTTTGATTGGAATTTGGAGCTGACTGTTTGGCTGTTTGCTGCTGGAAGGCCTGTTGAAATTGTATTGGCGTTGAATTGGAAGTGGAGCTCGAGACAGAAGTAGTGTTCAAAGGAGTGGTTTTGGTAAGTCTCTGACCAGAGTTGGCTTGAACTATTTGAATATTTCCACGGTTGATTACTTGAACCTTTTGTTGTAGAGTGGAAATATTTGTCGAAGAACCCACTTTGCGGATGGTGGTTTGTGGCTGACCAGTATTTGTGTTCATCACAATGTTCGGTTGCTGAATTACAACTTGACCATTTTGGCTATTCTGACTCGATGAGTTACTCATCAGTTGAAATTGGCGAAATTGTGGTTGATTAGTCATTATAATACCTGAAAAAAATATAAGCATTAATACAAATATTTTATTATTTAATATTCTTATATATTTGTGAATAAAAGAATATGAAAAAATTATTGGAACTTCTAGTTTTAAATAAATTAAACCAGTATACTTATTTTTAATTTCAATTTTTTTTAAATAATTGAAAATTGTGATTTTTCATAAAAATTTTCGAAACAAAACAGAAAAAAGGTAAAACTTTAGTAATCGAAAGTTAATAGAAATAGAAATAATTTTTTTGATTTTTATTTAATTAATTAAAATAATTGATTTATCCAATTTTTGTGTAAATTGACTTTGTCTAATTAATATGAACCAAGAACAAAAAAATGCTCAAAATAATTAAAAATGTCCAAGACTTTCTGTACTGTTTACACTGGTGCCATTTGGTCCGTCTATCCGGTCTCCTCCTTACGTATTGGAGCATAAATACAGTGGTGATTTTAAAACAGTATTTTACGTAAAATTACGTAAAAAATCGTGAATTAACCAAATTTTAGCACATTTTACGTAAATTAACGTAAAATCCGAAAAGTGAAAAATGGGTATTTTACGAAAAATTACGTAAATTTTCAGGATTTTGAGATGATTTTGGTAAAATTTGGTAAAATTCAAAACGGCCAATTAAAAATTCAAAATTTTTGAAAAATTTCTTTTTTTCCAAAAATCGAAAATTTAAGAAGGCTTTTTTTTTCATAAATTGGCTAAAAAATAATTATTTTTAAAATCGCTATAAAAATACCTCTTTTTCACTTTTCGGATTTTACGTTAATTTACGTAAAATGTGCTAAAATTTGGTTAATTCACGATTTTTTACGTAATTTTACGTAAAATACTGTTTTAAAATCACCACTGTATTTATGCTCCATCTTAACTTAAACGCTCAAGGTTAAGCTAATTTACTCCAGTGATATCGACAAAGATGTCGCTATATAACACTTTCTTTCTCCAAAGTAATTTTGGTATTGTATAAAACTTAAAAATTATAGCCCAGTGATTGTTCATGACAGTCAAAATTACTGGTGGAAAATTTAACAAAGATGAATGTATTCTCAGAAATTTTATTGTTCTCTGAGAAGAAAATATTATTTAACTACCAGAATCAAAATAAGAAATGAATAAGTGTTCGAAATTAATGACATGCTCCGTCATGATTTGCTTTCGGATATTTCAATCCAAGCTAAAATAGCTATATATTTTAAATATTTTTTTTGTTCTGCTTGGTTTTTAATAAAGCTTATTTTTCTTTAAATTTAGCATTTAATTACGATGGTATTAAAATTAACTAAATCAAATATGGTCATTTATAATTTTTCCCTTTTTCATTTTTCCCTCTTTAACTTTTTCTCTTTTATAATTTTTTCCTTTTTTTGGGTGGTGTTACAGCAATAATAATTGAAAATTAAATTTTATTTTTTTTTTAGAACGTTAGCAAAAAATAAAAGCATAAGCAAAAAAATCATATAAATAACCATAGTTAACAAAACCAGAGTTGTTTAAAAGTCCAAGTCCAGACTTTTTTTTTTAATTTGCTAGATCAGGCTTCATATCAAAAAATTTATATACTTTTGGGTTTTCTAATGCAATAGATTTGCCATTCACAGAATTTTCTTGCAATTTTAGCATAAATTTTTTCTTCAGTATTCAAAATTTTAAAGTCCGGACTTGGACTTTTTTTTTGAAAAAAAATTTTAAGAAATTTTAAGTCTTTGGTCGAGTCTTTTTGAAAAAAAAAATAAAAAGTCTGCACTTGAACTTGACTTGAGACTTGTGACTCTTAAACAACTCTGAATAAAACTATTGTAAGCTTGAGGCATTAATACTAGATCAAATTTTTAATTGTACGAATCTTTACTAAAGCCACAACCACCTTATTAACCGTTATGCTGATAGACTTGGAACTTTGGCAATGAAATCGCATAGATCCATCATCCAATTGGTTGAAACGCGGTGAAGTTTATAATTGTTAAATAAAACGATGGAAATTTTTTTGATCAAAATTTGACCTAACTTCCATTTTATTTATTTTAAATTTTTATTTAAGTTTTAGATTTATTTTCTGTTTTTTTGGTAAAGGGTATAAAAATTCATGGCTTTTGACATTTTGGTTTTTAATTTTTGTACATTAAAAAATTTTATTTAACAAAATTAAATAAATGGCATTGTATTTATTGCCTTTTTTAATTAAATTAATTTAATCTTTATTTCTTAATTCTTTTATTTTACTTGTGTTAAAATAAAAAAAAATCAAAATCTACATCTACTTTTTGTGTGTGATTATTTTTTACTATTTGCCCATAAAATGTGTGAAAATAAACGCTATAAAAAAATGGGAAAAAAAATTGAGGGAAAAAATGCTAAGAGGGAATAAAAAGAAAGGGTAAAATTTTTGTGATAAGGAATTATCTCTCTGATTTTCATTTAATATTAAAAAAAAAAACTTATTATCATTTTTCCACTAATTTTCTAAATTCTTCTTTTTTTGTACTTTATTTATCAAGATTTTTATGTTTACTTTAATCATTTAAAAATTTTACTATATTCTTATCAAATAGCGGACGAAGTTTTATTACTCAGAGCCATTTCAAATTTAAATAAATTATTAAAAAAAATTATGAGGTAAAAAGTTCAAGAGGGAAAAATGAAACCAAATCATAAAGTCATATCGGTATTAGTTTCTTTTGGTATTTTTTATTCTTAAAATCTTTTTGGTTTAAAATTCTCTTAAAATTAATAAAGTTGGTATTAACTTGCTAAAACCCCGGCTTTATATACAGTATGTTGCAAAAGTTTAGAAATTGATTATTTTTTTTTTGGAGAAATCTCATAAAAGTTTACTTGCTTATCCTAGCCGCTTGGGTCTTAGAATTAAAATCAGTGGCAAGATTTTGATAACTATATGTAGGATCTTTTCTGATCTGTCTAAAAATCTAATTTTCATCCCTTAAATTTAGCTTCCGAGGTCTACCAGAACGGCTTCGATCAGAGACAGAACCAGTCTCTTCATATCGTTTCTTAGTTGAAGAGACACATTTTGGAGATACACCTAACAACTTGGCTATTTCGTTTTGCTTTTTATCTCAAATTTTTAGCAGACCCACAATCTACCATTTTTGGGGGCTAGACACATTTTATTCAACCATTTTTTGCCAAATTAAAGATTTTTTGGTAATGCTATTTAGAGTCCAAGTGAGGAGTTGGAGAGTTTTTAAATTATACAGTTAAAGAGCAAAATTTACTCGAAATTAAAAGTTATTTAAGAATTAATCATAAAGGTGTGAAAAAAGGTAGCAATGGCTGCTAAAACTTTTGGATTATCCGACTTTCTAAACTTTTGCACCGACTTATATTTTTATTTTTCGAGGAAGTTTTTTCATTATCTAATTATTTAAAATTTCACGAAGTTAGCGAGTTAGCGAGTTATCGATGTCAAGGTTGAATAGTGAGAGAGAATAGATAATTGATTGATTACCAATTAAGTATTAATATATATTAAATATATATATATATCTAACAATTAAGAATTTGTTAATTAAGAATTATCTAATAATAATATAAAAATTCCTGACGATTTGATCGTTAAATCGACCGACAAAAAATTTGTAGAGTTAATCTATCCTAATATCGCCAATAAGTATGTCTTTTAATAATACAATTTAATTTAATCTTGATTAATATAAATCTAATTCAATATAAGTGATAATGTAGATGCGAACGAATCAATTGCATCAAGAGCTATTTTAACAGCGAAAAATGTAGATGTCGATAAATTCAACTCAATAGCTACTTCACTTTTTCCAGGTAAAAATATTCTTCTATAAATCATTAAAAAATTCTATATATAAATTACCTTTTAATTGAATTAAAGGTGAAGAGAACAAATATTTATCAGCTGATGCTGTTTTGAATGACGCACATACAGCTTTATACCCGACAGAATTTTTAAATAGCTTAAATTTATCAAGAATGCCAACTCATAAATTAGTTCTTAAAAAAGGACAACCTTTTATTTTACTTAGAAATGTCTCAGCTTCGGATGGATTGTGTAACGGTACCAGGCTTATTTGTAGAAATTTTTACAGTAAAATAATTGAATGTCAAATAGCTGTTAGATCTAATGCTAAAAAAATAGTTTACATACCGAGAATGCCATTGATTCCAACTGATGCAAGTTTACCTTTCGAATTAAAAAGGCTTCAATTTCCTATACGACCAGCGTTTGCAATGAGTATAAATAAATCTCAAGGACAAACTTTAGAACACGTAGGGGTTTACTTAAACGAACCTGTTTTTACTCATGGGCAATTATATGTAGCCTTTTCAAGAGTGACAAATAAAAAAAATCTCAAGATTTGCATGAATCATCCAAATAACTTAACAAAAAACATAGTTTATACTGAGGTTTTTCAATAAATTTTTTAGTGTGTTCTGCAATTTTTTTTCTTAATTTTATTTAAATTCCCCCGGCAGCGAAGCAACGGGTATCTACTAGTAAATATTTAAAAGTTGATTATATTTTTATGCCGAGTGTCATATATCAAAATGTGGAGAAAAAAAAATTCTACAAATTAGAGCTTTTATTTTTTTCCTTTTGCACTCAATTTTTCGCAAAATACAACAAATAAACAATTTAAGATAAATAAAATAATCAATTTCTAAACTTTTGCAACATACTGTATAAATTTTGGGGTTTTAACGTTGAATTAGAAAACTAAGGGGAATAGAAAAAAGATTAAAGAAATAAAAGATTACCTTGTTTTTGTTGATTAGACAAGGATACATTGTTTATTGGTTTGATCAAAGTGGTTATAGTAGATGGCTGCCCAGTAGAGCTCTGCTGCCGACTGACAATATTCTGCACCGTGTTTACATTAGTGCTGGAATTAGCAGACTGCACAGTAATAACTTGAGGCGTTTGCTGATTTGCCTGCACACCAGCCTGATTTTGTGCATTACTACTAGCATTTTGTTTGGCGGCTGGTTCTTCTTGTTTAACCGCTTGAACACCTTGCTGTTGCTGCTGCTGAATTTGTTGAATAGTCTGCTGAATGGTAGCTTTGGGCATGTTGGACTGAGGATTTTGTCTGATTAGAATCGAAGTTGCCGGACTTGACCTTTGTACAGCGGGAACATTTTGTTGGCCGCTACTTTGCTGTTGAGCAACAACAACGGGACTTTGAGAAGCCGGCTTTTGTACACTCATTTGCTGCTGCTGCTGCTGCATTTGTTTATTTATTTTTTGCTGTTGAATCAACTGTTTTGTTTGAGTGGTGACTTGACTGGGCGACTGAGGCGGCTGGACAGAACTGGCCGCAGCAGCCGCAGCGGCAGTGATGCCAGCCACAGTTGTTTTTTTTCTCAATTCATTCAGACTGCTATTTTTATTGCTCTGATTCGGATAGAATCTGATCGCCTGCTGTCCACTAGACTGATGCAACTGCTGATTGTTAATTATAGAAGAAATGGTCTGTGAGCCTGAGCCAGAGCTCGATATCGGCACCGCAATTGTAATATGTGGCTGCTGCTGCTGTTGTTGCTGCTGCTGTTGTTGCTGCTGCTGTTGATTAATGGTTTGTGTGGCCGGACTAGTGGACTGAACCAGCGATCTGAGACTAGATTGACTTTGAGCTTGCTGATTTTGGTAGAAAATGGTCTGGTTTTGTTGGTTTTGAATGATGGCCGATATGGATTGAGGCTTTTGCAAGTGTTGCTGCACAGTTTGGGGCTGGTTTGGCGTCATTGGCGAAGTTTGTTGTTGCTTTGGCTTTTCGATTGATTGTTGAGCGACGGCAGCGGCCGAAGCGGCCAGTTGGGCTGCGAGAGCGGACGTGGCTCGCTGCTGTTGCTGCAAGTGGCTTAGAATGGTCTGGTTCTTGTGGGCAGATGGTGAGGGCGATGCAGTTTGAGTTTGTTTGATGGGCTGAGTTTGGCTGGGACTTGCGGGCACTTGGCTCGCCACTGGACTGGTCACTACCAAGCTGGCTTGTTTTGCTTGCTTTTCTTTTAGGATTTTCATGTCAGAAAAGTATTTTGGAGTGCGAAAGTGAATGGAGTCGGCGTTTATGCTGCTAGTTTGAGTGTGAGTTTGTTTGATGGCGGTTATTAGAGCATTTGTGGCGTTGGTCACAAAGCTGGACACGATGGGAGTTTGTGGCAAGCTTGAGTTGAATCTGGAGAGTAAATTTTGGTGATTTAGCTGCTGAGCAGGGCCCAGAGGCTGCTGGAGACTGTAGGCAGTGAATTGGCTCGGCTGCTGCACACTGAATATGGAAAATTGAGATTGGTGTCTTTTTTTGCCAATGCTGGTTATTTTGTCAAATCTTCTGTTCTGATTCTGGACCAGTTGTTTGAAGTTGTCCTGCAAAAAGAGCTGATTTGTGCGCAGCGTTTTGGTTTTGGTAATGTTCAACACGACTGGTTTGTTGGCTGTTTTTATTTTGGTGGCGGATTGTTCCGCTTGGAGCATTTGTTGCTTTTTGTTCTGGATTTCGGTGAGACAGAGTTCCTCGCGTTTCAAAATCACATTCTCAAATCGTTTCCTGCATTCTTGCGGACTGCGGTACTGTTTGGTAAAGCCTGAGCTCACCATGTCGCTTACAAGGTCCCAGTTGACTTGATGACTTGGAGCTATTGGCTGCAAGTTAAGCGGCAGCTCCAACACCACTTGCAATGCCTACACAACAAAAATCAACAATAAATGAAAGAAAGAGAAAATTTTATTTTTACATAAATAATGTTAAAGTCGTCATTTGGCAGCCAGTCGTCTTTGCCACTGAACTCGGGCTGTATGGGCAAAGTGGACTTGACAATGTCCATTTTGAAGGTGGGCCAGCCTTTGAGCTTTTGCATTTTTACATCACGTCTCAGCTTGATCAAAGTGGTGTTGGTCTTGTCAAATAGTGGTCTTGGTATTATGATGTTTTCGAGTGATTTAATGGAAGATTTGACAATTGACTGGTTGGATTGAGCTGAGAGTTGCTGAGAGCTTGTTTGACTTTGGATGTTTTGGAGATTTTGCTGTTTTTGCTTTGATGGTGAGATCAAGTCAATTTTGAGACGTTTGTCACCTCGTTTTGAGTATGTGACGGGCGGAAGAAGCTCTTCGGCGATGGGTTCACTGTCGTACAGATAATTACAGGCGTCGTAAGTATCTATGTACACGTCTCTATCGTTTGATGGTGGGGTAAGTGGGCACCATAGCTTGATGAAAGATTTTTAGACTTTAACAGTGCATTATTTTTATTATTTAAAATTTGCAAGAAAATAGAAAAAAGATACAGTACTGATTTGACACGTGGATTTTACGTAAATTTACGTAAAATAAGGAAAATTTACGTAAATTTACGCCAATTTACGTTCGTA
Organism: Brachionus asplanchnoidis; assembly: GCA_025491095.1. Classification (NCBI taxonomy): domain Eukaryota; kingdom Metazoa; phylum Rotifera; class Eurotatoria; order Ploima; family Brachionidae; genus Brachionus; species Brachionus asplanchnoidis. The sequence goes on from JAILYF010000016.1 coordinate 349,213, forward strand.
AAATTACATATTAATTCGATATTTTACGTAAATTTACTTTGGCCAAAAAATGGCAAAAAAAGTGCCGATTTTTGTAAATTTTATTAAATTTTCACTCAAAAAAAAAAATACAGTGGTGATTTGATAACAGTATTTTACGAAATATTACGTAAAATACCGTAAATTAACCAAATTTAAACAAAAATTACGTAAATTTTCAGAATTTTGAGATAATTTGGTAAAATTTGGCAAAATTCAAAACGGCCGATTCAAAATTCAAAATTTTTGAAAAAATGTCTGTTTTTTCCAAAAATCGAAAATTTTAGAAAGTTTTTTTTTTCATAAATTGATTAAAAAAAATAGTTATTTTTAAAATCGTTATAAAAAAAACTCAAAATCCTGAAAATTTACGTAATTTTTCGTAAAATACCTCTTTTTCACTTTCCGAATTTTATGTTAATTTACGTAAAATGTGTTAAAATTTGGTTAATTTACGGTATTTTACGTAATATTTCGTAAAATACTGTTTTCAAATCACCACTGTACAAAAATTCGGCCATTTTTTGGCCAAAGTAAATTTATATTATTAATTTCTCAATCACTGAACGATCAGTCTTTAAAAAAATCATTTTCAACTATTTAAAAAAATTCATTAATTATACAAATTCAATTATTAACAAAATTTTTCGCTTTAAATTTTTTTATTTTAAGTATTTTTGATACTTTTTAAATTCAGATTTTTTATTTTTTAAATTATTCGATGACTTCTATTTTTATTACAAAATTTAACCAAAAAATTACGTATATAAAATTATGTATAATTAAGAAAAAAATGGTGAGGATATAGTTATCTATTTTCCAAAATCAACAACCCAGAAACTATTTAATCTTTTTTATTCTGCCTTGTTTAAACTGTTTAAATTTGACTTTTCAAATGTTCGACATAACGATACAAATAACTTTCTAGAGAAATATGGATTTTTTGGGTTCCAACACAGATTTTTATCTTGACTGGACTGAACAATGGTTCTAATTTATTAAATGAAAGTTTAAAAGAAAATAACATAAGAAACCTTAAGTACAATTTAAGAAATAAAAATAATTTGATTGAACCAAAAACAAAAACAAAGTTTGGAGAACTTATTTTTTGCCAGAATTAAATAATAATTTTGTCATTGTTCGTTTATGTTTATCCTTCAATCATTTCAAAACATCTATTTTTAATCATATAAATAAAATTTTTCTTAAATCAATTAAAATTTTAGGTAAATTTAAATTTACAAAAACTTTTTCAAATCAATTAAATAAATTAATTAAATTTTTTTTAATAATCTTTTTATATAAAGCATTTTGATATATAATGTTTTAATGAATTATTTATTTTAATTGAAATAAATGAAGAGTCAATCAGTCTTTTTCGAAAAGACTGATTGACTCTTTAATAAATAAGGGCCTGTTGATTAACCTTGAAAGTTAAAGGATAGTTGAATTATTTTTTAATTTTTCATAATAAAATTAAATAAATGTTTTGGAAAAAAGGTCAATATTTTATTTTTCTCTCCAAAATTATAATTTTGGCCGTGAGCATTTTAGAAACATTTCAATAAAAGTTACTTAATTTTTGGTAAAATTACTTATCCTTACAGACTAATTTTCACGTAAGATTAAGTAAGCTTACTAAAAATAATGAAAATTTACGTAAAATTACGTAGTTTAGCCCATTCTGCACCTTTTATAGAAGCACTGTATTAACTATTTAGTTTTTGATAATAAAAGAAAAAAAAAAGTTTAATTCATCAATTTTATTGATATTTTTGGAATCTTGAGTTGATGATAAATTGAAGATATAATTTCAATTCAAAGAGTTTATCTTTAGATATTAAATTTAATCTTTAAATTTATTTAAATAATTTATGTAGATTTAAAAAATAAAGCAATTTTTTTATTTCAAAAATATTTTTAGGACAGATCGATCGTTTCATTTAATTACTAATTTGGAATATTTTAAATTCATTTTAAAATTTAATTTTAAACTTTGAATGCTAGATACAAATACTTTTGAGACAAAAATTTTCAAAACAAACTACAAAAACAATCAATTTACAAATTAAAATTTAAAGAATCGATTTTATCAAAATGCTGAGAAAACATTTTTTTTAACTATTTTATTTTTAAATCCGTCATGACATGTAAAGCATGCTACATAAAATTATTTAAATAAATTTAAATATTAAATTTAATATCTAAAGCAGAGATAGGCATAAGTATAGTAACTTAAGTAATTACTAAAGTACTTAACAAAATTCTAGTGCTTAAGCATTTGAAAATTAAAAGTCCAAGTACTTATACTTATACTTACACTTAATATATCAATACTTATGCAAGTATTTTTACGAGTTTTTCTTAGTGATGGGAGTGTTCTCTTTAGTTTAGTTAACTAATTTTTAGTCGACTAGTTTTTAGCTAACTAAAAATTTAAAATTTTGAACTGAATGAATTTTGTAAACTTCATCACAATTCATATCCACAGTTAGCTAAATTTGCAAGAAAATTTTTTTCAAGTCCTGCAACTACAGCTTCAGTAGAGCGAACATTTAGCTATTTTGGTAAAATCCTTAGACCAAAAAAAACAAATGTTAGTGATTATAACTTTTCGTCGCTTATTTATATGGAATCAAATTATTTTTTAGTTGAGAATTTAAACCAATTTTCGTTATTAAAGAGTTTAAAGTTTTGTTTTTTATATTTTAATTTGTTTCCAGTTAATTAAGTTGTATTTATAAACTATAAAAATAATATTTTCTTACGATTGAACTTGAATTTAAATACATTTAGTATTTGATCTGTAAAATAAATTTTGGTATTAAAAAAAAATTTTTACTCAACTCTTTTAGTCAACCAAGAGTGCTTTTGATACCAACAATTATTGAAATTGTTTTTTAACAATATAAATCATCATTTAGTGGACCTTACATATTTAAGTACTTAAGTATTTTAGCAGTACTAACTTAAAATTTTAACGAACTCAAGTTTTTACTTATACTTATACTTAAAATTCGAATACTTAAATTAAGTACTTATACTTAAGATTTAATACTTAGTCCTGTCTCTGATCTAAATATAAACTCTTTGAATTGAAATGTTATTTTGATTTGATTTTCAACTTCAAGATGCCATATTCTAATCAATTAAGTTTTGATCATGTGATCATGATAATGAACTTCAAGTCGCCCTCAAATAAATATTTAGCTTTAATTAATCATGGGGTTGTGAAGTTCGTTTCAATTCGATCGTTTCAATTCAGAAAAATATGAATAACTTTTTTATTATAGGAAATAATTTAGTTCTGTAAACTGCTTAATGGTTAAGCAATTTTGCTTAATCCGAAAATATATGTCTGCAAAATACTCTGCAATGTACTTGCACAGTTGATTAGAATACTTTTTAATGGTGTGCAAAATGCAGAAATTGCAGAGTATTTTGCAGACTTATTTTATTGAATTAAGCCAATTTGCTTAAAATTAAGCATTTTATAGAACTAAATTATCTCTTTTAGTAAAAAAGTTATTCACATTTTTCTGAATTGAAAAGATCGAATTGAAACGAACTTCACAACTCCATTAATCATTATGTTTTTTATAGAAAAATTTGCAATTGCTACTCAAGAGAATTTAAAATGTTTGATAATTTTTCCGATTTAGAGGAAAATTCCCCACTTTTTTTTCCCCACTTGAAAATTCCCCACTTTTGTTTTCCCCACTGTCAAAATATCCTTTTGTGTAATATTCCCCACGTGTAATATTCCCCTTCATGAAAAATCCCCACTTTTAAAAAAATTTAAATTATTTAATTCTAACCAATAGGAAAAAAGTAAAATGCTAATTAAAATCAATTAGATAATTTAACATAAATGAGTATTTACAAGTAAATGTCAAATATTAACCTAAAAAAGATTAAGGTTATATTCCGAATTAAAGCTTATCTGTTAATTAGAGATAAATATGAGTACAAATAAATTATTGTGTTTACATATAAAAGTCTTGAAATTTAATGTTGAAATATCTCCACCGTTGTTGGACTGCTCATGCTAACTCCTAGTTCGGCTTGAGTCGGTTTGATTCGGTTTGGTTCAAAAAAAAAAAAAAAAAAACAATGAATAATAATTTTCAAAATTAAAAAAAATTAACATTTCAAATTATAAATCCATTATATAAATACCATAGTGTAATATCTTGTCTTCGTCTAGTATTTATTACATAACTATATATCTTTTTTTAAACTTCGTTTACTTTAATATTTTTTACTTTATTTTTATTTTAATTTATCTTACTTTTTTTTTTTTTGTTTTTTTTTATGTTCTATTCTTCTTTTTTTTCGTATTTAAAAAAAAAAAAAACTTATGAGATAATAATTTTATTTTATATTTCTTATTTTTGTTTTTTGAAACATTTTATATAAGCTTGGCAAAGGAGCGAAAGCTCGAGCCAATATTTATTTATTTATTTAAATAAAGACGTTTATCATCATCATGTTGAAATATACTTATTAAACTTAAAATGGAAAAAATTGAATTCTTGGACCCTGGAAAAACACTTTTACTGTTCAGACAATATAAGTTAAATTGTCACACAGTAAATAAAAACGGTACATCTAGATGGAGATGCGAGACCTGCAAGTCGATGAGTGCTACATGCACAAATGTTATCTTGTTCAAAAGATCCGTTTAAATATAAATTGGATCTATCGACAATGCGTAAAAAGTTTAATTTTTTTTATTCAATATGGTTCTTTACCTGATTTTGATGCATTTGAATTATTTAATAAAGAAAAAAGATCAGAAAGTTGTATTGTTAATTGGTAAATAAAAAATATTTTTTTGTTTAAAAAGTTTTCCTTTTATTTTATTTTTTTGTCAAATTTAAATTTATAACTTTTAATCTAATAACATTACCTACAATTATTATTACTTTACTTTTTCTAAAATTAATTAAAATTAAAATTATTTTTTTCTAAAATTAATTAAAAATAAAATTTATTACTAAAAAAATTTAATTGGCTTGTTTCTTTTTCTAATTTCTTTTTATTAATTTAATAACTCCTCCTTTTTATGGGTAAAATTATAAAAGGGGAAATTTCATTGTGGGGAATAAAAAAAGTGGGGAAAATTTTTATGGGGAATTTTCCTATTTTTAAAAAGTGGGCAAATTTCACAAAGACCAATTTTTCCTACTTTCCTGTGTTTATTTGGAAAAAAAAATTAATTTAAATAATTATGATTTTAAATATTTGACTTGAAATTTTGGTAGACTCTCCAATTAAAACCGAGGAAAAGTTTGATAGTATTAAATGACAAAAAAAATCAAGTTGAATTAAAAATAAATTTTTGCAATTACCGGCATCTGGTCCGAATAGTCATTGATCCAAATCTAAAAAAAATTAATTAATCAAACACAGTGACTGTGCATCAATTGGGGGAAAAAAAGCCAACATTTGGACCCGATGACGACTAGGAAAGAAAAGAACTTAGATTCAAGGCTGAGTGCATTTAACAAAATTAAACTAAATAATTAACCCAACAGCAACAACAACAACAAAAGCCCTGAATCCTTAGACAAAGTCATCATCAAAGTCACATTGGCTTAAATATTCTCTCAATTTATGCATCATCCTTGAATCTTTTGGTTCAGGATAGGGTCGTCACTCAACTCAAAACAGTAAAAACACTCTTTTGTTTAAAATGGATAAATTTTATTGACAAATGTTTTTTAGAATGCGAGCAAAAAAAAAACACATAAATGTGGACACCAAAAAAACAAAACAAAATGCAAAATTTAAGAAAAAAAAAAAAGAGAAAAAAAGAAAAAGACCTAGATAAGAGACTCACTGTTATCTTAACACCTTATTACTTAGGTCCAGTAGCACTACTATATACAAACAAAAATTCTATTTAGATTGACTAGACGAATTGGACGAAGAAGGCGATGGACTGAGACATGTCGAGGACAAAACCGAAGCCGGCTTTTTTTGTACGAGAACATTCGGAACTGTCCGAAAAATGAGTTTGCTTGGACTTGTGGCTGGCACGTTAATAACATTGTTTGTCTTGAGTATAATGGGTTGATTGGATTGGGCTCGATTGAGCGTAGTTGGTATGTTGAATATGCTCTTAATGGGACCACTTGGCCTAGTGATGATTGTCTTTAGGACAGGCTTTGGCGCTGGTTGAACGCTAGGAGACAAAGTTAGGACTTTGGGCTTTTCGGTGGGTATCGGTTTGGCGCAGGCCGGATCTTGGACCGGTGGCGGAGATTCTATGGACCTTGACTTGGGCTTTCGGCCGCGTTTGCACGGCTTTTTGGCCTCGCTTATTTCATCCCTGAGTGGACTGAGTGCTTTAACCTCTTTTAAATTTTTTTCCTTAACTAGCTTTTCTTTCTTATCTTTCTTAGTCGTGGGCTTAGGGTCGTCAAATTTTTGTTTTTTTTCACATGACACAGGTCTGCTCTTAGCAGGCCTGGTCGATTTTCTAACCTCAGTTTTAGTGTAAGTGTACATCAGGTCTTCTTCTTCTTGTTCGGCTTTGCGTTCTTCTTCTTCTTTGAGCCGCTTTAGACGCTCTAGTTCCCAGCTTTTTTTAACTTGTTCAATGTCCGGCTCGGCATCATTCTCTATTTGAACTTCGCCTGTCGATTCCAAATACTTGAGTGCGTATCTCTCAATTGGCTTAAGCTTAAAATGTTGTTATTATTTTTTTTTTTTGAAAAATAGAAAAAAAATAAGCAAAAAAAACAATGATTAATAATTATCCAAATTAAACATTTACATTTTAAACTAGATCTTTTTATTGAAATTCAATAACACTAATATTGTTTTATTTCAATTAACTTTTATTTCTTTTATTGTCTGGTTTTCCTGAAGTTTCAACTTTGTAAGCTCGTGGCGCACGCTTCATCATATGACAAGTTTTTTTTTCTATTTAACTTTTTTGAAATTTTGAAATTACGTTGTTTAATTTAAACTCAATACTTAAGCATGTTAAAATTTGAGATTTAATTGCGAAATTATTTCTTAAAATGTAAAATAGAAAAAAAAACTTGCCATATTTTAATTTAATTATTTTTAATTCCAGTTTATTTTAACTTATTTTGATCTTTAGTTTTTTATTTTGTTTAATTCTTATTTTCATTTTTATTCTGAGAGGAGCTCAAGTTCGGTACAGTAAACAAACAAATAAAAATATTTCTATTTCAGTAAATATGTGGGAGTGAAAAATTAAATTTAAATAGTAAAATAATATAAAAATAAATAAAAAAGAAATTAAGTAAATGACAATTTTTCTTGGAATATTTTTCAGTATCACTATTTTTTTTAAATAAACAGCACATTAAAGCGATATTTATTTTTGATAAAGTCATTAGAAAAAATGATGATGGGATGTAAAAAAGATGATGCTGATGGTAAAAAAAATAAAATAAAATTAAGTGAAGTTTTGTCTTTCTAAATTTATTAAAAAATTAAAAAAAAATATAGTTTCTTTATCGTTTTAGTCACATGATTTAGTTGAATTAAAAGAACTACTAGAAATAATTTTTAAAATTCGATTTTTTTTTGTTAAATTTATCATTAATTTAAAAAAAAACAATCGAATTTTAATATGTTATAGTATTACATAGAACTAAAAAGTATAAAAGAGATTTTTTTTTAAATTAATTAAAACTTATAATAATGGCTTCAAATAAATTTTGTATCTAAATAAATGATGCTAGTATCCAAAAAATAAAAAAAAATCATAAAATTATCTAATTGATTTTATTAACATATTGTTTAATTATTATAGTATCAAAAATTTTAAATTATTTTCGCTTAGAAGATAATTTGTTACTAAAGAAGTAAATTCATTTTATTTTTTGTTTATCTGTACCGAGCTAATGCTCCTTCAGAACATAAAAAAAATATATAAAATATATAAAATACAGTAAATAAAATAAATCAAATAAAAATTAAAAAAATGATTTATAAGTATAATTAGCTTTATAACAGCCTTTTCAATGAGAAAAATTAACCCGGCATAAATAAATGTTCATCAATTACTGCTTAATAATGCATTAGAATCATTGCAGGAATTGCATTCCGTTCTAAGTGAAAAATGTCATTTTATTATTATTATTACTATTATTATTTATTTTTAAATTTACGCCAATTCTGGCGATGAAAATTAAAAAAAAAAGTAAATTAATTAAATTAAATTGAGTAGAAATGAACGTTTCTGTAAATTTTTTTATTGAAAGAAATTTGAAATCAATAAACAATAAAACAAACAATTAATTTAACATTTTATAATAAGAAATTATATATAAAAATATATTATTCTTAAAAAAACACAATATTCATAGTGTTTTTTTTTTTTTTAACACTAGAAGCACCAAACGGGGTCAAATGACTCTTTTTAAAATTAAAGATGTTTTAAGGCTTCCGAGTCATCAGTTTCAATGTCAGCTAAACTTTTAATAATTTCTTTAGCACTTAGAGCAGAAATTCTAGTATTATTCATTTTATTTTAAAGAAAAAACTAAATCAAACATTTCTTGAATAAAATTTCAATAGGAGTCATTTGACCCTTTTTGGTGCTTCTAGTAGGGACGAGGTAGAAAAAAACATAAAAAGAAGATTCTAAAACATAAAAAAAGAGAAGGTCACATAAATCAAAACTTTTTTTTTTAAATAGACAAATAAACATAATTAAAAGTGAGAAAAAAACATATATTTATTTTTATTTTTAATTATGAGTTTTAAATTTATCATTTAAACAAAATAAATATTTTAAATTATCAAATGTATCCTCTAAGATGATGATTTTTTTGGGTATTGATTCATAAAAAATTCGAGCTCTACCATCGAGTTAACTTTGATCAAAAATAGCCAATCGATTTTTCGACGCATTTTTAAGCGTTTTTTTATGCTTTTATATCTTTAAAAAAATTTTTGGCCCAAGCTATTATGTTTTTTCTCTCAAAAAACGATTATTTTCATTCTTATATGTTTTTTTGTCTCAAAAAAAAATTATTTTCAAAATTATATGTTTTTTGTTTCTAAATAACTAACATAGCATAATTTTATGTTTTTATTCTCTTTTTCAAAAATAATTTTTTCAAATTTCTCTTTATGTTTTTTTTTTTTCTTTATCTTTTTATATGTTTTTTTCTACCTCGCCCTTCTAGTAGTATATAGTCAATTTAAAAAAATGAAGCATCATGTGAATATGTTAATATAAAATTTTTAATGGCATATATTTTTTCGAGTAGCTAATTTATTTTTTTCGAGTAGCTAATTTACTTTTCAAAATAGCTAATTGAATAAAAAAAAAATATTTTTCGACAGTAGCTAAATTATTTGCGATAATAGCTAATTTATTTTTTGAAGTAGCAACTGATAAAAAAATTAATGTTAATCTAAAATAGCACTTAATTGACATCATATAAGTGACAAATAGATAAGAAGTCAGAATTCTATAATTTTTATAATGGTAATTATAATGTTTATTATTATGAGTATAAAATTAACAGACTTTTGAGAAACTTCGAAACAAAAAATTTAAAGTCAAAACAAAATATGAGCCAAGAAAATTCTGAATCATCAACGACTTCACTTGTTCGACGAGAGGATGAATATGATGAAGCGAATCAAACTGACAACGACGCCGATGAATTGCCTACCAAAAAGTTTAAGTACCTTGGGCTACTTTTATAGACTATTTGTCATGGAACGATTCTTACAAGATAATCAATATGCCAACACAATTAGTCTCAAATAGTGAAACAAATGATTCTCAGCCAGTCATAAACGAATTAACAAATCAATCAGCCCCAACAAAGTGCTCAAGAGGTCGCCCAAGAGAAAATAAAAATTAACTTTTGTGTATTTTTTTGTTTTTTTTTTCGAGTTTTAATTTTCTTTTTTTGCTACTGACAAAAGTATTTTTGCTACTTTTTTGAATATTTTAGCTACGAAAAAAAATTATTTTTGCTACTTTTATAATCTATTTTTCAAAAATAAATTAGCTACTCAAAAAAATATATGCCATTTTTAAAATTTAACTTTATTTAATGCTAACTTTACAATTTCAAGTTTTAATTTTTTCAGACTATTGAATTATAACTTATTAAAAAATCGAAAAAGAGTCATTTTGACACCTTGGTGCTTCTAGTGTTAACCAAACCGAATCAAACCGATGCAAACAAGGAAAAGTAAAAAAGTCATCTTTTTTTTTGTTGCTGTGCGAAATTAATACCTAGAAAAAAAATCAATTAATCTTACCTCTGTTTCAATGAACTTGAACTCAGTGTGCAGCTTGACCATGTCGGCGTCATCAGTCAAATTTTCGTTCTCATCAAACTCGGCAATATCAGCTTGCACCTCTTGTCTGAGATTTTTTGCCGCATTCACATCACTCTCGTCCTCGACCATGCCCAAAGCCTCTTCAAACTTGGTATCATCAATTTGTCCAACGGACGACTCGTTATTGTCCTGACTGGCCGGCTCCTGATGCTCCTCCTCCTCCTCAAAAAGCTCAGTAATGTGGCTCTTTCTCAATACGGCCGTGGTAAAGCATCCGCCCTCAATGGCCATTTGACTCAGCAGTCTTTTCTGATCGGCCTTCTTCAGTATATTCTCCTCCACTGTCTTCTCACTGATCAGTCTGTATATGTGGACGTCGCGCGTCTGACCAATCCGGTGACACCTATCCTGAGCTTGTGCGTCCATAGTCGGATTCCAATCCGAGTCGTAGAACACGACTGTGTCGGCGCCCGTCAAATTGACGCCCACACCGCCCGACCTAGTGCTCAGTATAAAACAAAATATTCTCTTGTCCGTATTGAACCGTTCCATGAGCACTTGGCGTTGTTCGATGGACGTGGCACCGTCCAGCCGCAAGTACTTGTAGCCGTGATAGTTCAAAAAGTTTTCCAATACATCGAGCATGCGCGTCATCTGCGTGAACAAAAGCACTCGATGTTCCCCGCTGAATAGTTGTCTGAGCAGCGAGTCCAACTTTTGCAGCTTGCCACAATCGTATTGTATTAGTCGTTTGTCGGGAAATTGTGTGCTTGTGAGAGTGTTCACGATTTGATTGAGCCGAGCGAAGCCAGTGTGTACACAAACGTTTTTGATTGGTTGTTTGATGCTTGTGTACTTGCGATATTGGGCTGCGTGCGGATTTGCGATGCGCATGGTTACGTAATCGCTGCTAGAATACCGCACATGTGGTACATACATTACGAATTTTTGGCACACACTCTCCATCTCATGCATCAAATAGTCGCGCAGCCAATTAACTATCTGTCTGAGCGCATTCGTGTACTCCAAATAGTCGCCACTAGCCCGACTCATTTCACATGTAGCATAGCTTCTAGTCGCAAACGATTTTGAATCACACTGACTAACGCGTATATTATTCACATACTCGATAAGGTCACGGCCGTACACTGGCTTGTGAAAAATAAAACGAAGCTTGTTCAAACGCGACAAATAATTGGCTTTAATCGAGTGGTCAGTGAGGTCAGCTGAGGTGTGTTGTTGTGGGCAGCTGCTGTGAACACTTGACGACCGGATACCGACCAAAGATTTGTCTTGAAAAAAATTAGCCCAAGTCACGTGATCACGGGGTTTTGCGTGTGTTTGGGCGAGACAGTGTTCGATGTGTTTGCCGCTGAGTTGAAGTCGTTTGGCGCGGTGCGAGTCAAAAGCAGACATGGTCTCGATGTCGGCGATGCCGGGATGATAGTGACTTAGTTGATGGACAGCGAACAATTCATCGCTCAAATTGAACACCATCGACGGCACTTGGTACTCGATCGGTTGGCTCACAAACGACGACACTATGGGCCTCGGCTCGAACAAGTCCGGATGATTGCACACCTTTCTCAGCTGCATGAGTATATTTATAACTGACATGTAGTGGCCCTGGGCTATTTTTTCTCTAGTCGAGCTCAACGACATGAACTCGTCGTACAATAAACGCTGTCGCTTGCTCAGCGCACACTTGATCACGTGTTCGTACTTTTTGGGCATTTGTTTTTCAACGTGGGCCTTTAGACGACGCAGTATGAACGGTCTGAGGACTTTGTGCAGTCGTTTGATCAGTTGTTCGTTGACTTCCGTTGACTTTTCGATCATTGTCTTGAACGGGTTGTTGAACCATTGGTTGAATTGGCGATGTGAGGCGAACACGTGAGGCATCAAAAAGTGCATGAGAGACCACAGTTCCATTAGGTTGTTTTGGAGTGGCGTGCCTGTGAGCAAAAGACGACGTTGCGATTGAAAGTTGAGCAGTGTTTGCCAGCGTTGAGACTTGAAGTTTTTGATGTTTTGCGCCTCGTCCAATATAAAGTATTTCCACTTTTTGCGCCGGAATATAGCGTGGTCCTGAATGACCAGTTTGTAGCTGGTGATGCACACGTGGAATGCGTTGGTCTTGGTCCAGCCGATGCGCTTCAGCTTGCGCTCCTTTTGCGAGCCGTAATAGGTTAGAATTTTGAAGCCGGGAGACCATTTTTTGAACTCAAGCTCCCAATTGAGCATCACACTGGTCGGCACCACGATCAAGTGAGGACCCCAAACGGCCTTGTCGACGGCCAGGTGAGCCAACAGCGCTATTGTTTGGATGGTCTTGCCCAGGCCCATTTCGTCGGCGAGTATGCCGTTCAGCTTGTTTTCGTACATTGTGACCAGCCAGTCGAGGCCGACGTGTTGGTACTCGCGCAAGTTGTGCTTTAGAAGCTCGCTTGGTATGCGTGTCTTTACGTTTGTGGTCTCCAGTGTGTAGCCAGTCGGCTGGAAGCTTTCCGCATGAGCTGCTATTGAGTCAAGGCCATCGTTTTGGTCGGTGCTCGACGAGGCCTCTTGGTTTTCGTCGTTCGGTTTTTTTAACTTTTCTTTAAATAAATAAATTGTTGATAGTTAATTAAATTTTTTCAATTTAGATTGGTGTTTGGGGTCTACCCGGTTTTGTTATCAAGGCTGATAACAAAAACGTTATCATTACAAAATGTTATCAATGATGATAACATAATTTTATTTTTTGGTAACATAATTCAATTTTTGATAACATAAAATAAGTTAACAAAATTAATATTTTAAAGGACATGACAAAAACTTTATTAGCTATTTAAATTAGCTTTAGTAATTCTAATGACTTTGCAAAAAATTGGGAAACTTAAGAAAATTTATTGACAAAAAAATTCAATTTATAAAATGGAAAAAATTGACAATAAAGAAAGCTTAGAATTCAAAACTTTCCAAAAAATTATTAAATTTGGACTTGTTTTGCCTCCTAGCTCTTGTGTGAACCCTAAATGTAAAAAGATTAATCAAGTGATGGATCCCTATTTACAAAAGCGTTCTAAAGAATCTTTTAGAAGAATCTTTCTAAAGAATCGAAAGAACTTATTAAATAAATTTTTTGACACTTAAAAAATGAATATAATTTTATATTTGATAACATAATTTTTTTTTGATAACATAATTTACTTATTGATAACATTTTTTCATAAAATTTTATATTTTATTTTTTTTGATAACGTTTAGTACTGATAACGTTTTTGTTATCAGCCTTGATAACAAAACCGGGTAGACCCGGTGTTTGACATTAGTGTATTTGTTAAGGAAAGAATATGATGTTGAATCGTCGATGATTATTTGAATGGTGTATTTTTAACAGAATTGATATAAACTGGTCAAAAACTTTTTGCATGATTTTTGAAAATAGGAAGAAATTATATCCAGATAAGATTAGAGTAGGTAATGAAGACATATTAGTTGTAAAGGAAATCTGTTTATTAGGCTTCATAATTGATCAAAATCTTAATTTTAACAAATTTGTATCTAATTTATCCATTCAAGTTAATAGGAAATTATTTTCTATCAAGAGAATTTTCTATCTTGCTACTTCAGTAAAGATACAGTTTTTTAAGACCTTTGTCCTCTCGTATTTTGACTATTGCTCTACGCTTTATGCTATTTTTCAAAAGAAGCAATAAATAAATTAGCTAAAAGTTATCATATCTCTATCATGAAACTTATAAATCTTAAGCTAGAAGCAAACAGCTTTAATGAAATAAATAACGCTTTAGAAAAGTATGGTCTTTATTCATTTCAACATCGAATTTTTGAAAGGATGCTAACTTTTTCTTATAAATGTCTATTTTATTTCAATTCTCCGCTAAATCTTAAAGAAAAATTAAAGAAAAATGACTCATCAAATTTGAATTATATTTTAAGGAACAGCAATAACCTTATTGAACCAATGGCCAAATCAAAAAGTGGAGAAAAAACATTTGAAAATATTTATTCAAGATTAATAAATTGCTTTGTGATCAAGAGATCAATTTTGAAGTTTTCAACGTTTAAGCTATCAATTTTCAATAGCATAAATTTAATTTACACAGATTTTGTTTCTAAATTTGAATTGTTTAAACAAGCTATTTAAGGCTTAAATAGCTTGTTGTTAAATTTTTTCAAATAACTATTAAATCAATAACTCTATTCTATTTTTTAATTTTTTTTTTAATATTTTTAATATATGCATTTTTTTAATTAATAATCAATTAAATAAATGAAGTGTTAATCAGTCTCTTGAGGCATGGACACTGTTGATTAACCTTGAATATATAAATAAATATAAAGGAATCATTGATTGATTTATTTTTTCAAAAGAAAAACAATTTTCCGAATGTTATTTTATAATTTGGAATATATTAATTAACTTCGAAACTTAATTTTTAAATCGAAATTTTTATTTTCATGTCGAAACTGAGTAGTTTCAGTGTCGAAATTTATTTTTTCTTTTCGAATTCATTAAATTATGATTTTGCTCGATTTCGAAATCAAAAAATCGAAATCGACACTATTTTTTTGATGCGGCATTTCACTTGGAGATTATGCGGCATTTCTACCTCCGTGATAGTGTCTCTGACTCTATTGAACTGTGTTTGAGCAACTTAAAATTAAAAACTATAGAATTTATTAAACCAAAATATTGAACCTAATTGAGACTCACCTTTCTTGGTCAACTAAACTTTACTAAATTTAAATTGTAAATTCTTTTCTCTTTCTATTTCTATTTTTTTCTTTACTACTTATTTTATCTATTTGTATATCTGTATCGATCATGAGCTCTTTCATGAGCATAAGAATTTAATTGACTTTTTTACACTTATTTAAACTCTAATTTTTTTTATCTTTACTTTACTTCTCCTGAAGGAGGTTAATTATAAATAAATAAATAAATAATATAATATTTATTGTAACTAATTAATATAGAAAATGGATCAACTATTTAAAAATAAAATAGGTTATTATAATATTAGATCATAAACAAGTAATTGGATAGATAATTAAAGAATGACCTCATATTATATTTCACATATTTTTGTTGAGAAAAAAAAAACAGAAATAATTTCGATTTTTTTTTTAATTTTCAAATTAAGTTTTCAAATAACGTAATCATCCGAATTTAGTGACATGTCTTTAAAATAGAGTACTCTATTTTAGTGACGTTTTATTCAAAATTGAGCACTGTTTTCGAAAATAACAAAAATTCATTATTATTGACATGTTATTAAATTTGAAAAAGCTCAAAAATTATTAAAAATAGTCTCAGCTTTTATTAAATTATTTTAAAAATGGAAATATAATTATGCTTTAAATCCGAATGTCATTAAAACCGGATGTATTTAGAAAAAAAAAGTTAACTTATTCATCTTTTAAGACATGTTATTTAAATTGAACATTGCTTTTTTAAAAATCAATGCTCATTTTTTACTGACATGTCATTATTTCATATAGTGACATGTCACTAAATTCGGATAAATACATTAGAAGAATTTCAAAGATTTATGAGCACATTGTGTCACCACACACATGCAAATTCTGATGAGCACACTTTTGATTGTGTGTTATTAAGTTTAAAAGAAATTTAGTTTAAATTACAAGATATTTTTTCTTGAGACATCTTGAGTGAATTCAATGTAAATCGAGTGGATTTTTAATTTCTTTTTGCTATTTTTTTTTATTGAATATAAATATTTTCGTCTTTTAATGAAAATTTTCATACAATTTCGAAAAAGCATGAAAAAAGTACGATGTTTCAAAATTTATTTTAAAAAAATATAAATTGGAGCTAATTGTACAATCTTATAACATTGAAATTTAAAAGATTATAGCAAACATAGGATATTTCGTTTTTATTTTTTAGAATAAAATCTCTAAATTTATTTATTTTTTAAAAAAATAAGAAAATAACTTTCTTAAAAAAGGATAATTTTTTTCTAAAAACAAAAGATATCGATGAATATAGTAAATTAGAATTTTTTCAAGTATTTAACAGTCTTTTAAAAAATATTCAAAATCAATTTAAGAACATAAGGCTATAAATTTTTTAAATAGGTGATAATAGGCTTTTATAATGCTGAAAATTAGTTATATTTTTGAACAAGTATTTTTTAGTTAATAAACCATGAAATGAAAATTTTCAAAATAAAAAAAGTCTTGTTCTACAAATTTAATCAAATTAAATTAATATTGAATAAATTAATATCAACTTATAAACAAAATCCATAAAAAAAAGCGAAGAAAAAATCCTGGTTTAAATAAAACATTTTTTTTCTATATTTGGAGTTTCATTTTTACTTGAAAAAGGATGTTTGATAAAAATCAAGTGACGTAAAGTGAATGTATTTAAATGCCAAATAAAATGATAGAATTAAGTAAAAATTTATAAAAATCGGTAATTTCCTTTTAAAAACTTTTAAAATCTGTGATGTTAAAAAAATAGTGTGATTTGATTATTTTTTTTTGTATTATTATTTTAATAAATTAAGGAAAATAATAAATTAGATAAAGTTTTTAAAGAAAATTATTTTTTCATATTTGTATAAAAAAAAAAAAAATTTAAAGATATTTTTTTCAAACAATAAAAACTAAATATCCTATGTTTGCTATAATCTTTTTAATTGCAGTAAAAATAGATTGCTTAATTAACTCTCATTTATTTTTTAAATAAACTAAATTTTTAAACATCGCACTTTTTTCATGCTTTTTCAAAATTGTATGTAAATTTTCACTGAAAGACGAAAAAACACACCATCTATTAATAGACCACATCATATCTTGTCTCATAATAGTTAATGTCATTTTTTCAAAATTTCTTTAAAATTAAAGTCATTAATTGACTTTAGGGAAATGGAATGAAAAATTTTAAATTTTTTTAAAAATTAAGTTTAGTTTGAAAAATGTTTTATCTATTTAAAAATTTCCTTTTTTTTTCTACTTTTTTCTGAAGACATTATTAAATTTCGCACATAACTTCCAATTCAAAATAATGTCTTTTAAGAATTTTTTTTTTATTAAATTAAAATAGTAAATTGAATTTTTTAAAACAATAAAAACCAAATATCCCATGATTGCTATAATTTATTTAATTTCAGTGTAAAAGATTGCTAAATTAACTCCCATTAATTTTTAAAAAAAATAAGTTTTGAACTATGGTACATTTTTCATGCTTTTTCAAGATTGTATGTAAATTTCAGAGTTGTTTAAAAGTTCCAAAAAAAATTCCAAGTCCGGACTTTAAAATTTAAAAAAAAAAGAAAAAAAGTCCAAGTCCAGACTTTTTTTTTAATTTGCTAGATTAAGCTTCATATCAAAAAATTTACATACTCTTGGGTTGTCTTATGCAATAGATTTGCCATATATTAGAATTTTCTTGAAATTTTAGCATAAATTTCTTCTTCAGTATTGAAAATTTTGAAGTTCGGACTTGGACTTGTGACTTTTATTTAATTATTGAATTGAATTAAACTCCTTTAACAAGAAGTAAAAAGATAAAAAAGAGATAAAAAAAAATTTTTTTGTGTAAAATTAAATAAAATTAATCAACTTTGATTTCAACATAAAAAATGTGAATTGAAGTTTGTTACACTGAATACATTCTGAGTCAACTTTTTATATTAATGATCTTTCCATTTTAAGTGATATTTTGGGAAATATACCTAAAAGACGGATCCGGATTTCTGATTTTAAAAAATTTTGAAGTCCGGACTTGGACTTTTTTTTTTTAAATTCTAAGTTGTTGCTCGGACTTTAGAAAAAAAAAAGTCCAGACTTTGACTTGAGATTTTTAAACAACTCTGGTAAATTTTTACTAAAAATTAGTGTTGGGCATAATTTGTCCCGAGTAGCCTCGAATTTTTTTCCAGTCGACTCGACTCGTAAATATTTATTAAAAATTAAATTTAAAAGAAAAGTTTTAAGTTCACGTAAACGTAAACGGCAAAAACGAAATCATAAAAAATTAATTATTTTTATTTTAGAATGAACTAGGATGAACTTTTAATTCCCTTTAAATTTCTTAAAAAACGACTCAATTTTTTGTAGATTCAATTTCTTTTAATTTAATTCGCTTAAATCGTTTTTTTTAATTTTGAATATTTAAGTTTTATTTTTGAGTTTTTTTTTTACTCTTTTTAGTTAAAATTTACCAAAATTTAGCATAATTTACGTAAAAAAAGGTAAGAAAAAAAGTAAAATTTACAAAATTTTTTTGTTTTTCTTTGAAAATAAAAAACTAAAAAAAAACAAAAAATTTTTAAAAAATGTCAAAATTTCGGTTTTTTTTGGACATTTTGGTTTTTACTTTTTTTTACTATATTTTACGAAAAGTATAGTAAATTTACGTAAAATACCGTAAATTTGCTAAATTGTACTTTGGTAATTTTACGATATTTTACGTAAATATAGTAAAAAATAGTAAAAAATAGTAAAATACAGATATCGTAACACCACTGCAAGTTAAATAATTAATATTTGAATTCGATAGTTGAATAGATAATTGAAAAGTTGAATATCAATAGTTGATAAGATAAAATAATTAGAGAAAAGCAGAAAACAAAAAATTTTTAGGATAAAAAAAATTAAATTTAAAAGAAAACAATTTTTTGAATTTTAAAATTGAATTTTTTTTTTAGTCGACTGACTCGACTTGGAAAAAAATTTAGTCATCACTACTAAAAATTTACTGATTAATTAATATTAATGATTAAAAGACAAAAAAATACACCAGATAGTCATAAAAAATTTTTTACTATAAAGTGTAGTAAATTACCTAAAAGTTGTTCAATGGGCAGCTCAAAGTCCGCCTTTAGTTCATCAAGTTCTTTTTGCGCATCGTATTCATTGTCCATTTTTTCGTCTTGCTCAATAGTCTCTTCATCATCCTCCTCTTCGCTCATATCATCCGAAACAATTTCCTCATCCTCATTCTCATCACTCTCACTTGACTCATCATCTTGCTCTTTGGCAAAATTCTGACAAAAATACGACTCGTCCAAATTATAGTCTTTCAAAAGCACATTCAAATCAAGTTGACTCTCTTGGGTCAACTGAGCCAGCTCGTCATCGACCGGCCTATCCTCATCGCTCTCAATAGTCGACTCATTATCGCTCACTTCACCCAGCCGACAAACTTCATCATCACTCCTCTCCTTCGACTGATTCAAACTCTGCACCAGCCAGCTCGAATACTTCTCCGTTTGATCGACAATAAAATTCAACTGCTGGTCCATTTGAATCTTGCGCTTCTCTTCGCTAATCGACCGCTGCTTGTACTCGATCAGCTTGGCCACTTGCTTCCAAAACTGCTGCACCTCTCTGGCCACAGCGGCCGCCTGCTTTCTCACTCGTTTTTGCTCGTCCCGTTCGGCCGTCTCCCACCTCGCCTCCCTCTCCCTGAAATGCTTGTGCACCGCAGCGCTTATCTTGCGGCACGTGTTCACCTTCCACTTTCTCTCTTGGACAAAGTCGGTGCTCATCCAGACCATTTCGTCGAGCAAATAATCCCAGTGGGTTTTGGCGCGCGCCGGCTCCACCAGCTTAGGCAATCGTTTGATCGACCAAAGACCCTGTTTGCGCAGCTCGCTAATTCGTT
The DNA here is from genome assembly GCA_025491095.1 of Brachionus asplanchnoidis. Classification (NCBI taxonomy): domain Eukaryota; kingdom Metazoa; phylum Rotifera; class Eurotatoria; order Ploima; family Brachionidae; genus Brachionus; species Brachionus asplanchnoidis. The sequence continues at coordinate 369,173 of JAILYF010000016.1, forward strand.
GCAGCACTTGGGCCTCGTGTTTCGCGCACTCGGCCATCGATTTGAACTGTTCGGCGCTGCTCGATGCAGCGGTCGGTGGGCTCACCGCCAGCTTGAGATCTAGCTGAGCTGAACATTTGTCCGATAGAGCGGTTAATTCGGTCGGGTTAAAGTGAGAGAGAAGATAGTCGCGGAGAATTTTGTTGCGCGGCGTTTTCGAATGGACCTCGAGCCATTTTGGATAGTCCGAGTAGACAAGTCGGTTGTCGAGAAAGTATTTTTCGAGGAGGGCGAGCTCGATTTGAGTGCTCAGTTTGTTCAAGTGAGAATACTGAGAGGTGATTATGGAGTGTTTTAGTTTGGTGTAGAGATGTGATGTGGTTTTTTTGGGCTCGGGCTCGTCCACGTCTTGGTGATCGAGTGATTTGCGTTTTTGAGGCGATTGCGTCTCTGGTACTGGCTCGCATTGCTGTACATCTGATGACATTTAATGACAATTAGCTTTGATTTGTGCTTTTTTTATTTTCTTTTTTTTGTTTCTAACTTCACTTCGAATTTTTGATGAAATGTTTAGTTTTTGATTTTTTTTTTTTTGCTATTTTTTCTATTTTAATTATAGCTGAGTATGGGGTTTTTTATGCGATGTAACAACACGCATGAAATAAATAAGCTAATTTAGCTGCGAGCAAAAATAACTGTACTTTTTGTACAAATTTAATTAGTGCAATTCTAACTTGACTTTATGTCATGTCAACAATTGGAGTTGGTGATCGTCAGAGACTGTCAAAATTTGCTTGAGCATATTTTAGTTTGTGACGCATTTTTTGTCTTAATAAGCACATAAATAATTTTAAACATGACGAATATTAACTTAACTTTGTAAACTGGTACAATCCTAGAGCTCTAGCGAATTCAATCAAGTCAATTCATGAAATAAAAGGATACAAACATAGAAAATCGAGACAATCAACAACTAACTGTGCGAATCGTCAAATAGAATTTTAAATGCTTGAAAGACTTTTGGCGAAGCAAATTAGCTTTTATTTTGAGTCAAACAGTATTTTTTTTAATGGTTTTAGATCTGGGCATTCCTGTCAAACGGCTGTCCATGAATACCTTAGTGATTTAAATTTTGCGAGAGATAATAAATTGACTACTCTTTCTTTATTTATTGACTTTAAAAAAGCCTTTGATGTGATAGATTCTAATCTTCTTCTTTTAAAAATGTTCCATTATGGGTTTGTTAATGAATCCTTGTGAATACTTTCTAATTATTTTAATAATAGATCCCAAATAGTTTGTCTTGGAAAAGAAAATTCAAAACCTGTATCACTTAAATTAGAGGTTCCACAAGGGTCAGTTTTGGGCCCTCTTCTATTTTTTATTTTTGTGAATGACCTTCCTTTTCTTTTAAAGAAATTTAGTGTTAAGATGTTCGCAGATGACACAACCATTAGTTTTTCTGAAAAGAACTTAGAGATTGTATTAGCTATGTTTCAAATAAGGTAGATATAAACTGGTCGAAAACGTTCTGCATGATTTTTACTAAAAGAAATGTTATTGTTCCTGAAACAATACAATTATGTGGAATGGATATAAAAGTTGTCAAAGAAATCAGTCTTTTAGGTTTAATGATTGATCATAATCTAAATTTCTCTAAACAAGCTTGCAGTATAACTCTTGCTGTAAATAAGAAATTGTTTAGTATTAAAAGACTCTTTTTTTTGTCAACTTCTGTTAAAGTTCAGTTTTTCAAAACATTTATTTTACCTTATAACGAGATAATCAAAGATAAAAATTAAATATCACCTAAAAAGGTTTTAAGATTTTAGAAAAAAGAAAGTACTGTCACTTAGCATTGCATTAAGATATTATTTATTTATTTAATATTAGGGTTTAAAAAAAATAAAAGAGGAGTAAAAATTGCATTATTTTTACTATTTGTGTGTAAAAATATGCTGAATAATTTGTATTTATTTTACTCCAAAATAAACTATTAACTCGGAAAAATTGAAAAAGAATATCATTTTAACTCTTTCTTCTCCTTTATTTCGTATTTAAAGTCCATTTTTTAAAACTGTATAAAAGCTAATATTATCTAATATAACTATTGGAATTTTTTTAAGCAGCTACATTTATATTTGGTGGATATGAATTATATTGATCATTAAAATTTTTTTAAAAAAACGTTTTAAAGGCTAAATTAAAATATTTTTGAATATCTCTAATGAATTAGTGTCGTTTACTTAACATTCAAATCCTATAAAAAAAGTAAAACTTTAGCTTAATGCGTTGATGTGCATTGGAAAGCCAATTCCCTTAAAATCTTAAAGCCATAAAATAATAAAAGCTAATTAAACTATATTTAAAAGAGACACAAATAGCTTATGGGAGATATTTTTTATTCAAAGGAGTGTAAGAGAATAAGATAAAATAAAAAGTAAAATTTTTCTTAGAAAAATATATTCAAGAAAAAAAGTTATGTTAGATTTGAAAAGATTTTTAAATTTTTTGATTTTTTAATTTGGTCAAAATGGAAGTAACTATTTGTTAAAAAAAATTTAGAAAACAAAAATGAATAAAAAAAGCTCTTAAATGATACCATTTTTGTCACTTTTTTTATTGTTTTTGTAACTTAAAAAAGGGGGCACAATTTCAATGGAAAACCGGTAGGGTTCTTTAAGTTACAATTTAAGGAATATTGCAAACCTGATTGAACCTGATTGTTTATCTTTTTACGAACTAGATTTAAAAAGAGCTATGCATTTAAAAAGTGCTTAAGTCCAGTATTATTTTAAAAATATGCGACTTTTATGGAGTTGGTGATCTGGAAAAAAATTTGACCTGGAAATTTCTACATGTTAATTTGGGCTAAAAATTTTAATTTATTAAAATTTTGTTCAGGATGTTCAGGATTTTCCATGAACAGGAAATTACATACACCCAATTAAAAAAAAATTTCCAAGATAATCCTTGAAAAAATAAAAGTACCGTATTTCCTCATTTAATGTCCTATCGGCAATTAAATGAAACACCTATAATTTCCCTGAGAAATTATGCGAAATTTTTGATTTTTTGTAAACATTTAACATTAATACCTTTACCAAATTTCAGATAATTTCCCAAGGAAATTAGAAATTAAAAAAATATTGAGTTTCATAAAATACCCCATAGGATATTAGAACGTGTTTCCTTTAGTTTCCAGGGGACTTTAAGTGAGGAAATACGGTAAAAAAATTAATTGATTAATTGATTTTAGTTTCTCATGAAAAGGCGTGTTTAGTTACCAATTAAAACGATCAATCCCTTTTTATAACATCAATCAAATAACATAAAATTTAAGGATAAAACTACTAGTTAAAATTTTATATGTTTCGTAATGCCAAATTGCGGCTCTTTTGAATTCCATTGAATATGCACGACATATTCGGTTATCCGGCTTTTTTTTTTTGATTTTAACATCTTATTTACTTATTGATGTTAAAATCAATACTTTTAAACATATTAAGTTTAGGAATAATGTATAGGGTAAAAAAAAACAAGTACGTTGAGATAAAGAATTTAATTTAATTTTAACTACAGTGGTTCTCATAAAAACTTAACGCTAAAAAAGAATTTAATATTTTTAATTAACATTTGAATTTTAATTTTTGAAAATTTTTATTAAATTAAATAAATGAAGCGTTAATTAGTCGATTACGATTAAGCACTAATCTGTTGATTAACCTTGAAATAGAAAAATTGAAATAAAAGGATACAAACATAGAAAATGAGACAATTAACAACTAACTGAGGTCAAAGAGAATTTTATATTACTAATCGTAACGTAACCGTTTGTAATCAACTTACGCCCACAATCCAGCGCCAAGAACGACTTCAAAGCGCATTACGACAAATATAAAAAAGATAATAAAAATCGGCTGGCATAGTGAGGCAAACCCTCTCTCGCAGGATTCCTCCTGCTACAGTCGAAACTATTTTTATTTTTATTATTATTTTTATATTACTTGTATAAAAGGGCCTACAATTATCGTTCACCAATAATATTTTTTTTATTCACCAAAAAAATATAATCTAAGGCGAAACTCGATTACAAAAATTTAACACCTAATTCGTGTATTTTGCCGCAAATTTATTCTTAATTGACACCAAAAAATCACAATTCCCTATGCAAATCAAACCACCAATTCAAAATAGGTTTCTAAACCAAATTAATATTAATTTAACCAAATTAATTTATACTTCACCGGTTCAATTTTTTATTCCCCAAAAATATTACAAATAGTATTTTTCCTAATGTTTTATTACCGCAAATTCTTAAAATATCATTTGAAACTCAATCTATACACGATGGCAACAGCAGTAATTCAAGATAATACAGTATCGTCATCAAATGAAAACGTACTTGTTGTACAATGGCAACAAATAAAACAGCCGGTCATTAAACATAAAATAAACAATAACCTATAAAATAAACTAAAATTATATTTTGTCGGCAATAAAAATAATCAACAAATCGATCTAACATATGTTGACAACTGGATGACTGTTCACCTTAATTGTATTTGGGATGAATTCGAGGATTACAAAAAGCACGAACCTTTACTATATGTCATAGTACCCGATTTAGCCGATTTCAAGAACGGAAAATGTTCATGTAGATGGTATATCAAGAATAACATTTGCAAGCACTTGATTGGTATATCAAAAATTCTAAATATACCTGGATGTGAATTACCATTTTCAGAAAAATATTCCTTTAGGCGAAAAAAGAAAACCTGCAAAGGCAAACCAAGTCTTGATAATTCAGTAATTATTTTTGGTTTGATTTGTATTATTATTGGTGATAAAAACTATTATTTTGGTTGAAATAAATTTTTTTTGGTTTAAAATAATTAATAAATTTGGTGAAGAAATAATATTTTTTTTCGGTGAAATAAAATTGTTTTGGTGAAAAATAAATTTATTTGGTTCATTTATTATTATTTTTTTGGTGATTTATTTTGGTGAAGTATTTAATAATTATTTGGTGAAATAGAAATTTAGTGCCGTATAAAAGTCACAGTCAAGTAAAATGCAATTCAGGATTTTGACTTGTTTCAAAAATTTAAAAGTTACGTTAAGTTATAAATTTTTAACATTTTGAAAATGCGGCAAGTTGAAGTTTAAGATCAATTTTTGATGCTCAAAATGATCAAATCAAACTCAAAATATTAAATAAATTGTAATATTTAATATAATTAGTGCATAGGTACATTTTTGGTTTTAACATACTTAGTTAAATCGTAAGGTAAAATCTGCAAAAGTCTGCAAAAAATTTCCTCAAGTTTTCTAAAAATAAACCATATTTTGATAATTTTTATTTACTTGTTTTTTCTATTAATTAAAATAAATCGATTTTCAATTTATCTTTATTATTTCGTTTACTTTTAATGCATATTTAGCATATTACAAGTATATTTATGATTTTCTATATTGCAGAGCTTTGCATTCGTTTAACAATTTTATACAAGATTTTACTTTTTTTGTACAATCAGTAAATAAATTTAAAATATTTCTCTTTTTTCTACTGTAATCATCATAAATTTTAGTACAAAAAGTTTTTGTACTAAAAGTTTTAATTGCCGCAAAATAAGCCTATGAGTGTTGAACACTCAATAAAATTATAAAAAAAAAAAAATTTGAAAATTAAATTGAAATAAAAATTATTTTCTTAAAAGCTTTAAAATTGGTTTATTTGTATGGTTTGTTTTGGTCGTGATTACAACTTTAAAAAAAAGTGAGGTATCCAAAATTAAAAATTTCAAAATAAAATTCTAAAAAAAAAATGTCTAAACGAAAAGCACCACGAGAAGATGATAATTTTTTGATTCCGTCAAGTTCTTCTCAAAATGGAAGTCAAGTGTCAACTCAAGTATTGAACGAATACAAAAATGCCTCATCGCCAAAAAAGAAGAGAATTAGCAGACATTTTTCCGATTTATCCCAACTAAACGATATCAGCTCATTTAAAGTAATCAAAATAAACAAAAAATTTTTATAAAATAAAATCTTTTACTAAAAGAGCTCATCGATTCCGAGACCAGGGGTGATTGAAAAAGTGTACCTAAAAAACTTCAAATGCCATTCTCTTCTTTCCTTTGATCTTCATCCTTACATTAATTTTATTCTCGGCAGAAATGGAAGTAAATTTTTGCCAACCAAAAAAAAAAAAATCTAAATTTGTATAAAGGTGGTAAAAGTGCCATAATGGACGCCATAATTTTGTGTCTAGGAGGCAGAGCAAACAGTACAGGGCGCCAAGCGTCAGCCAAGACCTTTATAAAAACCAACTGCGAGTAAGATCTTGTAAGATGTCTGAAAATGTAAAATTTTTTTCTAGTAAAGCAGAACTGTGTGTAGTGATTAGGAACGAAGGTGAAGAAGCCTACAAGCCAGATGTGTACGGCTCTAAGATAATTGTAGAGCGCAAAATAAGCCGTGACGGCTCTTCTCAGTACAAACTAATGAACGAGGATAAAAAACTTGTCTCGAGCAAAAAGGCCGAACTGGACAGCATCACCGAACAGTTCAACATTCAAGTAGAAAATCCGGTATGCTTCTTAAACCAGGAGACAAGCAAACACTTTCTAAACTCGTCGAACAAATCAGACAAATACAAGCTGTTCATGAAGGCCTCTCAATTGGAATCGATGCGCCTGCTGCAGGAACAAATAGAAAAACAACGAATGGTATCCAAAAATTTGATAGAAGAAAAAGAAGGCTATTTGCCAAGGCTGAAAAAAGATTTGTACGACTGGGAAGAAAAGTACAAAAAGTGCCAATCAGCTGAAAAACTCAAGCAAAAACAGGCTTTTTTGATGCAGGAATTTTCATGGGCAAGTGTGATCCGGTTTGAGAAGAGCTGCGAAAAAGTGCTGAAAGAAAAGAGACAAGCGGAAAAAATGAGGGAAAAATATGAGGAAAAAATTTCTGATTTGGACTCCAATCATGGACAGAGCAATCAAGAGTACGAAAAAATAAAGTGCGAAATCACCGAATTGACCCAGTTGGCCAAGTTGGCAAATCAGAAACAGGACCAAATAAATGAGGGATACAAAACAGCTAGTCAGAACTACAAGCTATCATCGATGGAGATAAAAAAGTTGAATGCGTTGATAGATAAAAAAAATCGCGAGCAAAACGAGATAAAGAAAAAGTTGAATGAGGACAAACAGAACTCTAAGGCTGATTATGAGACCGAGAGACAGAATAAAGAGGCCAAAATTGAGGAAATTAGAAAAAAATTGTCTGAGTTGAATGGCATTGAGAAATTTAAAGTAGAAGAGAATAAAAGGTATGCACAAGAAGTTGACAGGCATAATAAGGCACTGACTGAGAAAAAGTTTGATATTGACAATCATGAACGGTTGATTAGAAATATGAAAAATGATATTGAGAGTTTGAAAAATGCACGGAATGACCAGATTTATAAATTTGGAGATTTTATGCCCAATTTGGTGGCCGATGTAAAGCGTCACTATGAAATGGGAAAATTTAAAGAAATGCCACGTGGTCCTATAGGGATTTATGTTCAGCCCAAGAGTGATGAGTGGTCATTGGCCATCGAATCTTGTCTAGGTGGCCTCTTAGGATCGTTTGTTTGCGGAAGTTACGAGGATGAAAAACAACTGCAACAATTGTTTTTTAAGCATGTTAAGTATGTTAAAAAAAGGCCCAGAATTATTGTCACTGATTTTAGGTCGCCCCTTCACAACACATCCAGATACGTAAGTCTTATTTATTTAGCTTTATTTAGATTTATTTAGCTTTATTTATTTATCTTAAAATTAAAAAAAAAAATAAAAAAGTTTTTTATTTATTTTTTTAATTTTAATATAAGTTTTAAAATGGCCTATACTTTTTGTATCACTAATTTAATTTTATATGTATAAATCTACTTATTATTAAATAAAATAAATTAATTAATTATATTGAGAAAAAAAAATATTTGAATATGAAAAAAAATTGGGGAAGAATTTTTCAATCACTAAAAAAATCATCATTTTCTAGATATTGTGAATTTCTAATACAATCTCAACAAAAATTCTTCATTTTTTGTTTTTTATCAAAATTAAATTTTATAAAAAATACTAAAAATATTATTGCAGCATAGTGCAACATACTTTGTTGCTTCTTTTTACCTAAAATGAAATTTTTATTTTCTTTTTTGTTAGTAAATCAAATCAATAATCTATTTAAATTTTATTGATTCTTTATTTTTGGTCATTGTTTACATGAGAAAAATTATTTAAGGTAAAAAAGAAGCAACTAAGTATGTTGCACTATGCTGCGATAATATTTTTAGTATTTTTTCTAATATTTTCTTTTAGCTGTAAATATTAATTTATCAGAGTTGTTTAAAAGTCACAAGTCTCAAGTCAAGTCCAAGTCCGGACTTTTTTTTTTTTTTTCAAAAGTCCGACCATAGACTTTTAAATTTTTTTTCAAAAAAAAAAAACAGGTCAGGTCCATTACACGGACGGTTTTTTGCGGTCATTTGGCCGGTCAGCTCGGCGATTTTTTTTTTGGGCCTCCAAAATAAACGGTCTAAATTATACGGTCTGGTGATAAGATAATAAAAAATAAAAATTAAAGAATTCAAAAAATTAAAAATCAAAAAATTTTATTCAAAAAATTTAAAAAAGATGAATAATTTAATTCAAAAATAAAAAAAATAAAAAATTTTAATTAAAAAAAAAAAAAAGTCTTGACTTGGACTTTTTTTTGGGACTTTTAAACAACTCTGTAATTTATTAAAAAATAAAAAAAATTTGTTCAATTTGTTTGTGAAATTCACGATACTTTTTTTCTAAAATTTCTATTTGGCCTCAAAAAATACTCATGTGATATTACAATACTTTTTTTGTCTAAAAATACTTTAATAAAATTAAAATGCTCATTTTTTTTTTATAAAAATTATCTTTTATAACCAAACATTAGATCAGTAGTTTCCGAATTAGCCAGCATATAAATTTCAAAATAACTCTAAAATTTAATTCCAGACTCATAGAATAATGATAAACTTCTGGCCAGGTATCAACTGTTATCTGTGGCAAATAATAAATTTTTTTGACAACATCATTTACCAGAGCTTTGAAAATATAAGCCGTAAATAGTTAAATATTTTTGTTTTTATTAGAAGTTTAATAATTACAAATTCATTTTTTTTTAATTAAAAATATCGCATAACTTTAATAATTTTTAGGGTTTAATAGCAAATCTTCTTCATTTCCGTCTTATAATTTGAAGACAGTTTAAATGAAGAAAAACCCAAACTATCAATTGAAATTATATTAACTTTTCCAAATCTACCTAAAGCAAAGTTAAAAGCAATATTCAAATACAATTTATTTTAAAGTTCAAGTATTTCAAAATTAAATTTTTTTAATTTTCTTTTCAGTTTAAAAAAAATGCTTATTTTTGTGGTCCAACAAATAAATAGTCTTCACGACTCTTAAAAACAAGAAAAATAGGAAAAAATTTTAACAGATAATTTTTAAAAAAGGAAAAATTTAAATTTAATTTTTGTGATCTCTTTTTTAAAACAAAGCTTACAATCAAAACTTAAAAAATATTTTATTTTAGAGACCGGAGAATACTCGCTTTCCAACAGTATATGAAATGCTGAATATCAAGGACACAATAATCGCTAATACTTTGATAGATCATCGAAAAATTGAATCAATACTGCTTTTGCCAGACAGATCAACAGTCAGAGAAGTGATTGAGCTAAGCAGAGACCAGAACACCAATGAAGCTTTTTCTCGAAACGGTGACCAATTTTTTAGCAGACCTTCCTTTAAGATGTACGCTTGTTCGTTCAGAGAAGCCAAGATATTCATCAAAGACTCAGAACTTGCCATCAACCACAAACAACTTGAGATAGAAAAAATTACCAAGATTATTCAAGCTGCTAAGAGCGAACTTTCTTCCCTTAAGACTGAAATTGATTCCAACAAACAATTGAAGTCGCAAAACGACAAGCAAATTGACCACATGCGCCGAGAACAGCTCCAATTGAACCATGTATTAACTCAGTCCTTTCTTTTCAATTTAAAAATTTAATTTTTTCCTTAAAGAAATTAAGAGAAGTTGAAAGTATTAATGTACCAGAGCCAGTGGATATAAAGGTATTTGAGGATGAAATTGAACAGCTTGAAGAGGAAATTAATGGAATTAGAAATCAGATTGAACAAGTTGAGCAAAACTCGGTCGAGAAAAAGACTCAGTTTGAACAAGCTCGAGCTGAGATGGAAAAAAATGAGCTGGAAATGAATGAGATATCGCAAAAAATTGATCGACTAAAAGAAAAGTTTAATCAGTTTGACAAAGAAAGGTCTGAGTACAAAGACGCTGTGGCATATTATAAAAAATTAATTACTCAACTTGAACCAAAATTGAAAGAAATAGAAAATTCACACAACTCATCAACCGAAGAGCTGCAGGTATTTTTTTTATTTGTTTTTTTTTTCATACTAAATAAATTCAAAGAAATTTTTATTTTATTCATTTAATCTTCTTATTTAAGAATCAAATCTTGTCCAAAAAATTTAGCATTTAACTTTACCAGGCTTACTATTGAATATTTCAAAAAAAAAAATAAAAAAATAAATTAATTGAGAAAAAAATTTCACGATTTTTAAATCAATTTAAATTTTCAGATTCCTTCAAAAAATTATTTTAGCCAAAAATTAGATAAAACTTTTTCAAAAATTTCTGGTTTTATTTAAATTTAATTATTTTTGAAATATTTTTACAGATGTTTTAGTAATTAAAAAGAATCTTTGTTGATTTTAATAAATTTATTTAATTTTATAGATTCAAAATAGTTGCTTTTAGAGTGTTAAGAAAATTTGAGTTTGTTTATTTTCAGAGTTGCTTATAAGTCCCAAAAAAAAAGTTCTAAATAAAAAGTCCAAGTCCAAAATCTTTTTTTGTTATTTTAAATGATTTCATTTTTAGTTTCGTTTATTTAATAAAAATAAATGACACAATTGATGACATAAACCCTGGTTTACAGTACTATGTCTGTGAATTACTATATACATAAAAATATTTCTTTTTTCAAATGAGTGAAATAATTAGATAAAAATTAAATGAAAAAATGAGGATATTTAAGTCGAATCTGGTATAATTGTGTTTTGACATCTTCCTATGTGTGTTTTGATTCATTTTATCTAGAAAATTGAATATTTTTTTTTATTTAGAAAAAAAATAAATAAATTTTTTTTGATTTCTCTTAAAATTCACAAATTGATCCAAAATGTTTTAAATATGCGAAAAATTACGAAAAGCTTCAGAAGAATTAAAAATCTTACAGTTTATATTAAAATGTCATTAATTTAAGATTAATGATATTACTAAAACAAAACCTAAAAAAAAATGAGAAAAGACTAAAAACAAATTGTTAATTAAATAAATTACAGTATTCTTCATATAAATAGAGTTCAAATTTGAAAATAGAAAATCGAATATTCCAAAATCAAACGAAATTATATTTTACATTAAAACGCAATCTTTTGTTTTAATTTGTTCGTTTTTAATTATTTACTTCTATTATAATTATCCTTACAATTCAATCTCGTTTTATAAAATTTTTTTGTTTCCTTTTTGTTTATTTAAAATCAATTAACTCTAAGCTGTAAAAACAAAAAATATTTTTATGTATCTAATTTTATTATATTATTCTAATGAGTGAAAGCTCGAATCCCAAAAATTTTCTGAAATAAATAAAAAGAAAAAAAAAGAAAAAAAAACAGAAAATGGTAATCTTAGTTATAGTTATGAGATTTTCAAAAATACAGATTAACAAAAAAATTAATAAAAATGATTGACGAAAAAATTAAGTTAGTCTAAAACTCAACAAAATACCATTCAAAATAAAATTCTACTTACTATTTAAAATTCAAAAATAAGAAAAACTTTGCCTAAAATATTTAATTAGACAAATTTAATTATTAAATTTATTAAAAAAAATCTGATTCTTAATTAAATAAAAAGTTGAAATGAAGAATTTTTATTTTTTGTAAAGTTCAAGTGTAATTGGTAATTTGAAGTATTTGATTTAAAAAAAAGCAAAATCATTTAGATCATTAATTAAACATTTAAAATAATAATTTTTATTTATTTGCTTAGAAATTAACTCAAAGTGCAATGGAACTTTGTCCAAGAATCGAGACAAAAAAATCACCCGAGTCGCTGGACGAAGAGTTGCGCAACATAGATAAACAAATAAAATTGACAGAAAAATTGTAAAATTAAAAAATTTTATATAAATTTTTTTTATTTAATTATTTAATTAATTTTATTTAATTATTTAATTAATTAATTTTTAATTTTTAAATTTAAATTTTAATTGTTACCCATCAAGACATGGTAACGAGGAAGAGATAACAAAAAAATACATCGAAATGCGAGGTAGATACAAACAGATAAATGATGACATAAAAAAACAGCACAAGTTTTTGGACAGCTTGGAAAAAGCGCTGCGCAAAAGAGAGGACGCAATGGCGCTGTTCACTCAAAGCAAAGCGCTTCGCTGTGCCATGGACTTTAGTAACTACCTGAATTCTCGCGAGTACCAAGGCACTCTTAAATTCGATCATCACGAACAAAAGTTGGACATAATTGTGAACCCCTCAAAGTTAAGAGAAGGCAAAGAAAGCAAAGATTTGAAGTCGCTGTCAGGTGGTGAGCGCTCATTTAGCACTGTGTCATTCCTACTCGCTCTTTGGTCCATTGTCGAATGTCCCATTTTGTTTCTGGACGAATTTGACGTGTTCATGGACCAAATAAATCGATCCATTGCCATGGACCTTATTTTGTCGGCTGCCAAAGAGAAGCTAAATGGTCAGTATGTTTTTTTGACACCTCAGGAAATGGGCTCCATTAATCCAGATCAATATGTCAAAATGTTCAAAATGCCTGATCCCAAACGTGCCATTGACTTGCTCTCGACAAACCGGGAAAATGAGCAGGAATGAAAATGATTTTGAAAAATTGATTGTAATTTTTCTTTTAATTGTGTGTTTTCATGAAGCGATTTTTTTTTGTATTGATAATAAAAAAGTTATTTTTGTGCTTTACCAGTCACTTTTTTTATAACATTTGTTAAAATAAAACTCAAATTTATTAATATTGAAATTTTAGAAAATTTATTTTAATTAATGGACTTACAGATGATCTAACCTTCTAGTTTTTTTTTTTATTTTAAAATCAAATAAAAGCAAAGCTCGAAAACCAAAATATCTTAATAGAGTTTACTTACAAAAATTAAAATTGACAATAAATTTCTGATCTTTTATATCAAAAATTAAAAAAAATAAATTAGTTTTCTAATTAAATCTAAATTTATTATTATTATTATTTCAATTCAATCAAACGACATATTGTCTTTACTCCTAAGAGCTGATCGAACCCATTTATTAAAAAAAATAAAAGAAAATAAATAGAAAATAAAATATTTAAAAAAATTGCATAAAGTTCGTTTTGTATATCAAATCAAATTTTTCAAATTCACTAATAAAACGATTAAAAATCAAATTTATATTGTTATTTACCCTTATTTTAAAAAAATTTTCATTTAGATAAAGATCATCCAGAATTAATCGATTAATAAATTTTGAAAAAAAATAACCAAGTGTTAACTCTCCATAGTTATTGAATTTGCCTTTATCCGGTACCATCAGTTCATTTAATGATCTTAAATTATAGCTGATAGGTAATTCATTTTTAAAATTGAATTTGTTAAGAATGTTCTTCGGTGTTAATGGTTTATTAAATATACCATGAATAAATGTACAAAAACGTTTTAAAATTCTATGTTGGAAACAAGATAAATTAAATTTACTTAAAAAAATATTAAACGAGTTAAAATCATTTGAACATTCAATATTAAATTTGAATCTGAACAATTTAAATAAACATTGATAGTAGCTATTAGCTAATTTTTGTATTGATTCTTTTGAGAAATAAATTAACAACGTTGAGCAGTAATCAAAATACGGCAAAATGAAAGTTTTGAAAAACTGAATTTTTACATTAAATGAAAGATAAAAAAGTCTTTTGATCGAGTAAAGTCTTTTATGAATTTGTTGTCTGAGGGAACCAATTTGGCTTGTAAATTGTAATCTATTATCTACTATTACCCCTAGGATCCTAAAGGAATCAACAACTTCAACTTGATTGGAATCTATCAAAATACTTTCTGGTTGGTAAAAACCTCTCTTTTTTGTGATAAACATGATTTTTGTTTTAGACCAATTGATGTCCAATCTATTAAAACAACACCAATCTAGTAAGGTACAAATTGAGTTTTTAAATCTCATAATAAGATTATCACAATTTTCATCAGCTAAGTAGAGTGTTGTATCATCAGCAAAGAGCGTACACGTATAATCAACATACCATACCAAATCATTTATAAAAATCAAGAAGAAAAGTGGACCCAGCACGCTACCCTGCGGCACGCCATACTTAATTTCTTTTAAATTACATAAATTATTTTTATAAAATACACATTGAGATCTCATTGAAAAATAATTTTCCAAAAGTTTCATCGAAAATTCATCAAAGCCATAATATTTGATTTTATGCAATAGTATTTTTTGATCAACCGTGTCAAAAGCTTTCTTAAAGTCAATGAATAGAAAAAGACCAACTAACCTTTTACTTCTAATTTTATTCATTTTAGACACCAATTCATGAATTGCTGTTTCACACGAACGATTAGTTCTAAATCCATGCTGATCTTCACACAGTAGTCTAGATCTATTAAAGTGACTTATGATCTGTGATGCAACAAATTTTATTTAAATCTTTTAAATGATATTTAAAAGATTGATATTTCAATTAAGTTGCAAGAAAATATTTTATAATGAATTTAAACAATTTTAAAAATTTCTATTTAAACAAAAAATCAAATAAAAAATAGATCATTTTAGAAGAAGTATTAAACTATTTTTATAAAACTGATTGATAAATTTTCAAAAATATTTTTATTTCATCGCTTAATTTGTCTTGACTTGATTCATTTAATGTCAAACTTTTAAATAAAAAAATCATTTTTTTTAATTAAAAATTCAGAGTATACCTGAAGATTTAATGATTTTTTTCCAAAAAAAAAATAATTATATTGCACAATCGGACTAATGTTGCAGCTGTCAAATCTATATAAAATTTCTAAAAAAAGTTGCAGAATAAATTTTTTTAAATTTTCAAAAAAAAGGAAACATTTTTTTTCAATTTGTATTAAATGGCAGAAATTCTATATAGATTTGACAGCTGCAACATTAGTCCTATTGTGCAATATAATTATTTTTTTTTAATTTTAACTATAAATACTAAATCCTTGTTTTGTTTCTTTAAGCGGCTTAAATATAGAAAAATTAAATTAATTTTTCATCAAATTTTTCATCTAATTTTTTAAAAATAAAAGTTTGAAAATCAATGAAATATAAATTTAAAAAAATGATATTGTTTATTAAGACAATAAAGGCTCTTTACTTTTTTTTAAATAAAAATTTTTGAACATTTCCTCATTTTAGAAATTAAAAAATGATAGAATAAATTTATTTTTTTTTAATTTATTAAAAATATTTCATGAAAAGAAAAATTAAAAATAAAAAAAAAATAATTATATTGCACAATAGGACTAATGTTGCAGCTGTAAAATCTATATAAAATGTCTGCCATTTAATACAAATTGAAAAAAAATGTTTCCTTTTTTTTGAAAATTTAAAAAAATTTATTCTGCACCTTTTTTTAGAAATTTTATTTTTCAATCTATCAAAAAAAGGTAATTTTTTTTGTTTCAAACTTATCACCACAAAATAATTTGCTGAATTAGTGTCAAAATCTTTAACGGCAATGTGAAGCCTTATTAAATTTATTTATTTTAGTATTTTATTTAAGATTTCACATTCTAGGAAATTCTTTAATTATTTTTAAATGATCGATATACGAAAACAAAAAAGCTACACAACAACCGATTCTTCTCAATATCCCTTGATGCATATTATTGTATCCGTGGATTCATGTCAAAAATAGATTATTTCATGTTTAATTTTTAATTAGAGAATTTCGATATTTTTTTGTTTCCCAATTGAATTATATAGTTTAAATAATTTTAATTGAAAATAATGCTGCACAAAACACCTTTATAATAAATATCTAGTTGACAAAATTATGCGTTTTTTAATAAATTTTTGATCTTGATTTGCCTAATTTTGTCTTGTACTTAGCTCAAGAGTACTTAAGAAAATAAAAGCTTCTAAATTACACAAAGTTGATCTACATAAAAGAGCTTTCTCAATGCTATAAGAGGTAATCTTATAATTATAATCATTGAAGCTAAAGCAAAGTGACAATAAAGTGAATATAGAATTTAAAAAATTCTAAATATTTCAATTTGTTTTAGATATGATAGAATTAAATTTTTTTGTCTCTTTAAGTAGCTTATATAAAGAAAAATTAATTTCGTTTGTCATTTTATTTTTAGATTAATAAATTTTTAAAAAATTTGAATGAAATATGAAAAAATTGATCCTGTTGATTGAGACAATGGGAGATTTGTTATTTTTATACTTTTAATGAAAATTTTGAATATTTGCTCATTTTAAAATTCAAATATATTTAAATTTAATTTATTTGTTAAATTTATTAAAACCATTTATTTATTTTGACTCCATAATCCAGTTTTTCTTTTATAGCGCAATGTGCTACCATAGGCGATCTCCTAGTAGACCGCCTCAGCAAACTTGCTTGCCATTGCTTACTATTATTATTATTATTATCTAATGAAAAGACAGTTAATTTGTGCAAATAATTATAACTTTTCCTCGGAAAGTCATGTGACTCCAAAAAGGAAGCCTTATTATTGATCTACTCAAATGTGATTATTTATACTAAATCCTTGTTTTGTTTCTTTAAGCGGCTTAAATATAGAAAAATTAAATTAATTTTTCATCAAATTTTTTAAAAATAAAAGTTTGAAAATCAATGACATATAAATTTAAAAAATGATATTGTTTATAAGACAATAAAGGCTCTTAACTTTTTTTAAAATAAAAATTTTTGAACATTTCCTCATTTTAAAATTAAAAAATTTTAGAAAAAATTTATTTTTTTTTAATTTATTAAAAATATTTCATGAAAAAAAAATTAATTTGTACAAAAAACTAAATATCAGCACTAACCCTTTGCATTTCATGTATCTCCAAAACAGAAGCCTTATTACTGCTGTACTCAAATGTGTTCATTTTTACTAAATACTTTTTTTGTTTCTTTAAGCAGCTTATAAATGAAAAAATTAAATTAATTTTCCATTACAATTTTATTCTTAAATATTTTTTTAGTATCTATTTTTTTAAATCAAATGTCTGAAAATCAATGTAAAATAAATTAAAAAAAAAAATTACATTTTTTATTAAGACAATAAAAGCTTTTTCCTTTATTAAAAATGAAAATTTTTGAATATTTCCCCATTTTAAAATTTAAATGAAATAAAGAAACTCTCGATTATTCGGAAAATTTGCTTTTCGAACAAGTTATATTGGTCCCTGCCCCCAGTTAAATACGACATATATTGTCATTTGGACACAAATTTTTCCTAGATTTAGATTAAAATGCTTGTAAATATTACTTTTTAATTCGTAATAAATTTTCTGAATTTTACCCAAAAAAAAATCACTTTCAAAGTGTCTCATTTTCTTTTATATTTAATTTATTTTCGAAAAAAGAATGACAAACTTAAAAGAACAAAAATTTGTTGAATTAATTTTTTTTTAATTTATTAAAAATATTTAATGAAAAGAGAAATTAATTTTTTCAAATAACTAAATTTCACCACTAATCCTTTGCATTTCATGCGTCTCCAAAACCGAAGTTTTATTATTGGTACTTTTCTCCTTGGTGTACTCGAATGTGTTCATCAAAGTGCTGGTAATTGACGCATCCAAATTTTTTACCGACTTTGGTCGCTCACTTTGCATCAACTCAAAACCACAGCACACAAAACTAAAATTGCCAAACATGGCATGCTTCACTCTTTTGAGCATTATCTTAATCTCTTTCTTAAACTTTGAATTTGTCGTCAGATAGATGAAAAAACTAGTTGAATGATTGGCATTAACAGTGTTGTTCAGGATGCAAAATATTAAATCATCGCATTTCTTCACTTTTTTCTCCGGGTTCGACACTGCCTCAGCATGCATTATCGGGTTGTAAACATTAATGGGCACTGTGAACACAATGAAAAGAAGAGTGACACCGATTATGGTCAGTGCCATGTATCTCATTTTGTCCAATTCTTTGTCTTTGAGGGACTTTTTTGAGCTTTCTCGGCGCATTTGCGCTGTCCTGAGGCCGTGACGATTCAAATTGTGCTTGGACCTGAACACCTTGGCAACCAGACCAATGTTGCAGATGAGCATTATGAAAAATGGCACAAACGAGAATACAAAAGAGTCTATCCAGCTGTAGTAATTGGCGTAGAAGTATGTGTAGAAGCCTGGCGAAGTTTTACAATGAGGATAGACAATTGGGTTGATGTTGTGCTCCAGAGCGCTGGGATCACTGGACTCCTCGCTGCTCAAAAACACTAGAAAGTGAGCGTTTATCAACGCTAGGCTTACAAATAAAATAATAAATATTTTACTGGCAACTTTTCTGTTGCACCATTTTTTTGACTTTGAAAATGACAAAACGCTTAAAAATCTGTCCAAATTGGCCACAGTCAGCAACCAGCTGGACAGTTGACAGCTCACAAAAAAGGTAAATACATGCAGACGACATATTAAGGTGCCTGATATGTACACATGAAATTTGTAGGCTAAAAAATCGCGGAATGAACCGACCCATATCACTATGAAGTCCGAAAGTGTCATTAGATAAAGGTAGAAGAATGTTGAGTTGTGTCTCATGCTCTTGCGGGAAAACACCACCAAAGACAAACCATTTGTCACTGTACCCAATACAACCCAAATTAGCGGAATTGTTATGTTCAAGATGCGGATTGTTTGCCGGATTTGTTCGCATGAGTCGTCCAATTTTTCTGTCTGATTTAACATCATCACTTTTTTTTTTAAGAAATCATCTAGATATTCTAAATAAAATTTTTTTTTTTGTTATTAAAAAAGCTCTTAATGTTTTTGAGGATTAATTATCTGAAAATGGTTGAGATTATTATCAGGCTTTGTGTAGAGGACTAGATGGCTTAAAGAAATTGGTTTTTTTGATAATTTTACGGGAAGGATTTATTTGCGCATAAAATCCTCAAGATTCTAATTTAATTAGATATTTTTTGGTGAAAATTTTATTTAATTTGCTTATATGTCGTTTGTTATTAAATTCAAAATTAAATATTATCATGCGATTGGAATCCTTTCTTGAAAAGTTTAAGAGATGCTACATTTTTTTGGTGAACTCTTTACATCGTGGATATTTTTTAAGGTGTCTTTTCGAATTTTTAATATTTTTTTTTGGTTATTCTTAAACCTAAAGAAAAAATTAAATGAAAGTTAAAATCTACGTAAAAAATACTTAAATTAAATCGATTTTTAGACAATAATTTAACTCACCCACTTAATAAATTAAATTGATCAATTTTAAACAAATTAAGCATATAATTTTAAAATTAAATTAAAAAAAAATATCGATTTTATCTTTATTATATTTTTGATTGTATTCAGAATTTATTAATAATAAAAACTCATTTATTTAGAAAAAAAGACAAATGGTTTTAGACCAATGCTCCTAGATCTCTGGTTATTTAGTCCTCGCTATCTGAAATTATTTTAAATTTTTTATTTTCGATCATAAAAAGATATAAAAACTTAATTGCATATTGTGCCTCAGGTCTTAATAATTTTTAATAAAATTAAATGGACGTGAGATTCTGAAAAATGATTTATTTTTGTTAATCAAAATTTTGAAAGATCTTTAAGCTTCATAAATCAAGAAAAATGTTAATTAAATAACCGAGTTAATTAATCTAAGATTGCTAAGGTTTTCAGCACAGGCATTTGTATCAATCTTGAATGTAATTCTATCAGCACTAAATACCCAAATTTTTTGCTAAATTAAATAAACTCGATAATATTTAATTCGAGGCATAAATATATTCTAAATCAGCATTTTAAATTATAATTGCTTTCATCTTAAATTTTGTGCAATTAAAATTCTGAAAGAGCTAAAATTATATTATTAATTTTTAAAAGGTGCTAATCTCTCAGTGATTTGGATCATAAGCATGTAAATTGAGTTTTTTGTTTTAATAATTACTCTAAATTAGATTTATTTATAAATTTGTTAAGAAGATTTTTAAAAAAATTGAATAGAAAAAACAAAAATTTCCGGTGCATATTTTTGGGCTTATGATAATTTTTTTGATCGATTTTTAAAAGTCATCATTAAATTTTATTGATATTGAAAAATAGATTTTTTTAATTAAACTAGAATAAAAATGCTATAAAATTATAAACAAATTTATTTATATTATGGTCGATGATAATTAATCGAACAAAATAAACATTAATCAAAATATTTTTACTTTTTAGGGTAATTTACAACTTCACTTTTGCTAAAGAAAAAAAGTTAAATTTTAAAGCGGATTAAAGTGAATTTTTGCTCATAATCAACTGCAACTAAATCATTACAAAAAAATCAATTTTAAAAAAGCCTTGAGCTTACAATTGCATTTAAAAAATTCTATTGATTAAATTTTATTTTTTTGAACATTAAATCATAATTAATCTTTTTTTCTAAATGTTCTATAAACAAGATAAAGTTATCAGTTGCTAGATTGATGATATTCAGTTTTGAATTTTGGCTCCAGACTGGTTCTTTATCAAAATTTCCAACCTAATAAATTGTTGCTTATCTTATTAACTACGATAAGTCTTCGTTTTTAAAAGAATTATTTTATTTAATTCAAATCTCTACAGATGAAACAATTTTTTTGAATTTTATTAAAACATTTTAATTTTAAATGAAAATGACAATGGTTTTAATTGACAGTATTGCGCTATTATCAAATATAAATAATTAAATATTTCCTGATTTTTAAGAATATGGTTAAATTCAACTGCTTTTATTTTAATTTAGTATTTTTTATTTTTTATTTTAAATATTTTTTTGTCTTTTTGAGCAGCTTTAAAAAAAATTAAAGATTTTTGTTTAAATGCTAATTTATTTTTTTTAATCAAAATTTTTTAGAATTGAATATTAATTAAAAAAAAAGACATTGCCAAAATTGAGATAATTAAATTTTTTATTTAATTTCTATAATAAAATTTTTTAATTTTTTTTAATTAAAATTTTCGAAATTATGATTGAAATAATTCTAGGTTTTCTTAAAAGCTTCAGCTTTTTAACTATGATTCATTTAGCAACCCTAGTTTTTAAATCGGAAAACTTTTAAGTCTAGTTGCTAAGTAAATTTAATCAAGTGAATAATTTAAAGTAGATGAAGCTTGCTTTTAAGATTGTCATTTTAATAAAGCATTATTTTAAATTTGGGTTCTGCAGCCTACTCACTTAGTTGAATAATAATCACATTTGAATAAAATTTTTTTTTTAGAAAAAATCTATTCTTAAAATTTCTGTTTAAAGATAAATAAAGACAAAGAGTAAATATGAACTTACAAGTAATTAAGAAATTTAATCTAGAAAATTACTTTGAAGCAATAAAATTAGAAAAAAATTAAGTGATGATATTTTATGAGTGACCATTTTTTTTTACCAATTTCCAATTCAACTCAATTTTCGCATTTTGTATTATCTATCATAAAATTAATAATCAAAATAAAATTTTTTATTTACCATTACACATTAATTTTTTTTAAATTAGAAATAAAAAAAAATTAAAATTTTAAATCATGGAGCGAAACTTTGACATTTGAGTGTACACTCAGAAACATAGAAGGACCAAAAAAAAGGGCTAAAGATTGATTTATTGGAAAATAACATTTTTTATTAATGACATCAATTTTATAGGTTAAATTTGTTAGTTTTATTAAAAATTAGATTTATATATAATCTGTCATTTTTTGATGCTTAATTAAAATTGGTGATTTTTCTAGAAATTTTGATGAAATGATTTAACAATTCATTTAAACAAATCTCTTTTTTTTTAAGGAAAATTTATAAAAAAACATCCTCGCCACCGATTACTAATTTTCAGCAAAATATTTTGAATGTGATTAATTTTTCTAGAACAAAAATCCAATTTTCATGTGGATTCATTTCAAAATTAATAAATCCTATTATTCATATCTTGACGTCAATTTAGATTTGTTTCAATTTTATTTTATAAATTTAACTTTGCCCGAGGACTGATTAAAATCAGATCAGTAAAAATAAAATTAAAATTTTTTTGTTGTTTAATAAATTCTTGGCACTTTTTTAAATTTTAAAAATTAATTAAAAAAAAATTGTAAATAAAGTTTTGCTTAAATAAAACACTTGTATTTAATAAAACTTATTTAAAAGTCTCACATGCTTCTTTATTTAAAAATAAAAAATTAAAAAAAAAGGTTAATAAAAAATGTCAGTCGCAACAGTTCCACTCAATCCGAAGCCGTTCTTGAACAACCTGACAGGCAAACCTGTTCAAGTTAAACTAAAATGGGGCATGGAGTACAAAGGTATCCTGGTGTCAGTGGACGGCTACATGAATCTGCAGTTGGCCAACACCGAGGAGTACATTGATGGTGCGTTGACCGGCAATCTGGGCGAAGCTCTCATCCGATGCAACAATGTGCTGTACATCCGCGGCATCGAAGACGAGGACGAGGACATGGAAGCAATTAGAGACTAATTAATCACGTTTATTTTACTTGTTAAATCACATTTTTTTCTTTAATTAAATAAACTTTAGACCAAAAAATATTTTTTGTGTTTCCTCCAAAGACAAAGTCTACTTACGCATTGTCTTATCTATTTAGATAAAAATAATCAGAGTGTTCATATGATTAAAAAAAAGTTGCCAAGCGAACATATAAAATTGAATAGCATGGTCTGATTTTTAGATCGAATCACTTTTTTTTTTCATTAATTGCCGACAATCAACTCATAAACAAAATGGCGTGATTTTTTAAAATTTAATTTTTTGTATATCTTTTTTTGTTGAATTTTTAAAAAAAATTTAGGTCAATTTACTCGGTCTCAGGTGATTTTTGCGTATATCAAAAGGAACTTCTTTGTTTCCCCAGGTCTTTTTATGTTGATGTAGTTAGGCAAATTTTTTATTTCAATTTTTAATTTTACGTTTTTAAGTTAAATTATTTTTTATTTAATCAGCACATTTAACTAATTTTAATTAAAAATTATCATTTAAAAGCTTGCTTTCTAAAAAAATTATCTATCTTTTAAATTTCACAATGTTTGGCCATCAATTTTTAAAAAGTAAAGACAGAATTTATCAAAAATTTTTTTGTTGAATTTTTTTCGTAGATGCCCTAAAATTAACTAATTTTTAAAAGATGATAAATTTCATTGATATTTTTTTATCAAAAAAAAAACAAAAATAGATGCATTTTTACCTCACTAATTTTTTGGTGATTTATTTTTTTTGTTTTAAGTCAGATTCTAGTGACGCAAATTTATTTTATTTTAATTAAATTAAATTTTAATTTTTGCTGGTTGAATTTATTTTATAAAATACTAATAAATTAGGTAATACGGATTTAAATGCGTACACAAGTCAAAATAAACAATCAAGTGACTATTTAAAGAATTTTTTTTCCAAATGTCTCTTTTAAAATTTAAAATACACAGTGTTGACACTTTAATTGACTTTTTTATAGTTTAAAAAATGCATAAAATATTTGAGAAAAATTATTAATTTTCTAAAGATAAAAATAATTTAATGCTAAAAGCATGTTTTAAGATTAGTTTAGCCAAAAAGATTGTTGTTTGCCTTTTTTTTTAAACTAAATAAAAAAGCACGTGATTTAGTAAAAAAAAATTTACATAACTAATCATTAAGCTGTAAATTTAGTTTGACATTTTTTTTTTCAATTTCGAAATAAATTTATTAATTTAATTTAAAGTTAATTTTTTAATTGAGGAGTTAAAGTAACGTTTGTTTTGTAAATAGAAGAATTATAATTCAATATTTTTATTTTAAAATGCTCATATGATATGATAAAAAAACAAAATTTTTTTTTTTTAAGTGTACTTAAGAAAAATGCTAAATTCGCCGATTCTAATTTAATTACGTTCATTTTATAAGGTATTTAGATAATAGAAGCTGTTTTTATGTACGTCTCCAATTTAAAATGACTGATTTTCCGGACCCCCACAACGATCGTCTGATTCAAATGCAGATCCAAAGATGCCATAGCCAAATATACCACAATAATTCGATACGCTCAACCAAGCACATTAACTCAACTAACTTCCACTACAAATTACGCCGAATGTAAGTCGGTTTTTTTTATCACAGGACTTCTTAACCTTTAGTTTAATTT
Organism: Brachionus asplanchnoidis; assembly: GCA_025491095.1. NCBI lineage: Eukaryota > Metazoa > Rotifera > Eurotatoria > Ploima > Brachionidae > Brachionus > Brachionus asplanchnoidis. Next base: position 393,664 of record JAILYF010000016.1, read on the forward strand.
AAATTAATTACAATAATAATTAATAGTTAATTTTTTTTTATAAAATTTGAAAATTGCATTGTAATACTTAAAAATATTTAGCATTTGAATTAGAAATGCTCTTTCTAGTCAACCATTTAAAAATTTTAAAAAATTTAAATATTGAAATGTCTGAATTTTTGAAAGTTTATTTTAAATTATGAATTATGGGTATATTAATTAATCCTCGATTTAATTTTAAGAAGGCTTGAACAGTTCTTTGATTAAAAAAAATTGTCTATTAGATTTTCAAAGTGGTTGATTGATGGATTAGTAGTAGTAGTAGTAGTAGTAGAAGTAGTTTTGACTGTAGCTGGCTAGCCAGCGAGTGTGCTGATAAGGCACACTAAGACAGCTGATGTGATTGATTGCTGCTTATTCAGCAATCAATGCCTGCTTTAAAGCTGTTAACATTGGGGGCTTCAACTAATTCATTTGGCAGCGAGTTCCATATGTTAGCGGTTCTGTTGAAAAAAAAGTTATCTCTATGTTGGAGCCTTGATATTTCTTTGTGATATTTGAGGCAGTGGCCTCTTTCTTGGTTTTTTGTGACATTAAAATTGTTGCTTTTTTCAACCGCTTCTATTCCATGCATGAACTTGTATAATTGAATTAGATCACCTCTTTTTCTTCTTTCCACCAGATTTGTAATGTTCAAAGCCTTCAATCTGCTTTCATACAGTTTGTTTCTAATTGATGAAACAAATTTCGTAGCTCTGCGTTGAATCTTTTCAACATTCTCACAGTCAGACTTAAGAATTGGAGACCATACAGGCACCGCAAATTCCAAAAAAGGATGAACAAAAGTTAAATACAAAGATCTTAATAACTTACAATCAAAACGAGCGAATGACTTCCTGATTCGACCTAACATTTGATTTGCTTTGTTTGTAGCCTCTATCACTTGATTTTTCCATTTAAGATTTGTATTGAAAATAACTCCAAGATCTCTTTCGGTTTCTGACGTTGCTAACTGCTTATCATTAATAAAATAAGGAAATTCTTTGTTTTTAAGACCATAATGCATAACCACACATTTTGATTTGTTGAAGAGAAGTAGCCAATCTTGAGTCCACTTGAAAATTAAATCTAAATCTGATTGTAGTTTCGAGGCGCTTAATTCTAATACCGTTTGTGAGGAAATTTTAGTATCATCTGCATACAATTTCACAACATTCTCTATTCCTTTAGGTAGATCATTGATATACAAAACGAACAATAGTGGACCAATCACTGACCCTTGTGGTACACCGCTAAAAATCTCGACCCAATCCGACAAAATTTCACCTTGAATAACTCGTTGTCTTCTATTTTTCAAGAAAGCTTCAATCGATTATTGGCATCTAAGGTTAATAAACAGACAACATTTATTTTTAAAGACTGATTAAAATTTGTTCCATTTTTAATTTTAATTATATAATTAATTTTTTGAAATCTATTTAAAAAACAAATGTCTGAGTTGAATTAATAAATTTTATTTTTTATCTTTCATTGATCTAATTTTAGAAAAAATTAGTAATTGAAATTATATAATTTATCCAAAAATGAAACATAAAATTCTTTTTTTATAAATAATAGATAATTATTAGTGTGTAAAAAAGAGAATAATACAGCTTTGAAAAACCACAATTTGCACTAGGTTTTTCGAATTTTTTTTGAATTTAACTTATTTTGGAAAGATTTAAAAAAAATTATTTTTGAAATATGTTTACGCATCTATTAATTCATTTTAAGGTGAAAAAAATATTTTAATTGTTCTTAAAAATAAAAATTGAATTGTTAAAATTATCCCTGTTAAAGATTTATAATGATGATCCAATATTTTGTTATTGCCTTTTTTTTTACAATATTCACTAATTCCTTCCACCATGTCAGTAATTATTTTGTTTAAACTTGCTGAAAACACCATGAAACAGGAAGATCAGGTAAAATAAAACATGAAAAAAGGCTAAATAAAGCATAAAAAAAGAATTCACAACATAAAAATTATTTTTATTTATCAAATTGAGAAAAAAGTCAATTGTAATTAAACTGAGAATAAGACATAAACTACATATCACATAATATTAATGGATATTTTATAAAAAAATGAACTTAGTAGATAAAATTATTAACTAATAGAATTAATATACACATTCATAGAGAAAAAAATTAAATTGCTAGATAATTAGATGGAAGATGAAACGATGAGACTTGAAAGATTATAAATCTCTTCCTGATTTAGAATTTCAAACAGTGAAAATGGCTTATGAGTGGTCCCTTAAGCGTAATCCAGTCATTTCAACAAAGATAGATGGTATTAAAAAAACTATTAAAAAAAAAAGTACTGATTTATTTTATATAGTTTTTTTCATTTTCTTGTCTATCAAATAATTTCTTTATCTAGTAAAAAATATTTGTATATAGTGTTTTGTCTTTTATCATTATTAAAATTTAAAAAAATTAAACTTTTTTTCTAACTAAAAGAATTTCTATTTTTAAAAGTCAATTTTAGCTTAGCGCACTTTTAACTAAAAGCTCGATTCGTTTCTTTATGGATCACAATTAATGTATATTGAAAAAATATTGTTTAATTTTAAAACTTTAATCCTTGATTTAATATTTTATTTAAATCTTTGATTTCGTGTTTTTTTTTTAATTATTTTTGAGCATTAAATTTTTTTTCTTTAAAAGTTAAATTAATGTGACACATTGAAAATATCCTCTGATACAAATAAAAAAAATATATGACGGGGAGGAAAGCAACCATAGATAATTAGATAGATGAAATTTAAATTTATTCTAGAATAAAAAAATACTTCAAATTATGAAATCAGTACCTGAAATCGTTTGAATTAGAATTAAAAATTTGCTTCGGAAAATTTTCCACAAAAATATTCGGCAGATTTTGAATCTTGTCAATTTCATAATCTAAAGATCACGAATTTTACTCGAATAATTTATCTTGTAATTTTTATGAACTTTAGATCATATTTTTTATGATAGAAATTTTTATTATAAATTTTATGGTCAAAATGAAAAAATATTTTGAGAAAATTTGATCATGATTTTTACATTAAATTAGATCAAAAAATTAACAGTTGTTAACAAATAATTTCAAAATAAATTGTTTGGCATCTGCCTGCCTGGCTAGAACGTACGATTACATTTCTTAATAATTCATTTCTTTTTCAATTAAATTGTCTCGATTTTTTTTAATGTGATTATGGCCTAAAAAAACTCATGCATGGTAAATTTTGACGATAATTTAAAAAAAATGTGAAATTTTGTGATCTAATTTAATGTTAAAATCATAATCCTATTTTTTCTTTTTTAATTTGATCATAAAATTTACAATACAAATATTTATCATAAAAATATGATCTAAATTCACAAAATTTACAAGATAAATTTTTCCAATATTATTTACATATATATATCACAGATCATACCTATTTGATAAGTTTTTATTTAAGCTATTAAAGTAAAAATTTTTTTTTTCAATTTAGAGCTTTATTCCGTTAAAATGAATTAAAAAAAATACATTTTTAAAAGCATACAAGAAAATTTTATATTTTGGACATTATAAACACTAAAATATAGAATAAAAATTTTAAGTTTATATAAGATAATGCTGAATTAAAATTATTTTAAAGAAATTCCTTTATAAAAAAAAAAGAAAATAATTCTAATAAAATTCGATGTATTTTTTGAATCAATTCAATAAAAATTATCAATTAGGTAAAAAGTGATCTCCTAATAAATAAATGAAAATTTTGAATTTATTTCTTTTTTCTCAAAAATATGTTTTTTGAGAAAAATTCAACTTAAAGATAAAGATATTAAAATATTTTCAAAATTTTGCTTGCTAAATGATTAAAAAGACAGATATCCGACTTGGAAAAAAAAATTAGCCAAAAAATCCTCACAATTTTCAATAAATCTTTGGCATGTGATTATCGCTTAAGTAAAAATAATAGAATTAATCAGTAAAAATAATAGAATTCTATTCAGTAAAAATGATTATCCTATCTGTAAATTTTATTCGGAAAATTATTTTATTTTATTTTTCAGCAAATTTTTTTTTTTTTAGCTTTTAATAATAATTGAGGATTTACTGATTTAATAATATTATATTAATTGAACATTTAATTATTTTTTTCAAATTATTACTATTATTTTTCTATCATTTAAATTTTACTGACGATTAAAATACTTTTGCTAAGAAAATTCAATAAATTTACTGAATAAATAAATATTTTTGCTATTTCCTTTAATTAATTTACTGAAGTATATTTACTGATTAAATATTCATTATTTTACTGACCATATTATATTTTGACTAAATTTTTACTTTAAATATTTTTTTATCTTTTGCAGCTACAGTACCATATTGGTCAAGTACCACTATTTGGTCATATTGGTTGGCGTTTTGTTCGCCGGTCTCCTCACCGGCCTCAGTTTTCTCAAACAACCTCTGCCTGACATAATGGACCCGAGTCGGGTAAGTGAATTTTTTCTCTAGTCACGTGGTCAACTTTTTTACCCATAGGGTTTTGGTGCACGCGGTCCCGGCACTCTAACCAGCCAGTTGATAGTGATGAAAAATGTCAACTCCCAGCTCACCAAATACAATGACTACATACTCGATATGTACGAAAAAAAAAAGCTACAAAACATCTCTGTAGAGCCAAAGTACGACCAAAATTTTTACCCAAAATATGACCAAAACTATGACCAAAACTATGACCAAAACTATGACCATAATTTTGACTATAATTACGGCCAGAAGTATGACCAAAATTTTGACCACTATGATTACGACAATGACACTATTTATGACTTTGACAATGGTGAACAAGAGGCCAGTATCAACAAGCGGCAAATAGTGTATGAACTGTCCGATGAGGATGAGATGGAACTGCTGCTGAAGGAAGTAATCTACAATAATTTAAAGGGAGATGAAATAATTAGGATGCTGGAGCCTGGCGAGCTTAAGATGACCAAATATCCAAGTGTGAGCCAAACATACGCCACGTGTAACTTTTCGAGTGCACTGGACTCAAATTTGGAGTTTTACTTTCACAATAAAGACAACCATGATATGTTGAGTGTTGACAATCTAAAAAAACTTTGCCAATGGGACCAATCTTTGAGCCAGAGTCTTAATTTTAGTTTCAATTGTTACATTTCGTTGCCAAGATTTATCCAGCTGTTGAACAACAAGGCCAAATGTGAGAACATTGATGAGTCAGATGTGGCACATTTGCGCAATGTGACCAAAGCATGCCACAGATTGGAAACTAGTGGGGTTTTGTACGCCTTTGCCGAGACTGATCGCCAAAAATCAGACATTATAAAACTAATTGACAAAAAGAAACCATTGAACAAATTTGTGAAGTTGGCCGGCCTGGACCAGTCCATTTGTTCGTACAAAAATCTAATGTACATTTTTTACGAGTTTTTGGTTGACAAAAATTTTGCATCTACTGATAAAGTGAGCTATTCAGCGCTGGTCATCAGCAACGAAAATAAAGTGTACAGCAACGAGTTTTTGTTTAATTACTACTATAGAAATTACCATGGATCTAGTTACAAATTGGGTGATATAAATGGCACTGAGCTGAACGCAATTAACTTGGCTGGTATAAGGATGGAAGCGGCGATGCGCGTCATCGGCGCCGAGATGATGCTCATAGCTGTGGCCATCACTCTGATTGTCATGGTCACTTTGGTCTACCTCAGGTCCATATTCATTTCGTTCATTGTCAATCTTGGAGTTGTGGTCAGCTTTGGCATAGCGTTTTTTTTCTACCGCATTGTTTTTGGCATAGTTCTGTTTCCGTTCTTGAACATGATGGCTGCTTTTTTGCTCATTGGCATCGCTTGTGACAATGTGTACGTTCTTTTTGACAGTTGGTACACAGAAAAAGCCAAAGTGATCATGGAGGACTTGCCCGATCAACTCGAAGCATGTGGCAATGATGATCAAGCGGCGCTGGACAAAGCTAGGCCGCTGCCAACTATTTTTATAAAGAAAAAATTTTACAAATCGAAAAATTTTGACTGCAGTGACATGCCTGAGTTGTACCGTGAGTTGACGGAAAAAGGTAGTTTAATTTTTGTTCTTACCATTTAATTTTGCCTAATTTGACCACGAATTTATAAGAGTAAATTTTGAAAATTAAAAAAAAAAAAATATTTTATTGAGTTATTTTATAAAGAGAAAAAAATTGTCACTATTTTATTTTTAAATAAGAAAAAAAGAATCATTAGAAATAAAATTCATATTTTTTTTTAGCTTTTTTTTTTCAAAAATTTCTACTTACCCATAGAAGACACTTCAGTTTGGACTCATTTTTAAGTATTTCTTTCCAAAAAATGAAAAGAAGAAAATTATTAAAGCAATTGTTTTTATAGTTTTAAATTTATGATTCATAAAAAAAATATGTGTTTTTTTTTTAGAATTTATAATGAATTCTCTTTTAAGAGTAATTTAATAAAATTATTAATGACTTCGTTTAAAAAATTTACCTGAATTTTCTTTTTATCTCTATTAATTTAAATTATGCCTAGATAATCACGTTTTTAAGTAAATAGCTTTTTTTTTAAAATCATTACACTGACAATAAAAAATGGAAAAAAAATTAGCAATTAAATAAAATGAAGTAACAAAAAAAATTCCTTTTTCTCAAAACTAAAAATTAAAATTTCAAATAAAACATTCTTTAATCTAAAATTAAAATATTAGTTTTAATTTATTTTAAGATTTTTCTAAATTTTACAAAATTGAAACTATTTCAATCAATAATAAGATAATTTCTTTTAAGTAAATTAGATTACGCCAAAAATTATAAATAGACACATTTTTACTTTGGTCGAATAAAGGATGACTTGTTTTTTTTTTCATTAGTTGACATGCTTGCAGATGAAAAAGTGTTAATTTGTTTTATTTTTAAAATTTTTAAATACTCTTTTAAAGAACTTAGACCTTTTGAAAAAAAAACAATCTGTATCCAATGCCGGTTAAAAGCTTATTTTCGACTTTTTTGAATTTTTGAAAATAAAATTAAATATGTGAAAAAATTCCATTAATTTAATATTGAACTAAGCTTGTTTACTTGTCGCTATTTATAAAATCCGCTTGTTAAATTGTGACTGCAAAAATATTTTATTTTCAGTAAATGATTGTTTTAAATTGAAATAACGCATAAAAAAATTTTAAAGTATTCAGGAAAATCATGCATCATATTTTATTTAATAATTATAATCTACAAAACATATTTTGTCATCATACTCAGTGATATTACCTTCCGAAGTATTTAATTGAAAAAGGTCTGATTTGATAAATTTTATAAGCCTTAATTTAAAAATGGCCTGTTTTTGGGACAGAAATAAAAATATTAAGATAAAAGAGAAATTGAGTTCGACTGTAACAAAATTTAATTAGAATTTTTCTTTTTTTTTTTCAAATTTTCTAAAAAACACTTGTTATTTAGAAATGAAAATAAATTTATTATAAAGTATTTTAATGCTGTATCATTATAAAACTTTTAATTTGAAAGTAATCTAAATAATAACATGTTAATTAAAAATTAAAAAAACTTAAACTTTGAATTGCATGTTTACTATTAAAGTAAACTTCGAAAAATGAGTTCAGATAGAGAAAAGTAGAATCTGAAATAGATAAAAAAAAAGCTTTATAAAGTCTTCCCAAAATTCTATAATTTTGACCCCATTTTTATGTTCTTAGCTAAGCTTTATTTAATTTAGTTTTGAATTACAACTTTCCTAAATTTGAGCTATCATTAATTATTTTTAAAAAAATTTTCTTTTTCTCAATTTACAAAAATTCTAGGGAAAAAAATAAAAATTGGTTTATTCTTTGAAAAATTTTTGATATCGATTATAATGGCCAGACTAAAGATAAATTTCTTTATTTTTAGTATCTTTTTTCTGATTGAAAAAAAATCAGAAAGTAAAATACAAATTTTTGCCCAGAACTTGTAATCATTGCATTTGTCTTTTACCTTTTTTTACTACATCCAAAACTAAAAAGTAAATGGGTATATTGCCCACTATTTTTTTTATTTAAGTTCGAATTTTACGATAAAATGATTAATTTAAAACATTAAACACTTAATTAAAAAATTAAGAAATAATTTCTAAAAATTTTCAAAACCCTAAGTTAAAAAAAAACGATTTAGAGAGCGACCTGTTTTTGGATTTTATGGTAAAATGAATATTAAATTAATTAAATTTTTTATTTTGCCTTTATTAAAGTCCTTTTGAAATCAATTAGACTAATTAAAATAAAATACTCAATTTAAAAAATACCTATTTTTATATTTTTCCATTAATTTATTTATTTAATAAAAAAAAAAGTTTTGTTATGTTTTCACAACAAAAATATAAAAAATAATTTTTTAATTGAACAAAAATATATTTTAAAGTTTATTTACATTTAATCTTACTACCGCTTTTTATTTCAAGTATTTTTTTTTATTTCGACATTTTAACAAAATAAAAATTTTTAAAATTCTTAATTCATTGAAAATCTATTTTTTGTGAACTTATTTAAAATTTAGTGAAAATTTATTTAATATTATTGGTAACGATTTAAAAAAAATTGTGGTGTTATTTAGTTAAAAATTTTTGGTATTCAAACAGGTCCTACTAAATCACTAAAACCCCAATTTGAAAATTTCCTGGCTCCCACTATAAAATTTTAAAGTAAAAATATTTTAAAACGTTTTAATGTGTCATTTAGTCTTGAGACTTTAGCTCTTTTTGAAAACTCAATTAGTTTTTTCCACAATTTTTGTATTTTTTGAAAATTGAATTTTTTAATATCTTTAAAAACCTTACACCCTACTCACCCGAAACTAAATACTTTTAATCTTGTGGAGAATTTCACGAACTTTCAAAAATTGTATTTAGTTTTTGACCAGCAAGAATAGTTCATCTTCGTAAAAACATGTTACGTAGATGACAAAAAAGAGGCATAAATTAGAAAAAAATAAAAAATTTCGCTCAATTTAAGTTTTTTTTGATAATATTTTCAAGATATTTTTCAAGGTCACTTTTTTTTCTAAATAAATTAAACAAAAAATATCAAATAATACAATTAAATTTTTATTTTATATAAAAATTTTTGATCTGTCTAAAAATATTTATTTCCTGGACAAAAACTAAACCCTTATTATTTTTTAACTTATTTCTTAAGTACTCTTGCTGTCGAGTGTGCATTTTGAGTTGGTCTTTTAAAAAAGTTGAGTTTAAGTTTGGCCAGAAATATCATGAGAAGATTTTTAAAAAATAAAATTTTTAATAATTTATTTAAAATGAATTTTTTTGTTTAAATTTTGTAAAATTTAATTCTTATATTTAAGATTTTTAAAAAAATAAAGTTTTATTTTATGTTACATAAGGTTTAATTTTTGTGTTTAAATTACAAAATGCATCCAATGTTGAAATAACATTGAAAAAGTGCGATGTTTCGAATATTTTTTTCAGTTTCAAATGAAAAAATAATTTTTAGTTAATTATTGCAAGCATTTTCTTATTTGAAATTTAACTCTTTAGTGGAATTGAATGGGTTTAATTTTTATTTGAAATTTAAAAAAAAATATTGAAAATTCTTTTTTTAACTTTGAAATAATTAATTTGTTTATTTGTTTATCTGTACTGAGCTAATGTTCAGAATAAAAATATATGAAAATAAAAAATAATAAAAATAAAGTTAAATAAGATAAAACAAAAGAAAAAAAAAGATAAATAATTCATTTAGATAAATTAATATTAAATCGTTGAAAAATTTGATCGAGTCGGCTAGTTAAACCATAGTTCACGAACAATTCTTGTTCTCTCGTTTTGTGAATTATTTGTTTGCCTAATTTTTTGTTCACATAAAGCTGAACCAAAATAGAATTAAGTCAAAAAATCTCAAATTAGGTGAATAGTTTTTAGTTCATATGAACAAATTTTATAAAGCTTTTTAATGTAATGCCTAATTCTCGAAACTGATATAAAAATAAAGAATTGAATGAAATACTTTTTTTTTCTTTTTAATTTAAACGAGCTTTAGAAATAGCATTTAATCTTATCTAGTTGGCCTGGTATTATCTTTTCAACAATCCAAAATACCCAAAATTCACTCTCTACTTGAATCTTTGCCTTTAAACATAGTAATAAAAATTTAAAAAAAAATCAAGATTAATTTTTCACCCTTCAATATAGGGGATAATAATAGATTCATTTATTTCCAAATTATACCCCTAACTTTTAATTTTTTTATCAAATTATATTTTTTACTACCTAATTTTTAATATTACATTTAGGACTTTCTAAATAGATGAAAAAATATCAAAATAGGTGAACAATTTTATCAAAATATTATCTTAAGCATCATCTTATCATAAACACAAAGTCAAACTTTGTTTTTTTTTTATAAATTGAATTTATAAAAAAAAAAATGTTTTTCATGCTTGCAAAATTAACTTAAAATTATTTTTTCATTTGAAACTGAAAAAAATATTTAATACATGGCACTTTTTCAATGTTATTTCAACATTAGTTACATTTTGTAATTCAAACACAAAAAATTAAACCATATATTATATTAAATACTTACAAATAAAAATTGTAAGTAATTATTATTTTAGATGTGTCAAATAAACCAAAAATGTTAGTGGGTTCAAAAAATCCTCTTTGAGCTTTTATGTATATTTTTTTCAGAGTTTTTTAAAAGTCCAAGTCATTAAAAAAAAGTTCAAGTCCGAAATTTTATTTTAAATTTGCTGGATCAGGCTAAATATCAAAAAATTCATACACTTTTGGGTTATCTAATGCAATAGATTTGTCAGAATTTTCTTGCAATTTTAGCATAGATTTCTTCTAAAGTATTCAAAATTTTAAAGTCTTGACTTGGACTTTTTTTTTTGAAAAAAAAAAATTTTAAGTCTTTGGTCGGACTTTTGAAAAAAAAAAAAAGTCTTGACTTGGACTTGACTTGAGAGTTGTGACTTTTAAACAACTCTGATTTTTTTATTTTGATACTAAATAATAATAATTTTCTAACAAAAACACTAAAATTTTAAATTTTATGCAATTTCATATTGAAGAATAAAAAAATTTTTAAGTTTTAATTTTTTCCAAAAGTTTGTATTCATTTAAAAATAAAGAGCTTAAAAAACCCGTGGCTTTTCTAGTGTTTGTACTTGTAGTAAATTTTATAAGCTTTCACGCTAGACCATAAGCTAATATTAATCTAATTTGTAATGATGGTTTATCTGATTCAATTTGGTTATGTCTTTGCAATTTAAAATTAAAACATTACAGAACTCTCCTAAATGAGCTAATTCAAAATAAAAGAAATTCATGAATTTGGTCCAAATTATCTTGCTTTCTAACTTTCATGCCTTTTTCTATTTTCGAACTAATGTTCCTTTTTTATTTTTGTAATTTTATTTTTAGGTAATAATTTTTCATTTAAAAAAAAAAAAAAAATCTATTTTTATTTTCTTTTACTTCTCCTTAAAGGAGGTTAATACAATTCAATAAATAAATACATAAATAAGCTAAGCTCTAAGACTTACCATTAAATACAAAAAATCAAAAAAAACAAATTAAATACATTTATTTAAAATTAAATTTAAAAATATAATATAATCTTTTGTTGATTAAATAGTTTTTTTTTTAATTATTAAGAATGATCATTTTTGTAAATTATAGTTTGCTGAAACATTTTTTTCATTAATGTTTTTTTATTTTCCGGCCATTTTTTCATGAATTTTTTAAACTTGTTTTCTTTTTGAGTAGTCCCTAAAAGATGCCAAACACTCGTTTTTACCGAACAATTTCTAAATAAACACGAAAATTCTTAGTCTCCTATTTCAAAAAACAAAAGATTATATTATATTTTAAAATTTAAATAAATGTATTTAATTTTATTTTTTGATTTTTTTGTATTTAATGGCTGGTGCAGGCCGAATGGTAAGTCCCATAGCTTAGCTTATGGTCTTGCGTGAAAGCTTATAAAATTTACTACAAGTACCGTATTTCCTCACGTAATATCCCACTGGTACCTTAAATGAGACATGATATAATGTCTCTAGGAAATTATATGAAACTAAGCAATTTTTGCAATAATAATAACCCAAGTACATAATATGAAACATTGACACTAGAAAGCCCGATTTTTTTCTACCTGAAAAGCCCGTCTGGTCTTTCTGACCCGTTTTATAAAAGTCAAAGATTAAATGTTTAAATTCTTGTTATTTTATTCAAAAATATAAAAAAACTATTTAGATTTTGAATCATGACATCTCTTACACATTGCTTATACAACCATCTCATGTAAACATGTCCCACAAATCGTTTTTCCGCAATCATTACAAGTAAATTTAGACTTGTTCTCATTGCACAATCTAACCTGGCATTTTTTTCTATCACTGTCAATTGATTTTTTTGACGATGGTGAATCAAATGAAGCTCTTTCATGAAAAGAGCTCAATAAGTTTACATTGTCAAAAACAGATTATATTGATTCATCCATGTGTCTTTCAACCTCACCATCATCATCACCATCAGAACAAACTTCAAATTCATTATCTGAATCATCTTCGGAATCGTCAACATCAGCGAAATCATCAGCATTCCTTAGAAATTCAAGGCCTTTTTGACCAAATATCCTAATCGGCATCTTTTAATAATTAAATTTTATGTTTACAAACTTATTTGAGTGTAATTAGAACATATATGAGTGAAAGATTTTTTTTTTTAATTTTTTACAAGAGAATCTATAAGTCGGGTCAGAAAGACCCGTCGATCTTTTTAGTAATTTTCAATTTCAATTTATTTATTTCAATGAACGCCTTAAAGGCGATGTTAATAAAAATTTAAAAAATAAAATGTAATATATAAGACAAAGTTTAAGTGTTTTCTAAAAAATTTAAATAAAAATTGAATAAAATATTTAATTTAAATGTTAATTTTGTTTTTTTTTTCTCCTTTTTTAATTTTCAATAATTATTATTCATTTTGTACTCTCTTTTATTTTTATTTTTTGCCTCTTTATTCAACTTTGCAAGGAGAACCAGTAGTTTAGTAATATTTTTATTTTATGAGAGAAATTAAATTTTTTTTTTCAAAAACATAATTAATTTATTCATTTTTATGTAGTATTTGGGTCTAGAAAGTATTAAGTCAAATGAAAAAATTTAAAATAAAAATATAGTCTTTAGAATGAACAAAAAGGGCCAGAAAGACCCGACGGGCTTTCTAGTGTTAAGTGACATTAAGTGAAACAAGATAATTTTACTCCGAAATTTTGAATAACATTGAACTTAATGTTCAGGCGTGGTTGAAGCTCAGTCATTTTGATTCAGTTAATCTTTTCCGTTTCATCTAATGTTCGAGGGCTATTAAAGTTTTAAAAAAGCAATAATTTACGCGAGGAAATACGGTACAATGCAAGTCGGCTATCGTCCGGCTTTTTATTCGTCTTTAAAGTATAGGTCCTTTTTTAAGTAAAAAATAGGTGGTCCGGGTTTTAGTAATAGCCTCTCTTCATCTGACAAAAAAAAAGTGACAAAAAAGTGACAAAAAAAAAAGTGACTAAAAAAAAAGTGACTAAAAAAAAAGTGACAAAAAAAAGTGACTAAAAAAGTGACAAAAAAAAGTGACAAAAAAAGTGACTAAAAAAAAAAGTGACAAAAAAAAGTGACAAAAAAAAGTGACAAAAAAAAGTGACAAAAAAAAAGTGACTAAAAAACCTTTTTATCCAAAAAAGGCATTGACATAAACAAATATGCATTGAACATGTCGTATGTGCGTGCAGCTCCATTGAGCAACGATCAGATGATCAGAGCCATGTCGGGCACACTGCACCACGCAGCCAGCAGCATATTTGTCACATCGTTTACAACAGCGGCCGCCTTCATGACCAACCTAATAACCAAACTGCCCGTTGTCCAGCTATTCGGCTTTTTCACCGGCTCCTGCATCATAGTCTACTTCATCCTGGTAATAACAGTGATCTCCGCATTCGTGGTCACCTACGAAAAGTACTTGCAGCACTTCAGCTCCAAATTGTCGTGCAGCAAAAAACTGGAGCGATTGTACGAACAAAGCATCGAGACCATGTCTCAAATAAACCAGTATGTGATCAGCGAACGTTTGCCAAACATGCTGTTCAAGCTGCGCGCACTCTGGTTCTTGATATTTTTGGCAGTGGGCTGCTGGGGCATGTACGCCGTGTTCGTCGATCCAAAGCTCAGGCCCAACTCAAAGTGGCGCTACGAATTCTTCCAAAAAGGCAACAAATTCGAAAATTTTGAGTTCGGCCTGCGCGATCAATTTCTCGCCTATGTGAACCACGAGCAGCGTAACATGACCAATCCGGAGATATTTTTTGTGTTCGGCATCAGCAATGAGGACACGGGTCGCGTGTTCGACCCGGACGACGACGGCCATCTTGTCTTCGACACCGACTTTAACTTTTTGTCCGAACACTCTCAACTTTGGGTGCACGAATTCATAACCAAGCGGCTGAACGAAAATAAGCATTTGTTTCTAAGCGAAGACATTGTGTCCGAGTGGCAGGCCTATTTGTTCCAGATGCAGTTTTTTTGCCAGGATATTCTAGACGTAAATTTGTTGAGTGGAGGAGTGGAGCTGCCGTTTGAGAGCGACAAGCTGCACAGGTGCCAGGAGAAGATTAAAAAATTGTTAGAGGACTCGGACCTGGCCAGTTTTGAGAGCTTGATGGCGGCGTTTCCGCGCCGCATCATATTTGTGTCCAATGAAAAAGGAGTGGCCGGTCTGATCCTGCGAGTGAACGCGAACAGCTCGTTTTTTGACTTTGACTCAGTGGACGCCTACTATCATCAGCTGGTCGACTTCCGCAACAAGTACATAGGGCCGGCGCCGGTCGGAATGAACACCGGATGGTTTATCAGCGTTGGCTTTGCTTTGTATGACCTGCAGAACCAGTTGATCACGGGCACGTACTCGTCGCTGGTCGCCTCCATGATTATTGCGCTGGTCTTTTTGCTGTTGACCAGCGGCAACATATTCATCGCTTTCTACGCCATTACAAGCATTTCGTTCAGCATTGCGGTCACCATTGCCATATTTGTGTCGCTGGGCTGGGAGCTGAGCATTCTGGAGTCAGTGGTGATCATAATGAGTGTGGGCCTGTCGGTGGACTTTGCTTGCCACTACGGAGTCGCCTACATCAACTCGGACAGAAATTTTCCAAGGGTCAAAGAGAAGTCTATGTGGAAGAGGTATGTGATGGCGAATGCGGAGAGAAAGCTCAGGATCAAGGATGTGTTTAGGCGGGTGGGCTCGGCAGTGCTGATGGCCGCGCTGACCACCTTTTTGGCCGGCACCAGCATGTATCCGTCCAAGTTGACCAGTTTTTCCAAAATGGGTCAGTTTCTGATGCTTGTAATGTGCACTAGTTATTTGTATGCGACATTTATGTTCGTGCCGCTGTGCGCCATGTTCGGTCCGACGCACAACTTCGGCAATTTGAACTTCAGAGACTGGGGAATGAAGATTGCCAAGGCGTGCTACAAGAAAGCGCACCACAAGCACAAACAGGCTGATGTGGCCGAAGAGGAGGGCTTGAATGATAATGTGGTTAGTTTTAGTCTGGTGAGGGCCAAGAGTGGTGAGTGAGAGAAAGAGAGATGGGCGCTTGGTAATTACGAATCTCAATTTGGAGATGCTTTCTAACAGTGCCTAATACTTCCATTTGTTCTAAAGAGATTTAGTTTTGTCACGCTATTTTAGACGAAAATAAACGCAAATTTGTTTTTGTTTATTTTAAATATTTTTTAAAATATTTTTGTCTTTGAGTCACTAGGCTGTTTTTTTTTTTTTTGATTTTGTTATGTTTTTTAAAATTTTTTTAAACATTTAAATTGTTTTCTAATATTATCATGATTTGTTATTAATTTTTTTTTTTTTTGAAAAAAATTTGTTTAGTGACAATTTGGAATATAAAAATAAAATGATTTTTAAGAATTTTTTTTGTTTTCACTCAAAATTTACTTTTTTAAAAAAATCTCTTTCTTGTACAGTATTAATTTGACTTTTTGCATTTTTTAATTCAACCATAAATCTCTTACCAAGGATCCGAAGATGCTCGGATGGCATTTAAATAAAGATTTTCTAAAATTTATCGCATTGAATTATAAAAACAAGAAAGTTGCCTTCAAAATTTTTTTTAACCAACTTAAACACAATAAATAATTTATTCGACTTTTATTTTAATTGATGATCAAATAAATTACGCAAAAGGTAAGAAATGGTAAGATGATATATTTTTTCAAAATAAAATAAGTAAAAATCAAACTTAATATCATTAAATAAATTTATTGAAATCAAAAAGTCAATTGCTAATTTTTTAAGCTTGTAAGTATTTTATTCACAAAAAAATAAATTTAATTTTTTTTCTTATTTTTTTAAAGCTTGATTCGGAGATTTCTAAAACGTGGAGCACGATTTCAATGCTTGATAAAATTAATTTCTAAACCATCATAAAATATGGGCCTTGAGTGATAGGTGACCAGTTGTTCACATATAAATTTATTAAACATTTAACATATTTTATATCACTTTTAATATAATTTTTGATGATTCTAGCTTGATAAAAGGTTTAATTTTATTTGATAAAATATAATTCATTTTGAGGCTTTATAAAAGTTAAATTTTGCATTTAGATAATAAAAAAAATAAAAAATCTTTCAAAATAATAAGTAAAAGCAAAAAATTAATTAATGATATCGAAGATGTAGATTAGTAAGATTCATAAGATATCAAAATAAATTATACTTCATAATAGCTTTAGTTTTTTTCCTCATATTTTTTCATATGAGGAAAAATGGACAAAATAAACAAGGAACTGTCAGAATTAAAATTAAATTTAAAAGTTTGTTATATGAATAACAGGCACTTAAAAAACCAAAATGCACAGATGGAACTATATAAGAAGTAAAAAAAAACCTTAAGTAATAACCCTAACAACTTGTAATACTTAAAGTAACAACCCATTTTGTATTGGAAGTTTTGTATGAAATTTCCCAATGTCTATATGGCCAAAAAAAACATTAAAGCTTAAAATTGACGATTTTGAATTTCTTTGGTCAATTATTTTTTCTTTGGTGGATTATTATTTTCGGGTAAAATATTTTTTGATTACCTACAATTTTTATTTTTAAACTTCTGTTATTACTTTTTTGAAAATTAGATGACAGTTTTGGACTATAGACCAAAAATTTTTATAGTTCTGATACGATAAGTGGATTCTTGTTAATCAAAATTTTTAATAAACATAATTCACAATGCACCAAAACACATTTTTAGAGCATCGAAGATTCGATTGACATTTTTTTTATCCGAAGATTATTTTAAAGAGTAAGTTTTTTTTTCATTCTCACTTAATTTCCTGACAATTTTAATTTATTAGGTTTAGACAGATAAAAACTTGGATTATTATTAAATGGGTATTTATATTACTTATTTGGGTGTTAAAAAAATATTTTTGGTATTTATTTTTGAGAGTCGCTGCGTTACACACAAATTTCCTAACACACATTTTTTTTTTTTTTGCTGCGTTCAACCTATTTTTTTTCTCAACACACATTTTTTAGTATTTGTGCGTTTTATTCTAAAAAATGAGTGAAAAGTAAAAAAACAAAGTTTCTGGTAAAATTTTATTTAAAAAAAAAAAAAAAGTAAGCTATTTTTCACAAAAATTACAAGTCCACAATTTAGTCGATTTAAGGACTATCAGAACATTTAAGATGAAAATTTTTATAACAAATCGAACAAATTTTAACATATTCCTTCAAATTAAAGTATTCATTACAAATGTCACATTTTAAATTAATCTTATAAGAAAATAAAGAAGCTTTAAGTTGTTTTAGACCATCATTAGAAAATAATGACGTAAAATTGTTTAAATTTTTAAGAAATTGATTATAAATAAAATAATTTTCTAATGATAAATTTGAAAGATCTACAATCAAATCTTCTTCTTGTATTTTAACCTGTGTACTCATGATTTTATTGATTTTTGACATTTTAATGCTTCAAAATAATTATTAAGCATTTATCGTGCAATTTATATTGGAATACATATTGATTTAATAATATATCAATATGCTTTGTCATTTTCAACAGTATATAAATAAAAGTTAAAAGATAAATCAAAAATTGATCATTTATTTTTAATTATTTAGACAGCATTGTACTAGGCATCAAAGTTAATTGGTCTTCAAGTATCAATAATTAGAATTTTCGCTATTCGCTATTAAAAGGTTGCATTGTTACAAACAATATTTTTATTTGTAGTCCAATTTCCATTAAATAGAGGTTAATTAAAAAGTCCAAAAAAAGTATTTTCAATAAAAATTTGTTTTTTATTTTTCACCTATTTTTTAGAATAAAACGCACAAATTCTAAAAAATGTGTGTTCGGAAAAAAAATAGGTTGAACGCAGCAAAAAAAAAAAAAATGTGTGTTAGGAAATTTATGTGTAACGCAGCCAATTTCTTTATTTTTTGTCAAAATTTATTGAAAAAGAAATAAAAACTGGGTACATAAAATTTATTGTCAAGTATTATAAAAATGATTTTTGGGTATTATAAAAATTATTATTGAGTATTATAAAAATTATTGTTGAGTATTATAAAAATTAAAAAAAAATATTATAAAAAAAAATTGTTCTCTAATAAATGCTTTTTTTGCTAAAGTAGGTCTGCTTCTCTTTCTTTTTTGTCCGATTGGTACTGATTTAGCTATAAATGGAGGACTGACTTATTTTAATATAATAGCCAAAACAACAACATGCTTGCATATATACTCTTTAAGAAAACTAGGACAAGTTCATTTAGCCTGCTTCCAATCTTGACAATTGTCTCTATCAACACACCATATATTAAATGACTTCACAAAATAATCAAAAGTTGTAAATTTTCCAGATCGATAACGCTTAAATTCGGAATCAGTAATCTTATTAAAATCATCTGAAGGAATATAAAACTTATCATCAAGTATCTTAATTTCTTTCGATTCTTTAGCCCATTGGTAAGAATTAGTCCACAAATTAAGAGAAATTAATGGTTCTAAAATAAACTTTTTATAATTAATATTAGATGGATCGCGATCAAACGACCATCCATAAACAATATCAATTGCTAACTGTAGGAACTGGCTTAAGGGTAACCTATTACGGAATGTTTTTTGGTCCTTAATTACTCTCTCATGTTCAGCTTCATTTTTAAATAACGTAACCTTCTGGTTATGGCAATGATAAAGAAGACACATCTTTGCACTTCATTGTTTACCGCATTTTTTTGTCCGATTGCATCTATAAGGTACTTTTGAGCCTTCATCTGTATCATATTTTGTGCATTTTGACCATTCCTTTCCAATGTTTTTTTCTGCTTCATCGGCGCTGTCAAATGTTTGAATAATTTCCCAAATTGGTATTTTTCTTGTCTTCTTTTGAGATTCATGGACTGTTTTCTCAAAAATTGTCTCAATATCGGTTGCCTCCTGGCTGCTGTAATATTATTTATTTGTTATTTATTTATTTATTTATTTGTTTTCTGTATCGAGCTAGAGCTCCTTCAGAATAAGTTAAAAATTAAAAAAATAAAATAAAAATGAAATAAAATAAAATAAAAATAAAATTAAAGTTAATAAAATAAGATAAAAAAAAAAAGAATTAAAAAAAAAGTAAATAGGCTAAATAAATAAAAATTAATAATATATAAAATTGGAAAAGATTGTTACATGTGGCTCATGTTTAAATAGTTCAAGTTTCAGGAAAAAAAGAAGAAATAGTAAGGTAGCAATTACACAATGGAGTTGGGTAGTCAATATATCTTGATTCGAAACCTTCTTTGTATTCCTTCACCAGTCTTACAACCAATGGAATAGAATGACTCAGTCCTGTCCCAACATATCTCTCACTCAATTCAAAAAGCCGATTCGAGACTGTTAGTAATTTTAGTTTATTAAAAGCCTCATGATGTACGATGTTGGAGGGAGTATCATATTTTAACTTAAGAATAGATCTGACTGCTGTATTCTGAATTGCTTGTAGTTTTTTGATATTATTTTCTGAAAATGAATTTAAGCAAGGAAAAGAATAGTCTAAAATTGATCCGACTAAAGATTTATATAGATTTCCTAGTGTGTTCTGATTAAGACCCCATTTTTTGTTTGACAATATCTTAATAATATTTAGCCTTTTATTGCAGCGCTCTTTAATTTCATCTACCAGTATATTAAAGTTTAATTTAGAATCAAATTTAATACCAAGAAACTTGATTTCTTTTTGTCTCTCTATTCTGTTTCCATAAATTTTTAAGTTAAGATTATCACTCTCTTTTTTGTACCTAGAAAAGACTACTGAACACGACTTTTCAACTGATATCTTCATTTTCCACTTAATAAGCCATTGTTCTAGTTCGTTGAGGTATTTATTGATCTTATTTTCTAGGTTCCCCTTTTTGTTATAAATGAAGAATGTAACTAGATCATCTGCGAAAAGCAGAGAGTATTCATTATTTGTTTTGTTTCTTTTAGGGATGTCATTAATGTAAATACTAAATAAAAGAGGACTAATTACTGAGCCTTGAGGAACACCTGCAGTTATTTGATATTCTTCGCTCAAATGGTCATTCACATTTACCTTAAATGTCCTAGAGTCTAAAAAGGATTTTATCCAGTTAGTCAAGTAATGAGGTGGATTTATTTTAATCAATTTAAAAAGTAAACCTTCATGCCAAACCCTATCAAAGGCTTTAGAAATATCAAAAAAAAGGCCGCAAACTCTTTTCTTTCTATTAAATGATTCCACAATTTTTTGAATTAAGAAGAAAAGATTATCCGCTGTTCGCCGGTGTTTCCTAAATCCAGATTGCTCCTGGATAAGGAGTGAATTTTGCTCTAAAAAATTGTATAATCTTGAATATACTATGCGTTCCATTAGCTTTCCTAAACAACTCGTTATACTTATTGGTCTATAATTTAAAGGATCTTGTAAAGTAGAGGCCTTTTTTTGAATCATAGTAATGTAAGATGTTTTCCACGCTTTCGGGACTCTACCTTCTCGAAGAGATAAATTAAAAAGTTCTATGATTTCTATTAATGAATTTCTAGGTAAGTTTTTTAACATTAAATTATGAATTTGGTCAGGTCCTGATGCCGCTTCATTTTTTAATCTCTTTAAAGCCATAATTAATTCATTTAAGCAAATTGGATCATTAAAATTAGACTGGTTATAATTCCTAAAGAAAACAGAGTTAGAATTTAGTATTTCGATATCTTTCTCAGTATCAATTAAATCAGAATTAGGACTAAATATTGAAGATAAGAGTTCTCCAAAGCATTTTCCCTTTTCTTCACTAGTTTTGAATTCCCTTTCATTTAAAATCAATTTAGGAATTAAATTTGATCCTTTTTTTGTTCTAAATTTATTTATTTTTTTCCAAAAAGGTCTACTTGTCAGTGGGTTTTTTCCCATCTTCTCAATAAAATCAAACCAATTTTGATTCCAGAATTTTTTTAAAGAGGCCTTTAACTCAGATGTAAGTTGATTAAATTTTTGCTTGAGCTTTTGACAGCGAGTTTTCTGGTAATTTCTTCTTACTTTCCTACGTTCTTTTATCAAATTAACAATGTTTGGCGGAAGACTCGTTTTGTAGATTTTCTGAGAAAGATATGGAATGCTTTTATGTGAAGCAGAAATAATTTTTTCTGTTATTTTATCATTTAGTTGATCTATTGTGAGGGAACTTTCAGTGACATTCACTATTTGAGAATTTAAAATCTCGCTGAATAATTGCCAGTTTGCTTTCTTATAGTTAAACTTTTTAGCTGCAGATTTATTTTCTAATTGATAGCCAATAGAAATCGATGCTTCGATTGGGAAATGGTCACTAGTCATGTCTTGACTATTTAAGACACTGAAGTCGGTAATTTTGTCAATTAATGAAGATGAAACTAGAAAAAGGTCAAGAATTTCAAAGTAATTCTTATTAAAAATATTGAAAGTAGGATGCTTATCATTGATTACTGAAAAGTCTAACTCGTTGATTATTCTTTCTAATATTATCCCGTTTTCATTTTCCCCTACGCAGCCTATTTGCTTTGTTCTAGCGTTTAGATCACCACCTAAAATGTAGTTTCTACATGTTTTATTAACTGTTTTAAAAAACTCAAAGTTCAGAAGCACATTGGGTGGATTATAAAGACTAAATACAAACAATTCATTATTCTTTCCTAAGTTCATTTTTATACAAAGGAGTTCGGAATTGAATTCCTCGTAAGAAAAATCTTGTATAAATTCGATTCCTTCTTTAATTAAAATAGCTACTCCTCCTCCGTACTTGTTGCGTGGTTTTGTTAAGAACTGATAATTTTGAAAATCAAGATAAATATTTGCCTCACTCAAATCAATCTTTAATTCATTGAGCAAAACAATGTCGGGACATTTTTGAGCTAAAAAATTGTTTAAGAGGTGAACCCTACTAGGTAAATGAAGACAATTCCAATTCCAGTATCATAATTGATTTTTAGCTAAATACCCAATTAAATAAATAAATACCCATTTAAATACAAGCCTAAAAACTTTACTCAGTGTTTTTTATTAGCATGGTCAAGCAAAGATTTTTTGTTTTTAAAAGCTTTTAATAAAAATGACAAGTGTATTTTCGTTTTAAGGATAGTCGTCGAATATCTTTGTATTTATCCATGATTTTGAATTGAACCTATAATAAATTTTCATCTGTTTTAGAAGCTCTTAAACTGCAATCAGTAAGACAAATAAGTCAAAGTAAGTTGTGCTCAGATTTGTTAATGTACCTTAAAAGTATGTCAGATTTTATAATGCTAATACGTCTTTTTGTAGGCAATTTAAAACTTTAGAAGAAACAATTTACATTTATATTATGAAATATGCTCCTAAGATTTCAATTGAGCTGATTGAATTTATGTATAAATGTACGAACCTCGGCTTGGTAGACTCAGTAAAATATGTTTAACACAAATAAAGTTTGAAATATTGCACAAATAGAATTATTTTTTCCTATTTAAAATTTTAAAAGATTTATTAAAAGTGGACTTTTATACCTAAGTTATAATTTTTTTGAAATAATCGAGTTTTTTTAAATTCTTATTTTGATTTGTATCTAAATCATATTTTCTCCTCTATTTTGTAAATTTTTTTATTTTTCTCTAAATTTTACTATTTTGCCTATGAGGCTTGAATTAATAAATAATAATAATATAATAAACAGGAAGTTTTCTTTTGTTAATATTTTTGAAACACCGCAGGTTTTGTTAGTTTTCTTTCTATTTTCATTATTTTTACTTTTCCAGTTATTAATTTTATTGTTGAACAAAAAAATCGTTTTTTTTTTTCATCAATTAAATTTTTCTAAAAATTATTGTATTCTTTATAGAAAGTGATAATTAACGTTGTATTGTATTAAAATGGGGTTCGATTTTCCATTCGTTTTAGCGAATTTGCTCTTATCTCACACTCGTTATATGATTTTTTGTAAGCCATTGTTTTGAATGGAGAGAAAATCAGGACACTAGAAAGCCCGATTTTTTTTATGCCTGAAAAGCCCGTCGGGTCTTTCTGACCCGTTTTTTAAAAGTCAAAAATTAAATGTTTAAATTCTTGTTATTTTATTCAAAAACATAAAGAAACTATTTAGATTTTGAATCATGACATCTCTTACACATTGCTTATACAACCATATCATGTAAACATGTCCCACAAGTCTTTTTTCCGCAATCATTACAAGTAAATTTGGCTTTGTTATCATTGCACAATCTAACCTGGCATTTTTTTCTATCACTGTTTATTGATTTTTTTTACAATGGTGAATCAAATGAAACTTTTTCATGAAAAGAGCTCAATAAGTTTACATTGTCAATAACAGATTCTATTGATTCATCAATGTGTCTTTCAACCTCATCATCATCATCATCATCATCATCAGAACAAACTTCAACTTCATTATCTGAATCATCTTCGGAATCGTCAACATCAGCGAAATCATCATCATTCTGGTCTGAAGTCACTGACTGGATATCATCAGCGTTCCTTAGAAATTCAAGGCCTTTTTGACCAAATATCCTAATCGGCATCTTTGAAAAATTAAATCTTATGTTTACAAACTTATTTTAGTGTAATTAGAACATATATAAGTGAAAGAAATTATTTGGGTCTAGAAGGAATTAAGTCAAATAAAAAAATAAAAAAAAAGATCTTTAGAATGGACAAAAAGGGTCAGAAAGACCCGACGGGCTTTCTAGTGCTAAACTTCATTCAAAAGCGCATTTTAGTTTCAAAATTTACTTTTTGAAAAAAATCTCTCTTTTATACAGTATTAATTTGGCATTTTTGAACTCAACCATAAATCTCTTACTAAAGATCCGAAGATGCCCGGATGGTCTTTAAATAGAGAATTTCTAAAAATTATCTCATTTAATAATAAAAAAAAAAGAAAGTTGACTTCAAAATTTTTTTATACGACTTAAATACAATAAAAAATTTATTCGACTTTTATTTTAATTGATCAGATATTTTGTTTTTGGCAAAATTTTACCAAAAAAAGTTTTAATTGCTCGTAAAATTACTTAAAAGGTAAGAAATGGTAAGATGATATATTTTTTCAAAATAAAATAGATAAAAATCAAACTTAATATCATAAAATAAATTTATTGAAATTAATAGGATAAAAGTCAAATTCATCTTTAATAGCTTATTTTAAAATTTTTTAAGTATTTTATTCACAAATAAATAAATTTTTTTTTCTCATATTTTTTTAAAGCTTGGTTGTTTTATCTTAAAACATGGATTCGGAGATTTCTAAAACATGGAGCACGATTTCAATGCTTGATAAAAATTAATTTCTAAAACATCATAAAATTTGGGCCTTTAGAAATAGTTGACCAGTTGTTCACATATTACGTGACCAAGACTGATCACATAATTTTTCTATGAGATAAAATGTTACCAGAAATTGATCACCTATTTTTTTATTGGAATAATAATTTATTTAACATTTAACATATTTCAAATCACTTTTTTATTATTTAATTTTTGATGATTCTAACTTGAAAAAAGGTTTAAATTTATTTTATAAAATATAATTCATTTTGAAGCACAATAAAAGGTAAATTTTCATTTAGATTTTATAAAAAAAGATAAAAAATCGTTCAAAATAATAAGTAAAAGCCAAAAATATATGATATTGAATATGAAGATCAGTAAGAGTCAGAAAATAGCAAAAGATATTATACTTCATAGTAGCTTTAATTTTTTTCCTTATATTTTTTCATGTGAGGAAAAAAATTATAAAATAAACAATAAAATAAACAAGGAACTGTCAGAATTAAAATTAAATATAAAAGTTTGTTATATGAAAAGCTAAATTTTCTCTAAATTTTACTATTTTGCTTATGTGGCTTGAATTAATAAATAATAATAATAATAATAATAATAATAATATAATAAACAGGAAGTTTTTTTTTGTTAACATTTTTGAAACACTGCAGGTTTTGTTAGTTTTCTTTCTATTGTCATTATTTTTACTTTTCCAGTTAAGAATTTAATTGGCTCACTATTTAAGTTAAATAGAAATCTTTTTTTAATAAATAGAAATAATTTTTTTTAAATAGAAATAATCTTTTATTAACAAATTTATGCAACAAATAAACAAAAAAATCTTTTCTTAAAAAATTTATTTTTGCAAGCAAACATTTTTTTTCTTTATATACAAATTAATTGTTTGATAAATAAACTTACTTTGACTTTAAATAAATTTAAATAAACAAAAATATATTTTGACAATGTTTGATGATGATTCGCAATCTGCCATCAAATCCAGATAATTGGATAACGTTAGAAGAAAATATATTAAAGGCTGAGATAGACGAATTTATACGTACGCAAATGCCGATTTCAATTTCTTAACAAACTAATCGCGCAACCTATTGCACTTTTTGTGACGATATTTTACAGCGACACAAGTATAAAGAGCAATTGAGGAAATGCAAAGAACTCAAATGTCCCGTGAAATATAAAGTTCTTTTTTGTGAATCCAAAGAAATAGGTTCTATCGCACAAAAAAATGATCACAATCATAACATTGAAACACAATATAATAACGCTTACGGTCTGCCACAAGTCATTAAAGACGTTATTATAAGATTATAAGACACAAATCCTAAGTTGATGGTCTCTTTTACAAATTAATTAATAATATTCCGAACACGGTTTGGCAAATATTGTACAAGTATTACAGCATCTCCAAGATTTTAATTAAGCATGAAGGTGTAACGAGTGGTATGATAGAAACGACAGAGGGTGTTAAACAAGGTGGTATTTTATCTCCTTTTTTGTTTAATTTTTTCATAAACGATTTATTAAACGAATGTACTGAATTGAAAATTGGTGCAGTCGTAAATGGTATTAACCTATCAATTATATCGTATTGTGACGACATTGTTATTATGGCGCCATCGCTCGGGCATTGTCAAGCTCTTCTTGATGTGTGTTCAAACTTCTCTACTATGTGGAAAATCGACTTTAATCCAAGTAAGTCTGCGGCAATTACTTTTCAAAAAGGGAAAATAAAGGATAAGCCTGACCTAAAATTAAACGATTTGTCTATTTCTCAATCTGAGAGCATTTAATATTTGGGGCTTCCAATTGGTGATGGAAAATTTGTTAATGATTTTGTAGAAGAAAAGTGGAAAAAGGTGGAGAAGAGCTTCTACTCACTTTATGGACTGGGTTGCAAGCCAAAAATGACAAGTCCTGATTTAGTGGGCTTCTTGTACAAACAATTTTGTCAATCAATATTTAGGTATCATCTTGATACAGTTTGGATTGGTGGTGATAAACTCAGTGAATTTGAAACAAGACAGAATTTGCTCCTAAAAAGAGCACTCAGTATCAAGAAATTTGCAAGATTTAGACCAATGTTAGAGGCCATAAAAGTAGAAACGATTGAGCAAATTTACTGCAAACATAAGATCTTCTTTCTAAAACAACTTCGTCAAAGTGTTTTGTGTAATAGCCTATTGGTTTTTTTAAAAGGAAACTATGAACATTTTGACCAAAAAAACTCTTCGTATTGTAGACAGATAGACAATTTAGAAAAGAAAATTTATATCGATACATTCGATTATAATACAACCATGTCTTCCTTTGTGCAAACCGAGGTTTGGTGGACTCGATTAAATTTGTTGTTCAACAACTTAAGATTGAAATGTCACAGAATTTGAATTTTTTTTACTTATTTAATTCTAAACGACTTACTAAAAGTAGATTTTTTCACTTAATTTTACTTAAGATTTGTACATATCTTATAACTTAATTAAATTTTTCTAATCTCTTTTTTTTTGTGCCCATGAGGCCTAATTCATTCAAATAAATAAATAAATAAATAAATATAAATGTTACCGACTATAAATCGAGGACTTCTATTTTGGGTATTGAGCACATATTTGCTGAAAAAATCGGGAATTGGTTGATTCGGTCAATCAGGTTATGTATATATCTAAAAATAGTTAGATAATGACCCAAATTTTTTTGCTTTTTAGTTAAAAATTTAAACAACTTACTTGAAACTTACTACTAAAAGTAGATTTCTTTACGTAATTGTATTGTTTTTTTTGGATAATTAAAATTATATATAATTATTTCTAATTTGTGAATTGCTTATTTTTATTTTCAAATTTTGTAGAATTCGAAGAAACTTAATTTTTTTTCCTCTTTTTTTTTAATTTTTTTTATTTTGCCTATGAGGCTTAAATCAATAAATAATAATAATAATAATAATAATAAATTATATCCCAGGCAAGTTAGATCTTAAATTTATAACAATATAGAGCAGCTGGGTTTAAAAGACGTTGAAAAACGTTGATTTAAAAGACCACCTAAATCTAATAATGGGGCATTGAATAAGAATTAATGTAAAATTATAAATATAAAAAAAATCAATTTAAATGAGAATTATTTTTATTTAACTTAGGAAAAATTCAATTTAGAAAAAAATTAAACTATTTATTTTTAAATTAATTTCTTTATATAAAAAAACTATTTGTATAATAAAAAATAAATGTATTCAATTTGTTATATTTTTTATGTAAAAAACTTATTTAACTATTTAAAAAAAATAAAATCTTTCTAATAAAAAATTTTAGCTATTTAAGTTCAATGTTATTTCAATTTAATTGGTGAACTAAAAATCGTTTTTTTTCATTAAATTAAATTTTTCTAAAAATTATTTTATTCTTTATAGAAAGTGACAATTAGCATTGTATTAAAATGGGGTTCGATTCTCCATTCGTTTTAGCGAATTTGCTCTTATTTCACACTCGTTATTTGATATTTTGTAAGCCATTGATTTGAATGGAGAGAAAATCAGCACTTCATTCAAAAGTGCACTTTAGCTAAAAAATTTAGGAAAAAAAATTGAATTCATTTATTTGAATTTTAAAATACATAAAAAATACACAAAACTTTAAAAATAAATAAACTATCAAAAATGAATTTCACTTTTATTCTCAATATCAGTTTGATTAGTATTTATGACATAACTAGGCGCTGCGCGCATCTTCGGATCCTTGGTAAGACTATTGTAGTTGTTGGTATACATAACTGTCGGACTTGGATTGCTGGTCAAACCGACAGGCTTCTTAACAATCAATCGATCAATGGTGCCGTACAACGAATTTGTCTGAAAATCGTCCAGACTAAAGTGAGCGCTGAGTCGATCATTAAGCTTGCAATTCTTGAGCTCTAGATCTATACCAGCATGTTGCTGGATCACATCTTCCATTGAGCCTGCGCCAGCTTGGCAGCACATCTTTGACTTTTTGACCACCAAAGCCCCATCTGTCTCTCTCGACCAGTAGCCATTGTACGCTTTTCTCTTTATCATAATCAGCGCCAAAACTACCAGGAACAAAAAACACATCGACAAGAACACGCAGCTGAGCATGTACCAGAAAAAAGTGGAGGAAACAAGCGACAAACCAGACCTTTTGCTCATTAGCTCACTAGCAGACAAACTTTTTTGCATTATCTCATCAGGATACTTGCGCACATTGTACTGAACAAATCGATTGATTATAAACTCATTTGAATCATCCAAATCCGCATCACTGCGCCCAATAATGAAGCTAATCGGCTGCACACTTCCTTTTGAATTGTAGTAAAAACTTCCAATGGTGTGATCCAACAACCTGGTGTTCACATACACTCTCAGACCATCTCTGTACTCCCAAGTAATGTGCAGACTGTACCACATAAAGTACTTTACTTTGAGGCCTATTTGCGAGTGGTACAATCTATTTGGCAGCTTTAAATCGACAACAAGAGCTTGTTGACTTAAGTCGTAGTAGACAAAAAAGTTGTAGTTAGTGTCATTGGACTCGGCCGAGTTGGAGATGAGAAAAATTTTTTTTGCCTCAGTTAAATTTCGAGCTGCATAGTTGGTAAAGCAAAACACCATTTTGAGAGTGTAGCCATTTTTGCACATGGCCAAATTGCCCAAGCACTTGTCGCTCACATTGCTGAACACAAGTTTTTGATCATTGATGAGCAGCATGGACTTGCCGTACTTGGAATCGACCAGAGTGGGCTGGCCGCGGACCTCAAGTGCGTCCATTGAGCTCAGCTTTTCATAAGAGTCAAAGTCAATGTCAATTGGGTTCTGCGAGTCAAACTCTTGCCCGACTTGGTCCAAATTTTGTGGCTCATTTTTAATCTTTAGTCTGTGGACATGAAAATATGATTCTTTGTGGAGGTCGCCGATCAGGCCGATTGAATGGCCGGTCAAGTGAGACGACCTGAAGTTCAGTTGTTTCAGGTCGTCTAGATGGTAGTCAAAATATGTGAGTTGTTTGTCCAGTTGGGTCATGGGCCACTCGATTTGCAGCACTTTGTGGCCCAGCCAGACTAAATTCAGGTCCTTGGGCTCGCTGAACTCGGCGACTAGGCAATTGAGGCTGTTCAGCTGGCCAATGTCCGCCAGCAACACTTGAAAATGTTTGATTACTTTGGTCTGCTTGGAAGCATAGGTAAGGGAGATTGTGTAGGAAAATGTGTTGTCTCGGCCCGGGCGAACATAGAGCACTGCCTCGAGGCCGCTTTTGAAGTCTGTCGAGCCCAGGTAAAAGAGCGACTGCTCAAATACTGATTCTAGTTTGAACATTTTGAAATTGTAGGCCACTTTGAACCAAATGAGCACAGAGAAGCCGAATGAGCACAAATTTTGGCCGTCGATTATGCACGCGTCGAACAAGTTGGGCAAAAAAAAGAACTGCTTTGGACCATTGAGACTAAAGTACCAATTGTCTGTGCTCGCTGATTTTTTGACCATTGCTCCACCGCACTCCACTATTTCTTGTTGTTTGTTGTCAAGGGTCAATAGATACATTTTTTCTTCTACTGAGTCAAACTCGGTGCTTATTGTGTATTCTTTTGGTGACAAAAAAATTATTTTTTCTTAATTTTTTTAAATTTCAAAAAATTTATTGAAATAAAAAGTTTTTTTTTAATTAACTAAAAAAAGAAATGAGGGTCTTTCCTAAAGAAATTGGTTAAACTATGGAAAAAAATTATAGATTTTTTTATATTTTATATTTTATAATATTTTATTAGATTTTTTTTAATATTCAAGGTTAATCAACAGGCTAGTGCCCTTATCTTTTTCAAGACTGATTAACACTTCATTTATTTAATAATTGAAAAAAAAATTTAGAATTTATCGAATAATTTACACGCTTGTTTGAAAATTAAGCTTATATTATTAAAAACAGACATTTTAAAGTGATTAAAGTTAAATTGATTTTTTCAATAACAAAATTACTAATTAATTTTGGAAAAAAATAAGAAAATGTCATTTCACCAAATTTTGATCTAGCCCCATTCTGTACGAATTTATCCGAATTCCGTAAATTCCATTTTAATTTTCTTGAATAATTTGTTTGAAGTTGATCTTTTAAGATTGTAGGTGCATTATCAAATTTGATAATTTTAAATGAAAAAGTTAATAATTTTGATAAAAAACGATGTTGAAAGGAAAATAAATTATATTTTTCTAAGAAATTATTTACAGTATTAAAGTCTTGACCAAAAAATCAAATTTAAAAAGTTTGTGTAAATAAGTATAATAAAAATTACAAATTTTTTGAAGAATAAGCTTGCTAAAATAAATAATTAATGAAAGGCAATAGTCAAAATAAGGTAAGATAAAAGTTTTAAAAAACTGAATTTTCAGGCATTTTGAAGTTGATGATCAATTCAAAATATCATTTCAATTCAAAAAGTTTATCCTTAGATATTAAAATAAATCTTTGATTTAATTTAAATAATTTTAATGTAATATGCTTTACTTACAATGTAGATTTAGAAAATAAAAAAAAAATTGAAAAAACTTTTTCTCAGTCCATTGATAATCGATTTTAATATTTAAATGTATTAACTGATTTTTTGTAAAGTTTATTTGAGATTTTTTATTTCAAAAGTATTTGTGTTTAGCATTCACAATTAAATTAAAAAAATTAATTCAAAAAAAATTCAAAATAAGTTATAAAATGAAGACAAAACTTTACAAAAAATCAGTTAACTAAAATGAAAATCGATTTTATCATTCGATTGAGAAAATGTTTTTACAATTTTTTTTTATTTTCTAAATCTACATTGCATGTAAAGCATATTGCATTAAAATTATTTAAATAAAATCAAAGATTTATTTTAATATCTAAAGATTAAATTTTTGAATTGAAATGATATTTGAATTGATCATCAACTTCAAACTGCCAATTTTCACTCATGTTGATAAGTAAAATAATCTTTTTATTTAATAGAGTTTTTTATTAATCAAAAGAAATACACTAGAAGCATGTTTACTTAAGGTTAACTTATTGCCAAATGTAACTCTCAAAAGTTTAAATTCTTTTACTACAGTAACTTGGATATTTTGAATTATTATGGACGATGGGAGTATTACTCTATTATTAGTAACAAACATACAAAATGTTTTGGCCCAATTTATGTCTAGCTTGTTGGACTTACACCAAGATGCAATTGGCTCAATAAAAAATTTAAACTTTAAACTTAAATGCCGGACTTGAACTAACAGATCAAATAATTTTGAAGTTAACATTAATATTTCAATTTTACCGTTCCATGTAATCATTATCACGACCACCCGAATTTTTTTCCGTTTCAAGTAGTTATCGTGGCTGCCTAGTTAAAATCCAAGTCACTAAAATTAAAGTTAAAATCCGGAGTTTAAAAAAAATTAAAAAATTAAATTCTTTGAATTGGACTGTAAAAAAATCGGACTAGAACTTGGCTTAAGACTTGACTTTTAAACAACTCTGAAATAAATTAATTTTTTCAAAGAGATCAAAATAAATAAGTAATAATTATTGATTTTATTTTTTTTTTAATTTGGCAATTTTTTTTGAGAATATTTAAGCGTTAAATCAAAAATCATTAATATCAAATATTTTCAGAGTCGTTGGTAAAAATTGAAAAGTTTTTAGCGGACTCTTTGAATTTATTTTTAAAAAATGAAAAATAAAGTATAACATATATTTATATATAACATTTTTTAGATTATTTTCCATATGCATGAAATATTTTTCTTATTACTGATGAAATCTCTCAAAACAAACTTAAAGGAAATTACTAAATTTACTAGAAGGCTTTTTGGAAAAGAAAAACAGAAAATACAAACATTTCTGAATTTATTAAGATTGAATTTTTCCAATTTTCTCTTAATGGTCAATTTTTTTTTTAAATTAAATTCAAAAAATCTAAAATTTAGAATATTTTTATTAACATAATTTTGTTTGTATACAAACATATTTTTATTCTTAGACGATTCTATATATTTTTTAAAGATGACAAAAAATACTTAAAAAAATAAATTAAAATATATCAAAACTTCTTAATGTGATACCACAAAAATTAAATGAATGTTATCTAATTTTAATCATTTATTTAATAATAAATTTTAAAACATTTAGTTTTATTGACTTTAAAAGTTTGTATTAAATCAATTAAAAAAAATTTAAACTTATTAAACTTCAATAAAAAGGGTTATTTTAAAATTTTAAATATGAGAATAAACTTTACATAACATGTGAAGTAATTACAAAATAATTTCAAGTTGCTAAGGAAAAAAAAATTGTTTTCTCTTTAATTTAAAAAAATATTAAATTTTATATTTTGATTTTTTGATCTTGATCTCTAACTTCAAATTGCCCGTTATTTATAATTATGAAATAAATAAAAAAATTTATAAAATAAACAATACTTAATTAAGTAAAAAACACAGTTTTTCTGTTTGATTGATTTAGTGAAGAGGCTTATACAAATCAACGCGGAAAAATTATTTTTTATAAAATTAATATTTTACAATTTTTTTTAATGGAAAAATAATTACTGAAATAATTTTTTTAAATATTAGTGTTTTTTTTTAAATAAATTCTTGGAAAATTTGAGTAAAAATAGAATTAAAAAATTAATAAAATACCATAATAACTCCAAGAAGAAGATGATTTTTAATAATTTTATTTTATTTAAAAAATAATTTTTTAACTTTAACTTAACAAATTTATTTAATATTAAAAAAATGCAAAATCTTAGGAAGCCTTTTCTTAATTCAATAAAATAAAATCTTAAAAATAATTTGGAGGGATCTGTGAGTACAATTTTGTCAAAAATATTCATATAATACACTTCTAGTTTAAATAACTAATTTTAATTAATTTAAACAAAAATTTACCTTTTACATAAAGATTGTTAATTTCTCTGGAACCAATTTTTTTGTTCAAAATAAACATCTGGTCCAAAAGAATGGATTCGCTGTAAACAGTGGTTTGTGAGCTGTTCTGAGCTGCAATGCGATCTCGATAGCTGAAATAAAATTTTCTTGCATTTTGGCTTATCTTGTTAGTGAGGCCAATATTAATGACTCCCAAATTTTGAGTTAAATTAAATGATCTTTTTGCCAAATAATTGACCAATTTTTCATCTTCAAGTATGTCTTCGAAATTGTTTGATTTCATAGTTCCATAGATATCGCTGGCCGAGTAGTATTCAAACAATTGCTGGGTAAACAGTCGATTTCCATTTATGAACACACTTAAGCCTTCGAACTCGCTCCAAGTCATTGACAACATGGTCCACTCTGGTCTCCAGACAAACTTTTGCGCTATGCTCCAAAATTTTCGCCTGTACAAAAATTCAACTCGCACTTCCCAATTTGATATTTTGATCAGCAGATATTTGGAGAAGTCTGTCACTTTGTTGTCTATGAAGTTGTCCACCTTTAGAATTGTTTTGTCAAATAGATTCAAGTAGGAGACTTTGAACCAAAACGAGACTGTCCACCCATTAATGCAGCTTGGATCGAATTTGTCGCGTGCATCTTTAAGACTTGTCACACACAAATCCTGTGATCGCTCCTTTAAATCTAGGCTCAAGCTTGTTTTGGAATGCAAATAAATGGCACCGTTGCGTATGCCGCGCAAAATGTCTGTTTTATTTTCTATTTTGGCCCAGTATTTTAATGTTCCTGATGTCAACACTTCAACTCTGTTCTCCACTATGTCAATACTGTCAAAATTTATAAACAAATTTTCCAGTTTTTCATTTGGCTCAATTCTTTCACTCTGGTAAACTGATTTGGTCAAAAAATTTTGCTTGATCAAACTATTCAAATTGCTTGCCATAAATAACTTAGTTGTCGGATAAATTTTTTGAGTAGTCGTAGTCGTAGTCGTAGCCGTAGCCGTAGCCGTAGCCGTAGTCGTAGCCGTAGCCGTAGCCGTAGTCGTAGCCGTAGCCGTAGCCGTAGTCGTAGCCGTAGCCGTAGCCGTAGCCGTAGCCGTAGCCGTAGCCGTAGCCGTAGCCGTAGCCGTAGCCGTAGCCGTAGCCGTAGCCGTAGCCGTAGCCGTAGCCGTAGCCGTAGCCGTAGCCGTAGCCGTAGCCGTAGCCGTAGCCGTAGCCGTAGCCGTAGCCGTAGCCGTAGCCGTAGCCGTAGCCGTAGTCGTAGTCGTAGCCGTAGTCGTAGTCGTAGTCGTAGTCGTAGCAGTAGTCGTAGCCGTAGCTGTAGTCGTAGCCGTAGTCGTAGCGGTAGTTTTAGTGGTTGTAGAAAGCATGGTTGGAGAACATTTTTGGGAATAGCTATCAAATTTGATGACCAAGTGTCGTCTAATTGGTTTAGATATTTCTGGCTTACAGTTAATAATTTTGCATTTGGCACACTGTATATAATGTCTGAGCTCATTGCAATAGGCATTTAGATTGTTTTTTGGATTGGCAGCCGGATAGCCACAGGTGATGTGAAGCGACTTAGGTTCACATTTTGAATCTTGTGGACAATCGTTGTCAAGTGAGAGACTAGGCTCAGAAGTCACTGCCAAACGATTTTCTTTTGATAATTTCAATCTACCATCAATATTTTTAATATTAAACAAATATTTATTTTTAAGCCCGAGCTCTTTTTTTGGCTCGTATTTCACAGTGGTCAAAGATGGTGCATTATTTGCAGTGAAAAGTTCGCGTGAAGTCTTCAAGTCACTTAGATTGTACTCTCTACAATTTTGATCAAAAGACTGACCGTAAAGCTCAATTGTTTTTCTCAATTTGGCCATGAAAGCATCATTTGTTTCACTTGAGCACAATTTTGCTCTACTCGCATTGATACACTCTAAAAACTTGGAGCCTTGTTTACAGTTCGAGTATTTTGTTTTCGAGTCTGTGGTGAAAAAAGAGACTGGCAAACCACATTTGGTCAAGCTATCAATTCCATAACACTAGAATAAAAATTAGGAAAAAATTTAAAAAATCTTTTAGTTTTTCCCGGGTCTAGTCGGTTAGGGGAAACATTTTTTATGACAATATTATATCATGTTATCGGGTTTACTAATTAACAGTCAAGTCTAAATACACCCTCTAACTAAAAATCTGTCAAAAATTCGCTCCTATGACATGGATGTCACTCAATAGAAAAAATTAAAATTTATTTACAAAGTAATTTATTTTTTAAAAAAATTCATTTATTAAAAAAATTGTCAGTAGTTAATTAAATAATTGTCATCTAAATTCCAATATTTTTAAATTAAATTCTCGTAAAGAAAATAACGGTTTACAGCCTTGGTCTGTTCTAGTATGATGTGTGAAAAATAAGGACGAGGTAGAAAAAAACATATAAAAAGATAAAGAAAAAAAAAACATAAAGAGAAATTTGAAAAAATTATTTTTGAAAAAGAGAATAAAAACATAAAATTATGTTATGTTAGTTATTTAGAGACAAAAACATAATTTTGAAAATAATATTTTTTTAGACAAAAAAACATATAAGAATGAAAATAATCGTTTTTTGAATGAAAAAACATAATAGCTTGGACCAAAAATTTTTTTAAAGATATAAAAACATAAAAAAATATAAACACTTAAAAATGCGTCGAAAAATCGATTGGCTATTTTTGTTCAAAGTTAACTCGAGAAATATATAGAGCTCGAATTTTTTATGAATCAATACCCAAAAACGTCATCATCTTATAGGATACATTTGATAATTTAAAATATTTATTTTCTTTAAATGATAAATTCAAAACTCATACAATTGTTATTAATCCTGAATGCTTTTGCTCGAAATGTACTAATTGTACATGCTATTTTCTCGTAGATAAAGCTATTTGTTATCATATAGTGGCTTGTTGTTTGCTTGATGATATTAATTACCTGGGATTAAAGGATACACAATTTGTATATAAGAGTGTTTCTTAAAAAAAGAAAGGCCGGTAAATGGTATGGAGTGGATTATATTTTTGATTTTTTGACATTGTGAACTTATATTTTTTCTTTTTTTTTTTAATAATTGGACTTATGTTTTTTTTCTCTTTTTAATCAATAAAGGATCAATAAAAAAAATAAAAATAAATATATGTTTTTTTCTCACTTTTAATTATGTTTATTTGTCTATTTAAAAAAAAAGTTTTGATTTATGTGACCTTCTCTTTTTTTATGTTTTAGTATCTTCTTTTTATGTTTTTTTCTACCTCGTCCGAAAAATAACCCCTTGTGGTAATAGGAAAATCGTCAGTCTAAGAAATTCTAAGTTCGGACTTTAAAACTTTAAAAAATATTAATAATTAGTTGTTGAGAAGTTAAGGAGACTGAAGTTTTCAAGTATTAATTATCAAGGAAAAAAATCATCAATTAGGAGGTATAAACCACACAATGGTGTTGCAAGATTGCATATTTCTTTAGGACTAATTATAGCTATATATTATTTTGTGGTGGAGTTGTTCTAGGGGAGTGTCCATTTTCAGTTTAAATATTGAACGTATAGCTGTATTTTGAATAACTTGAAGTTTCCTATTAGACTCATTTGAAAGTAGATTTAAGCATGGAAATGAGTAGGCAATGATTGATCCGATTAGGGTTTTAAAAAGTGTACTTAGAGTGTGCTGACTAAGTCCCCAACTTTTGTTTGATAATATCTTAATTAAGTTTAATCTTGAGTTACATTTCTCCTTTATTTCATCAATGTAGTTCTTAAAGGAAAGTTTATTGTCCAAAAATTATACCTAAGAATTTAATTGTATTGGTACACGGGAGATTATGGTTAAATAAATTCAGTTTTAGGTTAAGTTTTTTTTGCTTTTAGAGAAAATTGTGTACTAGGATTTGGTCACTGATACATTCATTTTCCATTTTACTAGCCATGGTTCTAATTCCTTCAGATAATTATTTATTGAGGCTTGAATATTACCAGGTTTTTTGTTTATGAAGAAAGTTACTAGTTGTCTATTTTGACGAACTCATTTTAATAGGTTTCATTTTGACTTGTTAATTATGACCAGTTTTAATTTGACATATCAAAATAGACAAGTTTAATGCCGTCAAAACTTAAATTTGCCATGTTTCATAATAACGGAGCTTAATTTGACTAAATCAGTAAAACAAAATTTTTTTTTCGTTTCATTTTTTTTAATACTAAAAATGGATGATTTGATCAACAACTTTGATTTATTAATTTATTTCTTTATTTTACCGAGCTTTAGCTCCTTCAGAATAAAATTCAAAAAATAAAAAAAAAGTTAAATAAAAAATAATCAAATAATAAAAATAAATAGATAGTAAAATAAGATAGTAAAAATGTTCACCAAATTTTAGATTAAAAAAATAAAAATTAAATAATTTAAAAACACTATTTTATTATGCTAAGATAAATTTTAACTCTTATTCTCTTAAGTGCATGAATTCGATGGTGATGATGATAGTTATGATGATGATGAAGACGATGATAATAGTGACATTGGGTCTTTACTTGGATCATTAATTAGCTCTAGATCAAATTCAGAAGTCGATCCAAATGAATTCGGCGAAGAAAATGGTGGGGATTTGCAAGATGTAGATATAAATGAAATTGGCGAGAGTGAAGATGATAAGACAGAATCAGTAACTTTAGTTAAATCAAAATCTGATGATACACCAATAAATAACCAAGATAGTGATGCCGAATTGAGTTTTAGTGAGAATTAATTTACAATAGATAAGGAATTAAGCGTGTTAAATCTAAACGCAGGAGAAAAAGCAATACATTATCGTGAAAAAGCAATGACTGAAATTACTACTTCTCAAGAAACTTTGAATGTAGTAAAAACAGCACTCAACATGCAAACCCTGTACCGTGTGATTTATGTGGAAAATTAATGAAAAACATCAAGGGTGTAAAGTTGCATATGGCAAAAAAACATAAAAACTAATAAAATAAGGAATTGGAATTTATCTTTTTTTTTTCATTTGAATTTAAAATTAAACTTTTCTAAAATTAATGTTCACAAAAAATAAAAACTGGTCACGAAAAATTTTTCTAATTTTTTTATTTATCTATTTTGGTCACCAAATATGTGACCAGAGATTATGTGAACAAAATGTTCACATTTTGGACTTGATACTCATGGTCACATTTTTTTGTGAACAATTGTTCACATTTTCCACTAGACCCGCGTGCTACACGTGTTTACTTAACAACTTTGAGAATTTGAATTTGAATACTTGATTGATTTTTGTACTGTCAATTAAAACTAGTCAAATTAAACTTTGTCATTTTTTCTTATGTCTAATACAAGCAAATTAATAATAGTTAATAATAGACTTTGTCCAATTAATCTCTATTATTCTTTAACTAGTCATAATTAGCTAGCCACATTAAATTATTTTAAATTGAACTTATCAAAGTTAGCGTATATCCACCGAAGCCTTACTGGCTTCGATTAGATTATTATTATTATTATTTTGAAAAAATTTAATCAGTAGGTACAAAATTTGAGAAATGGAAGAGGAATATCTATTTGGGCAAAGGAAGGAATTGAGTTTAAACAAGATAATTCATTGATAAATACTGTGCGCAGATTTAATAGCGTAGCTAAAGAGGGACTGAGTTGCACTCAAGTCATTTATAAAAAAATTAAAAGGCACTGAGCTCCCCTTATAAAAATCCTTTTTATCAAAAATAGCTGCAATTTTTCAGTTAAATTGTATATTATCAAAAAAAATAGAAAAATAATTTTTTTTTATGAATAAAATGTAATTTTATGAAAAAAATTTTTTTTCACTTTCAGCGAAAATGAGAATGGTCTTATCCTTTGAGAAATATTAAGCTATCTTAAAATCTCTGTAATCAATGACATAACATCATTATTTAATAAAGTCGTTGATCTTTTTTTGATATTATCTTTAAAAGTTCTGAACTTCAAACTTTGATTTTGGATCACCTTTTCATAAGCAAAAAAATAACAATAATTGTTACCATTATAGATGAACCATGGTTCACCTAATAGACTAGACCCTTTTTCCCAATCTTACCGTAACATTTTGGGCCAACAAAAAGCCTAATTTATTTACTAACAAAACAATTAAAATTAAATTAATCATTCTTTTTTCATCTAAAACAAAAAATAATCTCATTTAAACAATTTCTGTATTTTAGTCGAAAAAAAAGGGACAAATAAATAAATAAAAGCCGACTAATCGTAGAAAAATCCAATTTGATTCTACGTGACTAACTATTAGATAGGAAAAAAAAATTGCCAAATGCATGCCTAATAGAAATGTCACCTACAAATCTTGAATAGTTTCAAAAAATAAAAAATAAAATTTTAATTAAATTTTCCAAATTGGCCACAAATAAATATGGTGGATTTGATCGGTCCAAAAAAGTTTATCACACTTCAGTCCAAACTGAGTCGCTCTCGACCAAGAGCCCATTCAAAATGTCATCATCAATACTTTTTCTAATTGACCAAACATTTGTTTGTGTATTCGCATTGTTCAATTGAAATAATTTAGAGGAAAAATGATCGAAATTCTTAGACCTAAAGGTATTCACATAAATCTATCATTTCTTAGCCTATTTTTAAAGTAAATATTGAACCAGCGTTGATAAATAGGTTGCTATTATCCTTTTGTGTATTTCTTTGGTTCAATGTTTATCGGCATATATAAATATAAACTGTTTAATTGGTAGCAAATACACTTAAATGGACAGGATTTGTTAGGTCTTATTACATGGTGGATTGAATGCGGGAAAAGGATTAGAACAAATTGGTTATTTTTTTGTTCAAATTTAAATCTCTCATTTTAATTTATTGATACTTTTTCAAACAGGTTGATTGTAAGACTTTTTTTTTCGAGGTTTATGTTGAAAATTGGAAATTTACTTATGATCTTTAAGCTAAACAAAAAGTATTGTATTAATTTTAAAATTTTGTTTATTTTAAAAAAATGTTTTTTATAAATATTTGTAGAAAACAAGTGAATTTCCGCTCAAATAAAAATAACAAAAAGTGTGTTAAATTAACGGTGATATTTTGAAATGATAAAAAAATGGGCAAAAGTATTCAACTATTTATTTGTATTGGAAAAATCGTTGAATAACTTTTCTCGATTTTTTGTTATCTATTTTAAGTAGCTTTTGAATTTTTTTTCAACATATTTAACAATATCAGATAGGAGAAATAAATTGTCTAGTCAAAGCTAAATATCACAGTTTTACTTAAGCTTATTCTATTTTTCTTCTTATCAACAAATGAAAGATTCAAATTTATTAAAATTTTTCTTTATATTTTCACTAGCGGTAGCCGACTATTTCTAGTCTTTATCCAGATAATTAAAAGGATAAAAGATGATTTGAGTGTGAGTGGCTAAGTAGGTTCAGTGAGTCATTAATATTCACATTCGAAAATAATTGATTGAAAATTTTTCAAAATTTTTTAAATTTTTGTTTCACAAAATAAATTAAATATTTATTTTTATCTTTTAATCAAGACTTTTACGAGGAGGTTTACATATTTCTTTATTGATTTTGTGATATTCCTTTTTAAATTACATATTTAAAATAAACAAATAAATAAAAATTAGTCAATAATTTTTTTTAATCTGTATATTTTTTATCTTGTAAAAAAACACTTTGGACATGAAAAATAAATTAAAAAAAGTTCTTCACCATTATTAGAAAAATAAATTCGAAATAAAAAGGCGCAAAACATTTGGCATTAATATCTTTACTTTTTTCATTATCTGCTGTTTTTGGAAAAAGAACAAATAAAATTGTTAATTATTCTATTTAAATTGCATTTCTGAAATTAAAAAATAACCGATAATATTTTTTTTTTTCAAAATTGAAAATACATTCATTTGTGATTATAGTTTTTAGAACAAAACTAAAAATTTGACAAAGCTTTTTTGAAAATTGCCCAAAAATCATGGATAGACAATGAGAATATTAAAAATTTCAATTATTTTAGTACTTTTTAATATTTTTAAAGAAAATTTTATTTAAATAAAAATAAAACAAAAATATTTTACATAAAGAACAAAAAGTATAAAAACGAATATGGTCTAAAAAATTAAAATTACCAGTCCAAAGTACAAAAAAGAATTGTAACTTTATAATATTTTTATTGTCAAATTTGTTTGCCAGAATCAATTCGGCTTACACAATCTACCGAAAATTTTACCATCTTTTACGTAGATTTTTTAATGAAATCGGAATTATGTAGTACACTCAATTCATCTACAAAATTTACTGAACCAAATTTTTACTTATTAAAAATTTTGTTTAATATCTATTTTATTTATAGTTCAAAAAATCATAGTGCCATCAATTTTAATTCATTTAATTCGGTAAAATTACAAACCAAAAAGAATTTTCTAATTTAGAAAAAATTAAAAATACTTACGAATTATCTTTTTTCAAAACCTGAAAATACAGTATGGCTGTTAAACTCAGAAATTAATAGAATTTTTTAACTTATTATTTCAATTTTGCTGTTATTTTTTAATTATAAAAATGTTTAATTTTAAATAAACTTTTAAAGTGTAATATTTTTATCTACTTTTTTTGTCGCAGAAAGATAGTTGCCATAGCGAAACTACATCTAGTTTCTTAGACCATCTAGCATCACAGATCTCCTGCTGTAGCTTAATATTATTGTTATTATTATTATTATTATTATTGTTATTGTTATTATTATTATTATTATTATTATTGTTATTATTATTATTATTGTTATTATTATTATTGTTATTGTTATTATTATTATTATTATTATTTATTATTAGTATTATTATTTTGAAAAGTACGCAAATAACCTTAGACAATCGATTAATAAAAGACACTACTCAATTAATGAGTTATTTCATCTTGCATTCCCTGTAAAATTACAATTTTTTGAAACTTTTTTACAACCACATTTTGATTACTGTATGACTATATTGGCATACTTTCCTAAGAAAACAATTCATAAGATTTCAGATGCGTACTATTTGTGTCTTTACAAATTATTCAAAATTAGTCCTGTTATAAATGACAATCAAGATTTTAACAATTTTAACAGTAATTTAGAAAAGTTAAACATTAATTGCTTCGTCCATCGTTTAATTGTTCGTCTTTCTAATTTTATTTACACTGAAATATTTTATTTACATGAAAAACCCTAATGCTCCAGACGAATTAAAATCAAGCTAATTTATAACTACGAACTTGTTCGCCCTTACAAACTGCGTAATGATGAGCAACTAGTAATTCCAACTAAAGGTAAATTTAATGATTACGGAGAAAGAACACTTGCATATTTTTTTAACGAAATTTCTAAATAATGGGATTATGAATGAAATCGGACACACTCCAATAACGTTTGAGGCGCGTATCAAAAACAATATTAATTTTTTTTACCTTAAATTTATTAAAAATTTTGACAATTTCAATTCAAAAATTTTTATTTTTAAAAGAACTATGTAATTTTTCAATTTTAAAACTTTTTTTAAAACCTTAAAATAAGATTTATTTTTTGATATCAGATCATCTCATGGTGGGGGCGTAGCTGTGTACGTCAAAAAGGACACAAAAGCTTTTGAAAATTATGAAGAGGAGTTTAACAACGGATCTTTTGAGCAAATTTGGTGCCCAATTATTTAAGACTCCGAGAAAATCCTTTTAGGATGTTTTTACCGTCCACCGAAATTTCCAAACAACTTTTCAATTTTCGAGTCCATCAAAAAAGCTAGGTCACTCCTTGATAGTAAAACTGTGACACGTTTGATGATATGCGGTGACTTTAATCATACCAGATGTCGTTTGGGATGAAAATTCATTGCTTTCACCAATGTTCGAGATACCTAATCAGTTGAGAACAATATGATAGAAACTCTCAAAGACAATTTTTTGCATCAAAATGTAAATTTTCTAACGTTTGGTAAGTCGTTGTCAATGAATGAAATGTACTAGATTACGTAATCACCGAATCAGAAGATCGAATTTAAAAAATAAATTTATGTTCACCTTTACATCGTCATCTTGTTCTTGATTGGGATTTTAGAGTAAAATCAAGAAAAAAACAGAATACTTTCTCTTCTGAGAAATTTAATTTTTTTAAAGCGAACTTTTTAAAAATAAACCATGAAGTATCAAAACGATACTGACTTTCAACTTTTCGGGATTAATCTGTAAACGAGATGTACTTTTTTTTTGTTGATAATTACAATTAATTAAGCAAAGAATTGGTACCAAGAAAACAGCTTATGGCTGGAAGTAGAGTCAAGCCAAAGAAATTAAGTAAAAACCTATAAGAATTAATTGGTCTAAAAAATAAATTACGGTACAAATGTAGGAACTAAAAATTAAAGGATGACAAACTTGTACATGAATACAAAAAAATAATAAAGAATGTGCAAAAAAGATTAACACTGCGGTTCGTGATTATGAATTTAGGCCAGCAAGCTAAAAAAACCCAAACTAATTTATTCGTATATGAACAAGAAGAAAAAACTCAAAGATGCAATCAATGCAATTTAAGTAAACAACAAAGTAATACTCGAGCGCAGTCGAATAGCTGACCAATTAGGTACAGTAAAGTACGGTTATAACGAAGTCGCTGGGGGGATCAAAAAACGGTTCGTTATAACCGAACTTCGTTACATCCGAAAAAGACAAAAAATTTTTTTTTTTTAGTTTTTATTTAATTAAAACGAATTAAAAAAAGAAATAATAATGATAAATATGAAAAATAATTATATTTTATTTTTTAAAATAATCGGAGATGGTTT
Source organism: Brachionus asplanchnoidis (assembly GCA_025491095.1). Lineage (NCBI taxonomy): Eukaryota > Metazoa > Rotifera > Eurotatoria > Ploima > Brachionidae > Brachionus > Brachionus asplanchnoidis. The sequence continues at coordinate 438,356 of JAILYF010000016.1, forward strand.
TTTGTTTAACCATTAGACCTAAGATTTCATTCTCAATTGAACCCAAGCTATCAATTGATGACTCAAAATTATGTTTTGATTTTTAAAGATGCTTCCTTATTTGAATAATTTGAGTATTCTGTTGCTTTTGCTGCTATTATTGGTCCATCTATCTGTATACCATTTCCAATTTTTTCTCTGATCCATTCTGCGAGTGCTTTTTCGAGATCATCGTATTTTCCAGATTTGATTTTTTGACATTCTGCGGCTGCTGCGTTCTCTTCGAATAATTTTAAAAACTCCTCTCTACATTTGTAAATACCGCTCATTGTACCTACTGGAATTTTAAATTCCTCTCAGACTTCGGTCTGAGTTTTTTTTTTGCTATCGATAAGCTTTATGTATTTTACTTTTTCATGCAACGTAAAAACCTTACGTTTAGTTGGTTTTGTTTTCTAACATTTTTTTTAACATAATATTTTTCCTGTTTTTTTTTTATTTTATAAAGGTAAATGTGTGATTTTTCAAAATATCAATTGATCATTAAGTAGGGATTAGTTTTAAGATTTTGGTATTCAAGAAAATTCATACTTATTTGTTGATTTCTATTATTAAAAATTAAGAAAACAATATTTCTCAAATGTATTTTTTAATATTTTCGTTATAAGCGAATAAAATTTCATTGAAAATTATCAAAAAATGCTTCGTTATAACCGAATTTTAGCTATAAGCTTACTTCGTTATAACCGTAAGAAAATGTATTAAAAGTATTATTGTTCTGAACAACAGTGTTTTATTTTTCGTTATAAACGAATTTTCGTTATATCCGTGTTCGTTATAACCGTACTTTACTGTATATATTTCAAATCTGTTTTTAATTCGGATTCCGAAGACACAGTAAATGAGCCCTAACCTCGTTCAAATAAAGAATTTTTGTTAAATCCTTTTCAGCTGTTTAGTCAGGAGAATATTCAAGGATATCTAAATGGCTTGGCAATTGATAAGTCATCAGGTCCTGAAATGATTAGTCCTTTGGTTTGAAAAAAAAGTTCAACGTCTATGTCAGTTCCTCTATAAATTTTTTTTACGCAATCTTATATCAAGGGTGTTTTGCCTAAGTTATGGAAAGTGGCCAATATAACATCTATACACAAAGGAGGTCTAAGTTAGATGTCTCAAACTACAGGCCTGTCTCTCTTACGTCGATTGTTGATAAGGTTATGGAAAAAATTATAAGAGATAATTTTATGGGATATCATTTTAAAAACAATCTAATTAGTAAGAAACAACACGGGTTTATGCCGAGGAAATCATGTAACGTATTTGCTCAATTTTAATGACATGTAGCTAAACCCGAATTACTTGATAATAAAACGACATGTCGATAAAAAAAAATAGCCAAAAAAAGCTATTTTTAAAAATAAAAGTGTCAATTAAAACTACATGTCGTTAATTATTTATCGACATATCGGTAATTAGAATAGTATAGAATTAAGATAAAAGATACAGTACGTTTCTACTTATTTTTGAAGAAGCTCTAGTTCGGTATAGAAAGCAAATAATTAAATAAATAAATATTAAGTATACAAGTAGTTTAAGAGCATTGCTTAAGCAGCTTTAGCGCTTTTTTCATGGTCTGCTTAAACAGCTCTGGAGCATGCTCATAAGCGTTTTAGAGGATGTTCTAGAGCATGATCAATTGCTCAATTTGGTTCCAAGTTCAATTATTTTCAATTGCTCATGCGCACGATCTAGAAAATGCTTTAGATCAGAGTTCGGAAATAGCTGTATACTTAATTAAGAAATTTACTGTAGAATTTGATATTTTTGCGATTAAAAATGATCTAACTTTTATTCATGTTATTTTAGATCAAAAATTAAGATGGATACTCAATAGAATTTTTTTAAAGCCTTAAATGCCTTTAATATAATTTTTTTCTTTTTAATATTTTTCTTAAATTATAAGCTCAATTACGATTTAAAAGATATCTTTATACGTTGACAAAAAAACAACGCTTGAGAATCATCTGATTATCAACTAAAAATAAAATAAATTTCCAATTTTTTTATTAATTTTTATATAATGATTTAAAAAAAAAATTTTCTGAAATTAGAAAATGTCAGTCTTTAGATAGAAATAAAATCCTTTGTTAAAATTAAATTGAGTATGAGACAATAACTTACAAATTATTTACAAAATTTACAATAAAAAGATTGATTAGGTTTAAACCTTTTGGCCAACAATCACCACATACCCAATTATCGCAAATCTCGCAAGAAATCCATGCGTCTTTTTCTCAAGATGTTATAAATCGAGATTTGCACCTTAGACAATGTTGTTTGGTTCCCAAATTCATTGGAATATTCTAAAATGAACATTTTTGATTATAAACTCAAAAAAGAAAATTTTTTACCCTGCATTTCTTTTGAAGAAATTAAAAGAGAAGAATCGTATTCTCTAACTAAAGGAGACTTTTGAAATGCTCTTTCTCTTAAATGACTTGTTTCTTGGTGTTCATGAGTTGAACTTAATACAGACTGTCTGGTCGATTTCTTTGTTGCTGTAGGTCTTGATCTACTTGTTTCTTTTAGTTCAGGTGTTCGACTCAAAGCTGACTGTCTAGTTGATTTCACTGTTGATGGAGCTCTGGATTCACTTGTTACTTGATATGAAAAAATTTCCAGGAAATAAAACTGATTTTTATTTTTTCGAAAATGGTTTATTTTTCTGCTATATCCAGTTAGTATTTTTTCTATTTTTAATTATGTTTTTTTGATCTATTGTTTCTGTGTCCGACTTTTCACTACTTATAGATAGATAAATATTATGAACTATTTGTCTTGTCTAGATTTTCATCGGTAATATTTTTATTAATTGTGCAATCTATCAATATTTCCGTGTTTATTTTTTCATCATTCAAAAACCAATCATTCGAGAATATTTTATATTCATTTTTCATTAACTTAAACCAGCAAACATCTGCTGTTTGGTTACCAAATAATAGATTTTAAATATTAACTTATTTATTTAAAAATTTAGACCAAAGTCAAAAACTGATTTATAAACAGAAATTTTCTAAAGATCTTAAAAAAAATTCCAAGTCATTTTAAATGAAAAATTAAATTCTTTGCTCCTATTTTTGAAAAAATAAATTAATAAAAAAGTCTTGACCTTAGACCTGCTACTTTTAAATAACTCTGCTTATAAATCTTGATATTTTAGGAATAAATAAAAAATAAATAAAAATATTTTAGTCATATTGCCTATTAGGACTTTAGAAAAATAACTTGTTAGAGATGCAGGAATAATAGCAAGCTCACAGCCACATGTTTCCAGGCTTTGTTTAAATACCTCTCTCGTGTGACAGCTGGCTCTATTAAGGACAATTAGGGATTTTTTAATTTGATTTTTTAACAAATGTGGTTTTAAATTCTTTAAACATAATGCTCAATTAGATTGTTGGCATCAAAAGTTCCTTTAGAATTTAATATATTAAAAATAAGAATAAATTCTAATGGCAAAAGCTTTATTGTTGATAGCCTTACCTCTTGTTTCATATATTATGATCGAATTGTCAATATAATGAAGAAATAAAATGAATACTCATCAAAATTAAAAATTTGTTTTGATTCAAGTTTGTGATCACTAATAATTTTATTAACATTTCGAATGTGTTCTTGCACAATATTTTGGCAGTCTTTTAGGATACTTCTTCCTGAGCCAGAGACTCGCCTCATAACAAAGCTGCACCTCTTCATAAAATTTCTGAGCAAACCTTATGAAGCAACAAATTTCTTATCATTTATTTCATCTTGTTATAATTCTTCCACTAGAGAAAGCATCTTTTGCTGAAGTTCAAAACAACCAACACCAATTTGTTGCAATCTTTTTTGACTAAACCATTCAAAGAGGTTTTTTTCAATATCAGAATATAAGGCTCTGTTTTCATTCGATTCGCACATTCTCCTTTTAGTGCATTTGTACTTTTTGTCAAAGATTTTTTCCCTGTTTTTAATCCAATCAATTAAAACAGTCCTAGGTATGTTTAAATTATTAGACGTCTTTTGCTTACTGTTTGATTTATAAAAATTCTGAATTGCAGCTCTTTTGAAAGCAACGGTATATGAAGGCCTATTCATAATTATAATTCTAAATAATATTATAATTCATTAAAAAAAATTAATTCTTTATAAAATTTTGAGAAAATTCGGATTAAAAAAAAATTTTTAAATCGAAGAAAAATCAACAGTCAGTTAGGCTTGGCTTAAAAGGGTTTCGTTGTCTCACGAAGTGTCAACAAAACAGCTCATCGTGGACATCAACGACGCAGTCAAAGAATTCCAAACTTTTAAGTCAAAGAAACTTAAATACTATTTAGAAAGCGGCGAGAAATAAGAGATTAATGCAAAAAAAAAGAAAAATGCTCAACCGACCATACTAGCCTCTCCCTCAATCATGCTGCTCACTCAAGATCTTTCTAGTCAGTCTCTCACTTATAATAACTCCCTTTCTTCAGATCCATCCTAAAAACTAGTGTTGTGAGTCGACTTTAGAAGAAAAAGGAAAGGCTTTGTTAAAATCCACAGATGTTTGAAAAAAACAAGTCTTATATTTATTTAACAGTCTTTTATTTTAGATTTTTGAGACTTGTGACTTTTAAACATCTCTGGATTTTATCAAAGAGAGCGCATTTCCTTTTTCTTCTAAAGTCGAAATCGAAGTCGACTCAAAACACAACTAAAAATCGCGAACGAGTCCTACCACGCTTGAAATCTACGACGACTTCTAAATTTAAGATCCAGAAAACCGAAAGCTTATGATGTAGAAACAGCAGCAGCAAACAATTGGCATCACTCGCATCATCGGAGATATGGCTCAGGCAAAGACCGATTTCGGGCAGCAAATTGCCGCACAAAGAGCTAACAATGCAACTCGCAATGGGCTCTTCTTAAGCAGCAACAACATCGATGGAGACCGTATATGATACTTAGACGGACCTAAGGTAACACCTTTAATTTATTTATTGACTATTAATTACGGGGTAACGATCTGAGAGAAAAAATTGCCGCCAAAAATAATAAACACTTAAAGACGAGGGATTTCAACGAGTTGGATTAAGCCAAAGCATTTTCTAATCATATTAAACATGCTTTTTTCTTTTTTTTAACTATGCAAGTAAGCTTTTTTTTATGAAAAACTTAAAATTTCAATTTTAAATAATAAAGTTTTTAATTTAGTCCTTAAGAAAAATCAATTCTTTAATCTTGAAATTATTTTAAAATTAATTCTAATTATAAAAAAGATAAATAAATTTAAAAATTGATTTTTACCGACATGTCGGTAATTGTGATATTAATTTTTTAAAAATTAAGCTTTTTGGGGCTTTTTTTGGGTTTAACGACATGTCGTTAAGTCATTGTGAAAACCACTGTCCATCAATCAATAAAATCGAGCAATTACGTTACAACAAACTTAATTGAGTTTATTGACAAAATCACATAGAGATTGCATACACCGATTTTTCAAAAGCATTTGACAAAGTTCATCACAGGAAACTTTTATCAAGACTCAAATCCTATGGTATTACAGGCGATACTTTAAAATGGTTTGAATCGTTTTTTATTGGCCGAATGCAGAGAGTGGTTATGTGTAAAACTGTTTCAAATTGGGAACAAATGAGTAGTGGTGTACCTCAAGGATCAGTACTTTGACCGATATTGTTCGTTATATACATCAATGATTTATTGGAAGAGCTTAAAAGTTTTGGCTTAGGTTATGCAGATGATCTAAGGCTTATTGGAATTTCAAGTCAAGATCAAAAGTCATCAGAATTGCAAGATGATTTAAACATGCTAATGGAGTGGGCTGACCTATGGTCAACTGAATTGAACCTGTCTAAGTTTAAAGTCATGTATATAGGTAAAAGAAAGAAAAGATACCCAAACGAAATGGTAAACTCAAGAGTCAATCATATTCTGAATCAATCAGGCCATGAAAGGGATCTTGGAGTCCTGGTTTCCAATGATATGAAATGGAAAATGCAATGTTTTCATGCGGCTGCAAAGGGAAATAGAGTGCTGGGTCAAATAAAAAACTCTTTTAGATATTTGGGTAAAGAGACACTAAAGCCCTTGTACACAACCTTAGTGAGACCACATTTGGAATACGCGGTAAGTACGTGGTGTCCACATTATAAGACTACGTCTTTACGAACTCAATTTAATTAGCCTAGAAGACAGACGCTTAAGAGGTGATCTGATACAAATGTACAAAATAGTTAATGGTCTTGAAGAAATTAATTTGATAAATGGGATTAACTACGCCACAACTACTCCAATCAATCTGAGAAGAAAGCACAACAAAAGATTAGTACGTTAGATCAATAAAAAAGGGTCATACCGCTATAATTTTCTATCAAATCGAATTACTTCAGTTTTGAACGATTTATCTGAATATGCAGTGTCAGCGACATCGACAAATAAATTCAAGGGTTTCATTGATGAAGAAGTTTTTGGAATGTCACGAAGCAATTACTGCCAAAGCCTTTAAAAGGCTAAACGCTTAAATGCGTTGTTATAGACTTGTCTATAACTACCGCAGTTTAAACTAACTAACTAACTTACTAATATTTTTTGTATTTTATTTTTTTAATTCTCTTTTTCTTTTAATAAATGGGTTCACATGGCTCTACAGAGTATGGCACTAAGCCTTTTAGTGTGCTGAATCAATTGTGCCATAATTTAACACCATTAATATAAGAGTTGTGTTGAATAGTTAAATCATTTAAATATTCAAAATTACAAGTTGTAATTGTACTTCTAGCTTTTAATCACATTCATGTGAAAGTTTTTCTTCTGATTCTTATTAAAATCTTAATATTATCTAAAGATTTATCCTCTATATTTTGGTAAGCATAAAATTATCAAGCATTTAATTCGATCATTATGTTTCAATTAGATTATATCTTTTTTTTGCCGTATAATTAAATTATTATATCAAATTATATTTAAATTAAATTTTTTTCTTCTATATCAAATAAAAATCTTAAAAAATTTTATTTTAAAATTAAAAAATGAAAATTTTTCTGCTACTAAGTATCCTTGTTTTTTCTGAATGCAGAAAATATTCCAAAAGTACCGATGCCACAGAAACAGGATCTTTGAGTGTTGAGTCATCTTCGGAATCTTCAAAATTGTCATCAATTTCTCTAAGCACATTACAAAAATATCTCAAATTGTCGCCAAAAGATGAAAGTTTCCTTAAAAATAAATTCAACACTTCGAGCTTTGACTTAATCTGGCCAAAATCTGAAAAGGAGATAGCACTGATGAAAATCTGTTCTTTAAAATCAACCTTAAAATCCCAAGAAGTAAAAGTGAAGATAGTCAAAATTTCAAGAATAAAAGCCTGGTACAAACAAGATAAAGATAAAACATACTGTTCATCAGATATAAAACCAGATCAACCATTGATTCCGATTGAGTTTCATGTATCCAAAGAATTGGTCAATAAACCTAGATTTGCCAAGTTTTATCCAGACGAATCCCAAGCCAGTTCGCCCAACAAAAAACACAAGGCTCTCATCTTGACTCATAAGTACTTTACTAATTCGGTAAATTTACGCGAATGGTTCAATGAAAAAAAAAACACTTTGGACATGAAAGAAATGGAAAAATTTTTGAGAATTTTCTTCACTCAAATGCATGCGGCCCTAAATTCATTGTTAGAAAAAAAATTTATTTACACAGACTTTAAGCCAGAGAATGTAATCATTAATAAAAATAATAAAAAAGGCTCAGCTTATTTAACCAATTTAAATTCAGTTGTTTCTCTTGGTAAAAGTGGCAGGCTCGACAACATATGTGTGATGACACCGGAGTATTTTCCGCCGGTCAATGGTGTATCCGACTCGGATTCAAAGAAGCTAACAATCTCTTTTATCAAAACAGAAGGTGCAAAAACTACAAAAAGAATTCTTAGCTGGCAATTTTGCATGTCAATATTTAGCTTGGTTTGCCAAGAGTTTGAGGACAAAAAAAAACAATTTGCTGATAGATCAGTGTTTGATAAATGGAAAAATGAGAATGCATCTCTTAGCAGATATTTTAAGTGTCCTAAATCAAAAATTTCAACCAGTTTAAATAATTTATTTGATTCGTGTCTGATTAAAAAATCTAATAAAAGTTCGATTAAGTTTGAAAAAATTTTGAAAAATGAATGGTTTAATAAAAATTAACTAAAAATAAAAATTCTTTTTAATTATTTTGTTTGGCAACATTTAGACTATTATTATGCAATTAGTGTCATAGAAACAAGTCAACATTAGATTAATTCATTTTTTATTTTCAAGGTTTTAGTGCTGTATATTATCTGATGATGATCAAAAAAAGTGAACTGTCGAATGGTTTAAAAAGAGCCAATAATTCTTACAATAATGGACAATATGAAGATGCGCTGAAATTTTATTTAGCTGTAAATCAACAGTAAGTATATGATTTCAATGATTTTTTATATATTTTTGCACAAAAATTGGTAAGCTTATATGGATATTTAATTAAATTTATATTAAGCATTGAAGTAATGAAAAATTTTATATTAAAATATTTAATAGCTTTAGTTAAATAGTATGAATTTAAAGCATTTATTTTGAAATAATTAAGTTGATAGTCGCCGAAAAGTAATAGAAACTTTTATTTAATTAATATTTAATTTTTTTTAAATATTTTCAAATTTTTGAAAAAGAGCATAATTTATTATTTTATTATGACAGTTAAATTAATATTAAAATATAAATATAAAGATTAAAGCTTACAGTAAAAGTCTTTAGATTTTATTATTGATTAATTTGATGTTTTTTTTAATTTATTCAGATCAGTATAATTTTTCAAAATATCTCACCAATTTAATTTGAAAAGTTCTGTTTATTGATAATTTTAAAAAGATAAATGGTTCCCACAAACTAAAATATTTTCACCACAAACCCAAAACTTTTTAACACGAATCACTACAAGACACAATTTTTTTCAAAAAAAAATAATTTTAACATTTTTAACCACATAGCTGGTATTTTATTATTTGTATTATTTTTATTCAAATTTTTTAATTTTATGATAAAAAATCCTAAGCTCGGTAAAAATAATATATTGAAATGTTTTATTTTTATTTAAGTTCTATTAACTAAACAAGCAGATCATTTTTTTAAAAAAAACTTCACTTTAAACAAATAAAATTATGTATTAAATTCATATACAGTGGTGATTTGATAACAGTATTTTACGAAAAATTACGTAAAATGTCGTGAATTAACCAAATTTTACCACATTTTACGTAAATAAACGTAAAATCCGAAAAGTGAAAAAGGGGTATTTAAACAAAAATTACGTAAATTTTCAGGATTATGAGATGATTTTGGTAAAATTTGGTAAAATTCAAAACGGCCAGTTCAAAATTCAAAATTCCTGAAAAAATGTCTTTTTTTTTCCAAAAATCGAAAATTTAAAAAAGTTTTTTTTTTCCATAAATTGGGGGGTTGTGAAGTTCGTTTCAATTCGATCTTTTCAATTCAGAAAAACTTGAATAACTTTTTTACTAAAAGAGATAATTTAGTTCTATAAAATGCTTAATTTTAATCAAATTTGCTTAATTCAGTAAAATAACTCTGCAAAATACTCTGCAGTTTTCTGCATTTTGCATGCCATTAAAAAGTATTCTAATTAATTGTACAAATACATTGCAGAGTTTTTGCAGAAACATATTTTCTGATTAAGCAAAGTTGCTTAAACATTAAGCATTTTACATAACTAAAATATTCCTTATATTAAAAAAATTATTCAAATTTTTCTGTATTGAAACGATCGAATTGAAATGAACTTCATAAATTGGTTGGAAAAATAGTTATTTTTAAAGCCGTTATATCAAAAAAAAAGTTATTTTTGTTTAAGAAAAATATTTCAGAAAGGCTTTCTGAAATTTGGAAAAAAAGACATTTTTTAAAAAATTTTGTATTTTGAATGTTATCAAATCACCACTGTAAAATTTCAGAAAATTTCACGTTCTTATCAATTTTAACGTTTTTTTACGTTTTTTTCACGTAAGCTTTTATCACTGGGTTAGCCGGGTCGGCTCCCTCCGGTATTACAAATTAAAAAAAAATATTCTGAAAAACTATCATATGATTTAATTTATTAAAAAGAAATATTTTGAATTTTGTCATAGTGCTTTTTTTGGGTCTTGCCTGTTATGTGACCAGTTGGTCACATATTATGCGACCAGTGACTTTATGTCGATTTGATGACATATTCACTGGTCACCAAATATGAGATCAGGCAAAATTATTATTAAGATAATGAATTTTTTTTTAATTTTATTAATTACAGTTTTTTTATTTACGTGACCAATTTATATATTAATTTAAAATTATAAAAATTCAATAAAAAAAATTATTTATGCATTTTTGCGATGTGTTGCTTTGCGCCACGCTCATTTTTAATTAATTTCCCGCACTCCGGGCAAGCTATTGGGTTATTATGCTTGCTAAGAACTTTTATTACAGCAGACTGTGTCGCTTCAGAAGCAATTGGAGCTTCTGATGCAATTTTTGAAAACTTTTCTAATTTTATTTTTGTTGGATTTAAACTAAGCTTGCAAATGGCTGCACTAACCTCTTCAAAATCTGATTCACAATTTTCTTCATGATCTGAATCGGTGCCATTTGCCAAAAAAATCACTCTTTTTTATTGTAATTGTTTCCGTATGTGGATAACTTTTTTCATCGCTTTCATAATTTTTAAGCCTATTTTACTCTTCAACCAAGTATAGGGCATCTTGAAGTTTAGGATCAAAAAAATCAGATCAAATAGTATTGTGTTTGTAACTTTTGAATGTTTTTTGATCAAATATCTCTGCAAAATGCTAAGTAGTGCAAAAAACATGCTAAATATTAAGAGAATGACTACGGAAAGATATTTTATCTTTACGTAGAAATTTCTTGTGATCGATAATTATCTGTAAGTAGAAAAAAAAATTAAAAGATATAATATCTTTTTGAATTAAATTAGCTCTATAAAGATACTTTGATAAATTTGAAATTTTGTTGCTACCTTTATAGGTTTCACTTTCTTGATTTACTTCAAATTAGTTGACAACTAATTAACTCTTATAAAAATGTTAAGCAAGTATATAATACTGTAAGCTTAACACTTAGTTCTAAAGAATAAAAATGTCACAGATACAATCAATTCATCATCATCATCAACAACATCAAGTAATCCAACAGATTCACAGCCAGGTTGTTTCGTCAAAATAAATTTGAATGGAAGAAGTCTAGGTTTTAGTGCTCCAAAACGAGGAGCTCCAACAAAAGCACAAAGAAAGAGAAAACTAAAAGAGAACGAATCAAAACAAAGTAAGAAAGCTAAACTTGATGATGTAGTTGTTGATCAAGCACATAATGAAGAGTTGAATACTTGCAAATTATGTCAAAATTTGTTAGAAGAAAATCCTCTTAATTGTAGTACTTGTAAATTTTCTTTTCATAGATCTTGTGTTAAGGGTTATATCCCAAGGAATCATGGTCTTGCAAGGGTTGTAAAAAATCTAATTAAATCTTGAATTCTTTTCTTTATTTTTTTTTTATTTTAAATAAAATTTTCACACTTAATTATCTTTTTCTAGCCTCTTATAAATTTTTACACATATTTTATCTACCTGTAGAAAATTTTTTTTTCAGATAGTTATCTGTCGTAAGACAATGCTACGGAAAGATATTTTACTTATATGTAGCATCTTCCAAATATTAAATAAGGCTCTGCAAAAATTGCGATTTTGCAGGAAAATGCACGTCATTAAAAATTATTTAATTCAACTGCGCAATTTAATTGCAGAGTTTTTGCAGAGCCTTATCTAATGTTTAGCATGTTTTTTGCATTAGTTAGCATTTTTTAGAGGAATTTAATCAAATACCATTCAAAAGTTATAAACAAAATACTATTTGATCTGATTTTTTTGATCCCAAACTTCAAGATGCTCAAGTATAGTTGCAAATGCAATTATTTTATTTTATGTACAATTAAATTTTATTTTAACCTAAAAGAAATTTATGTGACCAATTGCAAAATTTTCGTGACCAAATGCTTATTTAGGTGACCTGGTTAAAATTATTTATAAACATTTTTACCAAATAAATAATTTTTCCTGATCACATATTAGGTGACCAGTGAATATGTGACCAGTCAGAAAAAATACCTGGTCACCAAATCGACATAAAGTCACTGGTCGCATAATATAGGACCAACTGGTCACATAACAGGCAAGACCCCTTATTTTTATATTTTAAAACCATTTCTTTTTGGGGCCTTTTCTACTTAAAGTTGAAAAATGTTAAATAAAAAAAATTGTGCCATAATTACTCTTTGTGTAAGAAACTATTATTTGAAAAAAAAAATTCTGTCAGAGTAAAAAATTCACTTATTCAAAAGATTGTCGCACAATTCGACAGGCAAAAAACAGCTGCTGTTCAACATTGTTTTGGCCTATGTGCAACTTAGAAATCCAGTCAAGGCTAAAGAATATCTCAATCAAATAGAGGATGATCGATTAGTTGCTAATCGAAGAGAATTGGCCTTGTTGTATGAATCACTGGCAGTTCTTTTCACCATTAAGCACGGTGAGAGAGAAAAATTTAAAGAAATAGCCGAATGCTATCAACTAGCAGCCCTAAACTTCGCCAAGTGCAAGGAATGGTCACAATGTATGCGAAACAAAATCGAAGCTGGCCGCATTCTTCAGCAAAATAATTTAATCAAAGAGAGCATTGTAATGGCTGATCAAGTCACAACGGACATCATCTATTTGGATGAGTCAAATGAATCAGCAGAAATTTTGAACAATTTGGCTATTTTATATTCTAAAGACTGTAACAATAAAAATAGTGTGATCACAAGTGGTAAATTGTTGAAGAAAGCCACTCAAACTTATGCCTTAAATAAACAAACAGTGTTTGTGTTGAATTCCAATTATGTCGGTGTTCTTAATCAACTGGGCATCAAATTGAGCAAGCGATTCAATGAAAGTCTTTCTCATGAGCTTGAGTTTGCCAGTGAGGCTAAAATTTTCTATTTTTTTAATTTGGCAGCGGCCAAATTCTGCTCAAGTGAATACAATTTGGCACTGAAGTTATTTTTGGAGTCGTTGGCTATTTTGAAAACAGTTGACTTAAAGGATAAAAATATATCAAGTGAAATTCTTGAATACATTTCAATGTGTTACTACAAGTTAGAAGACTATGAAAAATTTGATTATTATCTTAGAGAGGCTTTGGATGAAGCTAAAAGTTCGGTGGCAAAAAAGCGAATTGTATCTAGAATGGGTCAAGGCGATAAATTTGTTGCTAAAGAAAAAGATGACAAGCCAGTAAATGAAATTGAAAGTCAAGGTCACAAGTCAGGCTTTAAACCAATGACTCGTCATCATTCAGAGGATGGTACTAAATCGTTAATTGAAACATATCAAAATTTGAACAGATCTAGGGTTAGTATGAGAAATATTCCTGCTAAAGAGCTAGTTGAAGCTGATTAAAATAGTTACAAATCATTGGTGATTACCGGTCAAGACTTTAGCTAGACCGGTTTTCAAATACTATTTGTATTAATATGAAAATGAAAAATGTGACATTTATTTTATTTGCAACATTTTTTTTTGGCACACATTTTATAAATTTTGAGCAAGTTTTTTTTTTAATTTTTAATCAATAAAAGTTTTTAAAAAATCATTTTTTAATTTATTGTTATAAGGTGCATTTAAGGCAAAACTACGTCACTACTCTGGGATTCTAAATTTTTTTACATATTCGTGTTCCCCATGTATGATAACCAATGTTTGGTGGTTTTTTTAAGTTTCTACCTATTTCAGGTAAAAAGTTGTTTAACTTTGAAAAAAGGCGTTTTTTGATGCATAGCAACATTAAAAACCCTTTTTTCTCCCAAAAATACTCCGATTTGTATATTTTTTTTTTCATTTTCTGATTTTAAATGCTTTAAATTTTATTATTCATGATTTAAAAATAAAAAATATTCCTAATTTACCTTAAGTCAAAAATTTAGCTATATAAGACTGAAAAATTAAAAATTTGAATTTTTTCTCAAAAACAGCTGCTAGTAAAAGGCAAATATCTTGGCAAGTAGGGATCATATAAAAAAAAGCTCTTAATTAGTTTGTGCGTATTGAGTAGATCTATCTACTGATATACAATATTAGATATATTCACCTGCCAACGAAGCTCGCTCTCTTTTTTGTGAAAAAAAAGGTATAAAAGTAAAAAAAAAACAGGTAAATTAGGAATATTTTTTATTTTTAAATCAAGAATAATAAAATTTAAAGCATTTAAAATCAGAAAATGAAAAAAAAAATATACAAATCGGAGTATTTTTGGGAGAAAAAAGGGTTTTTAATGTTGCTATGCATCAAAAAACGCCTTTTTTCAAAGTTAAACAACTTTTTACCTGAAATAGGTAGAAACTTAAAAAAACCACCAAACATTGGTTATCATACATGGGGAACACGAATATGTAAAAAAATTTAGAATCCCAGAGTAGTGACGTAGTTTTGCCTTAAATGCACCTTATGAAGATCAAATTAATTTAGATTTTCCAAAATTTTTTACTTTATTTTAACATTTTCTATTTTTAAAAAACTAAAAAATTTTTAGTTTTTTAAAAATAGAGAATAATTTTATTTAACTTTATTTTACAGTGCTGCTACGATACCTTGAATTCACCATATTTTACGTAAATTATGGTAAATTCACGATATTTTACCATATTTACCGTAAAATATGCTAATCTAAACAAGGGTATTTTTCTAAAAAAACGAAAATTATCGCTAAATACCGTAAAATACAATATGAAAAAAATTAAAATTTGATTGAATTTTTTGACGAAAATTGACGTAAATTTCGGTAAATTTTTTTAAAAAAAGGTGAAAAATGGTAAAAAATTGAACAAAAAAAGAAAAAATGGATTTTTTTTTATTATATTCTCTATTTTTTTTTAATTATTAAAATAAATATTTTAATATGGTTCATATAAATTTATCCACAAATTTATTAAAAAATAAGGACAAAATCAATTCAAACACACATTAGTATGATAAAAACAAAAATATTTTTATATTTTAATAGCAAATTTATTGTGAACAAGTTTGATGTTAATTGAACTTTTAAACTTATATTGGAATCAATTGATTTAAATATAACAAAATGAATAGTTTTGTAATTAATTTAATTAGTTAAAAAAATTTTCTTTTTTTATTTGTATTTAATTTTCAATTTTTGTATTAATTTAAAATTTAAACTAATTAAAATAATTAGTTAAAATATAAAGAATAAAGTTAAAGAATTGAGTTGTTTAATTTTCGAATTTCAAAAAAATTTAACGATTACTAGTCTATTAAAGAAAGTATAATTTAATAGATTAAATATGTGTTATTTTTTTTTTATTTTTTGGTAATTGATATAGTGTTAGACAAAAATGGCTGATGGTCGGACTCCTTGTTAATTAGAAAAATTAAAAATTTATTAATTTTCTTTCAAAAGTTACTTTTTTTACCATATTTTACCTTTTTCTACATAAATTAACGTAAAAATTAGTAAAAAAGAATTAAAAAAAGTAACTTTTGGTAAAATTTGATTTAATAAATAGAAACGAATTTTTCAAAATTTATTTGAAAATAATAAAAAATTCAAAAAATCGGGCTTTTTTTTGGCATTTTCATTTTTACCAATTTTTACATAAATATACGTAAATATACGTAAAATTACGTAAAAATACGTAAATTTACTTTTTGTTACAAAGTAATTTTACGTAAATTTACGTAAAAATTGGTATTACTGTATTTGTTTTCTAATATTATTTGCCTTTTTTCAACATAAATAAGTTTATAAATTCACAAGGACTTAACTCGAAGGTGACTTAACCAACCAGCGAGTAAACTCAAATGTTTTTGTCAATTTTCTCTTGTGATGCAGTTTGTGGGTTTTAAATTTTTCATTATTTTTAAATTAATTAAATGAAATATATTGATTTTTAAAATTTATTTTAAAATTGTTTATTCATTTGTTAAGACCTAAGTCTTGACATGTCTCTACTTATTATTTAATCTTGAATTAACTGAAGCTGAATCACATGTTCTAGCTACTATATAAACCACTACCTCTTTTGTTATAACTTTGGATTCCATTTAATAAACTACTAAATAAATTAAATTGTTTTGTTTATTTTTTGGCTTAAATCCCTAAAGTCCAAACTCGAGACTTTACATTTGGTGCCCAGTGGGAGGATTCTGCTATATATTTTAGTAGGATCCATTGAAGAGAACAAAAACACGTGTTGTGACTCGAGGAAAGTAAATAATCCATTATGGGTGGAAATTTCGAAAAAATGCTGAGGCAAAGAATATCGAATTTAATCGGACACATTTTCCGACCAGAATCAACTCAAAACCCAACCAATCCAATACCACACCCGAACGATTTAACGTATCGGAGTATTTTGTCCATTTTGGCTGAGAAGGTAGAGTACCAATTCTTACAGTACTGACAATTAAACCAATCGGTTTTACTCGTTATTTCGATTGTGGTTTTAGTCTTCATACTAATAGGGAACAAGTGGTTTACTGGTTTTGGATTAAGAAACACGTGGACTCTTATCAATTCGTCAAATAATTGGTTTAACATATCAAAAACACAACATCCACTGTCAGTACTAAATGTACCTACATACATGGAGGGTAATTTCTCTCAACAGGATGAGATGTTGAAAAAAGATTTCCCTAAACGGACACAACAAAATACTCAGAAACCGAAAATGGAGTATAACTACGACAAAAAACCATTAGATGTGTACACACAGATGCTAGGAATGACTGCGGTCATCAGTATCTCAATAGTGGTTGCATTAATAGTTTGTGTTTTTAGTAGATGGTCGCAATACGCTTTGTCAGCGATTATTGTTCCACCTAACAAACTGTCTACAGAAATACAAACCCAATACCTATCGTTAAATAAAAACAGGCCATACACACCAATAAGATTTACCCAGCAGAAGCATTTTAAAAGAAACGCAATCAAACACCATGATACAATGCAATTTGTCGTCAGTCAATCAAAAAAAAAAAAAAGTTTAAGGAGAGTTTACTCAGAAGAACCTTAAACCAAAGGAGGATATAATTATCCAGAAGAGCCTTTGAAATGTTTATACATTAGTTATCTTTTTTTTTATTTCTTGGTTAAATAGTAGTTCAATTATTGCTTCAGAGGCTAATTGCCTCTTTATTATTAAGGGGAAGGTATGTTAAGACCTAAGTCTTGACATGTCTTTATTATTATTTAATCTTGAATTAACTGAAGCTGAATCACATGTTCTAGCTACTATATAAACCACTACCTCTTTTGTTATAACTTTGGATTCCATTTAATAAACTATTAACTAAATTTAATTGTTTTGTTTATTTCTTGGCTTAATCCCTAAAGTCCAAACCGAGACTTTACACATTAATTTAATTCCAATAGGAAAATATGACAGTTTTATTTTCAAAGCAAAAAAAAGAAAAAATAAATAAAAATTTGCATAAAATTGCAAATTTAGATTGATACAATCTTCATATTATGATAAATTTAAAAATGATTACTTTTAAAACTTTTATCGACAAAAAATTAAAAAAAAAAACTTGTTTAAAATTTATATAATGTGTGCCAACAAAAAAACAAAAATATTAAAATATTAGTTAAATTTAAAATTTAAATAAAACTTTCAATCTGAGGTTGTTAAGAATATTCAATTTACCAGATAAATGATCTTAAAAATATTTAAAAAGGATAAAATATGAAATAAAGTAGTTACATTCATTTTATTAGAATGGATATAGTCAGATAAAATAATCATATCATCATTTTTTAGACAAAAAATTAATGCATACAAGTAGAATGAAACACTGAAAAAAAAATCATACAAGACAAAATAAAAAAAAAAAATTTGAAAAGCATCTGAAGATTGCTGAGCATGCATACCGAGAATATTTTTTAAAATCAATTTCAATCAAAGTCACGGAGGGGGCTTCAAAAAATTATTAGAAGCGTTTTATATATTCTAAAAAAAAGTCTTTTGTTTAATAAATGGTTTACACTTTGCTATTCATGTTTGGTCAAAATTTATAGAAAATGAATTATCAATTTTTTTTAAGAGCTAAATAATTACAGTCATTATTCAATTTTAAGATATGAACTTAAGATAAAATTATTAAAAAATTGAAACTTTTTTAGAAAAAAAATTTTGAGAAGCATTTTTAATGTCGCAAAATAATTGTAATGATTTGAGCAATTTAAGTTCAGAAGAATGGATGCAAACAGTTAAAGTACAAGAAAAAAAAATTCAATTTCAAATTTATTTAGATCCGATTAAGAATTTTTGCAAAAAATCTAAATATTTAATTTTTTTCTTACTAATTATTTTCATTGCGATTATGACTCAAAAAGGCCTCAATCAATATAAAATAAAGACTTGGACATTTAGCTCTGAAATAGAAGAATCAGTGGTGCCGGAAAAAGACATCGAAAAATTTGTAGAACTTTTGATTGAACAGTTTAGTTATGTGACGCCTGAATACCTATCAAAGTTAAAATCAATTGTGCATATGACTTTTCCAAGTCAAGATACATTTAAATTTTTCAAAAAAGAAGAAACTAACTTTTTCGATAAAAAAGAAAAAAATGTCTCCAATAAACAAGTGGTCATGAATGTAAAGCGATTGAAAGATAACTACCGATTTACAATTAAAATAATAAAAGGAAAAATTCAATTAATAAGTTTATTAGAAGCTTGGCAAAGGTGGTTACAAAAAAAAACAACGAATTACTAGACTTATTCAATTAAAAGTACTTTAAATCTTCAAGAATTGTCATCATGGATGTTTAAATGGAGAAATTTAGTTCGAATACCCCATATTTTTAAGTTTTTACCCCAATTTTATTAGAATAACCACAAAAAATAAAATTAATGAAAATAAAAAAACACTTTTTTTATTATTTGACACCAATTTTTTTTATTTGACACCAATTTAACTAAAATGAGAATAAAAATTAAAAAAAAATTTTTTTGCTTGTGACACTAAATTTTTTAATTTTTTCCACATTTGTTTGGCAAAGCCCAGTAACGTCTTTTCTTCATATGCGCAACGCATAGATCACACGATTTTGTTTCTTTGTCATAATGAAAAATATTCTAAAATGTCAGCAAAATTCAAAAATTTAAAAAAATTTAATATATTTAAAAATTTAAAAAATTTAAAATTACAAAGAATTTTAAAATGTCACTAAAGTTTCAAAATTTTAAAATTTTTTAAATTTAAATATTTAAAATTTTAAATTTTAAAAATTTTTTAATGTTGTATCATTAATTTGGTTTTCTAAAATGCTGACTGAACTAGACATTTTATTTTATTTTCCATTGTTTTTTTTAATAAATAAGTTTCAAAGATAAAAAATTGGGGTACTTTGTTTTAAATAGTCTTCAATTTTTAATAAAAAGTATACTTTATTAAACATGATTTGTTTATAATTTTAATTAGAAAGAACATTAAATAAATTTTATCAAAAATTAAAAATTAAACATCTATTTTTTTTTTAAATTTAAAGTCCCCAAAAAAGTCCAAGTCCGGACTTTTTTTGGGGATTTTTAAACAACTCTGGGAAAAATTACGGAATTTTAGCTCAGAACCAAAAATTCACACAAATTTTAATTTCCTTAAGGATTAAACAAAATATGTTTAACAAAAATTAATAATTAAATATTAAAAAATTGATAAAAAGGACCTTTTTTGATGGTCTATTTGAATTTTTATTTGAAGTCAATCTAATTTTTCTTTCTTAACTAAATTACATATTTTATTAAATATATTAGTGAGCTGTTCATGGCAATAAAAATCTTATTTTTAAAAATTTGGTTAAAGTTTAAGAACAAGCTGTTTTTATTTTTTTATTATTTTAAGTTCTCTTAAAATGAATCGAGTTTCATTTATTTTATGATACTACGCAAACTTGCCTTATTTATTAATAACTTTAAACTTTTCTCTGATACTTTAATTTTCTAGAAAAAGATTGCAACCTTCTGCTATTTTCTTATTTTTAGAGAGATTTTTATCTTAATCATTTTCTATGATCGATTTAAATCTGAAAGGGAAACCAATGATCACTTGTATTTTTGGTGGCATATTTTTTGCTTAATTTTTACTAATAAAATATAGATAAAAAATTAAATAAAAATATTTATTAAGTTTTTACTTTCGATTTTAATCAGCTTTCAAGATTTGCAAGTTGACTGGTCAACAAAAAAAATCAACTTTTACCATGTCGACTCACAGCAATAGTTTATAATTTTAGATTACATCTAAGATAAGATTTAAAGAATCTAGATGCCAGCATCTTAAAGATAGTGAGATATATGTCAAGCACATGAAAATTTTTTATATCTCGACACATGATCTGAGGTACTGATAGCTTTGTCACAATGGTTGGGTAGCTCAAAAAATATTTACACGGTATTTATACTCAAAACATTTAAAAAGGCTGCACTTCAAAAACTTAATTTTTCTATAAACATACCGTATACCCTTGCGCGGTATTGCATGCAGTTAAACCCAACATTGATTTTAAGTGCATGCATCCCGTACCATCTCTCCCATGTTAACCCAACCCTATTGATTAACCCGTGCATTTATCCGGTCTCTTTGGTTATAAGCGCGGCTTTTATTGCTAAGAATTAAAAAATAACGTTGCGCTGTAAAATAAAATTTGAATTTTTATGCGGCATCTATTATTAAGGACAATGAACTTAGGTAGGATTTTGCTTTAGACGCTGGGACTAATATTGGAAAAAATAGAAAAATAGAAAAATTAAAAAAATTAATTTTAATTTTTTTTTCTATAAAAATTATGAAAAATGATTTAATTTATTTATTTATTAAAAATATAATTAGGGGTTGATCCCAAGGTTCGTCCGAATGGCTTACGCTTTCGTTTAAACCCAATTATTGCAACAAAAAAAATGATTAAAATAAAATAAAGTTTTTAGTTTTTTAAAAATTGAAAGTAACTGAAATTGAATAAAAATAATAAATAGTAAAATTAATTCAAAATATAGATAGTTCAGAGAGCATAAAAGGTGAAAATGTATGAAAATGGCCTTTACAGTTTTATGTACAATTGCTGAGTCAATCAAATACGTCCAGAGGTGATTCAAATCTCTTGTTTGTGCTTGATTGTTTAGTTGACATGTATGCATGCATTTCTTTTGCTATTAAATCTTGTTTAGATATGTTTGTCAAAAATTTTAGGAATAAACTATTTGATCTTTCCTCGATTGACTCTAGCTTTAGAATTTTGTGAATCGATTTGATTGAAGTTTTTATTGGAAAATGTTTAATTATTTTAAAAAATTTGTTTTGAATTTTTTGAAGAGAGCCTTTTATTTTATTTGTTCCCGCGTTTAATATTATAAAACAGTAGTCGAATAGCGAACGAATTAGTGATTTATAAAGTATTAAATTTAGCTTAATTGCGCTTGACCATTTAAAGTTTTTGATTCTTCGAATTAGGTTTGTTTTAGGCACTAGTTTTTTTTCTAGGTGCTCAAGATGTGGCTTAAATGATAGTTTGGGATCAAGTTTGATGCCAAGAAAGATGGGATTCGGCTCGTGTGGAATGTCTTGGTCATCAATCTTGAGATTAAGTTTATATTTTATGAAATTGTTTTTTCTTTGTCCAGCAGTTGTAAATGTTGTGCAGCATGTTTTGGATTTGTTAATTGTAAAACCCCAAGTCTTACAGAAATCGTGTATTTTTACTGTGGCTATTTGCAGGTATAATTCTATTTCCTTGGTTGAAAGACAGGATATCCAAATGCATAAATCGTCGGCGAAAAGTGCTACTTTGATGTTTTCTGGTAATTCGTTTATTATGTCACTAAAGAATATAATAAAAATAGTAGGTGATAAACAACTGCCTTGCGGTACACCACAGTATATCCGTTTAATATTTGATTTTGATTTATTTATAAATACCTCAAATGTTCGATCTTTTAAAAAACTACTGATCCAATTAAAAAAAACACTTGGCTAATTTTTAGTTCGTTCAATTTTTTCAAGATTTTTTGGTGAATGATTTTGTCAAAGGCTTTTTCTAGGTCAAAGAGAACGGCTCCTGTGAGCTTTTTCTCGTTGAAACCACAACAAATGTCGTGATGAAAAATGAATTAAGCGCGACTTTAAAAATTAGAAATTTTCAAAAAAAAATGTAATGCAAGTAAAGTAAAATTAGTTTTATTCTCCTGTTTTTTCTTGTCCAAACATATTGCATTAACTACACTAGTATTTTAAAATTTTTGTGATATTTATTGTGATATTGTTATTTAATTGAAGAAAACCAGCAAACATCGGCTGGCTGTAATAAATTAGTCATGCGCGGTGGAATAAAATTGGTGACAATACCATTTACTTACAATTCATCTTTTACACTCTTAGTCTAGTGATAAGGGAATGAATCCAAAAAAAAATTGACCTTTTTAAAAACCTTTTTGAATATTTTTTACGCTTAAGTTTTGTTGATAAAATTGTCGATTCTAATTTTATTTATCAACTTATTAAAAGCCTTTCTATGCTGAAATTTTTATTTTTATCAAAAATAATCGCAAAAATTTTAAAATACTAGTGTAGTTAATGCAATATTTTTTTGGACAAGAAAAAACAGGAGCATAAAACTAATCTTACTTAACTTGCATTACATTTTTTTTTGAAAATTTCTAACTTTTAAAGCCGCGCTTAAAAATCATTTTTCATAATTTTTATAGAAAAAAAAATTAAAATTAATTTTTTTAATTTTTCTATTTTTATATTTTTTCCAATATTAGTCCCAGCGTCTAAAGCAAAATCCTACCTAAGTTCATTGTCCTTAATAATAGATGCCGCATAAAAATTCAAATTTTATTTTACAGCGCAACGTTATTTTTTAATTCTTAGCAATAAAAGCCGCGCTTATAACCAAAGAGACCGGATAAATGCACGGGTTAATCAATAGGGTTGGGTTAACATGGGAGAGATGGTACGGGATGCATGCACTTAAAATCAATGTTGGGTTTAACTGCATACAATACCGCGCAAGGTTATACGGTAATAATAAATAAATAAATTTCAAAAAATGTTTTTTTTTGAAAACATAAACAAAATATAAAATAAAATAACACACAATAATCGAAATTTAATTTATTAATGTTGTACCATTGAAAAATACCTAGAAATTATTTTTCATATAATTTATTTCCAGGACCATCTTTATTCGTGAATTTAAAAAACAATCAAATATCAATTTTTTTATCTATTTTCTTGTTTTTTTCTTAGCATTTTAATTTTACTTTTCTTTTTTTTATAGGCTTAATTTTAGTCAAACTTATTTATTTATTTAATTATTTGTTTTCTGTATCGAATGTAATTATAAAATAAAAAATTCAAAATAAAGTTAAATAAAATATAAAAAGGAAAAACTAAATAAGGTTAAATGCCATATTAAAGATCTAATTGGAAATGTTTTTTTTTCAATTTCGATAATTATTATTCATTTTGTTCTTTGCATTTTTTAAACTTTCTATTTTTATTTTCAATTTTAATCATGTCGAGATAAATGTGCCATTTGATTTTTTTATTTCTTAAAACAATATTATTTTATCGAAATTTAAAAAATTAAGGAAAAAAATACAAAAACTAAAAGAAAATAAAAAATAAGAAACTAAAGATAATTAATTAAGTTTTAAATTAAATAAGTAAACGTATCAAGACGACATTGTTTTGATTTCATTTGTTTGATCGCAGACCTTCTTTTAATAGCTGCTCTAGAGTAATTATTTCTTTTTCTAATGGTCAATATATTTATATGTTAAAATAATGATTTCTATTAACCCAATCAAAAAATTATTCATTTTATTAAAAAATGCCAATAATACATGCCAAAATCTCGATATCTTAAAAAATTAATTAAATTTTTTTTTCATTTGAAAATTTGATTAAATTAAGTGTAAAAAAAAAAAAAAAAAATTTTATTTTTATTTTCTTTTACTTCTCCTTAAAGGAGGTTAATTCAATTCAATAAATAAATAAATAAATAAAATTAAGTGTAATTTAATGAACACTAAATAAAAAAAAAGTGAGATAAATAAAGCCATTAATGTTCCAATGAAATTTATAATATTATAAAAGAATAGCGACTTGTTAAAAATGTGATCATTTTTATAATGTTGGTTTAGTGATCAAGAAAATTTGAGTATCAATCATTAAAGTAATAAATGTATAGATTAGAATACCAAGAAATTTAGAGTTTTCACAGTCTTCTGAAAAAGAGGAAGAAAACATGGATTAAAAATATCATTAGCACAAGTTTGATTGAGCAAAAGAATAAAAAAAATATATCAAAAAATGATTTTTATATCATCAAAAAATAAAACTATTAATGATAACTTACTTTTCCAAAATGTTTTGCAATTTATTTAATAGATTAATTAATACTATCAATTGTTCAAAAAATGGTCTCTTCGTCTATGTTTTATTATTAAAGATTTTTTTCAAAAAGCAAATAAAAAATCAAGTTATAATTTATATATTTATTTTTTATTAGGAAAATTATTTGGAGATGCTTTCTAACAATCTTGAGCTCTATTACATTTTTTTTAGTCATCGTAATAGATAAATAAGAGAATAAAATTGAAAGCAAAAAAATTTAGCCTACGGGAAAAAGCGGGTAACAGACTTTTTAAAGAAAGGAAAATTACTAATTTATTTTTCAATTGGTTTTTATTTTGATAAAATAATTAATTTTTTTATTTCAATTTTAAGTCACAAATTCATAAATCATATAAATAAGTAAATTAATATCATAATTATTTTTGCTTCGATATGCACAAGCTTCTTATCAACAAAAACATCGGCCTACTAAATACACTACGATTTATTTTTTCTCAGTAAATAAAATTAAATCATTTTGAATAAGCTAATATTTATGTAATAAATTATATTAATTTAGTAATAGGGTTTTTTATAAAAATTCTTTTTATGGATTTTAAATATTAGAAAAATTACCTTTTCCTGGGCACATTTTCAGGTTTTAAATTTTAAAAAATTTAAACTTTTTTCTTTCTTATTTGATTAAAATTCATTTTGATTTATAATGATTTCCTTTATATTAATTAAACAAAAAAAATTTAAATAAAAAAATTTCAATTAATTAATACAAATTATTAGATGAATAAAAATATTTAATAATTATATTATAAAGTTATATCAATTAGTCAAAATTTATTTATTTATTTTTATTTCATGATTCCAATAAAAACACGGACAATGTATTTGCTGGAAATTTTAACAATCTAAAAATAAAAGTTGCCACAAAAAATAAACAAAAAAATATACAGAAAAGATAGGTTAAATTTTTTAAAAAACCAAAAATAAAACAGAAAATAAAACAAGAAATGCTTGATTCAGAAGACTGCTAGGTTTCTGAAATTTACATTAGTTTATTATAACAGAAATGTCTATTTTAAAAACAGAAAATATTTTTCGAAATTTTCAGAAAAAAATTCATTTTAAAAAATGGTCATATTTGCTTTTAAAAAAAAAGCATGAAAAATATTTAAGATTTAGTTAAAAAACAACTAAATTGACAGAAAATTAAAAAATTTTTATAATTAAGATGCACATTAAGAACTTTAAAAATTAAAATTTATTTTCAATTTACACCAATTCAGGCTATGATAAAATTTCAAAAGAAAAATAAATTTTCATACTTAACTTAGCCAGTTAGTTTAAGCTCAGAACTATTTTAATCAATTTTTATATTTTTAAAAAATATATGCTACTAAAAATAACAAATATTTTATTCAATTAATAATTTGAATATTTAATATTAATTCTAGAAATTTTTTAATTATTTCATTTTTATTTGGCTGAAGGAAAGAAAAAACAAGGGTCTTCCTTGTGTCAGATAAAATTTCATTATTTATTTATTTATTTCTAAATCTGTATCGAGTGTTAGCTCCTTCAGAGAAAAATAAAAAATGAAAATAAAAATAAATAAAAAAAATGATTAAAATAAAAGTTACTGAATAAAATAAGAATAAAAAAAAATTTATTATTTATTTATTTATTTGTTTTCTGTACCGAGCTAGAGCTCCTTCGGAATAATTTAAAAAAAAAAAAAAAAAAAATAAAAATAAAATTAAAGTTAATAAAATGAGATAAAAAAAAGAATCAAAATAAAGTAAATAAGCTAAAAAAAATGAAAGTTGAAAATACATAAATAGGAATATACTGTTACATGTGGCACATGTTTAAATAGTTCAAGTTTCAGGAAAAAAAGAAGAAATAGTAAGGTAGCAATTACACAATGGAGTTGGGTATTCAATATATCTTGATTCGAAACCTTCTTTGTATTCCTTCACCAGTCTTACAACCAATGGAATAGAATGACTCAGTCCTGTCCCAATATATCTCTCACTCAATTCAAAAAGCCGATTCGAGACTGTTAGTAATTTTAGTTTATTAAAAGCCTCATGATGCACGATGTTGGAGTGAGTATCATATTTTAACTTAAGAATAGATCTGACTGCTGTATTCTGAATTGCTTGCAGTTTTTTGATATTATTTTCTGAAAATGAATTTAAGCAAGGAAAAGAATAGTCTAAAATTGATCCGACTAAGGATTTATAAAGATTTCCTAGTGTGTTTTGATTAAGACCCCATTTTTTGTTTGACAATATCTTAATAATATTTAGCCTTTTATTGCAGCGTTCTTTAATTTCGTCTAACAGTAGATTAAAATTTAACTTAGAATCAAAAACTTGAATCAAATTTAATACCAAGAAATTTGATTTCTTTTTGGCTCACTATTCTGTTTCCATAAATTTTTAAGTTTAGATTATCACTCTCTTTTTTGTACCTGGAAAAGACTACGACTTCAAAATTACATTATTTATTTATTTATTTGTTTTCTGTACCGAGCTAGAGCTCCTTCAGAATAAGTTAAAAATTAAAAAAATAAAATAAAAATGAAATAAAATAAAATAAAAATAAAATTAAAGTTAATAAAATAAGATAAAAAAAAAAGAATTAAAAAAAAAGTAAATAAGCTAAATAAATGAAAATTAATAATATATAAAATTGGAAAAGATTGTTACATGTGGCTCATGTTTAAATAGTTCAAGTTTCAGGAAAAAAAGAAGAAATAGTAAGGTAGCAATTACACAATGGAGTTGGGTATTCAATATATCTTGATTCGAAACCTTCTTTGTATTCCTTCACCAGTCTTACAACCAATGGAATAGAATGACTCTGTACTGTCCCAACATATCTCTCACTCAATTCAAAAAGCCGATTCGAGACTGTTAGTAATTTTAGTTTATTAAAAGCCTCATGATGCACGATGTTGGAGTGAGTATCATATTTTAACTTAAGAATAGATCTGACTGCTGTATTCTGAATTGCTTGCAGTTTTTTGATATTATTTTCTGAAAATGAATTTAAGCAAGGAAAAGAATAGTCTAAAATTGATCCGACTAAGGATTTATAAAGATTTCCTAGTGTGTTTTGATTAAGACCCCATTTTTTGTTTGACAATATCTTAATAATATTTAGCCTTTTATTGCAGCGTTCTTTTATTTCGTCTAACAGTATATTAAAATTTAACTTAGAATCAAAAACTTGAATCAAATTTAATACCAAGAAATTTGATTTCTTTTTGGCTCACTATTCTGTTTCCATAAATTTTTAAGTTTAGATTATCACTCTCTTTTTTGTACCTGGAAAAGACTACGACTTCAAAATTACATTTTAAATAAATAAACAAATAAAATAGACAATAAAAATAGTAATTAAAAATTAATTTTATTAGCATCAATTTAGCTGATTAAAGCTTTTTAAGTGTTGAATCAAGCGAATATTAAAGTTGTTTAATGTTAAATAACTGTAAACAAAAAAGAAGGTAGCGGCCACCAAGCGAGCACCACGTCCATTCAAACATTCCACTCTGTTGATTCTTCTAAATTAATTTGATTGTTTCAGCAACAATTTGATCTTGCCTTAACTCAACATGTCAAGAAAGGTAAGTTTTGTCAATCGATGACTCACGCTATTTTTTTAATCTAATTTATTGATCTTTTAATTTTGATAATGATTTGCTGCTGAGACCATCTTTGAATTTATTTCAACCATCTAAACGTCAATTTTCTTTATATTTAATTACATCTAAGAGAAAAACAACATTTGTTAAGCTGTAAATTTTCAAATAAATACTATCACTTTCATCAGTTAATTCAAATAAAATAAATAAATAAAAAAAGTTAATTTAATTTAAAATGTTTTATCCATCTAACGAGTATTACAACTCGGCAAATGAGACCTATGCTAATGGGCAATGGTATGCATTTGAGGCGTGCAGTGATCTGAAGAGACCAAGAAAGAACAGCAGGATCAAGACAGAAGCTGATGTTTGTTTGCACACAGACTTTGTCAGCTTGGATAACAAGTACTCAGATGACATGTACATAGCTTCGTTGTACAGGGCGTACCAGACTGGTGCACTGTCCAAAAACAAGTACAAACGATTGATTGCCAATGAGCGCGAAAGAAGACGAATGCATGGCTTGAACGCGGCATTCGAAAATTTGAGATCTGTGTTGCCCACTCTGGGCTCCAATAAACACTTTTCCAAATACGAAACTCTTCAAATGGCCAAAAGTTACATTGCCGCACTTAGAGAAATTCTTATCAATGATGGTAAAAATTAAACCTTGAAATCACTTAGCTTTTTTTTTTAATTGTATTTAATCCATTTTTTAATAAAATTTAGAAAAATGTTTCTTTTTCAATTTTATAATTACTCAATTATTTCAACCAGAGTTGTTTAAAAGTCCCAAAAAAAGTCCGGACTTTTTTTATTAAATTTGCTAGATCAAGCTTCATACCAAAAAATTTATATACTCTTGGGTTGTCTAATGCAATAGATTTGCCATATGTCAGACTTTTCTTGCAATTTTAGCATAAAAGTCTTCACAATTCTTCTTCAAAAATTTTAAAGTCCGGACTTGGACTTGACTTGAGACTTGTGACTTTTATTTATTTATTGAATTGAATTAACCTCCTTTAAGAAGAAGAAAAAAAATAAAAAAGAGATAAAAAATAAATTTTTTTGTGTAAAATTAAAAAAAATAAAATTAAACAACTTTGATTTCAGCATAAAAAGTGTGAATTGAAGTTTTTTACACTGAATGTGTGAATGTTACATTTTTAGTCAACTTTTAATATTAATAATCTTTCCATTTTAAGTGATATTTTGGTAAATATACCTAAAAGACGGATCTCGATTTCTGATTTTTAAAAATTTTGAAAAAAAAAAATTGACCAATACCTATCAAAGTCTATATATTTGAGTTCATGGTGCTTGTACTCTGAAGTAAATATCTAAAAGGCAAAAATATATATATCTTAAAAAAATTACATATATTCTGAAAGAGGAGAAGATAATCTACAAAACGGTGTGTTGAGTTTATATAAATTTGGCTTCGTTCATGTTTTACTACAAGAAAAAACGGCAAAGTAAAAATTTTGCTCATTTTCATTTTGTTCAATCTTGCTCAAAAATGAAAAAAAAATTTGAAAAATTGCAATTTGCAATTTGAATTTTAAATTAAAATAATTTATTAAAAAATTAAAATGTTAATTTTGTAGATTTTTTTTATTTTATTTGATGTCCAGTTTGCAGTCTTCTTTTTTTTAATATAATTGTCAAGATTATCACGACTGCTACTGAAAGTATCCGACTTACCGGTATTTATTAATAGAAAACATAATGTCCATTGCAAAATAAAATATTCTTTTATTGATAAAAAATTATTTATTATTTTCAGTTTTCAATTTTTTTTTAAATATCTTTTATTACATATTGGATAAAAGATCAAAATAGATTTTAAGATAATGAATTACAGTCAGCTTTCGTTGATCCGGCAAAATTCGGAAAATACTTTATTGACGTATTGTCGAAACTGCCGAACTCTCGAAAGTCCAACATTAGAGGAAAATTTTAATCTTACCGGATTAAATAAAATAATGTTTTACAAAACAATTAACATAAGTTTTTTAAAAAATTTAACAAAAATAAAATTCTATTAACGGATTAAAATTTTTTAAAATATTTAATTCATTTTAAAATAGTCAACAATGTTCGATTGTTTATTTTTTTTAACAATGAAAAAATCTTTTCTTTCGGATATGTTATTTTTTAGCGACATTTTAAAACATTTTTGGCCGAATTAAAAATCCAAAAATAGAAATAATTTATAAAGAAGATGTCAGTTGTCTTAGCCTAATTACCGAATTATATACAAGCTTTTTTAACGCTATAAGAAATTAATT
Source organism: Brachionus asplanchnoidis (assembly GCA_025491095.1). Taxonomy (NCBI): domain Eukaryota; kingdom Metazoa; phylum Rotifera; class Eurotatoria; order Ploima; family Brachionidae; genus Brachionus; species Brachionus asplanchnoidis. Next base: position 468,828 of record JAILYF010000016.1, read on the forward strand.
AATTTTATAAGAAAGGGAAAGGGAAAATGAAAAATTATTCGGCAATCGAATTTTTCGGATAATCGATGACCGGATTAACGAGGGTTGACTGTATATTATTTTAAAATATAATAAAAAAATATTTTTCAAAATTATAAAATTAATTTAATTTTTTAAAAATATATATTTATAATATATCTATTTAAAAAAGTACTAATTAAGGTTGCTTCAATCTTCGAAGCTCAGCAAAAATTTAATTTTCAAAATAATAAAAAAAATTGTCACTAAAATTTTTGTATTTTTCTCAAAAAATTAAATTAAGAAAATTTTCTTTAATTTTATACACTTTAAAAAATTTTGAAAAAATGCATATTCAATTTAATTTTAGAAAACCTTAAATATCAGTATCACAAAGATACTTTAGACCACATGGATCATTTTTAAGATTACTAAAACTAATTGAATTTAAAAAAAAAGTGAGAAATTCAACATTTAAATCAACAGTGCCTAGGTTCAAAAGATGGTGCAATTGACCCATAAAAGTCCGTGAACAATTTTTTATGTTTACTTTTACCTCTCCAATTTGCACTTTTGTGCTAACCATGGCCTTAATAGCACTCACTCTGTCCGCATACACATCCAAGTCCAACTGGCATTCAACTAGCAAGAATACAACATCAATACCCAGAACTTTTCACTTTGGGAAAATATGCGCGCCTTGCTCTCCACACAAAATCTGACCTGGTCCTGCAGACCGCTGAAGACAAGGTCAATTGCCATGGTCATGAACACCCTTGCGTTCTTTTGCGTCTCTTCATTGAGCACCTGGAGCGCAGAGTTGGTCTTGCTTGGCTGCCATTGGCCGTGACCACATAGCCAGTGCTTTTGTAGCTGCTGCTCGACACAGCCGACTTTCCCATTGAATCAAGATCTAGCAGCTGCATGTCCTTGTTGCTCACATTTCTGCCCTGACACATCAGCACGCCAAAGCAGCGCTCAATTTCCAATGAAGCATTGGTGATTTGTTGAATGTGAATGTTGATTTGTTTGTCGATGTTTTTTCTCAGCTTGAAAAACTCTTTTTCTCTTGGCACCAGCTGAAAAGTTTGGCTCTTGGGCTCCTCTTCTTTTATGTCCAATGTGGCGCTGAATATATACTGGTCGTCTTTGGACCCGTTCACGTACTTGAGAGCGTAGTCGCAAAAGTCAGGGTTTAGAGTGCTGGTGCTTTGGGTGGTCAGGTTTACCAGGTTGGACGAGCCGTAGTTGGTGAGCGAGCAGAGAAGGGAGCTCGCCACCGAGCTCAATTGGCCGGCTGTGCTGCTCAGACTTGTCTCGCTGGTTCGGTGCTGGCGCGAGCTTTGCAACTGTTGGTTTTGCCGGTTGAACACCGTCCAAAATGAGTACAATATTTTGCTCACTGCATCCACCAGGTTGCATCTGAAAACGTGACAAGAAAAAATGTAGTTGTCGCTTGAGTCGCCATGGCAGGTTGTGAATGCAAAGCAGTTGCTTTCGGAATTTACAAAATAAAACTCAAGAATGACAAATCCATTCAGCACATATTTGTCGTTGAACGGTGGAGTGGGCAGCGGCGAGCGCGTCTTCCTTCCCAGATCCGGCCTAACCTACTCCACTTGGCTCTACATCGACAAGTTCGCCTCCAACGCCAAAAGCCTCCATCCCATCCGACTGCTCATTCTGATCAAGCATTCCAAGCTAAAGGACACTCTCTCGTCTTGTTTGTGCGTCTACTTGAGTGCCAAGAACAACTCGCTGTTCGTCAACACGGACGAGTGTCTGCTGAACCAGCTCAAGCACGTCGAGGAGCTGAGTGACTCTTCGGTCAATTTCAACTGCTCGGAGCTGTTCCAAGAGGGCCAATAGCTGCATTTGGCCATAGTGCTGAGTCGGGCTGTGCTCAAGACGAGCACGTGAGTGCGTACGTGAACTGCAAGCTTGTGGGCAGCCAAGAATTGAGCTATTTGAATTCGATAGTTGTGGCGAACGGGCCGCCGTGCACGCCGTCATTGTTTCGCTGTCAGTCGGCGGTGGTGCCAACTCGTCGAAATGTTCGAAATGACAAATTTTCGCCGCGTCTACAACAAAAACGACAGCAAGGCCATTGGTAAACAAATTTTTTTGTTTAGATATATCAAAATTAAACTCAATTAACAGTTTTAATTTTTTAATAAATTATTTTAAACAAAAATTCAAATTGCAAACTGCAATTTTTCAAATTTTCTTTTTTATTTTTGAGCAAGATTGAACAAAATGAAAATGAGCAAAATTTTTACTTTGCCGAAAAAACGTCAAAAAAGTGTAATTTTTTAATGAAAATGAAACTAGTACTCCAAAACACCATTTATCCCATTTTTTTTTATTTTAGATTCTGAAATTAGATAGAATTCTGTAAAAAATGCGTGGAATAGTTTTTTATTTCTTTTTCTTTTTTATTGAATTTTTAAGATATTCACCTATATTTTGCTAAAATAGTATATTTCATTATATTTTCTATTAAAATAAAGCAAAAAGTTAAGATAAAACAAAAAAATATACTTTTTATTTTATGGCATGCATTCAAATGCTAGGTAAAAAATTAAAAATGCTAGGCTAATGGTTAAAAAAAATACTAGGAATAAAACAAAAATGCTAGGTAAAAAATTTAGAATGCTAGGTAAAAAAAAAACTAAGCCTAAGAATTAAAATGCTAGGTAGGTTATTTGAAATGCTAAAAGCTAAAATTAAAAATGTTTTGTAATAAATCAAAGTGCTAGGATAAAAAACAAGAGTGCTAGGTTGTTTGATAAAAATGATAAATTAAAACCGGAAAGAAGTAATGGAGGTGGCTTTAATTGAGTAATCGATAAAATAAATAAGACTGAATTGATAATCATTCTAATAGAAAACAAATAAATAAATATCATTCTAATAAAAAAAAAATGTGTTAAAGAGGAAAATGTTTAAAAAATAATGTGGTTTTACCTAATTATAAGCATTGTGAAGTTTTGTTCAAAAAGTTCAAGAAAAAATTTCTTAATTGAAATTTTTCGATGAATGAAAAAAAATTGCTCCTGTGTAAAATATGCAACAATGTGTAACAAAAGTTGTTACACCAAGTAGCCTTGAAAATAAATTCTGAAAGTTTTCTTCAAATTAATCATCGACTTTTAAAATCAATCGAATTTAAGACAATTTATTAGTCTTTGTAAAAAAAGAAGTTTTATTTGCAATATTTTAAAATTTTTGTAAGTGTTTAATTTTAAATTTCGAAATTTTTATTTCAAAATCAAATTAACATTCATTCAATTTTTTTGGAAAATCAATAATTGGTTAATTGAATTTTTTTTTTGTTTTTTTTTTGAGCAAGTCCTGTAACATTTTTTGTTACATAATGTGCTAAAGTTTTATTTTATCACTTCATTCTATTCAAAATATATTCGAATTTATAAAGTAAAATAAATAATAATATTTTTAAAGTAAAATTTTTTGATTTTTTGATTAAAAAATTTATGAAAAAAATTTTGAATTTGAAAAATTTCAAAGTTAAAGTAGAAATCTGGTCCATCGTCGGACTTCGAATCCGAATCGACCGAAAAGTAGTGGAGGTATTCAAAATGAATCTGAACGATGTTGAAAAATTTTTTCAATCTAACTTTGATTTTGAACTTCTTCTCTTGAATTCAAAAGATTTGGTTAGATATACAAAAGATGACTTTATTAATCGGATTACAGCGAATGTTGGTGATGAAGCGAAAAATAAGGTTAAGAAAGATAGTTTAAATTTGTTAAGACTTCAATTGGCTTTTAGAGTCTTGACAAAGTTTCATGTCAAGAAAGACATTCAAATTCAAAATCGGACCAAAGCGAAGCAGATGGCTAATGATATTTGGATCTTGCTAAACTCGTTTGTTGATGACCGATTAAGCGTAGAATGTAATGAAATTGTACTTCAAAACTCAAAAGTAAAAAAAGATAATTTAAACGCTACGAACGAAATGACATATGTGAATACAAATGATCTTTCGATATTAGATGACTCAAATAATGATCTTAGACAAATCTTAGTGAGAATGAAAAAAGAAATGGCCGATTTAAAAGAGTCAAACTTGAAGATTTTAGAAGCAGTTTCAAGTCTTAAAAAGGATAATATTCGATTAAAAAAAACGATTGATAATTCAAGCAAATTAAGAAATTTCAATTTAATGAATAATGATAAGATAGTGATTGATAACTCAAATGATGTTATTGAGGAAGTTTTTGAGCCTGAGTTTGTTCAACAGGGTTCTAAAAAAATTAATGTAACTAATGTTAGTAAACAAAATGAAGCCTCTTATTCGAGTGCAATCAAAAATTCGAGTCATAAATCGGTAGAAAATCGAGCTAAACTAGTCAAAAAAAAGTTTGTAGTTGGCTCGCTTAAATCAGCAACGTTGGGTGCAGCTTCAAAGCCACCTAAAATACTGAAACGTTTTGACTACTATACTGGTTTTTGGTCATTAAATAGTGATGAGGCAAGTGTTACGGAGTTTATCAACAAATTTGCAACAGTAGAAAGTATAAGAGAGTTAAAAATAAAAAATGACTAATATAAATCTTTTCACTTTACGGTTAGTAGCATTTACATGGAAAAAGTTCTAGATCCTGATAACTGGCCAGATGGAATCAGAGTCAAGCGTTATTTTGAAACAAAAATAGTAAAAAAAATTAATGGTGAAAAATCGACTGAAAACACTAGTTATAATAAATTAATTAATGGGAACTATGATGTGGCTACCAAAAAGCAAAGTGCTTGTGCGAGTATGGTTGGAGGCTCAAGTGCTATTAGAGACGTATTTGGTACTTTTGGAGTTAGTGCTAGCTCTACTAATGTTGTTCTTACTAGAGTCGAAAATGAAACCGAAGAGAGTAGAATAAAAAAAAGAATTAGATCAGAGGATGATGAAAATGGTGTTGACGTGATAGGTGATCTTTTGAAAAAAAAACACCAGCAGACTAATCAGTCAAATGGTCAGCAAGCATTGAGTATTACATCTGACACAAGTGTAGAAAATTCAATGGAACATGAGAATAATTAGCTTTAATTGTCAAAATTTTTAAATCAAATAGAGTCATTATTGACAAAATTATACAAAACTACGATATTGTTTTCTTATGTGAGCATTGGCTAAATTCTGAAGAGCATTATCTCTTAACTGAACGATATAATAATCATAAACTTTTTTTTCAATCAGACATGGACATTGGTGCAGTTGATAATAGGGGGAGACCATATGGTGGTAAATGCTGGCTTGTCAAAAAAACTTTTAATGTAATTGAATACGATTTTTTTAACTCAAACTATGCGTTACTTAGAGTTAGCATTGGTTCCAAAAATCTCAATTTTGTAGGTGTTTGGGTCCCATTTGATAATGGTAGCAAAGAAAGGTTAGTCAATTTTAAGTCATTTATATCTAGTCTGGAAAGTATTCTTGATGATTATAACAATGAAAGTGTAATTTTATTAGGTGATTGGAATTGCGATCTCAATCGTGACAAAAAATCTGACAAATTACTCAAACGATTTTTAACTAAAAATGAAATATTGGACTGCCATTCTTTGTTTGAATCTAAATTAGATTTTACTTATAAGAAAAAAGAATATAGATCAAGAATTGATCACATTTTCATTTGTTCAAGAGATAAAGAGTTAATCAAAGAATATAATGTTATGGATGAACCTCAAAATTTTAGTGATCATAATGCCATATCTTGTGTAATTGATACTAACTTAGTGTGCGATTGTAGTTCAAGTGAGGCAACAAATGTCAAGTTCCATCATTTTGATTGGAAAGATCAAGTTTTTGCTGAAATGTATCAACGTTATCTAAATGATAATCTGAACTGGTTGGTATCAAAAGTTGAAGAGATTAATGTGTCTTTAAACAAATTGGCCTGTGTTAATCTAATTGATGAAATTTTTATTAATTTGCCACGTATTTTCTTAAAGTCAGCCAGACAAGCTGAGAAAATTCTAAAAAAGTCAACAAAGAAAAAAATTATCCCTAATTTTGATCTTCAGGAAAACACTGAAATAAATAAATTACTTTCCGAAACCAGACAACTTTATGCTGAGTTTGAGACATCTAACTATAATGATTTTGAAATTAGAAAACAAATTAATTGGCGAAAGAAAAAGTTTAAACATTTAGTAAGAAAAATTTCTTATGAACAAGAAAAGAAGAAAAGTGTCAATTTGAGTAATCTTAGGAATTCGAGCAACCCTAAATTTTGGCGTACAATAGCAAAATATAGACGGAATAAAGCGTGCGTCAATAAATGTTCAAAAGAAATAAGTATGGCCGATTTTGCTAATTTTTATTCAGATTTATTTTCTCATAATGGTAAAATAAATTCAAGAAAACAAAATGATATCAAAGACTCGGTAAGGAGTTATCACTTTAGTATAACTGATTTAGTATATGATGATGCGACTGATCAAGACGAGATAAATTCAATTATACAAAAATTGAGTAGAAACAAATCAGCTGGTCTCGAAAATATTTGTAATGAGTTTTTTATAAATGGTGCATTGAACGAATTCAATATTTTTTTTAACTTGGTACTTTAACAAAGTGATTTGCTTTGGTTATATACCAAGGAGTTTTAATATTTCAGTTGTCACACCGAAACCAAAAAAAGGGACAATGATTACACCGTCCGATTTTAGACCTGTGTCTGTATCAAATACTATTGCCGTTATCTTAGAGAATGTAATTCTTAACAAAATGGAATGTTTGAGTTGTATACATACAAATCAATTTGGATACAAAAAGAAATTGTCCAGTAAACATGCGTATTTTTTTGTAAATGAAGTGGCGAACTATTACAAAAAAAATGGTTCTAAACTACATGTTTTGAGTTTAGATGCTACTAAAGCATTTGATAAGATGTGGAGAGATGGCCTCTTTTACAAGTTAATCGATAAAGTTGCTAAACCAATTTGGCGAAATTTGTACAACTACTATAATTTGTCGAAAATTGTTGTCAAGTATGATGGTCAATTAAGTGAAATATTGGACTGTACTGAGGGAGTGAAACAGGAATGAGTTCTTTCCCCTTACTTGTTTAACTTTTTAATTAACGAACTTTTAGAAAATTGTACCAACCTTAAGATTGGTTCCTGCTTAAATGGTCTTAATTTATCTATCATTGCGTATTGTGATGATATTATAATCCTCTCACCCTCTTATGGGCATGCCATGAGGTTATTGGAAGATTGTTTCAAATTTGCAAAAGAATAGAAAATGGAATTCAATCCCAGAAAATCAGTTAGCCTTACTTTGACCAAATCGGGTGTGAATTGTCAGGAAAAGTTTTCAATAGATAATGTTCAATTGTCTAATGTAGATGGTTTTGTGTATTTGGGTCTTCCATTTGGTAGCAACTCATTCATAACAGATTTTAAAGAAGAAAAGTGGAGAAAAGTTGAAAAAAGTTTTTATTCGTTATATGGGCTTGGGTGCAAACCAATGGTCTCAAATCCTTACCTAATTGGATTTTTATTTAAACAGTTTTGCCAGTCTATTTTTAGACATGTACTTGACAACATTTTAACTCCAAATAGTATGCTGAGTGAACTGGACACAAGACAGAGTTTATTACTAAAAAAAATTATTGGACTGAAAAAAGTTTACCCATGTGAGTCCTTTGTATGATGCGCTTAAGTTGGAATCAGTTAGTAAGATCTATTTTAAACATAAAGTTTATTTTTTAGAACAGTTGATGAGATGCCCATTATGTAAAGAAGTTTTCCACTTTATTCGTGAAAGTCAAACCACTTCTGACAAGAAAAATACATCGTTTTGTGAACAACTTAAGCGTTTAGAAAAGCGCTTGTTTATCAACTGCTTAGAGTATGAATCAAAAATTGTGAAAGCTTTGATTTCATTTAGTTTTAGAAGTCTCAAAGTGGGCCTTGTAGACTCTGTTAAATTTGTTTTATCAATTGATTTTTATAATATAAATGTCAATGTGACTTAAATAAATAATAATAATAATAATAATAATAATATTCAAAATATATTCGAATTTAAGATTTTGAACTGAACTTTTTGAACGAAACTTCACAATGCTTAATTATATCAGTGACAGTGATACAAGTGATGGTTAAAATGGTGTAGAAAAAATAGTAAAGAAAAAAAAATATTTTAGGTATAAATATATATTAAAGAATAGTTTTGAAACAACAGAAGAAGCTTTCCAATCAATATACTCAACAGTTTGGGCCAAATGGTACATAAATTCTTGTGCTGATGGTCAAAAAGTTTATTATCGATGTAAATTATCAAAATTTAGAGAAAAACAATGCGAAAAAAAATTATATTTGCATTATTTGAGCGATAGTTTCAAAGTTAATGCTTATGAATCAGTACAATCAAACGCAATGCTTTTAAAGAATTCTATAACTGTTCACAAATGGTAATGTGCTCCTGTCACATGTTCAGGGCAGTAGTTAAATCTATGGAAGCTAAGGTATCAAATGAAATCGACAGTGAATCAATTAAAAAAGATATTCGAATATTACAAATTTCTGCATCTAGAGATATATTTCAGAAAGAAATTCCTTTATTTATAAAGAAATGGAAAAAATATCAAGATTTTGTAGTTTATTTTCAAAAAGAATGGGTTGACACTTAAGATGGCTGGTATGAAGGTTACACAAATGTAAAGTTTGGTGCATAACAATACCAGATGATGGCTCAAATGGAAATTGGAAAAATGGATCATGCAATTGTCCACATTTTATGAAAAATTATATTTGTAAACATCTAGTTGGTCTAGCAATGCAATTAAAATATATTAAAGTTCCTGCTGCTGCGAAAGATGTTCCAATCGGAGAAAAAAGAGAACGTGGTCGTCCAGCCAAAGCATTGCAAGCTCTTATGAGACAATATAAATTTTTTTTATACTTTTTTAATTTGCTTAGTTATTGTTTTATTTTACCTGAAGAATTTTTTTTTATTACAACATAGCATTTTCTCCAATTTTCCTAGCATTTTTTTTTAAATTTACCTAGCATTTTTTGTTTTTTAGCTTGAAAAACCAAAAATACCTAGCAAAAAATACTTTTTTACTTAGCTTTTTACCTACCTAGCAAATTAAATTTTTTACTTAGTGAATTTTTTTATTAACCTAGCGTTTTCAGTTTTTTAACTAGCGTAATTAATTTAAGCCTTATTTTATATTTCTCAATTAATTATTGTTACTGATAAAATGGACATTTTCTAAAAGCTGGTATTTTAATATAGTTATCTCGTTTGGCAATACATCAAGTGGCTTTACTCAATAATTTAGGTATTTTAACTTTACAGGGACTGTTATCAAATGTTTAAAAGCACATATCTTTTTCATTTAGAATTCAAATTAAATTGTATTTGAGAAAAAAATATAACTGGATATATTTATTTAAGTTAAAAATATTCTTCAAATTTTAAACACTCTTTATATGTATGAGCTAGTCGATTTTTTTTATTTGCCAAAATTTGTATTAATAATTTTTTATAAGAAATCTTTTTTTTCCGGATCCGCCTTTTAGTACTTTAATCCGATCAAAAACAATCCGTTTTTTAGGTATAACCTATCTTGGTTTTGCTTTTTTTATTAAAAAAAATAGAGAAAAATGATTTACTTAAAAAAAAGAAAAATCCTTTGATTGTAAGCAACGAAATAGATATCAGTTGAATTAACCATATTTCAATGTCAAAAGTAATTAAAATAAATACATCAAGATTTTAACAATAAAAATTACAAATAAAAATCGAAAACTAAATAAAAAAGTAAAATTAGAAACATTTAAATTACAACACTGGCTATGGCTTCAGCTATTCCCAATTCCATCTCGGATTCAGAAGTGCCAATTGGAGAAAAACATAAAACAGACAGACCAAAAAAAGTAATGTTTTTTCATACTTTTCTAATTTTGTTTGAAAGCATAAAATGAAAAACATATGGTTTCATTTTTTTTCCTTGAATTAACAAAATAAAATAAAAAAAAAATCAACTTAATGTTGCAAGCTTTTGCATACTTGAAATTAAATTATTTTGAAATTTAGTGAAATAGAACGGGTCTAATTTTTATCAGTAAATTAAAAAAAAAATATTGAAAATTTGTTTTTTAACTTTTAAATGATTCATTTAGATTTGAATTTAAGTTCAATCGTTGACAAACTTGCTTATTTCTGTTATTTAATCTAATAAATTTATTTTTTTTTTCAATTAAATTAAATTCTTTATTGTTTGAAAATGTAAAAAAAATTTTAAGAAAAAAAAAATTTTTAAATAGATTCTGGTTAGCTCAGAATGGATCAAAGTCCTTCTTTTCAGTCCAACGTAAATAATATATTGTTTTAATTTTATAAGACGAAAAAAATTATTTCTGCTTTAAAATAAATAAAGTTAATAAAAAAAAAAATTTTTAACTACTTAAAAACCGTCAAAGATAAATTTGACTGGGTCATTTCCACTAAAAATCAACTGTGAAATCTTAGGTCAATTTTAGTTTGTTGTTAGTTTATTTTGATTAAAAGTATGATTTAGATCTTGGAGCAGAGAAAAGTATTTAGTTTTGAGATTTTGAGGTAAGTATTTAATTTTAAAGTGCCTTATCTTGCACTTGTTGATTATAATTAATTCGGTTAAGAAGATTAATATTTTTAAATATTTTTGATTCTTTTTATTCTTATTTTAAATATGAAAGAACTTTAGCAAATAAATGAAAACTTAAATAATAAAATTAAAAGTGGATTTAAAACAGAGTTGTTTAAAACTAAAATATTAAATATATACAGTTAGATAACTAAATTTAAATGAAATAAATATTTAATTATTAAATTAAATAAAAAAAAATAAAAATGGTTAATGACCCAAAATTATTTTAAAATTTATTAATCTATTTTGTTTTGTCCATTTAATTAATTTATTTAAATAATAATTTAAAAGACATAGTAAAAATAAATTAAAAACATAAAGAAATTAGCACCAATTCATAAAGCATTAAGTATTTCTTTTATCTAAAATTAATCTAAGCTTGTTGACCGATAGGCTTTAAAAAAATTTAATGATAAATAAAAGCAAATAGATAAAAATACAATTTGATTGAGACAATATAAATTTTCAAAAAAGGCTTGGAAATAATTAAATTCTACAATTTAAAACTTGAACTGATAAAAGATTTTTTTAATAATATAATTTTCAATTTTTTTATTTTAAATTAATTTACTCAAATGCTACTTTAATATTTGAATGAGGTTAATACGAAGAAAAATAATTATTTACACCATCATCACTCTGTTTTTAATACTATTTATCTTTTTAATAACCAAAGACAATCGCAAAATATTAACACAAAAAATTGTCTATCAAGAAATAGAAGATAACATTTTCGATTCCAATAAGTTTATTGTGAATGAGTATGTGACACAATACTCGGCAGTTTTGAGTCACAAAAAATATAAATATGAAATAGAGACAATGATTTTTATGGAAAAATTCCGCGTCAGGAACCTTAGATGCCTAGCTTGGTTTGACAACACTGTGTATATAATTCCTACTTCAGACTACCTGGCTGTTAATCTGATGCAAACAAAATACAACATAGAATACTTGTTTAAAGTAAAGTGTAGTTTGGAAAAAATTGACCACAACATGTCCAATGTGCATGTAGCATTAATCGATTTGACCAACTTCAATGACCCATTCAATCAGCTAAAATACATCCAATTCCATAAACCAGTTCTATTCAATGCCAACAAAGAAAAGAAAAAATCAATTGTAAACTGTGTTCACACAGTAAGTATTTTAGATGCAAAAAAAGAAAAAAACATGGTCAATTGGATCCAGTTTCAGCAAAAAATTGGCTATGATAAAGTAGTCATGTATTTCATGAATGTGTCTGCTAATTTCACTAATTTTTTGGTCAAAAAATTTGGCAAATTTGTTCAAATAATCGAATCATGAAACATCGGAGAGAAAAATTTGCGGATGGCACCGAAAGATGCTCTCCATGAATTACAGTAATTTGTTCAGAAAAACCCTCTTGGAACATTGTTTAAGATCAATTAAAGTAAATTTTGGTATCGAGGATGATTACGTAAAAAATTCCCATGAACGTCTTTGTTCCAATGATTGTTTGATGAAATCAAAATTTGAGTATGAATATTTGACAAATTTTGATTTTGATGAGTTCATATTTCCGCGCATGTACCACACTAAAAGGGTGACAGAATTAACCACTGGCCAAAACTGCACCGACACAATTTTTTCCAAAAAAGTAAACATGTACCAGTATGTTAAGCGATTAGAGTCCATTTACGGAAATAATATAGCCAGTTTTTTATTTGAAAATGTCAACATGCTAACAAAGTTTTGGTTAGTAAAAGATAAAATTTTAGAGTCTAAAAAATTCGAAAATTTTACATATAAAGTAGACAATCTTAATATTGAATTGGAAGTTAATTCTTATAATGATAAAATGTATATTTCCTCATACCAAAATAATAAGGACTTTTTTGAGTGCATGAATTCAACAATAATAAAAAATAATTGTTTAAGCTCGAAATGGAACAATTACTTTGGTGTTTTGGTTAATAACAGGCATGGAAAGTCAATTTACAATACCGATCTAACTTTTTCCTATAATCAGCATTATTCATCTTACATAAAATGGTATTCATTTCGAGTCACGGTCTCGCTTAATCATGGATTTGTAAGTCACTTTAGAGACACTAAACTTGGTTGGAAAAACCGATATTCGGTGCAAAATTTGTTTATTGATTCTGAGTATTATGAGTTTTTGTTCAAGAATTCTAATTATTTTACTTAAAAATAAAATTTTTACTCTAAATATTAAATTAGATTTTTAAAATTAGGGGTGTTCAACAGTACATTGAATGTATCAGCTGCTACAATTTACAAAACAAATTTTGAGGAAAAAATTGGAAAAAAATACTATAGGATTTTTTTGTTTTTATTTTAAAATTGAAAATGCCTTCATTTAATAAATTTAACCAAATTCCAGTCTTTTAATTCCTTTAACTGTCTAGATTTTTGAAAGCTTTACAACATATGGTAACGTCTAAAAGGGTTATGTATTAATAAGGTGAGCAAATTTGAAAATAACTAGCGAGTGTAGAATAAAAAATATGACAAAATTAATTTTATCATAAAAAAATTTTTATTTAACAAAGGATTTAAATTTTTTTTTTAATTATAACTGAATTCTCCTATTTTGAAAAAATAATATCAGATCCTTATCTGATTATTGAACTATATGACGACGTATGAAATCGAGCCTAGAGCGAACAGTCTTGGCATGGTCTTGTACAACCTTTGGGTTCATATTGCTCAGGCAAGTGCGAATTTTGTTTATTGATTCTGAGTATTATGAGTTTTTGTTCAAGAATTCTAATTATTTTACTTAAAAATAAAATTTTTACTCTAAATATTAAATTAGATTTTTAAAATTAGGGGTGTTCAACAGTACATTGAATGTATCAGCTGCTACAATTTACAAAACAAATTTTGAGGAAAAAATTGGAAAAAAATACTATAGGATTTTTTTGTTTTTATTTTAAAATTGAAAATGCCTTCATTTAATAAATTTAACCAAATTCCAGTCTTTTAATTCCTTTAACTGTCTAGATTTTTGAAAGCTTTACAACATATGGTAACGTCTAAAAGGGTTATGTATTAATAAGGTGAGCAAATTTGAAAATAACTAGCGAGTGTAGAATAAAAAATATGACAAAATTAATTTTATCATAAAAAAATTTTTATTTAACAAAGGATTTAAATTTTTTTTTTAATTATAACTGAATTCTCCTATTTTGAAAAAATAATATCAGATCCTTATCTGATTATTGAACTATATGACGACGTATGAAATCGAGCCTAGAGCGAACAGTCTTGGCATGGTCTTGTACAACCTTTGGGTTCATATTGCTCAGGCAAGTGCGAATTTTGTTTATTGATTCTGAGTATTATGAGTTTTTGTTCAAGAATTCTAATTATTTTACTTAAAAATAAAATTTTTACTCTAAATATTAAATTAGATTTTTAAAATTAGGGGTGTTCAACAGTACATTGAATGTATCAGCTGCTACAATTTACAAAACAAATTTTGAGGAAAAAATTGGAAAAAAATACTATAGGATTTTTTTGTTTTTATTTTAAAATTGAAAATGCCTTCATTTAATAAATTTAACCAAATTCCAGTCTTTTAATTCCTTTAACTGTCTAGATTTTTGAAAGCTTTACAACATATGGTAACGTCTAAAAGGGTTATGTATTAATAAGGTGAGCAAATTTGAAAATAACTAGCGAGTGTAGAATAAAAAATATGACAAAATTAATTTTATCATAAAAAAATTTTTATTTAACAAAGGATTTAAATTTTTTTTTTAATTATAACTGAATTCTCCTATTTTGAAAAAATAATATCAGATCCTTATCTGATTATTGAACTATATGACGACGTATGAAATCGAGCCTAGAGCGAACAGTCTTGGCATGGTCTTGTACAACCTTTGGGTTCATATTGCTCAGGCAAGTGCGAATTTTGTTTTCGAATTTCTTAAGATTTTTGGCCTTCCAATCGCCCTCATAAACTTTTGCTTTCAAATTTACCCACAAATCTTCGATTGGTAGTGCTTTTGGTACGTTTGCTGGATTCACTTATTTGGCAACAAACCTCATATTTTTATCTAAAAGAGTACTGCTATGATTATACGTACTATCACGTAAAATTACGTAAAATTACCATAATTAAGTAAAAAAAGGAAATTTACAGGATTTTCCCAGAATTTACGTAAAAATCCCTGAAATTACGTAAATTTTTGTAAAAAGCGAAATTCCAGAAAATACTAACTTTTTTGAGAATTTTGACATTTTTTGACTTTTTTAAATTTTTTTGGCCTGAATTCGAAAAAATAAATTACTTATTTTTTAACGTAATTTTTCGTAAAATTTTATTTGAAAATGGTAATTTTTAGTAAAAAAAGTAAAATTTTTAAAATTTTTTATGGAATTTTCTTTTCTTTTTATCATTTTTAAAGTTGTCGCCAGCTTTTCTCTAAGATTCTTTGAAATTAGAATTTTTTGGCACCAGCTTCAACAAATCTTTTTTAGCAAAAACAATTAAAAATTAAAGCTGCTTTGTTTTTTATTAAAAAACTTACTTTTTAACAAAAAACGTCGGACAAACCGTCAAAAAATGAGTGATTGTTTTCATTTGCATTAATACCATTAAACGCAATAAAGCGCGAAAAATAAACAAAATTAAAATTTTTTTTCAGGTTTTTATCTAACTTTATTTTTTTTTTAAAAGTTAAGTATTTTAATAAAAAAAAACAGCTTTAATTTCAATTGTTTTTACTAAAGTGGGTTTGTCGAAGCTTCTACCAAAAATTTTAGTTTCAAAGAATCATGGAGAAAAGCTGGCGACAGCTTTAAAAAAGATAAAAATAAAAGAAAAGAAAATTCTGTAAAAAATTTTAAAAAAAAATTAAAAATTTTACTTTTTTTTATTAAAAATAACCATTTTCAAATAGAATTTATCTTAAAATTAAGTGAAAAAAAAAAATTTTTTTTTTCGAATTCAGGCCAAAAAAATTTTAAAAAAGTCAAAAAATGTCAAAATTCTCAAAGAAGTTAGTATTTTCTGGAATTTCGCTTTTTACAAAAATTTTCTTAATTTTAGGTATTTTTCGGTATTCGGGTATTCTGTACCAAATTCACACAGTGAGATGATGCTCAGTCGAGCCAAAGTAAAGTTTCAAGGCTAATCAACTGTCTAGGGCCCTTATCTATTGAAAAGACTGATCAACTCTTCATTTATTTCAATTAAAATAAATAATTCATTAAAATACAATATATCAAAATGTTTTTATATAAAAAAATTATTCAAAAATAAATCATCTAAAATTTAAATTTAAATTATCAAAACTCTTAATTGATTGATTTTTCGTAAATCAAGTTAATATTATTATCAGTTAATTAAAAAAAAATTTGTTTTTTAACTTTTAAATGATTCATTTAGATTTTAATTTAAGTTCAATCGTTGACAAACTTGCTTTTTTCTGTTACAGTACCGATTTGACAAGTGGATTTCTGGTTATTTTAAAAATAAGTAAAATTAAGTAAAATTACGCAAAATTGGTAAAAATGAAAATTCCCGATTTTTTGAATTTTTTATTTTTTTCTAATAAATTTTGAAAAAATTTTTTATTAAATAAGATTTTACCAAAAGTTACTTTTTTTACTTTATTTTACTAATTTTTAAGTAAATATTTGTAAAAAAGGTAAAAAATGGTAAAAAAAGAAGAAATTTTTAAAAAAAAATATCAAGACAAAAAGAATATTATAAATTAATAGCATATTTTAATCATTTGATTTATTTGGCTTGATTGACTTTGACCTTGCGTTTTTAGGCTATCTCTCGCTCTATCTTAGGCCAGGTCAAACGCTGAATCTTTTGGCACATATTTCTTTAATTTTCCTTAAATCCAAGTTTAAAAAAAAATAGCATAATTTGCATTATAATAATAAGCATTTGATAATCTGCCTAATTTGAAGTTTGTTACACTGAATGTGTGAATTCACACTTTGAGTCAATTTTTTTACATCAATTATCTTTCCATTTTAATTATTTTTGCAAAAACCACTAAAAATTTAAATATATAAATGTTTGCAGATGATATATGATAGATCGAATCAAGATGGATCGAGTACCAAACTCAATTGTGTAATTGCTGCCATACTATTTCTACTTTTTCTCCTGAATCATCAAATATTTAAAAATATGTATTCAGTTACTCTCTATCAAAATTTATCTAATTTCAATTTTGATATTTATCTCCTTTTTAACTTATATTATTTTTACTTTATTTTTTTCTTATTTTTTATTTTTTGATTTTATTATTTTTTTTTTAATCTGGAGGAGCTTGAGCTCAGTTAAAAAGTCAAACAATGAATTAAAGCAAGAACCGGAAGAGATATCAAATCTTCTAAATAAATGTTTTCAAGATGATTTTGTTATTGAACAAGATGGTTAGCTTCCTCCTTTTGAAGTTGAATTTAATGAAAACTGGTCAGAATATATCGACATTGAGCCAAATGTCATTAGTTATGAAATGATTTTCAATTAAATTACAAGACCTGAATCAAAAATAATCATATGGTGTAGACAAGCTTCATCCGTTATTGTTAAAAAACTGTGCAGAAGCCTTTACTGTTCCTTTAACTTTGATTTTCAGCGAATCATTATCGAATAGTCAGCTTACAATACAATTCAGATCAGCAAATATTACTCCATTGTATAAAAAAGGTGATAAATCAACGGCAAGCAATTATCGTCCTGTGTCTTTAACTTCAATTCCTTGCGAAATAATGGAAAGCATAATAAGAACAAAAATGGAAGACTATCTTTATAAGAATAATATTATATCTAAAGAACAGCATGGATTTGTTAAGAAAAAGTCATGTGCATCTAATCTTCAGCAAACTCTAGATTTCATCTCAATGAGTCTAGACAAAAGTATTCCTGTTGATGTGATTCTGCTAAATTTTGCGAAAGCATTTGATACTATTCCGCAAAGACGACTAATAGCTAAATTGAAAGCGTAAGGCTTTGATGGTCTGACACTAAAATGGATTGAAGCTTTCTTGAAAAATAGAAGACAACGAGTTATTCAAGGTGAAATTTTGTCGGATTGGGTTGAGATTTTAAACGGTGTACCACACGGGTCAGTGATTGGTCCACTTTTGATCGTTTTGTGTATCAATGATCTACCAAAAGGAATAGAGAATGTTGTGAAATTGTATGCAGATGATACTAAAATTTTCTCGCCAACGGTATTAGAAATAAGCGCCTCGAAGCTACAATCAGATTTAGATTTAATTTTCAAGTAGACTCAAGATTGGCTACTTCTCTTCAACACATCAAAATGTGTAGTTATGCATTATAGTCATAAAAACAAAGAATTTCCTTATTTTATTAATGGAAAGCAGTTATCAAAGTAAGAAACCGTAAGAGATCTTGGAGTTATTTTCAATACAAATCTTAAATGGAAAAATTAAATGATAGAGGCTACAAACAAAGCAAATCAAATGTAAGGTCGCACCAGGAAGTCATTCGCTCGTTTTGATTGTACGTTATTAAGATCTTTGTATTTAACTTTTGTTCGTCCTCTTTTGGAATTTGTGGTGCCTTTTTGGTCTCCAATTCTCAAGTCTGACTGTGATAATGTTGAAAGGTTCAACGCAGTGCTACGAAATTTGTTTCGTCAATTAGAAATAAACCGTACGAAAGCAGATTGAAGGCTTTGAACATTCCAAATCTGGTGGAAAGAAGAAAAAGAGGTGATCTAATTCAAATATACAAGTTCATGCATGGAATAGAATCGGTTGAAAAAATCAACAATTTAAATGTCACAAAAAACCAAGGAAGTGGTCACTGTCTCAAATATCACTAAGAAATATCAAGGCTCCAACATAGAGATAACTTTTTTTTCAACAGAACCGCTAATATATGGAACTCGCTGCCAAATGAATTAGTTGAAGCCGCCAATGTTATCAGCTTTAAAGCAGGCATTGATTGCTGGATGAGCAGCAATCAATCACATCAGCTGTCTTAGTGTGCCTTATCAGCACTCTCGCTGGCTACCCAGCTACAGTCAATACTACTTCCACTACTACTGCTACTAAATAAATGGTGTATTTTAATAAAAAAGATGTGAATTGGGGACTTTGAAATTCATGATCATGATCACATGATCAAAACTTAAATAATTAAAAGTCCCTATTAAATTATGAAATAAGCTTTTGTTTTTTCTCTTTTTAAGTAAACATTAAATTTAAATATTTTAAATTAAATGATTGATAATTGAATGATTGAATTGATTCTTCTAAAATGAAAACTTTGGTGACAAATTTAAAATCCATATTGAGTTATCTAAATTACGGCTCAAACAAACTTTAAATGTAATAAAGTAAAATTTTTTATCTCAAAATTTCAAGTTTTAATTAATATTCAATTTTTTAATCAAAATTTTATTTTTTTCTAGTTAGAGATTAAACAAATTATGTTTTTTAAAGTTTACTCATTTTTTGTTAAAAAATTGATGAAATTTTTTTTTTCGAATCTAAAACTTAATATTTTGATTTAAAATTTACATTTGATCATGAACTTTAATTTGCCATTAATTGGTCTAAGACTTTTTGCATGATTTTGGCAAATAAGAAAACTGTGATCCCAGGAAAAATTAAAATAAGCGAAAAAGATTTATTTATTATAAAGAAAATTTTTTTAAAGATTCTATAGTTGATAAAGATCTTAATTTTACAAAATTTGTATGTAATTTATTTAAAGGGTATTTTATCTTGCAACTTAAGTAAAAATTCAATTTCTTAAGAACTTTATTCTTCCGTATTTTGATTTTTTTTCTTTTAAATTATTTCTCAAAGGAATCAATCTTTAAATTAGCAAAGAGTTATTACTAATCTTTCATTAAACTCTTAAATTTTTAATATGAATCAAATAACTTTAATGAAATAAAATTTTTTTCTGAATAATATGGTATTTATTCATTCCAACATAGGATGGGGTAAAGGGTGATTCATTTTTCTTTAAATATTTTTTTAATTACTCACCCTTAAATTTTTTTTTAACTAAGCATTTTAAATCTTATTCCTTGTATTTTTTTTTTCAACATTAGCCTAGCCGAGATTTGAAGGTCAGTATTTAATCGTCAAGTGCTTTATCTTGCACTTGTTGATAATTATTAATTCGGTTAAGAAGAAGATAATTATTTTAATCTATATTTTTTAATTTTTTGATTTTGATTTTAAATCTGAATGAATTTTATAAAGTAAATAAATATTTTAATAATAAAATTAAGAGTGGATTTAAAGCAGAGTTGTTTAAAACTAAATTAAGGTTCGCGCGTAGCAAAACTACAGCACTTTCTGAATTTCAGAAAATCGACTTTAAAATATTAATCTTCATACTTGAAAATCATGAAAAAATGATTTTTTAGGTTTTGTCAAAAAAATTGATTCCAGCCCCCTCATAGATAAAAAAAAACAAAATTTACAGGTTTTTTTACGAGTTTTTGGGCGTTTTTAAGAGAAATATACAGTTAAGGGAAATTTTAACTTTGGAATTATATAGATTAGCTAATGAGGTGTCTGAAAATGTGCCACATTGTTAATGGAACGGCTAATTAATCATTGAGCCGCCTAATTCACACGAAAGAACGGCAAATTTTATGAGTGGACCGGTCATTTTAATAAATTAATTTTAATTAAAAATTTTTTGATATCATATTTAAATGTCTGTTGCAATGAAAAATTTTCCCTTAACTGTATATTTCCCTTAAAAAAACCCAAAAATCGAGTGCCACGCCCACCACATCGACTTTTGACCAAAACAATGTTCATATTCGTGATCAGCATGGTCAAATACCCTCAAAAAATCAAAAAAAAAAAGATTTTAATACAATTTTTGTTTAAAAACTTCAATAAACTTTATTTTTTTCAATTTTTTGTAAAATGCCTCATTTTGAACACTTTTTTTAAGAGATATAAAAGAGTTAATAAAAAAAGTGGTCTCAATATTTTGTTCAGAATTTTTTCTAGTTTCAGAATTTGTATAAAAATAGCCGCGGACTAGATACAAAATAGGATAGGAAACCGTGGGCTATATACAAAAATAGTGAAAAAATACCATTTTTTTACGGGTATATTTTTTGTTAGTAGATAATCATTTTTTTTAGTAGATATTTTTTTTTAATAAAAATTAGATAAAATCAATGCGAAGTAGATAATAGTTTTTAATAGTAGATATTTATTTTTTCAAACATAGATAATTAAAAAAAACATAAGAAAAACAGAAAGAAAAATTACCTTGAATAAAACAAACAAAGTAATTGACACTTAATTTCTTAAATTTTTTGACGGCTGCTCACTTTCATTATTAGAATTTTTTGGTCTTCCACGTTTACGTTTCTCAGAAATTTGAATATTGTTTTCGACTAGATCTTGGACTGCTGAATTTGAAGCCAAAAGAAGTTGATTTTGATGAGAGACATTAAAGATTTTTATTTTATTTCATTTTTATTTTATTTTTTTAATTTTTAACTTATTCTGAAGGAGCTCTAGCTCGGTACAGAAAACAAATAAATAAATAAAAATAATAAATAAAATTATCTACTAAAAAAAACATTTATCTACTAACGAAAAACTAGGCCATTTTTGGATAGTTTACATTTAGAACCGTACTTGAAACCTCTTGTTGGACTTCGTGTTGATTTAGATTGTCTAACTGCCTGTTAATTGGATCAATCGAATTTCTTTCTAAAGCTGATCTGGCTTTTTTTTTCGACCTTTTTTGCATTGCCTTCGATCGCTAAGTCCAAACCCGGGAATTTGTTTAAATTCAAAAAGTGCGAAGTTCCGATTGTGTGCTTGCATTTGAAGTTTTTTTGCCAATAATGACATGAACAAGTACTCGATTCCCAATTTTCCGAATCGATTTTAACAGTAATAAATTTCATACTCCATTCCAACAACTCATCAAGATCATGCCAACCATCTTCTTTTATCCAAAACTCTTTGCACTATGCCTTTGTAATATCGGACGTCGATTCAGAAGTTGTACACATGTAGAACTGAATGCCTTCTTGCAAATATTTGACTATTCGTTTTCTCAATTTTACCCAATTGTAACCGAATGTCCATTCTCTAGTTGAAATGATCGGCTTTAACTCAAATTTTTTTGTAGTTTTTTAAAGTTTAATTCATTGAATAGTATATCAAATATGTTTAGCTTAATATATTACGCAATTTAGAAATTAATTTAATTAAAACTGGTAATTTTTTGAAGTGTAAGTGTCAAAAAACAAAAAATTAGCACTTTTATGATAAATATCTACTTCAGAAAACAATTATCTACATTTGAATAAAAATATCTTTTGAATACTATTTTTATCTAATTAAAAAGATTATTTATCTACTATTTATTTTATCTACTTTTTAAAATCAATAGTAGAATACTTCATTTACCTAGTAGGGTTCATCTCTTAGACAATTTTTAAGCTCAAAAATGTCCCGACATTGTTTTGCTCAATGAATTAAAGATAGATAAGAGTGAGACAAATATTTATCTTGATTTTCAAAATTATCAGTTCTTAACAAAACCACGCAACAAGTACGGAGGAGGAGTAGCTATTTTAATTAAAGAAGGAATCGAATTTATACAAGATTTTTCTTACGAGGAATTCAATTCCGAACTCCTTTGTATAAAAATGAACTTAGGAAAGAATAATGAATTGTTTGTATTTAGTCTTTATAATCCACCCAATGTGCTTCTGAACTTTGAGTTTTTTAAAACAGTTAATAAAACATGTAGAAAATACATTTTAGGTGGTGATCTAAACGCTAGAACAAAGCAAATAGGCTGCGTAGGGGAAAATGAAAACGGGATAATATTAGAAAGAATAATCAACGAGTTAGACTTTTCAGTAATCAATGATAAGCATCCTACTTTCAATATTTTTAATAAGAATTACTTTGAAATTCTTGATCTTTTTTTAGTTTCATCTTCATTAATTGACAAAATTACCGACTTCAGTGTCTTAAATAGTCAAGACATGACTAGTGACCATTTCCCAATCGAAGCATCGATTTCTATTGGCTATCAATTAGAAAATAAATCTGCAGCTAAAAAGTTTAACTATAAGAAAGCTAACTAGCAATTATTCAGCGAGATTTTAAATTCTCAAATAGTGAATGTCACTGAAAGTTCCCTCACAATAGATCAACTAAATGATAAAATAAAAGAAAAAATTATTTCTGCTTCACATAAAAGCATTCCATATCTTTCTCAGAAAATCTACAAAACGAGTCTTCCGCCAAACATTCTTAATTTGATAAAAGAACGTAGGAAAGAAAGAAGAAATTACCAGAAAACTCGCTGTCAAAAGCTCAAGCAAAAATTTAATCAACTTACATCTGAGTTAAAGGCCTCTTTAAAAAAATTCTGGAATCAAAATTGGTTTGATTTTATTGAGAAGATGGGAAAAAACCCACTGACAAGTAGACCTTTTTGGAAAAAAATAAATAAATTTAGAACAAAAAAAGGATCAAATTTAATTCCTAAATTGATTTTAAATGAAAGGGAATTCAAAACTAATGAAGAAAAGGGAAAATGCTTTGGAGAACTCTTATCTTCAATATTTAGTCCTAATTCTGATTTAATTGATGCTGAGAAAGATATCGAAATACTAAATTCTAACTCTGTTTTCTTTAGGAATTATAACCAGTCTAATTTTAATGATCCAATTTGCTTAAATGAATTAATTATGGCTTTAAAGAGATTAAAAAATGAAGCGGCATCAGGACCTGACCAAATTCATAATTTAATGTTAAAAAACTTACCTAGAAATTCATTAATAGAAATCATAGAACTTTTTAATTTATCTCTTCGAGAAGGTAGAGTCCCGAAAGCGTGGAAAACATCTTACATTACTATGATTCAAAAAAGGCCTCTACTTTACAAGATCCTATAAATTATAGACCAATTAGTATAACGAGTTGTTTAGGAAAGCTACTGGAACGCATAGTATATTCAAGATTATACAATTTTTTGGAACAAAATTCACTCCTATTCCAGGAGCAATCTGGATTTAGGAAACACCGGCGAACATCAGATAATCTTTTCTTTTTAATTCAAAAAATTGTGGAATCATTCAATAGAAAAAAAAGAGTCTGCGGCCTTTTTTTTGATATTTCTAAAGCCTTTGATAGGGTTTGGCATGAAGGTTTACTTTTTAAATTGATTAAAATAAATCCACCTCATTACTTGACTAACTGGATAAAATCCTTTTTAGACTCTAGGACATTTAAGGTAAATGTGAATGACCATCTGAGCGAAGAATATCAAATAACTGCAGGAGTTCCTCAAGGCTCAGTAATTAGTCCTCTTTTATTTAGTATTTAAATAAATGACATCCCTAAAAGAAACAAAACAAATAATGAATACTCTCTAAATTCTTCATTTATAACAAAAAGGGGAACCTAGAAAATAAGATCAATAAATACCTCAACGAACTAGAACAATGGCTTATTAAGTGGAAAATGAAGATATCAGTTGAAAAGTCGTGTTCAGTAGTCGTTTCTAGGTACAAAAAAGAGAGTGATAATCTAAGCTTAAAAATTTATGGAAACAGAATAGAGAGACAAAAAGAAATCAAGTTTCTTGGTATTAAATTTGATTCTAAATTAAACTTTAATATACTGGTAGATGAAATTAAAGAGCGCTGCAATAAAAGGCTAAATATTATTAAGATATTGTCAAACAAAAAATGGGGTCTTAATCAGAACACACTAGGAAATCTATATAAATCTTTAGTCGGATCAATTCTAGACTATTCTTTTCCTTGCTTAAATTCATTTTCAGAAAATAATATCAAAAAACTACAAGCAATTCAGAATACAGCAGTCAGATCTATTCTTAAGTTAAAATATGATACTCCCTCCAACATCGTACATCATGAGGCTTTTAATAAACTAAAATTACTAACAGTCTCGAATCGGCTTTTTGAATTGAGTGAGAGATATGTTGGGAAAGGACTGAGTCATTCTATTCCATTGGTTGTAAGACTGGTGAAGGAATACAAAGAAGGTTTCGAATCAAGATATATTGACAACCCAACTCCATTGTGTAATTGCTACCTTACTATTTCTTCTTTTTTTCCTGAAACTTGAACTATTTAAACATGAGCCACATGTAACAATCTTTTCCAATTTTATATATTCTTAACTTTCATTTATTTAGCTTATTTACTTTTTTTTTTAATTCTTTTTTTTTTTTATCTCATTTTATTTTTTTATTCTCTTTTTATCTTTATTAACTTTAATTTTATTTTTATTTTATTTTATTTC
Source organism: Brachionus asplanchnoidis (assembly GCA_025491095.1). NCBI lineage: Eukaryota > Metazoa > Rotifera > Eurotatoria > Ploima > Brachionidae > Brachionus > Brachionus asplanchnoidis. Next base: position 493,785 of record JAILYF010000016.1, read on the forward strand.
ATTTTTATTTTATTTTTTTAATTTTTAACTTATTCTGAAGGAGCTCTAGCTCGGTACAGAAAACAAATAAATAAATAAAAATAATAAATAAAATTATCTACTAAAAAAAACATTTATCTACTAACGAAAAACTAGGCCATTTTTTTACCATTTTTTGCAATAATATCGATCTATTGGTTATACAATAGATTAAATTAATACACCATTTTGTAGATTAGACTGTGTGATTTCAGAATATATGCATATTTATAAGGTTATGTCTTTTAGAACATGAGATATTTTAGCTCAAAGGTAACTAAATTTTGTTTTTTTTTTTATCTTTGAGGGGTGTGGAATCAAAAAATTTTTTTTTTACAATACCTAAAAAATCATTTTTTCAAAGTTTTCAAGTATGCAGATTAATATTTTAAAGTCGGTTTGCTGAAATTCATATAGTGCTGAAGTTTTGCTACGCGCGAACCTTATTACAAATAAATAGTATAATAACTAAATTTAAATGAAATAAAATTTAAATTATAAAAATAAATGACAAAAAAAAAATATAATAATGCAAAAAATGGTTAATGATCCAAATCATATTAAAATTTATTAGTCTATTATTAATAGACTACAAAAACCTTATGATTGTGACAAACATAAGACGCTAATGTCTCAAAAGACCTTTTTACTTATTTTTCATAACATGAATTACAATAACAAGTGATAAGAAATTTACTTGACTAGACAAAAATTATGAAGAAATTTTTCTTAAATAGAAATGAGTCATTGAAAATAATTTCTCAGCTTAATATCACATTATCGAAATTTATTTGAATTTAAGACCATCTAAAATTCAGCTAGATTATGAGGTACCACTTAATTTTAGCCTGCTGGCATATCATCATATTTTAAATTAAAATTTGATTAGCTTTTTAAAAATGAATTATTTTTGAAAAAAAATGTTCCTTAAAACAAGGTTTTTTAAAAAGCTCAATTTTTTTGTTCATGACAAAATTTTCAAATTTTATTTGTACATTTAATCAATTATTTATTATTATTATGACCAGAAAAAAATTTAAACCAAATCATAAAGCATTAAGTATTTCTTTTATCTAAAATTAATATTAGCTTGTTGACCGAGAGGATAATGTTTAACAAATTTTTCATGATAAATAAAAGCAAATAGATTTAAAAATATAATTTAATTGAAACAAAAAAAAATTCAAATAAGCATTTGAAATAGTTTTATTTTACAATTTAAAATTTGAACGCATCAAAGATTTTTTGATATTTTCAATTATTTTATTAAAAAAAAATACTCCTAAGTTATTTTAATATTTGAATGAAGTTTATGCGACGAAGAAAACTTATTCACACCATAATCATTCTATTTTCAATAGTATTTATCTTTTTTATAACCAAAATCAATCTCAAAATAATAACAAAAAAAATTGACCATCAAAAAATAAAAGATAACATTTTCGATTCCAATAAATTTATTGTGAATGGATATGTGACACAATACTCGGCTGTTTTGAGTCACAAAAAAGATAAATATGAAATAGAGACAATGATTTTTATGGAAAAATTCCGCGTCAAGAACCTTAGATGCCTAGCTTGGTTTGACAACACTGTGTATTTAATTCCTATTTCAGACACACTGGCTGTTTATCTAATGCAAACAAAATACAACATAGGATACTTGTTTAAAGTAAAGTGCAGTTTGGAAAAAATTGACCACAACATGTCCAATGTGCATGTAGCATTAATCGATTTGACCAACTTCAATGACCCATTCAATCAGCTAAAATACATCCAATTCCATAAACCAGTTGTATTCAATGCCAACAAAGAAAAGAAAAAATCAATTGTAAACTGCGTTCACACAGTAAGTATTTTAGATGCAAAAAAAGAAAAAAACATGGTCAATTGGATCCAGTTTCAGCAAAAAATTGGCTATGATAAAGTAGTCATGTATTTCATGAATGTGTCTGCTAATTTCACTAATTTTTTGGTCAAAAAATTTGGCAAATTTGTACAAATAATCGATCATGAAACATCGGAGAGCAAAGTTTGCGGATGGCACCGAAAGATGCTCTCCATGAATTACAGTAATTTGTTCAGAAAAACCCTCTTGGAACATTGTTTAAGATCAATTAAAGTAAATTTTGGTATCGAGGATGATTACGTAAAAAATTCCCATGAACGTCTTTGTTCCAATGATTGTTTGATGAAATCAAAATTTGAGTATGAATATTTGACAAATTTTGATTTTGATGAGTTCATATTTCCGCGCATGTACCACACTAAAAGGGTGACAGAATTAACCACTGGCCAAAACTGCACCGACACAATTTTTTCCAAAAAAATAAACATGTACCAGTATGTTAAGCGATTAGAGTCCATTTACGGAAATAATATAGCCAGTTTTTTATTTGAAAATGTCAACATGCTAACAAAGTTTTGGTTAGTAAAAGATAAAATTTTAGAGTCTAAAAAATTCGAAAATTTTAGATATAAAGTAGACAATCTTAATATTGAATTGGAAGTTAATTCTTATAATGATAAAATGTATATTTCCTCATACCAAAATAATAAGGACTTTTTTGAGTGCATGAATTCAACAATAATAAAAAATAATTGTTTAAACCCGAAATGGAACAATTACTTTGGTGTTTTGGTTAATAACAGATATGGAAAGTCAATTTACAATACCGATCTAACTTTTTCCTATAATCAGCATTATTCATCTTACATAAAATGGCATTCATTTCGAGTCACGGTCTCGCTTAATCATGGATTTGTAAGTCACTTTAGAGACACTGAACTTGGTTGGAAAAACCGATATTCGGTGCAAAATTTGTTTATTGATTCTGAGTATTATGAGTTTTTGTTCAAGAATTCTAATTATTTTACTTAAAAATAAAATTTTTACTCTAAATATTAAATTAGATTTTTAAAATTAGGGGTGTTCAACAGTACATTGAATGAATCAGCTGCTAAAATTTACAAAACAAATTTTGAGGAAAAAATTGGAAAAAATACTATAGGATTTTTTTGTTTTTATTTTAAAATTGAAAATGCCTTCATTTAATAAATTTAACCAAATTCCAGTCTTTTAATTCCTTTAACTGTCTAGATTTTTGAAAGCTTTACAACATATGGTAACTTCTAAAGGGGTTATGTGTTAATAAGGTGAGCAAATTTGAAAATAACTAGTGAGTGTAGAATAAAAAATATCTCAAAATTAATTTTATCATAAAAAAAATTTTATTCAACAAAGGATTTAAATTTTTTTTAAATTATAACTGAATTCTGGCATGTTGAAGTTTATGATCAAAACTTTATATCAAATTGCTCATTTTATATTTAATAATAAATTTCCTGAAGATTTAGGTGGAATTTTTTGAAATTATTGATGTAACATTGATTAACATAGTTTGTTAAATTAAAATTTCAAAAAAAAAAATTTAAAATTAATAGTATGTTCAAAATTAACTAAAATGATCGATTATTTTTGATTTTTTAGTAAAGTTAATAATGCACATAAATAAATTTTTTTTTATAACTTAAAATATTATGTGGTTTTTTAATCTTATTATCTTTGCAAAGTTAAGTCTTTTGCCTTTCGGATTTTGTACTCTTTTTAATTTTAAAAATCGATTATTAATCCATTTATTTTATGATTAACTTAAAATAATTTTTTGAGACTGTAGCATAATATGTTAAATCATTACCAATAAAAAAAAAATCATTTCGTTAATTTAAGAAATTTTTATGCTTACTTTTTAATTGAGCATTTGGTCATTTGATCATAAACTTCAACATGCCCTTAATTCTCCTATTTTGAAAAAATAATATCAGATCCTTATCTGATTATTGAACTATTTGACGACGTATGAAATCGAGCCTAGAGCGAACAGTCTTGGCATGGTCTTGTACAACCTTTGGGTTCATATTGCTCAGGCAAGTGCGAATTTTGTTTTCGAATTTCTTAAGATTTTTGGCCTTCCAATCGCCCTCATAAACTTTTGCTTTCAAATTTACCCACAAATCTTCGATTGGTAGTGCTTCTGATACGTTTGCTGGATTCACTTATTTGGCAACAAACCTTAAAATTTGGAGGTATTTAATCGATCTCTAAAATTACTTAATCGATCACTAATATTTTTCTATCTCTTATTTTACTAAATACCCTTTACTTATATTTATTAATCTGTCTCCTAAATTAAATAATACAGCAACTAATTTTACTTAAAGTATCTCCTATTTTTATTTATTAAATTGATTTAAAAAAAAAAGAATTATAAAAAATTTCAAAAAATTTCAAATAAAATAATATCTTATAAGTTTTTTCTTAGTCTACCTCTACCTCTATTTAGTGGATTTTCTTACTTATATCACTGCTGGTTGATCCTTGCACTACTTTTTCAGCTTCCTTATCAATTGTTTTTTTGTTCTTTTTTGTTGGTATAACTGTTTCTTGTGGAGTTTCTTCCTCTACTTCTGTTATCTTTCGCTTTAGAACTTTGATTGAGCTGACAACTCTCTCTTCGTTATCTGCTTCTGATTGGTACTCAAGCGCTTTTTAGACTTACACGGTCTACCTCTTCTAGGTTTTTGTTCAATAACTACTTGCTTAGCTTCGATTGGTATTTTGACAAGTTTCATATTTGCAGCAAAGTCAACAAGATGCTTACAAATATGATCTTTAAAGAAGGAAGGACAGGAACAAATAGCTGTTTGCATCCAGTTATCGGAGTTACTATCCGAGCTGATTCTTGTTTCCCAAGTTTTAAACAAAATTCCATAGAATTCGTCAAAAGATTTGAATTTTAAATGTTCAACTGCCGATCGGTAAGTCTTGATGTTTTGATTATTAACTTCTTCATTAGCCATCGTCGAGTTGGTGATACTGATCTAGGTAGTTATACAATTGCTTCTCAGTTGGAACTTGTAAATCGGTCTTGATATTTTCTTTTTTTTTTTTTCTATTTCCTCCTCGATGTTATTTAGAAGGACAGGCGGTAATTGAACACCTTTTTCTAGTAAGTCCTCTATATATTGCTTGGTCTCTTTGTTAATACCATGCCCAGTGTTGGCAATCTCATCATGATTGTGTTGATCCTTTTTTTAAAATAAAGCCACTGATTGATTTAAGTAAATAAATTGCAGCTGCGCATTGAAGTCCTTTTCTCTTAACTAGGTTGCATCTATAATCAACTCTTAAACCGGCCTCAGTTTCACTACTTTTCAGAGAAGACCAAATCTTTTCATTATCTAACCAGTCTTTGGATGCTTCTTGATCGTCGAATGTTCTCTCATAGATCCAGTTCTTTCTGGTTCTTTTCTTTTTATTGGATTCTTGAACCTCGTCTTCAGATTCTGATTCAAAAGTTACATAGTCATCAACTACTCGATACTCACTATCAGACATTTCAATACTTTGATAAAACTTAGATCACATTAGATCATCTTTAAATATCCACAAAAAAAACTCTCACAGGAGATAATTAAATTAAATCAAGAGATAATTTCAACTGTTCATTAATTAAGTTAAGAGCTATATTCATCATAATCATACTCATCTTCAGTAAAGTTAGTGACAAAAAAACTCAGGATATATAAATATTTATTATCAGAGACAGTTAATTAATCAAATTAATCGAATAAATAATATTATAAATAGAAAAAATAAAATAATATATTTTATTAAGTGATCGCTTAAGTAATGTAAGAGATCGATTAATAATACCCCCTTAAAATTTTATCTAATACAATATTGCTATGATTATCTGTTTTCACGTAATTTTACGTACTATCACGGAAAATCACGTAAAATAACCGTAATTAAGTAGAAAAATAAAATTTACCGGATTTTCCCAAAATTTACGTAAAAATCCCGGAAATTAAGTAAATTTTTGTAAAAAGTAAAAATTCCAAAAAAAACTAACTTTTTGGAGAATTTTGACATTTTTTGACATTTTTAAAATTTTTTTGGCCTGAATTCGAAAAAAAAACTAACTTTTTTTTTTAACGTAATTTTACGTGAAATTTTATTTGAAAATGGTAATTTTTAGTAAAAAAAGTAAAATTTTTTACAGAATTTTCTTTTCTTTTTATCATTTTAAAGTTGTCGCCAGCTTTTCTCTAAAATTCTTTGAAACTAGAATTTTTTGGCACCAGCTTAAAAAAATCTTTTTTAGCAAAAAACAATTAAAAATTAAAGCTGTTTTGTTTTTCATTAAAAAACTTACTTTTAAACCAAAAACGTCGGACAAACCGTCAAAAATGAGTGATTGTATTCATTTGCATTAATACCATTAAACGCAATAAAGCGCGAAAAATAATCGTTAATTAGTTTTTATCTAATTCTATTTTTTGTTAAAAAGTTTAGTATTTTGTAACACCCCCTCCAGCAGACCCCGGTCTTCTGGAGCCTTGCTGGATCTCCATATATATATTTTGTTTTTTGATTAGTTTTAATTAGAGAATAAAGAAGTTAGAGAAGAATCAATCTTATATTTTTCCCTCCCTCTCTCTCTTTTTATTTATTTAATAGCGCACGCTTTTAAATTGGTGGCAGCGGTTAAGCTTACAAAAAACAAAGAAAAAGTGCATGATGTTGGATGAACACGTGTTTTTGTTCGTACAGCTGTGTTTTAGCATACCTGTGCTAGCTTTAACCATGTTTGTTGTAGCTAGTGCTTTTAAAGTCATTATGAGCCTCGGGACTGGGAAAAATACAAAATTCATATGCTGGTCTTCAATTCGCCAACACAAATGAGTTGTTTAACGGGACTCCGGGAAAAGTTCGCCAAGATTTTTTAGAAAAGTCAGCGATCAAAACCGAACCGAGAAACAAATGGCGAAATGATGATCAAATAGGATTAAGTGGGAATAGTCGGAGACGTTCTTTTCCTAATACAGTTCGAAATTTGTACAGCAGTTCTGAGCCGGAACAACACGGGGGAAAATCTTTGTTAGAGCCGATCAAAATACAAAAGAGTTCTTCTGACGATAATGCAATAGTGTTCAAATGGCACCAAACAAATCCTTTCAGGGAGTCGTGGAATGACCCTAAGTCTAATGAGTCATTAGAGGAGGATGGGTTTTTCCCTAGTTATATAAGGCGAGATGCCCATTTGGACACGCCAATCAACCCATTTAAAAACTCCGAACTGTTCGACATATACAAGGGGTCGGAAGAAGGTGCTAACGAATACACACAAAAAGGAGAAGAATAAAAAACAATTGCGGTTCAAACAACAAAGGAATCTGCGCCGTCTAAAGAATGGTCGTTTAAGCCAACCATTTTTATACTGAAGCAAGTTATTCGCACGTGGTGGAACCGATTCAAATTATTTGTTGAAAGCAATAGGATTATCGAAGCTGATCTGCGGAATTGTGTTGTAACCTTTTTGAACGACATTATTATTTTCTCGAAGACGTTGGAGGAGCATTACATTCATGTGAGGACAGTGCTTGAGCGGATCCGAGCTGCCGATTTAAAAATTAATTTGGAGAAGTGCGAGTGGTTCGTCTCATCCATTGAATATCTCGGCCATGTCATCTGTAATGGCACTGTAAAAGCCCTCACCCAGTAAAATAGAAATTTTGTTCAGATGCGAAAGACCAAAAACAATCAAATTTTTTTACTCTCCGAACGTCGGGAGCCGTTCTCCCACGGCGAGGGAGTAATGTTACACCCCCTCCAACAGACCCCGGTCTTCTGGAGCCTTGCTGGATCTCCATATATATATTTTGTTTTTTGATTAGTTTGAATTAGAGAATAAAGAAGTAAGAGAAGAATTAATCTTTAATTTTTATCTCCCTCTCTCTCTTTTTATTTATTTAAAAGCGCACGCTATTAAAATTTTATTAAAAAAAAACAGCTTTAATTTAATTGTTTTTACTAAAGTGGGTTTGTCGAAGCTTGTACCAAAAAATTTAGTTTCAAAGAATCATGGAGAAAAGCTGGCGACAGCTTTTAAAAATTATAAAAAGAAAAGAAAAGAACATTCTGTAAAAAATTTTTAAAAAAATTTAAAAATTTTAATTTTTTTTACTAAAAATTACCATTTTCAAAAAAATTTATCTTAAAATTAAGTAAAAAAAAAGCAATTTTTTTTTCGAATTCAGGCCAAAAAAATTTTAAAAAAGTCAAAAAATGTCAAAATTCTCAAAAAAGTTAGTATTTTCTGGAATTTCGCTTTTTACAAAAATTTTCTTAATTTTAGGTATTTTTTGGTATTCGGGTATGCTGTACCAAATTCGCACAGTGAGATGATGCTTAGTCGGGCCAAAAGAAAAGACTGATCAACTCTTCATTTATTTCAATTAAAATAAATAATTCATTAAAATACAATATATCAAAATGTTTTTATATAAAAAAATTATTCAAAAAATAAATCATCTAAAATTAAAATTCAAATTATCAAAACTCTTAATTGATTGATTTTTCATAAATCAAGTTAATATTTTAATCAGTAAATTAAAAAAAAATTGAAAATTTGTTTTTTAACTTTTAAATGATTCATTTAGATTTTAATTTAAGTTCAATCGTTGACAAACTTGCTTTTTTCTGTTAAAGTACCGATTTGACAAGTGGATTTCTGGTTATTTTAAAAATACGTTAAATTAAGTAAAATTACGTAAAATTACGTAAATTTACGTAAAAATTGGTAAAAATGAAAATGCCAAAAAAAAGCCCGATTTTTTGAATTTTTTATTTTTTTCTAATAAATTTTGAAAAAATTAGTTTCTATTTATTAAATCAGATTTTACCAAAAGTTACTTTTTTTACTTTATTTTACTAATTTTTACGTAAATTTTTGTAAAAAGGTAAAAAATAGTAAAAAAAAGAAGTAATTTTTGAAAATAAAATATCAAGACAAAAAGAATATTATAAATTAATAGCATATTTTAATCATTTGATTTATTTGGCTTGTTTGACTTTGACCTTGCGTTTTTAGGCTATCTCACGCTCTATCTTTGCCCAGGTCAAACGCTGAATCTTTTGGCACATATTTCTTTAATTTTCCTTAAATCCAAGTTTAAAAAAAATAGCATAATTTGCATTATAATAATAAGCATTTGATCATCTTCCTAATTTGAAGTTTGTTACACTGAATGTGTGAATTCACACTTTGAGTCAATTTTTTTACATCAATTATCTTTCCATTTTAATTATTTTTGCAAAAACCACTAAAAATTTAAATATATAAATGTTTGCAGATGATATATGATAGATCGAATCAAGATGGATCGAGTACCAAACTCAATTGTGTAATTGCTGCCATACTATTTCTACTTTTTCTCCTGAATCATCAAATATTTAAAAATATGTATTCAGTTACTCTCTATCAAAATTTATCTAATTTCAATTTTGATATTTATCTCCTTTTTAACTTATATTATTTTTACTTTATTTTTTTCTTATTTTTTATTTTTTGATTTTATTATTTTTTTTTTAATCTGGAGGAGCTTGAGCTCAGTTAAAAAGTCAAACAATGAATTAAAGCAAGAACCGGAAGAGATATCAAATCTTCTTAATAAATGTTTTCAAGATGTTTTTGTTATTGAACAAGATGGTAAGCTTCCTCCTTTTGAAGTTGAATTTAATGAAAACTGGTCAGAATATATTGACATTGAGCCAAATGTCATTAGTTATGAAATGATTTTCAATAAATTACAAGACCTGAATCAAAAATAATTATGTGGTGTAGACAAGCTTCATCCGTTATTGCTAAAAAACTGTGAAGAAGCCTTTACTGTTCCTTTAACTTTGATTTTCAGAGAATCATTATCGGATAGTCAGCTAACAATACAATTCAGATCAGCAAATATTACTCCATTGTATAAAAAAGGTGATAAATCAACGGCAAGCAATTATCGTCCTGTGTCTTTAACTTCTATTCCTTGCAAAATTATGGAAAGCATAATAAGAAACAAAATGGAAGACTATCTTTATAAGAATAATATTGTATCTAAAGAACAAAATGGATTTGTTAAGAAAAAGTCATGTGCATCTAATCTTCAGCAAACTCTAGATTTCATCTCAATGAGTCTAGACAAAAGTATTCCTGTTGATGTGATTCTGCTAAATTTTGCGAAAGCATTTGATACTATTCCGCAAAGACGACTAATAGCTAAATTGAAAGCGTAAGGCTTTGATGGTCTGACACTAAAATGGATTGAAGCTTTCTTGAAAAATAGAAGACAAAGAGTTATTCAAGGTGAAATTTTGTCGGATTGGGTTGAGATTTTAAGCGGTGTACCACAAGGTTTCAGCGATTGGTCCACTATTGTTCGTTTTGTATATCAATGATCTACCCAAAGGAATAGAGAATGTTGTGAAATTGTATGCAGATGATACTAAAAGTTTCTCGCAAACGGTATTAGAAATAAGTTCCGCGAAGCTTCAATCAGATTTAGATTTAATTTTCAAGTGGACTCAAGATTGGCTACTTCTCTTCAACACATCAAAATGTGTAGTTATGCATTATAGTCATAAAAACAAAGAATTTCCTTATTTTATTAATGGAAAGCAGTTATCAAAGTAAGAAACCGTAAGAGATCTTGGAGTTATTTTCAATACAAATCTTAAATGGAAAAATCAAATGATAGAGGCTACAAACAAAGCAAATCAAATGTTAGGTCGCATCAAGAAGTCATTCTATCGTTTTGATTGTACGTTATTAAGATCTTTGTATTTAACTTTTGTTCGTCCTCTTTTGGAATTTGCGGTGCCTTTATGGTCTCCAATTCTCAAGTCTGACTGTGATAATGTTGAAAGGATTCAACGCAGTGCTACGAAATTTGTTTCGTCAATTAGAAACAAACCGTACGAAAGCAGATTGAAGGCTTTGAACATTCCAAATCTGATGGAAAGAAGAAAAAGAGGTGATCTAATTCAATTATACAAGTTCATGCATGGAATAGAATCGGTTGAAAAAAGCAACAATTTAAATGTCACAAAAAACCAAGGAAGTGGTCACTGCCTCAAATATCACTAAGAAATATCAAGGCTCCAACATAGAGATAACTTTTTTTTCAACAGAACCGCTAATATATGGAAATCGCTGCCAAATGAATTAGTTGAAGCCCCCAATGTTAACAGCTTTAAAGCAGGCATTGATTGCTGGATGAGCAGCAATCAATCACATCAGCTGTCTTAGTGTGCCTTATCAGCACTCTCGCTGGCTACTCAGCTACAGTCAAAACTACTTCTACTACTACTGCTACTAAATAAATGGTGTATTTTAATAAAAAAGATATGAATTGGGGACTTTGAAATTCATGATCATGATCATATCATCAAAACTTAAATAATTAAAAGTCCCTATTAAATTATGAAATAAGCTTTTGCTTTTTCTCTTTTTAAGTAAACATTAAATTTAAATATTTTAAATTAAATGATTGATAATTGAATGATTGAATTGATTCTTCTAAAATGAAAACTTTGGAGACAAATTTAAAATCCATATTGAGTTATCCAAATTACGACTCAAACAAACTTTAAATGTAATAAAGTAAAATTTTATATCTCAAAATTTCAAGTTTTAATTAATATTTAATTTTTAAATCAAAATTTTATTTTTTTCTAGTTAGAGATTAAACAAATTATGTTTTTTAAAGTTTACTCATTTTTTGTTAAAAAATTGATGAAATTTTTTTTTTCGAATCTAAAACTTAATATTTTGATTTAAAATTTACATTTGATCATGAACTTTAATTTGCCATTAATTGGTCTAAGACTTTTTGCATGATTTTGGCAAATAAGAAAACTGTGATCCCAGGAAAAATTAAAATAAGCGAAAAAGATTTATTTATTATAAAGAAAATTTTTTTAAAGATTCTATAGTTGATAAAGATCTTAATTTTACAAAATTTGTATGTAATTTATTTAAAGGGTATTTTATCTTGCAACTTAAGTAAAAATTCAATTTCTTAAGAACTTTATTCTTCCGTATTTTGATTTTTTTTCTTTTAAATTATTTCTCAAAGGAATCAATCTTTAAATTAGCAAAGATTAATTACTAATCTTTCATTAAACTCTTAAATTTTTAATATGAATCAAATAACTTTAATGAAATAAAATTTTTTTCTGAATAATATGGTATTTATTCATTCCAACATAGGATGGGGTAAAGGGTGATTCATTTTCCTTTAAATATTTTTTTAATTACTCACCCTTAAATTTTTTTTACTAGGCATTTTAAATCTTATTCCTTGTATTTTTTTTTCAACATTAGCCTAGCCGAGATTTGAAGGTCAGTATTTAATCGTCAAGTGCCTTATCTTGCACTTGTTGATAATTATTAATTCAGTTAAGAAGAAGATATGTTACCCTGAATAATCACTTATTCATCAGCTTGTCAACTGATGCACAAAGATAAGTAAGAATTATACTTGTCACGTATCTCAGAAGTTAGACGCTTCGAAATGCTGACATATACATTAAGCACTAAGCTCGCATCTTGAGTTAATTATAAGCTCGTGTTCTTGGCACGAGCATATAGGTATAAATAAGAATTCCATTCTTAGAACTTCAGAACGTTCAATATCTGTAATAAAGCTTTTAAAGATTAAACATTGTTTATTATAAACCGGTTACAATTGGTAGCAGCGATAAAAAGATGATATTTTTTATGGTACCCATTTCAAAAGATTACCTTGAAAAACTTAGTATACAAGAGCTCGTACACTTAATAAAGACACAAAATTGGTCTTTTGAGAATGAATTCCAGAAATTAGATGACGACAGCGAATTGGTAAGCTGTACAGTAGCCGAACAAATGGAATGGCTTCAAAATGTTCAAAATTCAGGAAAGCCTAAGAAGTTTCTTATTGAGCTACTTTTCAAAAGAGCTGAGCAATTGGCCAGTATCAAAAAGATGAAGATAGAAGAAGATAGTTTTAGGAATATAAATCAATCAAAACAAAGTGAGGAAGGAGCAAAAAGCACCCTTCAAGAAATAGCCACTTCATCGAAAACTTTAATACATGAGGATGTATTACAAGAAAACGTAGGATTCGGACTTAGGGAAACACGAATCATAAATTTTAAAGTCGAAGATACACCAAAATTATATGGAAACGATAGAGATAAAGTAGATGAATGGATATACCTAGTAGAAACTGAGGCTAGGACCCAAGGAATTATTAGAAGTAGGCTAAAAGATTGCGTTACAAAACTCCTTAGAGGAAACGCCTTACAAATGCTTAGAAACATGCAAAAAAGTGATGAATCAGTTACGTGGGAAAAATTTAAAAATCAATTATTAGCAACCCTGAAACCAGCTGATGTTCAGAGAGGGCTAAGATCTGAACTAAAAAGTATTAAATTAACGTCAAATTTTGAGGACAACATAATGAAATTCCAGACAATTGCAAACAAAATAGATAAGATAGATGAGTTCGAATTAGTCTGGTTCTTTCTTGAAGCCCTTGATCCAAGAGTTAGGGCCGAGTTAGAGAGTAAAAATGTAGAAACGCTAAATGATGCAATCCGGCATGCAAGAGTTTTTACAAAAGGATTGAGCAATTTTAGCAAACCCACAGTTGTCAACTATTCAAGACAAAAAAATTTTAATAATAAGGATTCTTTTATGAAACCATCCATAAATGGAAAAGAATATGTATCAAAATTTAGGGGTCGGAAATTTTACCGCAATGGAAAAGAAAAATTTAGAAGCCAGAATGAGCTGAAGAAAAACTTAATATGCTTCGGATGCAAAAAACCAGGTCATAAAATTTCACAATGTAGGCTAAATAACAATAACAATAACTATAGGCAATATCGTAATACAAGAAAAGTTAATATGGTTGAGGAAGTTAACAATGATTCAGATAATCGGAAAGAAAATCTAGAATATGTGTACACATGTGATACATGTGATAGATGGTATAACACTAACTATGGCACTTGATAGCGGATGTACAACTTCAATATTAAGCAGAAAGTTTGTGGAAAGAAATAAAATTACCGTAAAGGAGTCGGATATTAGAACTAAAACGGCTGATAATAACATTGTTAAAGTAAATGGTAAAACAGAAGCATTAAAATTAAATTTCGAAGGTCATGTATGCGAAATCGAATTCTTAGTAATCGATCATGAAGACAGTGATGGGCTGCTAAGTCTTGATTGGTTTATGCGTACAGGAGCAAGTCTTAACCCAAGTGAAAGAAGCTTAAAGTTTCCTAGTGAAGTAGTGTATCTTGAAGTTTCAGAAAAAGAATACTGCAACAAAGTGATAACTGAAAACTTGACAGATGAAAATTGCCCTGACGATTGTTTTTCAGAAGATTTAAACAATTTTAACGAAGATTGGCCTATAGAATCATTAACGGGAAAAATAGAATTAAAACCGATGGATAATCTAGATGCCAGTGAATATCAATACTTCAAAGAATCTTTAGACTATATAAAAGATAGATTCGCAATGAGTATAAAAGATATAACAAAGAGTAAAGTCGATAAACACGTAATTAGAACAACAGACGAAGTCCCAATATTTCTAAGACCTTATAGAAAATCCTTAAAGGAAAGAGAGATATTACAAGAAGAGATAAAGACAATGCTTGAAAATGATAATATTGAAATTTCAACATCACCATGGTCTTCACCTGTGGTGTTAATACCCAAAAAAGATGGAAGTAAACGCTTATGTGTAGACTATAGAAAGCTAAATCAAAAAACAATCACAAAATCTTGACCATTACCAAGAATCGATGATATTCTATCAAGGCTGAATGGTTCAACTTATTTTTCTACTTTAGACTTAATATCGGGCTACTGGCAAGTAGAAATGCACCCTGACTCTAAAGAAAAAACAGCATTTTCTACACCCGATGGACATTATCAATTTAAAAGACTTCCTTTTGGTTTGAAAAACGCTCCCGCCCAATTTAGTAGAATGATGTTTCGCATATTTGTAAATATGTCATTCTGTGAGGTTTATTTAGACGATATCATGGCCCATTCAAAAAATATTGTAGAACACAAGGAGCATATTAAATTGGTTGGAAAAGCATTACGAGATAATGAATTAAAAATTAAGCCAAACAAATGTCACTGGTTTGCAAGAAAAATCAAAGTCCTTGGATATGTAGTTACATCTTCTTCAATTGAGATGGATCCGTCTTAAACCCAAACAATTATAGAAAGAAAACGCCCTCAAAATCTTAAACAAGTTCAAGAGTTTTGAGGAGCAACAAATTACTATAGAGTTTTTATAAAGGACTACGCTAAAATTTCACAACCTTTATATGTATTGCTTAAAAAAGATGTTAAATTCAAATGGGAAGTTGAACAGAAAAAAGCCTTTAACACGCTTAAAAAAACTCTTACATCTGAACCGATACTAAGACAACCTGATTTCAAGAAGAAATTCATTTTGCACACAGATGCATCAGGATATGCTATGGGAGCTATCCTGTCTCAAATGGATGACAGTGGTAAAGAGTATGTGTGTTCATATTCTTCAAAACTCCTTAAAGGTGCTGAGAAAAATTATAGCGTTACAGAACGCGAATGTTTGGTTCTCGTGTGGGGAATAAAGAATAATCATACATTTCTGTATGGACAAAAATTTGAAGTCGTTACTGATCATATTGCCTTAAAATAGTTAATGTCAATTAAAGAACCAAGTGGGAGACTAGCTAGATGGTCTATTTTCTTACAAACATACGACTTTAATATTATATATAGAAAAGGAGCTAAACATGGGAATGCTGATGCTATTAGTAGACCAGTACTATCATGCAGAACCTTATGTGAGAGGAATACAATTTTGTGTGATGAAGACTCAAGAAAAATTCTTGACGTTTACATAGATGAACCACTTTTTAATTTTCTTAAAAATGGCAAACACTCCCCGGGATTGTCAACAAAGCAAGTAAAACGAGTAGAGAGTCAGGCTTCACGCTATATGTATGATCTAAAGGAAGATTTAATTTTTTACTTTGACATAAAAGGGTGTGCACTGATTGTTCCGAAACCAGATTTAAGAACAAAAATTATTGAGAAATCTCATGTATTAGGACACTTTCAAAAAGAAACAACAGTTAAAAGGATAAGGGAAGAATATTTTTGGAAAAACATTGACAGAGACGTCGAACAATATATTTTGGCATGTGATATTTGCAAACGAAATAATCTGATAGCTTTAAAAGAGCATCCGGCAAAAACACTAAATATTAAAGCTATTTTCGATAGAATAGCTATTGATCTTGTGTTCGGCCTACCGTTAACTGAAGAAGGATTTCTTTTCTTACGTCAAAAACAACGGGGAAACTAAAAATGTTGTATTTGAAGTCGAAAAAATTTTTGACCATAGAATGGATAAAAATGAAAAATATTTATTCCTTGTAAAATGGAAAAATTTCGACGCAAAACATAATTCATGGGAACCAATTGAAAGTTTTCTGGATCCCAAACTGATAGAAAATTATTGGAAATCTAAAAAAAATGCTACTAACACTGAGAAAAGAAAAAGAGGAAGACCAAGAAAAATAGTTCAAAACACTCCGACTATTATAAATATTTTAACATTAATAGCCAGTATGCTTATAATTCCTATCGTATCATTAAGACTGGATAATAATTTTTATGTGTGTGATACACCAAACTACAATAATGTTGCAAACATTCCGGTTTTAAACCTTGAAGAGGACTGCGCCATAAAACACTCAAAATTAGAGACATTACTTACAAAAAATTCTAATTTTAAGTATATTGAAATATTGATAAAGCAAAATTTAGCAATTGATGGTCATGGTTATGAATGCAATAAAAAATTTATCAAAGTAAGCACCTATACTAACTTTTTCGGAGCTAGAAGCAGTAAAAGAAGTGTAGACATACAAAAACTAAGTAAATTGGAATGTGAAATAATGGCACGATCAAAAAAATGCAATGGATTTTTAATGCTTTGTAAAGATGGAAATTGTGAGCTTGACGAAAACCCAATTGAAAACTTCAAATGGCTTAGTACAGTTCTAACTACTGGATATTACTGTAGACTTCAAAAGACTAAAATAAGATATAAAAATAAAATATTCAATGAAATCTGCAATGCAGACAACTTAGAATGCAACCTTGGAGATACAATACTTATATGGAATAAGGAAATAGTTAACTCTTGTCCATATAGATTATTCTCTTCGTTAAAACTTAATTTACCGTACGATAATATATTAAGCAACCCAAGCGGAAATCAAATGTTTAAGGTAATTAAAATATTATTTGAATGCAATTTGAATATCTATGAAACAAGTGAAGGACTTTTCTTAACATATAATAAGAGTAATCTAACACTGCTTAGTGAAAGTGAAAATGCAGTTCACGATTTGCTTTTAGCCGATTCAGACAGCATTGAACTAAAAACGTTTACGATGATTGATAAGATTAAGGAGGAAATATGCAATTATAAACTTGCGACTATTAGAGCTTTTCGAGAGCACGAGGACAGGTTTAACATACTCTATACCGGCTTAGGCTCATCAGTCCTATATACAAGAGATGGAATTATTTTTGCGCCTAATTGCTCAAAAATAAGTTCCATAAATCTAAATAGCTATTCGGATTGTTCATTAGATCCGCAGATAGAATACAGTGAGAACGATAAGGTTGTTAAAGGTTATCTTACAAAAATAACATTATAAGGAAAGATAATACGTTCAACTGTAATAATAAAAGGAATTGGATAAGAAAAATCGGTGCGAAAATAGCAATTATTAATAAAATAAATGTTACCATTATAAATTCAGTCAATTCTTTAACGATCAATTCATTAGACAGTGAATTAGACAAGTTGACTTTTGGACACGATTCTTCGATCAATACGTTTAGCTTAATAGACTACGAAAAGAATTTTTATTTTTCTAAAAATAAAAGTAACATTGTAATATACAGTTCAGATTTTGATACAAAATTCTTGCATAATATAAACGAAGTGATAACAAAAATTTATCGTTTAATAGAAAAATCAGGACTCCTGAGAATTATAATAATTACAGTCTTAGCATTCATGAGTTTAATTTTTATTTATGTTATAATAAAATGCAACTCTCGCTTATACAAATGCATAATTAAACGTCGCTTAAATAATAGCTTAAACAAGCGAAGTAGTGCGGAAACGAAGCCAGCAGATGTGCTGATTCCAAATATTATGGTCAACGATGCAGAAGATTTTATCAAGAAAAACGATAAATACAATCAACTTAGAAAACTAATAAGAGAACAAGAAGCAAACGAAGATAGTATACACGATAAGATGTTCAAAATAAATCAAAGATTTATTTTATAAAGAAGCAATTAACAATTAGTTTTTTTTTTTTAATAATCATTTTATTTATTCAATTAATTAATTTTCAATTATATTTTTTTTTGTCAAACTGAAGTTCTAAAAATTGAGTTCATCGAGGACGATGCAATCTTAAATGGGGGGATATGTTACCCTGAATAATCACTTATTCATCAGCTTGTCAACTGATGCACAAAGATAAGTAAGAATTATACTTGTCACGTATCTCAGAAGTTACACGCTTCGAAATGCTGACATATACATTAAGCACTTAGCTCGCATCTTGAGTTAATTATAAGCTCGTGTTCTTGACACGAGCATATAGGTATAAATAAGAATTCCATTCTTAGAACTTCAGAACGTTCAATATCTGAAATAAAGCTTTTAAAGATTAAACATTGTTTATTATAAACCGGTTACAGATAATTATTTTAATCTATATTTTTTAATTTTTTGATTTTGATTTTAAATCTGAATGAATTTTATAAAGTAAATAAATATTTTAATAATAAAATTAAGAGTGGATTTAAAGCAGAGTTGTTTAAAACTAAATTAAGGTTCACGCGTAGCAAAACTACAGCACTATCTGAATTTCAGCAAATCGACTTTAAAATATTAATCTTCATACTTGAAAATCATGAAAAAATGATTTTTTAGGTTTTGTCAAAAAAATTGATTCCAGCCCCCTCAAAGATAAAAAAAACAAAATTTACAGGTTTTTTTACGAGTTTTTGGGCATTTTTAAGAGAAATATACAGTTAAGGGAAATTTTAACTTTAGAATTGGATAGATTAGCTAATGAGGTGTCTGAAAATGTGCCACATTGTTAATGGAACGGCTAATTAATCATTGAGCCGCCTAATTCACACGAAAGAACGGCAAAAATTTCATGGGAACGGCAAATTTTATGAGTGGACCGGTCATTTTAATAAATTAATTTTAATTAAAAATTTTTTGATATCATATTTAAATGTCTGTTGTAATGAAAAATTTTCCCTTAACTGTATATTTCCCTTAAAAAAACACAAAAATCGAGTGCCACGCCCACCACATCGACTTTTGACCAAAACAATGTTCATATTCGTGATCAGCATGGTCAAATACCCTCAAAAAATCAAAAAAAAAAGATTTTAATACAAATTTTGTTTAAAAACTTCAATAAACTTTATTTTTTTCAATTTTTTGTAAAATGCCTCATTTTGAACACTTTTTTTAAGAGATATAAAAGAGTAAATAAAAAAAGTGGTCTCAATATTTTGTTCAGAATTTTTTCTAGTTTCAGAATTTGTATAAAAATAGCCACGGACTAGATACAAAATAGGATAGGAAACCGCGGGCTATATACAAAAATAGTGAAAAAATACTATTTTTTGCAATAATATCGATCTATTGGTTATATAATAGATTAAATTAATACACCATTTTGTAGATTAGACTGTGTGCTTTTAGAATATATACATATTAATAAGGTTATGTCTTTTAGAACATGAGATATTTTAGCTCAAAAGAAACTAAATTTTGTTTTTTTTTTTTTTATCTTTGAGGGGTGTGGAATCAAAAAATTTTTTTTTGACAATACCTAAAAAATCATTTTTTCAAAGTTTTCAAGTATGCAGATTAATATTTTAAAGTCGGTTTGCTGAAATTCATATAGTGCTGAAGTTTTGCTACGCGCGAACCTTATTACAAATAAATAGTATAATAACTAAATTTAAATGAAATAAAATTTAAATTATAAAAATAAATGACAAAAAAAAATATAATAATGCAAAAAATGGTTAATGATCCAAATCATATTAAAATTTATTAGTCTATTATTAATAGACTACAAAAACCATATGATTGTGACAATCATAAGACGCTAATGTCTCAAAAGACCTTTTTACTTATTTTTCATAACATGAATTACAATAACAAGTGATAAGAAATTTACTTGACTAGACAAAAATTATGAAGAAATTTTTCTTAAATAGAAATGAGTCATTGAAAATAATTTCTCAGCTTAATATCACATTATCGAAATTTATTTGAATTAACGACCATCTAAAATTCAGCAAGATTATGAGGTACCACTTAATTTTAGCCTGCTGGCATATCATCATATTTTAAATTAAAATTTGATTAGCTTTTTAAAAATGAATTAATTTTGAAAAAAAATGTTCCTAAAAACAAGGTTTTTTAAAAAGCTCAATTTTTTTGTTCATGACAAAATTTTCAAATTTTATTTGTACATTTAATCAATTATTTATTATTATTATGACCAGAAAAAAATTTAAACCAAATCATAAAGCATTAAGTATTTCTTTTATCTAAAATTAATATTAGCTTGTTGACCGAGAGGATAATGTTTAACAAATTTTTCATGATAAATAAAAGCAAATAGATTTAAAAATATAATTTAATTGAAACAAAAAAAAATTCAAATAAGCATTTGAAATAGTTTTATTTTACAATTTAAAATTTGAACGCATCAAAGGTTTTTTGATATTTTCAATTATTTTATTTAAAAAAAGATACTCCTAAGTTATTTTAATATTTGAATGAAGTTTATGCGACGAAGAAAACTTATTCACACCATAATCATTCTATTTTCAATAGTATTTATCTTTTTTATAACCAAAATCAATCTCAAAATAATAACAAAAAAAATTGACCATCAAAAAATAAAAGATAACATTTTCGATTCCAATAAATTTATTGTGAATGGATATGTGACACAATACTCGGCTGTTTTGAGTTACAAAAAAGATAAATATGAAATAGAAACAATGATTTTTATGGAAAAATTCCGCATCAGGAACCTCAGATTACTGGCTTGGTTTGACAATACCATGTATTTAATTCCTATTTCAGACTACCTGGCTGTTAATCTGATGCAAACAAAATACAACATCGAATACTTGTTTAAAGTAAAGTGCAGTTTGGAAAAAATTGACCACAACATGTCCAATGTGCATGTAGCATTAATCGATTTGAACAACTTCAATGATCCATTCAATCAGCTAAAATACATCCAATTCCATAAACCAGTTCTATTCAATGCCAACAAAGAAAAGAAAAAATCAATTGTAAACTGTGTTCACACAGTAAGTATTTTAGATGCAAAAATAGAAAAAAACATGGTCAATTGGATCCAGTTTCAGCAAAAAATTGGCTATGATAAAGTAGTCATGTATTTCATGAATGTGTCTGCTAATTTCAGTAATTTTTTGGTCAAAAAATTTGGCAAATTTGTACAAATAATCGATCATGAAACATCGAAGAGCAAAGTTTGCGGATGGCACCGAAAGATGCTCTCCATGAATTACAGTAATTTGTTCAGAAAAACCCTCTTGGAACATTGTTTAAGATCAATTAAAGTAAATTTTGGTATCGAGGATGATTACGTAAAAAATTCCCATGAACGTCTCTGTTCCAATGATTGTTTGATGAAATCAAAATTTGAGTATGAATATTTGACAAATTTTGATTTTGATGAGTTCATATTTCCGCGCATGTACCACACTAAAAGGGTGACAGAATTAACCACTGGCCAAAACTGCACCGACACAATTTTTTCCAAAAAAGCAAACATGTACCAGTATGTTAAGCGATTAGAGTCTATTTACGGAAATAATATAGCCAGTTTTTTATTTGAAAATGTCAACATGCTAACAAAGTTTTGGTTAGTAAAAGATAAAATTTTAGAGTCTAAAAAATTCGAAAATTTTACATATAAAGTAGACAATCTTAATATTGAATTGGAAGTTAATTCTTATAATGATAAAATGTATATTTCCTCATACCAAAATAATAAGGACTTTTTTGAGTGCATGAATTCAACAATAATAAAAAATAATTGTTTAAGCCCGAAATGGAACAATTACTTTGGTGTTTTGGTTAATAACAGGCATGGAAAGTCAATTTACAATACCGATCTAACTTTTTCCTATAATCAGCATTATTCATCTTACATAAAATGGTATTCATTTCGAGTCACGGTCTCGCTTAATCATGGATTTGTAAGTCACTTTAGAGACACTGAACTTGGTTGGAAAAACCGATATTCGGTGCAAAATTTGTTTATTGATTCTGAGTATTATGAGTTTTTGTTCAAGAATTCTAATTATTTTACTTAAAAATAAAATTTTTACTCTAAATATTAAATTAGATTTTTAAAATTAGGGGTGTTCAACAGTACATTGAATGAATCAGCTGCTAAAATTTACAAAACAAATTTTGAGGAAAAAATTGGAAAAAATACTATAGGATTTTTTTGTTTTTATTTTAAAATTGAAAATGCCTTCATTTAATAAATTTAACCAAATTCCAGTCTTTTAATTCCTTTAACTGTCTAGATTTTTGAAAGCTTTACAACATATGGTAACTTCTAAAGGGGTTATGTGTTAATAAGGTGAGCAAATTTGAAAATAACTAGTGAGTGTAGAATAAAAAATATCTCAAAATTAATTTTATCATAAAAAAAATTTTATTCAACAAAGGATTTAAATTTTTTTTTAAATTATAACTGAATTCTGGCATGTTGAAGTTTATGATCAAAACTTTATATCAAATTGCTCATTTTATATTTAATAATAAATTTCCTGAAGATTTAGGTGGAATTTTTTGAAATTATTGATGTAACATTGATTAACATAGTTTGTTAAATTAAAATTTCAAAAAAAAAAATTTTAAATTAATAGTATGTTCAAAATTAACTAAAATGATCGATTATTTTTGATTTTTTAGTAAAGTTAATAATGCACATAAATAAATTTTTTTTTATAACTTAAAATATTATGTGGTTTTTTAATCTTATCATCTTTGCAAAGTTAAGTCTTTTGCCTTTCGGATTTTGTACTCTTTTTAATTCTAAAAATCGATTATTAATCCATTTATTTTATGATCAACTTAAAATAATTTTTTGAGACTGTAGCATAATATGTTAAATCATTACCAATAAAAAAAAAATCATTTCGTTAATTTAAGAAATTTTTATGCTTACTTTTTAATTGAGCATTTGATCATTTGATCATAAACTTCAACATGCCCTTAATTCTCCTATTTTGAAAAAATAATATCAGATCCTTATCTGATTATTGAACTATTTGACGACGTATGAAATCGAGCCTAGAGCGAACAGTCTTGGCATGGTCTTGTACAACCTTTGGGTTCATATTGCTCAGGCAAGTGCGAATTTTGTTTTCGAATTTCTTAAGATTTTTGGCCTTCCAATCGCCCTCATAAACTTTTGCTTTCAAATTTACCCACAAATCTTCGATTGGTAGTGCTTTTGGTACGTTTGCTGGATTCACTTATTTGGCAACAAACCTCATATTTTTATCTAAAAGAGTACTGCTATGATTATACGTACTATTACGCAAAATTACCAAAGTAAAAAAAGTAAATTTACCGGATTTTCCCAGAATTTACGTAAAAATCCCATAAATTACGCAAATTTTTGTAAAAAGTAAAAAGGACGGGGGGTTTTGACGCATAAATACAAGTAATAAAGCATAACAAATTATACCATAGCATAAAGAATAATAAGTTAAGAATTTTTTTTTTGTTTTTTTTTCTCGCATATTTTTTTTCATTAAAGCATGAAAAAATTTTGAAAGCATAAGAATATTAAATTTCAAGCATTAGTAATCAAAAAAAAAGATATGAGTGGTATAAACAGATACTTAATTGGACAGTTAAAGATTGGTATAGAGTCATCTTCAATGACGAGTTCAATTTTAAGGTCTTTAATCGTAAATCAAGAGTAATAGTAATAAAGTTTTAAAATGGTAAGTTTCATCCGAAGTTCTGTATACCAAGGTTACAATCAAAATATTTAACAATTATTTATTCTGGTCAAAATTCAACTCATATTATATGTATTGCAAGTAAAACTTGTACCTGTCGATGGTTTTTGGCCTATGCTATGTGTATACACCTTTTTAAAGTTGGTGCAACCATGAATCTTTCACCATTCTGCATTCAAGAATTAATTTTAAACTTTTAGAAAAAAAGCTATTTAATTTTTTTACACCTTGTTCTGTTCTCTTGTACTGAACTTCACAAAACCCGAGGTCGTCCACCTAAACGTAAGGCTAACGTTGAAAGAAATTTTTAAGAAACTCAATTTAAAAAAATACGTGGTCGACCCCCAAAGGCCAAGTCGGCTCTAAATATTGATTAAATTATTTTTGTTTTATGTTATAATATTTTTTTTAAGCTTAACTTGCTTTATTTTATGCGGAACTAATTTTTTGCTTTAATTAAACAATCTTTATAGGTTACATAATTTTTTTTTGTTTATTCGCTATTAAATTTTTTTATACTATAATTTTTTTTTTATGGGCCAAATACATTTTTCCAAGTTAAAATTCCAAAAAATACTAACTTTTTTGAGAATTTTGACATTTTTTGACTTTTTAAAATTTTTTTGGCCTGAATTCGAAAAAAAAATTACTTTTTTTCAATTTTATTTGAAAATGGTAATTTTTAGTTAAAAAAAGTAAAATTTTTAAATTTTTTAAAAAATTTTTTACAGGATTTTGTTTTCCTTTTATCATTTTTAAAGCTGTCGCCAGCTTTTCTCCATGATTCTTTGATACTAGAATTTTTTGGCACCAGCTTCAACAAAGCTTTTTTAGTAAAAACAATTAAAAATTAAAGCTGTATTGTTTTTCATTAGAATACTAACTTTTTAACAAAAAACGTCGGACAAAACGTCAAAAAATGAGTGAATGTTATCATTTGCATTAACACAATAAACGCAATAAAGTGCGAAAAATGAACAAAATTAAAATTTTTTTTCAGGTTTTTATCTAATTCCATTTTTTGTTAAAAAGTTAAGTATTTTAATAAAAAAAAACAGCTCTAATTTTACTTTTTTTTACTAAAAATTATTATTTTCAAATAAAATTTCAATCTTTTTTCAAGTAATCTTTTTTTTTTCGAATTCAGGCCAAAAAAATTTTAAAAAAGTCAAAAAATGTCAAAATTCTCAACAAAGTTAATATTTTTTGAAATTTTTACTTTTTAAAAAAATTTATGTATTTTTCGGTATTCCGGTATTCTGTACCAAATTCGCACAGTGAGATGATGCTCAGTCGGGCTTAAATAAAGTTTCAAGGTTAATCAACAGGCTAGGGCCCTTATCTATTGAAAAGACTGATCAACTCTTCATTTATTTAAATTAAAATAAATAATTCATTAAAATACAATATATCAAAATGTTTTTGTATAAAAAAAATTATTCAAAAAATAAATCTTCTAAAATTAAAATTTAAATTATCAAAACTCTTTATTGATTTTTCATAAATCAAGTTAATATTTTTATCAGTAAATTAAAAAAAAAATTATAACTTTTAAATGATTTATTTAGATTTGAATTTAAGTTCAATCGTTGACAAACTTGTTTATTTCTGTTTTTTAATCTAATAAATTTATTTTGTTTTTAAATTAAATTTAATTCTATATTGTTTGAAAATTTAAAGAAAAATTTTTTTTAATTTTTTGTTTTAATATTTATAAGACGAAAAAGAAAATTTTTTTCTGCATTTAAATAAATAAAGTTAATGAAAAAAGAATAAATTATTTTTACTTCTTAAAAGGGTTATAGCTAAAACACAGGACAAAATTTTACGCTCTTTCACGCGCAATTGAGACCTTAGCTCTAGGACTTTTAGTTTTTGCAGCACAGATCTTTAAAATAAAAAAGAACCAAAAAAATTTACGGTTCATATTTTTTGGCTAGAACTAAAAGCCCGCCTTTCCGGCGCCCACCACTTTTCTAGTGCAACTTTTTGTGCTCTTTTAAGTGCAATTTAGAGCTAAGCTCTAGGACCTTTCCTTCGGACTGCACAACCGTTCAAATGTCAAATATTTAGGATTTCGGACACTAACCACCGAAAAAAAACTTGAACCAACGTTTCTCTCTTTTAATTTTGACATGCTTTGTTGATTCTAGCAATATGTTAATTTAATTTTTGTAAAAATTTTTATTATTTTTTTTAAATTTAAAAAAATGGCTAAATTTTTTCTATTTCACTTACTTTATTGTTTGTTTAATTTTGCGTTTAAATTTGACAAAATTATTATCAAAAAATATTTTTTTTTAAAAATTGATGCTTTAAAATTATGGAAAATTATCGTTTAATGTTCTCTTAAGTGTTTTATTTTTTATCAAAAGTTTATTATTTTAAACTTTTTGCGGAATTTCCTTTCTTATCTTACTAATAGCCTATCGACAGTTAAGAATAATTTTTTGCTATGGTATTTGAAATGAATCGTTGTAGTTATGAAATTGATCTTCTAATTCGATTCGATTTAAAGATCTTATTGATAATATAAAAATTGTAAATTTATTTTTTTGAAAGATATTTGGTCTTTCATTTGAACTTTTTTCCATATTCTTTAAAAAATAAAGTTTTCAAACTATTTTAGAAATTAATTGAATTTTTAATAAATAAAATGTCCGAAGTTCAAAAATCAAATTTAGAGCTTCTTAGCTCAGTTGCTTCATATATGGTATTTGATTGCCCAAAAAATTTTATTGGCCCTGAAACGTTGGAAGCAATGGAAATTTTTAAAAATATAGGAAACAGGAAAAATAATACACTGTTAAATATTTAATCAATATCATCTTTTTAGATTTATGTAAAAAATAAATATTTTAGGAAAGAAAAGCATTTTTTGAAACCACTCTTCAGAAATTTAGAAAATTTATTAACCTAGAAAGCATCAGAGCTTATTTCACTAAAAATTTTGAGCTTTTTAAAAATTTTAAGAATAAATCGTTGTCTTCTATTTTTCAAGAAAGCTTCAATCCATTTTAGTGTCAGACCATCAAAGCCTTACGCTTTCAATTTAGCTATTAGTCGTCTTTGCGGAATAGTATCAAATGCTTACAAATATGAATATATTTGCTTAATGCAACAGGAATACTTTTGTCTTGACTCATTGAGATGAAATCTAGTGTTTCCAGAAGATAAGATGTACATGACTTTTTCTTAACAAATCCATGCTCTTCTTTAGATATAATATTATTCTTATAAAGATAGTCTTCCATTTTGGTTCTTATTATGCTTTCCATAATTGTGCAAGGAATTGAAGTTAAAGACACAGGACGATAATTGCTTGCTGTTGATTTATCACCTTTTTTATACAATGGAGTAATATTTGCTGATATGAATTGAATTGGAAGCTGACTATTCGATAATGATTCTCTGAAAATCAAAGTTAAAGGAACAGAAAAGGCTTCTGCACAGTTTTTTAGCAATAACGGATGAAGCTTGTCTACACCACATAATTTATTTTGATTCAGGTCTTGTAATTTTTTGAAAACCATTTCATAACTAATGTCATTTGGCTCAATGTCATTATATTCTGACCAGTTTTCATTAAATTCAACTTCAAAAGGAGGAAGCTCACCATCTTGTTCAATAACAAAAACATCTTGAAAACATTTATTAAGAAGATTTGATATCTCTTTCGGTTCTTGCGTTAATTCATTGTTTTGACTTTTTTAATGCTTTGATAGATTCTTTGATAACTTGTTGATCATTTAGGTATTTGTACAATATTTTTGGATTCTTCTTAGCTTTTTCAACTAAATTCTGTTCATAAGTTAGTCTGGCTCTTTTTATTTCTGATGAGACTAATTAACAGATACGCTTGTAATCACTATATAGATTCATATCCTTCCATTTAGATGCACAGTTCCTATATCTAAGATTCTTTTTATCTCTAATTAAACCTTGAGTTCATTTTTTTTCCAAGGTTTTGAGATACTTTTCTTTTTAGAGCCATCTGTCACTGGAATGAATCGATTACTAGCTTCGCTGACATAGAAAATTAACTCATTGTACATTTCCTGAATATTTAAATTCTCAAATAGGTGCAAAATATTGATTAAATTATTTTTGTTTTATGTTATAATATTTTTTTTAAGCTTAACTTGCTTTATTTTATGCGGAACTAATTTTTTGCTTTAATTAAACAATCTTTATAGGTTACATAATTTTTTTTTGTTTATTCGCTATTAAATTTTTTTATACTATAATTTTTTTTTATGGGCCAAATACATTTTTCCAAGTAAAAATTCCAAAAAATACTAACTTTTTTGAGAATTTTGACATTTTTTGACTTTTTAAAATTTTTTTGGCCTGAATTCGAAAAAAAAATTACTTTTTTTTCAATTTTATTTGAAAATGGTAATTTTTAGTTAAAAAAAGTAAAATTTTTAAATTTTTTAAAAAATTTTTTACAGGATTTTCTTTTCCTTTTATCATTTTTAAAGCTGTCGCCAGCTTTTCTCCATGATTCTTTGATACTAGAATTTTTTGGCACCAGCTTCAACAAAGCTTTTTTAGTAAAAACAATTAAAAATTAAAGCTGTATTGTTTTTCATTAGAATACTAACTTTTTAACAAAAAACGTCGGACAAAACGTCAAAAAATGAGTGAATGTTATCATTTGCATTAACACAATAAACGCAATAAAGTGCGAAAAATGAACAAAATTAAAATTTTTTTTCAGGTTTTTATCTAATTCCATTTTTTGTTAAAAAGTTAAGTATTTTAATAAAAAAAAACAGCTCTAATTTTACTTTTTTTTACTAAAAATTATTATTTTCAAATAAAATTTCAATCTTTTTTCAAGTAATCTTTTTTTTTCGAATTCAGGCCAAAAAAATTTTAAAAAAGTCAAAAAATGTCAAAATTCTCAACAAAGTTAATATTTTTTGAAATTTTTACTTTTTAAAAAAATTTATGTATTTTTCGGTATTCCGGTATTCTGTACCAAATTCGCACAGTGAGATGATGCTCAGTCGGGCTTAAATAAAGTTTCAAGGTTAATCAACAGGCTAGGGCCCTTATCTATTGAAAAGACTGATCAACTCTTCATTTATTTAAATTAAAATAAATAATTCATTAAAATACAATATATCAAAATGTTTTTGTATAAAAAAAATTATTCAAAAAATAAATCTTCTAAAATTAAAATTTAAATTATCAAAACTCTTTATTGATTTTTCATAAATCAAGTTAATATTTTTATCAGTAAATTAAAAAAAAAATTATAACTTTTAAATGATTTATTTAGATTTGAATTTAAGTTCAATCGTTGACAAACTTGTTTATTTCTGTTTTTTAATCTAATAAATTTATTTTGTTTTTAAATTAAATTTAATTCTATATTGTTTGAAAATTTAAAGAAAAATTTTTTTTAATTTTTTGTTTTAATATTTATAAGACGAAAAAGAAAATTTTTTTCTGCATTTAAATAAATAAAGTTAATGAAAAAAGAATAAATTATTTTTACTTCTTAAAAGGGTTATAGCTAAAACACAGGACAAAATTTTACGCTCTTTCACGCGCAATTGAGACCTTAGCTCTAGGACTTTTAGTTTTTGCAGCACAGATCTTTAAAATAAAAAAGAACCAAAAAAATTTACGGTTCATATTTTTTGGCTAGAACTAAAAGCCCGCCTTTCCGGCGCCCACCACTTTTCTAGTGCAACTTTTTGTGCTCTTTTAAGTGCAATTTAGAGCTAAGCTCTAGGACCTTTCCTTCGGACTGCACAACCGTTCAAATGTCAAATATTTAGGATTTCGGACACTAACCACCGAAAAAAAACTTGAACCAACGTTTCTCTCTTTTAATTTTGACATGCTTTGTTGATTCTAGCAATATGTTAATTTAATTTTTGTAAAAATTTTTATTATTTTTTTTAAATTTAAAAAAATGGCTAAATTTTTTCTATTTCACTTACTTTATTGTTTGTTTAATTTTGCGTTTAAATTTGACAAAATTATTATCAAAAAATATTTTTTTTTAAAAATTGATGCTTTAAAATTATGGAAAATTATCGTTTAATGTTCTCTTAAGTGTTTTATTTTTTATCAAAAGTTTATTATTTTAAACTTTTTGCGGAATTTCCTTTCTTATCTTACTAATAGCCTATCGACAGTTAAGAATAATTTTTTGCTATGGTATTTGAAATGAATCGTTGTAGTTATGAAATTGATCTTCTAATTCGATTCGATTTAAAGATCTTATTGATAATATAAAAATTGTAAATTTATTTTTTTGAAAGATATTTGGTCTTTCATTTGAACTTTTTTCCATATTCTTTAAAAAATAAAGTTTTCAAACTATTTTAGAAATTAATTGAATTTTTAATAAATAAAATGTCCGAAGTTCAAAAATCAAATTTAGAGCTTCTTAGCTCAGTTGCTTCATATATGGTATTTGATTGCCCAAAAAATTTTATTGGCCCTGAAACGTTGGAAGCAATGGAAATTTTTAAAAATATAGGAAACAGGAAAAATAATACACTGTTAAATATTTAATCAATATCATCTTTTTAGATTTATGTAAAAAATAAATATTTTAGGAAAGAAAAGCATTTTTTGAAACCACTCTTCAGAAATTTAGAAAATTTATTAACCTAGAAAGCATCAGAGCTTATTTCACTAAAAATTTTGAGCTTTTTAAAAATTTTAAGAATAAATCGTTGTCTTCTATTTTTCAAGAAAGCTTCAATCCATTTTAGTGTCAGACCATCAAAGCCTTACGCTTTCAATTAAGCTATTAGTCGTCTTTGCGGAATAGTATCAAATGCTTTCGCAAAATCTAGCAGAATCACATCAACAGGAATACTTTTGTCTTGACTCATTGAGATGAAATCTAGTGTTTCCAGAAGATAAGATGTACATGACTTTTTCTTAACAAATCCATGCTCTTCTTTAGATATAATATTATTCTTATAAAGATAGTCTTCCATTTTGGTTCTTATTATGCTTTCCATAATTGTGCAAGGAATTGAAGTTAAAGACACAGGACGATAATTGCTTGCTGTTGATTTATCACCTTTTTTATACAATGGAGTAATATTTGCTGATATGAATTGAATTGGAAGCTGACTATTCGATAATGATTCTCTGAAAATCAAAGTTAAAGGAACAGAAAAGGCTTCTGCACAGTTTTTTAGCAATAACGGATGAAGCTTGTCTACACCACATAATTTATTTTGATTCAGGTCTTGTAATTTTTTGAAAACCATTTCATAACTAATGTCATTTGGCTCAATGTCATTATATTCTGACCAGTTTTCATTAAATTCAACTTCAAAAGGAGGAAGCTCACCATCTTGTTCAATAACAAAAACATCTTGAAAACATTTATTAAGAAGATTTGATATCTCTTTCGGTTCTTGCGTTAATTCATTGTTTTGACTTTTTTAATGCTTTGATAGATTCTTTGATAACTTGTTGATCATTTAGGTATTTGTACAATATTTTTGGATTCTTCTTAGCTTTTTCAACTAAATTCTGTTCATAAGTTAGTCTGGCTCTTTTTATTTCTGATGAGACTAATTAACAGATACGCTTGTAATCACTATATAGATTCATATCCTTCCATTTAGATGCACAGTTCCTATATCTAAGATTCTTTTTATCTCTAATTAAACCTTGAGTTCATTTTTTTTCCAAGGTTTTGAGATACTTTTCTTTTTAGAGCCATCTGTCACTGGAATGAATCGATTACTAGCTTCGCTGACATAGAAAATTAACTCATTGTACATTTCCTGAATATTTAAATTCTCAAATAGGTGCACCCAATCAATATTTGATAGAAAATGAGAAATTTTTCCAAAGTCAGATTTATTATTAATAAATTTTTTACAGGTATATGATTCCTTACTAACCTTGTTTTTGAGAACAAAATTGAAAACGATAACAAGATGTCCTTTATTAATGTTGCAAAGAACAAATTTTGTATCGATTGCATACACACTGCCAGGCTGAGTAGTGAAAATCAAATCCAAAGTGTTGACAGCTTTTTCGTTTGACATTTGAAAAGTTGGGATATTTACATGCTGAAATAGAAAAGTATCGCTTAGTCTCTCTCTGAATTTATGTTCCAATCCATTTTCGTTTAAGATATCTGACACACAGCCATTTGACCAGATGATTGATGGAAAGTTAAAGTCACCCATTATTAGAAGATCCTTATAACCTCTCTCGTCCACATAGTCTTTAGCTTGTTTGAAGACTAAATCGAAATCGTTCACATCAACAAAATCGTTTGGCCTATAAAGACAGCCAACTAAATATTTTTTACAGTTGAAATTAACTACTACCCAAATTTGTTCTATTCTACTTAAATTAAAACCTGCATCATTTAATTCAAATGAGTCGATTTTTTCATCAATGTAGAGACATACACCACCGCCTCTGCGTCCATCACTTCTGTCCTTTCTGTACAAATTGTATCCTTTAACGTTCGTAATTGAGATGCTCTTGAACCAAGTCTCACTAACTGCTACAATTTGTGGGCTATATGTTTCAATAACAACACTGAATTCATCTAGTTTATTGTCCAAAGAAGTAGCATTTAAATACAGTGGCGTATCTACGTGAGGCGAACTACGGCGGACCGCCGTACATGAAAATTTGAGGTGAGGCGTCGCCTCGTATAATAAATTTAACATTTGTTCTAAACATTTCAATTTACAATAAATTTGATTGTTTGTTTCGCTTCTTTTTAAATTCAATAATAATTCTGAGCAAAAAAGTCCATCGTTATTTTTTTCTTGTTTTTTAATAATTCAAAAATTCCTAACCTCTTAATCATGAGAAATTTTTTAACTACTGAATCATCAAATTCTAAAACTCCCTTAACACCAAATGATAAAACCGCCTCAACTAATTCAACACAGACTTCATATATTCCCGTTAATAACAATCCTTCTTCGTCAATATCTTCCTCCGTCGTCACTTCAAAAGATTTTTCAAATTCGAAATTGAGTAAACTTGAGCCGTCACGACCTTTCATTGATTTCCCGATTGACTCAGACAAAAGGAAATTTTTAACTACTTGGTACTCTGTATATCCTTGGCTCGAGTACGACAGCTCTTGTAATAAGGCATTTTGTTTTCCATGTAAAAATTTCCCTTCAAAGAATTCGAAAACATCGTTAAATACCCCCCATGGGTGGTGTCAAGGGGGCTTCTCGCCGTATATTCCATTGAGTTCTAGCTACGCCACTGTTTAAATACATACATTTGAAAGATTCGAGACTATCTAAACGTGATTGCGCTTCTGATGAACGATTATTGCTTCTTGAATTTGACGATCTGATTTCCACGGATGCCATATCGAAAGGGCGAGTCTTGTGAAAGACCATTAATTGCTTCATTTCTTTGTTTTCTCAATTCATAGTCTAAAGCTCTTTCAGTTTCAGTCAAATCTGGACTAAGATAAACAGATTTGAAAATATTTGAATCTCTCAACTTTTTCGCTGCTAGTAGTAGTGGATTTCTGTTTGCTTCTTCTTTGAGTTCTACTAGAATTGGTCCTGGTTTACTTTGGTCTTTAGATCTCAAACGTCTCGAATACGCTGGCTTGATATCAATTTTTCCAATAGTGGATAGAATTTCATTGATTTTTGCTTCATCTTCTGCTTTCTTGTCTGCTAAAATCTCTTTCTTTGATTCTGGCACACCATAAATAATCACATTTTTTTTTTCTTCTATTTCTTTCATTCATTTCACTAATGGTTGCATTTTCTACAGCTATCTGATCCGCTGGTTTTTTAGCATTTTTTGTTCCTTGTTTTACCGTTTGAATCCACTTGCTACTGTTGTTGGATGAGTTTGCTGTTTTATTTGCTGCTGACAATTCAGATTTCAGTTTAATTATTTCAATGTCTTTCTCCTTTTCTCTTTCTTCTAGAAGTTTCACATGATTTGAAAGCTCCAGGACGAATTTCGAAATATAACCACACCATTCATGCAGAGTTTTCGAGTGCCCAGATACGACACCTTGTCCAAACGTTGGCCAGTTTGTTTCAAGCAAAAAATTTGAGTCCTTTTGACAAAACTGCGTGCTTTTTATTTTAGTTCACTTGTGCTTTTCCTTTCCTGACTTTTGGCTTACGTATGCTTTTTTAATTTAAAACTTTTTCTTTTTTTTTTCTTTATATTTTTTTTTTTTTATCTGTAGTAAAATTTATTCAGTAAAATAATTCAAAAAAATAGTAATAATTTCAAAAAAATAATTAAATTTTCAGTAAATATAATATTATTAAATCAATAAATCCATTTCAGTAAATTAATCAAAAAGAAATAGCAAAAATAACTATTTATTCAGTAAATTTATTGAATTTTAGTTAACTGACTGGAAATTATTGTTTGATGAGTGCTCTTTTAGCATTTTTAGGCCCACGTCTCTGTCCAATCGGGATCTGTTTAGCTACCAATGGAATAACGCAATCAGCCAATTTTAACTGTGCAGAAACGGCAAGAATATATTTGCATATATGCTGCTTGGCGAATGCGAGACAGGAACGCTTTCCTCTAAGGTAATCATTTTCGCATAGCTGGAGACAATGGACACTAGCTTTTTCGATGTCTTTAGAAAACGCATCAAAATCCGTATACGTTGTTCAATTTGTCTATTAAGTTTTAAAAAATCAAATAAATGATAAAATTGACAAGTACTATGTCAATTTACTGAATCAGCCAATTAATTTACGAATAGATTTCAATTATTTTATTGTTTTATTTTTACTAATTTTATTAATTAATTTTCAGAATAAATTTTTATTATTATTAGCTAAAAAATAATTTTGCTGACCAATTTTCAATTTTGCTGAAGATAATTTTCTAAATAAAATTTACTGATGGGATAATCATTTTTACTGAATAAAATATTATTTTTACTGATTTATTCTATTATTTTTACTGAAGCGATAATCATATGCCTAAAATTTTTCGATTTTTTTTTCTCATATTTGTATTAGATATAGCATAATTCTAATAGAGTATCAATTTGTTGATCAATATATTTTTTCAATTATATTCTAATTCAATATTTATTATCTAATTATTTAAATATTAATTTAATATTGAAAAAAACTAATTGATTTTAATGATAGTAGTAACCAAATATTATTTGAACAATATTTAATAGCAGTTTTTCATTGTTTTCTTTTGTCCACATGCTTGGTAAAGACATAAAGAATATTCCTAAATCACTTAAAGGGGTTTTGAAATTCTAAAAAAATTTACCTAAAATATTAGAAAAAAGTTATTAAAGATCTTATTTTAGGTAAAAAGGGCCATTATTGAATCTTGCTCTATGTAGTAATATTTATGTGTTGTTTTTATCTTAAATTTTAATTTTCAAATAAAAATTGTTTTACAAAGTCTTACTTGAATTTGTCGTCGTAGACATATTTAATAGATGGCTAGGAAAGTAAGGCATGACAAAAAGATTTAAATTTTGTTTTCTTGATAATTTAATTTAGCATTTAAATAATTAATAAAAAATTAAGGATTATTTTCAAATGAGTATTTTTATTTAATTATTCGGATGCTAAAATTAATTTTTTTAAGGTATTTATTCACTGTCAAAATTATTATAAAAGAAATTGAGTACATAAAAATTATTAATGAGTATTAGAAAAATTATAATTGATAGTTACAAAAATATTAAAGAATACCAAAAAAAATCGAAAAAATAATAAAAAATTATTCTCTAATAAATGCTTTTATTGCTAATGTAGGTCTGTCTCTCTTTATTTTTGTCCGACGGGAACTAATTTAGCTATTCATGGATGATTGACTTAATAAAATAGCCTTACCAACTACATGTTTGCAGTGGCGAGTTTTTGATAGCTAGATGTAGGGTTTTTTCTAATCTCTCTAAAAATGTAATGTTCATCCCTAAAAGTCAGCTTCCGAGGTCTACCCGAACGGCTTCGATCAGAAACAGAACCAGTCTCTTCATATCGTTTCTTAGTTGAAGAGACACATTTTGGAGATACACCTAACAACTTGGCTATTTCGTTTTGTTTTTTATCTCCACTTTTTAGCAGACCCACAATCTGCCATTTTTGTGGGCAAGACACATTTTTTTTAACCATTTTTTGCCAAATTAAAGATTTTTTGGTAATGTTATTTAGAGACCAAGTGAGGAGTTGGAGAGTTTTTAAATTAAGCAGTTAAAGAGCAAAATTTACTCAAAATTAAAAGTTATTTAAGAATTAATCATAAAGGTGTGAAAAAAGGTAGCAATGGTTGCTAAAACTTTTGGATTACCCGAATTTCTAAACTTTTGCACCGACTTATATTTTTTATATTTTAGAGGAAGTTTTTTTATTATAAATATTTAAAAGTTGATCTTATTTTTATGCCGAGTGTCATATATCAAAATGTAGAGAAAAAAAAATTCTACAAATTAGAGCTTTTATTTTTTTTCTTTTGCACTCAATTTTTCGTAAAATACAACAAATAAACAATTTAAGATAAATAAAATAATCAATTTCTAAACTTTTGTAACGTACTGTATTCTTTGATTATTTTTGGAAGCACATTTTTGATCCATTCTTTAGACCCATTTGTGTCAGTAGTTTTCTTTTAGAACAGAATTTGATATAGGTATCATTCTTTAATAAGCATTTACAAACAAGTTGTATAAAGCTTCCTTAATTAATGGTGCTTTCCTGACTCTTTAATTTTCAATGTTTTCATTAATGTATACTCTTTTAGAAAACAAGGAAAAGTATTTATAGCCATTATAGCCATTTTCCAATATTGACAATCAAATCTTATTTAAATCATCTGAAGGAATTTAAAACTCATCATCTGTGATCTTAATTTCCTTCGATTCCTTATCTTTTTGAAATTCGGAACGGTAAAAGGAACATTTGGTCGCCACAATAACTATCTCGAACGGCAAAAAATTCATGTTGTTCTGACTTTTTTTTTTAATTTAAGCCCGAACAACATGAATTTTTTCGCTTAATGTGGCGGTCTAGTTAAAGTCCAAGTACGGACTTTTGAAATAAAAATAAAAAATCCGGACTTGGACTTGACTTGAGACTTGTGACTTTTAAGCAACTCTGGTCATTACTAAGATTAATTAATAATCTTAATGTGTTTTTATTTTACAATATTTTATTTTACTCTCATTTAATCTTTTTATATCTCAAATAAACATTTAACTATTTAGTTATTTTATTTAACACTCATTGAATATTTAAAGTACTCAAATTATCTAATATTAGCATTGATTTTTTGCTAAATACCAAATTTAAAAATTATTAATTAATATACATTTAAAAGAAGCGAAAAATAAAAACATTTCGATTTTGTTTTTTTTTTGTATTCTCATTCAATTATTTTTAATGAATTTTTTTTAAATAATTTTATTAGACTATTAATATTTTTCAATAACAAATTTAATAAAAGTTACCACAAATTGAATTAAAAAATAACAAATTCATTTTGACAATATCTAATTTGAGCGTAATTGTAATTTATTTAATAAAAATTAACATTATTAACAGAATTTAAACAACATGAACGAATTTTTCTCTAATATTATGAAAAATTAACTATTTTATTACAAATTGAACAATTTTATTTAACAATACACAAATAAATGCAACCACTTGGACTATAATTTATTAATTTATTTTCTGTCTGTTTATTAGTATTTTTGGAGTAAAAAACTCATTCTAAAATATTTTAATTTTTGTATCAAATCGAGCTAATTCTCCTTCAGAAATTTAAAAAAAAAATTAAAATAAAACTTAATAAGATAAATTAAAAAAAATTGAAAATTTAAAAAAGATAAATATAATTTTTTATTTTTTTTATCTGTACAGGGCTTAAGCTCCTATAGAATAAAATATAGAAAAAAAAATTTATTTTATTTTGGGCGTTATATAGATATAAGTAAATCTATATAGGTGAAATTAAATTATTGATAAAAAAAGTATCGAACTAAAATAAATGATTAAGTATTAAATCAATTTATTCCAAAAAAAGTTAAAAAGTTCAATTGACGTAAAACTTGAGCAACTTGAAGTTCATAATCATGATCAAATGATCAAAATTTAAACGATTATAATCTTAATTAAAAATTTTCAAATAAGCTTTTTTTAATATTTTGTAAATTAAACATGAGATGCTTATTATTTTATTTGAAAAAAAAAATCTTTTTTTTCTGATTATTTGTAAATGATTTTTCTAAAATATTTTTTTGAAAGGTTTAACACTAGAAGCACCAACGAGTCAAAATGACTCTTTTTCGATTTTTGGCCGCTAAAATCTAAGTCAATTTTTGCTATTTGAGCAAAAATTTTTTTTTTTCAGCATAAAAATAAGGATATCTTTCTAAATTAACTAAATTCAAATAAAAAAAAACTTCCTTTGTACAAAACCAAGTATATACTACTAGAAGCTACAAAAAAGAGTCATTTTGACTCGTTTTTTAATTAAAATTTTTACTTTATCTACAAAATCAATGGACGAGTCATAAAATATTTATAAAAAGTATACAAATCTTTAAACAACTGACTCAAATACTAATACTTGAACGAAGATAAACAAATTTAAAAATGCAAAAATTACAGTTTGCGTATTTTACATGAAAGACGAAGATTTGGCTCAAAAAGAAATGAATTCATTAGAAGATAAAATTTTGGCCAGATACTTTTTTTAGCCAAATTTGTATTTTCACTCAATTAAAATTAAGTATTGAATAGAATTATTCAAATAATAAATTTTTATCCATTAGATTCTATTAAAACGAGTCATTTTGACTCGTTTTGGTGCTTCTAGTAGTTAAAAATTTTGGTGCTTCTAGTGTTAAAGAAAAATTTTAAATCCATATTTTGGTATCCAAATTATGGCTTTAAATGATATTTTAATATTAATACAAATGTATAAATATAATATTAATACAAAATTTAACTTTGTTAAAATTTCAAAATATTGATTAAGATTTTAATTTACTTTAGGTAATAATTTATATAATTTTCTATCTAAGCATAGATTAAATAAATCATATTTAATAAAGTTTAGTAATTTTTTATTAAAAAATTGAAAAAAAAAAACCTTTTTTATTTAAATCAAAAATTTTGATTTGAAATTTAAATTTGATCATGAACTTCAATTTATCTAAAAATTGTTATAATCACTGTTGATTTGTTACAAAAAAACCAAAATGTTATTGTATTTATCATAATTGTAGTGTGTTATGAATTTATTCTGTTCTTATTTTTATTAAATTTGTGGATACGTTTAATGAGGGCCATTTTATGACCTGTCAAACTCATTTTATACTGCTTTTTAATTTTAAATTTTTTTAAAAATTAATATATTTTATTAAAACATCAAAAAAAAAGTAATTATATTCTCTATTTTTCCCAAAGGCTCCAAATCATCTTTAAAAATATTTTCAATTAACATATTTTAATCATTGATCGTGATTTTCTAATCAAGAAGCAAGATTAAAAAATAAAAAATTTTATCATTTTTTAGAAAGTTTCATATTTTTCAAAAATGGGGAAAAAAATCAAAAAATTTTCAATTTACTCATCAAATATAAATGCTCATTGCACAATGAAAAAAGAAATCAAAAAAAAAAAATGAACTTAATAAACATTCCAATTAAATTTTCATATTTTATCAAGAATTCAAGCTTGTTAACCATGTTATTTACAGTTCAAAACTTCAATCAATATTTAACAATTTATCATAAATTATCAGTCAAAGAACATATTTTTCAGAGGGGTGCTTCCAATTTACCAGACATGATCCCAAAGGAAGGACTAATTAAATGCAGTGCATCAATCCATCAAACATAATTCCCAGGACAGCTCAAGTCAAGCTGAGCTTGATTAGAATGTTCACCTTTTTACTATTTATTTAAGGGCGTATGAGCCCGCCTTGATTACAAACTTTCGCCTTGGATGCAAAAGCAAATATGTAGCTATGGTCTCCCTCATTTAGCGCTTAATGACATATTTTTTTCTATCTCTCTCTCTTTTTCTTTCACACATATTTCAATTTTTATGTTTCATTATTAAAATAATAAATTAAAATTTTCATTTTTCCAATTCATTTTTGTTTTAGTCGAGAAAGTTCTAAGATAATTTCATTTAAATCGCTAATTGCGCCGCATTAAACAATTTAAAAAAAATTAAAATCTTTAGATTTGGCGGACAATGACAGGCACAAAGAGCTACTATGAAATACTGGAGCTTGACAGCTCGGCAAGTGAATCGGACATCAAAAAAGCATACCGCCGCTTGGCTCTCAGATGGCACCCGGACAAAAATCAAAACAACCCAAAAGAAGCAGAAATGCGCTTCAAGGAAATATCCGAGGCCTACGAAGTGCTGTGCGACAGTAAGTGCTTTAAGTGTGACATTCCGGATTACGACTATTCCAACAATTACCAGGACTACTTTGAGTGGCTCGAGCAGCAAAAAAAGCGCACTGCCAGGCCCCACTTTTGCCAGAGTGGGCCAGCATCCTTCACAGTTCCTAACCAGCGCAAATATAGGCACGAGTTTAGGCCCAAAAGGGCTCACTATGAAACCTTTTCGGCCCAGCAAGTCCAGCAGTTGGTCGACTCTTTTGTCGATGATCCTAAATGGTGGGTGCACTTTACCAGACCGCCTTGTCACTGGACCAAGAGTCCGTGCGAGTTCGACACGCGCTCTCTAAGACCAAAGACAAAAGGGCTCAAAAAAAAGAAAAAAAAGTGCCGGAAAAAAAAGAGCACCTTTAAGCCCAGGAGGCCTGATAAAAAATTAAAAAAATCTCTTGTCACTTATCTGTTTTGTTTGGCTGATAGAAAAGATAAAGGAAAATTTTTCAAGCTTTTTAGGCTTTTTAAAAATCGAGCCGAAAAATTAAAATTATTCAGTAAGATTAAATTAGATTTAACACCTTTAGTTTAGTTCTAACCGGAAAAGAATTTTAAATTTTTTAATGTAAAATTTTAATTTTTTTTGATTTAATTTAAGAAAGTAAAAGAGAGATTTATGACAAATATGGCAAAGAAGGTTTGATGAGAGGCTCAGGTGGAGCAGGTCCAGAGTTTGATTTTGACATATCGAGCTTTTTTGGTGGCAGAAGAGGAGGACCTGCCAACTTCAGGTTCAGAAGTCCGACAGATATTTTTGAGGAATTTTTCGGAACTGATAACATTTTTGATTTAATTGGTAAAAAAATGGTTAAAAAAAATTATTTTATTATTTTTTTCTAAAGACGATGACATGCTTTTTTCGTCTGGGTCAAGAGGCAATCAAAAAAAATCACAAAGAAATAGAAATGGAGATGTGCAGACTAATTTGATTCAGTCGATGTTTGGGTTCCCGGGTGGAAATAATTTTGGATCGGGCTTCGCTACTTTTTCTTCTTTTTCCTCAATGGGTGGCAATGGTAATGGTCATGGCATGATGAAGTCAACTTCTAAATCTACCAAAATGGTTAATGGAAGGAAATATGTCACAACAAAGTAAAAAAAAATTTTAAATAATTTTATTTAAAAAAAAATTTAAATAATTTATCTTGAAAAAAAATCAAATAATTTTTATTTAAAAAAAATAAATTAAATTAATTAATGAATGAAATTGAATAAATTAATTTTTGAATATTTTATTAATAGAACTGTCGAGAACGGAGTAGAGACTGTGGTTACAGAAGAAGACGGGGTAGTCAAGTCAAAAACAGTTAATGGTGTGCCTCAATCAATTGAGTATAGAACATAAACTGTTTATTCTATTTAAACATTCTAAGTTTAAACATTTTGTATAATCAATTTTTCGTACAATTTATTAATTTAATAAAAAAGATTTAGTTAAGCATTGATATGTGTTAAATATTCATTATGAAAAAAAAATCAACTTTAACTAAATCAAGATTTAATTTATTTATTTTTTCTGACATGATTTGCCTATTGACACTATTTTCTATTTGTTTAAAT
The DNA here is from genome assembly GCA_025491095.1 of Brachionus asplanchnoidis. Classification (NCBI taxonomy): domain Eukaryota; kingdom Metazoa; phylum Rotifera; class Eurotatoria; order Ploima; family Brachionidae; genus Brachionus; species Brachionus asplanchnoidis. Next base: position 535,848 of record JAILYF010000016.1, read on the forward strand.
TTAATAAAATATTTAATTCTAATTTTATTCAACATGAAATGAACCACGTCTAAACTGAACTTTTTAAGAAAAAATTTAAAATAAAATCCACATCATTTAATTCGAAAATACCCGAAAATACACAAGAGAAGCAAGTTCCATATTTTTTGTAAATAAAAAAAATTTCTTAAAAAGTTTAAAAAAAAAGAACAAAAAAAAAATTTTTTTTTAAAGTGTTAAAAATACATTTTCATAATTTGATAAAAAATAAAATTCTTTTTGCGTTTAAAAAATGAAGCAGCCAAAAAATTTTAGCAAATTTTTAGAATGTGGTATTTATTATATGGTTTGGGAGTGAAAACATGGTCAAGTTAAAATTCGAAAGGCTAAAATAAAGATTATTATTGGTTTTTAGAATAAATGAGCTTTCAAAAATGTAAACAAACTGATGCGTTATTTCATCCGACTCTTCAGCTCTCTTAAATATTGCTTAAGACCTTAATAAGTTAATCTAATCTTGAAAAATAGCCAAGATTTAGTCGTACCTAATTTTGCAAAAAAAGGAATTGTCAAAAATTAAATAAAAAAAATTCAATTTAGAGCTATTTTTTTTTTCTATCAGTAAAAAATGGTTTATTAAAAATTTTGAGTTTTTTAGAAATTATCTCAAAAAATTAAATTGCGTGATTAGAAAAATTTAAAAATTAAATTTATTTATTAGATTATGCTATTATTTCTTTATTTGAATTATGTATTAGATAACATTAAAATTACACGGACACTTGACAGGTCTAACATTTACTTATGTATTTTTAAATAAGCCTGTTCTATTCTATTTAAAGGAAGTAAAAGTTCATTTTTTTAGGCTAAATTTAAAAAAAATTAATTTCACTTAATTAATATTTTATTATTTTTTAAATATTAAAATTAAATAAAAGATTTAATTAAATATTAAGTGTGAAAAAATTTAATCACTTTAGCCGAGACGCAAAAAATGTCTTGAAATAAAAAATTTTAATAATAATTGAAATAATTATTGAATAATTAAAAATTGCGTTTTTTCTTTACTTTCTAGAAGAGTTAAAAAATCTGTCTGCATTGAATTAATAAAATAAAAGTACATTTTTTAAATAAAAAGCCATTTATTCCAACAAATAAATAATTTAAGAATACTTATTACTGATATAAAATTTAATTTCAAAATTATTAGTTTATCACTGTCAAAAATTTGAATAATATAATTCAGGTATCATTATATATTATAATAGCTATTGAATGCAAAAAATAAACAAAATGCAATATTGTTGCAAAATCGAAAGCATTTTCGGAATTTTATTATAAAATGAGTGAAGAAAATTATTATAATATTCTAGAAATATCTGGCAATGCCAGTCAAGATGAAATCCGAAAGGCCTATCGAAGACTGGCGCTTAAATGGCACCCGGATAAAAATCCAGAAAATAAAGAATTGGCGGAAAAAAAGTTCCAAAAAATAAACGAGGCTTATGAAGTGTTATCCGATCCAAATAAAAAAGATATTTATGACCGATATGGTAAAGTGGGCCAGGGTGACATGAATGCTGCACAAAGAAATGCTTTCGAAAATAACTTTGGTGGAATATCAATCAGAGTCTTTAATTTCAGAGATCCGGATGAGGTTTTTAGAGATTTTTTCAAAAACACGGATATTTTTGGTGACTTACAAAATGACAGAACCAGATCACCATGGAATTTTCAAAGCTCGTTTTTTACTCAAGACCCATTCAATTTTAATGACGATTTTATTCACATACCACCACTTAGTTCGGCTTCCAAGTCAACCACTGTCAAAATAATTAATGGAAAAAAATTTGAAACTATCAGAATACGTGAAGGAGAAACTGAAACCGTAATTCAAAAAGAAAATGGTAAAATAAAGTCAAAAACTGTGAATGGAAAGGAGGAGGTTTTTCAAAAAAGTGTGGAACATAATTCGGAAATAAAGAATAAAAAAAATCACACGAATTTAATCAATGGTGTTAAAAAATTATTTAAATTAAAATAATAAATTAATTTTTTTTATTTATTAATTTAATACTTGTGTTTATAGATTTAAAATATTTAATTATCTCACTAATTTTTTAGAATTAAAAAAAATAAAATATTTAGATAATAATAGATTTTTTTTTAAATTCAATTCATCATTATTTAAAAAAATTAAAAAATTATTTTCATTATAATATTTTAGTGATAAGATAAAGTTCCGAATGCTTAATAAAAAAGAAATTTTTTTACTGTGAACATGGAAACCTAGGAACAATCTAAGAGTCAGTTTTAAAAAATAAACAACAATTATCATTTCTTATCTGATCCAAAAAAAAAATTTCCCAAAAGCTGAATAAAAAACTTAGCATGAATCAAAAAGATATTATTTTGGATAAGATGGTCACATTTTTAAATTCAAAGATGTGTTTAAGGATTTGTTTTAATAATAAATCTTTTAATTATATTTCCAACATATATAACAATAAATTATCTCTCGAGATCTCTAGGCTTTTAATTCTTTTACTGAAATTTTTAATAAACATAATGGAAAAATTGATTTCTAAGCATCTCAAAACATATAAAAATATAAAAAAAAATGAATTTAATATTTCTGAAATCATATCAAAAGAGGGTATTGTGGATTTTAAATTAAAATTGAGCAAAAATCCATAATTTTTTAATAAATTAAAAATAAAGTTAATAAAAAATATTTTAAAAAATACTGAAACAAATTTTAACATACTTTGTTGCACTTTTTTTGCCTAAAATAATTTTTCTCATCTATAAAATGACAAAAATAAGGAATCAATAAGATTTAAATAGATTTTGATTTAATTTACTAAAAAAAAAATATAATAAAAATTTTATTTCTGGTAAAAAATGATTGCTGCAGTATTTTTTCTATTATTTTTATTAATTTTAATTTATTAGAATAAAACAATTTAAATTTTATTTAAAATTTATTAATATAATAAAACAATAAGAAAAAAATTTGTAAAAAATGACTTTGACAAATAAATTGCAACTAAAATCATCAAAGCTCAATATATTTATTTAATTGACATCAAATTAAGTACTTAGAGTAAAAGTTAACGTTAAACTTTTGTTTTAATTTCATTAAAATGCTGAAATTAATAATAATAATAATAATAACTAATTACAAAATATTCCTAGCAGGCTGGCTGAAAATAAGGCACTACGCCGTTTGGAGCTGCCAAGAGGAACTATTCCCTCTAAATATAAATTTGTTTTAATTTCAAAGAATAAATTGAATTATCACTTTAAGTTAAAATTTTTATTCAATAATTTCTGAATTGGAAACATCGAATTGAAATGAACTTCACAACTTAAGGATAAATTTTCAAAATGCAGTTCTATCTGATATTATTTATTTTTTTTTATTAAAATAATAGTTTGGGGAAGACCCCGGGCAGTTTGGAATGGTCGCTAACCTCCCTTTCAGTCCCCGTGATAAATAGATTTCGATCATCGAAATCTATTTATCATTTAAATTTTGTTTTTTCATTTTAGTAAAATGAAAAAACAAAATTTTTGGAAAACAGAATCTAATAAATGTTCGACAAAATTATTTTAACCTTTTCTTTTTAGCTTAAAATTTGTTTGTTAAGTCACATGACAGATTTGTGTTGAATACAAGCATAATGGGTTTAAACAAAAATAAAATTATTCAAAAAAATTGAATAGAATAGAATAGTTCTATCTGATAAATATTTGTAAAACTTGTAATGCTGTTATGAAGAAAAAAAGAGGTTATTAACGTCAAAATGGTTGTACTAAGAAGATAAATTAAATTTTTTGGTAGATTTTTTTTAAAGTATTCGTTTACTAAATATTTTCTGTTTATTGATTAAATAAAAAAAATTAATTTTTTTTGTTTTTTTTACTTATTATGTTTATTCGAATAAAACAATTAAAATTTTAAAATTTATTAATATAAAAAACAATTTTGTAGAAAACGACGCGTTTCGACCGATTGTCGCATATCTTGAACAAATTCGACTGAATTTTCATGTTCATTTTGGAATTTATCTAGTATAGACTCGTTACAAATTGATTCTGAAATGTAAGACTCATTTAGGTTGTGAACGGTTACAGATTGATTGTAATTAGATTCAATTGATCCTACTTGATTATTCTCATTTAATTGAGTATCATTAATAATTAAGTTTTGAGAACTTTGAGGTCTAGAGGTTTGAGTGTCAGGAATTGAAGAAATTGATGGATAAACCAGGTAATTTTTTTCAGCATTAATGCGAATATTTTCTAAATTATTTATCATTTGATTTGTAAAAATACCTTTCCCACCAATATTTGGGTTCTCATTAATTATTTTGTTTAAAATTAAAAATGATGAATTTGTAATATATTTTGGTTCAACTTTTTTAAATAATTCGGTTAATGATAAATTCAAATTTTCAATTTTTATATTCATATTGATTGATTTTTCAAGTGAGTTAAATTCTGCTTTATGCCACATTTTAAACGAAGCCAAGTTTCTGTTGGTTAGATCACTCAGTGAAGATTTTGAAAGGTATGAGCAGAAATTATTCATTGCACAGTGTAATGGAATAGAAAACTCATTGTCATCAACATTTTTGGAAGTAAATTTTTTTGTATTCTTTTCGGTCATTTCCGGAGCAAACGAATGCTTGATAATTCGAATAAAACAATTAAAATTTTAAAATTTATTAATATAAAAAACAATTTTGTAGAAAACGACGCGTTTCGACCGATAGGCCTTCTTCAGGATCTAGATGACCGAGAATTACAATTTTTTGACAATTTATTAATTATGAAAAAAAGAAAAAAGAAAAAAAGAAAAAAGAAAAATTTTTTTTGAATTTTAGAAAAAAAAAAGAAAAACTTATTATACTTCATTTTTAAGAATAAAAATTATAAAATTTTTTCATTATTTGAAATAATAACTAAATTTAATTTACAATTATACAATGAATTTAAGAAAATGTTAAGGTTCTAATTTTATCCAACTTATAGATTTTTTTATTTAAAATTGGAATTTGGAATTTAATGAATAAATTAATTAAATCGGCTTCAGTTGATTTTCTTATGAAATCATTATCAATATTTGATTTGAATATTGAAAAAGAAACAGGTTATTAACGTCAAAATGGTTGTACTAAGAAGATAAATTAAATTTTTTGGTAGATTTTTTTTAAAGTATTCGTTTACTAAATATTTTCTGTTTATTGATTAAATAAAAAAAATTAATATTTTATGTTTTTTTTACTTATTATGTTTATTTTAAATAAAAAAATTGACACAATATTATCTTTATAATTATTTTATTTTATTGTGGGATATTTATTAAATCTGTGGAATTTTTACTTAAAATATTGTGCACAAATATTTAGAGTCATTTTTTAATCAATTAATTATGAATAATTTTTTATGAATTAAAAAAAAAAACTTGTTGTATTAAATTTTTAAGAATAAAAATTACAAAATTATTTTTATTATTTTAAATATTAACTAAATTTAATTTACAATTATACAATGAATTTAAAAAAAAGTTAAGGTTCTAATTTTATCCAACTAATATATTTTTTATTTAAAATTGGAATTCGAAATTTAATTAAATAAATTAATTAAATCGGCTTCAGTTGATTTTTTTATGGAATCATTATCAATATTTGATTTAATTATATATTTAAAAAATAATCATCATTAAAAAAAATGCTTATAATTTGAAACAACTTGTAATAAAATTGAAATTAAAAAAAAACTAAAATCCAAAAATTTATAAATTTAATTTTATTTATAAAATTAAAGTTAATAACTTAATATTTAACGAATTAAAAAAAATCAAACTTTATTTTGACAGAAAAAGTATATATTTAAACATTCCGGAGAAAAAAAAATTATTGTTTTAAAGCCTCCAAATTCTGAGGCTGTCCATTTACAGTTTTAGACTTTATTATACCATTTTCTTTTTTAATTACTGTTTCAACGCCTCCTTCCTGAATTTTAACAGTCTCATATCTTCTGCCATTAACAACTCTTGTTGAACTCGTCGTGGAACTGACACTTGCAGGCATGTCAAAGTCACTTTGGTCAAAATAGGAACCAAAGCGTCCAAACGAAGAAAAACCTCTGCTATTAAAAAAATTATTGCCAAAGCCAAATGGTTGCGCGTCGAAAAAAGGACTTTGACTTTGAAAATTTCCAAAACGATTGTTAATAAGATCAAAAATGTTTCTGCTTCCAAAAAAATCTCTAAAAACATCATTGGGATCTCTGAATCCGCTAAATAAATCAAATTCTTGTCCAAAATTGCTCTCTGGTTGCATCTCTGACAAATCAGGAGTTAATTTACCATAGCGGTCATAAATTTCCTTTTTCTTCGTGTCGGACAAAACTTCATAGGCCTCAGAAATTTTTTTAAATTCATACTCGGCTAGTTCTTTATTCTCCGGGTTCTTATCCGGGTGCCACATTAAAGCAAGTCGCCTGTAAGCCTTGCGGATCTCGTCCTGATTGGCATTGCCATTTATTTCTAGAATATCATAATAATTTTCTTCCATTTTTTAAAATAAAAATTATTCTAAAATGAATCATGAATTTTTATACTAGAGATATCATTTGGATAAGGATTGGTCCTCTAGGCTGTATATTCTTTAGTCTCATTAAAATTTTTTTTGAATAAAATTAAACCTTTGATTTGCAATAGCAAGAAAAAATTCAAAAAAAAAATTCAAAAAATTTAAAAATAAAACAATTTATTTTAAAGCTTAATGTACACAACTAAAACAATGTTAATAGACAATAAGATTATTCTCAGTTTCTTCATCTAGCCATAAATCTTCTGACTTTTCCACTTGCTCTTGTCCAAAGTTGTCTTCACCATAAACCTGATTGTAGTGAGCCGTCATTTTAGAGAACTTTTGCCTATCATCACTGCTCTCCAACAAATTAGATATCAAAGAGTTAAAATTGTTAGTGCCAAACATAGCGTTCGGGTCTAGTTTAATAATTTTTATTTTTATATCATCCTTTGCAAACTTGTTTGATTTTGACAATTTTTCCTTCAATTTTTTCTCCAATTCTTCCACATTTAAATCATCGGTGTCTTTCAGGATCTCAGTGGACTCAGTCAAAACTGGAACTTGACCATCTTGAGCACTTATTTTACCATTTTCAAACTCGTCTAAAATATTGTCCAATTTTTTTGATATTTTCTCGAATATCTGATCATTTTTGCTCATTTCCAAGTTGGTCTCCTCAATGAGATTATTTAGGCTGGCAAAATTATTGTCCAATTTGACATCTTGCCTCTTGGATATCAAATTTTGCAGCTTATTTTCACTTAATTGCAGCTCGTGGTCCAATTCCTTGTTAATTGTGGTCAACTCGCCAATTTCGGAAGAAATTGTGGCCTGTGCATTTTCTTTCTTTTCTTTGCTTGCCAAATACTTCTCAAACACTTGATCACTTACCACTGGACTACACTTTAAATCATGACTTATTTGCTTTTTGCTAAAATTTGGCACTGGACACAAAGACTGGCTGCGGACAAAAATTTCGTACTCACAAGTCTCTATTTCGCTGATCATCTCTATTCGATCTAGGCCTCTTTCATCACAAAAAATCTAACAAAAATAAATTAAATCTTTGCCCCAAAACCTTGGTCTTAATTCACCTTAACAGTGGTTTTCCTCGGCCTGCCAGTCAATTCACACAAGCTGCCGTGCTCAAAGTACTGCTCATGGTACAGGATATCAGACCTTGATGGATATTTTTTTGTCTCGTTAGCACTTAGCCAGTCGAAGTCATGACTAAAATTTCCAAGACTAATTTTTTCGCCATGCATACTTCCATTGGGTAGAATGTGGTATTGGTTGATTAGTTGACCAAAACAGAATTCATATGTCCACCAGCCATTATTTTTGTACAAGCAAACATTTGATTTGGTCAGCTTGGAAATTTGCTCATGGACTTTGAGTTCAATCTGAGTGAAGTTAAAGCTTGGTTTGTTTTGATTTGGGTGCAGATGCTCCCTTTGGATACCGGACTTGCTGAATAAAGATAGCAAAGAATTTTCCTCAATGTTGATCTCGTTGTCCTGGTCGAAATATTCCAATGGTTCAAAGGAACATGTGTAAAGTTGACCATTTGCCGATCTGATCCGAACATGGTCTGATTTTGACTCAGTGGCAGATGATGGCAGCAGATTTTGATCAATATCGATCTGATAGCGAATATTCTCTAGCTCGTATTTGTTTATTTCCGAGCCTATGGACAGATCAGAGGCCAGAGTGGAGCATATTGTATAACTGATTAGAGTTTGGATGACAAGAATCATTTTTGATTTATAAAATTAGTTGAAATAAATTATTAGAAATTATTTTTTTTTTGTTTCAAATTATTTCTTTATAAACATTACTTTTAGAAAAATGGATACGTAGACGAAATTTTAGAAAAATAAAATTAATTAAGTTAATTGTTGGGCGAGGTGTTATGAAAAAAATATTCCTGCATGAGAGAAAGTCAATTAAAAATTTATAAAGAATATGGGGCAATATTGGTTGAAGATATGAAATATGTCTCAGACTTTTTTTAAAAAAAATATATTCTTATAAATTTGAATGTGCTGATTTAGAATTTATGTATATTAGTTCAATATATTTTGCCTTTTCATGTTTTAAAATCAGTCAAAGTTTTAGCACATTTTAACTGTGAATCTTTCCTTTTAGTTCTATAAAAATGAAATGGATACTTTTTTGTCCCTGGGAATAAGTATTCTTGAACAAGCTTGATTGAGGAATCCGAAAATTAAATTAATTTATTGGTAACTTTTATAGTTTTATCAAAATAAACTTAATAAAACAAAATAAAGGGTATTTGTCTTTAAGAGTCTCTGGAGTAAAATATCCTCCACTCAAAAATTTTCATAGATACTTTTTTTTTACATATTTTTTGTCTCTTAACAACATATTAAAAATGCAAAGACCGGAAAAATTCGCTTCATTCTTTTAGACAAGATCAAAATTTTTTTTAACTTGAAAAAATTTTATTTTTTTAAAATTTTATGAAAAAAATTTATTTTTTTTCTCGTCAAATTTATTATATTTAATTTCTGAAGAATAAAAATTTAAACAAGTTTTTCTGATTGATGGATAAATTAATTAATTTATATTTTGATTTTCATTAAAATCAAGAGGACGAGGGAAATTAGCATATGTTGTGAGTGAATTACTCAAAATTAATATATATTTTTTTTCTTAAATTTTTAAAAAATTGTAACATGCGAACTTTTTTTTCGTTATTCCATGTTAAATAAAAATATACCCTTTTTTCTAATCTATCGCTAAAGGAAGTTTTTATGTTATAATTAGAAACGTCAAATTTAATTTTTTTATTTCTTTATTTACCTGAATTCTTGTTTTTTTTTTTAATTTTGATAGATATTCTTAAGAAAAAGATAAATTTATTAAAGAAAAAATCTAAGAAATTAAAAGAATATAAGTAATATTAACATTTCTTTAAATGTAAAAATAAAAAAATTCTTTATTTTAAAATAAATACGACAATTTTTTTTAAATTTTATTTCTCATTATTGAATTCACATAAATTAAATTTAATTTAAAATTTCTAATAAAATTTTTTTAAATAAATAATTTTCTATTACATTTAATTTAACATAACCCCATATCCCACCCGATGATGACCATAATATATTCTATTTTTATTATAAGCCTTGGAAAAATCAGAATTCCTTAAATATAAAAAAATTGAAACAAAATCATGATTTATTAATAATTTTTTTACTAAGTATTTTAGTAAAAAAAAATTTTGCTAATAATATGCGATCGAGTTTAGAAAACATCTATGAATTGCCTTCAATTTTATCTATTGAAACTGAATCATCCGTAAACTTTTCTGACTGTTTTTTCCTATCTAGAAACTTAATCAAATTTTCACTTCCTATGAAAAATTTACATTCAAAATAAATTATTTAATGATTAATAGCAATATTTATATTCCAAAAAATTGTTCAATTTTTATTTTTCGAAAATTAGAATTCGAAGAGGAAAAAAATTTTAAGCAATTTCAAAATATTGAATAATCAAATCTTCAGTCTTAAAAAAAGGATATTTTTCAAATTTTAATTGATTTAAATTAATTTCGCACAAAATTATGAAACTTAATATCAAAGCCAAAATATTTGATATTTTCAAGATATTTAAAAAATGCAAATAAATGGAATTTAACTCACAATTTTATAAAAAATCTTGATATATATTTAAAAATGAAAGCTAAATGTATTATTTTTTATCAAATTTTTACAATTTTGACATTCAATTGTAATTGTATAGAAAGAAAGATCTTAAATGGTCATTTAGGAGAAGTTCGCGCGCTTGCAGTGCTCAAAAATGGTGATTTGGTAAGCGGTTCAAGTGATAAAACAATAAAAATTTGGGATAAAAATAATGATAGTGTAAAAATGACTCTAACTAATCACTCAGATGAAGTTACCTCACTTGCAGTACTTTGTGATGGAAATTTGGCAAGTGGATCAGCTGATGAAACAATCAAAATTTGGAATACCAATGATGGTAGCTTAATAAGGACTCTTAAAGGTCTCTCTTCTCCTGTTAACTCACTTGCATTACTTAGCAATGGTGATTTGGTAAGTTCAGCTGGTAGATTAATTATAATTTGGAATCCAAATGATGGTACTGAAAAAAATATTTTACATGGTCATGATAAGTCTGTTACTTCGGTTGTGGCATTAAGTGATGGTTTTATGGCTAGTTGTTCAACAGATTCAAGAATTTTGATTTGGAATATAAAAACTGAATGGATAAAAAAAATTTTAATTGACTATGGAGTCGAGATCTGGACACTTGCAGTACTCAAGAATGGTCAGTTGGCAAGTGGATCAGAGGATGATCAAATTAGAATTTGGGACATAAATCTTGGAAATTTAGTGCAAATGATGGATAAAATTCGATATATAAAGGAGCCTTATTCACCAGTTAATAATTCAGAAGAAAATGATGGAAATATAGTGAATATCATGGATAATTATGATCATTCAATGGTGTCTTATGCACTTACTATTCTTAAAAATGGAGATTTAGCAAGTGGAACAGAAAATGGCATTGCAATTTGGGATTCAACAAACGGAAAGTTTAAAGGCATCCTAATTGATGATAGTACTTTGGTAAAGTCGCTTGCAGTGCTTGAAACTGGCGATTTGGCTGGCGGATATGTCGATGGTTTAATTAGAATTTGGAAATTAAGTGACTATATGGGAAATAAAGAGGACAATGAAATGGCACCTAATATGTTGACATTTTGTGGTACTAAAACAGGCTCTAATGATGCAACTAGACCAAATTTCGACTTCATTATCTTATTTTTTTTTGCTTTTTATTTAATTAAACTTGAATGCATTTTTAATAATTTAATTTAAATTTTCAAAATTTTTTCTTCTTTATTAGTTAAAAAAATAAACTTTAAGTTCTTTTAATGGATGAAATACTTGAATAATTAACAAAAAGTACAAAACAATTTCCTTTCTCTTAACTATTATGCCGATTTAAAAATGAAAAAATAATTAATAAATGACTCTTAATATTTGTGCACAATATTTTTAATAAAAATCCCAAAATAAAATAAAAAAATAATAAAGTTAATAATAATAATAATAATAATAATAATAATTTATTCAGTAAACACCGCGAGGGTGATGTAAAAAAATAAAATAAAATAAAAAAAAAAGTAAATTAAAGTATAGTTTTGTCTTACTAAATAATTTTAATTAATTTTAGAGAATAAATTATAATTTTTTTATAATCGTATAAATAGTTACATGATTTAGTAGAATTAAAAAAACTACTAGAATAATTTTTCAAATTATTAAAGTTAATATTGTTCCAATTTTTTTTTATTTTTCATAAACATAATTAGTAAAAAGACCAAAAAAAAAATTTATTTTTTCCATTTAATAAATTAAAAAAAAATAATATTAAAATATTTAGTTAAAGAATACTTTAAAAAAATTTACCAAAAAATATATTTTTTTTGCTCAGTACAGCCATCTGGGAAGAAAAAAAGTCTTATTTTCTTCATAACAGCATCACAAGTTTTACAAATATTTAACAGATAAAACTGCATTTTGAAAATTTATCCTTAAGTTGTGAAGTTCATTTCAATTCGATGTTTCCAATTCAGAAATTTTTAAATAAATTTTCAACTTAAAGAGATAATTCAATTTATTCTTTGAAATTTAATCTTAAAAGTTAAAAAATGAATTAACAATCAAATATATAGTTTTAATATACAGTGGTAATTTGATAACAGTATTTTACGAAAAATTACGTAAAATACCGTGAATTAACCAAATTTTACCACATTTTACGTAAATTAACGTAAAATCCGAAAAGTGAAAAAGAGGTATTTTACGAAAAATTAAGTAAATTTTCAGGATTTTGAGATAATTTTGGTAAAATTTGGTAAAATTCAAAACGGCCAATTCAAAATTCAAAATTTTTGAAAAAATGTCTTATTTTTCCAAAAATCGAAAATTTAAGAAAGGTTTTTTTTTCATAAATTTGTTAAAAAATGATTATTTTTAAAATCGTTATAAAAAAAACTTTCTTAAATTTTCGATTTCTGGAAAAAAAAAACATCAGAAATAGACATAAAAGTTATTTCGGTTTAGTTTTCATAGTAAAGAATCAGATTATTTATTCATTTTTGGTAAATTGAAGTTCTTGATCAAATGTAAATTTCAAATCAAAATTATCAGTTTTTGATTTACAGTGGTGTTCCGGATTTAGTAATTTACGTAAAAAATAATAAATTTACCAAATTTTACGTAAAATGTTGTAAATTTACTTAAATTTATCAGATTTTACGTAAAATGTTGTAATTTTACGTAAATTTATCAGATTTTACGTAAAATTTGGTAAATTTCGAACATTTTACGTAAATTTATGCAAAAAAATGCCCAAAAAATTGAAATAATTTGACACTTCGAATGAAATGACTTTGAAATGAAATTGCATTTTTGGCTTTCAATTTCATTTCAATTTTTTGGAAATTTTTTATTTTACATAAATTTACGTAAAATGTTCGAAATTCACCAAATTTTACGTAAAATCTGATAAATTTACGTTTTTTTACTTTTGCAAATTTACGTAAATTTACAACTTTTACGTAAAATTTAGTAAATCTACTATTTTTTACGTAAATTATCGTAGATTATTAAATCCGGAAAACCACTGTATATAAAGAAGTATTTTTTATAGATTTTTTAAACAAATTTTTTTTTAAGAATAATAATAAGGATAACTTTCTAAATTAACTAAAATAAAAAAAAATTATCTTTGTGCAAAATCAAGTATATACTACTAGAAGCACCAAAACAAGTCATTTTGACAAAAATAAATGAATTACTAGATACTTTTTTTAGCTAATTTTGTATTTTCACTCAATTAAAATTAAGTTTTGAATAGATTTATCTAAAAAATAAATATTTTTCCATTAGATTTCATTAAAACGAGCCATTTTGACACGTTTTGGTGCTTCTAGTGGTAAAGTCATAATTTGGATACTTTAATATGGATTTTTAATTTGTCTTTAAAGTTTTCAAATAAAGATTTTAATAAGATCAATTAAAGATCAATTTAAAAAAAAGGTATTTGTTTCTTAAAATTAAAATGTAAACATCCTATGCTTGATTAAAAAAAAATTAAAAAAGCTAATTTGATCATATTTATTAAGATTAGATTAGAGTAAATTAAGTTTTGATCATTTGATCATGATCACGAACTTCAAGTTGACAGATAGTCTTGAAATAAAGAAATTGATAATATTCAAATAAAGAATTTTTCTGTATAGTTAGAATAATAAAATATTCAAAATAAATTAAAAAAAAATCTAATTTGTACAGACATTTTTTTAATTTATTAAATATTTTTAATTTTTGGAAACAAAATTAATAAAATCAAAACCCTGATCCAAAATATAACAACTGATAATTTTTCTGGTCAGCACATTGTCCTCCAACTACTCCGACAATTTTTGAAAAATCAATTCTAATTCTGATTTTTTTATTTGAAAAATTAAATAAATAATTAGAAAATTCTCATTAAAAAATTAATTTCGCTCTTTTTTTTTAATTTTTAATCTTAAAAAATTTGTTGTTTCTAAATAGTCTTCTAAAAAAATAGTCAAAAAAAAAAATTATATTCAAAATCATAAGTTTTAGGCTGAAACTAGAATGCAAGCAAATTTAATATTTATTTATCAAATTTTTTCGCTTTTAACCTTCAATTGTTATTGTTATGGAATAAGAAGGATTATTAAAGGTCATTCAGAAGAAGTTCGTGCACTTGCATTACTTGACAATGGCGATCTAGCGAGTGGATCTGGTGACACTACAATTAAAATTTGGAACACAATTAATGGAAAAGAAAAAATGACTTACAGGGGTCATTCAGATAGGGTATCATCCCTTGTACTTCTTAATAATGGAGATTTAGCAAGTGGATCATATGATAATACGTCTAAAATTTGGAACAGAAATGGAAGTGTAAAATTGACTCTAGCTGGGCATAAAAATTGGATTTACTCACTTGCCGTACTTGACAATGGCGATTTGGCAAGTGGATCAGGCGACAAAACAATTAAAATTTGGAATACAATTGACGGAAGTTTAAAAAGGAACCTTACTGGTCATACTGGTTGGATTTGGTGCCTTGCAGTGCTCAAAAATGGCTACTTGGCAAGTGGTTCTGGTGATAACACAACTAGGATTTGGAATAGTACTAATGGAAAATTAATAACGGTTCTAAATGGTCATTCTAACTGGGTTTGGTCTCTTGCAGTGCTAAAAAATGGTGATTTGGCAAGTGGATCATATGATCAGACAATTATGATTTGGAACACAACTGATTGGACTGTACAAATGAACTTAACTGGTCATTTACATAGGGTTTCGTCACTTGCGGTACTGGAAAATGGAGATTTGGTAAGTGGATCATATGATAATACAATCAAGATTTGGAACACAACTGACTGGAGCCTAAAAAAGACTCTAACTGGTCATTCTGGCTGGGTATCATCTTTTGCAGCACTCAAAAATGGTGATTTTGCAAGTGGATCTGGTGATGCATCAATTTATATTTGGGATTCAAATGATGGTTGTAGAAAAATTAATTTGAATGCTCATTCAGGTTTGATTTTGTCACTTGCAGCACTTATTTTATTATTCTAGAGTTAAAGCAAAAAAATTTAGAAAAATTAAGTTCTGTTATGTTTTGTTAAAATTTGACAATTTTGTAGCATTATCAAAAGTTTATTTGAAATAAAATTAAAAAGCCTTTAATTTCTGTTTTAAAAGATCCATTTTTGAAAATTTATAAAAATAATTTTTATTCGAGTCAAAAAAAAAAGAAATTTAAATTTCAAGTAAAATTTTTATCACAGTTCGCGATGAACAAGATCAAGTATTGTGTAAGTTTATCCAAAATGTCTTACGATTTTCATATTATTCTGAATTTATTTTACCATGATAGCAAGACTAAATTTTTTTTTTATTACTTAAAATTTTTTAATTAATTTCAGGAATATTTCTATTGATTTTATTAAAAAAATTAATAACTAAAATATTATAAATAAACTTTAATAGAATAAAATAAATAAACTAATAGAAAATAGAATAGAACTAATAGAATTTTTGGACTAAACTAAAATATGAAAAATATTTAGCTTCGCAGCTAAGATTCCTTCAAATTAGAATTTAAATTTAAAGGTTGATTTAAAAATTTGGATTTAATTTGGTCAGTTCTAAATATTTTTTTTTACAGTTAAAAATTTTTTTAGTAAATTAAACAGTTTGATGCAAAGTTGAGTCTTTGAATTATTCTTCAAATTTTCTGAGCATCTTAAACGCCATAAAACATTTTAATAAAATTTGATAATTTTGGCAGGAGGCTTTAAAAGTTTTGAATTTATTTAAAACTTTTTTAATTCTAATAGACCGTTCTTTCTTATAAATTTCATTATGCTTTCGAAGCCAAGATAAATCAGAATCATTTAAATAAATATCCACAAAAGAGATGCTTTTTAATAGAGACATAAAATTTTAAAAATTGATCATTTTATTAAAGAAATAAAAATAATTAAAACTCCTACCAAAATATGATTTAGTATTTTTTTGCAATAAAAATAGGCCTAGAAAAAATAGTTATCTAACATTTAAAAATGTTTGTTTAGTTCATTAATTAAATATCCAAGATTCCATCCAACATTATACCCATTAATCTAAAAAAAAATAGTGAAAAATTTGAAACTTCAAAAACTAAAAAAATTATACTTTATCAACAAAATGAACATTTTTAAAAGTATTGATACCAAATTTGGTCAACAATTCTAAAATATAAATATTTTGAAAGCATAAATTATCCAGCCATGGACTTAAATCTGCATTGAAAATCTGATCTCTGGCAACCAGTTCTTCATAATGCAACGAACATAAAATCTTGGTCACATTCCTAAACCCTTCAATGTCAGAATCAAAGCTGGAATTGAACAATAAATTGGATGCTTGAACAGTATAAAAAAAAACTGATATGGCCTTTTGTAAAAATGATAAAATTAATTCAATTTTTTTCAAATAATATTCACATAAAATTCAACTCCTTTGGTATCCGGAAATTTAATTTGCTTAAACGAACATGCATCCTGTCCAGTCCGACACTCTTTTTTGCCACTTAACAAATTTTTTACTTCAATTTGGCATTTGCCAAAGTCCGAACTGCCCTTTAAAGTCACATTAAAATCAGGCAAATTTGTTGACTGGTTTTTTATACTCCCACTACCACAGGGCGACCTCAAAATGTCCAAAGATTGAAAATTTTTTTCAAAATTTTTTGGCATACATGGCGACAGAATGCTCGCCGAATCATTTGACACATTAATCAAACTAGTTCTGTAGACCAGTCTGGCCTGGTCGATTCCAAAGCACAAAAATGACTGACTGTAAACTGAGTAATTTTTTCCAAATAAATTTTTATCAAGTAGATTATCCATCAAAGATTGATTCAAAGGAACAAAAGAGATTTGAGTGGATGCACCGCCTAAATCTAAGACACCCTTGGTACTTTCGTTTGAGTCCTGAAAAAAAAGAACTTTAAAAAAAAATCATCTTTTTTTTTGCTTACTTTATGGAAGTTATTGAGCAAAAAATTTGCAGTAATCCACGCATTTAGCGCTTCATCTTTTCCACTAATTGTCTCGACCTGTGACTCATTTTTGTACAAAAATCCAGACTGGTTAAAGTAGTGACGGATCATGTGAAAAATGGTCTTGGAAATGGAAGGTGAGCTCAATTCAGAAAGCCTCATTCCGGCAGTAGCTTTCAGAGTGATCAGTGTTTGATTCCATTTGGCCACCGGAACCAGTTTGTGAGCTTGGATCATGCATTTGGAAAAACTATGCTTCAGTTCTGTGTATGTTTTTATGGTAGCGATGCCCTTGTCTAAATAGAAATGATAAGATACTTGGTGAGATTTAACTGATGGAACCTTTTGTCCGGCATGAACCAATCTGGCGAAGGGTAATGTTGGAATTTAGCATGTTCTTGAAGTCATTCAAGTATTCATATACATACATGCGGGTTCCGCTTGATCCCGCATCAAATTGGATTGCATACTTTTGGAAAATTATGGAAAAATTTTTTTTGATTTTTTAAAAATTACATTAATATCAGTGCGAACCAAATTGAAGTGGACTAGGAAAAAAAACAGAGCTATTTTATCAAACATTTTAAAAATGAATAAATAATTTTTAAAGTGTATATTTATAATTTAAATGTCTTTTTTTTCACTTTTTTTTTTAATTTACAAAGGTTAATTGAAAATTTCTAAGCTTAAAATTTTAAATACTATCACGTTTTCTAAATTGTTATTCCGATAAGATAAACATGATTTTTTATGCTTTGAAGACTTTTCAGAAAAAGGTTCAGATTAAAATTAAAGTTGAAAAAATTTAACATATTTTTTCAAATAATCGACATCTTTATTTTCATTTTTTCATAGTTTGATGCCTACTTTTTTGAATTTTATAATTTAGAAATAAAAAAGATTAATTTAAAGTTTAAATAAAGGTCATGTTTGAATTAGCTACCAAGCATTTGTTTAAATAGAAATTAAAAGTTTTTTAAACACTTGCTTATAGATAACTTTTGTTTGAAAAAAGTAATTGCTTGTTTTACTAAGACTTTTTAGGAATAATTTGGAAGAAAAATTGGTGTTCTATTGTGTTTTATAAAAATTTTAAATACAATTTTGAAAATGCATTGAAAATGTGCGATGGTTGAGATATATATTATTTTAATAAATATTTGGAGAAATTTTTGCAGTGTCTCTCTATTGAAATTAAATATAGTGTTTCAAAAGTAGATTATTTAGTTTTAGGTGATTTTTTATTAAATTTTTTTATTTTTTGAGAAATTTTATTACTAATTAATCATTAATTTATTCAAATTAATTAAAAATTAAGCTCTAATTTTTAAAAAACTCAAATTAAAAATTATACAATATAATTTTTAGATTTTTCTTAGATTTGAAAAAAATGGCTTATGGCTAAATTTTAAAAAATACAATTTTGATCTCTTGATCACATTGCTTTTAAAAAGTCTCGAGTTCAAATATCCAAATGATTTTAAATCCTCTGATTAATTTGACATTGGTTTGATTTAGTAGTAGTAGTAGTAGTGTAAGCTGTAACACATAAAGTGTGAGTGCAGTTTATAACGCTGCACTTTGTCAGCTTGTGGTTTTGGTTATGGCCACATACTTCTTAAGTTCATCAATTTCAGCTTCGGTAGACCGATCTCCTCCAAGTCTCCGAGGCCATATGTCGGTCGATTCTGGCTTTAAATTGGTTAACCGTATCTGCCTCTGCTATCTCCGAGGGTAACATATTCCAGGTGGTAGTGTTGCGGTTCAGTAAAAAAATATCCCTCATGGGTGCATTTACAAATTTTTCCCTTATTATCTGACTGTTGTGTCTTCTATTAGCTCCTACTGTGTCCCCTGTATTTCTTAGACCCAGTTCTACCTCTTCGAAACCTTTTGATATTTTATAAATTTGTATCAAGTCTCCTCTTTTCCTCCTAACCTCGAGACTTGTTAGTCCTAATTCTTTTAACCTAACTTCATATTCTAGACCCCTTAATTCAATGACCATTTTTGTCGCCCTTTTCTGAATACCCTCCAATTTTGATATATCCTTTTTTGACATAGAGTTCCACACAGCTGATGCGAACTCTAAATGCGCTCTTACGAAAGCTGGATATAATATCTTGAATAATTTAATATTAAAAAATTTAAAAGTTTCCTCATTTTGCCGAGTGCTCTATTTGCCGTTGACACTGCTGCTTCTACTTGCTTGCTATTCTTTCCATCGCTAGAGATCATCACCCCTAAGTCCTTCTCAACCTCTGATTTGTCAAGCCATACTTTACTCTCTTCATTCTCTATGTAATATTTTTTCCTCGGATTATTTTTTCTAAAATGCATTATTTTGCATTTGCTGCTGTTCAGGCACATCGACCATCTCGTACACCAATTCTTTATCTCATTTATATCCGATTGTAGGCTGGATTCATTCGTGTTCCCGACCTCTGCGATCACCTTGCTATCATCTGCATACATTTCTAAAATATTTTTGATTTTGTCCGGAAGATCGTTTTTGTAAATCACGAACAATAGAGGCCCAAGGACAGACCCTTGAGGTACCCCGCTGGTTATTGCCCTCTATTTTGACTCATATTCTCCCATCACTACCCTCTGTCTCCTATATCTTAAAAAACTCTTGATCCACTCCAGTAGCCTTCCTTTTATACCGTACGCATTCAGTTTAATTATTAATTTCCTGTGAGATACTTTGTCGAAAGCCTTCTCAAAATCCGTATACAACACATCCATAGACTTATTAGCTCCTAGTCCTTCTGACAACTTGTGCTGGCATTCTAATAAATTAGTTACGCAAGCCTTGTGGTGTACGAACCCGTGCTGCCTGCTCGATATCAGACAATTTCTATTCAAATGAGCCGTTATGCTGTCTCTGACAATTCCTTCCAGCACTTTGCAGCATACCGAAGTCAGTGAGACTGGCCTAGTTTGCATGGATAGTTAGCTGCTTCCATTTTACTCCCTTTTTTAAAAAGTGGGCATATGTTTGCCTCCCTCCATTCCTCCGGTATTTCACCCTCCTCCAATACCTTCTTGAAAATAATTTCCAGGACCTTAGCCATCTCATCTGAGCAGTTGCTCAATACTCTTTGCGTGACTCCGTCCCCACCTGCCGTCTTATCACAATTTAGATTCTGTATTCTGTCTTTTATGTCCTTCCTGTGAATAATGCCTTCGCCGTTACATATGCTCTCAGTTCTACTCTCAAACTCCTGCTCATCCTCTTCATCAACTGAAAAAACTGACTCGAACTGTGCATTCAATATTTCTGTAATTTCCTTCCTGTCCGTTGTGTTGGTGCCGTCTTGTCTGTTCAAGGCGCCAATCCTTTCACTGACCCGATGCTTGCTCTTCATGTACCCATATAATGCCTTTGGATTTTCAGCGTAACTGGTAGCTAAACTAATCTCATAGTCCGATATGCACTTGTTCATCCTTTGCTTGACTATTTTGCACTGATCTCTAAGCTCCTCGAGTAGCATAAGATCGTTTCTTCCTCCGCTCACGAATCTACACCACTTGGACTGCTTTTCTCTCATCATTGATTTCAACTCCTTACTTAGCCATGGATGGCGAATTCTTTTATTTGTTGATTTGATCCTTGGTATACACTTGTCACACGCCTCATTGTATTTACCGTAAAAATACTGTAGCATACACTTATTTCTTTGCTTGCAAAAAAATCTTCCCAATTGATGCCATTGAAATATGCGTTGTTTCCATTATAATCTCCTTCCTTGTAGTTTAGCCTCGACTTCATAAACTTGTGTCCAAAATCCCTTAGTCCTTTCGCTAGTCTTGTAGAATCATGTCATGGTGAGATGCCCGTGCTCCTTGCCGCCTAAAATACTCTCCGGTTTCAAATAAATCACCCTCTGCTGCGTCTCCGTTATTATCAAGTCCAGCATATTTGTCAGTCTAGTAGCTTCTTGTTGAAAAGTTTGGAAATGCACATGCTGTGTTAGAAAACATTCATCTAAACAATTTAAAAAATCAGCGGAGCTCTCTGTCTCTGTAATGATAATTGGGTCTAGATTTTCATTCCAGTCCAGCTCAGTGTAATTGAAATCTCCGGCAATCAAGAGGCCTTTGTAAATACCCTTCATGACTAAGCTATTGGCCATATACATCGACTTATTTATCTCCTTATCCCTCTTCCTATGTTCCTCTAAACTCTTTACTACCCCTTTATTGTCCCTTAATATTTTAGGTCTGTAAATGCACCCTAGAAGGATTGATTCCATTCCCGAATCAGCCAAGCACCACACCTGTTCAATATTGCTCGAGTTAAGTTGATCATTATTGGTCTCCCTAAAGTTGTATGAACTAGTTCTGTTTGTTTATATACACACGCCACCGCCTCTTTTACCTATTCGATCCCTCCTGAAACAATCATAGCCTTCTATGTTATTCACTGTGTGATCAGTAAACCATGTTTCAGTCACGAATCGAACATCATAATCAGCCTCAAAACTCTCAGCTCTTAATTCATCCAACTTATCTGGCGTCAAAGACGCTGCGTTAGTGTACCAACATGTCAACCCACTCGAGACCCCAGATTCAGATTTACTTGTTTTTGATTTTGATAGCAGAGATTTATTCGGCGACCTCTCCATTGACATTACATCCCGACACCTGCCCTCATTCAACATTAGTGTAGATCCGGCTAGCGAACCTTCTATTGAATCTAGCGAGTCTAAACAGCATTGATCACATCCCTTACATGCCACATGCTCACCCTCAGACTCACTTATTTTTTTAAAATACACAAATAAAAACATTAAATAAACAGAGAATAAAATAAAAAAAATTATAAGTATTAATGTGAGTAAATTATTTCTTAGGTTATTGGTTAATGGCTATGCTCGCTGATTTTCGTCGTCAAACGGCTTAAAGATCTTCTTAAGTAATGCTCCTCGGACTCCCCAGTACCACTTGACCTTCTTCCCATTTATAGTTGCTTCTTCATACTTAAGGTTTCCCGTTCCCTTTGTCAGATTCGAGTACTTGTCCTTAGCATCTTCTCTTAGTCCCTTTTCGTGTGCAGCCTCTGCTACAGTTCTGTCATTATTGATGAAGACACCTGCGTACTGCCTGTCTTTGAGTAGTCTTGCTGCTTTTAGAATTTTCAACTTAGTGTCCATGTCGTCGCATGCTAACAGGACTGGCCCATTTGCTTTGAATCTCGTTGCTTTTACTTTGCCATTGCATCCCTGCTCGCTAATCGCTGTTAACACCTTCAATACTTCCTCTTTCACCAACTCGTCTCCAGTACCTTCAAGCAGTAACTTTGGATCGTTGCTTACTTTTTCCATAATAACCAAATTCTTCTCTCTTTGCTTAGAGTGATCCGACTCTACCGACACTATCCTTGTTATGCTGTTCTTGACTGCTGGTAGCTTGACCATTTCTGCCCATAGTCCTTCTGTAGTCCCACCGGGAAGATTTGCGGCACCCTCGACTTTTGCTTTAAGCTCCGTATTATCCTTCTCCAGACTTGCTATTTTAGCCTCCATTATTGCGGATTTTTCCTCAAGAGACTTTATTCTCCCGAGGGCTACTTCCATTTCCTTCTTCAATTCTGCCTTCAGGTCCTTCACGGTAGCGTCCAGCATTGTTTTAGTAATATTTGTCATTTTCTCGAGTTAATTTTGTTTTTATAACAAATCTTCTTAATTTTACTTAAGTTTTTTTAGACAAAAAAGTTGATTCTCAATATTACTTTATTCGTAACTTAAATTTCATAAATCATATTTTAGCAATTAAATTTTTTAATTTTTAGGTAAATTGTGATTGAAATACATTTAAAAAGAAAAAGATAGCATATTCATTAAATTTTATATAAATCGTACTTTGATAAAATTTTTTTTGCTTCTTTAAAGCATTGAGTATTAAATTAAATCAAACCAACTTAAATATAAAAATAAAATTTTAGCTAGTTAAATTATTGCCTTTTCTAACAAACAAAAGATCAATTTCTTAAACAAATAAATATATGAACTAATTGATATTGTGATTTCAGTAGCTCAAAAAATGCTTTAACTAAGAAATAAAATTCCACTAGATAAAATATGAAAAAGATTCCTCAAAATTTAGAAATACAAGCATGCTAGATTTTAAAGTTTTCTGAATTTTTATCATAAATGAAAGCAGTAAATTTTTAAATTATTATTTTTTTAAATATTTAATTGAAATAAAATTTTTGTGAAATTTAAAAAAAAAATTTTAAAAACACTTGTTTTCTTTATTTTTTAGCTTTAAATTGACTTTGAGTTCTAAAAAAAAAATTCTTAAGAAATTTAACTTTTTCTAAGTTTAGTTTCTTACAATTGTATTTTAAATTTAATTTCAATGAATCCGTCAATACAGATTACATAACTAATTTTGATTTCTTAGATAAAAAAAATTTCAAATTTTTTTTATTGTTAAGAGCCAAATAGTCTAAAAAAATTTATTTACTGGTATAGTGGCAGTGAGTAAAATTGACTTTTGGTAAAATTTTTATAACTTTTTAAAAATTAAATTAGAAAGAAAAAAATTTGAAATAAACAAAGAACATTTTGAACATTTAAAGAAAAATAATTGTATTAGCAACAAGTCTAAAAAAACATATTTCTAAGAAAAATAAAATTTAAAATTTTATTTAAAGGATTGGTGTTGCAAATTGAAAAAAAAAAATCTTAAGCTTGACAAATAAGTGATTTGATTCATTGATTTATACTTTATTTATTTATTTTTAAATTAAAAAGTTAAATGTAATAAAAATTGTAAAGAAATTTTTTTAGTAAAAAATCAAGAAAATCTCTTCCTTTATTTTTTTAAGCTCAAAAATTTCGACAAAATATAAAAAAGTGGATAAAATATTTTTCAATTTAAAAAATAAAACCGGAAAAACTATCAAAAGATTTGATTTTAGGTTTTTGTTAAAATGATCAGTATTTTAATTACGATTTTAATTAGTTAAAATAATATGTGATCATTTATTTATTTGTTTATCTGTACCTCATTCCCATTCTAAATTATTATTCGCTTAAAAAAATTTTAATTATTTAGAATCATCATGCTTATTTAATATAATTAAACTTAAAAAACGATTACTTTTTTTTTAAAGCCATGCCCGACAAGTAATAAATAATTTTTAAGCAGAAATATTTTAAATAAGAGCTAACTATTTATCTAAAATTAAATTTATCATTGTAATTCATTGAAAAACAAAAGAATGCTGCCCATTTCTTGATAAGCCAAGCCCGACAAGAATTTGTGAAGAAAAACTATTTTAAATTAAGGCTTGAAAAAAAGTTATAAAAGCATATTAATTTTGTTATTTATTTTTAATATTATCATTGAAAGTTAAATTTAATATTTTCAAAAATATTAATGGCCTGTGAAACTTTTATTTCCTATTGCAAGGATTTTTTCGAGTCAAATCAACCTGAACCAGATCTTGATTTCTCCAAATTGAAAGAAAAATTGCTGCTTATTTCTCCAAAAAAACTGAAAATTTCTCCAAGTGAAAATCTCAAATCTATTACTTTACAAATGCGTGATGCAGTTGTTTCAAATTTGGCAATCAATTTTTATTTCATAAAGTGTTCAGATTTTAAATTTGTTGTTTTCAAAAATTTATACAATTTGTTGCTCACCTCTGGTCACTTGGCTGAAAAGCAGCATTTCGCCCAGTTAATTTTTATGCTGCATTTAAGTAAATCAGATACTGATTCAAGAGAAGAATGGTCAAATTTCTTGCAATCGTTCAATACAATCAACCTAGTAGAAAACAAAAATGGTGAACTAATGGAAATGGTTCAAGACTTCTTTCACATGATTAAAGCCAATGCTTTGATTTCAAATAAAATCGGGGAGTCTGTTAAGGAAATAATCGGAAAGAATGACTTGGGCTTTGAGCTAAGTAATTTTCTTAAAGATGAACTGGTTTTGAATTTTTTTGAATGCAAAATAAGTGGTGTTAAAGGTTTTGCTGGCATAGATTCAATTTACGTCAATTTTGATGAACTATTGGACTTTTTTAATAAGTTAACAAATCTTTATTCGGCCAAAGACATTGCTTCAAGTATCATTAAGCTTGAATTCCTTAGAATCTACATTCATGAAGTGAGCCATGTAGTGGTAAGAAAATGTTTAAATGACTTTAATATTTCAAGTAATACTGGAGAGTCGAATGGTAAAGATATAAACAAGGCTGGAGTCCATTCCGAAAAGAAGTTTTTTGGCAACAGAATAAATTGGCGTTCATCAGCAAATTATAAAGATTTCAATCAAAAATATTGCCAGGACTTTTTAGACAATATTTTGCATGGCAAAATGATCAGTTTTGATTTCGATGCTTCTAAATGTGTTGAAAATACAAGCCGAGTTTATTTAATGCCGATTGATTATATAAAGCCTTGTTCTGCAGAATTTTTTTAAGAAGATTTTAAATTATAATCAAGAAGCTTTATTATTTAATTTAAATAAAATTTTTTTTTAATTTTTATTTGTTTACTGATTAAATAAAAATACATTTAATCATCACTTATTTTATCAAAATTGATCTAAATCAAATTTAATAAAATTCTGAACACTTTCCACACTAGATGCTTGTGAAATTAAGACTTAAATTTGAATTAAGCTCGTGTAAAATAGTTAAATAAAAAAATCGATTTCCAATCCATTCCAAATTTGCTATCTTGTAATTTCTTCTTTAGTTCTTTATCTGTCCAATTTTTAAAATCGTTAAATTACCTTATGTACCTTTATTCATTTTAACTTTCCTTTTCTATCATTTTTTTATTTTTTTTTCAAAACTTATTTTAACAAAATTTTTAATTTTATTTTATTTTGACTTTTTTTTTTATCTGAAGGAGCTAATGCTCGATACAGATATACAAATAAATGATATAATCAATATTCATAAAAAATTCTTTTTTTTTATAAACAATTTATTTTTTTTAACTTTCTCTTTAATTTAATTTATTTTTATTTTATTTTGAAATATTCTTTTTATTTTTTTTTTAAATCTGAAGGAGTAATAGCTTGGTACAGATACACAAATAATTTATTTATTTATTTAATATATAATTTAGAGAGAAAAGTTCCTCTTGGCAGCTCCGAACGGCGTAGTGCCTTCTTTTCAGCCTGTTAGGAATATTTTGTAATTAATTATTATTGTTATTATTAATTTCATTCCTTAGGCAATTTAAAATTGAATAAAAAAGAAAAATAATAATTTACATTGAAGACTTGAGTAAAAAATTTAAATTTATCATTGTAGATACACAAATAAATAAATAATTCCAATTCAATTAAGAACAAGTTCTATTTGAATGAGAATAAATAATTAATCATAATTTGGCATCAAGGTTAATCAACAGGCTAGTGCCCATGCCATAAAGACCGATTTACACTTCATTTATTTAATTTTATAAAATAATTATTACAAGATAAAAATAAAAAAAAATATAAATTTGTTTAAAAAAATTTATTTAATAAAGCAAATTTGAAATATAACATTGAAATATTAAAATTAAATTTTTTGAATTTTTTTACGAATTTGGCATCATATTTTTACTCAAATTTATCATCAAAATAAAAATTTTTCCACCAAAATTAAATTCTTATCATTAAAATAATTTTTTTACATCAATTTTTCTCTCTGAATCAAATTTTAAAAATTATCAAACAAAAAAAAACATCTAATTTAAATTTTACTTCAAAAATTGAGGTTTTTAATTTAATTACTTTGAAATGAATCAACATTAATTAGCTTCCAAAGCGAAACTACATCTAGTCTCGCTCCACAGGTCTCCTGCTGTAGCTTATTTTTATTATTATTATTATTATTATTATTATTAATTAAAGATGTACCCAATTTTCCTGTTACGAACAATAGAATTGAATGGTATAATGTAATTATCAAAGAATATTTTACATTCTGTAAATGATGGCAAATGGGTGGATTTTTCCTTTCATGAAAAAAGCAATAAAATTTTGGTCTAATGATAGAGTTCCTGGTAGCAATAATTTCAAAGAGCTTTCAACAAAGCCTGTAATTGATCTAAAATTAGTGAATTTTAAATATAATTTCTTAAGACTTATACTTGGAGTTTTGCAAGCAATTAATTGTATATTTTATTTTCAATCAACACATTCGCAATTTATTTGAAAAAAATTGGAAAAATTTCGATTATTTTGTAAGTTATGAAAGTGCTCAATGGATCTTACAGTTATCAGCTGATTTTAATGAAAATAAATGCTTAGAATATAGGAGAATTTCATGTGATTGTCTTATTCTAGATATTCATAAAAGATATACATACAAAAATTGAATATATACTACAGTTCAGAATAAATTGGCTCCAATAAATTTTTTGATGAATTTTTCTAGTTAATTAATCTAAAGAAATTGTGCACATTTTAACAGAAAAGTTGCTCCATAAAATTTTTTTATCTGCAAAAAAAAGCTTGTGCTTTTTGGATAGCCCTATTTGTCAGGAATAAAAAAATATGGTTGTTTTTATAGTAGGTTTGGGGCGTTTCATTGTATTTAATTTTAAGTATAACCACCAATTTTAAGGATATTATTTGAAAAAGATAAATTCTAGGTACAAAATGCTTTTTTTTGTGAACCAAAATTAAAAAATTAGTTCAATAAAACATATTTTATTAAAAGAAAATTATTTAAATTGTTATCTAACTATTTTTCTTCTAAAATAACGTTTTTTTGATGAAAAATATGATTTTTAATAAAATCAGAATATCTTATAGTGCCCCAATGTTTTCGATCCAATCATTAATGATTAATCTTTGGAAATATCTAATAATTGAACCTAAAATTTTTTTTTTTTACAGATAATATTTTTTTTTCACTGAGCGGAAACTGTGAGCATACGGTATTTTTGAATTTGGATTTTATTAAAACAAATTTTTTTTTTCTAATTTAAATTAATTTTATTCTTATAAAAATATTATTCTAAACAGTAATAACATGTGTCAATATGGTTTAATCTTCTTCTATGTATTATTTCTTTAGAATTCATATCATCAATCTGGAAGAAAGTATTATCTAAATTAAATAGACCCTTAAAGTGAACATAACTACTTTTAATCATAAGCATTTGTGCGACATAGTTTGCAAATATGACTATTATCTTCTATTTTAACATTAAAATGAGCTGAAACTCTCTGTCGGACATCTTGGGATTTCATTTTTCCAAACTCATTACCAGGAAACTTATCACCTCTTTTAGTGCACCTAATACATCTTATATTACGACGATGGTTCTCAACATTGGTCTTCATTTTTGTGAAATTGTAAAATTGGAATTATCCTAGAATATATATTATCGCGTTTCATTGTATTTAACATTGAAATTAATTGTTCTAAATGCAGACAGCTTACAAAAACCTTGATGAAACTCAACTTTAAAGACAGCTACCAGAAATATTTCTAAGCAAAAAACCATTTTGGGGTATAAGAGAATATTAATAGAAGTAGGAAAATTTTTTAGTTTTTATTTATTTATTTTTATTTATTTTATTGGGTTTGGCTTATTTCATCCAAGTCTTTATAGAAGTAAATGTACTTCTTTGTAGACAACATTTTAGAAGTAAAAATAAAATCAAATTAATAAATTTAAGTTTAAAAAATTTAAAATGAAATAGGGTTAAACAAAAAAAAAATTTAGTTTAGTTTTTATTTTAGTTTTTATTATTTATCATTATTGAGTGTATTTTACATTTTTTCTATTGGAATTTCACATTTTCAGTGGTAAAAGCAATTAAATTGGAATATTTTGAATTGTTATCGAATATTGATAAAATTATATAGAAATTTACCAGACACTAAATTTTTTAGTCAATTTTTAGGAAATATTACTAAAATTTTGAAAAACAATTTTTTTCTTTATTTTTTTTTTGAAGCAAATTTTTGCTAGAAATATGCACAACCTCAACCGTGTATTTTGATGAACATTTTTCTTTAAATGATAAATGTTATTTTTTGATGAAATTTCAATAAATTTGATGATAAAAATAAAAATTTTTTAGTGAAAAATTTTAAATATTTGATGATATAATAAATACCATCCTAATAAAATAGGATTTTCCAACTGGTTAAAACTTGTCTTTATGCTTCTAACAATAAAGTTTCAACAATCAATCATTCCCAGACTAAACCTTCCTAAATTAATCATTAGAGCATATTATTATTATTATTTTTTTTTAATCTGCTATGAGCTTCTATCGTGAAATTAGGCTTTATATACATAGCTATAAACATTATAAATTTATTTATTATGTATTTATAAACGGGATGTATTTAATCGATCTCTAAAATTACTTAATCGATCACTAATATTTTTCTATCTCTTATTTTACTAAATACCCTTGACTTATATTTATTAATCTGTCTCCTAAATTAAATAAAACAGCAACTTATTTTACTTAAAGTATCTCTTATTTTTATTTATTAAATTGATTTAAAAAAAAAAGAATTAAAAAAAATTTCAAAAAATTCCAAATAAAATAATATCTTATAAGTTTTTTCTTGGTCTACCTCTACCTCTCTTTAGTGGAGCTTCTACTTTCTTACTTATATCACTGCTGGTTGATGCTTGCACTACTTTTTCAGCTTCCTTATCAATTGTTTTTTTGTTCTTTTTTGTTGGTATAACTGTTTCTTGTGGAGTTTCTTCCTCTACTTCTGTTATCTTTCGCTTTAGAACTTTGATTGAGCTGACAACTCTCTCTTCTTTATCTGCTTCTGATTGGTACTCAAACGCCTTTTTAGTTATCGGAGTTACTATACGAGCTGATTCTTGTTTAAACAAAATTCCATCGAATTCGTCAAAAGATTTGAAATTTAAATGTTCTTTATAAACTTTTATAAAATAAATAAATTGCAGCTGCGCATTGAGGTCCTTTTCTCTTAACTAGGTTGCATCTATAATCAACTCTTAAACCGGCCTCAGTTTCACTACTTTTCAGAGAAGACCAAATCTTTTCATTATCTAACCAGTCTTTGGATGCTTCTTGATCGTCGAATGTTCGCTCATAGATCCAGTTCTTTCTGGTTCTTTTCTTTTTATTGGATTCTTGAACCTCGTCTTCAGATTCTGATTCAGAAGTTACATAGTCATCAACTACTCGATACTGACTATCAGACATTTCAATACTTTGATAAGACAATACTTTGAAACTTAGATCACATTAGATCATCTTTAAATATCCACAAAAAAAACTCTCACAGGAGATAATTAAATTAAATCAAGAGATAATTTCAACTGTTCATTAATTAAGTTAAGAGCTATATTCATCATAATCATACTCATCTTCAGTAAATTTAGTGACAAAAAATCTCAGGATACATAAATATTTATTATTAGAGACAGTTAATTAATCAAATTAATCGAATAAATAATATTATAGATAGAAAAAATAAAATAATAAATTTTATTAAGTGATCGTTTAAGTAATGTAAGAGATCGATTAATAATACCCCTTTATAAACACATCAAATTTCTTAAAAATTTCTAAGAAAAATTTTGTTTGAACATATATTATTATAATATTCAAAATATTCAAAATATTTTTCCGAATCGCATGGACTCCGTTAAATCGGACGACTCTTATCTGACCATGTGTCGGAATGCTGTCAGAGTAAGAGTCCCAAACGACAAGTCCGGCACTGTTAATCGCCTTACTTTTTTGAATGCTCTTAAAGGCATTTAAAATGGTTTGATTATTCCGCACATTAGGACTGTTACTACGACCAAAAGAAATATATGGTTAATTTCTTTCAACGAATCTTATGACTATTCATCACTAGTTGGAAGTAAAATCTTAATAAACGAAAAACACTTTTCGCTTGATGATGCACAGTACCCTGAAACTTTATACAAATCATTCACGTTCAAATTTGTTGGCCTTAAACCTAACTTTGCACATGAAAAAATTGCTAAACATTTGTCCTCAAAAGGTGTCAAATACGAGGAAATAGAACGAATATATGAAGAACACTTTCAAGAGGAAGAGTTCAAACATATTTCCAAAGGCACTTTCCGTGCAAAAATCAAAATAAACGCTACAGCTAACCTTAATTACAAAAATGTTCTAGCAAACTTGGTTGAACAAACACAAATTGATGGTAATCCGGTAAATGTTCTACGAATTGGCGAGACCCGTTGCTTATTTTGTAAACAAACAGACCATAAAATAGCAAATTGCCCGAAAAAAAATTCGACTTCTAACAAATGTAAACGTAACGGTCACTCAGCCGAAAAATGCTCACTGGCTAAACAAATAACAAACAATACTTACTTTGATCTAGCGGATGATAAAGAGGACGAAAACCTAGCACAAATGACTATTGAACCGAATAATGATGAGGTCTTCTATAGAAATGTTGTTCATGTTTTCAATTCTAAGTCAACCACCGGAATAAACCTTAACTCTAGCCAAATAGACCTTCCTCCTGGAAGTAGAAACCAATCCTGCTGAAGTGTTCCAAGTAACTGGGAAAGTCGGTTAAAAACACTTCCTTCAACGAGTGACTTGGATCCAAACTTGGATTCACTTAACCAAAGCTCTTCAAGTACCAAAAAATCATTGATACTCGAACCAAAAACATTGTCAAAGTCTAAAAAAACTCCTAAACAAAGCGAAAATGAAACAAACGACGATTTCAAACTTCCGAATAACTCGTACAGACGTCCTTCTCTTCCAAATAAATTTAGTTCAGTAAAACGACCGAGTGAAAAAACTTTTAACAAAAGTTTTAAACGAGATAAATTTGATGGACAACTGGATGAAAGCGAAGTCGTTAACGAAGCCGCCAAGTTATTAAATATCCAAAGTAAAGGCAATTAATTTTAACAACCCTTAACAACTTACCTTTAACTTTATCTTTATTTTCTTTTTCTATTTTTATTTTTTTTTTTTTTATTATTTTTATTTTTTTTTGTTATTTTATTTTATTTTTTTTTGTGTTTTTTGTCTTTTTAATATCTTCTCTCTTCAAAAAAAAAAAAAATTATGTCAAAAAAAAAAACTTGATTATATTTCCACTTTCAATTATCCATTGGAATTGTAATTCCATAAGAAATAAAAAAGAGTTTCTTTTTTATGAACTGCAAGCTCATGAACCGGACATAGTTCTTCTGAATGAGATTATGTTAAATGATACACAGGCAAGAGCTATTTTAAACGTTCCAGGCTATGTAAGCTTATTTAAATGTAGAAATGCTTCTGGTGGAGGAGTTGCCATCTTATTAAAAAAAGGTCTCGAATTTTGTCAAGTCAATGATCTTGATTTTTTAAACATCGAACTAGTCTCAGAAAAAGTTTCTTTAAAGGACTTTTCATCTATTATGAAAAACTTATATATTTTCAGCATTTATCACCCTCCAAATTCTAATCACCCATTAAATCCCCTCATCTTTGATTTTATTAGTGAAAATTATGACTACTTTATTATAGCTGGAGATCTAAACAGTAAACTAGAATCGTTAGGTTGTAATGTAACGAATCAAAACGGAAAAATTCTTGAAAAAATTCTTGAAAGTCCTAAAATGCTATTAATAAACGACGAAA
Source organism: Brachionus asplanchnoidis (assembly GCA_025491095.1). Classification (NCBI taxonomy): domain Eukaryota; kingdom Metazoa; phylum Rotifera; class Eurotatoria; order Ploima; family Brachionidae; genus Brachionus; species Brachionus asplanchnoidis. Next base: position 568,691 of record JAILYF010000016.1, read on the forward strand.
CGCCAACATATACTTCAAGGAGTCATTGCTATTCATCAGTCTTAGATCTTTTTATTCTCTCTAGTAATTTAGGATCATCTATTAATTCTTTCTTTGTTATGGACGATGACTTTACAAGCGATCATTTTCCAATTTTCTCTCTTTGGACTTTTCCGTTCTCAAAATTGATCAGAATAAAAAAGTTAAATTTAATTACGAAAAAGCAGATTGGGATCTATTTAAGAGAAAATTAAATCGGTACTGTCCAGATCTCGAAACTGAAAATGACAATATAGACAACCTCACTGTGAGATAACCTCACTCATTTTAAAGGAAGCCTACGATTCAATTCCAAGATTCTCAAACAAGAAATTTAAAAAATCCTGCCCAAAACATATTCTTGAAATTGTCTTAGAGAGGAAAAAGCTTAAGAGACTAATCCAAAGGGACCCCTTCAGTATTAATAGCCTTTCTCTAAAAAAAGAGTGTAATATTATGACTAATAGATTTCGCTTTGAGCAAGAAAAGATAGAAAATGAAAATATGAATAAATTTGAAAGGAAATTAGGACATCATCCTTGCTCGTCTAGGCCGTTTTGGAAAAAAATAAATAAAGTTAGAACTAATATTTCAAATTCCCAAATTCCAAACCTTATCTATGAAAATAAAGAATACAAATCTGACGAAGAAAAGGCTAATCTTTTTAAAGTTCTCTTGATGAAAACTTTCTCGTCTGATGATTTAAGCATCTCAGATCGAAGTCACGCTCAATTCATTGACCTATTTATTCAAAGTAAGCAATATTTATCCCTTTATCCTCAATCTAACAATACTTTCACAAAAATAGAGATTGCTGAAATTAAAAAAACCTTAAAAATCTTAAAAAATGAATCAGCGCCTGGCCCGGACATGATAAGTTACAAAATGTTAAAAAACCTCCCAGATTCCTTTCTCCGAAAAATTTTAAAATTTTTTAACTATTGTTTTTTAACAGCGACCTTACCTTTAGAATGGAAAGTCTCAAAAATAACCATGATTCAAAAAAAGAAAGTTTCAAACGACCCATTAAAATATCGTCCAATTAGTGTCACCAGCTGTCTTGGTAAACTCTTAGAGCGAATAGTTCGGAATAGGCTTTACAAATTCCTTGAAGAAAATAACCTGATCTGTGCCGAACAATCTGATTTTCGTTCTCGAAGACGTACAACAGATAACCTTATTTTTATGACTCAAAAAATCTCTGAATCTCTTAATAGGAAAAAAAAGGTTTGTTCTCTTTTTTTTGATATCTCCCAAGATTTTGATAAAACCTGGCATAACGGTATCCTATATAAAAAATCCCTGCTTAAAGTTCCTCTCAATATCTTTGAGTGGGTTAAGCATTTTTTACAAAATAGGAAATTTTTTGTAAGTGAAAATAATTTTTGTTCTAATCAGGGTTGTATTTTTACAGGTGTTCCTCAGGGTGCTGTTATTAGTCCATTACTCTTTACCATCTTTATAAACGACATTCCTAAAGTAAATTCAAAAAATAAGAACTATTCTCTTCTTTTTGCGGATGACCTTGTATCTTTTTTTATCTATAAAAAAATGGAAATATTCCCAATACAATAAATATTTACCTTAAAAAAATAGAAAAATGGCTTATAAAATGGAAAATGAAGATGGCCCCTGAAAAATGTAGCTATACTATATTCTCTGGGAACTCTTCTAAAAATCAACATTTAAATATTAAAATTTTTAAGAAAACCATTCCTTATGATAAAAATCCTGTTTTTTTAGGAATAACTTTTGATGAAAGTTTATGCTTTAATGCTCATGTAAATTTTGTTCGTTCTCGATGTGCTGATCGTATTAATATTTTAAAAGTGTTGTCCCAAAAATCATGGAAATTAAACCCTCATACTCTAGTTACAATATACAAGTCCCTTATCGGTTCAATCATTGATTGTAGTTTTTTTACTCCTATCCTAATCTCAGCTACAAATTTTTCCCGTATCCAAACCATTCAAAAAGTCTCAATAAAATCAATATATAAATTTCCTAATGACACCCCAACAAATCTCTTAGATCAATTCTTTGAAGGCATAAAACTTGACAAAATAGAAATCCGTCTTAAAAACCTCTTTACAAAATATATTAGAAAATGTGTTACATTTAAAAACAAACTAGTACTTAATCTCATTGAGGACTATGTTGGTGCATTCGTTAACAGTTCAAGGAGCTGTAAACAAAAAACGCCACTTTGCAGTATCTGGGATGAAAACAAGCTATGGATCAATGAAAGTGGACTTTAAATTTTTCTTTATAACAAAAAAACTGTAATCACGCAGAGTATTTTTTTTTTTTTAAATTCTTGTTGTTGCTTTTTTTTTTTTTTAACTACTCTTAATTTACTTTCAATTCCAATGGCGGAAGGAGTTTTATTACTCAGAGCCATTTAAAAAATTTAATAAACGTTTTAAAAAAAAAAAATTACACTGTTAAAAGATTCATTAGCCGCCAATAAAAACCTTAAGAAAACACTCAATCATGGTTTTCTTTACCATTTATGGTGAATTTATGAAGAAAAAAATGATAAAAAATTTAATATGTACAAGAAACATAAAAATAAAAAAAGAAGTTTTTTTATTATATAATTTAAACAGACCTTTTATCTAGTAATTTTTTTCTAGCATGTTTAGAATTATTTTTTTTAACAACCTTTAAAAAGAAGTCATTAAATCATTTATTAACTTTGCCTGATTTTTTTAGACCTGCCTTTTGATCAGTAAATTCCCAGTTGAATTTTGAAGTAAAAAATATTTCCAAAAAATGACTTTACTTTTAATTAGAAATCAAAAAAATTTGTTTTTCAAAGTTTACATCATATTCTATTAATTTAAAGTCACTGATTAAAAAAAAGTAACTTAAAAAACTTTAATTTCTTTATTCATAAATAAAAATTAGAAAATTAATCTTTTTTTTTTTATTTTTATTTTTAATTTTCACTTTTTTGTCTTTTATTTTTTTTTATTTTTATCGTCACCCAAGTGGTGTTAATTGAAATAAATAATAATAATCATGAATAATTGGAATTAAATTTCTTCAAAATATTAAATTATAAATTTTTTTTCATTTGTTTTAGACTTAAAACGCCCTTAATTAACTCAGAGGACAAAATCAAACAGATGTTGATCTTGATAATTTTTAAATTCTTTTTAATATTTAATAAAATTGACTGTTGCAGAAATTTATATTACTTATGAGAAATTAAATTAGGAACCAAAAAACAATTTTGCTAGGTTTTTATTTTTTTTTTTTATTCTGAAAAGAAGTCTAAAAAACTTCTTGGGTTTTCTAGTGTAAAGAATTTTGCATTTTTTTTCTTTGAAACTCACAAAGCCTTTGATCAAAATAAATTATCTAATTGAAAAATAATTTTCAAAAAACCGAAGATCTCAGATAAAGAAGTGTGGAAATTTTTCAATATTTTGGGGTGAGTATTAAAATATGTAAATAAAGAAATAGCCAAATTATTATTTTTTTCAATTCAAGTTCTTTATACTGAAAATAAAATATTAAAGTATTTTTCAATTCAGCAATTTAGAATTTTATAATTTATTTAGAGACATTTTAAAAATTTAATTTTTAAAAAATAAATTTAAACAAAGTTCACAACATTTTTTTTAAAGTAAAAATGATGAAAATGAAAATGCATAAAATTCGAATGCCGAAATGAAATAGTAAATAAATCTCTAATAAAGAATTTCCTCGTATAATTATTTAACTCTGGTTAAATTTTTTTGACTAACAATCAAAAAAATTATATGTTTCATTAATTTATAAACATGTAATTTTTTTATGCATAAATAGCTGCAATTCAATTTCTTCAAATTTAACTAGATTGACAAGGTCTCTTATTTTTTAAATTTTAAATTAAAAAATCATACGAAAATCTTGTTCAGCTAAACTTGACTGAATATAAAAATTTTTTGACTTTGACAATTTTATTTTTAAATGAAAAAAAGATTATAATTAAAATTTAAACAATTTCAAATTGCATTTCTATTACATTAAATAAATTGATGCAAAAACAATTATTGATTAAATAAAAAGTTGAAATAATGCACTTTATTTTTGATTAATTAATATGCCAAATATGCAAAACCCATTTAATCCAATTTATAATAAAACAGGTTTAATAGTTTAAAATAGCGTGTATTAGAAAAGTTTTTGCTGAAAAATTTATCAATAGCAAACAAAAAAATTTTGGCCTGATCAATGTGAATTATCTAGTATAATAACTTGTTCTAAAAATAATATTCAAACTAACAGAAGACAAAAGATAAATAAATAAGCTTTATTCTTTGAATCCGTTCAATCATACCAAAAATTCATTAATAAATTTCATCAAATTAAAATTTTTTTTTTCTATATTTGTCGTGAATAATTATTACTTGAGTTATATACGAAGCGATTAAATTGGGTCTTCACACACAATCACAGGAAAAAATTAACATTTAATAAAATCGAAATTTTATTTTAAATTGTCAAGCCATCAATAAATTCAACTATTTTCTTCTATTAAATTATTGCAAAATCATAATTTCAAAAAAAAAGAACAAATAAACCAAAAATTTAAATACATAAAAAAATGCATTTAAATTTTAATTTCTTTTTTTTCCTCTCTCTCTTTCATTTTATTTCGCTTACCTTAAAATTAAATAATTTGCATGATTGAACCACACATAGTTTGCTTTGAGTTATATTTTATCATAATTTTAGCAATTACTCACCATCGGGTGTCAAAAAATAATTAGGAATACTGGCACATATTAGACTATGCCAGGTCTGTAAGAAAAAAATCCAAGACTCAAAATAATTTAATGCTTCTAATCGAGAACTCTTTATTTGGCTTCTTTGATAGTTTATTTTTATTTTAAAAAAAAAGGTTAATTGAATTAAATTAAACTCTTTAAAAAAAAAAGAATTTTTTCATCAGTCTCAGACTAGATAAACAAAATGAAATTTTTATCTTGGCAAAAAAGATTGGTGAAAGCCTAATCGAACTCCATTGCCAGCTGAATCCGTCAAATGTTTGCTCTAGAGGTGTTATCCGACTATGTGCTAATCTTTAAAGTAAATATGTTTTACTCAAATTAGATTTTAATTTTTAGTAATCGACTGGCGTGCCTCATTAGATTAATCTTTGCTCAAATAGTTCAATTAGTGTGGACAGGGATTTAGGCCAGCTCTATAAAAATAGATACCCGCTGCTGCTTTTGAGTTACAAATACAAAAAAATTTATTCAAGACTTTTGGACTGGATAAATGACAGTAGAGATTTTTTGTTTTTAATTTTTTTTTGTTGTTGGTCTTAAAGTGCCAATTTAGTTGTTAAATTGAATGACCGGGACTATTTTGAAGATTTTAATTTTCTCATTGAGATTAAATTTTTTCTCCACTGACTTGATCTAGTTCTAGAATCAATCAGGCTACTTTTAGAAATTCAGAAAAAAATTGTTTAAATTTTATTTAAAAAAATTGAATTATTAAGCAGCATTTGGTCTTGGAATAAAGAAGTTGCTGTGCGAAAGAAATGATAGATGATTGTTTGTATGCTCGAATTGTCAGAGGAATAGAGAAAATCAAGCCATTGAACAACGTCAAGAAAAAAGATTAATCTATAGTTATAAATACATTTTATTTTAAGTTGTGTAACAATGTTAATAATTTTATTTAGTTAGTTTAAGGACCTTAAATTAAATAAAATAGTTCAAGAAAAGGATGAAAAAAAAATTTTTTTTTAGATTTGTAGAGTGACATTGATTTGATAAAAAAAAATATTCGAATAAAATGATATAAAATATTCTTAGATACTTAAATTTTCAAATTTTAGTAGGTTAAATAGCTCTTCTGTGATTTTCTCGCGATTTTTGCGTCCAAGTACCTCTTTGACACATTTTGCCCATCAATCAGGGTACTTTTAGAAATTCAGAAGAAAAAAAAATTGTTTAAATTTAATTTAAAAAAATTGAATTAAGCAGCATTTGGTCTTGGAATAAAGAAGTTGCTGTGGGAAAGAAATGATAGATGATTGTTTGCATGCTCGAATTGTCAGAGGAATAGAGAAAATCAAGCCATTGAACAACGTCAAGAAAAAAGATTAATCTATAGTTATAAATAAATTTTATTTTAAGTTGTGTAACAATGGTAATTATATATAAAAATATATATAATAATGATGACAAAGAGGGAATTCAAATCGGCTAGAGAACTAGCTGATGTTTAAAACTTTTAGTAACTAGGTCGCCAATCTTTGAATACAAAGTGTAAATAAATAATTTAAATCGCATACCTTGTTTTTGAATTAGTTCGAATCGATTTAGTCTAAGAACTAATTCGCGAACTGGTTTAGCCAGCGGCGATCTTTGCCTAATTGAGACTTAGTACTCAAGTCAAATACTTAGCAACGTTCTAGACTCAACCTAAACTGGACTTTGTTTTCCGGGTTTTTCAAAACGGAAAAAATTTAATTGCTTTTTAATTTTAGCTCTCAGAAATTTTGTTAACAACTACTTTTTTGTTGTTGTTTTTATTCTTTTTTTTTGCTAATTTTTAAACAATTCTATTTCGTCAAAACGAAGCAAAGTAATTGTTCATAAGGTGAAAAATTTTGTTTAAAAGCCTATTTTTTTATTTTTTTATTCTCAGTTAGTTCTACACTCGACTTGAGTGTCTTGAGATTAAATTGGCACCTAATGGCTTGGGTTACTAACCACTATAAAATCACGGATGCAAATAAACTTTTAAAATTGATTTTTTACTATCAGGGCAACCTCAATTAAGTCGCTTTTCTAAATAATTATTTTGTTAACTCAATTAATTTATCACTTTTGTCAAAGATATATTAATAAAAAATGGATTAGTTAGGAAATTTTATTAATGGTGTACCAAACTTTATTTAGTGATTGGCGATAAAAGAGTTTTTTTTTTACCATTTAATTTAAATTATATTAAATTATTTAAAAATTGAAAAAAAAATTTTTTTCAGTCTAATTATTGATTCTTAAAATCCATTTATTTAATTACTTTTATTTTTAAAATTCCTCAATTCAATGAGAAATAAATTAAGATATTTTATTAAAATTTTATTGGATTTTTTTGTCGATTTTTTTTAATCATTCAAATTAATTTAAGAAGAAGAAAAAATTAACAGTTTTATCTTTAGTTTGAAATTTTATTTTTTTTAATTTTTAATTTAAAATTTTATAATTTTTTTTTTAAATCCAATTATGTAATTTTTTTTCCTAAAATTCTTCTTTTAAAAATTTAAATGTAAAATTATTTAAAATTTTATTAGAAGTTTGCCAAACTATTCTATGTCATTGTCAATTTGTCACCATTTAAATTTATTTAAGATAAAAAAAATTTAAAACAATTTTATTTAATTTTTAAAAAAAATCGACGACAAGTTCTATTTGAACAATGGTTTTTTTTCAGAAATACTTCTTTTAAAAATTGAAATGTATTATTATTAAAAATTTTATTAGAAGTTTACCAAACTATTCTATGTCATTGTCAATTTTTCATCATTTAAATTTATTTAAGATAAAAATTTAATTTTTAATTAGGAAAAAAAAATCGAAGACAAGTTTATTTGCACAATATTTTTTTTTAAAAAAATTATTCGGATTTAGATAATTTTTCTACTTTTTTCATCACTAAAAAAAAATATATTTTTTTAATCTTTAAAAAAAGTTTTTTAAATTAAATTAAACCAACAATAGCTTGAAAAAAAAAAAATATTTTTTCAAAAGTAAATTTAAAATCTTCCAAGTCCAATTATTAATTTCCAAGCCAAGTTGAATCTAATAATTAGTTTAGGACCATAAAGAGTGGATAGTGAACTAATTGGCTTAGCAACGGTATCGAATGCAATCAGCCAATTTCTTAAGGATATCGCTCAATTATTTCCATCTGAAAAAAAGTTTTTTTTTTATTTTTTTAAACAATTTTGAGAATGGAAAAAAATCAATAAAACGATTACCCGAAAGCACTTTGTTAAATTTTTTTTTAATAAATTTAAGAGTTTCTCAAAAAACACAATAATAACATAATTGCTATTTTCAGGTATAGTCAGAATTATTTTAGATGAACGCCAAGTCAATTAGCTTAGAGCATATTTGACAAATTAATTGAAATATAAACTTGGCTCAGCACATTTCCATATAAATTATATAACAACTTAAGATTGCTTATATTTCTAATTTAGTTGCCTTCTTCAAATGTCTTTGAATTTGTGTTTAGAAAAAAATTAATGGACAAGTTTTTCCAACTAAATTAATTTCTTCTAATTGTCGACAATGAAATTTTGATATATAAATTTGGCCGACCTGAATTAATCTACACCATTATTTCCATTGTTTTCTCTCACTATTTTGCCAAATGATCAAAATGAACACTGTGCCATCGTCACCAAATGCATTGGGCCTCAAATTCAACACACTCTCTAGCTCAACATCTTCGTCACTCTCCTCGTCAAACTCTAGTCATGCCAAGCACCCTGATCAGCCGAGTTTAGCCGAGGTAAATGCCACTACTAAAACAATTGCCATTTAGTTCTACCTTTTAAAATAAATAAACTGCACTTTTTTTTTCAACTTTTTTTTTTCAATTTTTTTTCAAAATTTTTTAGTTTTTTTAAATTGTGTAATATTTATTTTAGACAAGTTTTTAGAATATTTATTGCACAAAAATTACCACTATTAATGAGTTATTGTTGACACGAATCCTTAAACTCACCTTTTCACATAATGGGCAAATATAACTTGATAAAATCTGTTAATCAAGCGGATAGCTTGCATCAGATGGTCGCTGGTCAGCCTGGCTATCAGTTGAACCAGTCGAGCGCAATGCTAACGCTGATTAACAGTCCGGCACAAATGCAGCAGCATGCCAGAACCCTGCAGGCACTGGCCAAGCTCAAGCCAAAGAACAGTGTGGCATGTTCGGTGTCGCCGTCCTCTGCATCGTCGGCTAACTTTTCCTCTTCCCAATCACCATCACCGCATTCACCTGATAATGCTAGTGAACAAGAACACTCACAGCTATCTGAGACCACCACTATTGCTCAACATAGCGAAAACACCGATAGCACTGAAAACGAAGCCAACAAAGTTGTCATTTTCAACAGAAGCTTTTGTTTTTTTTTATTTAAATTTTTCTCTTTTTTGTTCTAGGTTCGAACTTTGTTTGTCAGCGGTCTGCCCATGGACGCTAAACCAAGAGAGCTCTATCTTCTCTTCAGAGCTTACAAAGTAAATACATGTTTTTTTACAAATTAATTTTAGAAAAGTTTAAAATAATTTGAAAAAAAAAATATTTTTTTACAATTTTAAGTTATCTACTTAATCTGAGATTAAAAAATAGTCAATCAAAAAAAAATTTTTTCTACTATAATTTTTTTAAGAAAAAATTTTATTTTTCCAAAGCAATTCTTCAAATTACTTACAACAGGATAAGAAAATTTAATAAAAAAGAATTTGCAAATCAATTTCAGAAAAGCTGAATATAATTTTACAAAAATTTTTCTTTAGAAATTATTGTTATCTGCTTACAACAAAATTAAAAAAATCTTTCAAAAAAAAATTTTAATTTAAAAAAAAATTTTTTTTTTTCTTTAAATTACTTATAACAAGATTAAAAAGATATACCAAAAAGGATTTATTTATATTTCAAATTGATTAAAGAAAAGTTTTAAACAATTTTAAAAAAATTATTTTTTTACAAATTTAAGCTATCTACTTACTCTGTGATTAAAAAAAAGTCAATCAAAAAAAAATTTTTTATTTTATTTTTCCAAAGGTATTCTTCAAATTACTTACAACAGGATAAGAAAATTTAATCAAAAAGAATTTTTATTGCAAATCAATTTAAGAAAAGCTGAAAATAATTTAGCAAAAAATTTTCTTTAGGAATTATAGTTATCTGCTTACAACAAAATTAAAAAAATCTTTCCAAAAAAAATTTTAAATTAAACTAAAAAAATTTGTTTTACTTTTAAATTACTTATAACAAGATTAAGAAAGATATACCAGTAATAATTTATTTATATTTCAAATTGATTAAAGAAAAATTTAAAATAATTTAAACAAAAATTATCTTGAAAATAGTTATCTACTTACAACAAGATTAAAGAAAAAATCTATCAAAAAATTTTTTTTTCCAAAACAATTCTTCAAATTACTTACAACAGGGTAAAAAAAATTTAATCAAAAAGATAATTTTTATTGCAAATCAATTTAAGAAAGGCTTAAAATAATTTAACAAAAAATTTTTTTTTTAAATTTTAGTTATCTACCTACAACACGATAAAAAAAAATTTTTTTCTACTTAAATTATTTAAGAAAAAAAAATTTTGTTTTTTAAATTACTTATGTCACGCCAATAAATTGATGACAGAAGCAAGGATAAATAAAAGGTTTAATTTATTTAAGTTGCCAGTGAGTCAAAGTAGAATATACTTCTCTCATGGTAGTTGGCTTGTTATACCAAGTAGTTTAAATAGTTATACCAAGGATATGACAATTATAACAAGAAAAAAGAAGATGTATCAAAATGAATTTATTTTTATTTCAAATCAATTTAAGAAAAGTATATTTTTATTCAAATTACTGTTATCTACTTACAGCTAGATTAAAAAAAATTATCATAAAAAAATCTTATGTAAAATATTTAAAGTAAAATTTTTTTTCTTCAAAATATTTACAACAAGATTAAAAAAGATGTATCAAAATGAATTTTTTTTTATTTCAAATCAATTTAAGTTTAAAATAATTTAAAAAAAAGTATATTTTCACTCAAATTATTAATAACAATATCAAAAAAAATTGATTATTTTTTCAAATTAATTAAATCAGAAATTTTATTTTTAAATTTTTTCAAATGAACAATAAAAATTTATAATTTCAAAGGGTTTCGAGGGTTCATTGCTCAAAGTGACAAATAAAAATGGAAAAAATTTATCAGTAAGTCAATTTGAAAAGCTGATTTTGTCTAATAAAAAAATAAAATATTTTTTTTCTCAAGCCGGTAGGTTTTGTTACCTTTTCGACTAGAGGCGAAGCCGAATCAGCCAAACAAGAGTTAACCGTAATTTAATTGTTTACTAATCAAATAAATGTAATTCAAATTGTCCTAAAGGGTGTTAGATTTGATCCAGATTTGCCGCAAACATTGCGTCTTGAATTTGCCAAATCAAATACCAAAGTGCAAAAAACAAAGCAGTCTTCGATTGTGCAAAACCATCACCAGCAATCCAACCACACAAATTCACAGAATCAAGTTGCTGCTCAATTACAACCGGCTTTGATACCTTTAAGTCGTAAGCTGAATATTCTTTTAATTTTTTTTAATTATTTAAAAATTTTTGTTCAAGATGACATTAATTCTGGTGCATTTTTTTCCGCTAGTGATGCAGCGTGGCCGCCTCAGCTAGCTTTTGACTTGAGCTCAACAGCAGGACTTCACACTCTAATACCCACTCTGTTGCCTGCGCACTTACAAGTAGATTTAAAAAATCTTTAAAAATTTATTCAATTAATTTTTTAAAATTTATTCAATTAATTTTTTAAAATTTATTCAATTAATTTTTAAAAATTTATTTTATTAATTTATTAAAATTTATATTATTAATTTTTAAAAAAATTTATTTTATTAATTTTTTAAAATTTATTCAATTAATTTTTAAAAATTTATTTTATTAATTTTTTAAAATTTATTCAATTAATTTTTAAAAATTTATTTTATTAATTTTTTTAAAATTTATTCAATTAATTTTTAAAAATTTATTTTATTAATTTTTTAAAATTTATTCAATTAATTTTTAAAAATTTATTTTATTAATTTTTTAAAATTTATTCAATTAATTTTTAAAAATTTATTTTATTAATTTTTTAAAATTTATTCAATTAATTTTTTAAAATTTATTCAATTAATTTTTTAAAATTTATTCAATTAATTTTTTAAAATTTATTCAATTAATTTTTTAAAATTTATTCAATTAATTTTTAAAAATTTATTTTATTAATTTTTTAAAATTTATTCAATTAATTTTTAAAAATTTATTTTATTAATTTTTTAAAATTTATATTATTAATTTTTTAAAATTTATTTTATTAATTTTTTAAAATTTATTTTATTAATTTTTTAAAATTTATTTTATTAATTTTTCAAAATTTATTTAACTAATATTTTAAAATTTATTTATTTAAAAAAAAGGGATTGTCACATCAATTAAACAACTCGGCACAAACAAACAGCACGGTAAGCACTAATCAACATTTACAGAATGCAAACAATCACATGATTCAAGTAGGCCTAGGTCAATACATGAGCGATCAGGACCATTTTAAGAGTTTGTTCTCGGTTTAAATCAATCACTCAAAGTTTAAATAAATATGCAATTCACATTGAGATTAATGGCGCCCACTTGAGCACAAATATTCGGCAGAATCGATCAATTTTTCCGTCCAGAAAAAAAATCTCAACACATTTCAAAATGCTCAGTTTATTCTAAATTTTTGTCTTTTTTTTATCAACCTTTATATTTTATATATTTAAAATTAGTTAGCTACATTCAATTTAATTATTCAAAATCGTTATTTATTTATTTATTGGAATTTGTTAAAATTTTCAAATAAATTTTTTTGTTAATTTTTGCTTTTGAAATTTTGATTTAATTAAGTTTAAATTAGTCTAGGTGAAAATTTGAACTAGACCTAGTTTGACAATTAATTGTATTTAGCAAAAAAACATTTTTGAACAACTTTTCAATTATTTGACAAAAAAAACAAAAAGAAAATATTTGGGAATTTAAAATAAATTTTAATTAAAAATTACTCGGACTTGATTTAATTCTCACAAACTATAGTTTGTGAGAATTAAATCAATTGGATTATTGTTTCAATTCACTTCAAAGTTCTTTAGCCCCATACTCAACTTAAATTTTTTGATAAAAATTAATATTATGAGTAAATTTATGTTTATATAAATTTTTAAGATGACTATAAAAAACTAATTATTCTGACAAAATACTGAACGGCTGAAAAATATATATATTGAGATGACTTTTTAATAATTTTGCACTGACAAAATTAAACCTATTTAATAGACAAAATAAACTAATTTTAGTGACAAAAATATTAATTTTAAATGACAAAATGAATTAATTGATTAACAAAAAAATTAACTAGGATAAAATTTGATATTTCCTGAATAAAAAGGTAGATTCACAAGCCAATAATTGAAAAACACTAGAAAAATTTGAATTCAGCAATTAAATTAATAAAACTTTTTCATCAGTAGAGAAGTATTCTAAGGTGACTTAATACGGCTTTTAAAATTCTATTTTTTTTTGAGTAAATTTATTTAAATAATCACCTTTTTATTTACTTTTCAATTCTATATTATTTTAGATCATTTTATTATTTGCTTTCATCGTGGTTTTCATTTTTTTCAGATTTGTATAAAAGTCACAAGTTTCAAGTCAAGTCCAATTCCGGACTTTTTTTTTTCAAAAGTCCGAGCAAAGACTTCAAAATTTTCAATACTGAAGAAAAAATTATGCTAAAATTGCGAGAAAATTCTGTGAATGGCAAATCTATTGCATTAGACAGTAAAAGTAAATAATTTTTTTGATATCAAGCCTGATCTAGCAAATAAAAAAAAGTAAACCGGACTTGGACTTTTTTTTTAAAAAAAAAAAAATCAAAAGTCTAATTACAACTCTGAAATACTCTTAATGACTCTTTGATTTGTGTAAATTTAGTCCACGTTCACTTTCATTATTAATTTCGGCCATACTAATTGTTTTTGCGATCGTAAGCTGTGCTGCCCAACATTTTATTACTAACATTACAATCTTCAATGATTTACGAAATAATGAAAAAAAAGACTCATCCAAAACAGACTTGTTTTGGCCATATGTACTACATCTCCAAATCAATAACTGATGTTAAGCATTCTTATCGCGCTTTTTTATATAAAGAGACATATCTTGACCATTTTTTTTACATTTTGGATTAGTACAATTCCTTTGAGGATATACTAATTCACGCTCTTTTACTTTATTAAATAACTTATACTCTTCCGATTCAAAAATTTTCGACATTTTTAAATACAAATAGTTTAAGCGAAAATTTTTTCTACTTTTATGTATCTTAAATATTTCATCACTTGTTCTTAAATAAGCGCTTACTTTTTCTTTTTACATGATTAAAAATTTCAAAATAATTTTAACAAACTTATGAAAAAAATATTCATGAAATTTTTTATTTTTTTATTCTTTTTTTTATTTTTTATAATTTTTTAGCATTGAATGTTAGGTGAACAAGAGCATTTTTATGTGAACAGTCGAGGTTTAAGTGAACATTAGTGTTTATGTGAACAAAAATAATTTGTTAAAATTAGGTGAACATTTTGTTCACCTAAGCCGTGGACAATTTTTGTTCACATATTATGTGACCAAATGTTCACATAACCGGGTAGACCCCGGCTTTTAATATTCTTTTAAAGTAATTTGACTAATATTTGCTGATTTTTTTTTACTTTTTAAATAAAAATTGATCGATAATTGTTACCAAATTTTATTCATTTTTAAGCTGTCGAACAAAATTTGTGGATAAAAATTAATAAATTGAGATTATTAAAAATAAAGTTTAATGAAATGCGAGTAAAAAAATTATTCTAAAAAAATTTTTACTTAGTTTACCCAACAAATTAGGTGGTGAAGTTTTGAGCAAAAACAGCTGCAAAATATATTCTATTTAATTGAAAACAAGTTTTATTTCAATAAATAGCAATTATTTAATAAATAATTGCATAAAATTTTTAAGCATAATTTTTTATACGTAAACAAAAGCAAAAAATTTAAAAAACCTCTATATTTTGAAGGAAGGCTCGAATATTGATAGAAACAGCGCGATATGTTAAGTTTTTTTTAACTTTTTTTGAATTAATAGAACTTTTTTTTGATTTTTATGATATAAATTTTCAAATTTTTCAAAATTAAACAAAAAAATATTTTTCGTTTCCTTAAGTTTTTTGCCCAAAACTTCACCGCCCCTCAACAAATTCTTCTTCTATCTTTACCTACAATTTTTTTATATGAAATTTAAGATATTTACAAACAAAAATTGATCAAGTATAATAATTTAAAATTTTTGATAGAAAAACGATTGGATTTTTTGAGAAAAATGCAAATGTAGTAGCAAAAAGGGTTGATAAAAATATTGAAGGTTATTGATTTTTAAATTTTTCTGTTTTTTTTAGCTTAGAAATATTTTAGGAAGTTTGATTGATGTCAAACATTTGTTTTCCAAGTATTTTGCATCCCAAAAGCATCTTTTTAAGGTAAATAAAGTATTACAGATTTGTTCCTAGAGTATTCATAGTATATCCTTTAAGTAATTTTTTTACTTCTTGTCATTTATGAAAAAAAAATTTTTAAATTAATTCTGTCAATTATGGTTAAGAAATACATTTGTGTATTCTCGGTATTTCATTGTATAATGTTTCTCAAGCACTTATTATTTAGTTTTCTCGAATACTCAAACTAATAAAAGTAATTAGCAATTATTATTATTTATTCATATTAACGCCAATTCTGGCGATGTCAAAAAAAAAAAAAAGTAAGAAAAAATAAAATAAAAATCATTGATTTTTAGTAAAAATCAAATGTTTAGTTTTTTTTGTGTCTAATTTTCCATAATTTAGATAATAAATTACATATACCAAATAATGAAGATAATTCAAATAATTATTCATAAAAAATAAGTAAAAATAAAAAGTTGATTTGTTTGGTTTTGTTTTTTTGTTTTATTGTTTTTATTTTCCCATCGGGTTCTTTCTTTTTTGTTTCAGAAAGCCTTGATTAACAAATTTAGGAGTAGTTTTCCGTTTTATAATTAGCAATTATATAAGCATTTAATATCTTTTTTTAAATTTAAATTATTTTAATAAAATAGGGAAGACAAAATAAAATTTTTGATCAAATTACATCAGAATATTTTAAATGCGCAATTAAATTTCATCGCAGATTTTAATTTTTGTAACATTTTAAAGTTCTATTTTTAGTTGCATAGAAATTTGATTGCGCATTTTAAAATTTTCTCATCAAATTTGAATAATGAAACCTGATCAAAAATTTTAGTTTCTCTTAGAGAATAAAATAAGTTTTTATTTTTAAATAAAACCTCTCAATTACTAATAATTTTCCTTTTTTCACTCATGGTATCTCGAAATCAAATGCATATCAAATGGTCATCTAAAGAATTTTTTGAATTTAAAAAAATTAAAAAATCATTCAAATTGGTGAAGCCAAAATGTAAAATGTAATGTCAAAATATGCATCATGATTTGGTTGTAAGCTTAAATTCATTTGTAGTGATATGTTTGTTGCGTTATTTTGAAAAAATTAAAAATAAATAAATTTTTTTTAATTAATTTTTTATTATTAAAATCTTTTTCCTAAATCATCGGAACTTAATTTAAATTTTTTATTGAAAAATGTTACATTTGTAGCAAAAAATATTTTAGCATCTGCTTTTTATTTTATATATCACTGAATAGACTATTTAATAAGTAGACAAAATGAAAAAATTTAACCAAAAAACATGAGCAATTTAATTATTTTAATTCAAGAAATTCTGGCATACTATGGAATTTTTTTAATAATCATAGGCACTCTTTCAAATGTAGTCAATTTTTATATTTGTTTCCGCCTAAGCAGTAATCAAACCTTTATATTTTTATCCTATCTATCCATATTGAACATTTTAATAATCTACCACTGGAATGCTGACTATATACTCAGATTTCTTTTCGGCATAGACTGGCTAAATTTCAACATCCTCGTCTGTAAATTGCTTAATTTTATCCAGTACTCGTCAAGTCAATCAGCCGCCTGGATATTGGTGCTAATTTCTGGCGAACAATTTCTTAGTGCCAAGATAAAACTTTGGCGAAGTAAATACTTCACTACAAAAAAGGCTTTTTGGACTGCTTTTGTCCTATCTGCACTCATCTTTTTGCTCAACACAAATGTTTTGGTGTTTTTAGGATACCAAGAGATCATAAATGGAACTCTGGTGGATTTTTGTTTCAATGGAAACGTCACTGACTATGCCACCTATTACGGATTTGTAAGTAATTAGTGAAAATTTTGAAAAATTAATAATTTTAATTTAAGTTTCATCTTGCTAATTATTCATTAGTTCCTTTTGTAGCCATGCTTTATTTTAATTTAATGCTCTGGGTCGAGCTCAATAAGTCAAAAGCTAGATTCAAAGATTTGTCAACTAGTGGTGATAATGCAGCTAAAAATATAACCAAGAGTATAATAATGACTTGTCTGCTTTTTGTATTGATGACTTTACCAAATGCAGTGGTGTCTCTGATGTACACTTTTTTGGCAAGGTCGGATGCCGGATTTTTAATCATCCGCATTGGTGATCTATTATCATTCACATTTCACGGTTTCAATCTTTTCATCAATCTTTATGTAAACAAAAAATTTCGTCTCAGATGCAGACATTTTATTTCCAGCAAAAAAATATCTATTGTTTCATAACAATTCAGAATCAATCAATCATTTTTCCTTTTAGAAAATTAATCATTTTTTTTTTCAATTAAAATGTATTTTTAATCTGTCTATTTTTATTCAATAAAATATAAATTTTTTTTTAAAATAATTTTAATAAATTTTTACCTCGTAAATTTGAAAGACATGAATAATAATATTCTTATGAGATAAAAAGCCAATTTATTCTATCAAAAATTTATATAAAAATTTTTTTAACTAAAAAAAATGGTCAAATGGTTTCGATCAACCGATCTCTGAGTTATGAGCCCAGCACGCTTCTACTGCGCCACGCTGCTCTACACTCACTTGACTAGCCATTTTTAAAATGATTTTTAAGCTTTGTATCAGGTTTTGAATTTCTGCTTACTTTTTAGTTTAAAATTTTTAAAACAAATTTATTTTTGTTTAGTAAAAACAATCGAAAATAAAAATTTTTAATTTTTACATTTAGAAAAATCAAACTTACATCATGAACTTTTTGTTGTTAATTGCAGTGTTGATATTTTTTCTCAACCAGTTCGAGGGGGTTCAGATATTACCAGCTGATATATCAATGCGAATAGAGCCAAAACCTTTATTCGAACAAGTTCAAGTTGTTCAAGCAAACATCCAAGACAATAAGAAAAAAATCACTCGTCGAGTTAGAAAAAGCATCAGAAATTAAACAATAAAATTTTTCTATTCAACTTTTTTTTTCTTAGAAAATAAAGATTTAAATACAAGCTTTTTTTAAAAAAAAAATCATCATTTTTAAAAATGAATAAAAATATTCTTTTAATCGCGTTTTTAGCTTTTATAATTGCGTTTTATGGCTTAGTAGAAGCTCAGGCTCCAGCTGAATCTGAAGTTCAAGCTCAAGCTGAATCTGATGTTTACAGTCTTTTGAGAAGAACAACTTCTTCTAACACTGCGGCTAGAGCAAACTCGCCAACAAGACCATCTAAAAGAACAAGACCAGTGAGACCAAATAGACCAGCAAATCTAGAACGAGACAGAAGAGTCAGAAAGCCTGGACAGCAAAAAAGAGAACGAACAACAGCACGAAGACCAATGTCAAAATCAAGAAAAAATAACTAATTTTTAAATTTTATTTGTTAAAAATAAAATAAAATTTATTCAAACACATTTTTCTCCTTTACTGTCCGGAGCTGGCTTGTATCCGAAAAAACACCTTTGAAAATCAAAAATTTAAGACCAACTTTAGCAATTTATGGAATTTTACTGGCAATTTTTTTTAAGTGCATGGCAGCCAATGTATCTAGATGGCCAGCAGTCAAGATCTTTTACACATTTCTTGTTTATTATTGTGTGTAGTTTCGGTTTTGTTATAAAAGGCAGAGTTGCTATTTTGACTCCTTTTCCTGCTAGAAGTGAATTGATCAAACACACTAAAACTTTTCTAATTTTAGAATGAGCTTCGAAGCCTAAGCTTATACTTACTAGCAATTAAAATCAATTTTTTCATTTTTTTAAAATAATTAATAGATACATAGAATAAATTTATAGCCGGTTTTGTGGAAACATATTCCAATTAAGGCACATGGTGCCCAATCTGACTTCTAATTAATTAAAAAAATCAAAAAAAAAAGAATTTTATTAAAAACTAATTTATTTAGACATAAAAAGAATTTTAAAATAGAAATTTGCTAATTTTTTTAAGAGTTAAATTTTATTTTTAAACTTGAATTGATAAAAGCTGATTGAAGTGCTAGAAGGTTTTTTAAAAAAGGGACTCTAGTCTGTTCATTAACCTTTAAATAATAATTTAAAAAAAAAGAAATATTTTTTTAAAAATTAATTTATATTAAAAGTCAAAAATTTAAAAGTAGAAACAGCTAATTTAACAATGCTAAGAATAATCTAAAAGAAATAAAAATTTAGATATTAGATTGTTTATTAAGTTTTTTCTATTTTTTTCTTTTAATCTATTCCAAACGGTGCCATTTGTTACAGACATCTCTTTAGCGAGCTGTCTAGTCGACCTCCTCGGGTCTTCCTCAAGCAGCTCTTGCAAATACGCGTCATCAGCTTCGACGGTTCTCCTAACGCGTTCTTTGTCATTGAGGTCGAAATCTCCAGCTTTGAATCGAGCAAACCAATTTTGACAAGTGCGAACAGTCAGAGCGTCGTCGCCATATACCAAACAAATCGATTTGGTAGCCTCTGTCGCATTTTTTCCTTCGTTAAACTTGAATAACATGCAATGGCGGATATGCATTTTTTTGTTATACATTTTTATTTAGTTAATTATTTAGAAATTTAAAAAGCAAACATATAATCTTATCTATCATTTGAAAGAACAAGAGTTGCTCTTTCAAATGATGTACAACATTGCATAAAAAAGTTTAATCTTTGATGAGATTTTTTCATTTAAAAATCGACGAAAAAACTTATTAAACAACCTAATATCTAAATTTTTATTTCTTTTAGATTATTCTTAGCATTGTTAAATTAGCTGTTTCTACTTTTACATTTTTGACTTTTAATATAAATTAATTTTTAATAAAATATTTCTTTTTTTTTAAATTATTATTTAAAGGTTAATGAACAGACTAGAGTCCCTTTTTTGAAAAACCTTCTAGCACTTCAATCAGCTTTTATCAATTCAAGTTTAAAAATAAAATTTAACTCTTAAAAAAATTAGCAAATTTCTATTTTAAAATTCTTATAGTTAATTGGAATCAAAATTGGTTTGATTTTATTGAGAAGATGGGAAAAAACCCACTGACAAGTAGACCTTTTTGGAAAAAAATAAATAAATTTAGAACAAAAAAAGGATCAAATTTAATTCCTAATTTGATTTTAAATGAAAAGGAATTCAAAATTAATGAAGAAAAGTTAAAATGCTTCGGAGAACTCTTATCTTCAATATTTAGTCCTAATTCTTATTTAATTGATTCTGAGAAAGATATCGAAATACTAAATTCTAGCTCTGATTTCTTTAGAAATTATAACCAGTCTAATTTTAATGATCCAATTTGCTTAAATGAATTAATTTTGGCTTTAAAAAGATTGAAAAATGCAGCGGCATCAGGACCTGACCAAATTCATAATTTATTGTTAAAAAACTTACCTAGAAATTCATTAATAGAAATCATAGAACTTTTTGATTTATCTCTTCGAGAAGGTAGAGTCCCTAAAGCGTGGAAAACATCGAACATTACTATGATTCAAAAAAAGCAACTTCTTTACAAGATCCTTTAAATTATAGACCAATTAGTATAACGAGTTGTTTAGGAAAGCTACTGGATCGCATAGTATATTCAAGATTATACAATTTTTTGGAACAAAATTCACTCCTTATCCAGGAGCAATCTGGATTTAGGAAACACCGGCGAACAGCAGATAATCTTTTCTTTTTAATTCAAAAAATTGTGGAATCATTTAATAGAAAAAAAAGAGTAAGCGGCCTTTTTTTTTGACATTTCTTAAGCCTTTGATAGGGTTTGGCATGAAGGTTTACTTTTTAAATTGATTAAAATAAATCCACCTCATTACTTGACTAACTGGATAAAATCCTTTTTAGACTCTAGGACATTTAAGGTAAATGTGAATGACCATCTGAGCGAAGAATATCAAATAACTGCAGGTGTTCCTCAAGGCTCAGTAATTAGTCCTCTTTTATTTAGTATATATATTAATGACATCCCCAAAAGAAACAAAACAAATAATGAATACTCTCTGCTTTTCGCAGATGATCTAGTAACATTCTTCATTTATAACAAAAAGGGGAACCTAGAAAATAAGATTAATAAATACCTCAACGAGCTAGAACAATGGCTTATTAAATGGAAAATGAAGATATCAGTTGAAAAGTCGTGTTCAGTAGTCTTTTCCAGGTACAAAAAAGAGAGTGATAATCCTAAACTTAAAAATTTATGGAAACAGAATAGTGAGCCAAAAAGAAATCAAATTTCTTGGTATTAAATTTGATTCTAAGTTAAATTTTAATATACTGGTAGACGAAATTAAAGAACGCTGCAATAATAGGCTAAATATTATTAATATATTGTCAAACAAAAAATGGGGTCTTAATAAAAACACACTAGAAAATCTTTATAAATCCTTAGTCGGATCAATTTTAGATTATTCTTTTCCTTGCTTAAATTCATTTTCAGAAAATAATATCAAAAAACTGCAAGCAATTCAGAATACAGCAGTCAGATCTATTTTTAAGTTAAAATATGATACTCCCTCCAACATCGTGCATTATGAGGCTTTTAATAAATTAAAATTACTAACAGTCTCGAATCGGCTTTTTGAATTGAGTGAGAGATATGTTGGGACAGGACTGAGTCATTCTATTCCATTGGTTGTAAGACTGGTGAAGGAATACAAAGAAGGTTTCGAATCAAGATATATTGACTACCCAACTCCATTGTGTAATTGCTACCTTACTATTTCTTCTTTTTTTCCTGAAACTTGAACTATTTAAACAAGTGCCACATGTAACAATCTATTCCTATTTATGTCTTTTCAACTTTCATTTTTTTAGCTTATTTACTTTATTTTGATTCTTTTTTTTTTTTATCTCATTTTATTAACTTTAATTTTCTTTTTATTATTTTTTTAACTTATTCTGAAGGAGCTCTAGCTCGGTACAGAAAACAAATAAATAATAAATAAATAAATAATAGTTTTGGTCAAAGTCAAAGTCTCTAATTTTTTTATATAATTAAAATTTTCTATATCTTTTTTTCTACATATAGTCCTAGTCTATATTTTGTCTTTCTACACTTTGAAAAAAATTCTACATTTCGTCTTTCTTTATTTTGTCCTCCTCCCTTAAATTGATTGTGAATAAATCAACTGCTAATAATTAAATAACAAAAATAAAAAACTTAATTTAAAAATAAATTTACTTTTACAAAAATTGAAAATTTATAATTCAAATATTATTTAAATCTTTTGAGTATTTCTTTCTTTTGAGTCTAAAAATAAAAAGTATAAAAATAAGAGAATTTTTTTTGGGCGAGCTCTGAGACCTTGGAGAAGCAAAATAAAAGACTTTACCTCAGAGTCTGAATCTTGTTCAAAAAATTTCAATTTAAATTTCTGATCTAGTCGACTTTTTTCGATCATTAGCTCTTGATTTTTTAGCTCAATAGTCCGAACCGAATTCTGCGAGCCTGATATCTCTGTTTTCAGCGAGTAATTCTCGTTTTTCAAGTCCTCATAAGTACTTTTTGTCTTAGTAATCTTAACAATTAAGAAAATAAAAATTTAAAAAAAAATTTCCAAAATACCTCTGTTTCCTGAGTGCTCAATTTTTGTTCCAATGTTTTGTTCAGATCTCTCAGAAAGTTATAGACCAGCTCATTCAGCTTTTGTGATGTCAAAACCAAATTTTTGTTCTATTTTTTCAATTTGGTTATTTTTCCTTCAAGATTGTCTAACAGACCAGTGACACCAAATCGACCATTGAATCTAGAATGAGACAGAAAGCCCGGCAAGCAACAAGAAAAGTATCACTGGCACGAAGACCAATGTCAAAATCAAGAAAAAATAACTAATTTTTAAATTTTATTTGTTAAAAATAAAATAAAATTTATTCAGACACATTTTTCTCCTTTACTGTCCGGAGCTGGCTTGTATCCGAAAAAACACCTTTGAAAAATAAAAATTTTAGACCAACTTTGGCAATTTATGGAATTTTACTGGCAATTTTTTTTAAATGCGTGGCAGCCAATGTATCTAGATGGCCAACAGTCAAGATCTTTAACACATTTCTTGTTTATTATTTTGAATAGTTTCGGCTTTGTTATTAAAGGCTTAGTTGGGATTTTCGGAGGTTGGTTTTTCTTACCTCCTTTTCCTGCTAGCAGTGAATTGATCAAACACACTAAAACTTTTCTAATTTTAGAATGAGCTTCGAAGCCTAAGCTTATACTTACTAGCAATTAAAATCAATTTTTTCATTTTTTTAAAATAATTAATAGATACATAGAATAAATTTATAGCCGGTTATGTTGAAACATATTCCAATTAAGGCACATGGTACCCAATCTGACTTCCAATTAATTAAAAAACAAAAAAAAAAGAATTTTATTAAAAACTAATTTTTATAGACATAAAAATAATTTCAAAATAGAAATTTGCTAATTTTTTTAGAGTAAAAGTTAATTTTTAAACTTGAATTGATAAAAGCTGATTGAAGTGCTAGAAGGTTTTTCAAAAAAGGGACTCTAGTCTGTTCATTAACCTTTAAATAATAATTTAAAAAAAAAGAAATATTTTATTAAAAATTAATTTATATTAAAAGTCAAAAATGTAAAAATAGAAGCAGCTAATTTAACAATGCTAAGTA
Organism: Brachionus asplanchnoidis; assembly: GCA_025491095.1. Classification (NCBI taxonomy): domain Eukaryota; kingdom Metazoa; phylum Rotifera; class Eurotatoria; order Ploima; family Brachionidae; genus Brachionus; species Brachionus asplanchnoidis. The sequence continues at coordinate 592,603 of JAILYF010000016.1, forward strand.
TAAAATAAGATAAAAAAGGTGTAAATATATTTTTCTTATTAAATCTTTTTTTTAATTATTTAAATATTTTTTTAATTTATTATTAGATTTTAATGAAGTTAAACAAAATTTTCAAAGATTAATAATAATTTTATTTATTTATTAAAAAAAGCTTTTTTATCGACCTGAGTCGAAATCGAAATTAATGACCTTATGCTTCAAGAGAAAAAAAAATCTGCATATTTTGTCAACTAAAACTCATTAGCAGTTTAATTATTTTCAAGAGCAATGATTTAATTCAAAGCTTTAAATTTTAGAAGACTATTTTGAATTTTACAATTTGAGCAAGCTTTTAGTCTGTATTTACAATCACATAAAATAATTCAAATAATTAATATTAAAATGTTATCAAAATAATTTATTTGTTATCATTATTTGTTTTTTGTTATCATGTTTGATAACGAAAAAGGTTGATAACTATCTAGTTATTAGAATGTTAACATAACCTGTATGGTCCTCAATGATAACATATTATGTTAACACTTAACACTATCGACCAGACCCAATAATTCTTATATTTTAATTGTCTCAATCTAAAAAATTACGATTAAATATTTGAAAATTTATTAATTTTAAGATCTCAATTGAAATTAATGTTGGCATAAAAATGTTAGCAAAAAAAATATTTAATACAAATCAGAAGTAAATACAGTAGTGATTTGGCATTTTTGTTTTTACCTAAATTTTAGTAATTTTACCAAATTTTATTTAAGTAAATTTACGTAAAAACACAAATATAACTACTGTAAAAACTTTTTCCTAGAATTTATTGAATTAAACTTATTGAACAAATAAATTACTTTTCGGTCTTTTATAGGCAAATTGAAGTTTGAGATCAAGATCAAAAGATCAAAATATAAATTGTAATATTTTTTAAATAATAGAGAAAAAATAATTTTTTTCCAGAGCAATTACTTGACATGTCATGTACAGTTTATTTTCATATTTGAAATTTTAAAATGTTCCTTTTTATTGAACTTTAATAGGTTTAAATAATTTAATTGATAATAATGAAAACTAACTTTAAAAGACAAAAAATTTACTGTTTTAAAATTTATAATTTGTTTAAGTGAAAAAATATAATTATTTTTGCTATTTGAATGAATGAATATAAAAGTTATAAATTTGAAGTTGAGAATTAACTTAACCTGAATTATTTAAATTATTGATTGTTTCTAAATGAATTATAGATCCAACATTTTGATGCTAATTTGATAATGAACAATTATTAGACATAACATGTCTAGTAATGTTTAGTATTTATTTCTTAAAAATTATCAAAATTGACATTTAAATTTGAACATTACTTAAAAAGCGTAGCACTATTAAATAAAATTAAAAGAGAGTTTCTATTAGGTTGTTTAATAAGTTTTTTCGTCGATTTTTAAAATGAAAAAATATCATCAAAGATTAAAATTTTTTATGCAATGTTGAACATCATTTGAAAGAGCAACTCTTGTTCTTTCAAATGATATATAAGATTATATGTTTGCTTATTAAATTTCTAAATAATTAACTAAATAAAAATGTATGACAAAAAAATGCATATCCGCCATTGCATGTTATTCAAGTTTAACGAAGGAAAAAATGACCAGGTCAACAAAACTTCGATAACCAGGTCAACAAAAAACAATGGGTCGACCCTGATCAAGAGCCATTACCTACTCCGAAACGCGAAATTCATGGAAAAAAGGTCATGCTTTGTGTTAGGTGGGATCAGAAGGATATAATCTATTATGAGCTACTGCAACCCAAGCAAACGATAACCGCAGACCTTTATTCACAACAATTGATACGTTTGAGTCACGCTTTGGAAACAAAACGGTCACACAGAGCTAAAGGAGAGCGAAAAGTGGTTCTTTTACATGACAACGCTAGGCCACATGTTGCAAAAACGACTCGGAACACGATAGAGAATCTAGGCTAGGAAGTCTTATCTCACCCAGCTTATTCACCAGACTTAGCTCCTTCAGATTACTATTTGTTCCGATCCATGCAGCACTTACTCAGTGAAAAAAGTTACTCAGACTTGGAGGAAATCAAAAAAGACATCAGTCAATATTTCACCTCAAAACCAGCCAGCTTCTACGAGCGAGGGATCAAAATGCTGCCAGAAAGATGGGAGGTGTGTATTTCTAGCGAAGGAAATTATTTTAGTGACTAATTATATTTTATTTTAGTTTATATAAATAAATAAAGTCTAGAAAAAAACGAAAAAACTTATTAAACAACCTAATTGCTCTAAATTTTTATTTAAAACCAAAACTGGAACTTAAACTAAAATACAACATTAATATATAAAGAAAGAAAGAGAGAGAGACAGGGCTTGGGAACCAGGGGGTTTTACATTACTATTTCGATATTTTTTTCTTTATTTTAAAAAATTAAAATTTATTTTTGTTTTTTTTGTTGCCTGAATTTATTTCGAATAATTCAGACGCTTTTAATTATTAAAAAAAAAATAATTTATTAAAAATAAATTTATTTAAACAAAAAAATGAAAATTTTTAATTCAAAAAAGAAGGCTGCTTCTTCTTTTTTTATCTGAACGGTTTTGGTTTAGTGGGCTGCTTTTTAGCTTGGGCCTGTTTTTTACATGCATAGTGTGAATAGGAGCTGGATCGTTGGGATCTGCTTGACGAACAAGATGAGCTATTGCGCACAGTTTTGTCCTTGGGCTCAAAATTTTCGCAGTAAATTTGCGCCGAATCAAGCTGATATTTTATGTCATCTATGGTGCTTTTATAACGCTTGAATCTATCAAATATTTCTTCCTTTTCAGCCTAAAAATAAAAAAATTAAAAAAAAGAAAATTTTTTTTTCAGTGAGCACTGAGAGCTTGTAGAGCGCAAAATTAGGAATTTTACCTCAGAGTCTAAATCCTGTTCAAAAATGTTAAAATAGGGCCTTAATGTTTTAATTTATGACTTAACTTACCTCAGATAAATTGTTATTATTGCACAAGTTTTGGATATTGTCTATGGCAAAAAGGTGATGGGTCCTTTCGATTTCACGCATTGAGTGATTTTTGACAGATTCACTCAAATTTTGTAAATATTGCTAAAATTAAAATATTATCTTTTTTTAGATAAGATAAAATAATTTCTACTTCAAGAAGTTCCATGTTCTTGAGAGCTATGTCTCGATCGGCCATTAATTCATGGTTTTGATTTTCCAAGTTTTTCAAGTAAAGGCCCTGGGCTTTTATGTTATGGGCGGAATTTTTTTTCATTGTCTCTATTTCATGCTCCAAAAATACTAAATTTTGTTGAAGTTTGACTTTTTGTTGGAAAAGTTCTTCCAAATTTTTGCTAATCCAGTGAATTTTGTGCTGAAAATTTGTCATTAAATAAAATTTTTTATAAATTAAAAAAAATAACCTTTATTAACATGTATGAAGAGTTTATTTTGTCTGTTTCATCCGTGTTTAGAATAGACTGGTAATTTTTGTTCAAATTGACAGCTAGAATTCCGACCAACAGGTCCAAATCAACTTCAATATGATTGAGAATTTTCTTTAATAAAAAAAAATTTTTTTTTTTTTTTAAATAAAAAATAATATTTTTACTATATATTCAGTTTCTCTGTTGTAGAATTGGTTTTTTTGGTAGTTGAACTCGTCCAAAAGCCGACTGTACTTTTCTTCATATTCTGCCAAGAGTTTGCTTTTTTCGGCATCGCTTCTAATAAATTTATCCATGCGGCACTGCAGTGCGACCAGGTCATTTTCAAATTTTTGTTTTTGGGACTTTTGTTCATCGATTTCAGAAGTGTATTCAGCCTCACGTTTTTTTAAAATTTCCATGTTAGATTTTTCCTCGGCAAGCTGAATTTGCAGACTGCGGATTTTGTCCTCATAATCCAATTTGTTTTTTTGAAAATGGGCCTTTTGGGTTTATTAAATTAATTTTTATTTTTATTTTGAAAATTTAAGCTTATTTACATGAGCCATTTGAAGTTGGCTAGTGCACTTCGATAGAGTTTCTTCATAAGTTTCTTTATTCTTGTTTTGAAAAAATAAGTAAATTTAAAATTAAATTGTTTTAATTAAAAAATTTATTATCTAAATTTGATTTAGTTTTAAAATTAAAAGCTTTAATTTTCCAAACCATCTAAAGTTTTGAATTTATTAGCTGCATGATCATACTAAAAAAAAAACTCGACATTTTCCTAAATTTTGATTATTTATAAATGAGATTTTTGAACAAGCTATGTCTTTAATTATTTTGCTTAGAATGATTCTTTTAAACAAACTTTTTTAAATGATAAATTCCAATTTTAGGCTTTTTGAATTTAAAATACAAATTGAACGAAAATTTTTTCTTGTTTCATAAAATAAAATTAAAGTTAATTAAAAATATTTAAAAAAATACTGCAACATAATGCAAAATTCTTTGTTGCATCTTTAATGCCTGAAAATTTTTTTCTTTTTTCTTTTCTTTGATAATAAAATCAATAATTAATTTAAATCTTTTTGATTTTTTTTGTTGTTTTATTTTAAGATGAGAAAAAATAAAAAAAAATCAAAAAAGAAATTTTCACAATTTTGCAGTATTTTTTAAATATTTCTTTTTAAATTTAATTTTAATTCATGAAAAAAAGGAAGAATTTTTGTCCAATTTGTATTTGAAATTCACAACGCCCAATTTTAGTCTTTTATGAATATTACTTTTAAGATAAATACGTCACAAAAAAATTATCATTTTTTTTATTTGTAATTTAAAAAAAAAAGCTGGTTTAATATTATTATTTAATTGATTTAGACTTTTTAATTTAGAATTTTTTAAAACAGTAATCTAAGACCATTATTTTCATTAGAAAACGACCCAAAAAAACTATGATTTATACAGAATTTTCGTGAATTCCTGACTATTTTTTTATCCTCAAAACAGAAAAACATTTAATCTTCATTTATTCTCTAAAAGTCTGAACTTCGCTAAAGGATTATAAAAATAATGTTCAAAACTTTCAATCTATCAAGAAAAAAGTTTTTTTAAGGAGACGTAAAATTAAGTTAATGACAACCTAAGAGTTTTTCTTTATCGAGTTGCCTTTCTTTATTTAAGAGAGAACTTATTTGTCATGAATCATTTAATTTTCCTTGTTACATGAATTTCATGATGTTTTAATATAAACATAAAAAAATGTTTCAACTTTAATAAAAAAATTTTATGGTAATATTTTTTATCAGAAATGATTCTCCTATTGAATAATATTACTTTAGATGACAAGATTCTTGGCAAATCTTTCCGAAAATGATAAAATATGGGTAAAATTAAAAATTATGTATTAAATAGTTTGAATAATAAAAAAATTTATGTTATTTATTGATTAACTTAAATTAAATTTTGTTAAAAAAAAATTCTAGTTTAGAAAAAAATATTTGTATAATCCATTTGAGGTTTAAAATAACTCAAAAAGGCAATTCTTTATGTAATTGACATTTCTTCGGTTAAGTTGAATTTGATCTTTGCTTTTCAAAATTAAATAAAACTAGTATAAAAAATTTAAAGTTCATGAAATTCAAAACATTAGTGCTATCTGAATTCCACATTTTTGACTCAAAATTCGTAATCTACGCCCTCAAAAACCCCATAAAAAATTTTTTTTGGGGGGGGGGGGACAAAAAAAAATTTTTTTACACTCAGGATTCCAAAAATAGCAAACCATTTAAAAAGTTGCTGTTCTTTAAGACTCAAATCTCAAAGATAAAACTTAAATATACTATAAAAGTATATATATTCTGAAAGAGCATAAAATTCTCTACGTGCTAATGTAATTTAGAAAAATAAAAAAAGGGTGTGGCGGTTTTTGCTGGCTAAAAAAAGGAAAAAAATGTGTTTTTTCTGGTTTAAATCGTATCTCCTCCGAGGGATCAATAATGATCCCACTTTTTTTTTTTTTTTTTAATTAAGACAAAATTCTGAACAAATCTATGGTTTTACTTTTTTACTTTATCGCTTTATTTTTCTTAAAAAATCTCTTCAAATCATGTGATTTTAAACAAATTTGTATATTAATATTCTTTTGATATTTTTTTTATTAATTTTACTAAAAACTTATCTAAGTATAAATAAAATTTCGTGAAAAATTCCTAAAAAATCAAAATAAAATCAATCTTGTGTTAGTTACCTAGGAGTTTTCCGCCAAAATAAAGTAATAAGCTCAACTGTGAAAGAAAGAGATCTTTTTCACCAAATGATATATTTAGTAGGGTTGAGAATTCGAAATCGACACTTTCGAAATTTTGTTTAAAAATAGTGTCGATTTCGATTTTTGATTTCGAAATTGAACAAAATCATAATTCAATGGTTTCGAAAAGGAAAAATAAATTTCGACACTGAAACTCAGTTTCGACATCCAAATAAAAATTTCGATATTAAAACTAAGTTTCGAAGTTAATTAATATATTTAAAATTATAAAATAACATTCGAAAATAACATTTCTTTTGAAAAAATAAATCAATCAATTAAAATTAAGTAATTATGCTTTGAAAATTAAAATTATTTTGTTCATTGTTTTATTTGGGATTTTTATTAATTATTTTTTAATAAAGACTAATTGTTTTAACAAAATTAATAAGAAAAGTAACGCAATACAAAGTGGTTTTATCAGTTAAAAAAACCGTACCTAACCTATTTTAACAAATTTAGTAGATTTTACACAGACATAGAAATTATAAATTATTATTAAAAAAACAAACAAACAGATAGATAAGTTAATTAATTTGTTTATAAAAACTTTAAAATTATTTTTCGTTCTTTTATATTAAAATAATAGTTGAATTTCTTTATGTAAAAAAAATGTATCCAAACTTGTAAAAATTTAAAATACAAGAGAGTTTTCGTAAAATAATACGCACATAAAATAAAATAGCTATTTCAACGTGAAAATTGAAGTTTTAGTTTCGAAACCAAAAACATAATGTCGAAAGTGAGTTTCGACATTGACATTATTTTTGGTATTCGAAATCAAAATTTTAATTTCGATACTAAAATTGCATTTCAACATTTTAGTTGTAAAATCTACAATACTTTATCAAATTCGAAATTAAAATTATTAGTTTCGAAATCATTTCTTAATTTCAATTATTAATCAAAATTAAAAATAATTTCGAAATTTTTTTTTTATACTCAGATATTTTTTTTATTTCGTTTTCCCAACCCTAAAATTTAGCTGTCTAAAAATAAAAAAAATAACTTTTTTTCCAATTTAAATCAGAAATTAACTAGATAGATCTAGACACTAATCCAATTTTTAGTTGGCTTATTTGTTTGAATAAAATCGACTATCTGAGTAATAAGTGAAATATCTATGGTCACCATCTCTTCTTCCGGGAAATTTTTCATTTTCCGATTCATCAGATTTGGATGAAGCAAAAAAATCATCATTTATATCGGGTTCAACGTCCATTTCCATATTATCATCTTAATCTTCTTCCTCTTAGATAATTTATTTTTGGCCGATAATTTCTAGGTTACTAACACAAGATTGATTTTATTTTGATTTTTTAGGAATTTTTCACGAAATTTTATTTATACTTAGATAAGTTTTTAGTAAAATTAATAAAAAAAATATCAAAAGAATATTAATATACAAATTTGTTTAAAATCACATGATTTGAAGAGATTTTTTAAGAAAAATAAAGCGATAAAGTAAAAAAGTAAAACCATAGATTTGTTCAGAATTTTGTCTTAATTAAAAAAAAAAAAAAAAAGTGGGATCATTATTGATCCCTCGGAGGAGATACGATTTAAACCAGAAAAAACACATTTTTTTCCTTTTTTTAGCCAGCAAAAACCGCCACACCCTTTTTTTATTTTTCTAAATTACATTAGCACGTAGAGAATTTTATGCTCTTTCAGAATATATATACTTTTATAGTATATTTAAGTTTTATCTTTGAGATTTGAGTCTTAAAGAACAGCAACTTTTTAAATGGTTTGCTATTTTTGGAATCCTGAGTGTAAAAAAATTTTTTTTTGTCCCCCCCCCCCCCAAAAAAAATTTTTTATGGGGTTTTTGAGGGCGTAGATTACGAATTTTGAGTCAAAAATGTGGAATTCAGATAGCACTAAAGTTTTGAATTTCGTGAACTTTATTTCAAAAGAGAACAAAATTTTTATGATTTAATGTAAGAAAAATAATTATCTGATTTAAAGAAAATTCATTGAGATTTCAAAATAAATGAAAGGTTTACAATTTAAATTTGTTATATCCTTGGAACAAATCACTATTTTTTCAAATCGTTAAAAAAAAAATAAAAACAAACTAATTTGAAAAATTATTCTAGTGTTTTTTTTTTATACTATTAAATCATGTGACTCACACAATTATGAAAAAAAAAATATAATTTATTCTCTAAAATTATTTAGAAATACAAAACTTTACTTTAATTTACTTTTTATTTTTTTATTATATTTTTTTACATCACCCTCGCGGTGTTTACTGAATAAATTATTATTTATGATCCCAAAGTTGTCATTTACTTTATTTTATTTTTGATGATGATCTTGTAAACCAAATTGAACAAAAAATTATTCATTCTTATAAAAAAAATTTTTATTTAATCACTCTAGCACTATTTTTGCTGAAGATGAATTAAAAAAGCTTTTCGCTTGTCTTTTTTTGTTAAGAAGCAGAAGTTGAATTTTTTTTTTAAATTTGGGCATTTTTTTAATTAAAAAAAATCGAAGCAAAATTTACACTTTCTCATTTCTATTCAATTGTCAAATAAAATTTTTACACTTTACTTTTAAGAATTATTTTAAATAAAATTTAAAAAAAAAATTTAATTATATTAACACTTAAACTAACTTACTTGTAAACACTGTTTTGATATGGTACTCAGATCATTTTTGGTCATTTCCTCGGAGCGTTCTAAATTGGCCACAGAATTTTTCAAGTTCTTGAAAAAAAAATCTCTTTTAAAAAAAAATGTAATTAAATTCAAAAGATGCCAATTTACCTGACAGTCATATTCCAGCTTTGAAACATAAGCACTTGTCTGACGTCTTTCACTCTTAAGTTGATCAAGTTCGCTCTAGAACAATGAGTTTATTGGACTATAATTAATTATTTTTAATTATTAAACTACTTGAATTTGGCACAGTTTTTGCTCTAGCTCAGTTGACTTGGCCTCTTCGGTCTTTAATTTCTGATCTAGGCGACTATTTTCGATCATTAGCTCTTGATTTTTTAGCTCAATAGTCCGAACCGAATTCTGCGAGCCTGATATCTCTGTTTTCAGCGAGTAATTCTCGTTTTTCAAGTCCTCATAAGTACTTTTTGTCTTAGTAATCTTAACAATTAAGAAAATAAAAATTAAAAAAATTTTCCAAAATACCTCTGTTCCCTGAGTGCTCAATTTGTGTTCCAATGTTTTGTTCAGATCTCTCAGAATGCTGTACTCTTGGCCAATGTTCTCCAATTGAATGGTCAAATTTTTGGACGCCTCTCTCAGATATTCGTTTTGTTGACTCAGGGTTTCCACTTCCACACGCGTCTTTTCCAAGTTTTTCTCCAATTTTTTCACTTTATTCTTCCAAAGTTTGATTGTCTCCTGTGCTTCTTGGCGCAGCTCGTCCCGCTTCTTCTCACTAATGCCCAGCTCATCCTCATACAACCGCAGTTGGCTTATGTTCTGCGACTGTTCGTACACCAGCTCATTCATTTTTTGTATTGCCAAATCCAAATCGCTGCGCAAGCTGCTGTTCGATTTTTCCAAATCGGATATTTTTTCTGTCAAAGTCTTGTTGTCATGTTTGTATTCGAATTCCTGCAGGTCCTTGTCTTTCAGACTCTTTCTTAAGCCTTGTATGGTTTCATTGAGCTTTTCTATTTCGCTCTTGTACATGTTGATCACTGTAATGGTCTCGTTGGGTTCGGTGCTTTTCTGGGAAGACTTTTCCAGCTTTTCGCGGAAACTCTCCAGCTCACGGCTAATGGTTTGATGAATCTGAAGTGGTATTGCCTTCGAGTCCATTGGATTTTGCTGGGCAGACTCAAATTTTTCCAGCTGTTCCTTTAATCTCAGCACTTGCTGGCTTAGGTTATTTTTTGCCTCTTCCAAGTCGGCTATTTTTTGTCTGGTCACTACCAATTCATTTTGGGCCTGATAAAAAAAATCAATTTTTTTAAATAAAAAATTTTTTTTTTTAAATTAAAAAAAATTTTATTTTTTTTTAAATAAAAAAATTTTTTTTTTTTTAATTAAAAATATTTTTATTTTTTTTTAAATTAAAAATATTTTTATTTTTTTTTTAAATTAAAAAAAAATTTTATTTTTTTTTAAATTAAAAAAATTTTTTTTTTTTTAATTAAAAATATTTTTATTTTTTTTTAAATTAAAAATATTTTTATTTTTTTTTAAATTAAAAATATTTTTATTTTTTTTTTAAATTAAAAAAAAATTTTATTTTTTTTTAAATTAAAAAAATTTTTTTTTTATTAAAAATATTTTTATTTTTTTTTAAATTAAAAATATTTTTATTTTTTTTAATTAAAAATATTTTTATTTTTTTTTAATTAAAAATATTTTTATTTTTTTTTTAAATTAAAAATTCTTTTTTTATTTAAATTAAAAAAATTTTATTGTTTTGAAAATTAAATAAATAATTAAATAATTAATTAAATTAAAATAAAATTTATTTATTTTTTTAAATTAAATTAATAAAAAATACAAATTGAACCCCTAAATTTATTTTTATTTACTCAAAAATATATTCAAGATATTGTTTGTTTAGGACTGGGTTGTTTTTTTTAATTATTGTTGTTAAAAAATTAAATTTTTGATTGTTTACCTTTTGTTTTTCGTAATCAGTGTCGGCATAGTTGGTTCGGGGAGTTTTGTGCAAGTCATCTTTGACCAAATTAGCTGTAGTCTTTTTAAAATCTTCAATCACCGATTTAAGCTCGTCATTCGCTGATTTTTGATCGTATTTCTTTTTTATCTTGTTATAAACTTTTTCAATCCGGTTTTCAAGTCTGTTCTCAAACTAAAAATTTTTTTTAAGATTTAATTTTTATTTTCAAGTTGAAATTTTGCGGGTAGTCTTTTCTAGAACTTACTGGCGATTTTTGTTACCCGATTTATTTTTTAAGCAAAGCTTTGTAATAAAAAATGAATTGACAGTCTTAATTTCCTATAATTTTCTATTACTATTTATGTAATCTGGACTCTTTTTTAAAAAAAAAATTATGACACTTTTTTTATTCTTCAATTGAATGGCGGTAGTGTGAATTTATAATTCAAATGAACAAAAATTCTTCATTTTTTTATAAATTAAAATTAAAGTTAATAAAAAAAATATTTGAAAAAATACTGCAGCATACTTTGTTACAGCTTTCTTACCTAAAATAATTTTTCTCATGTAAAAAAAGACAAATAAATAATCTATTAAATATAAATAGATTATTAAAAAAAAAAAAATTCAACTAAGTTTGTTGCACTATGTTGCGGAATTTTTTCAAATATTTTTTATTAAATTAAATTTTAATAAATCAAAAAAGGAAAAATTTTTGTTCAATTTGAATTTGAAATTCAAAAACCTTATATGTATATGCATTTTATATTAATATCAAATTTAAATTAATTTTTTTGATCAACATATTAAGAAAAAATGGGAAACTTAAAAAATTTTTTGACAGAAAAATGTTTCTATTAAAAAAACCCTCGAATTTTTTTTTTTAAATTAAAAAATTATCTATATAAATTTTTTTCGAATGATAAAAAATTCATTTATTAATTTGAGTGAGCCTTAAATTAAAAAAAAATTACATTAAATAATAATTATAATTTTCGTAAATTCCTTCAAAAAATTTAAATTGTAATCACTCAAAAAAATATTTAAAATTTTTCTTTAGAAAAAAAAAATCAGACCAATCTGTTATTTTAGAAAGTATATTTTGCTCAAAAATGATAACAAAATGACCAAATTTTTCTTAAAAAAATTAAATAAAATATTTTTACCGATGTTTCTGAACTATCCGAGCTTATTTTTTTGGTACGACAATTTTTTTTTGAGCAAAGAGTGTCACACTTGCACCGCAGGTCTTCGCTATTGAGTTGATCTGCCATTTTTTCCTGTTCAAAAGATATGTCTCGCACTTTTCTGTGTAAGTCGTGTAAGGACTCGTCCAAAGAGCACTTCATCGACTTGGAACGCTTATTATACTGCTTGATTCTAGATCTACATTCATACAAGTCATCATCATCACTCTACAATTAAGGGTCTAGACTTAATGCTCTTGAGCACAAAATTACCAAAACTTACTAGGCTGGAGCGGGCATCGTGGTCTTTAAAGTAGTCCTTGGGCTGCTTTTTGCCACGGCGAAGACATGAGCGCCGTTTGAATGTGTGCAGGTCATCATCCATTCCGTTCAACTCGCGGTTAGTGTCCTTTAATTAATAAAAAACTCAGAGAACACTTCAAAATACACTTTATAAAGTCACATGACAAAAGTGATAAAAAATTTATTTAAAAAAGAAATTATCTTATTTTTAAATTTTTTTTTGTTCAAGGCAGATAAAATTGGTCACTTACAGAAAGCATTTCGTTCAAATCAATCAGCCGTGCCGAATAATACTGATAATCTTCATTGTAGGCATCGAATTTCGGAGTTTTACGGCTCATTGTCAAATTTTCAAATTTTGAGATTAGTCAAAAAAAATATATTTTTTATTTTTAACAAAACCAAGGGCCACTATTAGAAAAATAGAAAAAAGCTAACCTTATTTTAATGCTCTATCACCATGGATACTCTTTTTTTTTTTAGAATATTTTTTTATCGAAATTAAGTTTTTTTTTTATTTAATTCTAGTAAAATATGACCATTTCGTAAGAGAGGTAAAAATTTATCATTAAATAAATTAGTTTTTTTTATTTCAAGATAAATATTAAATTTTAGTTAAAAGGGCTTCAATTGTACAATTAAAAAAAAAGGTCTCTTGAGTTTAATTGTGCCCATAAAGATTAATTGAATAAAAGATTGGAGCGTGAAGTAGAGTAAGCAATTAGCTGTGGCTTGGTGTTGCCATAGACTGGTATGCTGAATCTGGGGTCTTGAAAGGTGCGAGTATGGTTGTGGTAAACAGCGGCACCCGCATGAACATAGCTCTTTGGTGGATTGATTAATGTGGTTGTTTTGTTGCTGAGTGGCTTTGGTTCTTTGAAGCTAAAATCCATGTGTTGAGTGCGTTCTGCGATTCCCTCGAACGCTTTTGCCGGCTTCAGGGCGTAATTATTCTGAAACTCTTTACAAGCTTTGAAAAATTTTTAAGAGATTTGATTTTATGCGCCCTAAAAAGCATTTACCTTCGTTATGGAACATTATAGCGTCGTCTAGTTTTGGCATTTTTGATTTTGAAATAAGAAAAAAAAAATCTGAGAATTTATTTTAGAAGCAAAATTTTGCCATGGAAATTATTTAATTTTTGAAAATGAGAAAAAAGAAAGAAATTTTTTCTAATCAAATGTCAAATTTTATTGATAATTTTAGTTTTTATTTCAATAAAAACGTAAAAAAATTAAAACTAAAATTGATGAATAAAAATAAGTCCAAAATTTAATTTGAATTTAAATGTTTATTTTTATTAAATTTTATTTTATCTATTCAATTAAATAAATAGATTCAATGGACTCTGCAAACGGAATTGACATTGACACAAGATGAATAATAAAATAATTTTTTGACTATTAAAAAAATGCGAATAATTTTTTAATACCGCTATTTTTAATAAAAATACCGCTAATTTGATAAGCTATTAAAAACATTCTATTAAAAACTTAAAAAAAATAGAATTATTATAGCAAAGAATTTCCAAAAATGTCAAGTAGCTAAAGTATTCTCTTGAATAAGCCTGACGATGAAAAAGTATTGAAAATGTCGATGATGAAAATCAAACTGCTTCTAGATCTTTTTCTGCAAATGCCACTGCAAATGCGAAAAAAAGAAAATTGAACAATGGTACTCAAAATGAAGAAAATAAATTGTGCTCAACTTGCAACATGACAATGGCTAAAAGAAGATATTTTTTTTGTTCTAGACGTAACTCAAAAAATTAATAAATTTTTTTTATTTTTATTAAGTTAGATATTTTTTTATTATAAAAAATGTAGTTTTTATTTAATTAGATATTTTTTAATTATAAAAGATGTAAGTTTTATTAAATTAGCGAAGTTTTTATTAAAATTAGCCGGAGGAAAATTATGGGCCTTTAAAAAATAATAATTCAATTATTTTTCAAAAAACTTTTTCCAAAAATTTTAAATTCGTATTAAAAAGTATTTCAAAAAAATTAAAATACGAATTTAAAATTTTTTGAAAAAGTATTGAAAAAACAATTTAACAGATAAAATTATAGAGAAAAAGTTTTAGTATTCAATTCGGACTAAATTTGATATATAATGTTGTTTATAAAAAGCATTTTTTATGTTTACAGATTTATGCTGATTTTAGCAATTGTCAGATAGGCCGAGCATAGTGCTCATGGTTAATAGTATGTAATAAAATTGAACTAATAAAATTTTATGATTAAATTAAATTTATTTTTGTACGCTTGTGTGCTAAATCGGCACTTTTGAAAATTAGATGTTTAACAATGTATTTTAAATAAAATATTTGGTCAAGTTTTTTCTTTAAAGTTTAATTTTTTGCTAAAATTAAGCCAAAATGCTTATCTCAATTATTTTGTTTCTAAGCGATTTAAATGGACTTAATTGGTTAGAGTGCAAGTTTTTTTTTGAAAAGAAATCATACAAATATTTGAAATAAATTTAATTGAATATTAATATAATATGTATTTTTAATTTTAAAATAAATTTAGAACATTTTAAACTAAATAATTAAAATAATCGAAGCAATGTTTGTCTTCTATTGAAGTACTTTAAGCTAAAAAATAAATAAAAAAAATAGCAGCAAGTGTGAATGTTTTTGTTTTTTTTATTTATAAATAAATAGCCTATGTATTTTGATAACATTTTTGGTTAACATTTATAAAGAATTATTTTAGCATATGTTAGTGGTGAGTACTTTTTTGAACTGATTTTTTTAGCTTATGGCTTATTCAAAATTTAACGCTGCAGTGAATACCTCTCGCAGTTTTTTTTTGGCTTAAGTACTGCTTCTTACTGTTTGTTTACATATTACAATTCAATTTTTAATTATTTTCTAATTTAAAAGAAAATACAGATCAAATAACAAACTTGAATTATAAAATCATATAAAAGTATTCCAAACAAAAAGAGAGTATTTTAAAAATTAAAAAAGCAACTAAATTTAATAAAAAATTTATTAAAAAATAAATAAATTATTCTATTATGAATCATGTTTTGGCGGTATTTTAACTAAAAAATGTTCTCAAAATTGAATTATTCTCTAAAGAATTTCGACTGAATAATTAATGAATTGGAGCGTAAAATATTTTCTTTAATGAAGTTTTAATTATAGTTTTCTTTCGGTTATTTTTTATGAATTTATAATTGCTTAACTCTTTAGATTATCAAAAATTGAACACACTGTCAAATAATTTTGAATAAATAAAGATGTTTTTTATTTTGGTTATCTTTCAGCATCCAGTTGTTTCATATTACTAATATTGAGTTTTTATTATTATCATAGATAGATAATGAACTTATTTATTTATTTATGAAACGGAACTTAGACTTTCCATTCAGCCAAATTTTTTGAGCTTTGATTTTTTTCACTTCTTAAAATTAAAAAACTAAAAAGAAAATAAAAATTTAAAAAAAAATATTTAAAAGTCTTTAAATTATTCGAGTAAAAAAAAATACAGAGGAGTTGATTAAAAAATGAATTTAAGTAAGATGAAAAATTAAATCTAGATAAAATATTTTTCGTTCCAACTTACTTTATTCGAACAAAGAAAACATATGAATATTCTCCTTTGATCATAGAAAATAATAAGTTTCTCGACGAAGAGCAAAGAAGCTTTGAAAATGTTATTTACCAAGAAAAAAATTGAATTTTCGAATGAATAAATTTGCCTAAACAAAAAGTACCATGAACAAACAAAAGGAAAATTATAAAGTTACTAAAAACAGATCTATGAAGCCATTAACAATCGACAAAAATTACAAATAACTTTTTTAGAATAATTTTGGATTAAAAAATAAAAGCAAAAAACTTTTTTAATTTTTATATAATAATTTTGACCCCATAGAATGTTAGGATGATCAAATATATCTCTTTCTGTACTTAGTAGATTAAGAGTAAATTAAAATTTCCAACTCTTGTCACTTTAGCATTTTTTTGTTGAATAATAATTAAAGATATATGCTAGTTTAATTTATCACTTTATAATTTTTTTCACTCTTTTGAATTATTTATGAGGCATATTTCGCAAACAAATAGATAATATAATAAAAATAAATTTTTTTGAATTTTTTTCTCAAATTTATTCGATATTTTAATAGTTATGGCATTTGCCATTTTAATAAACTAAATAAAAACAGTCATCATAAAAAAATGTGTTATAAACTATATTTTATTTTCAAATTTATAATAGAGTTAAGTCAATATAGTTCGGAGAAGATAAAAAATTTAATTTTTATTTAATATTGACAATATATTAATGTTTATTTTTTAATTAAAAAAGAGAGTAAAATATAAAAGAAATATAAAACTTTTATCTTTATGATTATTTAGCATTTGTTTTGTTTACAGAGTCTACTTATATGCTTTGATGCTAGCATGAGCATTGAAAATATTTTGAAATGAGTGCAAATTTTTTTGGAGTAGTGAAAACTTTTTAAAATTTTATATAAAGATTTTTTCTTGTATTTTTTCAAGTTTTTGTATTTTTCTTGGTGAATTTTTGATAGATTCAAGCTAAACAATTTAAAAATTTAGACAAGTTGTGGTATTGATATTTTTGCATCTGGCAAATTGTTCGAAAATTTTGTTGATTTTATCATTTTACTCAATTTGGTCAGTCCGAAATTTAGCTCATCATAAGTCTTGATTTTTATTTTTTCCAAGTGAAAATTGACATACTGTCAATGATTTTCTGATTTTGATAAGGTTGTAAATATTTATCAATTTAAAAAATAATAGAATACAAAAAAAAAGAAATGTTCTTACTTTTTTATATTCAAAAATTCAAGAGCTTGTTTTGAGTATATTTATTGGACCATATGTTTTGAAAACATGATAATTAAAATAATCTCGGTATTCACATAATTATCAATAAAATTATAAATAATAATTATACTAATTATCAAAACCTGGTTGGGCATGGTGCAAAATTACTTTCAGGAAGCAGATGCCAATTATTTGAAAAATATAAAAATTTTTTTAATAAAAAAAAAGTTAACATTTGTGCTAGAACCAAATTTATTTATTCTCAACTGGGGTTTAACAAGTAATTGATAAGTAATGTTGAGTTTAATCTTTCCAAAACAAAAATTTTATTTTATGTTAGAAAAAATTAAAAAAATAGCAATTTTAAATTTTTTATTAATTTTTTAACTAAAAACATCACATAATCCGATATTAACAAAATTTTGATGCAGTATTTTTATAACATTATTGTATCTTTAATTGTCTTTCTTAGAAGCACTGCTAAAAAATTAATTTTCTCAAATTGTTTTATTTAAAAAATAATTTTCTCAAATTGTTTTATTTAAAAAATAATTTTAGATTAGCCCAGGATTTGTGTGAATTGCCTAAGCCTTTGTTTAAATCCTAATGCTAATTTTCATAGTCTACAAAGCAAAAGTATATTAAAAAAATTTTCCAAATGAATGTCTTTAAATTTAAAAGTATACTCTCGATTGAACAAATTAATATATAAAAGACTTCGTTCTAAATAACATTCAATATTTTTTCAAATTATTTAATTATTTTAACAGAGACCAAAATCTTAAAAAAAAAAAACTTAGATTTAATTCTCTTTTAAATTATTATTTAATTATTCTTTTTATTCATTGTATTGAATTATAAAGCTGAAAAGAAGGACTTTGATCCATTCTGATTGATATTTTTTGCTGGTCAATTCGCTTAATAAAATTTAGAAAATTTCACCAAAGTTACCCTAATTATAATTGTTAACATTAAAAAATTTAAGGTTGACTTCAGACCGATTAGAATGTATCCAAGTAATTTATTTTCGCCTGGAGATTGAAAAAAAATAAAAATAAATACATCAAATTACTAAATTCAAAAAATTAAAAGTGACAGCTCCTAATTAAGTTTGATTTAAATTTGATAAAAGAAATATTCATGTTGTTTTGACATTTAATCGCTCAGCTATTATTTCTTTGCCTTGATATTTCTTTTAAAAATTTAATTCAAAGTGTTAAACTTAGAGTTTGATTATGATGTATTTGTTAGATAAGAAGTCAAATCTTTCATTGAAGTTATTTTACTGAAAAAGCTTTGTTCTTTAATTGAGGCTATTTCAGCTTTTAGGCTTAAATACAAAATCAATTCGTAAAATTAAAGCTCATAATCAAAATTTAATTATCATGCTCAAATGCTTTGAAAGTGAATTTTGAGTATTTTTTAGTTTTTATTTATTTATTTTATTATTAAAAAACTTGAAAAGTTTCAGTCCAGTGTGAAATAGTTTTGAAAAAAATAAAATTTCAATAAAAAATTTTTGAGCTTAAAAGACAAAAAATCTTCTTTTTTTTCTTTTTTTTTAAATAAATAACCTGAAAAGGAATTTTTGGAGATAATATTGTACTATGTTTGAAGATAGTAGAATAATTTTTTTTTTAATATAATTATTTCTTTTTTTATAAAAAAATCAATCCTGATTAAATTTTGACTTTGACTATTTTGCCATCCTCAATCAAGTGAATAAAAAACCTTCCAAAAATTACTAGAAAAAAATTCTTTTTAATATATTAGATTTTAAAAAATTGAGTTTTAAAATATTTGATTACACAACAATATTATTCAAAATATTTTTCACAAAATTTAAAACATAAAAATTTATTTTATTAAACACATGAAATATTAATGATCGAATAAAATATTTTAGGTGTCTATTTTCTTTGCCTATCTGATCTTCAAGGCGTTCAATGAAATAAATTTAATAATCACTTGATAAAACAAATCTTTTAATTCATTCTGTCAAACATGACTTTCGTTTTTGATAAATTTCTTATAAAGTTTTGTTCACTAATTTTTGCTAGCCTTTATTCTTTAAACAACTATGGCTTTAATTAACAAAATTATGGTCATTTTTACGTTTTGGTGAGTTTTGGTGCGTTTTTGAGAAAAATACTTAAAAATCTCCTAGCTCATTCAAGTTTGATTCAAATTGAATACAAATGGTACCAAATTAAAGCTGAGGAAAAACTGAATCTAGTACTTTAAACAGAATTCAAAAATAAATTTTATTCTTAAAGTAATCAGCATTTATAGAATTTTTTGAAAATCAAAAAACAAAAAAAAAGAATTTGTAAAAGTTTACTTTTAATAGTACCAAACTTCCTTAATTTTTATCAATTTCGAGATATAAATACTCAAAATAAAGCTAATCAACTAAATTTTATTAATCTTTTTACAGATAGAAAAAAAAAATAAGTAAAAAGAAAAACGATAATAATGTACCTACTATCGTTTTTCATAACTTGGCTGCCACAATAACTACCTGGAACGGTAAAAAAAGTCATGTTGCTCGGGCTTTTTTTTTTAATTTAAATTAAGCGCTAATATTACTTTTTTTATCACCAAAAAACCTCACTGTTCTAAAAATACTTTTTTGAACGAAATACTACTTGCAAACAAAATTACTTCTTGAATATAAAATGATTGATCACGAAGAGACATTGAATGAATCATCGTTCAAATAAATGACTTTATCTTCTAATGAAATAGGAATGGAAATTTACCTAATTTATCCAATCGCTGTTATTATTTATTTATTTATTTATTTAATTAAAGTTAAAGTCCCATGGACAAATTGAAATGAAAATTAATAGAAAATTAAATGAAAATTAAATATCCATTTTACAATTAAGTAAAAAATTAAGTTTGTTATATACAAAAAAATGATTAAGATTATTCATCATACAATATTCTATTACATAAAAATAGTATTTTATCGAGTCGGTTAGTCCATTGTTGTTACATTCAAGGCACCATTCAATCAAAATAACATTGAATGCTAAATCATATTCAGTGCAATTTATATGAGTCAGATCTTCTACTTTTGATAACTGTTTAATAAAAGACGTATTCTCTCTATCAAATATCTTGTAATCTTTTCTTAAAAACTCAAATACGTTTTTACATAATTTGTTATTTAAAATTTGTATGACAAAGAATATTTTATGCTTATAATAAATTTGTCTAATTGACTCCAATTTTAGTGCTTTGTTCAAAGGTTTTGTTTTTGTAAATTTACTGAGTCCAATAAATCGTTTTATTAAAATATTTTGCCGTATATCAAATTCCTTTAAACTCTTTTCATTTATAAATATATTATCTAAATGATATCTAAAGATTGATTGAGAGAACTGTTTGTATAAGAAAGCTATAGTTTCTGGCTTCATTAGCTTTGGTTTGCATCCAACACTATTTAGAGAGTAAAAACTCTTTTCAACCTTTTTCATCTTATTTTCCATGAAATCATTTATTGATTTCTGATTTCCAATAGGTAGGCCTAGATAAATCAAACTTTGTACTTTAGGAATTGAAGAACCATTTAATTTAAAGTCTGTTTTTAAACCAGTCTGTTTTTATTATAACAACTAGACAAAAAATGAAGAATTTTGTTTTATTTTTGGCAAATTGAAGTTTTAGATCAAAATTAAAAGATCAAAATATAAAATGTAATATTTATTTTAATTGATTTCAATAAAAAATTTTAGAGACAAAAAATAATGATTTTTTTAGAGAAAAAATAAAATTATTTTAGTTTGAATGAATGAATAAAGTTATGAATTTGAATTTATGATTTAACTTAACCTGAATTATTTAAATTATTGATTGTTTTAGTTAAATAAATTAGATTAATCAATCATTTTGATGTTAATTTGACAATGAACCATTATTAGACATAACATGTTTAGTATTTATTTCTTAAAAATTATAAAAATCATTAGATTAATTAAGTTTTAAAATTTTAAATGATCGTTTTGATCTTAAAATTTTATCTGAAACTTCAATTTGCCTTATTTTTAAATTCATAAATTTACAATTAATTGACAAATATATAAAATAATCAAATCTAATTAAATTAAGGAAAACATTGGAGCTATTTTCGTGTTTGAATACAAGCCAAATTATATAATAGCAGATTTTGCTAATGCAATCACTCTTGGAATTGTGGAACTTTTAATTCTAAACGATTTTCTTGTTGGGCTCATGTTTATAAAGCATATGAACCAAAATTTAAATCAAATCAAAGACAAAACCCAAAAAAGCAAGCCAAAATTTCGAGCTTGGAATCAAAAAAAAATTTATTTTCTATTAGATTTAATTTATTTTAATAAAATTTTTTTTTCTCAAGAGTTTTTTTAAGACAAAAAAGTATTTAAATATCACAAGACTATTTTTAGAATACAAAGAAAAATTTTAGAAAAATGATGATTTTTGGTGATTGAAAAATTCTAAGCTTTTTTTTTTATAAAAAAAATTTAAATATGCGACTTCGACTAAAAAAAATTTTTGACTTAGACTTTAATTTGGGACTTTTAAACAACCCGAGTTTTGAGTTTTATATTAGAAATTAACTTTTTTCAAAAAATTGTAAAATTTTTTTTTTAACATTATTTGGTATCAAAAATCTATCATGTGGCTGAAAGGAAGGACTAAGTCTCCATTCCAACCGGCCAAGGCCTCGCCTAAATTATTTTTTAAATAAATAAATAAATTTATATTGGAAAAAGGAAGAAAAAAAATTAAAAATAATAATTATCAAATCTTCATTTTTCAATCTAGATTTTTGATTCATAGGGTTTGAAAAAATTTTCTACAATTACTCCACTAAATGGGCAAATTGAAGTTTCAGATCAAATTTTAAGATCAAAACGATCATTTAAAATTTTAAAACTTAATTAATCTAATGATTTTGATACTTTTTAAGAAATAAATACTAAACATTACTAGACATGTAATGTCTAATAATGGTTCATTATCAAATTAACATCAAAATGATTTATATCTTATTAATTTAACAAAGACAATCAATAATTTAAATAATTCAGGTTAAGTTAATTCACAAATGCAAATTTGTAACTTTAATATCCATTCATTCAAACAAAATTAATTTCATTTTTCCACTTAAATAAATTATAAATTTTAAAAAATTACATTTATTGTCTGTAAAATTTAAAAACAAAAAAATGTAATGTTTTAAAATTTATAATTTTATATAAAACTTATTGAATAAGCTTTCATTATAATCAATTAAAATATTTAAACCTATTTAAGTTCAATAAAAAGTAATATATAAAATAAGAAATATATAATATAAAAAAGTAATTTAAAATTTCAAATATGAAAATAAACTTGACATGACATGTCAATTAATTGCTTAGGAAAAAATTAATTTTTCTCTATTATTAAAAACAATATTAAAATTTATATAATGATCTTTGGATCTTGATCTCAAACTTCAATATGCCACTAAAGTCAGTTGGTCAAATTTTAAGCATAAGATGTTTTTCCTGGAACAGTTGATGAGAAGGGTTATTGCTAATGCACAAATCATCCTTTAGAGACCGAAAGAATAATTTAATAAACTTCAAGATTTTCAAAGCGAAATTCCGATTAAGAATTTGAAAAAAAGCTAAAATTTGAAACTTTCAGGATTGGTTTTTAAACACAGTCTTTTTATATTTTCACATCTATTTTTGAATAATCAAGACAATTTTTTTTTTAATATTTCCAACAATTAAGCATAAAAAATAACACAATCAACTAACAAATAAAGATTCTGTAAAATTTTTGTGATTAACTCAATTAAAATTTTAGTATTTGTAAGTAGATAACATAAGAGAAATGCAGTTTAATCAATTACAAATATTCAATATTCAAATATTTAGAAAATTAAAAAAATTTTTTTAAATTTATTTTACTGTAATAAACCTACTTATTCGGCACTAAGCGGTTTATACTCTAGATATTTAAAATAATTAAAAGAAATTCTTCTTAGTAAATATTTTATTTAATTATGTTTTTGGCCACTTCTAGCCTAAAAATAAATACAATATATAAGGAAAAGATAGGAAAAAAAAATAAAAAAAAATAATAAGTAATACTAAATAATAATAAGTAATACTGAAACATGTGCTACAATTACAAAATGCTTTTATATAATTAACCAAAGATGCATATGTACTATATTAAATCAAAATAAACTGCTCTTTAAGTGAGAAGATGATGTAGTTATTTAGAGGACTACAACATTTCTGTATTTTTGAAAGTGATTTTTGTTCCGGTGATCCGTAATGGAAATTCCGGATTTTTGGCATTTGAACGGTTGTGTAGTCCAAATAAAAGGGTCTAGAGCTGTGCAACAAAAACTAAAAGTTCTAACACTTGGGTTTCAATTTAGTGTGAAAGATCATAAAATTTTGTCCTAGAAAAAACTTGGCCGGAGTTTATTAAATTATTCCTTCGGCCTCTAAGGAGTGGTTCGTGTTTTAGCAATAACCATGAGATGTGCAAAGAATTATTTTTTTTAAGAGAGTTCAACACAGATGTACACCGTTCTGCACCCAATTAAACATGTTGAATTGAGGAAAAACCCATAATTGTCAAAAGCTTAATTAAATTTAGTTTTAAAAATATCAGTGAGATTTATTATTAATAAAATAATTCATACGAATGATTTTTTCTACTTTTAAGATGTATTGAATGATTTACTTAGATTTGATTAATTTAGTGTAAAATGAAGAAAATACTAATCGTTGTATTAGATTTTTTTTAGTTGTTTAAAGTGGTGCTGGTTGGTACTTTTAAATAAACGGATAGCGTTCGAAATTTGAAGATGAATTTGATCAATTAATCTGACCTTAATTTGTAAAAAAGAATTTTTTTTTTACTTTTTTCATTTTTTTTTAATTTATTTATATGTATTTCATTTAGCGCCAATTTTAGCGATTTAGTAAAATTATAAAATGTAAAAGAAAAAGGAAAAGGAAAATTATAATACAAATTCGAAATTGTTTTCTATTAAATTATTTTGGCGTGTTCTATTTCATTAACTAAAATTACTGATTTTTCACAAATTTTTCTTGATGAATATAAAAATGACTTATATTTCATAAAATCACTTAATTTATTTAAAAATGTGAATTAATTTTAAAAATCAAGTTTGATGCTAATTTTTACAATATTTAATTAAATTTACAAAATTTAAACTTTTTTTTAATTTTTTGTTTATCCTTTACCACTATTTATTTAAAAAAATGTTTAAGCCCCATAGACAATACATATAAAAAGTTGTTCGTGCAAAAATCAAATTCATATAAAAAAATTCTCCACTAAATGGTCATTTCGTTTCAATTATTTTAATAAAATATTAAAGCCATTATACAGATAAAAATAGTCTTGATTAACTTGCATTCCTAAATCTAATAGATAAAGAAAATGGAAAATTTTGGATAATATAGTTTATATTCATATAGTTTATGTGTACCAAGTTTTCAACGGTAGAGAGTTGCTTTATAAACGATGTGTTATCTCTATCGAACGATTTGTAATCTTTCCTGAGATACTCAAAAACTTTTCAACTGAACGAGTTGTTTAAAATTTGTTTGAAGAAAAATATCTTGTGCTTGTTATATATTTGTCCGATAGATTCAAACTTGAGCGCTTTATTTAGAGGCCTAGTTTTTGTATACTTTGTATATCTTTACCAATATAAAAATTTAGTGCCAAATTGGAACCGAATTGTAATAATCAAAGAATTATTGAGATCTTAATTAGAAACCGATTAAGATTACAGAACTCACATTTTTAATCAAAATTCATACCATAATATTTTTAATTATCCAAATATTGTTATAATTCAAAAATAAATTCTAATTGAACTAAACATCCTTCTGTGGCTTAACAAAATGCTCAAAGTCGACTTAGGGTCTATCTGCAAATTTTTAGTTTTCTTAAAGTATAACTATGTTTGATTTATAATTTTAATTCGATTTAGAAAAATTAATAGGAATAATATCAGTTATGCAAATTTAAGAAAAAAGATTTTTTTAGTAATTTTAGTTAAAAAATAATAAATCGCCAATTTGTTAATTTGAATTCGAATAAAGGAAATATTAAGAAATTATACATTAAAGAGAGATTTAATTTTTGCATAATATATAGTATAATAGATTTTAATCTATTAATTATTCATTTAAATTTACAAAAAATTTGTAACTGTTTTTTTTCCTGTGATTTTTTGAATGCCTTTATAAGAAGGTTGAGAAGTGTTTTTCTATGTTGATCATTGTTATTAATCATTGCAAAAAAAAGAACTTTTGCAAAATAAAAGATCATTTTTTCTCAAAATAATAATTTTTGCAAAATAAAAGGCCATTTTTACTAGGGTTGTTGATCGAAATTTTTTATTTCGAAGTTTTTTCAAAATTATTTCACTTGAAGTTTTTTTCCAAACCTTGAAAATCGTTTTTTTCTATTTGAGTAAAAAAACCTTCAAAATTTTTTGTAATGTTTGAAAAAATTTAACCGTGAAATTTCAAATTTTCTTATTGAGTAGTTTATTTAATTAAAAAATTAATTTAGCATAAAAAAATTTCGACATTAGAAAATCGATTTATAAAAAAAGGAATTCATAATTTAAAAATTTTGAACTTGAAACAATTAAATTGTATTAAAATATGAAAAAAGTTTAAAATAAAATTCATTTTCATAATAAAATTGACCATATTTAAAGCAGAAGGTTCCATTCGATTTCTTTTTGTTTATTTTTAACTAAACCTACATTGCTGAGAATGTTTTCAGGAGATACTGAAGCTGCTGTTACACAATAAATTAATACACATACTTGAGATAAAATAGGAATTTCTTTTTTAAAATGTCTTTAAAAATCTAACGGCTTATAAATTGTATTTTTTTCTGAAAAATTAAAGTTCAATATCTCTTAATATCTGAACTCGAATTTAAAATCTATTGATGTAATATTTACTGGTTGAACGTCAGATATCGTCGATAGAAAACCAGTATTACCTAATTATCTACGGGTTGCCTTTGTTCAAATCAAAAAAATAAAAAATTGCTGTAAAGAAGTTTAATTTGATATTTTTGTAAATATATTATAATTTGTATAATTCAAAATTTAAAAATTAGACATTAGAAATTTTTTGACTTGAAATTATTTTTCAAGTCTCTTTATGTAGAAAAATTGCTTGAAATTTTTACTTCAAGATATAAAATTTTAATCTTGAAGTTTTAATTTCAATCTGAGAAAATAAAAAGATTGAAATTTTGCTTTCAAGTAAGAAATTTAAAAGTATGTAGACATTTCGAAAGTTCATTTTTTAATTATGAAATTTAAAAAATAAATTCAATGTTTCAAAATTTAGTGCGTTTGACAACCCTAATTTTTACCTCAAAAAAGATCTTTTTTTCTAAAAAAAAATAATTTTTGCAAAATCAAAGATCCTTTGTGCCTTAAAAAGAACAATTTCTGATAAAAATAAGTATTTTTTCTCAAAAGTACATTCTAATCCAAATTTGATAAATGTTGTTTTTTATAGATATTCGAAATAAATATCAATTAATTAGCATTCAAAATTATTTTTACTCAAAAAAAAGAACATGTTTCGACCGACTCACTTATTCCATTCTTTGCCATTATTTTTTTATGAATTATGAATATAAATATTTTTTTTATTTAGTCCTTGGGACTTCAAAATTTTGAAATAAATAAAATTAAAAATTTTTGTACTATTCTTAAATTAAAATTATTTAGGCTAACATTTTTAAGAACAATTGAAACTAATGTAAAAACTATGACATTTATTTTATCATTTTATTTTTTTTACTCTTCATCTCCCAAGTGACGTTTTATTGAAATAAATAATAATTATAAAAACTGGTATTTTTTAACATATCTGCCAAAAAAAAAAAAAAAGTACAAATTTTTTGTTACGATTTTATTTTGTTTTTAGAACGTAGATTTTAATAATTGCCAATTAAATTAAATAATTAAAAAAAAAATTAACACTAAAAAAAAAACAAGATTAACATTTAAAAAGTAAAAGAAGAAAAATTTGGAAACAAAAAGAGAGATCAGTAGGCTATATGTAAAGTTGGCTAGATTGTCGATTGTCAAATCGAACAATAACAAATAAAAAATACTGAATTCATTGGAACTTGGAAAAAAATTGCAGACAAGAGAGAGATGACAACAATTAATAAACAAAAAAAAAGAATTGATCAAGACACCAAGTTGATGTAAGCGAGTGGTCAAGCGTCCAAAAAACAAAGATTAAGATCAAGTACCAACAAATCACCAGAATAGAAACAAAAAAAAAACAGCAAAAACTAGCCAAAAAAGAACAGAAGAAGAAAAGAGAAGAGATCGTCATAAATTATGTACATTTGTGAGAACATGGACTCGAGACTTGGTTCCAAGATGTTCACATTCACCTCATCTCATTTTAATTGTCACCGAAAAAAAAAAAACAAAAAACTCCTCTTATCTATATGAAAATAATAAAAACATTTAGCAAAAAAAAAAGAAAAGACAAAAAATTAACTAATTTTGATTGTAATTCCAATTGATGTGTGAGTGTGTGTGTGAAAGTGTGAATGTGAGTTGGAAAAGCTAAAAAAAAAGAAAGTCAATAATCTATCTGTTGTACAACATAAAGTGCAATTTGGACAATTCGGCCTTGAGTATGGTGACCTGGGCCTTGAGCTTAAGATTTTCTTGTTCGAGGAAGGACGCGCGCACAGCAATTTCGTCTTCTTTCATCCTTCTGAGGTCACGTGACCGCTTGGCAGCCTCGTTGTTCTTTCGCCTGCGCTCCCAATAGGCATCGTCCTTCTTGTCATCCGGCACAGGCTTGATCTTCTTGACGCGCTCGGCCGCCGCGTCCCGGTCACTCCTGCGCTTGCGCGTGCTAGCAATCAGACTAGCGACAGAGTTGGCGGGCGCAGGCAGACCGGCCGACGACATGAGCGCAGCAGCAGCAGCATTGGCAGCGTTTGGATCTGAAATATTGAGTAGAGAATTTAAATGATTGGTGTTCGGTCCGCCGGATACAGCACTTGTTAACAAGGAGCTGTTCGGCGCGTACCCTAGACCGGCGGCCAAAAGCGAATCCATACCTGACATAGAAGCGACATTGTTGGACTCGTTGAACACAGTGGACGGGCTGATGGACCGGGACTGGTCCTGGGAGCTGGAGGAGCGGGTGGGCGAGCCGATGGAGTCGGCGCGGTCGCGGCCCTGCGTCTCCTCTTGGTCGTGCAGCTCGTCGAAGTCGGCGCGCTCCTCGTCCAGCTGGTCGTCGTAGTCGTGCATGTCGTACTCCTCGTCGTCGTCTATTTCCGACTTGACCTTGTCGCTTTTGGCGCCGTCCGAGTTGTCGTCGCACTTGGCCCGTTTGTGCGGCTGGGGCTTGCGCGACGAGCTCTTGGGCGAGCTGTTCGACTGGATCTGGTGGAGGA
Source organism: Brachionus asplanchnoidis (assembly GCA_025491095.1). Taxonomy (NCBI): domain Eukaryota; kingdom Metazoa; phylum Rotifera; class Eurotatoria; order Ploima; family Brachionidae; genus Brachionus; species Brachionus asplanchnoidis. The sequence continues at coordinate 621,258 of JAILYF010000016.1, forward strand.
GGCTGGCTGCGAGCGCGTCCTGCCCGTTCAGCATGGAGAAGTCCTTGAGGTGGGAGGCGTGCAGGGCCGCGGCCAGCTGCGAGGCGTTCGGCTGGCCGGACAGAAGCGCCTGCATGGCCGCTGCTATCTGCGACGTCGACTGGCTCGAGGTGGCTGTGGACGTGGACGACGAGGAGGAGAGCGAGCCCGGCGATGATGGCGTTTTGGGCTCCGATTTGCTGCTCGTTGACGACACTGGGCTCGGCGATGGAGACTCTAGCTCGTCCGCCATCGATGACATTCTTAATTTAGATTTAGATTAGAATAAAAAATTTTTTTTTTTTTTTTTTTTTTTTTTTTATACAATTTAGAGCCTTGCAGTTCTTTGGTCTTGGCATTTATTAAATTCTTGGCAAGGACATCTATGCTCGTCGAGCTAGATGAAGAAGTGGACTTGAGTCGATGCATGGTCAGAGTGTGTGTGGCTTTGTGTTCGAATGTGTTCGAAATTGTCTAATGATTACTAAACCTTATCGTTTTTATATATTTTTTGTTGGCAATAGAGGTCGGTTGGGCCGCGATTGGATGCAACTTAGTTGTCCAATAGTCGACTCAATAGATCGATGGGGCCAATCGAGCAAGTTTGATCGGGATTTTCAAGGTCCGCCTTTGGATCACTAGGCGGAGATTGAGTGAGTCGTCAAGCTGGAAATTATTGATGAAATGTGGTTTTTTTTTTTTTTTTTTTTGGTTGGCTAATGAACTCTAACTTGATCGATAAAGTAAAATATTGAACTTTTAGTCAATCATGCATTCAATAATTCACTGACCTTGCAGATATTAATTTATTCGGGCAAAATAGCCGTTACGATTAGTATTGAGCGCGTAGTTTGTGATTAAATTATCTTATCTTGAAGGCACTCATAAACTACTCTTGATTGAAATTTAATATCGATTCAATATTGACCGCTTCTTATCAATTTGTTGTTGTTTTTTTTTTAGTATAATTTATGCTTTTTTTGACCTTGCAAATTTTTTATGCTAAAATTACAAGGTCAACTGATTTTTGATTATCGATTTTCGATAAATTTGATCAATACCGATTTATTGATCAAATTTATATAAAATCGTGAATTATTGATTTTTTTTTTCCACTGAATATCCCCTTAAATATTCCTCAAAATTTTTGTGCCATTAAATTATCTCATAAACTACTTTAAAAATTTTTCTTACAAGCAAATTCAAATTTTCGTTCCTAACAACCTTGACTTCAAAAATACGGAGTACATGCATTTTGTGCTTGCAATTTTTGATTATTCCTTGTGATCTTCCTTTTAATGACCTTGACTTCAGAAAAAGCAGTGCATGCTTTTCATGATTGCAATATTTTGAATATTCCTTGTGCTTTTCCTTTTAATGGCCTTGACTTTAAAAAGGCACTGCATGCTTTTCATGATTGCAATATTTTGAATATTCCTTGTGCTTTTCCTTTTAATGGCCTTGACTTTAAAAAGGCACTGCATGCTTTTCATGATTGCAATATTTTGAAGTTTTTAAACAAAATTCCCTAATGACCTTGACTTCAGAAAAAGCAATGCAGGCATTTCAAGTTTGCAATTTTTTGAATATTCGTTGTGCTTTTCCTTTTAATGACCTTGACTTTAAATAAAGCAGTGCATGCTTTTCATGATTGCAATATTTTGAAGTTTTTAAACAAAATTCCCTAATGACCTTGACTTCAGAAAAAGCAATGCAGGCATTTCAAGTTTGCAATTTTTTGAATATTCGTTGTGCTTTTCCTTTTAATGACCTTGACTTTAAATAAAGCAGTGCATGCTTTTCATGATTGCAATATTTTGAAGTTTTTAAACAAAATTCCCTAATGACCTTGACTTCAGAAAAAGCAATGCAGGCATTTCAAGTTTGCAATTTTTTGAATATTCGTTGTGCTTTTCCTTTTAATGACCTTGACTTTAAATAAAGCAGTGCATGCTTTTCATGATTGCAATATTTTGAATATTCCTTGTGCTTTTCCTTTTAATGGCCTTGACTTTAAAAAGGCACTGCATGCTTTTCATGATTGCAATATTTTGAATATTCCTTGTGCTTTTCCTTTTAATGGCCTTGACTTTAAAAAGGCACTGCATGCTTTTCATGATTGCAATATTTTGAATATTCCTTGTGCTTTTCCTTCTAATGACCTTGACTTCAAAAAAAGCAGCAGATGCTTTTGGGCAAAATGTAATTTATTGTCCATTTTTATATTTTTACATTTTTACATTTTTGAGAGAAAAAATAAAAATCTCAAAATTAAAAAATCTTAAAAAATTTTCATTCAAGAAAATTAATATAAATTCGCAATTAATTAAAAAGGAGTTTTAGAAAAATTTAAATGTAAAAACAAAGGATAATTTTTTGAAAATCCCTTTTAATTAATAGCGAATTTATTATTTCTTTTCTAAAGGAAAATTTTTTAAGTTTTTTTAATTTGAGATTTTTATTTTTTCTCTCAAAAATGTAAAAATATATAAATGTACAATAAATTGAATTTTGGCTGCTTTTCATGCTTGCAATTTTTTAAAGGTTAAAAACGCAACTTCCTAATGACCTTGACTTCAAAAAAGGAAGTATATGTCCTTGATTTTAGTCTTCAAAAGGGTCGTTTTTTGTAAACAGCCCAAGTGGGATGCAATGATACCGACTGTAAATGTAAAGTTAATTAAAAAGGTGGATCTTGCGTAAAAAAGTTGATTAGAGAGAGAGAGAACCAAGAATTAGATAAATGCCAGTTTGATTGGATAATAAAAATAAAAATAAACAATTTGATATAAATACCTCATTTTCCAGTTTTTCTTAAAGTGTCCACTGGTCATTTTGATAGTTTCAGTTAACTTGCAATGTTGTGTCTTATTTGATCTAAAAAAACAATAAGAAACAAAAATGAATTATCTGATGGAAGAATGAAGAATAAGAAAAAAAAAGAAAAAGAATATTTCAACTAGCTTTTTGAAAGCGCATAACTAAAACTAAACGATAGAAACATTTGAATATATATATTTGAAAAAATCCAAATTTCATTTATTGATTATAAATCTAATCGTAAAAAAATGTTAATAATTAACAATATAGAGAAATGTTGATTGAATGGGTCATTTGCATTATGAATATTTCAAATGGCCTACAAAAAAATGCAATTGAGTAGCGATGTGTTTCCTCGTAAAATCGATAAATTATGCTTGAACTTGAAGTTTCATGGTCAAATCGATTGTGGGCCTATTGATAAGAAATGTTAGATTGCATTGTAGGGGCGGAGCAATGGACCAGTTTGCAATTTCATTTCGAAGCAACCTTGATAAATAATTATGAAAAATTAGAACTCCAACGATAATATTGATTTGTAAAGGGTCATTTTTTTTTCATTCAAAATCGCTTCAAGATGAGGTCATTTGTAATTAAAATTCAACAAGTGTTTCAAACATTTACAATTTTTCCTATTCCATATTTTATTATAATTTTCTTATCGTCGGCCTAGGTCAACAATCGTTTGTTATTACAAGAGATTAATCGACAAAAAATCGATTTTAGTTTGCTTTTAATTTCTTTTTTTTTCAAGGTCACTGTTTATTGACAATACTGATCCCCTACAATTTCTCTCTTTCTCTCCCTTCATTAGCTTCAACTCTTAAAATAACAATGCCGCAATAATCCCACAAAATGTTGATCGAATGTGTTCGAACTCTTCATAAATTACTTTGAACAAAAATCCACCTCTCAATGACCATACTCTCACAAAATACAAACTCACTTTTCATTTAAAACTGAAATAAAGTTCATCTGAATTTACTAAAAAAAAAAATTTTTTTTTCAAGTTGAAATTTTTTTGTATCTCATTCTATTAACTTTAATTTTATTTTTTTTAATTTTCAACTCATTCTGAAGGAGCTCTAGCTCGGTACAGGAAACAAATAAATAAATCTGAAATTATTTTAAAAAAAAAAAATTTTTTTTCAAGTTGAAATTTTTTTGTATCTCATTCTATTAACTTTAATTTTATTTTTTTTAATTTTCAACTCATTCTGAAGGAGCTCTAGCTCGGTACAGGAAACAAATAAATAAATCTGAAATTATTTTAAAAAAAAAAAATTTTTTTTCAAGTTGAAATTTTTTTGTATCTCATTCTATTAACTTTAATTTAATTTTTTTTAATTTTTAACTTATTCTGATGGAGCTCTAGCTCGGTACAGAAAACAAATAAATAAATAAATCTGAAATTACTAAAAAAAAAATTTTTTTTTCAAGTTGAAATTTTTTTGTATCTCATTTTATTAACTTTAATTTTATTTTTATTTTAATTTATTTTTTTTAATTTTTAACTTATTCTGAAGGAGCTCTAGCTCGGTAAAGGAAACAAATAAATAAATCTGAAATTACTAAAAAAAAAAAATTTTTTTTTCAAGTTGAAATTTTTTTGTACCAATTTACAATTTATTGAAAAAAAAATTTAGAAATAAAAAAAGTCCCGAGGCTTTGTCCTGGTTGCTAAGAGTCCATTAAAATGTTTCCCAAAAACCTTGAAAATGAATTTTTTGAAGGTCAGTAATTTTAATAATACACTGTCAATATTGATCGAGAGAATTGGCTTGATAATACTAATAAAATTTAATATCACGACATACATTATGAAAATGTCATGATTGTAATTAAACACGAACACATACTCTCGAGATTATCGGCTCTCTCTCCTTAGAACGCTTAATAACCAATCGACCTTGTCAAAATATTATTCAAATTTTGTGCCAATATATTAAATAAACATCCCATTCTAAATATTGACTGATTAATTCAAAACCACGTTTGTTGATCAACTTGAATGTTGGATAAGATTACAAAATTGACTCTTAGAAATAAAAAAAAACGTTAAATTGTAATTAAATACTGCGGCAGGAAAAAAGTTGATCTTGAATAATTACATTTTTGGTTTATCTCGCTCTAGATCTTTCAATATGACCGACTAATTTGATCGTCCATATCTTAATGGAATGTGTTCTAATGTGCACAATCAATCATGGTCATTTTTGCTCAAGGTGGTTGTGCAACTTAGTGAGATTGATGAGATTTATTATCACTAGTGTTTTTTTTTTCTATCAAGATTTTCATCACCTTAATCAAGTATGATCTAAATATTGACTCTTATACACGCTCTACTAACTCATAACTAGCTAGTTCTAATGATCCATTACAACTCTAATGCTTTTTGTTATCATTACTTAACACCTGTTCGTGTCCAATCATTATCTCATTGTTAAATCATCATTGATAATTTTAAAAAAATTTATTTTTTTTAATATTTTAAATGATTTTTTTCAAATAAATTTTAATTTTTTTTTCAATGCTATTTCGAGAGATTTATTTTTTTTGTCCATAATTTTAATTAAAAAAGTTGAAAATTAAGAACAATCAAAATGTTTTCATCATTGACATGAACGAAAAGATTGTTATTGAATTAATCATTCACCAATCTTTAAAAAAAAAATATTCTTTAAATTAATTTATCAAATGATTTAGAAAAAAAATAATTTATCAACATATTCTTTATATTTAAAAGTTCTTTTTTTCTATATACCGGTTTAATGTTTTTGTTTTACATTTTTTTTTAATATAGTCAAAATTTTTGTTCAAAAAATGCATTTTTTTTCAATGAAATTACGAAGGATTAATTTTTAATTTTTTTTTGTTCATGATTTTAACTACAAAATTTGAAAATTTGGAATATACAAAATGTTTTCATCATTGCTATGAACGAAAAGATTGTTATTGAATTGATTATTCATCAATCTTTAAAAAAATTTTAAATTAATTTATCAACATACTCTTTAGATTAAAAAGCATTTTTTTTTATTTTTATTTTTTTTATATCGTTTTACATTTTAGGAAATATTTTCAAAATTTATATTCAAATAAATGCATTTTTTTCAATGTTATTTCGACAGATTAATTTATGATTAATTTTCCATGATTTTAATTACAAAATTTTAAAATATAAAATAATCAAATTATTGCTTTGAATGAAATGGAATATTTTAGGATTGAACATTCGTCAAGCTTTTTAAATAAAAAAAATGTTCTTCAATTTTTATCTATCAAATTTATAAATAATCAAAAAAAAATTTTTTTTTTCTATTTATCAGTTTAAGGTCTTTGTTTTACATTTTTTCGAATAACCTATTTATGAGATAGAAAATTATTTTTTATAAACAAGACTAAAATTTATATGCTAAAAAATATCATTTTTAGCGCTAATTTTACCCATAACAAGATTTAAAACAGATAAATGCTCAAATTCAAGATCTTAACGAGTTCTCCAATAAACTTTTAACTGAAGTTCAAAAACTCTACATGCAAAAAATAAACCGCTTTTGAAAAAGTACAAAAAACACTAACCAATTGTAACAAATAGATAGAAGTATGAGTAAGAATATAAAAAAAATATTCATTAAAGCCAAGCGGCATTTAACTCATTGGATTTATGGCAATCTTTCTTCTCTTTCTTATCACTATACCAAAAATCCCCTTTCCAATAGTTGATTTGAAATTGATGACCGTGGTTTCATCAACAGCTCTATGTGGTAACTCAATTCATTTTTCTTCTTTTATGTCCGTTAACTGAAACTACACAGGAATGAGTCCAGTTTATTTATTTCTCTCATAAGTTTCATGTTGTGCTCTCTTCTTGGACTCATTCTGAGAGTTTTAGAAAAACTTGTCCCATTCATTAAGCTAATCTTCTCTCATGTCTCTTTACTATTTTAAACATTTGAATTAAATCTCCTCTTACTCTTCGATCTTCTTAGTTCACTGTTTTAAAGTGATTCAAGTATTTGCTCATTCTTTTTTTTCTCAGTAATTTGACCAATTTTTTTGCACGACTCTAAAACTAATTTAAGTCTACATTTTATTAAATTGAGCTCTAAACATAAATAATATATTTTCGAATAAAAAACGAATTTTTTTCTTAAATAAATAATGCTCTCCAAAAATTTTAATTCTTCAATTGCATCATCATTATCATCGATTCAATATAAAAATGTACTGAGCGGAAAAATATCTGCCAAAAAATATACTGAGCAAAAATATCCTGAAATCTTAAATAAGGAAAAATATACTTTTTTAATCTTGAGAAAAATAAACTTTTTCTTAATTTTGGAAAAATATACAAAAGTAAAAAAAGCCTGAACGGAAAAATATCTGGTATAAAAAAAAAAGAAAAATATACCTTTATCAAAAATGTTTTCTTTTTGACAACAAAAAATTAACCTTTTTGATAAATTATAAAAATCTTTAGGTAACAAGTGATGTGTCCAAACCAATACGAGAATGTTACAACGAAATTCAATCCAAGCTACTGGAGAGTGGAATTTCGCCAGATATCCTCTCGGCTAAATTTGCATCTTTTGCCAAATTAACAAGCACATTACAAAAACATCGAAAAAGAAAACAACCATAATAAATGAAGAAATTGAAGCGGAAGTTAAAAAAATGTGGTCTTTAGAGGTGACTCAAATAAACGCAAACGAATAAGCAAAAACGATCGCGAGAAAGCCAAATTGAAAATTATAAAACGGATCAAGCAGGATGAAGAAATCAATCTGCATCTTAGATATTTGAAGCAAAATAGAAATTTTCTAGATGAAGAAGATTAATTTTTTTGTTTTTTTTTACCATTTTTTGTGTATAATTTGTTTTTTTTTAATAAAAATTTAAACACTTAATTCCTTTTTAATTAACACATGATTTTTTTCATTTCAGTATATTTTTCCTCTAATTGTTAAAAATTAATAACAAAATAATACAGTATATTATTACGAACAAACATTTTTCCTTCAATACAAAAATCTAACAGTATAATTTTCCTTTCAGTATATTTTTATTCAGTATATTTTTGCTCAGGATATTTTTCTCCGGATATTTTTCCTTTCAGTATATTTTTGTCAAATACCTTATCATCATGAATAACAATTGAAGAAGTATTGGATTTTAAGACTCTTTTTTTTAAGCATTAACTTCTTGAATTCAAATACAAACTGTCCTTTTTTTTTAAATTTTATATTTTTTGTCATCGCCGAATATGGCGTAATTGTTGGAATAAAAAAAATTTATTTCGGTTCGTAGACTTAATTCAATAGAGTTAGAATCAAATGAAAGAAGCTTTCAAATGATAAAGGGTGAAGGTAGACGCAAAAAATTACAATGCTGCTCAAAATTATTAAGAATTTTTTCCATTTATTATTACTTTTGATTTATTTATAAAAAAAAAATAATTGTTTGATTTTTTAAACCTCAATCTATTAGTCCAAAAACCACATGTAGACTTCTCAAGAAGATTCTTGTTTTGCTCGATTGGAAAGTAATATTTACATGCATATTTTGTAGTTTTTCATATAAAAAATTTTTTTTAGAGAGAGTTCATTAACAAATGGTAAAATTTTATTGAATTTTTGTATTCGGACCTCGTGTCCCAATAAAGTTATTGTTTAAATTTTTATTGTTTTAAGCCGAAAACCTCGAGTAAGACTTAAGAAGTCTGACTGGATAGAGTTATAACATCTTGCAGTAAAACACGAATTTTACATACATCTTATCAATAAAAAAACTAAACCATTATTATGAAGAGTACTAGGAATAAATCTCTATTTTTATATTTAATTTAATTTTTTTAAGCCTTTAAATTTCTATCAAGGGGCTGAAAAGAAGGCCTAAGTCATTCGGAGCTGCCCTGGGGAAATCCCCATAGCTATATTTTAAATAAATAAATAAAAATAAATTTTATCGCAGATTTTTATATTTTTATAACATTTCCAAGTGTTAGGACCCAAGTCTTGACATGTCTCTGCTTATTATTTAATCTTGAAATAACTGCAGCTGAAGCACATGTTCTAGCTACTATATAAACCACTACCTCTTTTGTTAAACTGTTTGGATTCCATTTAATAAACTATTAACTAAAATAAATTGTTTTTTTTATTTCTTGGCTTAAATTTCCAAAGTCCAAAATCGAGGCTTTACAAAGCTTTATTTAAAAATTTTTGAATAAGGATTTTAATTTTTCAAATTTAATCGCGCATCTAAAATATTTTGATCATATTTTAAAAATAAAATTTTATCAAAAATCCTACTTTGCCTGCTAAAACAGGTATTTATTCAAAATTTGAAAATCAATTTTTAAATATTCAAAAATTAACTTTTCTTGTTGTGTTCAATTTTCTGAATCAAATAATCAAAAATCGTAAATCTATATTTGTATTTAATTTTGGCAAATGGAAGTTTCAAATAAAATTTTAAGATCGAAACGATCATTTAAAATTTCAAAAGTTAATTAAACTAATGATTTTGATTATTTCTAAGAAATAAATACTAAACATTACTAGACATGTCATGTCTAATAATGGTTCATTGTCAAATTAACTTCAAAATGATTGATCTCTAATTAATTTGACAAAAACAGTCAATAATTTAAATAATTCTGGTTAAGTTAATTCACAAATTCAAATTTAGAACTTTTATTCATTCAAACTGAAATAGTTTTATTTTTCCACTTAAATAAATTTTAAATTTAAAAACAGTGAATTTTTTTGTATTTAAAAGTTAATTTTCATTGAAATCAATTAAAATATTTAAACCTACTAAAGTTCAATAAAAAGGAAAATTTTAAAATTTCAAATATGAAAATAAACCAAGTAATTGCTTTGGAAAAAATTTATTTTTTCTCTATTATTTAAAAAAAATATTACAATTTATATTTTGATCTTTTGATCTTAAACTTCAATTTGCCTTAATTTTTCATTTTCTTATCATTTATCTTTTTTTTTTATTTAATTTTCATTTTAATTGAATCAATGGATTAGATAAAAAATAAATTTTTTTTGCCAAATACTTTTTTCCCATTAATCGCCAGCTAAACCTGATCAAAAATTTTCCACACAAAGCTGAAGGGTAATTAGCAAAAAATAATACATTATTTAAATTTATTGTCATGATGGTCATCTTTTGATTTATTCAAGTCACGAGTGTTTGATTGTTCACTGGAGTGAACGAGAGGGGTTATACAATGGACAAAAGCTGAAAAATCAGTGGAGAGAAACGAAAAAAAAAGATCGTTAGTTAATTAACGAGCTGGCCAGAAGGCGTTTTGAGTCTGAGCTGTATTATGCAATGATCAAGAGATCGTTAAATCATTAGGTAATCTAACGATCGTTTCTCAGCAAATTTAATGCCAAAATAAATAGGCTCATAAACATCGGACTCTTGAAGCCAATAGCATATTTTCAAGATCTCATCATCAAACATCATCTCATATATCAACATTTTAATCGAAATTTGAGTACACGGCCATGTTTTTGTTTTGTATTGTTCTATGCTTTTTGTTCAAATGTAGTTCAGCTGCGTCAAATGTTTTTCTAACGATTTATTAAAGATTCCATTTTCCGGCCGATTTGTGTGTATGCAAATATTTGAACAATTGCATTTTAATAAGTTAATCAAGCCGGATTGAAAACCACTTGCTTTTGTTCGCTCAAATGGCCCTCTGCTGAATTCCTTCACACAACTGTTTGTGATCGACCAGCAACACACAGTATCCAATTACGCTCTCAACGGACGCGTTGCTGCGTGATTAACAAACATTTTTCGACCTTATCTTAAGCCAAACGCAAATATTAGATAAGATAAGAGGCCAGTAAATATAAACACTGGCCTAAATGGGAAATTTATCTTATACAAATCTTAATTAACATCATTTATCATTTGTCTACATTAAACAATCAACATGTGGCTGTGCAAACACATTAGACAAATAGCCGGATAGCGCGATTTTATTTTCTATTCGACTCATTTATTAAGATGATAAATGTCATGGTGGCTAAATAAGGAAATTGTGCTATTAGATCCAGCAGTGATGCTGCATTAAATAAATGCTAATCATGACCGTTATTCAAGGCTTAGTTTAAATCCTCAATTAATTCGACGCTAGAGGGAATTCAACTAAATCAAGACAATTTATTTAATTAAGCAGCTTTTTGTTTCAACATGCTTATAGGTCGTATTTCTGGATCATGTTTTAAATTTTTGCATGTCAGAAAAAAATGTTTTTTTGTTGTCCCGGAATTATATTCAGGTTTTGATTTTTTGTTGTTAGAACAAAATTTCACTTGGAAAAAAATTCAGTGAATACAATTTCACAATTTTTTTTTATATTTTTTTTTTCATCATTTTTTAAATAAAAACATTAAAAAAAATTAAAAATTAATTTAAAAACAAAAGTTTTTAAATAAAAATAACTTAAAAAATGTCATTTATAACTTTTTATTTTTATTTGTGATCTTTTTTTTTTAATCGCCAAAACAAGCGTAATTTTATGATAAAAATGATAGAACCTTTTCAAAAACTTACTAACATACACAAAATATTTAACAGCTCTCTCAATCATGACCACATACCTTCAATTTGGAAAAAATACAAAATTATTATGATTCTTAAAAAAATAGACCTCCAGTAAGTCTAGACTCTTACAGTCCCATCTCTCTCATCAATAGCTTAGCCAAATGGCTCAAAAAAAATTGTAAATCAAAAGATTCAAGATTAGACTCAAAAAAGAAAACTCAAAAATTCTACCAACCTGTCAGTCGGGCTTCAGAAAATCCAAAAGCACCCAATACCACATATTGAGATTAAACCAATCAATATCAGATGGATTCAGCTACAAACAACTAGCTCGAACTATTTTCATCGACCTTGAAAAAGCCTTTGACAAAACATCACTGGAATAATTGCAAAATTAAAAGAACACAATCATCATCAGACTTGTGCGTAAGTCAAAAATTAAAGTCATTTTTAAGTCATTTTTTGGTGAAGTCAAAGTCATTTAACTTGACTTAAAATTTTTTTTTTTAAGTAAAGTCAAATGACTTGACTTTGACTTATTGACTTACGCACAAGTCTGATCATCATACAATATTACTCCGATAGATTGAAAACTTTCTCACAAACCAATCTTTTAGAGCCAGCTACAGTGGTCAAACTTCCAAAAATAAGTCTATCAACTGTGGAGTCCCACAAGTAAGTTGCCTATCCCTTACTATTTTTATTCTGTTTTTAGCAATATAGCTTACAGTATTCCTCCTGATGTTAAATAGCCTTGGTCGCAGATGACCTCTGTATTTGGTTATTCAAGACCAGTAAAAAAGAAATTCAAATAATTCTTCAACAGGCAGTGAATAGAATCATTTAGTACTGCAAAAAATTAACTAAGAGATTCAAAATTAACGAAAAGAAAAAATTCACAAAATTTACCAAAGCTGGTCTTCGAAAAAATTATGAGAAAACACATTGAATGAAAAAACATATTCTTCTTAACACAAATCCAACATTCTTTGATAATAAATTAGATCCTAAAATCAATTACAAAGAACATTTGAAAATTATCAATTCAAAACAAATTTCCAAAATTAACCTAATCAGAAAATTTAAAAGTTTAAAGTGGAGATCCTCTTTTAAAATCAACATAATTTTATATATGTCACTCACAAGATCTTTATTCGACTATTGTTTTAAAATAGTTTTATAATACTTCAATCTGGTACTCAGAAAATAAAAGCCGAAATACAAAAAGTGCAAAATCGAGTATAGAGAATCATTAAATATTTTCCACTAAAGAAAAGTATCATAACAATCCACAAAGAGCTAAGAATCGACTTGGTCGATGACAGAGCAAACAAGCTTTTTTCAAAATTTATCACCACCAAGCAAACCATGCATTAATAGCTCACGTGATCCAGGACTTTCTGCTTCAACGCTCATCAAAAAGCAATTTAAAGTACAAAAGACCCTTTGATTCAATCATAAACATACCAAACTCTTAGCAGAAATTTAATTTAACAATGTATTTATAATAAAAATATTTATTTTCTAATTTGATTGTAAAATTAATCAAATTGCAACCTTGAGGGTGAAAAGAAGGCGCTGTCATTCGGAACTGCCCTGGAAAATTTTTCCTAAATTATTTTTTCAATAAATAAATATAAATAATAGTATTCATTTCAGTACAAGGAAAAAATCTTGCTGAAAAAAATCTATTTAGAAAACAATCAAGCGGAAAATTATCAGACTTGTTTTTAAGTCACAAGTCTTAAGTCAAGTCAAGTCAATGACTTAATAATAATAAATTTTTTTTTAAATTCAAAGTTATGAGTTGACTCAAATTTTTTTTTTTTTAATTTTGGTAAAAAGTTTCTTGTATTTATTTAATATTTTTGTTAAGAATGGTATTTACATCATTTAATTAAATTTTTTAAATTCATGAAAAATTTAAAAAAAATTGCTAAATAATTTAAAGAAATAACTTTTGCTTAAATTTTTAAAATTCATGAAAAATTTAAAAAAATTTGCTAAATAATTTAAAGAAATAACTTTTGCTTAAATTTTTGCGACTTATGCTTAAAAATGTTAAGGTGCATTTAAGGCAAAACTACGTCACTACTCTGGGATTCTAAATTTTTTTACATATTCGTGTTCCCCATGTATGATAACCCATGTTTGGTGGTTTTTTTATGTTTTTACCTATTTCAGGTAAAAAGTTATTTAACTTTGAAAAAAGGCGTTTTTTGCTTTTTGCTTTTTCATTTTCAATTTTAAATTCTAATTAATTCAGTTATTAAGATTAAAAGAAAATGATTTTTAATGACATAAGTCAAAAATTTAGTTATAAAAGACTGAAAAATTAAAAATTTGAATTTTTTCTCAAAAACAGCTGCTAGTAAAAGGTAAATATCTTGGCAAGTAGGGATCATATGAAAAAAAGCTCTTCATTAGTTTGTGCGTATTGAGTAGATCTATCTACTGATATACAATATTAGATATATTCACCTGCCAACGAAGCTCGGCTCTCTTTTTTGTGAAAAAAAAGGTATAAAAGTATAAAAAAAACAGGTAAATTAAGAATATTTTTTATTTTTAAATCAAGAATAATAAAATTTAAAGCATTTAAAATCAGAAAATAAAAAAAAATATAAAAATCGGAGTATTTTTGGGAGAAAAAAGGGTTTTTAATGTTGCTATGCATCAAATAACGCCTTTTTTCAAAGTTAAATAACTTTTTACCTGAAATAGGTAAAAACATAAAAAAACCACCAAACATGGGTTATCATACATGGGGAACACGAATATGTAAAAAAATTTAGAATCCCAGAGTAGTGACGTAGTTTTGCCTTAAATGCACCTTACTTATAAACAAGTCTGAAAATTATCCACTCTAAAAATTTTAATTACATTTGCTTACTGTACCAAGCAAGGGCTCCTCTAGAATAAATTATCACACAATAAGTCTAAATAAAGTAAAATAAGTCAAAATAAAATGAAAAAAAAGTAAAAAAGACATATATTGAAATAGAGTATTACATGAGACACTTGTTTACAAGTTGAAGCTTGAGTAAAAATAGAGGAAATTGTAAGGTAGCAATTACACAATGGAGTTGAGTATTCAATATGTCTTGATTCGAAACCTTCTTTGTATTCCTCCACCAGTCTAACAAGCAATGGAATAGAGATTTATATAAATTTCCTAGTGTATTTTGATTAAGACCTCATTTTTGTTTGACAGGCGCCAATGTAAAAACTCGAGATTTAGAGAAATATGTTTTTACAATAAGTTTTATTTCTATCATCAAACTAAAATCTAACAAGTATTTAAAGAGAGAAAAATTAAACAATAATAGACTAAGTTTTGCTGGCATAACAGTATCTTAATAATATTTAGCCTTGTATTGCAACTTTCTTTAATTTCGTCAACCAGTATATTAAAGTTTAACTTAGAATCAAATTTAAAGAAACTTGATATCTTTTTGGCTCACTATTCTGTTTCCATAAATTTTTAAGTTTAGATTATCACTCTCTTTTTTGTACCTAGAAAAGACTACTGAACACGACTTTTTAACTGATATCTTCATTTTCCATTTAATAAGCCATTGTTCTAGTACGTATTTTACTTTATCTTATTTTCTAGATTCCCTTTTTGTTGTAAATGAAGAATGCAACTAGATCATCTGCGAAAAGCAGAGAATAGTGAATAATTCACTATTTGTTTTGTTTTTTTCGGGATTTTATTAATAATTGCACTAAATAAAAAAGGACTAATAGCTGAGCCTTGAGGAACACCTGCAGTTATTTGGAATTCATCGCTCAAGTGGTCATTCACATTTACCGTAATGTCCTTGAGTCCAAAAAAATCTAATCTAGTTTATTAAGTAATAAGGTTGATTCATTTTAATAATTTCATAAATTAAACCTTAATGCCAAACTCTATAAAAGGCTTTGGAAATATCAGAAAAAAGGCAACAAACTCTTTTTTTCCTATTAAATAATAATTTACGTAAGTAGATTAATTATTTGTAATTAGAATGTGCTTTATTTTTTCTTCTTAAAAAAGTGTCATATTTTAGTCTTTAAATCTAGCAATGTGTCTATAAATGAAATTAGTTTAATTCACTTTATTATTGATCAAAAATTTTTTCGCGCTCAAATGTCGCTTTAAAATAGTGAAAAAACGTCTCACCATGTGTTGCTATTATCTTTAAAAGAGAAGAATCAGTTATTTATTTCTTTATCTTCATTAATTCCAACATTAAAATTTAATGATATTTTTAAATATTTTTATCTAATAAATTATAAAATGGAAAATACCTAAGAACTTTTGAATATGCGAAACTTGGAAGCTTAAAGAGTTTGACATTATCACCGTTTTGCCATAACATGGAAGATAGAAAAAATTCCAGTGGAAAAAATTAAATTCAAACAAAAAAAAAAAACAAAAATTCGAACAAAAATTCAATCCTTAATGAATTAATTTTTAAATTTTATTCCTTTTCTTTTTTAATTTAAATAAAAAATTCAAAAAATATATAATTTTAATATTTATTATTAGTAGATTTTTTTCCCATATAATTTTTTTTACTAGGGTTTTTTTCCTATCTTATACAGTGGTGTTACGATATCTGTATTTTACTATTTTTTACTATATTTTACGTAAAATATCGTAAATTTTCGAAAATTTACGTAAATTTACGTAAAATTACCAAAGTAAAATTTAGTAAATTTACGGTATTTTACGTAAATTTACTATATTTTGCGTAAAATATAGTAAAAAAAAAGTAAAACCCAAAATGTCCAAAAAAAAAACGAAATTTTGACATTTTTTAAAAATTTTTCGTTTATTTTTATGTTTTTTATTTTTAAAGAAATAAAAAAAAATTTGTAAGCTTTACTTTTTTCTTACATTTTTTTACGTAAATTATGGTAAATTTTGGTAAATTTAATTAAAAAGAGTAAAAATACGGAAAATAATGAAAATTAAAAAAAAAACTTATATACATTTTTATCTGAAAACCAATATCATATAAACTAATGGTTCGACCATCAACCTTCTTTCTCAATAACGATTTTAATTAGCTTAATTCAAGTTGTTTATTAATTTAATTTTAAGCTGTGTTTTTAAAGTTATAAATATTCTTACTTTTTTAAAGTGACTTATATAATTCTGAAACTTTTCGGGAGTTAATGTTTTTTCTAACTCCAAAATAGCATCAAACGCCATTAAATTGCTTTTTTTGTTTTTGCCCCATGTATAAACTTTTAGCTCATTCCACAAAAGGTCTATTAGGTTTAAATCCGGTGATTTTGGCGGTGATCTTACCTTTAAATTATTTTTTTATTTTCTTGGAAACTATAAAAGATTAAGTTACCCAAAACACATCATTTTCTGTTAAATATGAAGTACACAAGCTTGATGTATGTTTAGGATAATTATTTTGATGTAATTTAAAAAAGAAGTTGTATTTATGAGCTCCAAATGGTAATAAATATTTTGCCAAAATTTCACAGTATTACTCAGCGTTCATATTTTCCTTAAATTTCTTTTTTAAGCAAAAATATATATTTTTTATTAAAACGAAGTAAAGTAAAATAAAATTAAGTAAAAATACCTCGAATTCTGTTGCGCCTTTAAATGAAATTCCCCTCCATATATTAATCTTCGATCTATTTTTAGATGTACATGGTAAAGCTTTGGGATATAAAGAAGGGTATCGTAAATGATATAGCGGTCTTTCGAATAATCATAACAAATATAACATCTTTAAAGTCAAAGTCTTTATGTTTCAAACACCAAACTAGCCTCGCTCGTTTGCACGCATCTGATAAATATGGGGCCTGGCGTAAACGGCGATAACGAAATCCTAAAAAACTATTTTTTGGATTTTAGAATGAATTAGGATGAACTTTTAATTCCCTTTTAATTTCTTAAAAAACGACTCAATTTTTTTGTAGATTCAATTTCTTTTTATTTAATTCGCTTAAATCGTTTTTTTAATTGTGAATATTTAAGTTTTTTTTTACTCTTTTTAATTAAAATTTACCAAAATTTACCATAATTTACGTAAAAAAAGGTAAAAAAAAGTAAAACTTACAAAAATTTTTTTTTTTCTTTAAAAATACAAAACTAAAAAAAAACAAAAAATTTTTAAAAAATGTCAAAATTACGGTTATTTTTGGACATTTTGGTTTTTACTTTTTTTTACTATATTTACTTTATAACGAAAAATATAGTAAATTTACGTAAAATACCGTAAATTTACTAAATTTTACTTTGGTAATTTTACGTAAATTTTCCAAAATTTTCGATATTTTACGTAAAATATAGTAAAAAATAGTAAAATACAGATATCGTAACACCACTGTAAGTCATATCTTTTTTTATTTTTAATCTCATAAATTTAAATAAACTTAAATTATTTGATTGTGAAATTTTATTTTCATTAAAAAAAAATGGGCAATGCTTGCAAAATTAATAAAAAATTATACTTTGACTCTGACTCTGACTTTTTTAAAGGAAGCTCAGTCCCTTTTCTTGTTAAATTGTGCACTTATCCCACAACATGGTCATAATAATGCCAGAGTTAAAAGCCAAAGTCATTTGTTGTTGCATCTTCTCTTCTGTATTATTTCAGCCGTTGCATCTTGTAACATCTTGTAAATATGTAATACAGATTCAATAATATATATATTATTAATAATAAATATATATATATTATTAATAATAAATATATATATATTATTAATTTTCTGGTAAAGTCTAAGCTTGTTCTCTGTCCAATGATGATATCTAAACGTTAAAATTCTTTTGTAAATCTTCAGTATAAATAAGATTAATCTCCTTGAACTTACTTGTAAATGAATTCAAGATTCAAATAAATATGCATTATTCTTTGCATTTTAATTACGTTATTTTACAACTATTTACACTAATTGGCGTAAATTTACCTAACGCTTATCATAAAAATATTTTCCTTATGAAAATATAAGAAAAAATCTGACATTTTCATTTATAAACAAAATTCAAGATAACATAAGATCAAAAACTGAACTTGCCAAGATCTTGATCAAAAAATTTTATTATTATTTTTGACTTAAATTTGTTTTTTGTAATAAAACATTAAAAAATAATATTATTAAATTCGATTTTGACAAGTTAATACTATAAGACAAGTTAAGACTATAAGACTAGTTATAAGACATATAATAAACGTTATTAGACTAAACAAGATGATGATGTTAAATTTTGTTTTATGTGCATCCTTAGAGATAATGTTGGTACCGCAAGGTGATAGAATGTTCGATTCATGATCACATCCTGCAGAAATCATATTAAACTTGAGTCCATTGTCACATACTTCGATTATCTCTGATTCCTTGGAATAAGATGAGTTGGACTTTTCTTCATTTATGTCTTTGGTATCAGATTTTTTAAAAATTAAACTCATATTCCATATTCTAATTGAACCATCTATATATCCGCCAGCTAAATTACCATTGTTAAGTACTGCAAGTGAGTAGATATCTTCTTTTAGACATGTAAACACCTTTTTTAATCTTCCATTATTTGTATTCCAAATTTTTAGTGTTTTCCCTTTTGCACTTGCTAAGTCACCATTTTTGAGCACTGCAAGGCGACCAGCAAATTCAGAACTCACATTTATATTCATTTTTAAAATTCGATCATTAGTATTCCAAATTTTTATTGTCCCATCAGCAGACCCACTTGCTAAGTCGCCATTTTTGAAAACTGCAAAATCCAAAATCCACCGAGAATGACCACTCAAAGTCTCTTTTAACATTCCATTATTTGTATTCCATATTTCTATTGTTATACCTGTTGAACTTGCTAATTCACCATTTTTGAGCACTGCAAGGGAACGAACCCATACAGAATTAATATTTATATTTATTTTTAAAATTCCCTTATTTGAATCCCAAATTTTAATTGTCTTATCTTTTGATACACTTGCCAAGTCACCATTTTGAAGTGTTACAAGTGACCAAATACCACCTGAATGACCTCTCCAAGTCTTTTTTAATCTTCCATTAATTGTATTCCAAATTTCAATTGTACCATCAAAAGACCCACTTGCTAAGTCGCCATTTTTTAAAACTGCAAGGCACACAATCTTCGTATAATTATGATTTAGGGTGAATTTAACGCTTCCATCATTTGTATTCCATATGTTAATTGTTCCATCAGCAGACCCACTTGCTAAGTCGCCATTTTTTAACGCTGCAAGACAGATAACCGAATCTAAATGATTTCTCAAAGTCATTTTTATAATTCCATCTTTTGTATTCCCAATATCAATTGTATTATCATCTAATCCACTTGATAAATCACCATTGTTTAATGCTGCAAGTGACTTTTCTCTTCTTGAATGACCCAGAAGGATCCTTCCTACTTCACAATAACAATTGAAGGTCAAGATTGTAAAAATTTGATAAAAGATGATAAAATTCACTTCCATTTGGCATAATAATTATTTATTAACTTAGAAATTTGTGAGTTAAACTACATTTATTTAGATTACTAAGCATCTTAAAATATTCAATAGTTGGGTTTTTATTTTTTATAATTCTATTCAAATTTGGTTTTCATCATAATTTTTGAAAAAGATCCTGTTTTAAAATAGAAGATTTGATAATGCAATTTTTTGAAATTGTTCAAAAATTTATTTCCTTGACAAATTCTTTTTTCAAAAAATAAAAATTAAAAAAGTTTTTTTCTAATGGAAAATTTGATTAGATTGTTCAAATTTTGACATCTTTCATTTTTTAAAAATTAAGAAAGCTCCATTTTTTTTTAACCAGTAGAGCTGCAGTACTTTACAATTATAATGGTATCAAATTTTTTTAAAGTTATTATAACAATATTAATTAAAATTCTTAAAATTATTAAAAAAAAATTTATAAATAAAACTCTATATGTTTTGAATTTTAAAAACATAAAATTATTTAAAATATGACCAGATTATTTACAAAAATTAAAATATTTTATGATTTTTTATTAATTTTTTTCAAGTATTTATTTTTCATATTTTTATGATCTTAGCCAAAAAAATTATCAAAATATTAGTTTTAAATAATATAAAGAAATTTTGATGATTTTATTCTTCATCTGAAAGATTGTCATTATAATCAATTACTGGAGAATCCTCATTTTCTTGTTTATAAATTTTTTTAAGTGGTTTAAGAAATCAAACAAAAATCAAATTAAAAACACGATTTTTATAAAAATTATTTCAGAATTAAATTAATTTTTGTAGAGAATTTGGTGAGCTTTCAAAAAAAATATCAAGCTTGATTAATATCTTAAATTATAGTTAAGAAAAATTGATTAAGAATAAAGCAACAAAATTTAGTTATTTTGACTATTCTTTTCTAGAAAAAAATGGTAAAAAGTCAAATAGAAATAAAAAAAGCCATCATTTAAAGAATTTTATTGAGTTTTCATATACGCAGATTAATATTTCCATCATATTAGGCATATTTCATTTAATTTTTAAATTTAAAAAAAAGTTTTTGAATTTTTAACAGTTTTTGTTTCTTAAAAAGTGAAGGAAGCCAAGTTTTCCAATCTTAGATATTTTGATATGTTATTAGTGGCCTAAAATAAGATAAAATGATGTGTCTCAGAAAATTTTTGTCTTAACGTCTCATCGCACCTGACGCTCTGGTAAAGAAAAATTATTTTTTTGGATTTTTCTTTAATTTTTTGATAAAAAGAAAAAGTGATATAAAAAAACTGATAGCATTTTCGAAATCCTGAGAGAATTTTATGCTTAATTTAACACTTATTTCAGAAAACAAAAATTATTTGTAGCAACTTTTCTATCCTAAAACAAAAATTCCACCATCTATAATAGGTTCAAACTTTGAGTGGCCTTACAATATGAAAAAATTAAGTAATTAGCAAAATTTCACATATAATATTAATCAGCGCATCGAGTTCTATTAAAATATGCCAAAAAAAATATGGATGAAACTGCTGAGTTTTTTTTTTTCTATTTTTTCCGTATCCTTTTTCTAAAACTATTGAATAGAACGAAAACCACTAACATCGTAAACTCTTTTTCAAAGTTGATTTTTATTTGGTAATTTATTTAATTTATTTGCTTAAGGAAAATAAATTTTAAATTTAATTTATTATTTTTTTAATAAAAAATTGGAGCATATGGAATGTGATCATTTTTAGAAGCAAAGAGACCAGTGCCTGGGTAAACGAAACCATTCAATGGATTAGCAGCTTTGTCACCAAAAAAATTCATTTTGCTTTTATTTTAAATTTCACTCAAACCAAAAATTATTTATACTAGTTTTTTATGTTTACAATATTTAAATTTAATTAGTAAAATAATAAAAACAAAAAAAAATTTAATTTTACATTGTGACATGCTTGCTTGCTTGGAGAATTTTATCTAAAATATGAATTCAGTAAATTAATTTTTTGTTTAATTTTGAATCTTTAAGTTGAATTAATGATAAATATTTTTTAATGCATTTTTTAAGTCTATTCAAAATTGACAAATATTATTGTTGATTTATTTAAAAAGTATACCACTATTAAGATCAATTTATGGCTTCATATTTAAGGTATTATAAATAGAAGTTGAAATAAAAACAAATTCCATAACAAATATGACATTTTTCGGTAATTACACTCCTTATCCATTCACTGGTTTGGCCTATTCATTAAATGGTCTCTATGATGCCTATCCATATGCTTCCTTTGGAGTCTGTCCATACACTGGTGCATACGCATACCATGGACATTTTTAGATCACTTCTTATATTTGGTAGATTATGGACAAAAAAGAAGAATTTATTGATAGTGTCCATTTTGGGTTATAAGAAAAATTTTATTTTTATTTTTTAAAATAAAATATTGGAATCTAATTTCAACTTTTATTTTTAATTTAAAAAAAAAAATGATTCAAAAATTTTGTAAAAAAATTAAAGCGGATTAATTAAATGATCAGTATTTTTTTTGATTAAATTTTGATCGAACGATCAGAATGTTTATTAAATGATCAGTACGTAAAAATAAAAATGAACAGTAAATAAACAATAAACAATTAGGAAATTTCCTAGACCACCATCAAAATATAATTAAATGATTATATTAAATAAGCAGCTGGCCTTAATTGGCTATTTGTACAATAAATAAATAAAAAATAATTAAATGATCAGTAACAATAATTTTCATTTAATTAGAATTACTTCTTCATTGTGATAATTGAATAGAAAGTAAAATCCGGTTGGACTTTGTTCTGTTCTTTGTTTAGTTTTGTTGCATCCAAAAAAAACTTTATTTCCATTTTGACTGTTATTATTAAAATGGAAGCTTCATGTACATATCTTTGATTTTAATAAAATCAATTGCAGCATGTTTCTCTCTTATTTTTCTTTCTTGATTTTAACCATTCTCCATTTCAATATCAGCATCTGAATCCGAGACGATATTCGGAATATTTGAAGCAATAGCCATTGTTGTTATTTTATTTTTTTTATTTTTACTTTTTAATTTAATTTTTGGTTTTTATTTAAAATGTTTATTGTAAAAATCTTGATGTATCAATATCAATTACTTTTGACTTTAAATTTTTTTTAAAAATTGATCACTAATGGCTCTTTAATATCGATACCCCAAATTTTGAATAAAATACTCCATTATATTAATTTTTATCCCCAAATATTAAATAAAAATCCCTAATTATTAGGATTATACATAAAAAAATTAATTAACACAAAATTAAATAAAATAACACTAATTTTTATTTATATACACTTATTTGATTAAACCTTCACTTTTTATTAAAAATTGAATCCTAATTTAAAACAAAGTACCCCAATTTTTTATCTTTGAAACTTATTTATTAAAAAAAAACAATGGAAAATAAAATAAAATGTTTAGTTCAGTCAGCATTTTAGAAAACCAATTTAATGATACAACATTTTGAATTTTTTAAAATTTAATAAATTTAATAAAATTTAAATTATGCTAACATTTTAAAATTTTTTAAATTTTGAAACTTTGGTGATATTTTTAAAATATTTTAAATTTTAAATTTTTTAAATTTTTAAATTGTGCTGGAATTTAAAATTATTTAAATCTTTGAATATTAAATTTTTAAATTTTGCTGACATTTTAAAATATTTTTTATTAGGACAAAGAAACAAAATCGTATGATCTATGCGGTGCTCATATGAAGAAAAGACGTTACTGGGCTTTTCCAATAAATGTGGCAAAAAATAAAATTTTTTGTGGTAGAAATAAAAAAAAAGTTTTTTTTTAATACTTTTGGTATTTTTCTAATTAATTTGGTGTCAATGTGAAAAAAAAAAGCGTCATTTTATTTTTTATTTTTTTTTTCTTATTAATTATTTTTTAGTTATTAATTGGTGTTATACTGATAAAATTGGGGTAAAAAAATTAAATTTTGGAGTATTTTATTCAATATTTGGGGTACATGAAATAATTAAGTCATTACTATTTCAGTCCTTACAATCAAAAATTCTTTCTTTTTGCTATCTTTTAATAAAAACGAAACCACAATTACACTTAGCTTTTCTTTGATTTTCAGAAATAAAATTATTAAACCAGCATACCATTTGTTGGTTTGATTTTTGCCACTAATAAAAATAAAATTATTTTAACTAAACAAGCTTAATTAAAACTCAGATCATTTGAATATCAGTCCAAATAAAAAAGGAATATAAATTATCATTTAAATGAGTTTTTTAATTTTTATAATAAATTTTTTATTTTTTTAAATATTCAAAAATAATGGCAATTTTTATTAATTTTCTATTCTGAACTAAATTTAATTAATTTTGTACAAATAAAGACACAAATCACAATAGGGGTTTCAAATTATGCAATAGTCTTTAGATATTTATTGAACTAAAAAACGATACTCTTTAATACTCAAAAGTAATATTGTTTACTCATTTTTTTTTCTCAAATAAATAGTTCATTCAACGAATTCAATTAATTGAAATTAAAAAAAAAACTCAATTTAAAAACTAAATTTAAAGTGACTTAAAAAGCCTCTGCTCGCAAAGTTTGCTTTTATTTTAATTCAAAAACAAGAAAAAAAAAACAAACAAAATCTATATATTTATTTTGAAAAAAAAATGACTAGAAAAATCGAGTCAATTTAAGTTAATTTTTATCAACAACAAAAAAATACACACCATGATCTTAAATTAATTTATTCTATTTTTAAGCCCAACAAAAAAAAAACGAATTCAATTAAAATATATTTTTTGCTTTCTCTTTTTGTTCTATTTAATTAAAAACATCAAGTCCAGGCTAAAAAATTTTAATTTTATTTTCAAAAAATCATCAAGGTTCAATAAAAAAAACATGGCCAACTCATTTTTTTCTGTCAGAGTTGGTCAATAATCGGCATGGAATTGACGCCAAAAATCAGTGGGTTGCCTACTAAATACAAATTTTTTGTTGCTGCTTTTTAATTTATGTCAAGAGAGTCACAGTCTCGATTGGAAACGAGGAGGGCGCCTTCTATTTCACTAGCAACTATTTAAATTATTTTAATTTTATGAGAAAGGGCACCCAAATTGTAATAATTACAAATTTCAAGCCATGGAGAAAAATGAGTTTTATGTATGTGTGCTTTGTTGTTATTGTTGTACTTAAGAGAAGCTTTCTATTTCTTTAAGCTCTTTTTTTTTTTATAATTTTTCATAAATTTGCATTCAACAAATCTAAAACTAGCAAGCAAATTTCAGCTCGTTCAAAATTCTCTCTTTCTCACAAGCATAAAAGAATGTAATAAATAAACTTTGAAAAAAAAATTTTTTTTTTTTAAATTTTTTATTAAATAAAATATCTAAAATTTAGGAACAAAAAAAATTTTCATCAGATTCTTGTTTAGATCGAGATGAGCCCTAGATGTTACTATGAAATATTGGAGCTCAAGAAAACAGCCACTGAACAGGAAATAAAAAAAGCGTACCGAAAGCTGGCGCTCAAGTGGCACCCGGACAAGAACCCGTCGAGCCAGCAAGAGGCCGAGGTCAAGTTCAAAGAGATATCGGAGGCGTACGAAGTGCTGTCGGACAAGAGCAAGCGGGACATCTACGACCGGTGCGGCCGCGAGGGGCTGGAGCGCGGCCCGTCCTCGGCCGGCCAGTCCTCTAGACGCTCGCAGAGACGCGAGTTCGACTTTGGCCCGTTTGACTCGTTTCCGTTCGGTGCGCGCGGCTTCACCTTCCGCTCACCGCAGGAAATATTCGAGGAGTTTTTTGGCACCAGCAACATATTCGATTTGTTCGATGAGGCGTCTTTGTTCGGACCGCATCGCGGATTTCGCCGGCAGGCAAACCGCGACGCGTCCAGCTACCAAAACAAGCGGCACAGAACTACACATTCGACTCGCGATCCACATCATCACATCCACAACCATCACCATCACCATGCGCACCACTTGAATCCGCATTTTCCGTCAACTAGCTTAATGCAGTCCATTTTCGGCTTTCCGGAATTCGGCCATGGAATCATGTCTTTTTCTAACTTTTCACAGCCAGACTCAAGCATGGTCAAAAGCACATCCAAGTCCACGCGTGTTGTTAATGGAAAAAAATTCGTAACAACCAAGTAATTATTTTTTTAGTTGAAATTTTGAAATTTTTTATTGTTGAAGAAAAAAAATTTACTCAAAAATACAAAATATATTTTTTTTGATTTTTTTAAATTAAAAAATTAAAGGGGGTATTTAAAAAATATTTCTCAAGAATTTGTAATTTGTTTTTTTTTTAATTAAAGAAGATAAAAATTTATTCAAAAATTCAGAAATAATTTTTTTAAATTTAATTTATTCAAGAATTAAAGGAGATATTTAAAAAAACTTCAAATCTCAAAGTAAAAAAAAATTTTAAAAAATTCAAAATATTTTTTTTTAATCAAAAAATTAAAGGAGATATTTAAAAAAAATTTAATTCTCAAAGTAAAAAAAAATATTTTAAAATTCAAAATAATTTTTTTTTAATTATAAAATTAAAGGAGATATTTTAAAAAAATTTAATTCTCAAAGTAAAAAAAAATTTTAAAAAATTCAAAATATTTTTTTTTTAATTATAAAATTAAAGAAGATATTTAAATATAATTTAATTCTCAAAGTAAAAAAAAATATTTTAAAATTCAAAATAATTTTTTTTTAATTATAAAATTAAAGAAGATATTTAAATATAATTTAATTCTCAAAGTTAAAAAAAATATTTTAAAATTCAAAATAATTTTTTTTTTATTTATAAAATTAAAGGAGATATTTAAATATAATTTAATTCTCAAAGTAAAAAAAAATATTTTAAAATTCAAAATAATTTTTTTTTTATTTATAAAATTAAAGGAGATATTTAAATATAATTTAATTCTCAAAGTAAAAAAAAATATTTTAAAATTCAAAATAATTTTTTTTTTATTTATAAAATTAAAGGAGATATTTAAATATAATTTAATTCTCAAAGTAAAAAAAAATATTTTAAAATTCAAAATAATTTTTTTTTTATTTATAAAATTAAAGGAGATATTTAAATATAATTTTGTTCTCAAAGTAGAAAAAAATGTTTTAAATTCAAAATAATTTTTTTTATATTTATAAAATTAAAGGAGATATTTAAAAAAAATTTCATTCTCAAAGTAAAAAAAAATATTGAAAATATTTAAAATTAATTTTTTTTTAATTAAAAAATTTAAAGGAGATATTTTTAAAAAAATTTAAATTTCAAAATGACAAATAAAAATTTACTATTTAAAAAAGATATTTAAATTATTTTATTCTCATATAAAAAAAAAGATTGTTAAAATAATTTTTATTATAGAGGAAAAAAAAAATTAAAATTTTTTATTTTTTTAATTTAATTTGTTAGAGCTAAAAAATTAGATAATTTAGAAAAATTTTTGTTAAGTAAATAAAGATTATTTGAAAAATTTTTAAACTAAAATTAAATTTTATTTTTATTTTTTTGTATCAATTTCTTTTAAAGAATAATGGAAAATGGAGTGGAAACAGTGATAACAGAAGAAGATGGTGTGGTTAAGTCAAGAACTGTTAATGGTATACCTCAATCGTTAGAATACCGGACCAAATAGACAGATCGAAACGCTTCATTCGAGATGAGAGTCAGGGTTGATTTTTTTCACTTTTTTTTTTATTTTTGATGGTACCGAGAATGTAAATTGTGTAGTTACAACGACCAGATATGGTGCTGCTGGTCTAAATTTTATTAGAATAGTTTAAAAATGATGATTAAATCGATTTTGTTTAAATATCAATTTGCTTATGTTTAATATTGGTTATGGGCTGGAAGAAAAAATTAATCTTGGCTTTTTGTCTCTTTATTTTAAAAGATCTGTTTTTAAATAAATTTTTAGATTTTTTTTTCTAAAAAAATTTTTTGTTGCTACTCAAAGATTTTTATTTAATGTTGTGACAATTTTTTATTTATAATATCACATATAAAAAGCAATTGTTTATTATGATTAATTTTTTTCTTCTCTAAAACAAGAATTTAAATCATGTAAGAATTTAAGTGTGATCAAATTTTATATTTTTACCTTTTCCAATCATTACCAAAGGCTACAGACAAGATATGTGATTAATAATTGAACTTCTTGATAAAAATTTAACTCGAATAGTTAGCTTGATAACTTATAATTGAAGCTTGATTGGCAATTTGAAGTTTATGATCAATTTTTGATGCTCAAAATGATCAAATCAAACTAAAACTATCACATAAATTGTTATTTCTTAATAGAAATAATGCAGAGATACATTTTTGGATTTTACATACTTAGTAAAATAAAAATATAAACTCTGCAATATCAAAATGCACATTGCAGAGTGCACACCATCTAAATTATACTATTTTAAGGAGATAATTTTTTGCAGACTTTTGCAGATTTTACCTTAAGATATAACAAAGTATGTTAAAACCAAAAATATACCTCTGCACTAATTATATTAAATAATTACAATTTTTTTAATAATTTTAGTTTGATAATGTTGATTGTGTTTTTATGGAAAGTCTTATCAAATATTAAAGATGTTGTATAACTTGATGGAATTGTAAATTTTTCTAAATTCTATTCAAAAATTGCTGATCTTTTCGATAGAAAATTTTTTTGAAGCGACTTGGATCAAATTTTACTTTGTAACAAATTGTGATTAAAGTTGTAACACAAAATAAACAAATAAAAATTTTATCTAAATAGCTTTCAGAAATTTTTACTAGGAAAAAAAACAATAATTTTGTATAATATTTTAAAAAATTCAAAAAACTTAAACTGGCCAACAAAAAAGCGAAGTTTCACATCATTAATGATGTTATTTTTACCTCCTTGAATTCAATGATATTATTAGGAGGATCATCGAATATCTTTAACCCCTGTTGCCTATAGATGATATTTCACAAAAATTATTTACGCATAAAATTAATTTTTTTAAGATCTTTATGTTCTAAAGGTGAAAAAAAATCTATATTTTACTAAAATCCTAAAAATTTAGACTTTTGCTATAATATGCCTTCAAAACTTTTTAAAATTTTCTTATATTAGCTTTGATAGCACGTTCACAGTCATTGAAAATAGACGTGAAAAATAAATATCAAAATAATTGTTGCAGTTTCGTTTGCGCCAAGATCAGATTCTATAAGTTTAGTTTTTATTTTTGCCAAATTTGTGGGAAAAGTCAATTGTGTGGCACTCGGACCATTTTTCTTTATTAATAATTAACATAAACTATTTTAATCTTCATGATAAAATTCCAATTTTAATGAATTGTTATTTTAAAAAAAGACATTTTAATTTTTATAACTGTAATTCAAGGTTTTAATACTAATCTTAATGATTTTATTTTTACTAATAATATGTTAAAATTTCTTATTTGATTTATAATATTTGTTAGCAACTAAATTCCTGATTTAGCTCAATTCTAAAAATCTTTCTTAAAAAAAAAAACTTAGTATAAAATTTTTAGTTTTTCATCTGAAATAAACTTTTTTACCGATTTTAACCAAAAGTAAGTGCTGTACATGGACAAATTTCAGCCTTAATAAAAAATAATTGTCAAACTGATTATGAATTGTCCATAAAATTGTTTTTTTTTTTGCATTATGGTGGTTTCTTTCGATTTCAATGTCATCGCATTTGCTAAATAGTTCTGGTTCATTTGATTATTTTTTGATTTTAAGACATTTTCATTTTGAATCATTTTTGTTCAGTTTAAATTAAAATAAATAAAGAATCGTGAATTTATCAAGCAATAAAAGTCTAACCACGGATAAAATTTTTTAGTACAATTAAGGAAAACAATTTTTTGATACTCTATTTTAATAGTGATGTTATCAGAAATTTAGATTTAAAAAAAATACCATTAAAAAAAGGCCTTTTTTTAAATAAAAAAAAATTATTGCTCAATCAACCATACTAAAAAATAACCAACTGTCAAGTTTTAATGTGTAACTATAAAATTTTTTTAGCATTTTGTAGACAAAAAATTCGGTTCATAAAATTTTGTTTCTTAAAAATTATTTTATCCATTTATAATGAATTGTTATAATAATTGATAATACTATTTAAAATTTGATCATACACTTCAATGTGAATTTTTAATCAAAAAATTTAAGTGTTATGTAAGTTCTTATACTAAAACACTCAGATATTTTCAAAACCCTATTCGATGAAAAGTAGATAAGCAAAAAATTATGCGTTCAAATTTTTTTCTTCATGTAAGAAATAATTTTTGATTGCGAAGATGATTCATAAATAAATTAAGTATAATTAATAATTAAAATATTTTTTTTGGGCTTTATTAAAATATTTAATCTAAAGTAAAAAAGATTCTTTAATTTCTAAATTACTAATCTCACTTTTAAGCATATTGAAACAAAAACATATTTAGATTAAAATTTTTAATAATAATATTAATTAAAAAAAAGAAAATTAATAAAATTAAATAATCATTGTTATTTTTAGTTTTTTTTTATTTAATCAATGACTTTTAAAAATGACTGATTTAGACAAAGTTGAACTAATATTTTTTAAAGATATCTTACTTTTTTATTGAATGAATTGTAAATATTTAAATTTTGGAGATAGAAAAATTTGTGCAAGAAAAAGGGACCTATTTTAATTTTTAATTTGGCAAAATTTACAATAAATAGAAAATGCGGGTAAAAGACATATCATATTTTTAATTAATTGATTCAAGAATAGATTAAATTTTTTCACTTTTGAAGATATTTTTATAAATTGATTTTTATGAAATTTTTTAAAATAATTTATTTAAAATTTTTTTAAGAGTAAATAGATTTTAAAACAAGAATATTGGTTGAACTTTTTTTATTTATCTTGATTTATAGAAATAAAATTTTTGACTTTAAATTTTTTTTTGACAGGTTTCTCGATAATATTTATTAAACCAAGTTAACTTTGTGATTTTTTAATACTTGATCTTCGGAATACAATCAGAATTTCATTATAGACTAAGGCTTTAAGTCAAAATATATATTTGAAGTGATTTTATTTGATTAAAAAATTCTTAAATAATTTCTTTAGAAAATATTCATTTAGTAATATCCATTTTAAATTTTTTCAGTAAACAAAAAAAACAAATTAATGTGAATTGAATAGTTTACTTTTTTTTGCTAACATCAAAATTTACCGATAAAAGTGACTAACTTTTATTGAAATGGTTAAAATAATTTTTGTTTGAAATATAAAATAAAATTTTTTTATCTTTTTATTCCAAAATTCAAGATAATTTTGATTGAGAAACAATTTTTAATCTTTAACTCAGAGCTTAAATTTTTTTCTATCAGCTTCTGAGTTAATTAAATGTCAGCACCATGTTATCTTAAAATTATCTGTGTTATCACGCAAATAAATTTCTTTAAAAAATAATTTCAAATTATCAATTGAACATTAAAAAATAAAAGTCTAATTATTTTAGTTAAATTCACTAAAACTTCCTTGTTAATAAATAATAAAAATTAGAAAATTTTTTTTAAAATTAATTAGTTATTAATTTTTTATTATTCGGGATCTTTATTTTTTCAATGTAATTTTGATGGAAAAAAAAACTTAATAAATTGAAATAATTTTATTACTCTTTAATTCAGCAAGCAAAATGAGCCGCATTATTTATCATTTATATTCTAAATAAAAAAAGCATTTTAAGATTGTAAACAAGTCAATAAGTAAAGTTACTCGTGAACAGTTTTATCATAAATGATAAAATCTTTGCTCTTTTTATATTAATTAAACAGCCGTTTGAAAATCTTATTTAAATGCAATGGAAAAAAAAAACAATTCCAAAAATTAATTAAAATAATATTTTTTGTTTTTTTTTAGATTTTTTGAATAGAATTTTTTTCCTATCAATGTGAAAATTTAGAGCTAGAGAATAATTTTACGATTCTGATATTTTCAAAATTAAGAATTTTTAAATTTGGTATTTAAAATTTATGGCATGTCAAAGTAAATTAATGATAGAATAAAAAAAATCTTTTGTTGATATTTAAAACAAGTTTGTAGTCTAAAATCGAATGATTTTAACTTTTTTTCTTATCGAGTATAAAGCAGCGATAAACTCTATTTAAATCTCGTGCTATAAAGATATAAATACTAATGGGGTGATTTTTAATTTAATTTCCCAGTTTTATTTCGAGTAAATCACTTTAACTTCGAAAAAGATCTAAACCAATTTTTGACCATCAATAATCAAATTTTGGCTCTAAAAAAAAAAGCAAAGCAAAAAATTTTTTATGATAATTTAAAACTTTATTTTTATCGCTTCAATTTTTAATTAAATTCATCTTTTAGCTTTATTAGAAAAAAAATAAATAAAACTATTTGAGCATTAAGAACTGGATGAAGTAGTTATTTGGTTTTTATAAAATAGAAAGGAATGAAATCTTTAATTTAAATAAGAGAAAATTTCGACAAAATGGCTTCGATAAATTTGAACAACAATTTAATTGTCTCATCCATCAACAACAACTACAAATTTGCCTTTTTTGGACTTTTGCTGGTCATTTACTTCGCCTGGATGGACATAGCATTGTTTATCAATCTACAAAGATGGACAGCACCAAGCACAACAGAGAACAAAACAATCAAATACACTTACACAGAAACATTTAGCACATTTAAACCTCTTTCTGTCAAATTGATAATGGTTGACCATGGCACGCACTATGTCCACGACATATTGGCACGATTTGCAGAAGACAATCTTCATTTTAGTTCCATATTTCCATGGGTCACCGCCAATCTAGTCAGCTATGCCGGTCTCTTGGCGGCGCTGATCGGCAGTCGTCTGATAATATCAGATAAGCCAATGCATTTCAGAATTGGTGCCATTTTGTTCGAGCTGAGAAATCTCGCTGACTCGTTGGATGGTGTTGTTTATAGGTCCCGGAAGAGGCAGCAAGACTTGGGCCGAATTGGCGTCTATCAGTCAAACTATGGCTCCTATGGCTACAATGTTGACGTCATTTGTGATGGACTTGCAGGATTATTTTTATGCATTGCCATTTTGATCAAATTTCTTAGGCATTTACCTTCAAAATGTAAGAAAAAAAATTTTAAATAAATTTTTTTTATTTTTTTTTTATTCTAGACCCGGCTAACATTTTAATCCGAAGACCTAGGTCGAGAAATTCTAGATCTAACAGTGGTGAAATGACTTATGAGCTGGTAGAAATGGACTATCCGACAGAAAGTAGTCTGGAATAAAGATTAATTTTTTTTTCTATTAGTTTATTAATTTAGATTCATTGGAAAGAACCAAGAGTGAAGAGTATTCACAAAGAAGACATGTTTCTTCTTTCCAAGTGAAGCTAATAGTGATCTCGTTTGGTTTTAGGCTTTTGTTCACCGGTCTTATATGGGATCATTTTGTGCACAAATACCACGATTTATTGATGGTTTTTTCCAATAATCCCAATGTACGCAAAATGCAGGAGCAAACATTTAAATCAATTGGTATGTGGCTGATAATGTGGTTCTGGCGACTGGGAAATGCATGTGCCATGCTCGAACATTTGTCTGTCACTATTTTTTTTGGCAAACTCTGGGACTATTTGGTGTTTACCAACTACATTGGATGGATATATTTAATTGTACTCAGTCTTTTGACGCAAATACACTATATCGAATTGTATGAGTCATTCAATACATTTGCAGCTTTATCTTGAATATTTACAATTTCTGATAATTTGTTCAGTATCAAATTTTTTTTTAAATTTTTTCAAGTTCCTTTATTTTGGCTTTTTTTTTAAGTTAATTTGTTCCGATTGAGTTTTTGATGAAAAAATTTATATTTTTGTCTGTATATTTATCACAAGAAAATTTATTTTGTTTGAAATAAAATTTTGCCATATTTATTTAATAAGTATTTATTTTCTTTTTAGTGCTTTTTAAAAATTTGGACTAATTATTTGGAATTAATTCAAAAAATTCAAATATGAATATCAAAACGGATGTGTTGAAAAATTTTTTTGAAATACCATGAGCAGTGGTGCTGGTAAAATTCTATGATAAAATGGACAAATTTTTTAGATGATGAATTAGGTTAATAGGCTGATACAATTTTTGAACCATTGTAAGGACAAAAAAAATTTTGTTTAGGCGTAATTTGATTTAAATATTTTTTTTTTCAAATCTTTTAGTTGATCTTAAACTGAATGAATTAAAAAAATTATTAATAAGATAACTCATTAAAATTAGAAAAATTACCAAACAAAGTTTGGCATTGTGAATTTTGGAACAAAGAACAAAAATCTTAAAATGAAATAACTTTTTTGCTATGAGTTCAAAAATTGTTCTGCAAAATGTGTCAGCTGATACAAACTTTGTACTCCCCAAATCAAGTCTCTGCAATAACTCTGCAATTTAATTTTAATGATTTCCTAATGCATCTAGTACTTTGCACACTTGCAGAGTTTTTGCAGAGACTAAATTTGGGTGGTACAAAGTTTGTATCAGCTGATAAATTTCGCAGAACAATTTTTAGACTAATAGTTAAAAAGTTATTTCATTTTGAGATTTTTGTTTTTGCTCTTTGTTCCAAAATTCACAATGCCACCAAGTTTTCTTTTTTTTTTTAATGATCCAAAAAGAAAAAGCAAAAATTCGTTTAGAAATTTCTGTGATATTATGTTAGATTTAAGCTTCAAATTTAAGCAATTTTTTCGCTTAGATTGGAATTTTTCAATTAAATTTTTTAGCGAAAGATGTCAATAGATATAAATTGACTGTTTAAATTTCGAAAAAATAATTATTATTATTATTAATCTAAACTATTAATTCTTAGTAATTAAAAAAAAATCAATTTTTTTTACAAGTTAAATTAATTTAAATTGTATGAGAACATAAAAATAGAATATTAATAATTTATTTAACAAATTATCTTTTTTTTAAATTTGAACTTAAAAAAATAATCTAATTATTTTTTCATAGAAAATTATGATAATTTTAACAAATGGATATAAAAAATGATAATCATTGATGTGCTCGCATTTTTTAAAACAGATTTACTTAACAAAAAGTTAAACTTTGAGCATGAACCTAAAGTTTAATTTGACAAATCATTTGACTAAAAATCGATTGATACTTCTGATGCTGATATCGATATATTTATTATTAAAATTAATCACTTAAACAGAATTAAGTTTTCATTTAGAAATAATTTTAGGCTAAATAAAAATGGCATAGTTTTTCGTTAGTAGATAATTGTTTTTTTCAGAAGATAATTTTATTTTAAAAAAAAGATAAATGTTTTTGTTAGTAGATTTTCACCTTTTTCGGTAGATAATTATTTTGTTACGAAGATAATTGTTTTGTTAAGTAGATAATTTTTTTTATGTGTTAGATTAACTAATTATACTTAATTAGCACTTAATAAGTGTTTCTTATTAATTAAAAAGTTTCGTTCATTAATAAAAATAAGTTTTCTTAATTAATTGTACTCTAAAACAAGTATAAAAATCGATATCTATAAACAAAAAACTTATCATTAATTAACAAATTAAAAATATGGAAATATCTGAATCATCTACTACTTCAATTCTCGCGGTAAATAACTCGCAAGAAAATAATGGTGACGATACAGATAATGACGTTGAAGAAATTGTTTCAAGTAAACGTGGAAATGCAAAGGTATATGATGACTATGCAACTTATACCATCAATTTATTAATCAAAGTTCGGCTACAAATTTGATTGATAACGAAAATCTACAAAGACCGGTTCTTAGTTCAATATCAATCCAAAACGAACAAATAAATGAAAATCATTGTATATTTGTTTCAAATGGTATAGCATCATCAAATAACGATCAAGTTATAGTTACACAAGCTCCTGTTGAATCCACTTCAAATAATTTTAGAGCCCCTGAAAAACGTGGACGTGGAAGACCTAAAAAAAACAAGGAAAATGATGCCAATTTAATTACAGAAAATCAAACAAATGATGAAAATTCAAATCAAAGTGCTAGATTATCAAAGAGAAGAAAACCGTAATAAACGGAATTAATTTTTTTTATTTTTTTCTTAATTAATTTTTTTTTCTTAATCAATTTTTTTTTTTTTATCTATTATAAAAAAATTATTATATATGATAAAAAACATTTATCTTTTTCTTTGTATTTTTTTATCTTTTAAAAAAAAATAAAATATCTTCTGGAAAAAATAAATATCTACTGACTAAAAATAGTCTCAAATAAAAATTTCATTCTTTACAATCTAATTTATTGTCAAAAATTACTAATTCTTAATATTTAAGGAGCTAACTCTTTTTTTATCACCAAAAAATACTTTGAATAAAATATTTTTATCTGTTCTAAAAATTTAAGTTAAAAATTATTTAAATATTTTTTTAGTTTTTAATAATAAAAATTGTACAAACAATATTTTTTTAAACAAATTTGAGAATTTTTGTGATTTCTTTTTGATTTAGACTTGGTCTAACAATTACTTTGTCAACAAAGAATTTATTCTATATTATTTTTAAATGGGAGAACAATCGTTCAGTGGCAATTTGATATATTCAGTAAATACACTTGAAATAAAATTAAAAATTAAAAAAAATCTGAGAAAATTTAACTTTTTTTTTACTTAATTTATAGAAGACTGCGAATTAATCAATGCTTTTAAATTTCCAAATTGTAACTGAAGAAAAATAAAATAATTAAATAAAACTTCAAGGAAGATTGTAAAGAGGGATAAAAAACAATTCTGAGAGTCCTAGCCATTAAATCAATTCTTTAATAAAACTTACCAACCATTTACTATTTGTTTTAGATACATAATCTAAAAATCAGATTTATACTCACCATTTATAAGAAATTAAAATCAGAACTTGACCAAAGCAGATCACGCTGTAGCTAAATAAAAAATAAAAAATTTATCAATTATTTTATAGAGTTTCCAGTCTTAGAGAGATTGAAATGAGAAAATTTCCAGGTCATTTCATCATTTGAAGTATTTTTTATTTGGATTAAAGTTTTCAGATTTAAATTATAAAAAAAAAAAATTTTATTACAAAAAGTTTAACATCAAACTATTTTATTTATTTTATTTATTTGTTTTCTGTTAACATCAAACTATTTATTTTCTTATATTTTATACCATTATTTAAAAATATTTAATTGACACAACAACACAACATTCCACAACTTTTTTCTTTTAATTTAAAAATTGGAATTTCAAAAATATCATCAATTAATTAATAAATAATTAAATGTAATTCTAAAATTTTTTTAAAAGAATCTGTGCAGAAGAAAATAGAGGAAATTTAACATAAACTTCATACAGTCATTTGGCAATTAAAGAGATTAGAATTATCTTCTATGAAAAAAAGTGTTAAATATAAACAAAGACGAAACCAATAGGTTTATTCAGGATTTTGCCAAGATAGTATCAAAATAACATGATAAGCTGGAAAAAGATGTTTAATTTAAAGGCTTTTTTAATCAATTTTTTTATTAGTAAATAATTAAACTTAATATAATTTTTTTTCATAAATTTTTTAACAGGAAAAATTTGATTTTTTAGATAAGAATTAATAATATTTTTAAATTTTGTTATACAATGTCAAAATCTTTTAAGCTTTATTTTAACTTAATTAATATGAAAGTTTTCATTTAAAATATTTTTAAGAGCTATATCAATTAAAGAAGAAATAAATATTAAATGTTAAAAAGAATTAGACTGTCCAAATAAATATTTTTTCACATTTTTTTGATATTTCTATTGATTTTTTTATTTCTTCTAATTTTTGTTTCTCAATTAACCTTGGCTCGAAAAGAAACTTGGTTTACTTAAAATTTTTTAGATTAGTTCTTTTAAGCCATCACAATTAGAATTAAAATTTGTAATCAAAGTTTTCAAGTATAAGCTTTTAGATTAATCAATCATGGATCAATAAGAAAAATTATTTTAGAATTAATATTTTTTGTATGCAAAAATATTTTAACTACAGTGGGTATTTTAAAAAAGACACGATCATAGTCGCGACCTAAAGCTGTACCATTAGCGGCGCGTAAAAATTGATCTCAACTTAAAAAAAAATCAATCTTTCAATTAGAAAAAAAATTGTTGATAAATTTGATTTTGGCGAAGAAAAAAATTTTATAATCAAATTTTCAATTAAGAAAAAGATTCTTGCTAAAATTAAAAAAAAAAAAAACTAACTTCGTATAAAATTATAAATCTAAAATTAAGCCAAACTATTATTTGATTCTTTTTTGATACTTAGAAATCTAAATAAATGGAGTTAAAGTTACAAATTTTTAAATTAACAAAAAATCTTATGCAAAATGAAAGCCAATTATTTTATTATCTATCAAATTTTTACAATTTTAACCTTCAATTTTAATTGTGAAGAAGCAAGGTACCTTACTGGTCATTTAGAAAAAGTATTTTCAATTGCAGTACTCAAAAATGGCGATTTAGCAAGTGGATCAGAAGATCGAACAATTAGAATTTGGAATACAAATAATGGAAGCTTAAAAATGACTTTAAGTGGTCATTTAGGTCAAGTTTTGTCACTAGCAGTACTTTACAATGGTGACTTGGCAAGTGGATCAGCAGATAAAACAATTAAAATTTGGAATACAAATAATGGTGTTTTAAAGATGACTCTGAATGCTCATTCTGATTGGATTTGGTCCCTTGCAGTGCTAAAAAATGGTGACTTGGCAAGCGGCTCAAGAGATAAAGATATTAAAATTTGGGATATAAATAATAAAAGCTTAAAAACTACTTTGAGTGGTCACTCAGATGAAGTTTTCTCACTAGTAGTTCTTAACAATGGCCATTTAGTGAGTGGATCAAGAGATAAAACAATTAAAATTTGGAATTTAGATAATGGAAGCATAAAATTCACTCTAAATGGTCATGCAAATTGGATCAAGTCACTTGCAGCACTAAAAAATGGCGATTTGGCAAGTGTATCAAATGATGAGATTATTAATGTTTGGGACACAAATGATGGTAGTTTAAAAAAGACTTTCGGTCGCCATAATCTAAACGAGTCCAATATGCAATTTTGCAAGCTTGCAGTGCTCAATAATGGCGACTTGGCAAGTGGGTACTTTGAAAAAATTAAAATTTGGAATGCAAATGATGGAAGCTTAAAAAAGACCATGACCGATCATGGAAGACTAATTCAATCACTTGCAGTTCTTTACAATGGTGGTTTGGCTGCCGGAAATGATGATGGATCAATTAGAATTTGGAATATGAGTTTAATTTTTGGAAAGATAGAAAACAAGGAAAAGACAAAATCTGATGTCAAAGTCAAAAAAGGAATAAAGTCTAGATCATTAAATTCCAAGAAACCAGAGAAAGTCAACGAAGGCAATAAGTGTAATTTTAATGGTTCTGTAGCCAATAAAGATGATTGCCAAGGTAAATTTAGGTAAAAATTAAAAGAAAATAAGAAAAAATAAAATATAGTTGTATCGAAAGGTTATTCTTTAAGTAATATTGAAAGAGATAAAAAAGAATTTTGTAGCTCAAGATCAAACGGCTCTTATCCAATATTTGAAAATGGTTGTGCCGAATTCATTAAGTGTGAAAATTCAAAAATAGTCAAGAAAAGCCAATGTCCCAATGGACTCAAGTTTAATATGATTTCTATAAAATGTGATAATGCATCGAACATTCCACCACCTTGCGGCACTAAAATTGCCTCTGATCAAGAACGTGAAACAGAATTCAACTTCACTATCATTTTTGGTCTTATATCGTTATCTATGTGTCTTATTACTAGTCTCACAATCTTAATTTGTCTTTTTGTCTTAACTTGTCAAAATCGAATTTAATAATATTATTTTTTTTATGTTTTATTACAAAAAGCAAATTTAAGTCAAAAATAAAGAGCAAAAAATTATTAAAAATAGAAAATATCTTGACAATTTGAGTTTAATCATTTATTTTACCTTTATTTATTCTTTTAAATTTTGGCAACTTGAAGTTCATGATCATGATCAAATGATCAAAATTCAATAGATTATAAACTTAATAAAAATAATCAAATTAGCTTTTTTTAATATTTTTTAAATTAAACATAAGATGTTTATTATTTTAATAGAAAAAAACAAGTTTTTTTTTTCTGATTAATCTTTAATTGATTTTTCTTAAATCTTTATTTGAAAAATTATAAAGAAAAATTTATAATCCATATTTAGGTATCCAAATTATGGCTTTAAATGATATTTTGATTCTAATAAAAATATATTACGGCGAAACAATCTTAAATTTTTTGTTGCAAAATTTCAAATTATTGATTAATATTTTATTTAATTTTAGATGTATTTTCTATGTAGGCATAGATTAAATAAATAATGTTTAATAAAATTTATTAAAAAATGGAAAAAAAATACCTTTTTAAGTAGTTTTTAAAAATTTTCACATTCGATAAACTCCGATTTTTTATCAAATAAATAAATTTGTATCTAAAATTCATTATTCTTAACCAA
The DNA here is from genome assembly GCA_025491095.1 of Brachionus asplanchnoidis. NCBI lineage: Eukaryota > Metazoa > Rotifera > Eurotatoria > Ploima > Brachionidae > Brachionus > Brachionus asplanchnoidis. Next base: position 661,673 of record JAILYF010000016.1, read on the forward strand.
ATGAATTAAATCAACAACCAAATTATAAACAACTCTAACAAATAATTAACGATGTTAGTGTTTTTAGTTTAATTCAATAGTTTAAGAAAAAAGTTAATTATAATCATGGTGATATAAAAATGCAGACAAAGTATTAATTTAAGTTTTTATTTTGGTTTTAACCTTTAAAATTCGGCAAATTGAAGTTTTAGATCAAGATCAAAAGATCAAAATTTAAATTGAAATATTTTTTTTAATAATTGAGAAAAAACAATTTTTTTCCAGAGCAATTAGTTGACATATCACGTCAAGTTTATTTTCATATTTAAAATTTTAAAATGTCCCTTTTTATTGAATTTTAATAGGTTTAAATATTTTAATTGATTTAATGAAAATTTACTTTTACAGACAAAAAAATTTGGTGTTTTAAAATTTTTAATTTATTTAAGTTGGAAAATAAAATTATTTCAGTTTAAATGAATGAAAATAAAAGTTAAAAATTTGAATTTGTGAATAAACTTAACCTAAATTATTTAAATTATTGATTGTTATTGTTAAATAAATAAAAGACCAATCATTTTGTTGTTAATTTGATAATGAATCATTATTAGAATAACATGTCTAGTAATTTTTATTATTTATTTCTTAAAAATTATCAAAATCATTAGATTTAATAAGTTTTAAAAATTTAAATGATCGTTTTGATCTTAAAATTTGATCTGAAACTTCAATTTGTCTAAAATTCAAACCAAAGAATAAACCTTACAAGATAAAGAATTACTAATGTCGAAATAACTTTAAAAAAAATTTTGAAAGCTTAGGTCATGAATATAAATTTTAAGAGGTATTTTTGAGATTAACATTATTACTGAAAAATACTGCGGCTATGCTGGTAAAAACTAAAAAGTGCTAATGAATAGTGTTAGCACGTATACTTTTTATAATAGCTTTCATATAGCTGTAATTGGAGTTTTCCATACTTTGGGAATTCTAACTGGTTCAAGACTTAAGTTAATAAAATGAATTGAATCTTTGAGATAACCAATTTTTTATTTTGATCAAATATTTAAGCTGCATCATCGATCAACTTATATATCTCGACTTTTATTCTAAAGGGTTTATTTATTTAAGTGAATTCAGCCTAATAGGCACAAAAAAAAGGGAATAGAATAGAAAAAGAATAGAAAAATGATTTATTTTTATTAGAAAAAAACTTGTTAAATTTATATTTTATGAAAAAAGAATTTAACGAGGAAAGACTTTTTTGCTTAATGTCATAATATTGGATTATCAAATCTTCAATTTTAAAGCAGCATCTTATTAAAAAAATTATGATGAAAACTAAATTTGAACAAAATTATAAAAATTATAAGCCTTACTATTTAATTTTTCTAAGATGCTTAGTAATCTAAATAAATGTAATTTAACTCACAAATTTCTAAGTTAATAAATAATTCTTATCCCAAATGGAAGTGAATTTTATTATCTTTTATCAAATTTTTACAATCTTGACCTTCAATTGTTATTGTGAAGCAGAAAGGATCTTTTTAGGTCATTCAAGAAAAGAAAAGTCACTCGTAGCATTAAACAACAGATTCTCAAGGAGATCAAATGATCGTCCTATTAATATTGAAAGTGAAATTTTAAAATTGACTTTGAGGCATTATTCATCTTCATATATTCAGACGGTTAATTGTCTTGCAGGGCTAAAAAATGGCGACTTAGCAAGTGGATCTATTGATGGAACAATTAAAATTTGGAATACAAATAATGGAAGCTTAAAAATGACTTTAAGTGGTCATTTAGATCAAGTTTTGTCACTCGCAGTACTTAACAATGGTGACTTGGCAAGTGGATCAGCAGATAATACGATCAAAATTTGGAATACAAATAATGGTCTTTCAAAGCTTACTCTGTATGCACATTCTAGTTTGATTTTTTCCCTTGCCTTGCTCAAAAATGGTGACTTGGCAAGTGGATCAGCAGATAAAACAATCAAAATTTGGAATACAAATGATGGAATTGTAAAAATGAATATAAATACTAGTTCTGAATGGACTCAGCACCTTGCAGCGCTCAAAAATGGTGACTTAGTTAGCACAATAGATAATATAATAAAAATTTGGAATTCAGATAATGGAAGATTAAAGAAGACTTTGAGTGGTCATTCAGGCGCCATTAGGTCACTTGCAATACTTCATAATGGTGACTTGGCAAGTGGATCTGGTGATGATACAATTAAAATTTGGAATACAGATGATGGAATTATAAGAATGAATATAAATTCTAGTTTTGGAATGTTTGGTTCCCTTGTAGTGCTCAAAAATGGTGATTTAGCAAGCGTAATCAACTATGACACAATAAAAATTTGGAATACAAATGATGGAAGCCTAAAAAAGACGCTTACAGATCCAGTTAATAAAAGAATTATTAAATCACTTGCAGTTCTTTACAATGGTAATTTAGCTGGTGGATATATAGATGGTTCAATTAGAATTTGGAATATGGGTTTAATTTTTGTAGGTACAGAGGACAAGGAAAAGACAAAATCTTATACCAAAGGCATAAATGAAGAAAAGTCCAACTCATCTAATTCCAAAGAATCAGAGAGAATCGAATTAGGAGACAATGAGTGTGATTTTAATGGCTCTGTACCCAATAAAGACGATTGCCAAGGTAGGCTTAGGTAGAAATTAATAAAAATTAAAAAAAATAAGATAAAGTTGTATCGAAAGGTTATTATTTTTGCAAGGGTAATAAAATAAAAAAAATACAGTGTACTGATAAAAATCTATTTGATGATAAGTCTAAAACGTGTAAAGAATTTAAAGATGTGTTTTGTGGGAATCGTTCTTTCAGTAATGAGGAAAAAGATGAAAAAGATTTGTGTAGTTCAAGACCAAATGGCTCTTATCCAAATTTCGAGAATGGTTGTGCGGAATATTTTAAGTGTGAAAATTCAAAAACAGTCAAGAAAAGCCAATGTCCCAATGGACTCAAGTTTAATATGATTTCTATAAGATGTGATCATGAATCGAATATTCTACCACCTTGCGGTACCAATATTATCTCTAAGGATGCACATAAAACAAAATTAAACTTCACCATCTTGTTTAGTCTAATAACGTTTATTATATGTCTTTTTACTAGTTTTATAGTATTATCTTGTCTTATAGTCTTAACTTGTCAAAATCGAATTTAATAATATTAATTTTTTGTGTTTTATTAATATTTAATATAATAAAATAAATAAATTTTTTTCAAAAATTTAACATGGTTGTAGTTGGCAAAAAATCAAAACCCGTTCACCATGTTTAAAGATATGTATACGAGAATGAGTGGTGCTTCTAATTTAATATAAGAAGTATAGAATAAGACTTAACAACAGTCTTACTCTTACTATTTAAAATAAGGTGTTGCTCCTTTATTTCAATTGAATAAAGCGCTAATTTTTATTTTTGAGATATTTTCCTTAGAATCAGACTTTGAATTTATTTCAAAATTTGAATATTGAAATGAAAGAATTTAAATAATTTTGTTTATAATGCTAGAAAATTTGTATCATTTAACGTTAGAAAAAAAAATAATTATTATTTATTAAATTAATAATTTAAAATTTAGGTTAATAAAAATTTAATTTATTCAGTTTTTCAAATAAAAACTAAATCAAAATGCGTCAAAATGAGAAATCAAATTTTAAATATTTATAATTTTTATTTTATAATGAATTTCATTTATGGGCATTAAGTTCGTCTTTCAAAATATATGTATATATCGATATATGTATTTTCGAAAATGAGAACAAATATTTTATCCTTAGATTCAGCAAGCTTTCGTCATTTGATAAGTTCTAATATATGTTCTAAAGTTCTAATATTTTTGTTACCATTAAGAGTAAAATTTTTCTAAAAATAGGATATTAGAAAATATGTAAAACAAAATATATTTATAAAATTTGTAAAAATAAGCTATCTAAAAATAGCTTATTTAAAAAAGAAAAAAAAGGCAATTGGCTGTTATAGTGGGGCGTCTACGTGCGCCACTACTTGGAGACCCAAGTCTCCCACAGCATTTATACTACTACTACTACTACTACTATATTATTTTTTAATTTTTATTTAACAATTGTATTATTATTCTTTTAATATGACATTTAGTTTATTTTCTAAATTGATGAAAAAATATCAAAATAAATGACAAATGTTTAGATTAGATGAACTAATAGTTAAAAAAACTGAGAACATAAAATTTTCCTGTAAAAGATGAACCATAGTTCACCTAATCGACTAGATCCGAAATACTTTGCTTTTTTCTTTGAAAATTTTGATTTCAGTGATAATTGACGTCCGTTTGACGCATTTCAGTAAAGACTCAATTTATAAAAAAAAGGGAAAACAGAGAGTAGATGGTTTATTTGAAGGGTCTCATATCAAAAATCCAAAGTCAAAATTTATAAAAAAAAAACATAGTTTTTCACGCTTGCAATATTAACTTAAAAATATTTTTTTATTTGAAGCTGAAAAAAATATTTGAAACATCGCACTTTTTCAATGCTATTTCAACATTGGATACATTTTGTAACTCAAATACAAAAAATTAAACCAAATTGAAAATGAAGATTTTTTTAATTTTGCTGTTTCTTTGTAAAGATGTAATTTCAAGAATATAAAGAGGCAAATTTAATTATGAGATTAAGATCAATAGATCAAAATATAAATTGTAATATTGTTTTTAATTTTAGAGAAAAAATAAATATTTTCCAAAGCAATTACTTGACATATCATGTAAAGTTTATTTTCATATTTAAAATTAAAAATTATGTAACTTTAATAGGTTTAAATATTTTAATTGATTTTAAAGAAAACTTATTTTTAAAGACCCTAAAAATGTAATGTTTTAAATGTATGATTTATTTAAATGAAAAAATAAAATTATTTTTGCTTGAATGGATGAATATATATAAAAAATTTAAATTTGATTTTGTGAATTAACTTAACCTGAATTATTTAAATTATTAATTGTTTTTGTTAAATAAATTAGGAATAGATCATTTGATGTAAATTTGATAATAAACCAATGTTAGACAAATCATGTCTAGTTGTGTTTAGTATTTAATTCTTAAAAATTTTCAAAATCAATTCAATTGATAAATTAAGTTTTAAAATTTAAAAAAATCGCTTTGATCTTAAATTTGATCTGAAACTTACATTTGCCCAAAAATAAAGAGTAAAATTTTTTAAAATTTTATGCTTGATGTTATTTTTAGAAAAGTTAAAAATAAAAACTCTTATAACTTTGTAATTTTCTTTTATTAATTTATGGTATTTAAATAATTAAGGATTTAAAAAATTTAATAATCAAATCTTAGAAAGAGAATTAAAACTTAATTTACTTTACGCAATAAGATATTGAAAAGTATCTTAAAGCACAATTATATAGGTGATTGAAAAGTCATCTATCAGGTTACTGAAAAGTATCCCATTATAAAAAAAATTCTAATGATTCGTTCTTTGATTCTTAGGAACAAGGCGAAAGATTTGGTCACAAGATGACCAACTCGAGGATGCATGTCAATAATTTATTAAATAAAATAATTCAACAATTCATAAATTATGAATTTCAACTTATTTTTATGGAATATTCAACTCTAGTATTATTCGCATATTCGATTATTCAATTACAGGACTTTTCGCTCATTCAATTATTCGATTATTCAACTACATGACTTTTAGATTATCCGATTATTCAACCACAGCACTTTTCGCTTATTCGATTAATCAACTACAGGACTATTCGATTATTAAAATTAAATTCTTTTATTTCAATAATACGAAGCCCAAAACTGGGGCTTTGCCCCAGACCCTGTCCAACCCCCAGTTTGTTTTAACCCTAAAGAATTAACCCTAATTTGGCTTAGCTAAAGACCGTCGTCTTTAGCTAAGTCAAACAATGGTTTATTTTAGGTAAATTTTCTTTAACTAAAATTATATTAGAAATCATTTGAAAATTAGACAATCATTTATTATATTGATGGAATTTTTTTTTTCATTTTAAAAAAACGATTATGTCAGCATTCGAAAAATTCAAAAATTATATTTTCTATTAATCAAAAAATCATAAATTCGATTAGTTTAATAATCAAATAATCGAATAGTCCTATAGTTGAATAATCGAATTATTGAATTATTAGTAAATATAGAGTTTGTCCAAGATTGAACTCGAGCACAGCGTAGTCTAGTTTTTCCGTTAATTGAAAATTTTAGAAAAATAGGAATTGAAAAGTGTCAAAGTATCATAACCCCTTTTTCGATCGTACAACAATACAAGAAAATCAACAACCGAAGATTGATCAAAAACCACTTAACCATGACGGATCAGAAACCCACGCGACGCATTTCATTGGTTAAAGCAGTGTCCAGAATGGTCAGATCAAGCAAATTATAGTGGTAAGCTGGTCAAAAATCTTAAAAAAAATAAAAAAATTTTAATAATCATAAAATGAACGGGGACAAAGACACAGAATTGAAATCGAGTCCAATCAAGCTGAATTTGACATATCTATTTTATCTGCTCTGTAGAATGTTCAACATTGTTCTAAAAGAAGTGATTGATTAAGCAGAACTTCAAACGAAATTTTTAAAAGAAATTATATCTCAATATTCAAACTTCTAAAGAAAATAAAAGGCGACCACGCTAAATGATTTGGCTGAAAAAGTAAAAGAAATATTGAAAACAGGATTCATTATAGTTATGGACCGAACTGTATATTATATTCTAGGTTTAGAATGTTGGCTACCTAAAGAGCATAAAATACTCTCAATTCGATACTAGAAAGAAGTGATTTTAAGCTAACACGACCAAGTGTTTCAAGACATATCGAAATGGCTCAAAAACCAGCAAAAACAGTTGATTTTGCAAATAGTGATTTGATGAATATGTTCATGCAATGGAGTTACCAAAACAGAAATTTCAGATAAGAAGCACTTTGAGATTCAAGTCAAAATGTTACGTTATGGGTCGATTTGAATTACAAATACCTTGATAGACAGATGAAACAAGAGCAATTCAAGTAGATGATGCTCTCCAAAAGTTTTGACAAATGAAAAATGTGAAAGCAATTTATTCAAAAATAAAATAAAATCATATAAGAGATTTTAAACAAGACTGTGCAAGCGACATTCAGTGTGATTTTTATGATGAAAAACAACGACCAGATGATGCTGTAGAGAAATTTAATAACTTGCTTATTAGATATACAAAAAAGGTAAACGAACAAGAAAAACTTATTTTAGAAAAAGGACTAATAAATGTTTTCGTCTGAGGTCCAATACCAAGTTAAAAGAAAATATTGCTACAAATTCTTCGAATGATTTTGATGAATTAGTAAGAGTAGCTAAAAGAATCGAACAATGAGAAAGAGAGGAATAAGAGTCTACATCATTAGAGGCAATTTTCGAATATATTAGGACCAGACTTGTTTTTAATTCACAGTTTTAAGTCTAAGTCACAAAAATTCAAAATGTCTAGTCAAAATTATTACTTGACTTAATTTTTTTTTTTGACAAATTAATCAAATAAATTATTCTGAATTTCCATTTATGTACAGTAATTGTTATAGGAAAATTATATTTAATGGACGATCAAAAAAAATTGACTTGACTTGACTTAAGACTTGTGACTTAAAAACAAGTCTGATTAATACAGTATAAGAAGATAATACAAAAAAGAGTACGTTTCTATTATGTGACAAAGGAAATCATGAAACAGTTAATTGTTTAAGCTTAAGTTCACAAAATATTTGTCAACAATAACTAAAGACCGACACATAAACATGAAATCAAAGATATAAAAGAGCCATTACTAAACACAAAAGAATTTTGTTCATATTGTATGAAATCATACCTTACAAACGAAAATTGTAGGAATAGGCTAGATCTTTTTGCCAAATGTGGCATAGCTGGTCATTTTGCTAACGAATTTATTTTAACATGTAAAAACCGAGTCATGTGTAGGAGATGGCGAGGCAAATTATTTAACTCCCAAAATTTCAAATAAAGAGGAGAGTATTTAATCAAAAATAAAAATTTTATCGAAAAGAAATATTTAACTGACACTGAAATTTTTTACTGAAAATAAACATTTAATCGAAAATAATACTAAAAACCGCAAAAACCGGAAAAATTTACAAAAAGATATCGCTAATAATATTTATTCGACAAAATGTTCAACGTCAATCATGGCCAAAATTGAGAACGAGCAACAAGTAATTTTAATAGATACCGGAGCACAAACGTCTTTCATTAGCCATGAATATGAAAAATTAAGAATTTTTGCACGAAATAAAAAAATAAATCGCAAAAATTAGAAAACAACAAATGGTTCTCAATCAGAGGTGGCAGGTCAAGCAACCCTAAATTTTTAAATCGGTGACGCTAATATTTATTGAACATTCGTTATAAGTAAAAAAATTAGCACATGAAATCATTCTTGGAGTTGATATTTTAAAATCTTGCAAGTGTTTACTAGATTAAAAAAACGATAAATTAGTATCAGGAATTCAGAAATTTTAATTAGTACGAAAAAGCCGGAATCCGCACAATTAATATGTACGCTGAATGCGATTCCAATTGAACCTAATTCAAGACTAGGATACAAAGCGAAACTAAAATTATAAACTGAAATGTTTTAGAAGAACAGAAGTACAGACGATTCAGTGTGGTGGAAACCATCGCAGATGCTAGTGAGCAAGTTTCCATGAACCTTGAAAATATAGCACGCATCAAACAAATTATCCGAACTAATGAAATAAAGTGAATAATAAAAACTAATACTTTATTCAAAAATCAAGATTCTGATAACAAATAAAAAAGAGTTGCTTAATATAGTGTATGCACGGTCTCGCCTGCGCTTAATATGCACATCGTCTACTAATTCAGACGAGTGCATGCAACTGCACAGCGAACCGAGTACATACACAGTGATGTCCTCATCACATCTTCCCCCCCGCTTGAGCCGAAGGCTTTGCCTACTTCCGCGTCTGCATCTGGTGCGCGGGCCGTTCTGCTTTGCCCTGCTGCGCTTGGGCCTCGTCTTGGGACGTCCTCGGCTTCGAGCTGTCGACCGTCGCGGTCGGAACCTGCTGGACTGCCGGTGTCCCGTCTCCTGCTGCCTGCGTTGACTCCGCTTTCCTAGTCGTGCGCGTTGTCGTTTCCGTTGCCGTGCCTTCCCCCCCTCTCGAAGGTTTGGCTGATTTCAGGGAAACTGGCTGGGCGCACTGAAGCGGCGCGTTCAGGTCAAACGGTAATAGGCCTGATGGCCTCGGAACCGGCGGGCGCACGACCTCCGCGTACGGCCGAAATCTGGCGAGTTCTTCGTCGTTGTTGTTGCTGCTCCGTAACAACTTGAAGAACGACACGATGCGTGTCGTCAAGATGTGGTTATGCCGGTACACACTCACCATGCTGCCTTTCCGCTCCGTGATGACGTACGGCTCCTGGTCCCACTCAGGCGTAGTCTTGCATACTCGCTGATTCTCAGAAGTACAAGATCGCCCACTTTAAACTCGGACTGCTGCAAATACATGGGAGCGTTGTACTCGCGCGTCATCACCTCCTTGGCCTTGCGATCGTTCTCCTGCGCCAAACGATGCGCGTCCTAGCTGCCGCTGTGATCGCTGGCGGGAGCGCTGAGCTGCAGGATGCCCGACGTCCGGCTGTAGCCCATCATGAGCTGAGTGAGGGCTACCTTCGTGGTGGTATGAGGCGTCTCCCGGTACGCCCTCAGAAACTGTCGTAGAGAGACGTTCTTTTCTACTCCCTCAATAGTGGCTGTCCTCAGCACTTTCCCGAGCTTCTTCATGAAGCTCTCAGTTTCGGCGTTCGCACTGGGCCAGAATGGCGTAATCCGGCGATGCCGAAAGCCTAGCCGCTTTGCGAATGCCTCGAACGAGTGCGACTGGAATGGCGGTCCGTTGTCAGTTTTGTATACCAATGGCTTGCCTTGCTCCCAAACTGGGATCACAGTTTCGGTAGACACAGACCGGTGGACAATCGCCTAGCGCGAGTACTCGCAGTGGTTGACGAACCAGTACGAGCCGTCCGCCATAGGACCGAAAAAATCGCCACAAACGACTTGCCACGGTCCTTGGGGCATTGGTAACGCTACCATCGGCTCGTATGATCGCCGATCGGTGTTCGCCTGCCACGCTTGGCACCTCTTCACTCTGTCGTGGACCATCTCATCGATGCCCGGAAACCAGACGCGTGCTCGGACGAGAGCCTTCGTCTTCTCGATGCCCTGGTGTCCGGTGTGTGCCAGGTCTGCGACTCTGTCTCGCAGTGCTGCGGGCACGACGATGCGCTGATCTCTGAGGACGATGCCGCTCGTCGTGGCGTTGATCTCTTTCGCAACGTGTCGGTACGCCGAAAGATGCGATGGAAGCTGCGTTCGCACCTCTCTCCTGCACCAGACTAGCAGCCGTTGTAGCACGCTATCTGCCAGTGACGCAGCGGCGATCTCCTCGAGCGTGATCGCCTCCGGAACTGCTCTCCGCACGTGTTGATGTAGCGCTTCGTCTTATTCTCCTCGATCTCGGTCGTAAGACTTACCTTCGGATCCGGATGTCGCGAGAAGTAGTCCGCGATGTTGGACAAGCCAGGTCGGTGCTCGATCGAGTAGTCAAACTGGGCGAGCCGTAGGCCTCACCGTTCGATCCGAGCTGGCGGTCGCTTCGACAAGTCCCCGAAAATTATCTGCACCGCTCGGTTCTCCGTAACCAGCGTGTAGTGGGAACCGAACAGGTATAGCCAGTACCGTTCCGAGCCCCACACGGCGGCGAGCGCTTCCTTTTCGCACTGGCTGTACCTTCGCTCGACATCGGTGAGCGAACGGGATGCGAAGCACACGAATCTGCGGTCGCTGCGGTCGTTCGGGTTGACCTGCACCAGAATCGAGCTGAGTCGGACCGGGCTGGCGTCGACAATGACCTCCGTGAGCCATGTCTTGTCGAAGTAGACCATGCACTTCGAGCTAATCGAGGTTTTGAGCCTCTCGAAAGCCAGATGCTCGACAGCTTTCCACCTCTTCGCTGCGCCCTTCTTGGTGATCTGCCACAGAGGGTCGGTGACGGTGTTCAGATCCGGAATGAATCTGGCGCTGAACTGCACCACGCCCAAGAAGCTCTGCAGGGCCTTGACGCCCCCGGGGCTCTGGCTTCGCGAAGCGCGCGACATCTGTCCTCGGTCGGGGCTATGCCTTTACTCGAGAAGCGAAGGCCAAAGAACGTGAGTTCCGACTTGAAAAACTTGCACTTTCCAGGATGGGCTGTGAGTCCAGCCTCCTGAAGCCGCCTGATCACTCGCATGAGGTTCCGGTCGTTCTCGGCCTGGTCCCTCACGTAGACCAGAATGTCGTCGGTCTTGTTCAACTGACCTTCGCATCCTGGAAGGATGTCGCGAAGGCCCTCCGTCGCAACATACCCGACGTGAATCTCGTTGGCATCCAGATATAGCTTGGAGCCCTCCAGCCACGCCTCCTAGCGCGGTCCTAGCGTGCCTGCTTCGCCCGCCGCGTACTTGAAGGTCTCAAGTTGACCGTATGTCGCTGACATTTTCCTCGTCGATGTCTTCATCACAACTATTACTCCTAATTGCATAATTTCTTCTTGTACAGTAACCAAATCTTTCGATAATCAACATGAGCTTATTAATTTCATTAAAGAAAGAGTTGAAACTAAGTTTTTTGGAAATATTATTTTGGTTAAGTAAGAAAACCGTGGAAACTAAGCAGTACAGTCAAAATAAACAATAAAAATTTAACTGACGATCAAAAACAGAGACTGAAAAAGCTAATTGACAATTATTGGCAACAGAGTTGTTCCTCAAGTCACGACTTGACTTTTTTTTTTTTTTTTGAGATTTTTTTTGGTGAATCTTACTCCTTGAGATGATTTTTTTTTTAACAACGAAATTAAAGAATAATCGATCACACAAGTTTTATTTTTTTTCTTAATTAATGTTTTTAATAAACTAAAAAATTTAATTTAAAATTCAAGATGTTTGAAATTACATCTAAATAGGGTTGTTATTTCAAGATTTTCTGCTGTTAATCTTGATCTATGCGGTCTGCTAATATAACCCGCACTGGAAAATAGTCTAAAAATCCATCAATTCCATATCTTTGTTAAAATCTAAATCTAAATAATTATTATATTCACATATAAATTTCTTTGCTTTTTTTTCGTTTGGGTCTATTTTCTTCGTCATACTAAAGTATCCAACAAATTTTCTAAGTTTTGTCGGAGATTTCAAAAGAGATTCCGTCAAAATACTTGAAGAATTCTCTGAAGCTAGAATTGCGAGCAGTCTGGTGATTCAATGACCTCTGTTAAATCACTGCAAGCTTGAGTTTAAATCACCTCTTGTGTTTCGTTATAAATCATTTCCCATTCTTCTCTTATTAAATCTCGAATATTTGATTTAAATTTGTCGATTAAATCAAACGATGAGTTTGTTGTTTCGAGCCAATTAAATTTGAATTCCGGATCAAGAAAACTTGCAATAAACCGTGAACTATCTGTAAAATTCCCACAAGCATTTGAGCCATTAACAGTAGAAAAAATCCCTCCAAACCGTTGTTCAAGTGCATTTTCCAAATCTTGAACAAATGCTCTTGACGTTTTGACGAAGTATTTCCCTCTTTCAAATGATTCTTTAACTGATGTAGACTTGGGGCTACACAGCTTAGCGTGGAAAAGCACTCACCTTTAATTAAGAGAGAATAGGTTTTAAAAACAAATAACCTAAATTTCTTAACATGTCACTAAAATAGAGTAACTAAAATAGAGTACTCTACTTTAGTGACATATTATTTGAAATTGAGCACTGTTTTTGAAAAAAATAAAAATATTTTATTAATGACATGTTATTAAATGTGAACAAATTTTAAAAATTTTAAAAATAGACTCAGCTTTTATGAAATTCCTTTAGAATTGGAAATTTAATTATTTTTTATATACGAATTTCATTAAAATCGGATATTTTTTTTTTAAAAAAGTTAACTATTTTCTTTTTTTAAGACTTTTAATATAAATTGAACATTGCGTTTTATAAAATCATTGCTCACTTTTTACTGACATGTCATTATTTAATTTAGTCACTTAATTCGGATAATTACTTTATAAGTGAATAAAATAATATAAAATTTAAAAAATACCTTGTAATAAATCAGTAACGAATTCGAATGGTTCAAGAATATTCACAAGATCAGCAACTTTGAGTATCTCAGTGTTAGAAAGATTTTAAATGATAAGCTTTTATTAAATTCAGCCCTTCATTTAGATCATTAACCTTTATCTTGCAGATAGCCCTCAAGGTTTTTAACTCGCTATTCCATCGTACTTCAATTGGTTTTGGAATCGATCTATAATTTTTTTCGGAAAATAAGTCTTTGAATTCCTTTTTTTGTCCGAATTTTCGAGTTATTTTGTGACACTTCGAGAGCAAATTTTTTGAAGCATTTCGAATTTTTCAAAGCACCCTTAACCACTAATTGTAGGGAATGTGCAAAACAACAAAGATGAAAATTTTGATATCTATCAGTAATGTTTTGTCTAAATGAAGCAAATTCGTTCTCGAATTCGGTAGTATCTTCACCTGACTCCAAATCTGAGTAATTTTCATCATCACTTGTCTCTAAGTCAGTTTAGTAGGTGCTGTTTCCTTGAACGCCGAGCTCGATTTCATTTTCATCAGAACTTCACCAATTTCACCAAAAAAAAAAGATTTTAAAATCAATAAACAGACTTTTTTTTTATTGATTTGAAGAATGCAGATTTGTAAATCAAATAAACAATTAGATTTTAATGTGAATTTGAAATTTTACTTTTAAATATTTAAATTTTAATTTTAACAAAATTTTTTTTATTAAAATAAAATTTAAATTGGTCGAAATTAATTTTGGTCACTTTTTGTTTAAAAAAAATTCAAAAAAACTCAATTTTTTTAATTTGTTATCTAGTAGAACAAAAATGGTTCTTCAAATAGTACAAAATTGTGCAAATCTCTACAAAAACTATGCAAAATAAACTCAATTCAATTTTATAGGAAAAAATTAAACCAAATTTAACTTTTTTTTTTTTCAGTTAATTTTTCCAGTCAAAAAATAACTAATTTGAGTTTCTAATAACCTAATAGTGTCGATTTTTAAACAGTGATGTCACCAACATTTGATTAGATCAACGAGATTAACGATAGTTTTAGCTGATTTTTTAAAAAATAAAAAAAAGTAACTTCAATAGACCATATTTGTAGATTATAATTCGTACCATGCTTAATCAACTGAGATATAACTTTTTTCTGTATACAATTATTTATTTACTTAATAGTTTTAAATTGCTTTAGCAAGCGAAGCCCGTAAAGTCTTGTCAAATAAAAAATATTTAATCGGAAATAAGATATTTTTTTAAAAAATTTTTTTAAAAACATTGACTAACGATTGTATGAGAAAAAAAATGTATCAATTTTTTACTACTTGATTCAGCACCTTATTATGTAGATTAAATAAATTAATAACAAACAAAATTTTGCATTTTAATTTTTATAGGAAATATAATGAGAATTGGCTTTTTTTGATTAAATAAAACTTTATGATTATTTAATAATGACATTTATAAAAAATTATTAAAAAAAAATTTTGTTAGATTCAAACTAAAATTTAAAAATAAACTTAATTATTTAAAAGTATATTCAAATTCTATTTATTTACAACATAATCAGAATGTGAAAGAGCCTTAAATAAGAATAGCTAAAAAAATTTACCCAAATTATGAAGCATTCCTAATTTAACCTTATTTGCAACATTATCAGTTATGATTTTTACAATCTTATTTCTTTAAATTTTGAAAAATTAGACAAGTTGATTAAATATAATTTAATAAATACAAACTTGATTCCAAAAAAGTTTACAATTTTATCTAGTTCAATTTTTAGATTTGATGCTATAAGTGCAAATTTAGCCGTTTAAAAAAGTAAGCTTTTCTAAAAATGTTTAACAGTTTCGAATGGGATAATATTTCATTTTAAATTAATCAAATTCTAATTCAAAACGGGATTGAATGCAAGTTATATTTAAAAAAGGAAATAAATTTTAATTGAGAGTTCAAATGAATACATGCAACAGACGATTTGAAAATAAATGATTAATTGGCCAAACTATAAAAAGAAGATGAATCAATCCAAATGTAAAAAAAAAAGATAATTAAACGAGGACTGTCTAGAATATGGATTATATTTCAATACAGGAAAAACAGAACAGAAAAAAGGTTAAGACAGATAGTGCTACCAAACAAACTGAGAAAAGATGTTTTAGAGTTGTGCCACGAAAACTTTACCGGAGCTCATTCTGGGTAAAAGAAAACATTGATTAAACTAACCAACAGATTTTCTAGCCAAATAAATATAGCAAAAAAAACTAATGTGGAGTCATGCGAAGTGTGTGTAAAAATCAAAGAATATTCAGGAAATCGAGATAAATTAAAACTTATTACGAACTTCGATAAACCATTTGAAATGATCACTGGAGATATTCTCAAACTAAGTCGATCGATAAGACGATAACTTCTGGATATAAATACGTCGTAGTGTTTACTGACTATTTGACAAAATGGATGGAAGCTTTTGTTATAAAAGAAATGAAAGCAGAAGCAATAGTTAGTGAAATAGTTACAAGACATACAGCACCATCTAAATTGTTAAGCGACCAAGTGAATTTCTTATCAAATTTGGTGAGAAGTTTTAGCGATTATTTCTAAATTAAAAAAGTTCAGACTACACCATACCATCCACAATGTGACAAATTGGTCGAACGATTCAACAAAACATTTTGTATCATGCTATAAGCTTCTGCAAATTCTTGACAAACTAGCAGGAATTTATATTTATCATTGTTTTAATTTGCATTAAGAACAGAATAATATTGGATTAAATCGAGTGAATTTATTAAAGTATTTTTTACAAAATGGTTGTTATCAAATAATAGAATTGACAAGCAGGCTGAAGTGATCACGAAATTTTACGATTCCAAGTAAAAACGGAAACCAGTTTATACTTGGAATCAACTGTAAGTTACAATGTTGGTGACAAAATGAGAGTAAAATTGCCTCAAACTAGAAATGGATTGAAAAAGAAACTCCGAAACATTTTTTGGAGTGAACCATTAAAATAACAAAAATAATTTCAGAGCAAAACATAGAAGTCGTTGAAAAATATAATAAAAATGCAAACAATGTGACTCTTAAAAAAGTGGCAGGAAAAACTCGAACTAAAGAGAAATCATGTAACTGTTACTAAAACGTAAGGATGTTGAAACCTCGTTTTTAAAATCTTTAATTATTTATTTTCTAAATGTTGCTACATTTTATGTAATATTTGATTAAAAAAAAAAAAAAAAACCGTCTAAAAGGTCGGTTTCAAAAATCATAATGATAAAATAATCCATGATTTCTAAAAGCAAAAGAAAGATCAAACACTAGCAACATAAAGAAGAACGAAAACCAATTAAAAAATTAATAGAACCTTGTGTTTCGGAGTTTCTTTTTCAATCCATTTCTAGTTTGAGGCAATTTTACTCTCATTTTGTCACCAACATTGTAACTTACAGTTGATTCCAAGTATAAACTGGTTTCCGTTTTTACTTGGAATCGTAAAATTTCGTGATCACTTCAGCCTGCTTGTCAATTCTATTATTTGATAACAACCATTTTGTAAAAAATACTTTAATAAATTCACTCGATTTAATCCAATATTATTCTGTTCTTAATGCAAATTAAAACAATGATAAATATAAATTCCTGCTAGTTTGTCAAGAATTTGCAGAAGCTTATAGCATGATACAAAATGTTTTGTTGAATCGTTCGACCAATTTGTCACATTGTGGATGGTATGGTGTAGTCTGAACTTTTTTAATTTAGAAATAATCGCTAAAACTTCTCACCAAATTTGATAAGAAATTCACTTGGTCGCTTAACAATTTAGATGGTGCTGTATGTCTTGTAACTATTTCACTAACTATTGCTTCTGCTTTCATTTCTTTTATAACAAAAGCTTCCATCCATTTTGTCAAATAGTCAGTAAACACTACGACGTATTTATATCCAGAAGTTATCGTCTTATCGATCGACTTAGTTTGAGAATATCTCCAGTGATCATTTCAAATGGTTTATCGAAGTTCGTAATAAGTTTTAATTTATCTCGATTTCCTGAATATTCTTTGATTTTTACACACACTTCGCATGACTCCACATTAGTTTTTTTTGCTATATTTATTTGGCTAGAAAATCTGTTGGTTAGTTTAATCAATGTTTTCTTTTACCCAGAATGAGCTCCGGTAAAGTTTTCGTGGCACAACTCTAAAACATCTTTTCTCAGTTTGTTTGGTAGCACTATCTGTCTTAACCTTTTTTCTGTTCTGTTTTTCCTGTATTGAAATATAATCCATATTCTAGACAGTCCTCGTTTAATTATCTTTTTTTTTTACATTTGGATTGATTCATCTTCTTTTTATAGTTTGGCCAATTAATCATTTATTTTCAAATCGTCTGTTGCATGTATTCATTTGAACTCTCAATTAAAATTTATTTCCTTTTTTAAATATAACTTGCATTCAATCCCGTTTTGAATTAGAATTTGATTAATTTAAAATGAAATATTATCCCATTCGAAACTGTTAAACATTTTTAGAAAAGCTTACTTTTTTAAACGGCTAAATTTGCACTTATAGCATCAAATCTAAAAATTGAACTAGATAAAATTGTAAACTTTTTTGGAATCAAGTTTGTATTTATTAAATTATATTTAATCAACTTGTCTAATTTTTCAAAATTTAAAGAAATAAGATTGTAAAAATCATAACTGATAATGTTGCAAATAAGGTTAAATTAGGAATGCTTCATAATTTGGGTAAATTTTTTTAGCTATTCTTATTTAAGGCTCTTTCACATTCTGATTATGTTGTAAATAAATAGAATTTGAATATACTTTTAAATAATTAAGTTTATTTTTAAATTTTAGTTTGAATCTAACAAAATTTTTTTTTAATAATTTTTTATAAATGTCATTATTAAATAATCATAAAGTTTTATTTAATCAAAAAAAGCCAATTCTCATTATATTTCCTATAAAAATTAAAATGCAAAATTTTGTTTGTTATTAATTTATTTAATCTACATAATAAGGTGCTGAATCAAGTAGTAAAAAATTGATACATTTTTTTTCTCATACAATCGTTAGTCAATGTTTTTAAAAAAATTTTTTAAAAAAATATCTTATTTCCGATTAAATATTTTTTATTTGACAAGACTTTACGGGCTTCGCTTGCTAAAGCAATTTAAAACTATTAAGTAAATAAATAATTGTATACAGAAAAAAGTTATATCTCAGTTGATTAAGCATGGTACGAATTATAATCTACAAATATGGTCTATTGAAGTTACTTTTTTTTATTTTTTAAAAAATCAGCTAAAACTATCGTTAATCTCGTTGATCTAATCAAATGTTGGTGACATCACTGTTTAAAAATCGACACTATTAGGTTATTAGAAACTCAAATTAGTTATTTTTTGACTGGAAAAATTAACTGAAAAAAAAAAAGTTAAATTTGGTTTAATTTTTTCCTATAAAATTGAATTGAGTTTATTTTGCATAGTTTTTGTAGAAATTTGCACAATTTTGTACTATTTGAAGAACCATTTTTGTTCTACTAGATAACAAATTAAAAAAATTGAGTTTTTTTGTACATCATTTGAAATTAATCTATTAAAAAATTTTGATAACCATTCATTGGTAAATGATGTCAGCTTTAAAGTTTAATTTTTAAATTTAATTGAATGAAGTCGTCTATTCAGTTTTTTTTTTTTTAAAGGATTCACGGACGCATAAATTGACGAACACCGGGAAAGATCAATAATGCCCGTATGTAGGAAAAGATTAAGTGAAATTTGGTTCATATATAAAATAAGGAGTTTTAATGATAAAAATGAATTTGAAAACCATTTTTTTGATCCAAAGATTACAGATCATTATCTTGGATATTTAAATGCAGACTTTATAAAAATTTTTTTCGATTTATTGGAATAGAAAGCATGATTTAATTTATTGTTCTAAATTTTCATTTTGCAAAAAAACAAATTAAACAAAGTTTATTTAGAATCTTTTTAGTTGTATTTGATGGGAATCAGAAATGTAGACGTCTTCGTTGTTAGTGGAGTTCAACCTGGAAAAATCATTAAAATTTTATAATGGACTAAATCTAAATTATTAATCTGAATTTGAATCATTAATTGATCACAGAAAAAGTGCAATTGGAATTGAATATAAGCTAAATTTGATTCATCTCTTTATTATTGATGGGTACCAGAAAACTTCATTCAAAAATTGTCTAATGCATTAAATGTGTATTTAAAACGAATAAATAACAGAGATGACTCAAAATAGAATGTTGATAAAGACTTATGCTTTAACAAATGAAAAACTGGAGGAATTATCACGGGTATAACAAGTTGTGGATTGATCCTGCATTTCAATGAAATTGTTAAAGGAGAATCATTAAGTTCATTATAATTTTTTGTGAAGTCAGTAAGACAGCTAATGAAAATCTTAAATATGTTATTTACGATAATGCTTGTCATTTATCCGAGTATATAAATAGAAATTCAAAAGATATTTCAAAAGAATTAATATTCTTAATAGATAGATTTCATTAAAGAAACCACACTAGAGATACTTGTAGAGTATTTTATTCATGTGACAATTACCGTGAATTAAACACTCATGATGTTACTGGATGAATAAAAAGGATAGTTGTTATAGTATATAAAGTTCATCGGATTCAATGTTAATTACTCTGTCAACATTACTAGCCGTCATAATACCTAATCTGATGATTAAGTCTATTAGGTGCACTTTTTTAGCACCCTGTGAGCTGGTCACTTCCTCTATCCAACCATTGAAAGCTTCTTCGGATACTCCTACAAGTTCATCGTTATCTGAGACCAAGAATCTCGCACCCAAGCATTGAGCCTGAGCCAAGAGAATTCCTTTCAGTTCATCTACTTTCCATGAATCAAACGGCTTTTTGTCTTCAATTGGTACCAAAATGGACATTCAAAAATTTATCTTATTTAACTAGTTTCTTATACTTCTCAATTGATCAATTGTTGTTTCTATCGCTGCTACCAAGTTGTTACTGGAAGAATAACAAGGATAGTTGTTATATAGTTTATTGCAATAATATAATATAAATATAAAGTAATATAATATAATAATATAATGTCTCTCTAAAAGGATTGTGTTAGTTTCTTATATATAGCGTTGACATCTGTATCTCGTTAGAAATGATGAATCTTCTAGAATAGAATTCCATTCTGATTCTAGAAGTATTGCGAGGACTGTTAATTAAAAATATATTAATAACGTTAATAATATAGTCACGTATTCTATATATATGATTTAAACACGAGTTGATCATCAAATTAGTGAGTGCTTTAAGTGTGGGTTACAAACATTGAACAAATTTTTAGCCATATTTAAAGATATAAACACTCAGTAAAACATTTTACAAAGAATCACTTTATTTTCTTTTTTATTTGTTTATTTCAAAGATGAAATGAGAAAAAAAGCCAAAGTTTCGAAAAAAATAAAGCTATTAATAAATAAAATTTGTTTGAAAATTTTAAAATTAATTATTGGTTTCAATGAAGCGAAACGAGAACAGTTGAAATATTAATAAGAATTGGAAAATTGATAAAATGAATATTTAAATGTTGAATAATAGAATAATAACACATAGTAGAAATAAAATAATAATCATAAAATGATAATTGTAAAATTGAAGAACATAAAAAAGTGTCCATTACTTCATCGGTGTTATCGGGGTGCAATAGTCAAAAATAGCCATAAAATCATCGTCAATGAAAACAAGTAGTGTATTGCGTAAATTATCCGATAAAACCTACGTAGAGCTAATATATAATTCGAAAAGTTTCCACCAGGTTTCCAAATCCGTTCTTCGATTAAACTGGGCTAGTTTGAAGACCGAATCTTTAGTGTACATTTCAGGGGAAGGTGCAGTATTGATTGAGCTTAAATAAGGTAAGCCAGAATGTTCTGAACGATGAAGAGTATCGAAAATATCTATGTGTCTTCCAACATCGTGATCATGGACGCCTTCGTGTCTGAATTCAGTTCTGCGATACCCATGTGTTGTAGATGGTATTTTATCAGACATAGCTGGCTCTTCATCCTCAACTAACCTTTCTGATTGTGCTACTTTTGGGCCATTTAGCTCTTTTCTCCTCCCGATACCAAAATCTGATAATTGTGGAGTTGCGTCTACCTTAGTCGAACATTCATCTCGTTTTGAATTCGAAATATAGCGCCTCATCTTTGACATGATCTTTTCCTTCGTTCCATACACGCTAGTAGTCGACTCGCTGCTTGTACAGTCTTGGCTAGAACGTTTTAATAATAAAATACGACTAAATGATCCAAAAAAAGAAGTTTTATTGTTACTTGATAACGCCTCAAGTCATTATACTGAAACAAAATATTCTAATGTACGTGTTAAATTCCTACCACCAAATACTTGTTCTACTTTACAACCGTTTGATGCTGGTATTATTAGATCATTTAAATCGCATTATAAAAAGCTCTTAATTAATCATCTTTTGAAATCGATTGAATTTGCTAATAAAATATTGTTAGCAGATATTAAAGAAGCAATTTATTTTGTTAGAAGAGCTTGGAATAAAGTTTCTCCGTTGACTATTAGATATTGTTGGCAAAAGTTTGGAATTGAAA
Organism: Brachionus asplanchnoidis; assembly: GCA_025491095.1. NCBI lineage: Eukaryota > Metazoa > Rotifera > Eurotatoria > Ploima > Brachionidae > Brachionus > Brachionus asplanchnoidis. The sequence continues at coordinate 683,503 of JAILYF010000016.1, forward strand.
AAGAAGATAAAGAAGACGAGAAAGCTGAAGTAGTTATTTCAAGTTCGGAAAAGGAGTGTATTTCTTCTCTAGAAGATTTGATGTTTAAGCTGAAGAGTTTATAGCTATATCCGAACAGCGGAAGAGTTTTTTGGATTTAGAGATAGATGAGCCGACTGGTGAAACACTTAGTGATTCTGATATAATTGATTTGGTACAAAAAAAATAATCCAGAGGGAGAAAATGATTGTGATGATGATAATGAAAATGACCAATCTGCAAGTAAATCAAAAGAAGTTAATACAAATCAAGCCATACCATCATTTAAAATGATCAGAAGTTATCTTGAAAATTGGTCAGGCTATGAAGAGTCTGATATCGATATGTTAGATAAGCTTGAAAATCGATTGAACAAAGCAAAATCAGATAAATTTACTCAAAAAAGTCTATTAGACTATCTCAAAAAATAACCTTAAAATTTCGTTATGTAAAATCCGTTTTGTTTTTGTTTTTCAAAAAAATGTTTAATTATAAACTAGTGTTTTATCTAATAAAAATATTTAATTTAAACAACCTTTTTATGCGTATTATTTAATATATGACAACAAATTCGGATTACTTTGTATATCGAATTATGCTAATCCTAACTGAAAAAAAATGCCCCCAAAAAGTACGAATTAACGCGATTCGACTGTATAACCATCATATACGTTTCCCTTTAGTTTGAACAACGTGTTTATTTGTTTTTCATTAACGTCTGGGCATCGGCTTAACCTAGGCACGTGTAACATTAGGCTTGATAACAGCAAGATAACTCGTTGGCGTTTCACTCTCGTTAATATCAGAAAAACCTCTCTCACATGCCCGTGTCCGTGTCTATTCCCTGTCTCCAAATTTATATCCTTTTTCATCACCCCCTAGGGTTTCAAAATCGGGCCGTTTTATTTCTCCAATATATTTAGGTGTCACTATACTCCCACCAATTCCAAGTTTACAAAACTTTTTATCATCCGGAGTCAGTTTCGGTTCGCTTCGCACAGGTTCAGCTTCACCATCCACTTTCTTTTTCTTTTCTAAAACACTCGTTAGGTAATAAATCGCAAAAGCCCCCATTACCAGAAAACCTAGGCCTCCAGCACTCTTCGCCACTACACCCGTATCATACTATTCAACCAACATCCACAGTCCTTTACTCAACACGCCACTGTGTATTAAAAATACGGGGCAGAACCCTTCAAAAATTTGCATATTCCAAATTTTCTTTTTTTTTAAAAAAACAACACTTTAAACTAACACACGTGGTAGTTTTTTAAAATTTTGGCTTATCTTGTAAAAGTCAAAATTTTACCGCTATCACCAATTTAATAGCATGGCGCTACTAAATAAAAGATTTTTGATTTCTTCACAAAACTTTATTAAAAACCAAAACTAAACTAAAAACTTAAAATACACATATATATAAAGAATAGAAAGGACCAGAGACCTAGGAGGAAGGGGCTCGGGTAGAGGGGATGTTACAACTGTATAATTCTATTATATATGAACATTTTGTTCTTTAATTAATATCAAAAGGTCCAAATTTCAATGCAAATAGAGTATTGTTCTTTATAATTTTTAATTGTAAAATTTAGTAAAATTTTGAGAATTCAACTGAAAAATCTTTCTGTCATTTAGACTCATGTGTGCTTCTAGTGTTAAGAAAATCTCCGGAATAAATCTTAACAGACAAACTAAAAGTTTTTTAAAGGTGTTGCATGGCTAAAATCAACAGAATTATATAAATGTCACTCATAAGATTCGACTACTGTTTTATAATACTGTAATCGGTACTTAAGAAGATAAAATCCAAAATTTAAAAAATGCAAAATCAGGTCTTAAGAATCATCAATAATTTCCACAAAAGACAAGGATCAAAATAATCAACAAGCTAAGCTAAGAATCAATTTGATCGATGAAAGAGCAAACAAGCTTTTTTTTTAAATTCAAAATTCAATATTATTTTAAATAGTTAATATTGTAAAACTTTTTAAGCATCGAAATTAATTAAAAAAAATAAAATTAGTAAAAATAGAAAATAAATATTTGACTTTAAATGTAAAAATCATAAATTTTAAAGGTATCAATCAATCTAAAAAATATCAAATGATTTGTGGTGCAGGTGGCAATTGAGTTTGTAAAAATTTGATTCCGATATTATCTTAAAAAAAATATTCAAAATAAAAGCAAAAATGACTTTTTTTGGTGACAAAGCTGCTTATCCATTATATTATTTGGTCTGTCTCTATGCTGACTATCCATACACAGTGCTTACAGATGTCATGGACTTAATTTATTTCAAAAAAGTTTTTGAAAATTTACTCATTTTATAAACTCGATTTTTTTATTATATAAATACAAAATTATATCTAAAGTTTATTTACTTAAACCAAATGAATTAAATCAACAACTGAATTAAAAACAACTCTGACAAAGAGTTTACGATGTTAGTGCTTTTTGTTTAATTCAATAAAATTAGAAAAATTTTAATTATATTCATGGTGATATAAAAATGCAGAATTAGTTTTAATTTATGTCTTTTTATTATTTAATTCTTTTAAATTCATACAGAAAATAAACCTTTTAAAATTAAGAATTTTATTTTATTATTGTTACAACACAGTGGTTCTTGCAAAAGTTAAACATTCCGTTCCTAAAAGAGAAACGGAATGGAGAAGCATTCTAAGAAAAAGCATTTCAATTCCATTACCATTCCAACAGTACCGTACCGTTCCTTCGGTTCCATTTCATCCGTTCCGCTCCAACCATTCCATATAGAATGTAACGGATGGAATGGAAAAGAAGTGAGTGAATGGAATTAGAATGCTGAGATTACCATTATAATTGAAAAGTACTGCAGCTCTACTTGTAAAATTTAAAAAGTGCTTTATAACTTTTATATAGTTTTATTTGCAGTTTTTCATACTTTGGGAATTCTAACTTGTTCAAGACTTCAGTTAATAAAATGAATTGAAACTTTGAGATGACCAATTTTTTTAATTTGATCAAATATTTAAGCTGCATCATCGGTCAATTTATCTAACTCGAATCTTATTCTAAAAGGTTTACAAAATTGGAGCTTTCTTAATTTTTATAAAATGATAGATGCCAAAATTTGAACATTTCCATTAGAAAAAAACTTTTATAATTTATATTTTTTGAAAAAAGAATTTGTCAAGGAAATAAATTTTTGAACAATTTCAAAAAATTGCATTATCAAATCTTCTATTTTAAAACAGGATCTTTTTCAAAAATTATGATGAAAACCAAATTTGAATAGAATTATAAAAAATAAAAACCCAACTATTGAATATTTTAAGATGCTTAGTAATCTAAATAAATGTAGTTTAATTCACAAATTTCTAAGTTAATAAAAAATTATTATGCCAAATGGAAGTGAATTTTATCATCTTTTATCAAATTTTTACAATCTTGACCTTCAATTGTTATTGTGAAGTAGGAAGGATCCTTCTGGGTCATTCAAGAAGAGAAAAGTCACTTGCAGCATTAAACAATAGTGATTTATCAAGTGGATTAGATGATATTACAATTGATATTGGGAATACAAAAAGTGGAATTTTAAAAATGACTTTGGGAAATAATTCAGATACGGTTATATGTCTTGTAGCACTAAATAATGGCGACTTAGCAAGTGGGTCTGCTGATGGAACAATTAAAATTTGGGATACAAATGATGGAATTTTAAAAGTGAATATAAATGTTGTTTCTTTATGGACTGGCTCCTTTGCAGTGCTCGAAAATGGTGACTTAGCAAATGCAATAGGTACTATAATATCAATATGGAATACAACTAATGGAGAATTAAAACAGACTTTGATGCCTAATTTACACTGGATTATGTCACTAGCAAAACTTCAAAATGGAGACTTAGCATGTGGGTTAATGGATGGTACAATTTTAATTTGGAATACAATTAATGGAAGTATAAAAAAGACTTGGAGAGGTCATTCAGGTGATATTTGGTCACTTGCAATACTTCAAAATGGTTACTTAGCAACTGGATCTGGTGATAATACAATTAAAATTTGGAATACAAATGATGGAAGATTAAAAAATACTTTGAGTGGTCATTCAGACGAGATTAGGTCACTTGCAATACTTCATAATGGCGATTTAGTAAGTGGGTCTTTAGATGGGATAATAAAAATTTGGGATACAAATGATGGAATTTTAAAAATGGATATAAATGTAAGTTATTTACGGGCTGGTTCCTTTGCAGTGCTCAAAAATGATGACTTAGCAAATGCAATAGGTAAAACAATAAAAATTTGGAATACAAATAATGGAAGATTAAAAAAGGTGCTTACAGGTCTAACAGAAAATATCTATTCACTTGCAGTACTTAACAATGGTGATTTGGTTGGCGGATTTATAAAAAGTTCAATTAAAATTTGGAATATTAGTTTAATTGAAGAAGGTGATTTTTGTAGCTCAAGACCAAATGGCTCTTATCCAAATTTCGAGAATGGTTGTGTGGAATATTATAAGTGTGAAAATTCAAAAACAGCCATGAAAAGCCAATGTCCCAATGGACTCAAGTTTAATATGATTTCTGTAAGATGTGATCATGAATCGAACATTCTACCACCTTGCGGTACCAACATTATCTCTAAGGATGCACATAAAACAAAATTTAACATCATCATCTTGTTTAGTCTAATAACGTTTATTATATGTCTTATAACTTGTCTCATAGTCTTAACTTGTCTTATAGTCTTAACTTGTAAAAATCGAATTTAATAGTTTTTTTACTTATTGCATAAAATAAATTCAAGTCAAAAATAGATAAAAAAAATTTATTTGGATCAGATTGAATTTTTGTTTTTAAGTACTAACATATGTATCTCCTCATGGGATTCAAATTTTTTTTTGTCTTATTTATTCTATTTAAGGATAACAACTACACTTTTTAAAACTTTCATTTCAAAATTTATAAATCGAAAAAAAATCAGAGTTTAATCAATCATTTTACCAATCTTAACTTTTTTTAAATTACACTTTTGTTTTCATTAAAAACTTTAATTTTTAAGATTTTAATTAGAAGTTTCCAAAATTTTTGATCCTTTTCTGCGTTTTTTTTTTGATCAACTTTGAAGTTTTATTTAGTTTTCAAAAATAAATTGAATTTCAATATTTATTTTTGTTTGAGTTTGCGTTGGAAAAAGGGCAAAACCTGTTTTATAAATCCATTTATAAAAAAGTTTAATATTATTTGAGAGAGCAAGCTTTGACTTTACCAGAAATATTACAAGAATTTTTTTTGATTGTATCAAAAATCAAAAAATACTCCAAATCATAATTCGCTTTATGTTTCATCTTTTTCATACGTTTCATTTTATATCTTTTGATTTATAAAATTTATCTAATTAAATATATTTTTAATTGAATTAATAAAAAAAGAATATTTGAAAAGTTAAAATATTGAATAAATAAAAAGTTGAATAAAAGAATAATTGAAAAGTTGACTTGAAGATATTTAAATTGTAAAATACAAATTATTTTCTTTTAGTTAAATATTATCTTTAAGTTAAATAATGAACTCAGTACATAAGCCTGATGTTAATTGGATTTAAATTCCAAACCCAAAGGTTAAGAAAATATCCTGAAATAGATGCTCTTAAAGCTCCAGTTGTTCATGCTTCATTTAGTGTTGTCAAATCTTCAGCTAGTCTTTCAGTTAATGATTGAATTACTGAATCTTATAAAGGAACTCGAATGTGTACTAAGCAAGGTAAATATCTTGAGCCTTTATTTTTACTATAATAAGACGTGTTTTATTCAATGAAAGCTGTTTTAATTTTCCTTTTTATGTTTTACTTGTGAAATTCAGTAAAAAAAAAAGATATAAAAACAGAAAAAAATGTAAAAAATTGAATTACTTTTTTTCTTAAGGTTTAAAGTTAAGTCATTTGTCTTGACCTAAGAATATAAATCATAAATTGATCTTTATAGTTGTATACTTTTTAAATAAATCAACAATTATACTTGTCAATTTTAAAAATAGAACTAAAAAAATGCATTAAAAAAATATTTATCATCAATTCAACTTAAAGATTAAAAATAAAACCAAAATTAAATTATTTCTGAATTCATATTTCAGATAAAATTCTCAGTCCAGACACACAAATTTCATGGCATCTTGAAGTTTAGGATCAAAAAAATCAGATCAAATAGTATTTTGTTTATAACTTTTGAATGGTATTTTAGTCAATCTCTCTCTGCAAAATGCTATATAATGCAACAAACATGATAAATTTTTGATGAGGCTCCGCAAAAACTCTGCATTTTGCAGTAAAAGGCACGTCATTAAAAAGTATTTAATTTAACTGCGCAATTTAAATGCAGAGTTTTTGCGGAGCCTCATCAAAAATTTATCATGTTTGTTGCATTATATAGCATTTTGCAGAGAGATTTACTAAAATACCATTCAAAAGTTATAAACAAAATACTATTTGATCTGATTTTTTTGATCCTAAACTTCAAGATGCCAAATTCCATCATGTAAAATTAAAAAGTTTTTTTTTTTAATTCTTATTTTATACTAATTAAATTTGAATACTTAAACATAAAAAATCGTATATAAATAATTTTTATTTTGAGTGAAATTTAGAATAAAAACAAAGAAGACTTTTTTTGGTGACAAAGCTGCTTATCCATTGAATGTTTTTGCTACCCAGGAAAAGGTCTCTATGCTTCCTATCCATTCAAAGGTGTTTACAGTTGCCATGGATTTAATTTATTTGAAAATAGTTTTTAAAAATTATAACATTCCATAGACTCCGATTTTTTATTGAATAAAATAATTAAAATCTAAAATTTATTTTCTTTAACCAAATCAATTAAATCAACAACTGAATTAAAAACAACTCTAACAAAGATTTAATTATTAGTATTAATTTATGTTCTTATGCTTAGCTCTTTTAAATTCAAACAGAAAAATATTTTATCAAATTTTTACAATCTTGACCTTCAATTGTTATTGTGAAGTAGGAAGGATCCTTCTGGGTCATTCAAGAAGAGAAAAGTCACTTGCAGCATTAAACAATAGTGATTTATCAAGTGGATTAAATGATAATACAATTGATATTGGGAATACAAAAAGTGGAATCTTCAAAATGACTTTGAGGCATCATTCAAAAATCGTTTCCCATCTTGCAGCGTTAAAAAATGGCGACTTAGCAAGTTTGTCTACTGATGAAACAGTTAAAATTTGGGATACAAATGATTGAATTTTAAAAATGGATTTAAATGTTAGTCCTGTATTTGTTTTTTCCCTAGCAGTGTTCAAAAATGGAGACTTAGCAGTTGGGTATGTTGATGGGATAATTAAAATTTTGGAATACAATTAATGGAAGATTAAAAGAGACTTTGAGAGGTCATTCAGGTGGTATTTGGTCACTTGCAATACTTCAAAATGGTGACTTGGCAAGTGGATCTGGTGATGATACAATTAAAATTTGGGATACAAATGATGGAATTGTAAAAATGAATATAAATACTAGTTCTGAATGGACTCAGCACCTTGCAGCGCTCAAAAATGGTGACTTAGTTAGCACAATAGATAATATAATAAAAATTTGGAATTCAGATAATGGAAGATTAAAGAAGACTTTGAGTGGTCATTCAGGCGCCATTAGGTCACTTGCAATACTTCATAATGGTGACTTGGCAAGTGGATCTGGTGATGATACAATTAAAATTTGGAATACAGATGATGGAATTATAAGAATGAATATAAATTCTAGTTTTGGAATGTTTGGTTCCCTTGTAGTGCTCAAAAATGGTGATTTAGCAAGCGTAATCAACTATGACACAATAAAAATTTGGAATACAAATGATGGAAGCCTAAAAAAGACGCTTACAGATCCAGTTAATAAAAGAATTATTAAATCACTTGCAGTTCTTTACAATGGTAATTTAGCTGGTGGATATATAGATGGTTCAATTAGAATTTGGAATATGGGTTTAATTTTTGTAGGTACAGAGGACAAGGAAAAGACAAAATCTTATACCAAAGGCATAAATGAAGAAAAGTCCAACTCATCTAATTCCAAAGAATCAGAGAGAATCGAATTAGGAGACAATGAGTGTGATTTTAATGGCTCTGTACCCAATAAAGACGATTGCCAAGGTAGGCTTAGGTAGAAATTAATAAAAATTAAAAAAAATAAGATAAAGTTGTATCGAAAGGTTATTATTTTTGCAAGGGTAATAAAATAAAAAAAATACAGTGTACTGATAAAAATCTATTTGATGATAAGTCTAAAACGTGTAAAGAATTTAAAGATGTGTTTTGTGGGAATCGTTCTTTCAGTAATGAGGAAAAAGATGAAAAAGATTTGTGTAGTTCAAGACCAAATGGCTCTTATCCAAATTTCGAGAATGGTTGTGCGGAATATTTTAAGTGTGAAAATTCAAAAACAGTCAAGAAAAGCCAATGTCCCAATGGACTCAAGTTTAATATGATTTCTATAAGATGTGATCATGAATCGAATATTCTACCACCTTGCGGTACCAAAATTGTCTCCAAGCATTCACATAAAACAGAATTTAACTTTACCATCTTGTTTAGTCTAATAACGTTTATTTTATAACTTGTCTCATAGTCTTAACTTGTCTTATAGTATTAACTTGCCAAAATCGTATTTAATTTTTATTATACTTGTGTATAGTAGAAAAAGAAGTTCCGCCAAATTTATTATAAAAGAAAAAATAAATAATCATAAAAGTCTCGGACTAGTTAAAATTTATTTTGTTAAAATCTCACCATTCATTTAATTAATATGCTGATATATTTTAACTTATCAAAATTTTTCCAATATCATTTTCTAAAATACTTAATGTTTTATCACCTGAATGAATTTAGTTGAATATAAATGAAGGATCATTACGGTATTAATTTGATATGATCTTCGATTGTAATTTTATGATAATTAGCTTCTTTTCTTCGTAAAATATAAAAAGGCAAAAAAATTTGAATTTGGTCGATTTTTTTATTTTTAAAGTTTAATTGAGAAGAGTAAAATTTTTATTTGTTTTTAAATTTTCGAATGTAATCGAAACTTCCTTCTTGCAATCATTATCTTGGTAAGAAATACTTATGTTTTTTTATTTTTATTATCATTTATACCATTTTTTATGTAAAAAAAGCTTTAAAAATAATTTAATCTACAAAATTCAAATAAAGGCACTTAAAAGAGATTCTTTCTAGAATAATTAAATTAATCAATTTTATGCGTAATTATAATATTTTAATTTTATCAAGGATTTAAAATTTTATTATTTTTTTTTATTATTATTTTTTATTATTAAGGAATTTAATTAACAGACAAAGAGCATATAATTTATATAGAATTTTGATTTTACTTTACAATTTGTTTGTTTTTTTTCATTATCATATTTGTGGCGAACGGCGCTAATTTTTGTTTAAAAAAAATTTTTTATTTTAATTTTATTTTAAGATTTATATTAACAATAGTTTCATAAAAACTGCAATTAGTCTCCTAAACTGTCTAAAAGAGTTCGAAGTGAGTTTTGAGCTGACAAAAATTGTGTAAATTAGTTATTCGAGATATGATTCTGTATAAGTTTTATGCTGTTTTCTTTATTAAATTGACTAAAATTCATATAAAATTTGATTGAATTGTATTTTAGAATTTTTATGGCAAATTTTTTACTAGAAACCTGGAAAATTAACAAAATATTCAAATAAATATGAAATTAAAAAATTTTGTAATTTTGAAAACAAAATTTTTTTTTATTAATTTTTATTTTTTATACCCAAATATGTCTAATATTTTAAGTGAATAAACAATAGAAAATAATTGTTTCATCAAATTAAAGTTTCTCTATTTGGAAAAATTTAAATAAAAAAAAATTCAATTAATTTTTTTCTCGTAAATTATCATAATTTTTAAATATAGGTCCGAAAACTGAAAATCATTTACCATTCATTATTCTATTTTTTTTAGAAAAGATTTAGTAAAAAAAAAGTTATCTCAATTCTGATTAACTGACGAAAAAAAATATAATTTTTTTAATATTATTTAAAATAAAATAAAAAGTAAATTTAAGCTTTTTCTGATTTACTTAACATTATTTTAATTAAAACATGAGCTTTTTTGTTACTAAAAAACATTTCTAGGCCTAAAATTGAATCTGAAAAAATACTTGAAAATTTTCGACTAAACATTGATTGGTATTTTCAAAAAATTTACCTTAAAGAAATCAGATAAAGTACTTCTATTGATCTCATTAATTTTTTGTCCGGATATCTAATTTTTTTTAAATGAGGCTAAAAACCCATTATTTTCATATAATTTGTATCGTTGAAAAAAAATTTATTTATTCAAATTCTTTTGTTTATTCGAGCATTCAAGTTTTTCTCTAAAACCCACATAAGATCCAATTAAACAAGAGATTATAATTTACCTTAATGGGAACACCAACCTGTATGTCAAACATGTCAATTGAAAACACAATCGTTGCTATGGTTCAATGTTTTTTTTATTAGTCACCAAAACAAATTTAAGTTTTCATTTGGAATGAAATAAAGCTTTTAGCAAAATAGAAATTTTTATATTTTATAATTTATTTTTATTGTCAAAAATTACTAATACATAAAATTAAAAAAAAAACTATTCATAGTGTACAAAAATAGGATTGATTTCCACCAGCATTTTGTTTTGAATTTATGATCATTTATTCATAAATTTTTAATTAAAGCTAAAAAAATGAGCCTGGTATCGAACTATTTGGTTGGAATTAAGAATTTCTTGTACGCATTGTACCGCGATATTTGCGGTATATTTTTGCTAATCCAAGTCGAGTACAAACTTGGCTTAATCGAACGCAGACAACTAATACTGTCCGACTGTTTCCGACAATTGGTAAAAAAAAATCCCTCCAAACCATGTATAATATTTGACAGCGACCATTGGAGCTATGAACGTCTAGAAGATCACAGCAACCGAATTGCCGAGATATTCACGGATGTTTTCGGCCTAAAAAAAGGAGACTGTGTTGCTCTTTTCATGGAAAATAAGCCCGAATACGTTTCACTATGGCTCGGTCTTTCTAAAATAGGGGTGATCAGCGCTTTGATAAATACAAATTTAAAATATGACCAACTGGCACATACTTTAGAAGTAGCTAAGCCCAAAATAATTGTATACTCGGATCAGCTAGAAAATGGTAATTAAAAATTAAAATAATTTTTGAATAAAATGACTTTTTTTATTGCTGTAAGTGTCCCCAATATCAAAGCTCTTAACATAATAAAATAGAGAGACCTTAGATAAAATCATATCTAAACTGATAGGGACTTATTTTTAAAAAGCAATTATTAATTTAAATTTGATTTAATTTTTTTAAGAAAAATTCAAAGAAAAATAATTTAATTATTTTTATTTTTATTTTTTTTCTTTAATTTATGATGATTTTTTAGCTTTTAGATCAAAAAATAGCTTTATAAAAAAAAATATAATTTTTTTATTTTAATTTGAAAATTGCTTTCTTCAATTTATTATTTTTTAATTTTAAATTAAAGAATGATTTAAAAAAAAAAACATCAAATTTACAACCAAATCCTTAGATTATATCATGCAATTAAAAAAATTTCCCAAAAAATTAATCTGAATTTCTCAAATTAAATTAAAATACAATTATAATAAAAATTTTTACTTTTTTTCTCAAAACTGAAAGGCCAAATGAAAAACTGCTTGTTCAAAAATCCATAATTTTATTAGAAATTTAAATTTTGTATTAGACTTAATAGTATTTTTTTAAAAATTCACCAAGTTAAAGGCCTTTTTTAAATTTGTTTTGTTAAAATGGCACCGTCCATTAAAATTTTTTGTTAATGAATCTAAAAAATAATTTGAATCAATTGTGATTAAATTTAGACAAAAAAAGATAAGAAAAAAATTTTATATTCGAATTAATTTTTATTTGAATTTTTTTCTTTAATCTATCATTTTTTAATTAAAAATTTAAAGTGAATCAATTATGATAAATTTAGACAAAAAAAAATAAAAAAAAATTTATATTCGAATTAATTTTTATTTGAATTTTTTTTCTTTAATCTATCATTTTTTAATTTAAAATTTAAATTTGGAATCAATTGAGAGAAATATTATACAAGAAAGAAGCATATTTTTATTAATTTTGTGATAAATTTAAATTTGAAATTTTTTTCATTTTAATTTATCATTATTTTTAATTTAAAATAAATAAAAAAAAATTTATTTCTTATTAATTCTAATTCAATTAAGAAAAATTTTAGAAAAAAAAACTTTTAAAATTCTAATTCATTTTTGATTTTAACTAAATATCAAAATACCTAATTTTAAAAATTTTTTTCAATAATTTAATTAAGCCATTGAAACATGTCTGACTCAAATAGACAATGGAATAGTCTTGATACGCGAGCAGGGTAGCTCGAAGACTAGTGTGCACAGCCTAGAAGTCCTTTTACAAAAAACCACTGGTCAGGTTGTCAGACCTAGTGAAAAAATAGTTCCTAGTGGTAAATAAATAATAAAAAAAATTTAATTTTTAAAAAATTTATTCAATAGATATAATGATGTATATTTACACAAGTGGTACGACCGGCTTGCCAAAGCCGGCCGTAATCAAATACAATAGATACATGGCCGGGGGCCTGACTTTTTCCAAATCGGCCTATTTGGGAAACGACGACAGGCTCTATGTGGCTCTGCCGCTCTACCACGCTAACGGAGGCATAATCGGAATGGGCACTGCACTAGTCTCTGGTGTTACTGTGGTTTTGCGCAAAAAATTCAGTGCCTCAAACTTTTGGAAAGAATGCATCGAGTACAAGTGCACAGCTTTTATCTATGTGGGCGAAATATGCCGCTTTCTGATAAATCAGCCCAAGAGTGTTCTGGACAAACAGCATGGCATACGTAAAGCAATCGGAAATGGATTGCGCAGAAATGTCTGGGAGGATTTTTATCAGCGTTTCGGAGTCAACTGTGTTGAGTTTTATGCTGCATCAGAGGGAAATTGTACCATGATAAATACTGTGTGCAAAATTGGTGCTTGTGGTTTTGTGCCATTAATAAACAGATTTTTTAAAATATTGCCAATTTATGTGATTAAAATAGACGATGACATGAATCCTATCAGAGACAAAAATGGTTTCTGCATTGAGTGTGTGCCATTTGAAAAAGGTCTTTTGATCGGCATGATCGGAAAATCGATCAAGACCTCGTTCAATGGCTATGCTAACAACAAGTCAGCCTCGAGCAAAAAAATAATTGAAAATGTGTTCAGAGATGGTCAAAAAGCATTCAATTCTGGTGATTTGATGATGTGTGATAGCTTAGGCTATTTGTATTTTTGTGATCGCCTGGGCGATACTTACAGATGGAAAGGAGAAAATGTGGCCACCATTGAGGTTGAAAATGTCCTGAGTAAGATTGTTGGTGGAGCTGAGGTTTCAGTGTATGGGGTTGAAGTGCCGGGTCAAGAGGGAAAAGCCGGAATGGCGGCTATCAATAGCAAAAGCATTGAGCTTGACTCTTTTGAGCATGAGGTCAAGTTAAAATTGCCTAGTTATGCAAGACCGGTTTTTGTCCGTCTTGTAGATCAGTTAGACTACACGGGCACCTTCAAGACCAAAAAAACTCGTCTTGTTCATCAGGGATATGATTTGGACAAGTCCAATGATAGAATTTATTTTTTCAGCACCAAAGATCAGAGGTACAAAGATCTGAATAGGACAGATTATGAAGATATTTTAAAATGCATAGTTAGGTTTTAGTAAGAGATTATTATTGTTCTGTTAATTATTATTAAAGAGTTTTTAAATTATTTTTATATATGCTTTTTTTGTTTCTATTTATGCTTGCCATCTAAAAATAAATAATATATTTTTTGAATAAATTTTTTATTTTTAACTTCGATTTTTTTTAGTTAACAAAAAATTTATCTTATCTTAATATTTAAAACCAAAATGTGTGAAAAAAGGTAAAATTTTCATACATATACTTACGATAACTAACTTTAATATCTAAATACAGTGTTCTAAGAATTGTCTTAATCTATATTCATAGAATAAAATAAATATATAAAAAAAAATCATAAAAGGATATAAAAAAAGCATTAATAAGAAAAAAAATTATAATAAAAAATATTCAAACTCAATGAATCTTAATATTAAAAATTTAAACAATCAAATATTTAAAATAAATATGATTATTTAATAAATATTTTGATTATCAGTAAAGCAAAAAATTGAATTGTTGTAAATTCTTTTACTAAAAGAATTTACTAGAAGAACTAAAAGAAAAAATTATTCTTTTAATGATTAAAAGAATAATTTTTCAAATTGAATAATCTACAATAATAAAAAGAAACGGAGTTTGAATAGAAGAAAAAACAAAATTAAATTTAAGAGTTATTTTTTTTAATTATCTTTGTTTTGAAGGCAACTTTTTTCATTTTCATTTTTGTCTCCTTTTCACAAAAAATTAATATCCTACAACAAAAAAGACTCCAGAATTGAATTTTTTGTAACCAAATCAACTAGGAATCATATTTTTTTTTAATTTTATTTAATGATAATTTTTCAAATAAAACAAGTCGCGGAGGGGGCTGCGCCCCCTCCGCACCTCCCCTGCAATATTTGTTTATCTTGCTTTAGGTTTAGCGTTGATTTTTTTTTAACTTTTTTAATTATCAGCTAGTACAAAGGGTACAAAAGGATATTTGTATAATTATTTCCTATGTAGGTAATTTTGCTATTTTAAAATCAACATTAAAAATTTGACGTTTTTGTTCCCGTATAATTCAGTAGAAAGGATTTAACTAAATCTAAGAAAACTAAATCATTTAAAAAATGTGTTTTTGGTCTTGAGAAATTAAGGAAGAATAATGACTCTGGTCAAAATATCCGCAAATAAAAATTTGAAGAAATGATTTGGCTGAATATTTAATTGCATGGCATACTTTTGATACATTGTACAGTTCGCTTGGTTAGCCTGGTACAATTCGCTTGGTTAGCCTGGTACATTTCGCTTGGTTAGCCTGGTACAATTCGCTTGGTTAGCCTGGTACAATTCGCTTGGTTAGCCTGGTACATTTCGCTTGATTAGCCTGGTACATTTCGCTTGGTTAGCCTGGTACAATTCAACTCAATTTAACATTTGATCTTGGAGGCGATAGAGCTGGAGCAGTCAATTTTGTGAAAGCTAGCTTGATTTTTCAATCCATTTATTGATATTGAATTTTTATTTCTAATTAGCGCTTTATTCAATTTAAATAAAGGCCCAACAATTTATTTTTAATAGTAAGAGAAAGACAGTTGTTAAGTCTCTTTCAATTAATTTTTTTATATTAAATGAGAAGCACCGCCCATTCTCGTATACATATCTTTTAACATGGCGAACGGGTTTTGATTAATTTGTCAAATACAACCATGTTAAATTTTTGAAAGTAATTTTATATATATTTATATTAATAAATCTATAAATTAAAACTCGATTTTTCGTTTATTAATTTTTATCAAAAAAATTAAAATTCTATGAAAAAATAGAACCTAGATTTGAAATTTTTAAGTCTCAATTTACTTAGAAACATGTTTATGAGCCTTTTTTTTTAAATATCATTTTAAAGTTTTCAAAGTATTTAAAATAGACGCATGGTAAAGCCAAACAACAGGAGCTGTATTAAAATAGCAATAATCAAAATAGCTAAAAAATAAGATGTGTTAATCAAAATAACTTAGCAAATAATGAAATAAGGACATAAAAGCTAAAAATAAAAAAAAAGAAAATAAAAATTCATTCATCATTGCATTGCTATTTAATGTTTGTTTGTTAAATAGCTTATTTAGTTTCTAAAAGAGAGGCTACGAGCAGCGCTCCTCCAGACATAAGCTCGAAAGCTTATAGCATTCAATCAAATTACCTCTTAACGATATACAAAGCGCTAATTCAATCCCTCTTCCAATACAGCATGTTTCCGTATATGATCGCATCTAAGAAAATAAAAAACGATATTCAAATAATTCAAAATCGGGCAATCAGGTCGATATTCAAAGTTTCAAAATTCACAAGCCAAAAGATCATGAACGCAATTTCTAATTTAACACCGATTGATCAAAGAATCCTAAAGTTATGTAGCTCATTTCTTACAAAAAACTACAACCACAATACACACATCAAAGAATTAATTGACGAATACAGTATTCTAAGCATTACAAAACAATCAATTTTATATCAAATGCACTTAATGAATGTAAATAGTTAATCAATTGTAATTACTCAAATACTATAGAACTCTTTTTATTATTTATTAATTTTTTATTCTTTTTGATAATTAACTCTATAAAACATAAACTAGCGTTTTTTATATGCTGAAAGAAGGGCGTTCCACCTTCAAGCAGATGACTTTCACTAGTTATTTTTTACTAAATTAAATTAAATTAAATGATTTTAATATCTTTTGCTAAACAAAACTAAGACTAAATAAACATATAAAGAGCAATAAGATAAAAGTCAATTAAATTTTTAAATTGATAACAAAATCAAAATCAAAAAGGTAAAAAAATCAAGCTTAAAAAAATTAAAATCAAATGTCGATGGAACCAAAATAAAGCTTTTTTGATGATAATTTTTTTTTCTAAATTTAGCCTCATAGGCCGTCCTATATCCGAGATACATCCCATGTGCGTTTTTCAGGTATCCAAGTAATTAAATTAAATTCCTCTTTTTTTTTTAATTTTTAATATTCCGGCAGCGAAGCAACGGCTAAAACCTTGTTTTATTTAAAAAATATAATTAAGATCGAATTTATACAGTTTGGAATGGAAATTAGTTAATTAGTTAATTTTTAATCTTTGAAAAAGTGAACTAGAACATAAATCTAGAAATTATTGTTGCAAACTATTTTATAAACATAAATATAAAAAATAAAATTTAACTAAGACATACACTTTTTCTTTTTACAATGAAACAAAAAATTGGTTGGATTTTTGTTGACCAAAGTCAATTCTGAGGTGGAACTTGAATATTTTTTCAAGCAATTTTCGAAAACAACATCTGCACATTGTCATTTAAACAAATGTTCAATCTGTGAATCTGATTCTGATAATCACAAAATTTAATTGTGAATCTATTTGTGAATTAAAATTTATTAAAAATAAATTTTATGTTTAAATTAACATTCTAAAAAAGAAAAAATAATATGCTTGATTCACATTTTATATGTTTTTTTAATCTTCGTCCGAAATTATTGCTTCTTATCAGCTCAATTTTACAAAATTATATTTTTCTCATGTTTAAGAAGACAAATTGAATAATTATTAATTAAATGTCCTCCGCGGCTAAGTTTTAGTTAAAAATAAACTTTTGTATAAAAAAAAATATATTTGGAACTATAAGTTTTAAAATTTAATAATAATTTTTTTCTAAAATACTTAATAATGTTAAAAATAATTTTGATAATAAAAATTCTGTTTAAATCCTTTTTTAAATCACATAAAAAAGTTTTGAATTTTTAAAGATAGTTTGAGTTAAAATCAGAGATGTTTAAAAGTCACAAATATCAATTCAAGTCCAAGTTCGGAATTTTTTTTTTCTTAATTCCGAGCCAAATACTTTTTTTTCTCTCTTTGCCTGACCATGTCGGGACTTCCCTGTAGTGCTATCAACTGGTAACAAAATATTTTATAAATTATTTTCAAACCGATTATGCTGATAGCATAATCGAGTGATAGCAAATTTTGTTATCCTATTTTTTATCAATAATCATTATTGATTATTGATAAATTTTTTAAACCAATTTTTAAATATTAGAAAAAATTAAGTTAATTTTTTTTAATATTTAAAAAATTGGTATTGTGAATTTCAAATACAAATAGAACAAATTAAAATTTAAGCTAATAAAAAATATTAGAAAAATTACTACCGCAACATAGTGCTTCATACTTTATTTTAACTTGTTACCTAATATAATTATTCTTATGTACAAAATGACAAAAAATTACAAATCGATAAGATTTAAATAAATTATTTATTCAATTTACTATTAATAAATAAAAATATTATATTAGGTTAAAAAGGTGGATCAAAGTATGTTGCACTATGTTGCGGTATTTTTTTTTTCAATATTTTTAATTAACTAAAATTTTAATTTTTTAAAAAATGCAGAATTTTTGTTCAAATTGTATTTGAAATTCACAAAACCAAAAAAATCAATAAACTAATTTTGTTACCATCAATAATTTTTTTAAAGTTTTCTAGTACAAATCATTTAATTATTAAATTAATATTATGATAAAAAAATATTTTAATATATTTCCAGATTTAGCAGTGGAATACCTTGATGTTCATACCTTATTGAATGTTGTTCACCTCCTGGACTAATTTATGTACTAAAAAAGTCAAAAATTAAAAAAATTTCTGATTCCGCAAAAAAAATTGAATAAAAGAAAAAACCAAGGACTATATACAAAAATAGTAAAAAAGTCCAAAAATTTTCGTCTCAGGTCAATTTTAATGATCAAAAATTATTATTTTAAAAGTAAATGAATACCAGTTTGTAGCTTAGAAAAAGAGTTTTAATAATATGTTTAATAATAATAAAATATGTTAACAAAATTATTCGATTTTTACAACTAAAAGGATACAACTAATAATTTTGGTGTTAATCTTTGAGAGTGGATAGCCAACAAAAATTATTTTTATAAACACCCTAAAAATTAGCTTTCATAGATTTCCATATAAGCAGAATAAAAATTTGTGGTCGAAAAAGTCAAATTCAAATTCTGTGCTGTAGTTTTGACCTGCGCGAACTTTGCCTTAATAATTTTTTAATTTTTATTTCAAGAAAAAAAACGTAATGATATTCTTTTTTTGGAGATAAAAAAAATGAAATATTTTCAATGGACTAATCTTATTCAGATCTCTCTTTGTTTACTAGTCACAAGTCTCAAGTCCAGGTCCGGAATTTTTATTTTTTAGGGTTTATTTTTTTTATTTTATTTGTTTATCTGTACCGTGCTAATGCTCCTTCAGAATATAAAAAATAAAATAAAGTTAAATAAGCTAAAATAAAAAATTTGACAAACAAAGAATTACTGCTTAAACCTGGTATCAAATCAAAACATGGCATTAATACATTTGAGTACCTATATTCAAGACTCATAAACAACTTTGTTGTATATAAAAACGATTTAAATTTCAACCACTTTAAATTAGGAATAATATTAAACCGTCAAATAAAAAATAACTAAAAAAGTCATATCAATAATTAAATTTCAAATAAAAAATGAATTGCCAAATAAAACATGAATCGTCATGTATTTAATTAATGTGTCAAGTACAAAAATAAAGATGTCATAAATTTTGTATAAAATTCTAATGCTTTTTTTGAACTTAACTAATAATTTTAGTTTATATTTCTGTTTTTATGTTTTTTGAAACATTTTATATAAGCTTGGCAAAGGAGCGAAAGCTCGAGCCAATATTTATTTATTTAAATAAAGACGTTTATCAATCAATCAATTGATCTTGGAGAATTTTATTCTAATAATTATAAAAATATTAGAATGCCATTACCTAATTTTGACGAAAATGATGACACCACTCAGTCAAATTCTTCGGTATTAAACGTTAATGTTAGAATAAAGGACCACAATTGAGACGAAATGTATCGCAAAATGGTATCGCGAACAGTTCAGATATCAATCTAATCCAAGATTTCCCAGAAGCAGCGTATACCGTACCTCTAAATAAAATTCGTGGCACAAGTAGACCAGCAAAAATGAAAAAGGCTTTTTAATTTATAATATATAATTTTCCTTTTTTTTTTATTTCATATATTTGATTTTTTTATTTCATATATTTGATTTTTTTATTTCATATATTTGATTTTTTTATTAGAAATTTGATTTTTTTTATTGGACATTTTATTTTTTTTACTAGACATTTAATATTTTAAATGACAAATTAAATAAATATATGACATTTAATTTAATACTTGGCTTTTAATTATATTTGACGAATTCATTTTTGATTAGACGGGTTAATATAGATCCTTTAAATTATCAATTTTTAATAATATTTATATTATTTATACAAAATCAGTTAATTTTTTTTTCAAAATTTGATTTAAAATTAAAAGCATTTTATTTCTAAATTTGTTTATTAAATTTGTAATTTAAAAATTATTTAAATAAATGCAGTTTTAATTAGGTCATCATTATTACAAATAACAAATAGTGCTGATTATGGACACTAGCCTTATGATTTGACTTGGAATTATTAAAAAAAAAATTAAAAAAAAAAAAGAAGGATAAATAATTTTAAGAAGATTAACTTATTATTTATTTGTTAACTTTACCGAGCTTAAGCTCCTTCAGAAATATATATTTTTTTAAAATAAAAGTATGTACTTTGACTTGGACTTTGATTAACATTTGACATATAAAACAACATGAATTACTATGCAGATGTTAATAATAGTTAATTGACCTTTGAAAAATTTATTATTACAAACATAAGACAAAATGCGTGTCACCTTGTCATGTCCAGTCCAAATTAAAAAAAAATGCAAGCTAATTAAAAAATAGAGAAATCAATTATATCGATGATGAATATTGATTTTGGCAATGATGTCCAGAAAGAAGGATGGCTGCACAAGAGAGGTGAGCATATAAAAACGTGGCGCGCTCGCTACTTTGTGCTAAAAAAGAATGGTGATTTCCTCGGCTTTAATTTCATGCCGAGCAAAAACGATGTGCCCAACAACACATTTTGTCTCAAAAAATGTCAAATAGTCATCTCTGACAAACAAAGAATGTACAGCTTTGTTCTAAAAATCCAAAATAGTGAAGAAAAATCTATAGAGAGATTTTTTGCGGCCTATTCGTCAACTGATCGAAGCGAATGGATCAGTGCCATTCGATCAGTCGCACAAAATATCACTGAAAATTTCACCATCGACTTGGTCAAGTCTAAGATTGATAAAATTGTAATTTTAAAATTTTATTGTTTGCTTTTTTTTTGCTATTTAAATTATTTCCAAGGAACTGGACGACTTTGAATATCTGAAAATAATTGGAAAAGGACATTTTGGAAAAGTGGTGCTAACTCGCGAAAAAACCTCAGACCAAATTCTAGCCATGAAAATCCTAAAAAAAAATTTAATAATTGAACAAGTTGATTGAATTGTTTATTTATTTATTTTTAATAAAGACTTTTATTTTTTAAAGAACAAAATTGCTCATATTAAAGCCGAAAACTTTGTTCTCAAATCTCTGAGACATCCATTTATCACTGTAAAAACTAGACTTGAATTCTTTAAAAAATTATCTACTTTTGCTTATTTATTTAGAGTTTGGTGTATGCGTTTCAGACCAGAGACTTGCTGTGCTTGGCAATGGAGTATGTGAGCGGCGGCGATCTATTTTATCACTTGGTCAAAGAGGGAAAATTTTCCGAACACAAATCCAAC
Source organism: Brachionus asplanchnoidis (assembly GCA_025491095.1). Lineage (NCBI taxonomy): Eukaryota > Metazoa > Rotifera > Eurotatoria > Ploima > Brachionidae > Brachionus > Brachionus asplanchnoidis. Next base: position 705,022 of record JAILYF010000016.1, read on the forward strand.
TTTTACTCAGCCGAAATCAGCTATGCAATCGGCTACCTGCACTCCAAAGACATTATCTATCGAGACCTCAAACTCGAGAACATACTCCTTGATGTCAATGGACATGTTAAATTAAGTAAAAATAATTTTGAATTTTTTTATTTCTTGGTAACCATGGCAACTAAATTTTGGCATTTAATTATTATCTGTGTTTATTTTTTGCAAAAAAAAACTAAAATATTGAAGTCAGAACAAAATTTTTATTAATTACTTTTTTTTAGAAAAATATAGGCAAATTGAAGTTAATGATCAAATTTAAATTTCAAATCAAAATTTTTAGTTTTTGATTTAAATAAAAAGGCATTTTTTTTGGATTTAAAAAAAAATAACCAAACCTTATTAAACATGATTTGTTTAATTTATGCTTAGATAGAAAATTATATGGTATGTTCTATTGTGTTTTATAAAAATTTAAAATACAATTTTGAAAATGCATTAAAAATGTGCGATGGTTGAGATATATTTTATTTTAGAAATATTTGGAGATATTTTTGCAATGTCGCTCTATTGAAATTGTATATAGTGATACAAACATAGATTAGTTAGTTTTAGATGACTTTTAAAGAAATTTTAATACTAATAAATCATTAATTTATTCAAATTAATTAAAAAATTAAGCTTTAATTAAAAATTATACAATAACATTTTTAGATATTTCTTAAATTTCAAAAAAATTGCTAATGTCTAAAATTTTAAATATTAAAAATTTGTTTTGGTTTTTAATAATTTTAATTAAAATTTTGGATCTTTTGTTTGTTGAAAAAGGCAATAATTTAACTAGCCAAAAGTTTTTTTGTTATATTTAGGTTGGTTTGATTTAATTTAATACTCAATGCTTTAAAGAAGCAAAAAATATTTTATCAAAGTACAATTTATAAAAAAATTAATTAATATGCTATTTTTTTCTTATTAAATGTATCTCAAACACAATTTACCTAAAAATTTAAAAATTTAATTGAAAAAATTTGATTCATGAAATTTAAGTTACGATTAAAGGAATATTGAGAATCAAATCGAACTAATGTCAAATTAATCAGAGGATTAAAAATCCATTATATATTTGAACTCGAGATTTTTTAAAAGCAATGTGATCAAGAGATCAAAATTGAGGTTTTTCAAATTTTAGCCATTAGCCATTTTTTTGAAATATAAGAAAAATCTAAAAATTATATTGTATAATTTTTGATCAAAGCGTTTTAAAAAAACATCTAAAACTAATTGATCTATGTTTGAAACACTATATTTAATTTCAATAGAGCGACATTGCAAAAATTTCTCCAAATATTTCTAAAATAATTTTATAGATAAAATAATAAGAATCAAATGTAAATAACTCTTAATTTTTAATTATTTTATAGAATTTTACTTTTTTATCTAATTCTGCCTGTCTGGCTTAAATCAAATAAATGATAAATTATAATAATAGACTTACGGTTAATATTGGAAGAAACTGAAGTTGACTCGACTTGTAATTTTTAAAAAAATAATAAAATAATCGAGTAGGAAGATAAAGCGTTAGCATTAAAAATACGTATTATTTAAATTTGTCTAAATTTAGAAAATTATGAATATATTTTATTTTTAGAACTTTTTCATTTTCATAATCTTTTTTTTGTCTTACATATTTTCTTTTTTGTCCATGGGACTTTTACTTTTAATAAATCATAACAATTTTTCATCGTCGTTTAGCGTTAATTGAAATAAATAAATAAATAAATTTCTAAAATAAAATAAATCTCAACCATCGCACATTTTCAATGCATTATCAAAATTATATTTAAAATTTTTATAAAACACAATAGAACATACCATATGAATTTTTATTTAAAGTAAATTAAAATCTTAATCAATATTTTGAAATTTTGCAAGACAAAAATTAACTTTGTTTCGCCGTAATATATTGTTATTAGTATTAAAATATCATTTAAAGCCAAAATTTGGATACCTAAATATGGATTTTAAATTTGTCTTTAAACTTTTCATTTTAGAAAAATCAATCAGAAAGAAATATTTGTTTTTTTTTCAATTAAAATAATAAACATCTTATGTTTTATTTAAAAAATACTAAAAAAAACTAATTTGAGCATTTTTATTAAGATAATTATCAATTAAAATTTGATCATTTGATCATAATCATGAACTTCAAGTTGCCAAAAATATAATATTAATTATCTTAGTAGAACAAAAAAATAAAAATAAAAACAAAATATATTTTTTAAGGACAACAAAAAAATTGATTAATTTTTTTGTGTTTTTCGATCGGACTGGTCTTCCACGTTAATTCTTTAATACTTTTTTATTGTTTTCAATCTACTCTTTTTTGCTAATAGCTGCTGGGCTATCTCATTTGTTTCAGACTCTCCACAACTAATGAAGTTTATTTCCATGATTGCTTGAGTTTCAATTGGCTTTTCTGTCAATGCTTTTGTTGTTACTTTTGGACGACCTGCACGACCTTTTCTTTAAAGTGGAACGCTCATTGCAATCTTTCTGAAGTTGCAGAGTTCTAAAAATTAGATAGATTAACAATAATCGCGAGCTTATTACAATCACGTGATCACATTGGATGGTTAAAAAACTACAAGTTGTAGTTTTTTAACCACCCACTACATCATGTACTATTTTTGTTTTTTTTTGATTGTATAAGAGTTTCATTTCAATCAATTATGTATTAATAAATTAAAATAGTGATAAATTCAAATACAAAAAATAAATAAAATTTTTTTATTTAGTTCCTAATTCAGTATTTTAGTTTTTTAATTACATATTATTGTTAGAGATAAATAGTTCACCACAATTAAAAAACTGTTACCCACAAACTAAAAACTTTTCACCACAAACCAAAAACTTTTTAACACAAATCACTACAAAACACAATTTTTTTGTGCTGAATTCAAAAAAAAATAATTTTTACATATTCAACCAAATAACTGGTTAACACACATTTTTTGTGGTGATCAAAAATTTAATAAATTTTTTATATAATTTATTCAAATAGTGTTTATAAAATAATATTCAAAAAAAAATAAATTATAATCTATTTTAAGGAAAACCAATTTCCAGCTAATTTTGGACGACCTTTTTTAGGTTTATTAAGAAATTCGTCGTTTTCAAGTAGCTTATTTAGGGCTAACTGGTAACAAATTTATTATTTTATACAATTTTATAAATATTTAGTAGCAGTTTTTAATAGATATTAAAAAAATTTTTGCTTAGAAGAATTTTTGTTTTGTTTTTTTTTTGTGTTTGAACAGTTTTGAAAATTTATGAAAAAATTTGTGCTTAGAAGTTTTTTTATTTGGTGGAGAGCAGTTTTTGTCTTAATCAAGTTATTTTTGTGCTGAAAATTTTTTTGTGGGGAAAAGTTTTTGATTTGTGGGTGACAGTTTTTTGTCTGTGGGGACTAGGTGGACCCATTATTGTTATTTAAAAATATTATACGCTCTAAATTTTTCAGCTGATTTCGGTCTGTGCAAACGTCAGATCATTCATGGATGCAAGACAAGCACTTTTTGTGGCACAGTTGAATACCTGGCACCCGAAATGATACAAAAAGAAATTGCTGACTATGGGTATACAAGATGTGTGGACTGGTGGGCCTTGGGCGTGCTATTGTATGAAATGCTCACAGGCAGACTTCCATTCCGCGCTCCAAAAAATAATAATATAGATAATAGAAAAATTTTATTTGACTCAATTTTGAACAAAAAATTAGATATTCCTTTCGATCTGAGACCAGAGACAAAGATTTTGCTAGCACAACTTTTAGAAAAAGAGCCTTGCAAGCGAATTGGTTCAAGATTTGGATTTGACGAGATCAAGAACCATGCATATTTTGCAAATATCGACTGGGACAAGCTTGAAAAAAGAGAGCTTGAGCCCCCATTTGTGCCCATGTTGTTCAATGAAACAGATACTAGCAATTTTGATAGAGAGTTTACCTCGGAAACTGTTTGTCTGAGTCCAGTCATTAGCTCGTACATAACCAAAAATTATTTTGACTCTTTTTCTTACTATGGAAGCAGGTCTAGTCTAATTAGTAAAAGTAGCTCGATTAGAAGTAGGGACAAGTTCGATTTGAGTGTGATTATTGACGGCGAGCAAAAAATTGGTGTGGAATCATTTCAGGAAAAGTTAAACAAAGAAAATGCGTTGAATTTTGAGAAAATTTCTGATTTTTATCACAGACCACTTGATTTTGAATTTTAAAATAAATTAAATAAAAAATTTATTATTTTTTTACATAACATAGCTACGAGATAGAAAGAACCTTAAAAATTTAGAAATTTTTAATAAGATACTTTTATTGTATTGATAAAAATTGGCTTTTTGCCCTGAATAAATTTTTAAGATAAACGATATCAAATTTATATTTTTTATTAATTTTGAATCATGCGATTTAACTACAATATTTTTTTTTAACAATAAAATATAAAAAAATTATCAGAATTTTCAGTATTCACTTTTTGGTTTATTTCATTAATTTATTTTATTCATATTAAAATAATTTGAAATGGATTCCCAGGCTTCTTTGAATGGCATGTAATTATTAATTATGTTATTAATATTAAAATAAAAAACAAAATTACTGAACTAAGGAACAAATGTATTTTTTTATTTCTATTATAATAAAAAGGCATCAAATACATTCTGCACTATAAATAATCATAAGTTGCACTATAATATTTAAAGTGCACTATAATATTTATATGCACTTTATTAATCAAGGCTGCACTATAAATAACATTATTACACTATTATATTCTTTAATAGGCACTAATATAATTTTTATTTTGAACTAAAATAATCTTTACTAAGCACTAAATTAATGTTTTAAAAGCACTAAAATAATTTTAGACCTGAACTATTTTAATTCTTTTTTAGATAAATAAATACAACAAGCACTATTTTTTTCGAAAACTTCCTTTTTTTTAAACATAAGAAAATACAAATTACAAATACAATTATGTGATTTAGAGAGAAAAAAAATATAGTGAAACATACATAAGAATAAAATAAAAAAAAATAATATTGTATTTATTAAGAAGCCGACTCGTTATTAAATTAACGAATTAAATAAGCTTTTAAGCTTTTTTGAATCCAGTAGGATCTACCACTAGTGCTGCTGCTGCCAAAGTGGGTCTTCCTCGACTACGTTTTTTTCCTAATGGCTTGTTGACCGAAGCCATAGGAATCTGGCAATCTCCAATCTTTAACTTTGAGCACACTCCAATGACGTGCTTGCAAATGTAATTCTTGCTGTTCCAATCGCAACTGCATCGCGACAATTTCCATTGCGTTTTGTTGATTTTAATTTCATAAAGGCTGTGTGTTTGCTTAGATAAAACGTCAAAGGTCTTCCAAATGCATTTGTCTCTAGCATCTTTAAACGCTTCAACATCTTTCTTTTGTAACTTTTTTCTTTGTTCGGATGGTATGTAAAAATGAGGCTTAACGAGCAACATACTTTTATCTTTTTCAAGCCACTCAAATGCTGCATCGTAGTCTTTTAAAGCGATAAGCGGAACAAATTGGAAAATTTTGCTTGTTGACACTTGGAACAACTATGTTGACTCTTGCTGAGCATTTGGCACCACGAACTGATGAGCAGATGTAGTTAAGGCTAACAGAATTAGCCGATATATTTGTATTTCGCTTTGACCACTTAAATTGCTTTAAGCTCTCGTGAATTTTGAGTGACTCAATCGCTTCTTGCTTTGTATCATAAATTTCGACTACGTCATATTGTTTGTTTTCGCCACGACTTTTTTTATTAGGTGGTACTTCTTCGTCATCTTCGGCGTGTTCGTATTCTTCGTTATCTTGCTCATTTTCGCTGTTTTCGTCGTCGTCGTCTCCTCCCTCAAAATCAATATATTCGTCGTTTTCTTCGTCTCTCTCATTTTGGCAATGTGAAATTTTAGTACAAAAATTACAGTACAAAAAGTAAAAACGCTATAATTTATTTTCTAATTGTGCAAAAATGGTTCTATAAAAAGTACAATATTGTACAAATTTGTACAACCGAATTCCATGCTCTGCAAAAACTCTGCAATTTATTGCATTTTTTAATCAAATATTTTTTGGTGGTGTGCATTTTGCAGAAAATTGCAGAGTTTTTGCAGAGTTTGGAATTCGGTTGTACAAATTTGTACAATATTGTACTTTTTATAGAACCATTTTTGCACAATTAGAAAATAAATTATAGCGTTTTTACTTTTTGTACTGTAATTTTTGTACTAAAATTTCACATTGCCCTCATTTTCCATTTCGAGCCTTCTACTTGTCATCGACATTTTAATAGTGTCCAAAAATAATGGTAAACTAGTAAGTAATGGTAACAAACACGCGAAATCAATATGATTTTTATTTTATTTATTTTTTTTTAGAGTATGGGCTATTTATAGAAAATAAGAAATAAAGATATTCGAGAGACAGGAAGTAACATAGTATTTAAGGAGTAGCCGCGTAAAAAATTACTTAACAAAAAATTACCATGTCATGATGATCTACCGTTGAGTAACTAGCTGTTAATTGTTTTAATTTCTAAATAAGTAGCCGCAAGGAATTTATAAAAGGGACGGAAATAAAATAAAATAAGCTTTTTTGAAAACAAAAATAAAAATAAAGTCTAAATTAATATTTAAAATTATTTTAGTTCAAGTCAAAAATTATTTTAGTGCAACTCAAAAATTATTTTAGTCCAAATTAGAAATTATTTTAGTGCAACTCATAAATTATTTTAGTAAAAATCAAAAATTATTTAAGTGCAAGGTGATTTATGTAGTAAAGTTTTGAAATATAAAAGTTCTGATTTGAATTATTTTGGTAAAAAACCGAATAATTCAGTGCACATTAAATAATGTAGTACTTTTTGGAAATAATATAGTGCAGTTTGGTATTAAAAAAAGTGCAACTTCTGATTAATTTATAGTGCAACATTAAATACAAGCCTAATAAAAAAAGGTACATAAATAAAAAAAGTACTACAATTTAAATCAATTTAGAACAAAAATAATTAAACATAGACAAATATAATATTCATTTTTGTTGTTTGTTTGATCCAACTGGTCTACCGCATTTTTTTTTAACTTGGGGCTGTGGAGTAAAGATTGGGGTCTCTTCAAGACGAATTTCAAAATTCTCTGTGGCCCGTTTTTAGGACCAATTATTATCGGCAAAAGTCATAACTGATTCTAAGATGTTCTTTAGCTGATTCTAAGTTACGAAAACTACAGAAAGGGAGGTAAACTTTTCCTTTTCCCCTAGTTTTTTTTCACTTGTTCTGGTTTAATGGACTCATCATGGCTAAAGTTGTTTGGGATTTCTTCGATAAAAGACATTTTTTGAAAAGTGAATATTGTCTTTTTTTTATTGTCTAGTGAATATTGTCTAGCTCAATAATTTCCTTTATTTTTATTTATTTTAGTAAAAAAATACTTTGGGGCGGACCCCAAGGTTCGTCCGAATGGCTTGCGCCTTCGTTTAAACCCAATTGTTACAAAGCATTGATTAAAAAAGGGAAAATAAAAAGTTCGAGTTTCTAGAGTAGAAAGATTTTAAAAAAAAGTAAAAAAAGAGAGATATAAATAGTTTAAAATGGGTAGAAAAATGTGTTCATTCAACATTTACAATTCTATGTACAGTTTGTTAGTCTATTAAATGCGTCCAATGGCGTCTCGAATTTTTTGTTTGTGCTTGATTGCCGTGTTGACATGTATTCATGGATTTCTTTTGCTATCAATTCCTGTTTGGATATATTCGTTAGGAATTTTATAAATAGGCTATTTGACCTTTCCTCAATAGTTTCCAGCTTTAGAACTTTATGTATCGATTTGGTTGAAGTTTTAATTGGGAATTGGGAAATTTTTAACAACTTGTTTTGGATTTTTTGGAGAGAGGTCTTTATTTTTCCTGTTCCGACGTTTAGAATGATGAAGCAGTAATCGAATAACGATATAATAAGAGACTTATAAAGTATAATAATTTAATAATTTCCTTTATGTATAGCACCAATAAACTCATCTTGTAGGAATCAGCTTTAGAAGGTCTTAAATTAATTAATTAATTTAAGTTTTTTTAGATATACATTTGTTTCAATTAGATCAAATAAGCTATCAAAGAAATAAAATAGTAACTAACTCAATCATATTTGACATTATTTAATTTAATTGTACTAACAAAAAATAATTGACACTAACATCAGTATTTTTGTTCTAGAAAATATTATTTTTGTTTTTTTAATATATCATACACGTCTTTGAATGCTACTTTGTTCTCCCCATTCAGCATCATGTTTCAATAACAAAATGTTTTGTTTACTTGAAAAACAGTTCACAAAAAAATTGATTATTTGATATAATAATCTGTAGAAATTTATAAAAAATATTTTTTTGTTTTTGGTTGTCATTTATGAAAAAAAAATGTTTTATAATTTTTATTTCCGCTGCTTTTTTTTTTTAAATTTTAAAAAAGTTTAAAAGGAATTTTTGTTGGATTTAGATAAAAAATCTTATTTGATACAAGACATCAAAGTTTCAAAATAAATATTGTTTGAATTATATTTTTAGATAAAAGTAAAATTGTTTAATAGTAATTGATTAAGTCTTTTGCGTTGATCTTTTGATTATCAATACTAATAAATAAGATTCGGCTGGTAAAGAAGTATCCAGAACCAAACAATTTTTTAGTTCTTGGTAGAATAGCAAATATTTTTAAAATTTACCCTTAAAAAAATTAATTAAATGTGATGAATTCAAAAAAATTGAAAAGTATACAGTTGATTTGAAAAATAAGGAATTGCCAAAGTTGGATCAAAAAATTTGAACATGGAAAATTAAAAATAGGAAAATTAAAAACTTTCATTTGTGAAAGCTAAAATTTTTTCTTTTAATTTTCATTCTGATTTTATGTCCCAAAACTCACAATGCAGATAAATAAAGCTATAAATTTCAAATTTTTCTTTCAGAATTCTTTCAAGTTTATCTTTACTCTTTATTAAAATCTCTGACTAAAAAATCTGAACAAAGCAAAACCTACCAAAAAAAGTATTTTCTATTATAATTTTTTGTAAAGTTGAATTTTATTTAAAAAATTTCATAAATTTTTTTCGAATTGACAACAGTTCTAAGTAATATAATATTCACATTTTATTAATCATATAATTTGAAAAAAAAAGAAATTTCTTATTTCAAGACAAAAGAAAAATCTAAAAAAATAATTACCAAGAAAATTTAACACTAGAAGCACCAACGAGTCAAAATGACTCTTTTCGAAATCTAAGTCAATTTTTTCTATTTGAGCAAAATTTTTTTCAGCATTAAAATAAAGATTAACTTTCTAAATTAACTAAATTCAAATAATAAAAAAAAATATCCTTTGTACAAAATCAAGTATATACTACTAAATTTTGACTTTATCTACAAAATCAATGGATGAGTCATAAAATATAAATAAAAAGTATACAAATCTTTAAAAAACTGACTCAAATCCTAATACTTGAACGAAGATAAGCAATTTTAAAAAATGTAAAAATTATAGTTTGCGTATTTTACATGAAAGACGAAGAATTGGCTCAAAAAGAAATGAATTCATAAGAAGTTAAAATTGTTGCCAGATACTTTTTTTAGCCAAATTTGTATTTTCGCTCAATTAAAATTAAGTATTGAATAGAAATATCCAAATAATAAATTTTTATCCATTAGATTCCATTAACATATTAGTGTTAATTAAATTGAGTGTTTATTTACATGGTTTTGTGAAATTCAGTACAAAATAATTAAAAAAATTGAAAAACTATTTTTTCTAAAGATTTAAACTTAATTCTGTAAATGCAACATAGTGCAACATTCAAAGTTGCATCAAATATAACGGTCTGCTAAATTTGCAGAGTTTAGCAGAAATTAAATTTTAATATAATCAAGCGGAAGCTTTTAGAAAAAAAGTTATTTAATCTTTTTATATTTTGTTCCATTCTTTTTACTTTTACAAAGACTTTTAAAATAATTTTAATAATTTGTTTTGATTTTTGAAAAAATATAGAAAAAAATTTAAAATTATTTATTAAAAAAACAGAATTATCCTAAAAATTAATAAAACCAAATTATTGTGCGAAATGAATGCGCTTCCAAAACTGCATTGATAAACTGCTTTCCACTCTCTCCATCACCTATAGAATACTTTACACTCTGACTTGATTTATTAAGCAGAATTAAAATAATTTGTTTATTTATCTCATTTTTAAATGCCACATGAGCTAAATTCATATTCTTAACTCCCTCTGATTTAAGCTCTATTCTCACCGAGCCTTCTGGAACAAACTTACTAAAATGTCCCATGGCATAAAACATCGGTTGCTTCAAAAATTCATCCCCAGTTGCGTTAACTATAACAGGACTGTCAACAAAATTATTAGCCCAATTAGGTCCACCTTTTAAATCAAGAGCAATGTTCCAATCGGTCCACCCAGTGACCCAATGGTTTAAATCCTCGATTATATCCCGCACATAGGACTCGGCCCGTTCAAACGAGCCCAGAATAACAGCAGGTCCGAAAGATCCCAGTGCATGACAGGCCTCAGTGGCGAATATAAACTTGTCTGCAAATTTCTCATGAGTCAACTCCAGAACTTTGGGACTAACCAAACTATCCAAGTACCAATGAACAGCTATGCCCTGGACATATTGGCTCACTTGCGAGTTGTGTGAAAAAACTCGCTCAGCCCAACCAGGCAAAAAAAGCCTCTGGTCATCCAAAATCATTATTTTTATATCCTCAAAACCATTGTTCTTCAGACTAGGCCCCAAATTGTTCGCAATAAAATCCGACTGAGTCTCGGGTGTAAAGCCCATGGCATTAAAAGAAAATTTGTACAAATAACCATCAGTTGGTTCGTTCTGGGCGGTCATTGCCCAAAAATGAAGGCCATTTTTATTATAAAAATCAAAAAATTTCACATAATAATCCGCCCATGTTTGATAGTACTTTCCTGCCACAGGTCCGATCAGAGTTCCATTTCCTTTGTAGTCATTGTTGGTCTTCATCCATGGTGGCGCACTCCACGCCGAAGCAAACAGCTTCACTTCTCTCGCACTTGTTTTAATGGCAGATTGAATGAAGGGAATTTTCCACTCGTAATCTTCTTTTGAAAGTGAAAATTTGCTCAGGTTAAAGTCACCTGCAAAATCGTCGTAGCTGTAAGTTCTTGTGGAGAAGTCTACGCCAGCTACTGGCACTCTAATTATGTTGTACTCAATTCCGTCTTTGGAAAAGTAAGAGTTTATTAGATTTTGAATGGCAAGAGATGATAGGGAGTAAATATTAAAGCCGGATGCGTCAGTCATGGCACCGCCAAATCCAAATATTTGCTGGAATTCTTTAGATTTTGAAAATGTTAAGTTTAGCTGCGAGTCTGGCGCTGGTTCTGGATCAAATTTTTGCTTGAACTTTTCCAGTCTAAGACCTGACCATGATGTAATGTATTCTTGGTAAAAAGTGTCCGTGTTGGTAAAATCCACTGGATCAACAGTGTCACAATGGGTCGAGTTGCACACGCAAACATGAGAGTAAAGTGTGCTGTACAATCTTTTTTCACATGGAATTCTTTCAGTTTTTATGGACAAGATTTGTGAAATTAGCGCCAGGATGGCTATGAAGTATTTAAAAAAATTCATTTTTCTTTAAAATTAATTCATGTGAGCTTTTATGTCATTTGAGTTTTAATGATTAAAATTTATGAGTATATGAATGCAAAAATAATTTGCTTTAATTTTTTTTTGGATCTCAGCTGATATATGGAAGCTTAAAATCTTGAGATTTCTGATCTTTTATTTTTTTTGCAATCATATTTTATATTTTTAAGAAAAAATTTCTTTTTTAAGCTTCCAAATATTTATCCTAAAATAAATTGTGGAATGTAAAATATTCATGAATCTTATATAATTAATTTCAAAAATTAGGAAAATTTTTAAAACTAATTTTATTTTGAAATTTTAATTTTTGAATTTTTTAATTCTATTATTTATTTGTCAATGTGGCTTAAACTTAAATAAATGATAATAATAATAATAATATAATTGGATTCGACGTGTGCTAATTCATTAACTAAAATTACTGATTTTTCACCAATTTTGCTCAGACTTGTGCGTAAGTAAAAAATTAAAGTCATTTTTTGGTAAAGTCAAAGATTTGACTCGACTTAAGATTTTTTTTTTTAAGTTAAGTCATTGACTCAGAATGACTTGAATTTGAAAAAATTTAATTTGTGTTTTCGAAGGAATTTGATAAAAAAATCATCTAATTAATTTTCTAATATTATAACATTAAAATTTAAAGAATCATAATTAGGATTGGATGCTTGTTACCCGTTTTTTATTGACTTTCCCAAAAAAAATTCTAGTCATTCTAAGTCAAGTCATATGACTAAACTTTGACTTTGACTTACTGACTTACGCACAAGTCTGATTTTGCTAAATGAGCCTACAAATATCTTTCTTTTCATGAAAAAAAGATTTGAATTTATTATAAAAATCAAGTTTGATGCTAGTTTTTCCAATTTTTAATAAAATTGGAAAAAAATTTATTTTTTACAATCAAAAAATTAATTTTTAATCAAGGCTGTTTAATTGGAAACCAGATTACATAACTCAGATTTTAAACCAACATTCATTCCTTAATATTTTTCTAAGGGTGGTATTTAATCGATCTCTAAAATTACTTAATCGATCACTAATATTTTTCTATCTCTTATTTTACTAAATACCCTTAACTTATATTTATTAATCTGTCTCCTAAAATAAATAAAACAGCAACTAATTTTACTTAAAGTATCTCTTATTTTTATTTATTAATTTGATTTAAAAAAAAAAGAATTAAAAAAAATTTCAAAAAATTTCAAATAAAATAATATCTTATAAGTCTTTTCTTGGTCTACCTCTACCTCTCTTTAATGGAGCTTCTACTTTCTTACTTATATCACTGCTGGTTGATGCTTGCACTTCTTTTTCAGCTTCCTTATCAATTGTTTTTTTGTTCTTTTTTGTTGGTATAACTGTTTCTTGTGGAGTTTCTTCCTCTACTTCTGTTATCTTTCGCTTTAGAACTTGGATTGTCTTCTGGATATATACTTGTATCCTCGCTATCCACTTTGATTTGATACGATGATAAAAATGGCTCATTCTCGTTAGTAGGAATTGCTATATTCTCGGTACACCATGCATAAAGCTCATTAAAATTCATTCTGGTGTTGCCTTTACGTTTACGATACTGAGCTAGGTAGTTATACAATTGCTTCTCAGTTGGAACTTGTAAATCGGTCTTGATATTTTCTTTTTTTTTTTTTCTATTTCCTCCTCGATGTTATTTAGAAGGACAAGCGGTAATTGAACACCTTTTTCTAGTAAGTCCTCTATATATTCCTTGGTCTCTTTGTTAATACCATGCCCAGTGTTGGCAATCTCATCATGATTGTGTTGATCCTTTGTTTTAAATAAAGCTACTGATAGATTTTCACTTTTATAAAGTAAATAAATTGCAGCTGCGCATTGAGGTCCTTTTCTCTTTACTAGGTTGCATCGATAATCAACTCTTAAACCGACCTCAGTTTCACTACTTTTCAGAGAAGACCAAATCTTTTCATTATCTAACCAGTCTTTGGATGCTTCTTGATCGTCGAATGTTCTCTCATAGATCCAGTTCTTCCTGGTTCTTTTCTTTTTATTGGATTTTTGAACCTCGTCTTCAGATTCTGATTCAGAAGTTACATAGTCATCAACTACTCGATACTCACTATTAGACATTTCAATACTTTGATAAAACTTAGATTATTTATTTATTTATTTGTTTATCTGTACTGAGCTAATGCTCTTCAGAATAAAAAAAAAAAGTATATGTTTAAATAATTAGAGTTAAGACATGTTTAAATATTTGATAGGAAAAAAGAGGAAATTGCTAGATAGCAATTACACAATAGAGTTGGATATTCGATATATCTTGATTCGAAACCTTCTCTATATTCTTCTACCAGTCTGGCGACCAGTGGAACAGAATGACTCAATCCTGCCCTGACATATCTCTCACTCAACTCAAAAAGTCTATTCGAAATTGTAAGGAGATTAAGTTTATTGAAGGCCTCTTGCTGTATAATATTGGAGGGGGTATCATATTTTAGCTTCAAAATAGATTGAACTGCTGAATTTTGAATAACTTGTATTTTTTTGATGTTAGTTTCTGAGAATGAATTTAAACAGGGAAAAGAATAGTCCAAAATTGATCCTATTAAGGATTTGTAAAGATTACCTAATGTTTTTGGTTTTAGACCCCATTTTTTATTTGAAAGATATTTTATTAAGTTAAGCCTTGAATTACAACGCTCTTTTAATTCATCCACCATTGGACTAAAAGTAAGTTTTGAGTCTAATGTTATTCCTAAGAATTTAACTTTTTCCTCTTTATTTAAATTACTATTATTAATTTTAAGGTCAAGATTAATTTTAACTTTAGTTTTTTTCTCAAAGATCATATAACATGATTTCTCAATAGAAATTTTCATTTTCCATTTGAAAAGCCATATTTCAACTTCTTTTAGATACTTATTAATCACTCTTTCGAGATTTCCAATCTTTTTAAAAGTAAAAAAGGTAGCCAAATCATCTGCAAAAAGAAGAGAGTATTGGCAGTTTGTTTTGTTTCTTTTTGGTATATAATTTATAAAAATGCTAAAAAGAATCAGACTAATTACTGACCCTTGTGGAACTCCTGCTTTAATAGGGTATTGATCACTTAGATGACCATTTATATTTACTTTTAAAGATCTTAAGCGCAATGATCTTATCCAATAGATAAGATAAGGTGGTAAATTAATTTTTATTAGCTTGTAAATTAGTCCATCATGCCAAACTCTATCAAAAGCTTTAGAAAAGTCAAAATATAGACAACATATGTTCTTCTTTCTATTAAAGGACTCTGAAACTTTTTGAATAAGAAAGTAAAGATTATCTGCAGTGCGTCTTTGTTTTCTAAATCCTGATTGTTCATGAATAAGTAGACTATTGTTCTCCAGAAAATTATATATTCTTGTGAAGATGATGCGTTCAAGTAACTTTCCAAGGCAACTTGTCATACTAATTGGACGATAGTTATTAGGATCTTGAGTGGGAGATGTTTTCTTGGGGATCATGGTTATACTTGCTATTTTCCAAGCTTTTGGCACTTGACCTTGTTCCAAACTCCTGTTAAAAAGAATACTTAGTTCAATTAAAGTCTCTTTAGGTAAATTTTTTAACATTAGGTTGTGGATTTGATCTAATCCAGAACCTGCTTCTTCTTTTAATTTTTTTAAAGCATTTCTTATTTCCAAAAGAGTAATAGACTCGTCTAAGTTATTTTGTACCTTATTTTTTAAGAAGTCTGTAATGGTTTGTGATATTTCAGAACTAACCTCTG
The DNA here is from genome assembly GCA_025491095.1 of Brachionus asplanchnoidis. Lineage (NCBI taxonomy): Eukaryota > Metazoa > Rotifera > Eurotatoria > Ploima > Brachionidae > Brachionus > Brachionus asplanchnoidis. The sequence continues at coordinate 720,502 of JAILYF010000016.1, forward strand.
ATTCAACAAGATCTAGATGAGGACTAAAAGTTGAGGCTCAGATATTTCCAAAGATTTTTCCTTTATTTATATCTGTCTTAAACTCAACACCATCTTTGAGTAATGATGGTATCTGTTTTGAACATTTCTTAGATCTGAACTTATTTATTTTTTTCCAGAAAGGCCTGCTTGATAAAGTATTCTTTCCCATTTTATTTATAAAATCTTGCCAGTTTTGGTTCCAAAATTCTTTAAGAGCTTGACGTACCTCAGATGTAAGCTTATTAAAAATTATCTTTAAAGAAGGATACCTTGTTTTTTGGAAAAATCTTCTATTTTTTTTTCGTTCTTTGATTAATAAGACAATGTTTTTTGGTAAGCTTGATTTAAAAGACTTTTGAGTGTAAGCTGGAACACTTTTTTGGGCAGCATTAACGATCTTTTCTGAAATGTGTTTGTTAATGTCATCAATGTTTGTAAAAGAACTAATATGTTGATTTGATGACTTCAGTAAATCTCGGTAAAGTCCCCAATTTGCTTTTTTAAAATTAAGACTAGTTTTCAAGGGTTCAACTGTAATTAAATATTCAGCTGATATACATGTTTGAATTGGAAAGTGATCACTTAACATATCATGGTCTATAAGAACTTTGAAGTCAAGGACCTTATCCGATAGTGATGACGGTATAAGGAATAGATCAAGGACTTCAAAGTGATCTGTTTTAAATCTATTATATGTTGGTGTAATGTCATTGATTGCAGAAAGATTGAGCTTGCTAAAAATTTCCTCCAAGATTAAACCATTTTCATTTTCTCCAAAACAACCTAAACTTTTAGATTTCGCATTGAAATCACCCCCTATTATAAATTTTCCACATCTACTTGAGATTTCTAAGAAAATTTTAAAAGGAAGTACAGTATTTGGTGGATTATAAAGGCTAAAAATAAAAAATTGGGTATTATTTAGATATATTTTAATACAAAGAAGCTCTGCACTAAACTCATCAAATGAGTAATCTTGTTTAAATTCAATACCGTCTCTTACCAACATAGCTATTCCCCCACCATGTCTATTTCGGGCCTTAACTAATGAAGTGTAATTTTTAAAATTAAAGTAAAAGTTCGAATCATTCATGTTTATTTTTATTTCATTTAGGAGAAGTATGTTAGGACAATTTTGAGTTAAAAATTCTTCTAAAAGATGAATCCTACTTGGAAAATGGAAACAATTCCAGTGTGTAATTACTAACCTGTTTTTTGAAAAAGATTTGTTTGAAAATTTTTTATTCATTTGCTTAATTTGATTGAATTGAGGTTGATTTTTTACTGTTTTTTTTTTGATTGGTAACATGCTCTTTCGACTACGGATTTCTTCATTAGCGTCAAAGAATGCATTATCGTCTATTGAACTTGTATATTTTTAACTCTTTTTTTTTTGTATTTGCAAGAACACTCGTTCTCTTCATCCTCTCTTTTTTAAGTTTTGTTTGAGTATTGTCATTTGATTCATTGTTGGATTCATAGTGCGATTCATATGAGCTCAATATTTGTGTATCCAATTGAACTGATCTGGTATGAGGGATCGCGGTTGCAAGCGTTTTGGGTTGAGGTTTTGAATTAGGGTGGGATTCGGTAAGGGATTGGACAATCTGCGGTAAAGTTGGAAGCTGAAATGGTAAATCTGTTTTTGGAGGAGGACTCTGGACAATCGTATTTTGAATAATAGTTTCTACAGTAGGATCGAATCTTTCAATATAGCTGTCTAATGGGTGCTGTTCGGTTTGTTCCATTTTTTCTCCATTATCTCCGTCTTCAGGATATGAAAGTGTTGGAAGGTCATCGTCTACAGCTAACTCATTGTAGTCTATTTTTTCTCTCTCCATGCTTTTTATTTTTTCAGCCATTGAACATTTTATTGCTGGGTGGCCTTTCAGCTTACAATTAGTACACTCGAGTTTTTTTATTGGACAATTTTTGATAGTGTGTTTAGGATCAAGGCAAAAAAAGCATCGTTGTTGCTGACCAGAGATTGTGATGTTTGTTTTGAGTCCAAATACTGTAGTTGGTCCTACTAGGTTTTGAATTTGCTCATTGATTTCTATTGGGTATAAGATACGAACTCTTTTTATCCCATTGTTGACCTCAGTCCATCCGTCTTCTTTAAATTTCTCATTGGAGATCTCTTTTATTTCTAAATCCTTTAGTTTTAGATTGTTAATGAAGCGGGCAATTGTTTGGTCAGTAATATTTGTTGGTAAAAAGTGGAACCTTAGGGTTGCTGATTTTTTACCATCATCGATTTTAAATTTGTTTTGGTCTTCGAATTCAAATTGTTTGTTTTCAATTAATACTGGTCTATCAAATAAATTAACGGTGTTCAGGCTTGGGTGAAATTCGATGATCCAAAATCGATTCGACGAAAAATTTCCAACTGAGATGACTTTTGATTTTTCCTCTTCCGATAGTGAACGAGATAGATAAGTAAGTAAATCTTTGTGAGTTAAAAGCCGGTCCAAACTCTTAAGGGTCAGCTTAATTGAATTTCTGAAATTCCATTTGATGGAATTTCCTAGTTTGTTAACCATTTGGTGTTAAAAAGGAAAACTTTTTGCCAAGATTTTTTATGTTAATTTTTTTGAATTTTTTGAATTTTTAGATCACATTAGATCATCTTTAAATATCCACAAAAAAAACTCTCACAGGAGATAATTAAATTAAATCAAGAGATAATTTCAACTGTTCATTAATTAAATTAAGAGCTATATTCATCATAATCATACTCATTTTCAGTAAATTTAGTGACAAAAAAACTCAGGATACATAAATATTTATTATTAGAGACAGTTAATTAATCAAATTAATCGAATAAATAATATTAGAGATAGAAAAAATAAAATAATATATTTTATTAAGTGATCGTTTAAGTAATGTAAGAGATCGATTAATAATACCCCTTTTTCTAATACAATTTTTTTTTTTAATTTTTTAATTTTACTAAACTTTTAAAAATTTTCAAAAGAATAATAGGTTTTGTCAATTTCAAAAATAATTTTTCTCGTGAAATAATTTACAAAAAATAAAGAATCAATAGATTAAAAAGATTATTGATTTGATTTAACAAAAAAAAATTAAAAATTTGATTTTAGGTAAATAAGGCGCAACAAAATATGTTGCACAATTTTGCAATAATTTTTCTAATATTTTTTATTAAATTTAATTTTAATTAATCAAAAAATGAAGAAATTTTGTTCAATTTGTATTTAAAATTCACAAAACCAGAATAATATCAGTTATGCAAAATTAGCTAAATTTCTAGTAATTTTAGCTAAAAAAACAAGAAATCGCCATTGAATTCATTTATACAAAAAAAATGAAACTGAAAATTTAAATTAAAAAGTATAATGGGTCAAGCTTGCTTATGATAATATGATTATCAATTTTCAACTTTTATTCGGTCTTATTTTAAAGTTGATAATTTTTTTAAATAAAGTGTTTTTCACCTGCACAAATTGTCTTAATTTTAAATAAATTTTTATTTGAATCTAGAAAACTAGTAACAAAAGCTAAAAATCCAATTTTAAGCTAACTAACAGTTAATACAATTTTTAGAAAGTAAAAAACTTAACTAAAGAAAATAAAGAAAGAAAATACATTATTATTTATTTTCAATTAAATTATTAAAGCATATGATTTGAAACTTATATTTTATTTAAACTCCATGTTTTTTAATTTTAGACATCTAGAGAGTTCTTAAATTTATTTTAATTTACTATTTCTTCTTTTTTTTTATAAATAATTTACTAAAAGCCTTATAAAATTTAATCTTATTCCCTATATTTGAATTTTGAGAAGTTTATGAAAGAAATAAAAGAAAGCAAGTTTTATTTTCCTTGAAGAAATTCTCATAAGTTTAGTTAATTAATTTGTAGAACTGTTTAAAGTGTTAAAAATTTATTTAACTTTTTTCATACTGAGATATTTTTTAAAATAATAAAATAATTAAATTTTTTTTCCAGGGTGACGGATAATTATTTAACTCTAAAAGTAGAGAAATTAATTTTCGAAAAAAAAATTCATACAAAAATTACCAAACTTTAATAATAATAGATTATTTAAAATAAAAAATATCTACTTATTCATTATCCAAAATTCAATTCTTTATTTCAAAAATTTATCAAACCTATATCAAAAATCTAAATTTTTTTTATTTAAAATTTATTAATTTTTAATTTTTTGAAAAATAAATATCTTACCACAATCAAGATGGACATGAATGCCAAGAGTTATAGAAATCTTAAGTAAGACCATAAATTTTTCCTTCATGGTCCAAGATCCAGTTTTTCAAAATAATGAAACATTCTTAATTTGCTTATTTTAAATGTTTTTTTTAATTTTTTGATTTTGTTTTTGAAAATGTCTTGAAATAAAGATTCAGTTTTTAGATGGTTGATTCAATTTTTTAATTTATTAAAAACCAAAATAATTAGTCAAATGAAAAATTTATCATAAAAAATAAACTAAATTTTTTGATTAAATACGATATTAAATTTGCTTTTAGACAACAAAATGGTGTGTAATGCATGGCCTAATATGGTATATTTATGCATTTTTCCTACAAAATTTATGATTCAAATAAAAATGAAGAAAAAATTTGAACAAAATTCAAAACTAAATCAACTACCTTACAACACGTGTTTTTTACTGTTTTGACTGTTTTTTACTCTAACTTTGATTTTATTTAGATTTTAAAAAATGTCCGGACGCGATGGTGGTAAAAAGAAGCCTCTTAAGCAACCCAAGAAGGAAAAATCAGAAACAACTGAAGTAAATAAATTTCTTGATCACTGGAACACACTAACTAATTTTTTTCTTCATTCAAAGGAGGATATGGAGCAGCAAAAGAAAAATCGTGAACAACAAAAGGCTCTAGAAGAGGCCCGCAAGCTTGCCTCTCAAAAAGGACCATTAAGTAAAATACCAATTAATTTAATATTTTTTTTTATTAATTTAATTTATTCAGAGGGCCTTGGCAAAAAGTGATCATCAATCACGCTTTACTATTGATTTGATTTTTTTTAAATAAAATTTTTAACTTAATTTTAATTTTATTAATGAACAAAAAAATTTAACACAAAAATTATTCATCTTTTTTAGATTCGTTTGACTTGGTCTTGTTTTGAGCTGACTCTTCCAACAATTTTTTGATCATTTCCTCCTCTTTTTTCTCTTTTCTTTTTACTTGATACAAAATAATGAATCGACAGATGATTAATAGTGAAAATATAAGACTGGGAGCAATTCTTTCGAAGGAATCATTGAGGGCAAAATGAGTGTAAAATCCGCCAACCATTACTATTAGGAGCAAAAAGCTAGCCAATTCTTTCAATGGACCTGGTATCATGACCAAAATTGCACCGCAAACCACCTCCAACCAGCCAGTAAACAGACGAAAATTTTTTGCATATGGTCTCCATCCGGTCAGTTTGTAAAATGGAAAAACTTTGTTAAATCTCCCAAATTCTTGTTGCTGTAGAAATAATTTAGTCTTAGATAAAAAAGTATTAGCCTAAACTCACCATGTCCTTGTATATGTCTGGATTGACTTTTGGTGTTACTTTTATGAGACCAACAAAAATAAAAAAAAAGCCCAGCAAAAGTGAAAGAGCTGTTAGGGGAAGTGATCTTATCATTTTGGCTTTTTTTTCTAAATGATTGAGAATAAAATTGAACTAAAATGGGCAAACTAGTTTCCAGATTTTTCTAAATGTTATTGTTAAAAAAATTATGTTCAGACCAGAAGTTTTATCAATAGACTTATTGATCTTATTCGTGTGGAAAAATCAATATTTTTATTAATAAAAATATATAATTTATGATTAATTTTTTGATATATACTGTTATTTGTCTTGGAAAATGCTCTAAATAAATAAATTCCTGGTGAAATTGATATAAATTTATTTTTTTGGAGCAAGAGTTAGAAACAGAATGAAATACAAATTAAATAAAAATACAAAAAAATTTATCAAGAAAATTTTCAGAAAAGTACGGGCAATTTAATATTATTTGAAATTTACTTTTCTCTTCTGAAAAAAGATATAAAGAAATTAAAATTTTGATTTTTAAAAGCTAAAAAAGAAAACATATTTGATTTTAAAGAACATTATTTTTTCTAAAAATCCGATATAGCCTAGAATTAAAAATAATTATTGTTGTAACAAAAATTTAATGTCATATTAAATTTGAGTTGTAAACAGTTACAATTTCTATTTTCAACAGTTACAGAAGTTATTATTTTCTAGTCATAATTTTTCATATATAAATGCTTGTCTTTAGTTTCAGATTCCTATTTATTTCAAATAAAGATTTATCCTTAAAAAGTTTCTTCTTTAAATCCTTAAAAATTTAAATTCCTGAGTTTTCATTACTTGGTTTATCGATGATAAATTTAATAATCAAAATAAAATTTTTCATTCTTTATTTGGCATCTTGAAGTTGATGATCAATTCAAAATATCATTTCAATTCAAAAAGTTTATCCTTAGATATTAAAATAAATCTTTGATTTAATTTAAATAATTTTAATGTAATATGCTTTACATACAATGTAGATTTAGAAAATAAAGAAAAATTTTAAAAAAATTTTCTCAATCCATTGATAAAATCGATTTAGTTAACTGATTTTTGGAAAGTTTTGTTTTCATTTTATTACTTATTTTGAATTTTTTTTAAATTTCTTTTTTAAATTTAATTGTGAATGTTAAACACAAATACTTTTGAAATAAAAAATCTCAAATAAACTTTACAAAAAATCAGTTAAAACATTTAAATATTAAAATCGATTATCAATGGACTGAGAGAATGTTTTTTCATTTTTTTTTTATTTTCTAAATCTACATTACATGTAAAGCATGTTACGTTTCAATTATTTAAATTAAATCAAAGATTAAGTTTAATATCTAAGGATAAACTTTTTGAATTGAAATGATATTTTGAATTGATCATCAACTTCAAGATTCCCTTTATTTATATAATTTTTATAATTTTAAAATGATCGATTTTTAAATCGGCATAATTTTTCATATATAAATGCTTGTCTTTAGTTTCAGATTCCTATTTATTTCAAATAAAGATTTATCCTTAAAAAGTTTCTTCTTTTATTGTTTGGTCTCTCAACCAGAGCATAGCGGGAGTTATTAAATTAATACTCATCTATAAACAAAAAAGATAATAAACAAAAACCACGTTTATTAGATTATCCGATTATGTAATTAAACGTGTTTTTTCCATATTTTTTGTTAAAATCAAGGCATAATTTTAACAAAAAATATGGAAAAAACACATTTAATTTGCTGATGACTCAAAATTAACTGTGTCTGGTTTGAAGAGTTTCTAAAAGAATTTAAAGTTAATTCAATTTGACAAATTTAGATTAAAAATTATTAAAGTTTGTTATTTTATTAAATAAATTTAATTTTAAGTTTATTTTGGAGATTAAAATAAAATTCTGTTTGATTTATTGTTTTTTACAATATGCCTGAATTTTCATAGCCTTTATTTTTTCAATAGAATACATTCTTTTTGTCATAAAAAATCTAACATGATTTTTCTATTAATAGTATTATTTTTTAATAACTACTAAATTTCAGAATGATTGATATTTAAAATGTACAAATTTTGGAAAATACATGTTCAAATGTAATAAGAGCTTATTTAAAAAAATTTAAATCCTGTTTTTCCATTCTATATTCTTCTAGTCAAAATTTGTCAGAAAAAAAGGCGATTAATTGTTTTTTACCAATTTTTCCTGAATAAAAATTTAAATTCCTGAGTTTTCATTACTTGGTTTATCGATGATAAATTTAATAATCAAAATAAAATTTTTCTTTCTTTATTTATATAATTTTTATAATTTTAAAATGATCGATTTTTAAATCGGCTTTATTGTTAAACACAAAAACAAAATGAGCATCAACTGAAGAAAGTGAAAATTAATTGAAAATTCAGAATAGATCAAAATACCATAAGCTGACCATAAGTGTTTATATAGGTCCAGTAATTCTAAGTATTTTATTTAGTTCAAATCTAATTCTGTTCTGGTCAAAGTCTAGTGTAAAAAAATTAAAATAAATTATGTTCAATTTAAATTTTTTATTCAGAAATATTAGTAATTGATTATGAATTGCAGAAAAAAGGCTTAGGACTTTTTCAAAAAACTTTTGATCAAAGGCAATTTGAAATTTGAACTTGAATCAAACTGACATTTTATAAATTAAGGAATTGTAAAAATTAAAATTAATTATTTAGAGAACTAAAATAAGATGTTTATTTTATTTTTCATTATTATTTAAAAATAAAATTAGACTTTGTCTCAATTTTTAAAAACAAATAAGTTCATACGAAAAATTAAATTTATTAAACTAATTTCAATTCACAGTTGTCTCCGGAAAACCCACTCTGACAATCACATGTATACGAAATGTTATCGCTTGAAGCAACACATACTCCTGAAATTAATTAAATTTAATAATTATCAATAATAATCAATGAAAACACAAATTTACCTGAATTAAAACATGGATTAATTGAACATACACTTTTAGTCTTTTTAACATGGCAAAATGCTCCAGTATACTCTTTTAAATAAATTTTTTTTTCCAATATTTAATATTTAAAAAAGCTACGAAATAATCATACCATTGCTACACAAACACATAAATGTTCTGGGATCTTCAAGTGTTGGTTCCAAATCGACACATTGAGCATTGTTATCACATGGCCTCATTTGAGCACAAAACTATTTAACAATTAAAAAAAAATTGTCAAAAAAAATATTTTATTTTTTACAAACCGATTTCCGTGTGTTATTAAGATTATTTTTTTCTGTTATTATAAAAATATTTGATTTTGTCGACTTCCATTCATCTAAATATTCATTTTCTGGTACAGCTAAAAAACTCGATTCACTCATTTCAGAAAATTTCACTTCTTTCACAGTAGTTGTTTTCACAACTTTTTCACATAATAATCCAGAATAATTTTCCGGACATACACAATAAAATTTATACTCAGTATCATTCAAGTCAATGCACTCTGCATTGTTTAAACAAGGATGATAATCACAAATTGAACTTTTCAAAAAATCAACCCCACTCTTCACCAAGTCTTGATCATCAACACTAGAATTTTGTCTATAAGGAGACTGTGTCTGAATTTTTGATTCTTCTGATTCTATTGTACTAGTTACAATTGTTGTATTTTGTTCAATTGGTTGTGTTATGCTCTCGGTGATGCTGGTGGTAGCTAATGTGTTTGTAGTAGTCTCTACAGGAGCTGTGAAAGGACTAAATTGGCAGAAATTCCCGCTAAATTCGGGCTTTAATGAAAAATTAGCTCTTTTATTTAGAAATTTTTGAATAATACTTTGCAAATGCATCTTGGAATTTGCCTGGCCATTACACATGTTCCTTGGTTTAGACAAAAATCAGCTAGACACTCTCTAGGCCCTTAATAAAATATTTAAGTCATTTTTTTTCCAAAGTTAAGTGGTCAAGTACATATTTCACACAGATTTCCGCTAAACCCTCGACTGCACAAACACTCAATTCCATTTTTGTCAGAACATTTGGCCAAATTCATGCATGGATTTGCCAAATCACAATTGTTACGGATACTTATGGCACCCAAGCCGAGTAAAATATCAAAAACTATTAAAAATCTGTACTTGGTCATTTTGAATTATAATTAAGAAAAAAAAATCTTTTATAGGCAAAATTTTAAGTCTTAGTTGGATCATATTGCCTAAAAATAAAAAAGAAATTCGAGATTAAAATATGTAATCTGTTTGAATAGGATTTATGGATTGAGTGGTCAATAGAAAATTAAGTCAAAACAAAAATAAAAATTATTTTTGAAATCTTACCAAACTTAACATAGAAATTTTATTTTCTTAATCGAAAAAAAAGGAAAAATTGAAAGTAAAACTTATTTTATTAACTTTGTATATTATTTCAAAATAATATTTGATATATGTTCAGTTGACAAAAAAAATTCAATTTTACTATTTTACTGTTTTATTGTTTTACTGTTGTACTATTTTAGAAATTTACTTAATCATTTCAATTTAACCATTTTACTAAATTATTATTTTAGATAATTTCTAAAATTAATAATAGACTAGTCGGATAATTTATTAGGACAAATTATAAGGTAAGGTTTTTTTATATCCTGAAAGAAATACAGTTATGTACAATATTTTATATAAACCATTTATTTGATTATTCGATTTAAAGACTTTTTAATTATTTAAAAAATAAGTTAAAAATAATCTTAATGGAGAAAATAAAGGATTTTTCAGTTTGAAAATAATTTCACTAAAAGAAAATTTACACTGAGCATTTCTAACCTAATCATAGAACTTGTCAACGAAATCAAAACTTTAAAAGACAGCAACGAAGCAAAAGATGAAACAATTGCTGCTCTGGAGAAGAGTCAAAATTAAAATTACGACAAGAATCTAAGTAATTGAGAGTTAATTGCGCTCCGAATATAAACAATGCAACTATGGCTTAGACTCTGGTTCGGGGAGGCGTAAATATCAAGAAGATGGAAAGAAAATGTAGTATTGGAGAATCCGATATGGTGAACTGAAGAAGATTAGGATCGGTAAGAAAACAAATAAATAAATAAAAATAAATACATATGTCCTTTCAAAATAACATTACCAAAAAATCTTTATTTGCCAAAAAATGGTGAAAAAAAAAAGTGTCAAGCTCACTAAAATGACAGATCGTGGGTCTACTAAAAAAAGGAGACAAAAAGCAAAATGAGATTTGTCTCCATTTTGATTTGTTTGCATTTGGTGCAGGATCACAAATTAAACCGAAAAATAAATTAGAAATGAATATTTTTATTGGCTCACTATTTAAGTTAAATAGAAATCTTTTTTTAATAAATAGAAATAATTTTTTTCTAAATAGAAATAATCTTTTTTTAACAAATTTATGCAACAAATAAACAAAAAAATTCTTTCCTAAAAAATTTATTTTTGCAAGCAAACATAATTTTTTCTTTATATACAAATTAATTGTTTGATTAATAAACTTACTTTGACTTTAAATAAATTTAAATTTTAAATAAACAAAAATATATTTTACTGCTGCTCGTGAGTGTTTTCCGGGAGTTACAATATTGATGTGTTGGTTCCATTTGAAACAAGCTGTTAAAAAAATATAACTAAATAAACTAATATAACTATAACTAATTAAACTTGCTGATTTTTTAACTTTAAATGATTTTGTTCTTACTAGCCAAACGACAGCTAATCGCGTGCTTAATGGTCAAATAAAATATTCGGTCAGTGTAAATCCAAATTTTTGTACATGCCCATATTTTTTGGAATACGGTATTTGCAAACATTTTATCTAACTTTGCAAGCTTTTGAATCTTCAATTTGACGAAAATGAACGAGAATTTGTTCAAGTAAAAAAGAGAGGTAGACCACCTAAATCTAATTATGGGGCATTGAATAAGAATTAATGTAAAATTATAAATATAAAAAAAATCTATTTAAATGAGAATTATTTTTATTTAACTTACGAAAAATTCAATTTAGAAAAAAATTAAACTATTTATTTTTAAATTAATTTCATTATATAAAAAAACTATTTGTATAATAAAAAATAAATGTATTTAATTTGTTATATTTTTTATGTAAAAGACTTATTTAACTATTTAAAAAAAAATAAAATCTTTTTAATAAAAAATTTTAGCTATTTAAGTTAAATGTTATTTCATTTTTATTATTCGATTAAAAAAAAAATACTAAAATTTGATTTTTGACGCGGCATTATTTCTTAGAAAAATTTTTATTTCGACTTGATTTTTAATTTTTTTTAATTTTTAAAATATTTACCATATTTTTCAAGTCAATTTTAAATTTTTCTAATAATTAATACCGCGTCAAAAATCAAATTTAAGTATTTTTTTAAAAAAAATAAAAATATTCAAAAAATTAATTTTTATTTTTATGACAAACTCTATTGTTAATGCTGCATTATATTAAAAAACTTTACTTTAAACGTGATCCAAGACTCGAAATACAACTTTGACGCATGCGGTCTAATTTAAGAATGTTTTAACATGGGCGAGATGGTATTAATACCATCTCGCCCATGTTAAAACATTTTTATTATTCGATTAAAAAAAAATACTTAAATTTGATATTTGATGATTTAATAAATACCATCCATTTTAAAAAATTTCCAAAACCAAAAACTAAGTCTTTAAAAACTTTAAATGCTCTTTATATCAAAAGTCCCAATTTATTTGGAATAAATGTTTTCTATTTAAATATAAAGATTAAAATACGATGCTTTAATATAAGAAAGCATATATCAATAAGATTTTATTATAAAAGCCATTTGTGTCAAGCAAGCTTATATAGCATCACTTTTTTAAAAGGAGGTTCAATTATTATTAAATCCAATATTTAAAATATTAAGTTTTGATTTGGTAAAAATTTAATCATTGGTCAAAAATTGTTTTAAAAAATCAAGCTCAATTGAAGATTAATTTAGAATAATAAATTTTAAAAATATTTTTTAAAACATTTCTTAAAAGAATAAAAACTAAAATTTATCTAACATAAAAAAAATTATCTAAAATAGAAAAATCGATCTAAGAGAAAAAAATTATAAAAAAGTAAATAGTGAATTTTATAAAAGAGAAAATATTTAAAGACTTTTCAGATAGTGAAATTGTTTTAAGATAAAATTTAACTAAAAAAGTTAAATAGTAGAATTGATCTAAAAGAAAAAGTTTCAAAAAGAGTTAAGTAGAAAAATTTAGTTTGATTAAGAATATTTTTAAAATAGCAAAATTGAAAAATCTAGTTCTTTCAAAACTTTGATTGATTGATTTTTAAAATAGAATTTTAAATTTGAAAAGTGAGGTTGCATTCGACATAGATCGAATATTTTACAAAATTATGATGATTTAAGAAATAAATTGAAAAAATTTAGAAAATTCCATGAATCTTTCAAAATTCTTTACTTTTTTAATGACTATATATTTTATCTTGAATTATACAAAACTTATTTGCTCTTTTCATTATTTTAGTTAAAATATTATTTTCTTTATATGTCGTTTAAATTTTTAAAATATATATTTTTTTTAATTTTTGGAATCATTTTTCTATATCTTATTACAGTCTATAGCAAAAAAAATGTAATAAGTAGACAAATTGAACAAGTGGAAGAATTTCTTGAGCATAAGGCAATTTTTATAGGGGGGTCAATGAGTTCAGGTACTTCTCTAGTTCGGTCTTTATTAGATGTACATCCATCAGTCAAGTGCGGTCCGGAGACCAAATTTGTCCAATTAATCCTTGATTTTATGAAAAAACTGTACAAAGATGACGAAAAATCGCTATGGTTTATGAAAGCAGCGGGAATTAAAAATGACACTTTGGACAAATCGGTAGGTCTTGCCATTTATTATGTTATGCTAATGAACATTGGGTCTGATGTAGAACGAGTGTGCAACAAAGAGCCCAGTAATAGACGTTATATTGAATATTTTAAAAAAATGTTCCCTTACTCTAAGTTCATTTTTGTTGTAAGAGATGGCCGGGAAGTGGCTTACTCTTTATTAAGAAGAACTCATAAAAATATTAATTTTGAGGAATTTTACAAATTGTTAAAACAATGGAATTCAAGTAATCGTGATGCATACAATCAGTGTTTACGAACTGGTCCAGATTTTTGTATGGTATTAAGGTATGACACTTTGGTGAGAAATCCTGAGAAAGAGACACGAAAAATGACTGATTTTTTAGGAATCAAATGGTCAAAAAGAATGCTCAATCACGAAAAGTATATTGGAAGTAAAATTAAAATGTCCAAGTTTGAATGGTCTCAAGATGGCATGAAAAAAAAGATAAATACTGATTCTTTAGATAAATGGATTGGTAATGTTCCTAGTTACGATGAAAAGCTAATCAAAAATACAATTGATATGCTTACAGTTTTTCAATTTGAAATTTAAGCTCAAGTTTTTGACTGTAATATTTCGGTTTTAAAATTGTTCTGGTTATTCGTATCTTAGCAATTTTTGGAAATTTTTAGTTAAAAATTTTGGTAATTTTCAAGAATTTTTTTAATTTTAAATAATTTTTTTTGTTAATTTTGCCGAATAAAAGTATTCGGCCTGACTCAAACTTCAAAAAATATTTAAGCCATAAAAATAATCTATTTTGTCTTAAATAAATTTTTCAAAATTTTTATTAGTAATATTTTTCAATTATTTTATTTTGTTTCAATATTTAATAAACAAATATTTTACAAAATTCTTTTAAATCAATTTTTATAAATAAACACGAGAAATTTAAAGATATTTATAATTATTGTAAATGACATTTAAACAAAAAAGCATTTAAATTAAGATTTTATTTATTTTTATAGAATACATATTTTAAAAAAATTTAAATTCTAAAATTTTTTTCTAATAAATTTGAGCAATCAAAATGTTGTTACTTTGTATTTTCATTTTCAATATTTTTTTCTGTTTAATACAAAAGAGCATCAGAATAAATTGGAAATTAAAAAAATTAATCCTAAATAAGGTTTTTTTAATTAAAAAATATTGGAAAATAAAAGTTTATATGCAAAATTTCCTTTTATAAAAAAAACCTTATAAATTATTTGAAAAAAGCTTTAAAAATGTACTTTTTTATTTTATCAGATTCAATATAAAATTATAAGTAAGGTGCTTTGTAGAGATAAAATATCTTTCCGTCTTGTGAAAGATAGCTATCTTAAAATTAAATTATCTTCAGAAAGATAAAATATCTGTTAAATAATAATTAAGCTAGAAAAAGATAGATATATAGTAATGATAATAATAATAATTTATTCAGTAACCACCGCAAGGGTGATGTACAAAAAAAAATAAAAAAAGTAAATTAAAGTAAAGTTTTGTCTTTCTAAATAATTTTAGAGAATAAATTATAATTTTTTTCATAATTATGTTACTCACATGATTTAATTATTTTAATAGAATTAAAAAAACTACTAAAATAATTTTTCAAATTAGTTTGTTTTTAGTTTTTTTAAAGTTTTTAAAAAAAAATTTAAACAACAAGAAAAAAGAAGATACAAACAAGTAAAATGGCAGTTTGGTAAATATATGTATATTTTTTTAAAATGTATATATGTAATAGTTAATTTTGATAAACGTAAATGTCAAAATAAACTGATCCATTAGTAAATCTTGAAAAAAATATTCATTTTTTCTTATTATCAAATTTTACTAAGTTAGTTTAGATATTTACTGATGCAACCGTAAATATCAATAAAAAACAAACTTGCTTTAGTTAAAAACTACTGAAGCCCCTTATCTAATTTGTCGAATAATCGACGTTGATTATAAATTCAGTCTTCATGTCAAGTCAGTCGCCAACTTGCATGTCAAGTTGGCGTATTTTCGGACTTATTTTCCCGTAACGCTTTCAAAATTGTCAAGTTGAACTAGAAATTAGAACCGACAAGTCGCTCAAATGCGTTAGACAAGCGGTCAATGAAATGTCAATTGGTGGTGGTCAAGGAATGGTAAGATGCAATTGTACATCTCAATGTATTACAAATCGATGCGGTTTTAGAAAATCTTGTGTAATTCCAGATGTCATGGATCAAATACAATTTTCTACAATAAATGAACTTTTTATCAATATTTACGCTTTATTTCATTTATTTCAGATTATTACTATATTTATCTTTTTAATTTCAGTTAATTACGAGAATAATAGAAAAAACAGGAAAATTTGATAATTTTAATTATTTCAAAATTTACGTCTAGTAACGTTAATATCGATATTTACGTATTATCATAAAAAAAACGATAACATATATATGAAATATTTTATTAGAAATGAAAATAATAATAAAAAAATAATACAAATTGCAAATTTAATTTCTTGTACAAAGCTTACATGGAAATTTCATATGCAATAATTTTGAAATTCAGCTTCGAATTCTTGAAATCTTGTAAATTTCTCACCTAACTTGATCTGTGACATTTTTAATAGTTGATAATACGTGTTAAGCTTGCAGTATTTTATATTATTTATTTGCTTATCTGTACCGAGCTAATGCTCCTTCAGAATATAAATATTTAAAAATCAAAAAAAATTAAAATAAAGTTAAATAACATAAATAATATTGAATAAAATTTGGATAAATGGTTGGATTCTTCAAGAAGATAAATCATCTGAATTTTTTTTATGTCTTAATAAAAATATTTATCTGTTCTTAGACTTAGCTACATAAAGATAAAATATCTTTCCGTAGTCATTCTCAAAGGTACAAATTTTTTCCAAAAATTTTTTTTTCATTTATTGACTAAAAACATAAAATTGAGCTTATTTATTAAAAAAAATAAAAAGAAAAAGTTTTAAATTAAATAAGCACACGTAAGCCAAAAGTCAGAAAAGGAAAAGCACAAGTGAACCAAAATAAAAAGCACACAGTTTTGTCAAATGGACTCAAATTTTTTGCTTGAAACAAACTGGCAAACGTTTTGACAAGGTGTCGTATCTGGGCACTCGAAAACTTTGCATGAATGGTGTGGTAATATTTCGAAATTCGTCCTGGAGCTTTCAAATCATGTGAAACTTCTAGAAGAAAGAGAAAAGGGGAAAGACATTGAAATAAATAAACTGAAATCTGAATTGTCAGCAGCAAATAAAACAGCAAACTCATCCAACAACAGTAGCAAGTGGATTCAAACGGTAAAACAAGGAACAAAAAATTCTAAAAAACCAGCGGATCAGATAGCTGTAGAAAATGCAACCATTATCGAAATGAATGAAAGAAATAGAAGAAAAAAAAATGTGATTATTTATGGTGTGTCAGAATCAAAGAAAGAGATTTTAGCAGACAAGAAAGCAGAAGATTAAGCAAAAATCAATGAAATTCTATCCACTATTGGAAAAAGTGATATCAAGCCAGCTTATTCGAGACGTTTGAGATCTAAAGACCAAAGTAAACCAGAACCAATTCTAGTAGAAGTCAAAGAAGAAGCAAACAGAAATCCACTACTCCTAGCAGCGAAGAAATTGAGAGATTCAAATATTTTCAAATTTGTTTATCTTAGACCAGATTTGACTGAAACCGAAAGAGCTTTAGACTATGAATTGAGAAAACAAAGAAACGAAGCAAATAATGACCTTTCACAAGACTCGCCCTTTCGATATGCCATTCGTGGAAATCAGATCGTCAAATTCAAGAACCAATAATCGTTCATCAGAAGCCTCATCACGTGTAGATAGTCGTGAATCTTTAAAATGTATGTTTTTGAATGCTTCTTCTTTGGACAATAAACAAGATGAATTCAGTGTTGTTATTGAAACATAAAGCCCACAAATTGTAGCAGTTAGTGAGACTTGGTTCATGAGCATCTCAATTACAAACGTTGAAGGATACAATTTGTACAGAAATGACAGAAGTTATGGACGCAGAGGCGTTGGTGTATTTCTCTACATTGATGAAAAAATCGACTCATTTGAATTAAATGATGCAGGTTTAAATTTAAGTAAAATAGAACAAATTTGGGTAGTAGTTAATTTTAACTGTGAAAAGTATTTAGTTGGCTTTCTTTATAGGCCAAATTTTGTTGACATGAACGATTTCGATTTAGTCTTCAAACAAGCTAAAGACTATGTGGATGAAAGAGGTTTTAAGGATCTTCTAATAATGGGTGACTTTAACTTTCTATCAATCATCTGGTCAAATGGCTGTGTTTCAGAAATCTTAAACGAAAATGGACTCGAACATAAATTCAGAGAGACACTAAGCGATACTTTTCTATATAAGCATGTAAATATCCCAACTTTTCAAATGTCAAGCGAAAAAGATGTGAACACTTTGGATTTGATTTTCACGACTCAGCCTGGCAGTGTGTATGCAATCGATAAAAAATTTGTTCTTGGCAACATTAATAAAGGACATCTGGTTATCTTTTTCAATTTTGTGCTCAAAAACAAGGTAAGTAAGGAATCAATTACCTGTAGAAAATTTATTTAAAATAAATCTGACTTTGGAAAAATTTTTCATTTTCTTTCAAATATTGATTCGGTGCACCTATTTGAGAATTTAAATATTCAGGAAATGTACAATGAGTTAATTTTCTTTGTCAGCGAAGCTAGTAATCGATTCATCCCAGTGACGGATGGCTCTAAAAAGAAAAGTATCTCAAAACCTTGGATAAAAAATGATCTCAAGGTCTTAATTAGAAATAAAAAGAATCTAAGATATAGGAACTGTTCATGTAACTGGAAGGATATGAATCTATATAGTGATTACAAGCGTATCTGTAAATTAGTCTCATCAGAAATAAAAAAAGCCAGACTAACTTATGAACAGAATTTAGTTGAAAAAGATAAGCAGAATCCTAAAATATTGTACAAATACCTAAATGATCAACAAGTAATCAAAGAATCTATCAAAGCATTAAAAAAGTCAAACAATGAATTAACGCAAAAACCGAAAGAGATATCAAATCTTCTTAATAAATGTTTAAAAGATGTTTTTGTTATTGGACAAGATGGTGAGCTTCCTCCTTTTGAAGTTGAAATTAATGAAAACTGGTCAGAATATATTGACATTGAGCCAAATGACATTAGTTATGAAATGGTTTTTGATAAATTACAAGACCTGAATCAAAATAAATCATTTTGTGTAGACAAGCTTCATCTGTTATTGCTTAAAAACTGTGCAGAAGCATTTATTGTCTCTTAACTTAACCTTCCCTTAGTTTTCAGAATATCTTTATCGAATAGTCAGCTTCCAATAAATTACAGATCAGCAAATATTACTTCATTGTTAAAAAAGATCTTTGTCTTTAACTTCAATTCCTTGGAAAATTATGGAAAGCATAATAAGAACCAAAATGGAAGACTATCTATATAAGAATAATTTATATCTAAAGAACAGCATGGATTTGTCAAGAAAAATTTATGTGCATCTAATCTTCTGGAAACTCTAGATTTCATCTCAATGAGTCTAGACAAAAGTATTCCTGCTGATGTGATTCTGCTAGATTTTGCGAAAGCATTTGATACTGTTTCGCACAGAAGCCTAATAGCTAAATTGAAAGCGGATGGCTTTGATGGTCTGACACTAATATGGATTGAAGCTTTCTTGAAAAAAAGAAGGAAACGAGTTATTCAAGGTGAAATTTTGTCTGATGGACTGAGATTTTTAGCGGTGTATCACAATGTTCAGTGACTGGTCCACTATTGTTCGGTTTGTATATCAATGATCTACCAAAAGGAATAGAGAATGCTGTCAAATTGTATGCAGATGATACTAAAATTTTCTTGCAAACGAAACAAGCGCAGCGAAACTACAATCAGATTTAAATTCAATTTTCAAGTGGACTCAAGATTGGCTACTTCTCTTCAACACATCAAAATGTGTGGTTATGCATTATGGTCATAAAAACAAAGAATTTCCTTATTTTATTAATGGTAAGCAGTTAGTAACGTCAGAAACCGAAAGAGATCTTGGAGTTATTTTCAATACAAATCTTAAATGGAAAAATCAAGTGATAGAGGCTACAAACAAAGCAAATCAAATGTTAGGTCGCATCAGGAAGTCATTCGCTCGTTTTGATTGTAAGTTATTAAGATCTTTGTATTTAACTTTTGTTCGTCCTCTTTTGGAATTTGCGGTGCCTGTATGGTTCCGATTCTTAAGTCTGACTGTGAGAATGTTGAAAAGATTCAACGCAGAGCTACGAAATTTGTTTCGTCAATTAGAGATAAACCGTATGAAAGCAGAGTGAAGGCTTTGAACATTCCAAATCTGAAATGGAAAGAAGAAAAAGAGGTGATCTAATTCAGTTATAAAAGTTCATGCATGAAGTAGAATTGGTTGAAAAAAGCAATCATTTTAATGTCTAAAAAAAAAACAAGGAAGAGGTCACTGCCTCAAATATCACAAAGAAATTTCGAGGCTCCAACATAGAGATAACTTTTTTTTCAACAGAACCGCTAACATATGGAACTCGCTGCCAAATGAATTAGTTGAAGCCCCCAATGTTAACAGCTTTAAAGCAGGCATTGATTGTTGGATGAGCAGCAATCAATCACATCAGCTGTCTTAGTGTGGCTTATCAGCACACTCGCTGGCTAGCCAGCTACAGTCAAAACTACTACTACTACTACTTCTACTATTTGCCACTGAATTTTTGAATCCTGGATTTAAATAAAAATGGATTTCTTGTTAGAATTACTTACTAAATAACTAAATACATGTTTTATCAATCAAAAAAAAATTTTTTTTATTGATTTAAACAAAATTGATATTTTAGCTATTAATTGTTTGAAAAAAATAAATTTTTATTGACAGAATAAAAAATTGCGAATTTAAAAAATAATTCTGATAAAAACCAATTAAAGAATTATTTTAAAATTTTAAATTAAATTTTTTTTTTCACTAAGACTGAACCGGCAAATTCATCATTTATTTGATAGATACACACATAGACACAAATATATTCACAGTAAGATATAGTTTATTTTGATCAAAATTTAAATAAGTTTATTCATAGGTAAATTCATCGATTTCACCATTCAATTGTCCCAGATAGATAGCCGAGCCGTCAGGTGACAAAGCTATGTCATGGACACCTTCCAAATCCTTAAATAACAATAGATAATTTTTCAAAATGATTTTCCTATTTTCCAACCCTTTCAAGTGAATTCCATCTTTGCTTAAATTGACCAAATCTGGACTCATCAGCATAGAAAGTAAATCCGTATGACTCTTAAAAATTTAACAAAAATAAATTTTAAATTTGAACAAAATTGAATTTTTTCGGTTTTGTATCAAAACATAGAATAAAAAATTATGTTTTATTTATTTATTTTATTTGTTTCAAAAATTACGCAAGATTTGGCGATGATAAAAAAATTAAATATAAAATAAAAATATTAAAAAATAGAAATTTTATGAAAATAAAAAAAGAAAAGAAAATTATGTAGAATTTTTTTTCCTGAAAAAACATACCGTATGTTTTTTCAGGAAAAAAAATTTTCTATGTTTTGATTCTAGAATCCTAGAATTAAAACATAGAAAATCAACATGGAAAATTTTTTTATTTTGATAATTAGTTTACAATATAATCAGAGTTGTTTTAAAGTCACAAGTCTCAAGTCAAGTCCAAGTCAGGATTTTTTTTTTCATAAGTCCGACTAAAGACTTTCAATTTTTTTTTTCAAAAAAAAAGTCCAAGCCAAGACTTTTTTTGTTTTTTCTTTTCAAAAGTCCCACTAAAGACTTTAAAATTTTGAATACTGAAGAAAAAATTTATGCTAAAATTGCAAGAAAATTCTGTAAATGGCAAATCTATTACAATAGGCAACTCGAAAGTATATAAATTTTTTGATATTAAGCCTGATCTAGCAAATTAAAAAAAAAGTCCTGACTTTGATTTTGAAAAGAAAAAGTCTTGACTTGGACTTTTTTTTTAATGACTTGGACTTTTTTTGGGACTTTTAAACAATTCTGAATATAACAGTTTTAATAAAAATTTTAAATATTGATATTTTTTTTAATTTAATACAATTGTGTTCAATTTCATTAAGATGTTCAAGAATATTTCCACTTTAAGATTTTTTTTTTATTCTTCTATTCTTTAAGCTTTAAAAAAGGTGAGACAATGCTACTATTTTTTAAAGCTAGATGATTCATATTTAATTCAAATAATTTAAAAGAACAATTTTCAAAAAAATCTACAATTTCCATTTTCTAAGTAAATGCAATGAATCATTTTAATTCTATGTAATATATTTTCTATGTAAATGGAATTTATTATTTTAATTCTATGTTCAATTTTTTCTATAAGGTATGATTCTATGTTTTTTGTCTTTTCTATGTTTTATTTTTTTCTATGTTTTGATTCATTCCCATTTTTTCTAAAGAAAATTTTACCTGAGCCTTGGTTGAGACCAGCTGCCGCATGTATTACTTGATTGTTTGGATCATATTCAATGGCATAGCAGTTTTTCATGTCTTTGTGGGTTACTTCGTGCACTTTTTCTCTTGTTTTAATGTCAAAGCACACAATCCGACCATCTTGGCGACTTACTGTACACACCAAATTTAATTTTTCCACCAAGGCAACACTGTGTACCACTTGGAGCGGATGTTTTTTGTCTTCATAAGCTCCCACAAAGTGACCACTTTTGTCAAATTCAACCACTCGGTGGTTACAGTAACCATCCGAGACAAACACGTGACCGCTTGATTCCGACACAGACACATCAGTTGGTTTGCAAAATTGATTCTCAGCATTTCCTGGTTTGAATTCAACTCCTAGCACAAGCTCTGGCTCTTCCAGATTTCTTGGATTAAATTTCATTACTTGGTGCAAAGCTACATCTGTAACCCAGATATTATTATCAAAATCAATGGTCAGTCCGTGAGGCATGTAGAAGCGGTTGGCTCCCCAAGAAAAAATTTCTTCTGATTTTTTCACATCTATCAAAGTCAAAGTGTTTTCTTTGATTGCTTTGTATTTATTTTTATTAAAATTATTTCCCATAAATGAGCTTTAAGAAAAAAAAAAATTTTAATTTTTTTTCCTTAATTTTATTTTATTACTCAAATTGCCAAACTCTGGAGCCACGGTGGAATACAACCAAATTGCCATTCATATTAGTGTCCAGTCCTCCGACTTGACCAATGTTGGTCTGCAATTTTAGATCATCTGATGGATTGAATACTTTGAAGAATTCGACTTGCTTTTCTTCGTTAGATTTGTCTGACATTAGCATCTTGGGAATCAAGAAATTGGACTCTGAAATTGGTAGTGTCAAAGCTTACTTGTTCATAAATTCGAAAAAGATCGTCCAGCTTGTGATTGAGCTCAAATGAGTGGCCATAATTGAGCAGAAAAATTGAAAAAATTGCCAAAATTGTTAAACTTGACATGTTTTCTAAAAATGATAAATTAAAAATGAAAGAGAAAACTGAGTGTGATTTTTGTTCATGCGACAAAAACATTTTGATAATGAAATCGAACGCCTTCACAGGCATAATCTTGGTATTTCTCGATAATAAAACATAATTTCGGATCAATTTTATTTTTCATCTTTTAAGCATAATTTCCTAGTGAATAATTTTAAATTAAAAATTATTATTTTTAAGAGGACTCATTAAAATTTTTGCTAAATATTCAAAAAATTTATAATATTTTATTGGAAAATTATAAAAATTAATATCAAATTTAACTTGAAATTTAGAGTTCAGTCAATCAAGTACCCGGATTTTCTCATTTAAATAATATTTAGTAACCGAGTTTTGGTCCCACCGAGACTGGGACTAAATAAAATTAAAATAAAAAAAAAAACACCAATCAATACATGATATTATTTAAAATTTAAAAATTCAAATTTTTTTAAAATCTTTTAGAAAAAGCTGTTTAAAATTGAATATTTAATTTTTTGTAAAAAATAAGATGTTAAATGAAAAAAATTTATTCTGGGGTAAATTCGTTCGGTCTGATCTCCAGTCCAGAACATAAATTTATAAGACAGAAACTATTACCTTATAAATTCAGAGACCATCGCGGTGCACAAATTTTTTTTTTCATTTTAAATAAATTGTGAAATTTTTTCTTAATTTCATAACTCTCTAGACCATAGTTTAAAAGTCCCAAAAAAAAGTCCAAGTCATTAAAAAAAAGCAAGTCGGGACTTTTTTTTTTAAATTAAAGTCTTTGACTCGGACTTTTGAAAAAAAAAGTCAGGACTCAGACTTGACTTGAGACTTGTGACTTTTAAACAACTCTGCTCTAGACCTAATTTTATACATTTTTCCTATTTTTACACATTTATTATCAAATAGATTACAAATTTTAGAACTTAATTAAAAATTACGAATAAAATTTTTTCAAAAAAATAATTATTAATGGCATAGGATTAATTATAATAGATAAAAAGATGAAATCAACTAGATATTTTTATTAACTAATAGATAAAAAGACAAAACACTATATAAAAATATTTTTTAATAGATAAAGAAATTATTTGATAGAAAAGAAAATAATAAAAAACTATATAAAAAAAATGAGTACTTATTTTTATTGAGAGGCTTGAAATCGCTGACACTTTTTTTTGGTCGACTACGGCCACGTTTGGGTTGAGCTGCTTCTACACCAGCAGGAATTCTTAATTCAGCGAGGTTTATTTATTCTTCCTCCTTGTTTTCATAAATGATTTCTGTTGTATTGTTTGTTTGTATATTTGTTTGCTTATTTACTGGTATATATAGATAGTCTTCATGAGTATCTTCACCCCTAGAATCACTGACAGCTTCACCGGGTAGTCTTTCCAAGCCATTTGCCGTAATTATTGAGTAACTATTCAATTATATCTAGTTAATTATTAAAATTATCGAAATAAAGTTTTTTAGTACCTCAAATTTATTAAAATTTACCTCAAATTTAATAAAAGACTATTTTTTTATTAAAAAAGTAGCAAAATATAAAAAAAGTATTCAAATAAAAAAAAATTACATCAATTTAAAAAAAAATAAAGCAATTTCATTATAAAACCGCAAAAAGTTAATACTCACCTCTAAAAATAAAAAAAATTAACAATTATCACAATAAAAATATCTTTTTTTTTTCATAATTAAGCCACATTTTTCACATGTTTTAGATTCATTATTTTGAGTAGATTCTTGATTGAATGTTTTTTGTTTTTTTTTTATTATTAGGCACAACTTCGGTTAAATCATCATCATCATAAGAGATGCCTTTTGGATCTCCACCACCGCCAACTGAATCTGATGGTTGTATTATTAGAGCTGGTTTATTTTTTTCTGGGGCATCTTGGGTATCGTCTATTTCGTTTTCCAATAATACTTCCTCTGAGAGAGTATTTTCTTGATCCAAACTCATTTTGAAGTTTTTTAATTTCGATTAATCAAAATATTTTTTTTTTTTTTTTTTTTTTTTTTCTATATCTTTATATTTTTATTCTAATATTTATTATTTATTTGTTATTTATTTGTTTTCTGTACCGAGCTAGAGCTCCTTCAGAATAAATTAAAAAAAAATAAAATAAAATTAAAGTTAATAAAATGAGATAATAAAATAAAAAAAATTAGACATGTTTTTATATATTATAAATCAGGAAAAAAAGAAGAAATTACTAGGTAGCAATTACACAATGGAGTTGGATATTCGATATATCTTGATTCGAAACCTTCTCTGTATTCTTCCACTAGTCTAACGACCAGTGGAACAGAATGACTCAATCCTGCCCTGACATATCTCTCACTCAACTCAAAAAGTCGATTTGTAACTGTCTATTTATTTATTTATTTATTTGTTTTCTGTACCGAGCTAGAGCTCCTTCAGAATAAGTTAAAAATTAAAAAAATAAAATAAAAATGAAATAAAATAAAATAAAAATAAAATTAAAGTTAATAAAATAAGATAAAAAAAAAAAAAAAAAAAAAGAATTAAAAAAAAAAAAAGTAAATAAGCTAAATAAATGAAAATTAATAATATATAAAATTGGAAAAGATTGTTACATGTGGCTCATGTTTAAATAGTTCAAGTTTCAGGAAAAAAAGAAGAAATAGTAAGGTAGCAATTACACAATGGAGTTGGGTAGTCAATATATCTTGATTCGAAACCTTCTTTGTATTCCTTCACCAGTCTTACAACCAATGGAATAGAATGACTCAGTCCTGTCCCAACATATCTCTCACTCAATTCAAAAAGCCGATTCGAGACTGTTAGTAATTTTAGTTTATTAAAAGCCTCATGATGTACGATGTTGGAGGGAGTATCATATTTTAACTTAAGAATAGATCTGACTGCTGTATTCTGAATTGCTTGTAGTTTTTTGATATTATTTTCTGAAAATGAATTTAAGCAAGGAAAAGAATAGTCTAAAATTGATCCGACTAAAGATTTATATAAATTTCCGAGTGTGTTTTGATTAAGACCCCATTTTTTGTTTGACAATATCTTAATAATATTTAGCCTTTTATTGCAGCGCTCTTTAATTTCATCTACCAGTATATTAAAGTTTAATTTAGAATCAAATTTAATACCAAGATCTAATATCTAATATCAATATTATTTATTATTTATTTGTTTTCTGTACCGAAAACAAATAAATAATAAATAATAATATCAAATACAATTTCTTTTTATATAAAATTTTGAGGCTAAAAATTAATTAATTAGATGGATTTTTAATTAATTAGAGAGGTTTTAATCAATTAGATAGACATTTATATAATTTGTTTGATTTTTTAATAAATAGGTATTTTTTTAATTAAAAGGGTTGGTTTCATTTTTTTTGACACTTTTATTAATATTTTGAGGTATTTTTTGACAAATTAGAGGTAATTTTTAATAAATTTGAGGTATTAAAAAACCGATAGCCAAAATTATCTAGCATTTTAATTTTTTTCTCAATGAATGTGTCTATTAATTCTATTAGTTAATAATTTTATCTAGGTATTAAATTTATTATCTAGTAAATAATTTTTTTATATAGTACATTTAATAGATTTTAGCTAGTAAGTTCATATTTTTATATAGTATACATTAATATTATGCGATTATTAATTAGGATCTTTTTAGCATGGGATCGAAGATATGACTTGGACTTTTTAATTTTTTTAAGTCCAAGGCTAGATTTTTTTGAAAAAAATAAATTACTTTTTATACAAAACTTTTATAAAATTCTGTTTAAGATTCAAAATTAACAAAAAAAATAATATAAAATAATTTATTAAACAAAATCTAATTTATTTTCAAGATTGATACAAAATATAAAGTTTTGATAAAAACGCTAAAGTTTAAAATTCAACTCTTAATTTAAATAAAAAACACTAGGAAAATTTACTTTTAAATTTTCATTCAAATAAAAATAATAAATTTTATTTATTTTTAAAATATTTTATCCTTGAATGAGTATAAGTATAGAACAGGGTAAAATTACTAACAGCAATTGGCACTGTAAATGCCACTACCAAAACACCACTTAATGCACATAAAGATCCGACAATGTATCCGGGAGTTGAAGTGGGGACTCGATCACCGAAACCAACAGTGGTCATTGTTGTAATGGCGAACCAGAACGAAATAGGCATGTTATAAAATCCATCCAAACTCTCAGGATCACCTTCAGCTGCATAAATTAGGCTTCCAAAAATGGCAACCCCAATCAATATCATACTGACAATTAAAACCAACTCTTTGCCACTGTATTTAAGTGTGTATGCCATAACCCGCATTCCGGTAAAGCTTTTAAACAATCTCAATACTCTAAACATTCTCCAGAGCTGCAAAACACTCAAGACCCTTTCAAAATTTTCACTGCAAACAGTAGGTGCAAAGCAAGCCGTATTTGGTCTGATGAAAAAATACACAATTTCAATATAATAAATTATCAAAGAGAAAATAGACAACAAATTTGTCATTGATTTAAAATACTGTTTTATGCTGGGGCAGCATACTAGTTCTATTAAAAGCTCGATGGTAAAAAAAACAATACAAATGGTATCACTTATTTTGAAGTATGGACTCGGGTAGCCAGACACCATGTAATTTTTGTTATCTGAATGATTTTTGATGAACACAGCATCGACATACCAGGGTCTAAATGACAAAAAAACTAAATTCAAAATTGATAGTAAAATAAAAAAAGAAGAAATTATTGAGAACATGTATCCAATTTTGTTACTATATGGATACTTAATCATTGCCCATAGATAATTTCGAAAAAGTTTAAATTTGCTTGAATCTGACTTTTCTAATTGCTCGGTCGAATATAAATTTTCGAAAAAATTCTTATCAAAACGAGTTAAAATGGATTTATTTTCTTTTGTTTTGCTAAATGATAACCAGCAACATGGTGGAATGTAAGCTTCGTCTATATTCCAGTAGATGAGCTCCTTTAAGACAAAAAAAATTTGTTTTGATAACTAAAATTAAATCATAAAATAAAGTAATCGAAATTAATATTAAATGATAGAAATTTTTATAAATTGTCAAAAAATTTAAAATTTCAGTGATTTTTTTCTTTAAATGTGTCTAACTTTACCCAATGGATTTGCATGATGTGAAAAAGGTAGGAAGTAAGATACTAACTTAAAATCAAAAAATAATTTAATTTTCGTTTTAAATTAAATTCTTAAGGAGCTTTAGCCCAACACAGATACACAAATAATAATCTCTCTATAACTTTCCTTTTCAATATGGCTGTCAGTTTTTAACACAATAAATTTTGTAAAAATTACCACAAGTTTATATAAAAAATCAACAAAAATTATAAATTTTTATCTCTTTCTTTTTTTTTCCGAACTTATTATAAATAAATCAATTAAATTAATGAAAACATAACACATCCAATAGATGTACACCTTTTATCAAATAAATTGCAACTAAAATCATCAAAGCTCAATATATTTATTTATTTGACATCAAATTAAGTTCTCATCCAATTAGTAAAAGACTTGAAATTCCGGCAATTTTAAGTTTATGATCAATTTTTTATGCTCAAAATGATCAAATCAAACTTAAAATATTAAATAAATTGTGATTATATAATATAATTAGTGCAGAGGTACTTTTTTGGATTTTACATACTTTGTTAAATAAAAAGATAAACTCTGCAATATCAAAATGCACATTTCAGAGTGCACACCATTTAATTGATATTTTTTTAAGTAGATAATTTTTGCAGACTTTTGCAGATTTTACCTTAAGGTTTTACAAAGTATGTTAAAACCAACATGTACCTCTGCACTAATTATATTATATAATTACAATTTATTTAATATTTTAAGTATGATTTGATCATTTTGAGCATCAAAAATTGATCATAAACTTCAACTTGCCGAAATTCCTTTTAAAAATAGTCAACATTTTTGTAACAGCTAAGCAAAAAGTATTGAAAGAGTCAAACCAGAGGATAAGAGGTAAGAATATTCAATTTAAACTACCTGAATTTTTTGATTATTTTAAGGAAATTGAATCAAAAATACAAAAAGGTAAGATAAACGGGAATTTTTGGGAGCTAAAGAGCAAACAAGATGGTATTAGTCGATATTATTGTCGGTTCATTGGACATGGCTGTAGAGAAGCCTTGGTTTTAGAATTAATCGATATCAATAGAGAATATTTGTAAAACTTGTAATACTCCAATGAAGAAAAAAAGAGGTTTTTATTGCCAAAATAGTTGTACTAAGAAAAAAACTTGAATTTTTTGGTTATTTTTTTTTATTTTTTTTTACTAAAAATATTTTTTTTAGTAAATGGAAAAATTGATTTTTTTTGGTATTTTTACTATTTATATTTATTTTAAATAAAAAAATTGACACAAAATTAATATTATTATTTTTTATATATTTATGGGTTTTTTTATTACTTCTGTGGAATTTTTACTAAAAATATTGTACACAAAAATTAAGAGTCTTTCAATATATCTCTTTTTAATTTTCTTTTATTTTCTTTTAATAATTTATTTTGATTTTTTTAATGAAATTTAGATTGGTGCATAAAAAAATCAAGGGTTTAATAATGGAAAATTTCTTTGATTAAATTAAACTTTTTTAAAAGGCTTAAAGTCTTCTTAAAACTTTCTCTAAACATAAAAATAGCTTCTTTTAACAAAGAAAATATTAACTAAAATCAAAATCAAATAAAATTAAAATAAAAAAGCTCTTAGATGAAAAATTTGACTTGAAATTAACCTCCATCTTAATGGTTGTTGAAATAAAAAAGCGTTTTTTTAGGGTTAAACTCAATAAAAATTATTTTTTATCACAACATAATTTAATAGCGTGGCACTATTAAATAAGTTAAAAAGAAGATTTTCTATTCTTAGTCTAATCAAAAAACTCTAACTTAAAATAAAATACAACATAAATATATAGAGAGAAAGACAGGCATGTGGCACATGAGGTGTTACAGAACTTATTTTAATATTTTAATTTCTTTATTTTATTTGATTTTTTTTATTTGGGGGATTTGTTTTAATAATAAAGACTTTTATGAATTGTGAAGATCGATCACTGAAAATTATTGTACAAAAATTTAAAGCTTAATTGATTAAAAAAAATAAAGGAAAACTATTATGTCCGATTAGAGATTACCGAAAATTTATTTCCTCTTAGTATTGCTACCTTTTATTTCTTTTTAGAATTTTTCAGCATTCAGAACTTTTTTTTTTTTTAATTTAAAGATTACAATTTTAAAGACTATGAGTATTTTAAATTTTTTAAATTTTTTGGCAAGCATCAAATAGTTAAAAGGCTATTTTGATCATCATACCATTCCTCATATTTTTACATTATTTTTATATTTTTACATTACATTTTACATATTATAAACATCTTTGATTTTTTTTTATTTAATAAATACCGTATACCCTTGCAAAGAGATGCATGCACCAAAAACCAAAACTCAGGTTTTAGCCCATGCATCACGTTACATCTCGCCCATGTTAAACTTTCCCCCCTTTTGATGCGTGCATTAAAATGCAGATTTTTGGTGTTTAACGCCGCGTTAAAACCCAAAACTCGGTGGAAAACGCCGCGTTAATTTCTGAAAATCGAATTTAGATGCGGCATCAATAATACATGTTAGTCATTAACTTATTTTTGAAATTCAAATTTAGATGCCGGGTCAAAAATTGAAAAAAAAAATTAATTAATAAATGATTAAAAATTATTTTTTTTTATTAAAAATACATTTTCTAGCTTTAAGTGCGGGGCTAATATTTAGATTTTAAAGTAAAAATTTGAGTAAAAGATTGGAAAAAAATTGAAATTAAAAATTTGGATATTAAAAAAATTAAAATGAAAGAAAGCTAAAATCTTCTATTTTAAAAGTATACAAATTAAGTTCTTCTCTTTGATTTTTTTGCTTTTTCTTTCAAAGCTTTTGTATTTGGACTATCTGGCGGACGACCTTAAACTTAAATTTAACTTAAATTCTAACGTGTATCTAATACGACTTGGTGAAATTCCGACTGGTGCTTCACCGGTATCTGAATTTTAAGTTAAACCATCATTCCCAGGTACAAATTCACTTTGACTAGAATCGCTCATATCTTAAAAACTTTTGTGAATATAAGCCAAGAAAAATGGATAAAGAAAAATGCCTAGAAAAAGAGAAGACGTGTATATTTCTTTTGAGTTTTAGCTTTATTACAACTGTATTGGCAATGTGAAATTTTAGTACAAAAATAACAGTAAAAAAAGTAAAAACGCTATAATTTATTTTTTAATTGTGCAAAAATGGTTTTATATAAAAAGTACAATATTGTACAAATTTGTACAGCCGAATTCCAAACTCTGCAAAAACTCTGCAATTTTCAGTAAAATGCACACCATCAAAATATATTTGATTAAAAGATGCAATAAATTGCAGGATTTTTGCAGAGCTTGGAATTCGGCTGTACAAAGTTGTACAACATTGAAATTTTAACGAACCATTTTTGCACATTTAAAAAATAAATTATAGCGTTTTTACTTTTTTTACTGTTATTTTTGTACAAAAATTTCACATTGCCAATACAGTTGTAATAAAGCTAAAACTAAAAAAATCAAAGAGAAGAACTTAATTTGTATACTTTTAAAATAGAAGATTTTAGCTTTCTTTCATTTTAATTTTTTTAATATCCAAATTTTTAATTTCAATTTTTTTCCAATCTTTTACTCAAATTTTTACTTTAAAATCTAAATATTAGCCCCGCACTTAAAGCTAGAAAATGTATTTTTAATAAAAAAAAATAATTTTTAATCATTTATTAATTAATTTTTTTTTTCAATTTTTGACCCGGCATCTAAATTTGAATTTCAAAAATAAGTTAATGACTAACATGTATTATTGATGCCGCATCTAAATTCGATTTTCAGAAATTAACGCGGCGTTTTCCACCGAGTTTTGGGTTTTAACGCGGCGTTAAACACCAAAAATCTGCATTTTAATGCACGCATCAAAAGGGGGGAAAGTTTAACATGGGCGAGATGTAACGTGATGCATGGGCTAAAACCTGAGTTTTGGTTTTTGGTGCATGCATCTCATTGCAAGGGTAAACGGTAGATTTGGGCTTCTCCAGAGTTTGTACGAATGGCATTAGCCTTCGTTTAGACCCTAATGCTACGAGAAAAATGTTAAAATTTTAGTTATAATCATCCTTGATATTTAAACATATTTAAACATCTTTGATGATTATCACAAATGAATCAAATAATTAGCTATAGATTCTTAGCTATAAAATAAAACCTATGTTATTTCCTACATCGTTTAAAGTAAAATTGGTTCTCTTGTTTTATTAAAAAAATTAACTTTAAGAAATAATGCAAAAAAAATTAGTTTATGATCAAAAATTTTGACGTCCTAATTTAATCTGTAGCTTTTAAATGTTTTATAGAAATTGTTATTCTAAAAATTATTTTAATCAATTTATTTAAAAAAAATCAAAACTAATCATTTAAAAATTAAAAGAATTTTTTACTTTTTTCATAATTGCTTAAAAAGTAAAAATATTTCCTTGAAACCTGTCTGATATTAAAATCTCGACTATCTTCGTTCTATTTTTTTTCAAAATTTAAGATTAAAAAATAATTTTTTTTAGAATTTGTTGATGCAAATTATCAACCAATAAAGAATTATTTTTGTGTAAGTTGACTTAATACTAAATATTTTTACCTCTGATTTTTTTGAACCATCTTTAATTATGGAATCAATCAAGATTGATGAGTTTAGATTCCGATTCAATTAAAAAAGCAGATTTTATTATCTTTTTGAAAGACAGTATTTGAATAAAAATTTTCTAAATTTAAAATTTTAAGCGGAAAAAGTTCATAAAATGTGTTTGGATTGTATGAGAATAAATTTTATAAAATTCGTGTAAAAGTTTCCATTTACACCACTTTAAAAGCAACTAAATTTAGAACGAATTTAACAAAAAAAATTTATTTATTTAATTAAGTCTTAATTTTTTTCTTAAAATAAAAAAACATATTTTAATATTTTTTGTAAAGGAAATAGCAAAATAATTTTAAATACAAACTTTTTTAATTTCTTTATTTTTTTTATAACGGGTGTTCAAAAAAGGTCCGCCCGATTTTTGAATTAAAAAAAAAAGAGAGTTCTATTTTTTCAAATTTTCTAACATTTTACACACTTGTTCAAAATTTTATCCGTTTTTCGAAAATGAAAGTCTTTTTTTTCAAAAAATGAGACATCTACCTGATTGGTCAGCGTTCTTGACCACTACTAATGACCAAAATAATCCTCCAAATTTTTTTTTTCAAATATACATGTTTTATATATTTTCTGAATCCTTATTTAACGGTGATTAAAATGAGCTATTGGTCGCTTTAATGTGATAAAAGGTTAAAAAAATATAAATAAAAATCTAATAAATACTAGAATTGTCCAAAAATATGAAAAAAATGAATTTTTTTGCTATATTAAGCTTTGCTTTTGAACAGAATCATTTGGTTGTCTGATAATTTACATTAATGTAAAACTTTCAATCATTTTTTCGATTATTTTCAAGTTTAAAGAATTTTTTTTGTTATATTTAAAAATGAATTTAAAAAAAAGAAAATTTTCAATTTTTTTTTGAAAAATAAAGAGTGCAGCTATCGAGTATTGCATATTTAATTAAAGAATTTTCTCTCTGCTTCAAAATGATATATAGAAAGCTGGTACTTCAAAAAAAAACTAAAAAAAAATTTTACACTTAATCCTTTTATATAGACAAAAGTGTATGTTTTAAATAGACAATAAATTTAGACTCAAGGTGAACACTTTTTTTCATATTCGGGTATTATTTAGAAAGATGATTGAATGTTTTATATTAATGTAAATTATCAGACAACCAAATGATTCTGTTCAAAAGCAAAGCTTAATATAGCAAAAAAATTCATTTTTTTCATATTTTTGTACAATCCTAGTATTTATTAGATTTTTATTTATATTTTTTTAACCGTTTATCACATTAAAGCGACCAATAGCTCATTTTAATCACCATTAAATAAGGATTCAGAAAATATATAAAACATGTATATTTGAAAAAAAAAATTTGGAGGATTATTTTGGTCATTAGTAGTGGTCAAGAACGCTGACCAATCAGGTAGATGTCTCATTTTTTGAAAAAAAAGACTTTCATTTTCGAAAAACGGATAAAATTTTGAACAAGTGTGTAAAATGTTAGAAAATTTGAAAAAATAGAACTCTTTGTTTTTTAATTCAAAAATCGGGCGGACCTTTTTTGAACACCCGTTATTATCAATGGGATTTAATGAAATAACAAAAATAATAATTTATGTTTTTAGTTAAATTCGTTCTAAATTTAGTCGCTTTTAGCGTGGTGTAAATGGAAACTTTTCACGCACTGAAACTTTAGTTTAAATACATGGATTTATTTGCAAAGCCTGACAGTAGTAATGCATTGTGAAATGACTTGTGTCGGTTCTTAAATTATAAAGAGAATTATCAAATATTTTCAAGGATATCAGTTTTATGTGTTGAGGATTTAGTTAAATACACCTTAAAAAAATAGACAAAAGACTAGATAATTAAATTTTTCATCGTTCTTAATTAAGTTGTTTTTATTATTTTTGCACTTTATTACTTTAAGAAGTCTATATTATAAATAAGTGAATGATAAAAATTAAAAATTAAATTATCATCTTAATTATTTTCTTATGGATTAATATAGAAAAATAGAAATTGACCATCATCTTTAGTTAAAAATGTTTGATCTACTTAAAAAAAATATGAAATTTATTATTATGAGAATATTATTTTATTATTTCAATTATTTTTAATATTTTAATTATTTTTAAATTGACTCGTGTCAATTTAAAAATATTAAAATATTTTGTATCATTGTTCACACTAAATATAAAACACATCAATTGAATTTCATAAGAATTCTTATGCTAGATAGCTCTTTTTGATTCTTTTTTTACAATAAATAAACGACAAAAACATTTAATTAAAAAAAATTTGAAATATTTTTTCTATAAATAGATACTTAAAATTAAATATAAATTTTGATTACTTTATTTAATAAAAACAAAAGAGGACAAAAAATTTATAATTACCTTTGAGACGGAAAAGCCACATTCATTCGAAGGAATGTGCAGTTCTCCCGTGCGAAGCAAGTTCAGAATATACTCGAAAAGGACAGGAGATCTGTCAAAAAAATACTCGTCCCTAACTAAATCATAATTATGATCACTTTTGCTTAATTTACTCAATCTTGTTCCGGATATATTGGTCAAAGTGGAATTGTAAGTTTCAAAGCGAATTCCTCCAATGTTTAACTTGACTTTAAAATCATTTATTTCATTTTTGTTGACAAAATTATCATTTTGCTTGATGAAAAATTTTGATCTGGGATAAATGCACCTGGAATTTTCAAAAGTTCGTTTTAGATGTGCTGATTGACTGCGGAAGGAATAGATGCCAGGTACACAATCAAGAGAAAGTGCTGAATTTGTTCGCATGTTCATGTTTAAATCAAAGGAAGAAAAGTTTCAAGAATTTATTTCAACTTAGGGCGTCATTAAAATTATAATGGCTTGAATTTCACCTTTTTTCTAATTAATTTAAACTAAGAAAATCATTTTAATAAATATTTACTTAAAATATTTATTCTTAATTACGCTTGGTTATGCTGCATTTTTTAGATCGATAATTTTAAGATTTAATTTTTTGAACTGAATTTAAAGTATAAAAAAAAATTTTGAAAATTTATATAAATTAAATTTTTTTGTTGAATTTTTAAATGAGAAGATTAATTTAATGAACACTAGCATCTAATGTTCATTAAATTTTATGTGATTTAAAAATTTGATTCATGTAAAAACTTGGGTGTATTTACTCAAATTAATTATTTTTTTCATTTTTTAAAGATAATAAATAAGTTTTAATAAAAAACATCTAAACAAATCATTGATTAATCTGATAAAATATAATTTTCATAATTAAATTTTTGAAAAGTGAAACATAAAAAAAGCTTCCTTAAAAAAATTTCAAAGATATAAATCAAAAGAAAAAGTAAAAAATACATTAATGGATTTAAAAAAAAATTATCTTCTTATGAAATGATTGAGTAAAAAACAATAAAAAATGAACTAAAAAAAATATTCACAAATAATAATTTTAATACAAAAATATTTTTCCTGATTTTAAAATTTAACTACTAAAATAATTATTTTATCTTTTTGATATTTTTTCAAAGGTCTTTTTTTTATTTAAAATTTTAAGTTTTAAAAATTATATTTATTATTGTTTTATTCAACGATTTACTGGAAATCATTTCCAGTAAATGCCTAAATATTTTTGTGTCAAAAAGTTTATGTCAGTGAGTTTAAAGTAAAAATGAATGAAAGTTATAGTAAATTCTTAAATTAAGAAACTAATGTTAAAATAAATTAATGCTTTTTAAATATAATCTCAGTCTCAACTTAAATAATAAAAAAACAACATAACCACTTCTTTGCGGAACAAAAATCTTAAAATTAAAGAAAGTCCTTTGATGGTCATAAATATATTAACCCGAGAAATATCGATAAATATTTTTGTTACTCAAAACTTGGCTAAAATTTACTTTTATTGGAAAAAAGTTGAAATTCAATTAGCAGCAGAATTTTTGGAAAAATACGGGGACCAGCAGATGAATTTACTCTATTTTTTGATCATTTTTTTCTTTATTATATAAACTTTTAAGAAAAAAATATGACATTTTTTAATCTACTCAAATAATTTTGAAAAATTTAAAATTTATCTTTATAAGACACGACTCAATTGAGAAAAAATAAATTTACAAAATTTAAATTTTATTTTTTTGCTAGAGTAATGAATTTTTTTAGCTGTTTATTTTTCATTAAAATTTTTATTTTTATGAGAAGATTAATAACAATTTAAATATAAAATAAATTTTTTATTTTTTATTTTCCAACAAAAAATCAATAATTAATAAAAAAAAAAACTTAATCAAAAGGTGGGCAATTGAATGTTTCTAGGTATGTTGTTGGTATCAGGCGGCGGCACATTTGCCCATTCGTACACAGGATGCTTCAAATCCCAGAATTTTCCCGTTTGTTTGGGCGCTCGCTTCAGCATTCTGTCCACTAGCCTAAATCCATAATAATCCCTTGGATAGTAATTGAGCACTATGTCCCTGAATTCATAGGTGTACTTGTCATACAGGCGCTGAAACTTGGGTCTCATGCCGACAGGGTCAGTAACACTTCTCAAATTAAGATAGCTCATCGGCTTGTCATACTTGACCAGCTCGTACAAAGA
The DNA here is from genome assembly GCA_025491095.1 of Brachionus asplanchnoidis. NCBI lineage: Eukaryota > Metazoa > Rotifera > Eurotatoria > Ploima > Brachionidae > Brachionus > Brachionus asplanchnoidis. Next base: position 757,848 of record JAILYF010000016.1, read on the forward strand.
AATGGCCAGTAGCTGATGACGCTCACTTAGCTGTTCAAAATTTTGCACAGACAAATACGGTCTCAGTGCTGTGCCGCCAACCATGTGGTCCAGCTGCGAATAGTCCGCCACAATCTCACTCTCATCTTCAACTGGCCTAGCCAGCAAACAATTGACCATTTTGTTGAACAGCTCATCATTGAAGTACTTTATTTCACTTTTGTCCTCATTGAGCTCAAAGAGCATCTGTGGCTCGGACAAATAGCACAAGTTGGTCAACGAAGTAGCCTTGTTCCAAAGTCTGAGTGTGTTCAGTTGATAGTTGCACAGAGAAAAATGCTTTCCGTCAGTGAACATAAATTGTCCGACCAGTGGATAAGTGAGATCTTTCCACATGGAAAAGCCTAGGTAGTAGGCCTGAGCGCTCAGTTCAGCATGGGCCGATGTAATGGCCATTGATTTCAGAAACTCAAATTTGTCATCATACTCCGGATAGAGGTCATTTAGATAGGCATTCATTCTGGTGGTGTTAAACACGCTCATAAAGTTAAATTCTCGTTTGTCTCCGTACCAGTGGCCTGGCACTTGCATGGGAAGTATGTGATCAGCAAAAAGCTTAAACACAACTGGTTTGAAGACAAAATCATTGATTTTTTTTGAACATTCTGGATGGTTGAACTGGTACAGTGGTCTTAGGGGTTTGCTGCATTTTATTTGATAGCTGGCAATGTCTTCGTATTGGAAGCGGATTGTGTCCGTGTCTGGGTAGACGGCGCCACGTGGCTTTTCATTTGCGAATCCACTACGCTTCCAGTACGATTTGATGTCCACATCGACACCGTACTGGGCGTTTAGCAGGTGCAAATTGGAGTCTTGTGTACCAAGAGCTGATGTCATGAAGTTGAGGATGTCTCTGATCAGAAGATTGCTGAATTTGTGTTCGCGGTCCACTTGGACGCGTCTTTCCACCACTTTCGGCCTGTAAGTGTGCTCATGCACTGGCACCGTGTAGTCAATGGATTCTTTTCTTAATTCTCTTTGGTAATTGTTGACTATTATTTCTTTGACTTTGGACCGGACCATTTCGTACAAGTTGTAGTCCAATTTTTGGTAGGAGTCTTTGCTGGAAGCGAGCCCGGTGTGTTCGTCAATGGATTGAACGTGGGCTTTGGTGATGTATTGGTTGAATGGAAGCATTTTTGGAGTCTTGGACAGCGATGAGAGTTTGTAGATGGGAAAAAATCGGGTTCTACGTTGCTTAAGATCGTCCAAAGTTTGCTGGACATTGGAGTAGGCCAACACACTAAGACGTTCCTGTATTGTCTTAAGAGCGGTGTATTTTTGGCCCTCTTCGTAGTAGAGCCATGCTAGTTTTGGGTCATAGTCGGCTGAGAATTCGCCCGGAGGAAACTTTGGTTTGACGGGCGGATATGTGGCTTCGTCGACGTAATTGTCTGGCAGACTTGGCAAGATGGAAATAGCAGATGGCTTTGGTTTATGTCCTGGGTGATTACGATGCTTCAGTCTGGTGAATATTTGATTTAAGCTGTTTCTAGTTTTTAACAGAATCATTATTATGGAAAAAGTTTAAATTTTTTTTTGATCAAATATAAGCAGTAAAAAAACTCAGGTTTTGTTTAAAATTTTATTTTTTACAAAATAATTAATATTTTTTTTTCGATAGATCAACTTAACATTTGTGCCAATTTGATAATTTTTAAAAATATTTAACAAAAAAATATGAAGAATTTTTTTTTATAAAAAAATTTATTTTAGCTTTTAATTAGAATTTTATTTAAAAAAAAAGTTTATTTTTCTTCGATCTAATTTTTGCCAACAATGTTTGTGGTCATATTTTCAAAGCAAATTTGGCAAGCTTCCTTGTTAAACAATGAATAAAAAAATTTAAATTTTAAGATTTTATTTAAAAAAAAACACATATCAATCAAATGTTCCATCAATACTTAGAAATTTATCTAAAAAAGAAAAAAAGAGAGGAATTTTTTTGTTCATTTAATCTTCAATAAAAATCCAAATTTTAAACAAAATAATTTTTTTTAATTTTTCCAAATTCTTTAAAAAAAAATTGAAAATAAATTCAATTCCAAATTCTAATTGCTTGTTCGACTGATCCACTTGCTAAATCACCATGGTTAAGTACTGCAAGTGAGTAAACCACATCTGAATGACCAGTTAGAGTCATAATAAGACTTTCATTATTTGTGTTCCAAATTTTAATTGTATTATCAAATGATCCACTTGCCAAGTCACCACTTTTAAGTATTGCAAGTGACCAAATACTACCTGTATGACCAGTTAGAGTCATTATTAGACTTCCATTATTCGTATTCCAGATTTTAATTGCATTATCATCTGATCCGCTTGCCAAATAACCATTTTTGAGTATTGCAAGAGAGCGAACAGAATTTGAATGACCATTTAAAGTAAATTTTTCACTTCCATTATTTGTGTTCCAAATTTTAATTGTCTTATCAAATGATCCACTTGCCAAATCACCATTTTTAAGTACTGCAAGTGACAAAACTACTTGTGAATGACCAGTAAGATTCATTTTTAGACTTCCATTATTTGTTTTCCAAATTTTGATCATTGTATCATCTGAACCACTCGCCAAATCACCATTATCAAGAGCTGCAAGTGTGCGAATAATTCCAGTGTGACCATTTAAGGTCATTTTTAAACTTCCATTATTTGTATCCCATATGTTAATTGTTCGATCACTTGATCCACTTGCCAAATTACCATTGTTTAATACTGCTAGTGACCATATCCGATCCGAATGACCGCTAAGAGTCATTACTATACATCCATAATCTAAATTCCAAATTCTTATATTTGCATCATAAGTCCCACTTGCCAAATCGCCATTGTTAAGTACTGCAAGTGAGCGAACAAAACCAGATTGACCATTAAGTAACATTTTAACTAAAGAAATTTTAAAATTTTAAGAGTAAATTTAGTTATAAAATGTTTACTACATGTGAAATTGGAATTTGTTTTTAGACTTTTGGCCGTACTTTTTATCAAAAAATAATTTGTACTATTGTGATCAATTGGTGCACATTCATTCAGTATTGTGCAATTTTGTTCCGTGACCATAGCTATTTTACAATCTTGACTTTGCAAACATTTTAATCCGCATTCTATTTTAGTGCTAGTTCTACTTTGGATTACATTTAACCCATCATATATTTTAAAATATCCTTGCAACTGTTGGCAATAATAAGTGAATTTAAAAATTGTAAAAATAAAAATAAAAAAACTGTAAATTTCTTTCATTCTAGGCATTTTAATTAATAAATTATTTACAGTATACAAACTAGATGTAAGTTAAAAATTGAAACGAAAGTTGTATTTCTTCTTTCTTTGATTCAAGATAAGTAATTTGAAAATTTTAAAAGAATTTACAGCCTTTCATATCTTGAACGTGAAAAATAAAATTTTACATAAGCTTAAAACTTTTTTCAAAAATCCTAAAAAAAATTCTGAATAATATAAATTCTTAATTGTTGCTTTTGGTAATCATTTTATCAATTATTTAATATTAATAAAAATAATATTGATAAATTTTATCGAATTTTATCGAATGAGCAGTTTTAATTCTTAAATTAAAGTCAAATTTGAAATAAAATCACATTAAAAATTAACATTTAATTTCTTTTAGATTTTTCTTTTAAAAAATAAAAAAAATTTTTAAAAAAGTTTACATTAGATTAAAACTAGTGATTGTTCCTAGACCAATTAATTATTTATCATTTGAATAAATAAATCCCATAAATAATTAACTTTTGCCATTTTTCGAATTTTATTCATTTAAATTTTTAACAAAAATCTATTTTAGATTTATTTTCTAAATACATAAATTTTATTGTATATTCTCTGAGACAACTGGAAAAAACTAAAAATTAATGATATTTATGTTTCAAAATAATAAAAAATTTATTAATTTTACAAAATTTTAAAATGTTGATTTAACAAGAGAATTATTTAGGAGATCTTAAAATTAAGAACTAGATTTTATGTGAAAAAAAAGCATTGATTTTAGGAAAATTTTTTTTTAAAGATACTTAGAATTTATTTTGCTTAGCGTTTAAATTAAATTTTAAAAATAATTCAAAAACTTCACTACTTGGGAATTATCAATTAAATTTTCACGATTTTATTGACTTTTTGAAATAGAATTTTACACTAGAAAAAGACAAAAATTTCAGAGAATAACTGAAAATCCAATATAAAAATTATATCAAAAAAATAACTATCAATTTTTTCATTAACAATAAAAATAATTTTAACTTTCCATTTACTCATTTTAAAAAATTTTATTTAGCAAAAAAATAAAAAGAAATTTTTTTTACTTGGTTCAACCATCAAGACATTAAAAAATTATCCGTCTTCATTACATTTGAAAAAGTATTACAAAAAGTGAAAAAATAGATAAATTGCCATTCATTTAACGATGAACCTTCTCTTTCAATTCAAAGTTATTTTGATAATTTTTTTTTTGGAATTTTATTAATTATTGGGAATTTTTGTCTATATTAAGTGCAAAATTCTATACAAAAAAGTCAATAAAATCATAAAAAAACATTTATGCAATTTACTTTAAAATTAAATTTTAATGTCTGAGAGCTTGACAAATATCGGGGCAAGATTGGAAATACTAACTCGCAGCAATTGAAGTGTATGGTCAAAATTTAAATTTAAAAAAATATTTTTTAAGGATTTTTTTAGAAATATAATTGTCCAAGCATTTTATTTCAACAAATATCAGACGCCTAAATTAAATTTTCTTAATATCTGCAACACTGTCTAAACTCTATAAAAAATGTATTGATGCATAATTATTCATAACACTTGGTTATGATTAAGAATAATCTGTTTAAATAAAAATATTTTTCTGCATTAAATTTTTTTTAAAATCCTTTAAATTCCTTTTTATGATAAAATTTTTAGCAAGATCATTTAATTTTGATCAAAAACTTCAATTTGACAAATTAAATAAATCAAAATATAGAAAAATGTTACTTAATAAACAAACAAAAGTAAACTTAATTACATTTTGAGTATTTTGAAAATTTTGAATTAATTTTTTATTATTATCAAATATTTTTTATTATTTTTATCATTATCAAATTTTTTAAAATAATTTTTTAATGGAGTCCAGGGATCATTTAGTGTCGCTAAAAGGTAACAAAGTGAAATCAATTGATTAACACTTTTAAATAAAATTTTAAGTCATGCGGCTTTTGAAGCCATCAACTTACTGCACTCTTCCGGTCTACACTGAGACAAAACATATGACCAACCATTTCAGCAATTTGCTCCTCGATCAAGCATTTAACTTGGATTCATATTCTGCTGAATTGAACAATCCAGTTGATTCTTCCCAGACAGACATTTTAGTCATCCCTAAAATATTCGGGTAATAAAAGTAAATAGAATTTTTTTATAATCTTTTTATTAATAGAAATTTGTATATTGGAGAAAAATTCATGAGTTACATCTGTCTCTTTAACCACAGTATTCAAAGAGCCAAGGAATTAAGTTTTAAAGTCGAATTACAAACTTCAGAATACAAAAAACCCCTTAAACTTGTCTCAGACAAATTCGATTCAATGGTTGATCTGGAACCAGAGCAGAAATTTGATGGAATAATTCAACACGATATAGTTGACATCGGAAATCACAGGTATCCAATTTAAAAAAAACATACAAAAAATTTTAATTTTTTCTTTATTAGTCTAATTTGTATGGTCAGCTATACCAATGACAAAGGTGAACGATTGAGTTTTAAAAATATTTACAAGTTTTTTGTCCCACAGCCTTTTGAAATAAAACCAACCTATCCATTTGACAAGCAAGACTATGTTTGCAAGAATAACCAGGACATTTTATTCCAGGCTCAAATTCAGAACATTACAAATAATTATCTTTTTATGGAAAAAGTTCAACTTCAGCCCGTGAAAACGGGAGTAAAAGTTACCGAAATTCGGCCTTATGAGGAAAGTGACACCACTGCCAAAATGCTTAAACCATCCGAGATTAGACAATACTTATTTAAAATTGATAGGGAATGTTTGAATTTGGAAAAACCGGGACCTATTGGTAAGTTAGACATTACCTGGAAGTATTCATTTGGCGAGAATGGTCACATTCAAACTCTTCCTTTAGAATTGCCAGTAAATAATTAGAAAATAAATATATTTTAAAATTTATTATTAATAAAAAAAAAGTCGAGTTATTTGAACTCATTAAAAAAAGAGATAGAACTAAAATTTGAGAGCGACGAGCAACTTAATTATGTTGCTGAACTTGTGTTGCTGAAATGTGAAATTAAGAACAATAGTGGCACTGAGCTGGATTTGGAATTGAATCTTGAGAATTGTGTGGAAGATGATAAATTAGCGTTTTTTTGGCATTGTGAGTTAGACTATGAAATTGGTAAATTAGCGCCTAATAGCTCTCGCTTTGTAGATCTTGCTGTAGTGCCTGTGAGACCTGGTCTATTGGTAAGTTTAAAAAAATATGTTTTAATTTTTTTTTAATTTTTTTTATTAGAAATTAGATGGAATTTGGATTACGGATGTTTCGTCGAAGAGAATAATTGAATTTAGTCAAATCTTAAATGTTTTTATCATAAATGAAGACAATAAAGAGGAAATGATAAAAAAATTAAATTTAAACAAAATTAATGAACACTGACAGTGTAAGCTTTTGTACTTAAATTATTATATTTACAAACTTTTGAATAAAAAAATTAAAAAAAAGATAAATGTTTTTTATTTTTATAAATTATGTTTTAAACTAACTAATAATATAAAAAAATATAAAAACAATTGAAAATATTTTCTTAAAAACCATTTTAATATCATTTATAGAATTTTAGTGCAATAATAAAAATTAAAATATTTGAATTTCTGTAAACAGTTGCGTTTTGCTGTTTAAATTTATTTTAAAATAATTGAACATGTGCTGCCTGGATCCCAGGGTCCAGTTAAGTCGAAACAACAGTTGTTTCATAAAGAATAGTTAAAGCACTGTTAAAAAGAAAATAAATGAAATAAAGCAACAAGTTAAATTCTCTCTTTCAATTGTGAAACAATAGAAAATATTTTTATTTAAAAACCTATATTTTAATTTTAAAAGTTGCGAAAATAAAGTTTATAATAAAAATACTATAGTTTTTTGATTCACGACCACAAAAGTTTACATAAAGTGGTGATAGCGGTGTGCGAAGTTTGGCTTTGTTGTTTTGTTGGCTTAGTGAATGTTTTGGGTGTTGAAATGGAAAACAAGGGGATAAACATAAAGAGTTTTGATGGAAATGGCATTCCGAAAGAATTTAAGAAGAACTTAAGTTTGAATGCTGTGATGTTTGGGTGGGATGCGGTAAAGAGATTTAGTATTTTGCCTTTGTTGCTAACTGGGAAGGCAGAGAGACTTTTTGAGGGAATGGACGATGAAAGCAAAACAAATATTGAGACAATTTTTGATATACTTATTAATGGCTTTTCTCAGTCAGCTGAGTCCCTACATCAGGATTTTTTGGATAGGGCCCCTTTTTCAAATGAGTCTATTGTACAATTCGCTAGAGTTATCCAAAAGCTTTTGGAAAGAGCGATCCCGTCACTCAAGACAAATGAAAAGAAAGTAATTCTAAAGAATACACTCGCATCGCATCTACCAAGGCATTTAAAAATGTTAATAAATTTTTATTAATAATGGTTCGTAAAATGTAAAGTTCGAACCAGACTTGTTTAAAAATCAGGAAAAAAAGTCTTAGCAAGTCAAAAAGAAGTCACTTGGACTTGAAAATATATTTTTTAAAAATAACAAGTCTTGACCTGTTTCAAAAATTTAAAAAATAACTTGAATTTTAATTTATCTTGAAAAAAACTGGAACATGTATTGTTGTATAAATCATGTTTCAATTTACATATTGAAAAGTAATTATGACAAAATATTTTTATTTTTTTTAATAAATAAAAATATTTTTAATCAAGTCAAAGTCCTGACCTGAAGAAAAATTGTCTTTCTAAAAAAGAAACTTAATGCTCAAACATGAATAATAATCTTTCTTTTTTTATCAGCATGCCACACCTTAGTGAAAATTAAAAAAGAGATAAAAACACGAGATCTTTATCAACTATTGAAGATTCATCCAAAAAAAAAGTCGAAAGGAAGATGTAACTTCAGAAGAAGATAGTTTATAAACTCTTTCTGCTTTTTAATTTTTTATAAATTAAGAAATAAATTTCACATATTTAGTTTTTATTTTCACAAAGTAAGAGGAAGTCTGATATAAGCATTTTTAATACTTTTTTAGAAATTTATTTTGCTAAATTTTGATTTGGTGCTGAAAGTCACAGAAAGCAAAAGAAGTGGTGGATTGTTTAATTCAGCTTATTTATCGACACGATATTCCGTAAGCTGCGCTATCGGACCGAGGAACCAATTTTCAATTTAATGAACTTGTTGTAACTCTCATAATAGTTACATCATCTTGTCTTACCAGTAAGAAAACTTACTGTGCATAACTCAACATTTCAAATGTTATTCTCTGCAGTAGCATAAATAAAATAATAGATTCAAGTCGAAAGTCTTGGGAGAGAAAAATCATTCTTTTTTCTTTATTGTTATTGTTTATTCTTTTTTGGTTAAAGTTTATAATTTTTCTGTTTTTCTATTATTTTTGTACCTTTTCTAGACTAGAAGTGGTCTCTTTTCTTTAATTAAAATAAAATATTTGAAATTTAGAATATAATTCTCTCTCTATCTTTCCCGTTTAGTCTTTAAATCTCACAACAACCGGATTATTAATATAAGGACTTTAACATTGGCGTTCCTAGGTGTTCTTCTTTTTCTCTAATGATAAAATATTAAGATAGAAACACAAGTCTTTCATAATTACACGAGATTCAGACCTGCTCCTATAAATAATAAATTATTTAAGTTGAACACGCGTAATAAATTAATTACATTAAACAAATAAAGTTACAGTGAACATTAAAGTTACTGAGCTATCCTTTTCTATTCTTTAAAATGAAATTGTATCATTTCTTTCTTTCCGCAACTTTATTGCTAACATGTTTCATAAATACACATGCGTGGTTGTTTACCAAAAAAGTTTCAACCTTCGAAAGATATGTATACTATTTAATCCAAGTCTACACGGACTTGATCAATATGGTTTGTGGTGTAAGCAAGGTTTGAGGTTTATGTTTTTGTTGAACAAGAAGTTCAAAAAAGGGAGGCATGGCACGCCCACGACCATCAGCAACAACAACACACTGCAATCCGGGGCCAGTGTATTTAATTCCCTGCAATTCGATAACTCAACAAGGAACGAAGCCATGTGTACTCAGACTAGAATGCCCCTTGTTACCGCAAACATTATTAAAACACCAGAGATCTTCAGAAGAGGTATGGATGGTGAAGTATGGATTGCCGTGATGGAGTCATTTCTGAATGAGTTGGATAAATCAAAATGGGTTCGGATCGCTATTAGTTATATAGATAATCAACTTCTCAAAGAGTTTAAAAATTTGAACGAGCTTTTACAAGACATCGAAAATGGGTCTAGCCGTTTAAAAAAACAATTCTAAGATTTAATTACCGTGGACAAACCTGCTAACAGAGATGTAACATGAATTGGAGCACGTTAAATGACTACAAACAAAATTACAACGAATAAATCCGAGATTTTGGTAACAATATTATGAGACAAGTCAAAGTATTGTTCCCAGTAACTAGTGAATCAACTGACTGTGATAAATTGATGCAAGAGAGGTTCGTTGAAGGCTTAAAAGACACTCTTTTACGGGTAGAAGCACGAACAAAGATGCACAAGATGAAAAATTTAAAAAAGGACAAAGCGTTTACAATCAACGATTTGATCAATTATACAAATTGTAAGAATGAAGTTTTTGAAAAACCTCCTTCAAATTCTGGTTACTTAAGTGCAAAATTTACGAGTGACAGTGACGATCATCGCAAACAGGAGGTTCACACCTTCAAATAACTGTAGAACTCAATTTAGACCTTTTCCAAAACCAAATCGTAATGAATGTAATACACCCAAAATATCGGGGCCCGTTCACCGTTCTAGGTCAAACAAAAAATGATAACTACATTGACGAATATGTCTTCAAGCAAAAACTGTCTGACACATTTCCACTCCAGAGATTAAAATTAGATAAGTCGCCTTCTAATAACCGAGGGAAGGACGAAGCTATATTTGAAGTCGAAAAACTATTAACTTAAACATAATTTTTGGGAACCTATGGATAGTTTCTTGGGAAAGAAACCAATTGAAGATTATCAAATTAAACAAACCAAAAAAAGTTGGACGACCAAGAAAAACAAATACCAATCATGTGATAATTCCGAATATGTTGAATATTTTAATTACAATTTTATTCTTTCTCATGAAACCTTTGTCAAAAGTAAGAATTAACGGAAGGTTTACTGTCTGTGAAACACCGGACCAAACTAATATTGAAGACACCCTAATTCTAAATACCGAGAAGGACTGTTATGCAAGTCATGCCATTAAAAAAGTTTTTGTGGAAAGTGACAAAAAATTTAGAAGAGTGGACTTGCTATTCAAACAAATGCTAACCATAGATGAAAATGGATACGAATGTAGTAAACAGAAAATTCTAATTGATGCATACGTGAACCTGTTTGGTTCAAGAAGCTCGTCTAAAAGCATTCATAAGTTAAGTAAGAATGTTAAAAAATGGTAAGTTCAAGCACATGTGAAGGATCAAAAATGTCCTGTGAGAATTATCATTGTATATTTGATAGTACGCCTAAAAAAATATTAAAGTGGCTTAGACCTGTAATGAGTAATGGATTTGTGTGTACTGCTAATAGAGTTACCTTGAAAAGCAAATCAAACTTAATTTTCGATACCTGAGATATTAAAGAATTGGAATGTAAACTTAAGTCGTCATTTGTTTACTGGACCAAAAAAATTGCAAATTTCTGTCCTTATCAACTTTATATGGCAATTAGTTTAAATTTACCGTTTAATAATGTTTTTTGTAATACGAATGGCGATCAGATTTTCAAAATAAACCAAACCTTTAACGAATGGAATTACTTGGTTGAAATCCAATCATTTAATATCAGTAAATAGCATTACTAGTTAAGTCGAATCGTTAAAATTCAATCATGATATGTCGATTAATGATTTGATTAATCTAAATATAGAGCAATCGTCATCTAAAAATCAAAATTTAGTTAATGAAGATTTTGATAACTCTTAATATTATCGGGGATTACCGTTCGGGTTAAGTCATTTCATCAATTGGCTAAAGAACTCGATTAGAAATGTTTTGCAGGTTATAATATCATGCCTCATTTTTAGATTTTTAATTATCATTGTTTTATTTTTCATATGCGTAAAATGCAACTGTATTGCACTTCTTAAAAAAGCAATCGAAGCATCCACTTTACGTAAGAACGACAGCATACCTTTAACCGAAAGTGGAGGCAAGGTCACCGCCGAAACATAACATAATAAAGAAATGACAGAAACGTCAATCAAAGAATACTTAGTATGTTCGAACTAAGAATTTAATTAAGTTTTTTTTAATGTTTATTTACTTTTTAAATTTTTTTTAATATAAATATTTACTTTCATGCACTGATGGAATATAAAATCCTAAACAAGAATCATCAGAGACCATGATATCTAAAGAGCGGGGGATATGTAATACACCCTATGTATCACTTGATCATCAGCTTCTCAACTGATGCGCAATGATAAGTAAGAATTAATACAATTGTTACGTTTCTAAGAAGATAGACGCTTCTAGATGCTGATATAAACATTTATATAATAGCTCACATCTTGTCTTAATTATAAGCTCGTGTTCTTGACACGAACTCATGGGTATAAATAATGATTCCATTCTCAGTGCTCGGAGAGATATTTTATTGATTATACTAACTATATAAATTGTTAGAGCTCAACAATTATTTAATAAACTACTCAAAAGTATACTTGTTTTATCATTTATTAACCCGCCTTACTTGAAACGCAACCTAAAACATTTGTCTACGTGCCGCCGCCGAAAGAAGAAAAGGTAAATGAAACAAAACAATCTGTAATGACTTTTGGTAAAGCATCAAATTCTAACGGAAGACATAGACCAATTGTTGGACAAGCAATTCTAAATAATACTTTGGTAAAGTATATTTGTGATACTGGTGCGATTGCAAAAATTATCAATTTTAAAACGTTTAATCTAATGTTTAAACACGATCCACTGACCAGACTAGAGAGTTAAAATGAAGAAAAGTTATAATCATGTACTTCTGAAATAAAAATACATGGTGTAGTACATTTGAAACAATGTATTGTGTCCGCGGACACACAAGGTTTTTTAAAAGATGTGGCAGTATTAGTCGCTGACTATATATCAGGTTATGAAAGTATTATAGGCAGAGATATAATCAACAAGATGGCATCAATTACAAACAATTTTGATGTTATCCGAGACAAAATCAAAACAATTTCGAGTGAGGTTTTTCAAATCTTCAGGCACCAAATGAACCAACGATATCAAAACCGTGAGTGACTCACGGTTTTCTTTGTAATTTGACTCACGGTGAGTCAAATTACTAAGATCAAAATGTTTCAACATCAAATAGTGATGATTCAACAAATAAAGAAGACAGTTACCGTGATAGAGTAGACACAAACGGTTTACCAACAATACAAACTCTATTCGACCAAATCAATGAATCAAATGTTGAAACAAATGAGCAAAAACTCCTTGCTCAAATCGACCAAGTTACTTCGTGTGACGAACAGGTCAAACAAGAGTATGTGAGAATCTCGAAAATTGTAGAAACACTTGATCTGACTAAATCAAAAGAAGAACAAATAGAACAGATCAGAGAGATCATTGGGACTGCATTGAAGAAAATATCGGCAAGTTCATCAGCTGAAATAACACCATTGAAAAATCATGATCACGCTTTCAAGATAGTATTGATTGATCCAAACAAAAAACCATTCAAATGTAAGTGTAGACCACTACCGTATCAAATGAAAGATAAAGTCAAGCGTGAGTTAGATCTTGAGCTCAAGGCTGGAATCATTCGTAAAAGTAACAGCCCATGGTGTTCCCCAATTAGAGTCGTAGTCAAACCTATCGGTTCAATTCGTATTACCGTGGACTACAAGGCTGTCAGCAAAGTAATCAAAGATGATAATTATCCGTTACCGTCGATGACCGATATATATAACTTATTAACTGATGCTGACATAATGACAAAAATGGATATGAAAACAGCATACTTTCAAATACCCGTACATAAAGAATCGATTCAAATCACGGCGTTTAATTGTGAATTTGGCGTTTTTCGTTTACTCGGAGCCTATTTAGATGACTCTTCCATGTTTACAAATACACAACTGTTTAGTGTAAAATTTCACCTCGAAGTTGTGCTAAGAGTGATTGCAGCGCTCCAGAAAAGGGATCTCAAAATCTCTTATGAAAAAACTGAACCAGTCTCAGATCAGATAATAAAGATTTTGATTTAGCAACTGATGCTAGCGATTATGGTTACGGTGCTGTGCTTGAACAAGATATGGATAAAGGAAAAAGACCAATTGCGTTCTTCTTAAAAAGTTATACTACAGCTAAAACAAACTATCCAACGTGTGAGAAAGAGCTTCTTGCAATAGTGAGGGTTATAGAATATTTCCACCAATATTTATATGGCCGATCATTCAAAGTCCATACTGATCATAAACCATTTACTTGTATCGCAGACGAAAAGAATACAAGTTCAAGACTTGAAAGATGGCTAATGCAATTGAGTGGGTAAACTTTTACTATTGTATACAAACCGGGTAAAGAAAACACGGTTCCAGATTGTCTATCTCGTATTGGAGATGAAGATGAAATAGACAGTGAAGTTGAGGATAATATGGACAATATTGTTGCAATGATTGATCATCAACCAAATGTTACCGTGATTAATAAACAAAACTAAAATCAAATTCAAGTTCAAGTGACAATGAGCCTATAACCCAATCATCACAAAACTCAGACTCAACACAAACTGAAGCACCAATCGATTTGAAAATCGAACAATTCAAAGACGAAGACATAAAATGGGCCATCCAACTCAAAATTGATAATGGTGCCACAAGACAAAAATTAAATTTGTTTCAAAATGTAGTTCGTAAAATATTATACAAAGAATATGACAATTTAGAAGTCATAGATGGTGTTCTGTATCGTTACAGTGAAGACCATAATGGCGATTCAATTGTTCAATACGTGATCCCTAAACATTTAGTTGAGAGAATTTTAAATCAAATTCACTCATCAATTTTCAATGCTCATCTTAGTAAATAAAAAACTACAAACAAAAAAATCGAACGATTTTATCATCCTTTTTAAAAAGATGTGATAAAAATGTGTATCAAGTAAAGTGACATTTGCCAAAAAACAAAATTATCACAACAAAAGCATCTAGCTTTACTACTTTTTTTGACCCCATGTCGTCCAAATCAACTTGTTACAACAGACATTGTGGGTCCATTAAAATTAACACTCAGAGGTTACAAATACATTGAAGTAGTGATTTGTCACTTTACAAAGTTCATTGAAATTTATGCCTTAAAAAATAGTAAGACTCATACTATTGCATATAAGATAGTCAATAGTGGTGTTGTCGTTACTTGTCAGATATCAACAAACAATTCCAATCAAAATTACTGGATCTTGTCTATGAATATTTAGACATTAAACGTCTCAAAACGACCCCATTCCATCCACAATGTGACGGATAAAGTGAGCGTACAATTCAAACCCTCAAAAACATGATTAAGGCTCATGTTGATGTCGATCAAAACATTTGGGATCTAAATTTAAATGCGTACGCATTTGCGTATAATTCATCGGTCCATATGACCACTAAACAGACCCCATATGAGATGATGTTTGGGCGAAAACCCAGAATCCCTATCGATATTGTCACACCAAATTTTGTTGAGTTAAATCGTGCTCTAATTTTAGAAAAGTATGAATTGACAACCAAACATGGCCAAGTTACCGTGTTAGAAGATTTTAATGAGACTTATGAGTCAAAGTTACCTCAAATAGCCGTCGACTATCTCAATGAGCTTAAGACAAAATTATCAAACAGCTACAAAATTGCTGCAAATCGCGACAAAAAAATGGATAAGGCCTTTAATCGCCTAATCAAAAAATTTGACTACAAAATTGATGACTTGGTTTTATGTGATCATCAAAAACTTAAGAAGGGCTTGTCACAAGGCATCGCCTACAAATATTATGGTCCTTTTGTGATCGTAGACAGAAATCAAAATCAATGTGACTACTTGATCTGCCTTGCCTAGAGTCCAAAAGCCAAAATCAAACAAGTACATAAGAAAAGGCATAAATCATACTTCCATACTGATTAAAAATTACCAACAATTAAAGAGGAACCAGAAGAAGTTGATGAACCGGTTCAAAAGAAAAAACGTTCTTACAAAAAGAACTCAAATAATCCTAGATGGAAAGACTCCAGTACTCAAAATCAAGTAACCGTGTCCAGTGATTCAAGTCAAAAATCTTCAAATGATGAACCAGATAGTAGTGATGAATGTCAAAGTGATTGAAGGACAACAGTGGCCTCAAAAACCCCAAAAAGGTCAAATACAACAACTTCCAAAACTCATAAAAATTTTAATAAAAAGTCATTAGTTGTTCAAGACAGTGGTCAAAATGAATCCCACCAAATTACAAAAAAAGTCGTGCTAAAAAGTGTATAAGACCCAGTGAACAATCAACAACTCAAATCGGAACAAAGCAAGGTTACCGTGCTAAAGGAACCGACAGTAAAATTTGTACATATCAGAGAGAAACTATGAGTGGGCCCAAATCACCTGGCACAGTTCAAGACCTAATAATGACTTAAACAATTGGACTTAACACAGTTGAAACCCTCAATCCAGTTGAGAAAAGGTCAGGCTCTGAGAACTCAATCGAAACATCAAAAGATAACACGATTCCGGTTTCAAGTCCTGATTTAAAAGATCGCATAGGTTCAATGTCACTAAGAAATTCTAAGACCGCTGATCCCAAGTAACATAAAGGTTCAAGTCAATTGAGGCCGAACAACAAAAACAAAGTTGTATCAAACTGTTAACCGCCAGAAACCATTAATAAGTCTAATGTTGTTGTTGAAAATGATCAAATTAATAAGCTAAATTTAAGTTCAAGAAAGTCATCTAGACAACACAAACCACCGCAACGTTTTAATAACGTTACAATAACGTTGTAAAAATCAAAAAATTAATTAAAATTATGTACATAGCCAAAAATTTTTTTTAATTAATCGCCAAGTTTTGTTTAATTGTAAAATTTCGCTCGTAATAATTTATTTTTGTTTTTCTTTGGCTCAAAATCAGGTCGAAACTAATTATGAAATCTATCATTTCGATTCCAAATCGTAATGAAGATTCGAAATTGTTGTTTATTTGTTTTTAAAAAATCAAAATATTTTTTTTGTTTCAATCATTTGTCCTCAAATCGTAGAAAACGTTTATTTTAACGTAAGTTATCTTAAAATAAATAGAAAAACAATTAACGTTAGTTACGAGTACGTTTACAAATTTTTTTTTTCTATTTTAACGCTAAAGAGAAAAAAATAAAAAAAATATTATAAAAAGATTAACACAAAAATACAAATAAGAGATTAACATGTTCTTAAAAACAATTAGAACATTTACAAATTTTTTTAATAGGGACATAAGTTCTACTTACACATTTTAAGTGATAAGTACAGTTACAAGTACCGCAAGTAATTATTTTCACATCACACAAGTAAAAACAAATTTTACAAAATTTCATAGAATTATCAAATACATTTATGGTATTCTCTAACATTATTAAGCCATCAGTTGTAAAATAATCAGAAATTTGAGCTTTTTGTAAGCCATTTTGAGCCACAAATCCACTTGTAATTATTATATATATGCGATTGATTTTGGATCGACTTTTATGTGTTCTTCGTCAATCAATTGTTTTTTGTTGATGAATTGTTCGACAGAAGCGGTTGAATCGTCAATAAGAATCATTTAAAAAAACTCTGCAAGCTGATTGTTACCTTCACTAACTTTAGCAGACTTTGATCTTTGAGAAGTTGTTGCTTGATCTTTTGCCTTTCTTTTTATTTCAGCTTTTGTTGGTGCGCTGCGTTTAGGTACATCTTTGGCTTATTGTTTTTGAGATAAATCGACCATTGGCTTGATTATTAACAATCGATTTTCTTTTTGGCTTGATGAAGAAATCGACTCAGTGACCTGACTAGATTGACTTTGCAAAGATGTGTTTAATTGATTTTCAATATTAAACACAGACACTTCTTCATTTACTAAGTCATCCGATTCCGATACATTCGAAATAGGTTTTAGGCTGAAGTTTATTCCTTTTTCCCACATCTCTTTGATTATAATTAGCTGTTCGATACGATCGTAAAAAACTTCCGAGGATTCTTTTGAAACAACTTGAGCTAACTCATTAATAATACGCTTAGCTTCATTGAAACGAGTGTTTTCATCGACTTTGTTTGAGTTATTGTTTTTTCTTTGATTGCTTGTTTTTGTGATAATACTGTTTAGATTTACGTACGAAACAGGTTCGGTTGTATCAGTTAATGTTTCGGTGATTTTGTAAATTTTTGCATACATTCGATTTGCCCATCGATCTGGTATCATGTTTTCGGTTATCATCGGTAAGTTATTTTGTTTGCGAACAAATAAAATATGCCTAAAAGGCAGTTGTCCAGCTGAAAAATCAAAACAGCTACAAGATAGATTCTCGAGATATTCTGATACGATTAACGAGTTTTTAGCCGAAGTCAAGGTTACGGTTTGATCGCTGATATCAACCTTCTAAGTTACCTTTGTTAATAAATTATATGATGCTTTTGTGATGTTGTTACATCCCGTGTTTAAAAAGCACATTATTTAGTTCATAATATTATTTAGCTGTCATTTAATTTACATGTTGTATTAAATGTTATTTTTAGATGTTTGTAAATTAAAGTTACATCTTGGATTGGCAAGTTGTTGGTTTGAAACACAACTACTTAAAAATGTTTGTCGAAACCAATATTAAATAAAAAAGAAAACTTTTGAGATATTTTATTTTATGAAAATCTTTTTTTGTTCTTTTTTTTTTACTTCTTTAGCTTAAAACTTAAAACTTTTCGACACTTATTGGCTTTGTCATTAGACGGCCGTTTCCCTTTTGAATTTAGAAATAAATAGATATAAAATTACAGCGTCTTTTTAATTGAACATAAGGATACAACATTATATCAGCAGCATAAGGAGTAAACCCTTTATAAATAAATTCAATAAAAGTTTCGTTTGGAGCTGAACGATCGATTATAACTTTTGTACGATGAATATAATCTTTTTCTTGATATTTTTGATTTAAAAAGTCGATTGTATTGAATATCCCAGATAAGCAATTGGCAAGTCAGGTCTTTTTTTTTGATGAATTGTTTCAATTACTTATTAAGCGTTTCAACCGAATTGTTTGTATCGCAAATAAAAACGCTTGCTTTTGGTATATATTTCGTTAAGACATTCCATTCTGTCATGTCTTTGTCGATCATTATTGCCATTGTTTGGTCTATTGAGTTCATTTTTACAAATAATTCAATAAACTTGTCCAAAATTAGCTGTCGTTCGTAAGCTACAATAGTAAATGCAACTATTTGTGAGTTTCCATTACAGTCTCTGACAGCTATCACGTATTAAGGATAGTTGTTTTTGTTTGATGGATAAGTTCCATCCACAAATATTATTTCACCGTATTGAGCGAACATCTTCTTCATTTCTTGATTTTGATAATAAACCATTAGGAGAGTACTACTTGTCTTTTCGTCTTAAACGATTCGAAAAAAGTTATCGTGATTATCGATTTCTATGCGTTTATTCATTTCTATTTCAAATAATTTGAGCGGATGATTATCTATTTTTTCCTGTTGACTTGATAGATATTTGGTTCGAACGTTCCATGTCTCGAATTGTCAACCATTTATGAGTTTTATTGCTCATATATTGCGCTATCTTTTTTGCGTCACTACCGGTAATAAACATTGAATTGATTTCTTCTTCTTCATCCTGAGTTAACCGACGGTTCCTTGGATGTTTTAAAAAATATTCCTTTGACACTTGATGAGCGTTTTCAACTAGTTTAGTTTCTAGATTGATTCGTTCATAAGTTGCACTTGACGACTTGGTATTTATTTTTGTACGGACCATTAACCACGTAATTGACTCGAATTTCAGCTAAACATCCGAATGGGGCAACGTATGACTGTTTAGGTCGTTGGCCGGTGCTTTTTGTAGTCACTTCTTCAGGCTTTCTGAAATGTATATACTTGAAATGTACGTATTTGAAGTTTTCTTCGTCGACACCTTTTTTAGAGCTATCAAATATTTTCCAATTTGAAAAGGATTCTTTAGCATAATCATTGTGTACTTGTAAAATGTCGTCTAAGTTATCGAAAATTTGGTCACGATATATAGGGAGATTCATTTTTAGCAATATTATTTCAAATGATAGAATATGATAAGCTACTCAATGTTTTTTAAAAATAATTTGATAAGATAATTATTGATTCGTCTTTAATCGATAATTGATTTATATGATTAATTTTTTTTAAATTGACACTTATGTGAAAATAAAAGAAAAATTCGTAAACGTAATCAGAAAAAAAAAGTTATTTTCAGGTAAGTTACGTGAACTAATAATCTCTATTTTCACGTATCTTACGTGAAAATAAGTTCATTCATTGTCCTAACACCAAAAAAAAATAATGTTCTAAAAATGAAACCAAAGCGTTGTTGCTAAATTTAATTTCTAAAATCAACACTTACACAAGTTGTTTTTCTTTGTTTATTTCTCTATTTATCTTTACTTAAAAAAAAAAAAAGAGTTACCTTGCCAATGAAGATATTTATGACCTCTACGTTACAAACATTCACCGAGCTACAAAAGACCATCATGAATTAGCACTTGAGCTAATTAACTACATAAATCAAGAAGTCGAAGAAGATGGCAAACAAGATCAGTTCGGGGACGTCATTGGTGTTAAATACCAAAAATATCAACTGACAAGCAATACAAGAATATCCAAACTTGTATTGGCTTCGTCCGCTTCAAAAACCATTTCAACCATATTCTGGCTGCCAAATGGTTACATGACATCGACTTTTACAATAAACCTCTCAAGGTTAAAGTAAACTCTTCTCCCACTTCAGCGGCTCAATGGCCTAAGACCGACGAAGTGAACCGTAAACGAGGTAATACAGCTCACAAAAAAAAAGAAAAACTGTTCTTTGCCCAACAAACAAATCAACTGCACACCGTGATGACTGTCCTACAACACAACGAGGTGACATCAACACCAGTTACCGTGCCTCAACAATCAGTTATAGTTGAATCAATCGAATCGATCGAACAAAAATCCGACCGAGACGATATACAAGAACTCGGAGAAATTCTCGACGAGTACAAACAAAGAACGCTTTCGATACTTATTGAAGAGCGTAAACAACGCGAAGCGGCCGGACGAAAACTAATCGAATGCCAAGACCTTCTAAAAAATTAGCCGAAGAAAAACAAAAACCTGAAGAGGCTCAGCAAAAGGCTTTAGAAATGGAGAACAAACTTCACAAAATTAAGGAGGTTATGGACTAACGGGAGCATATGTGTGATTCACACAGAAAGGAGAATAGTGATTGGAGTTAGAGGTTGAGGATCTGAAGAAGGAGATTCAATGAATGGAGTGCAATGGAGTGCAATTCCACCTCATTCACAAAGATCAGATGAAACAAAGGTTAAAAGACAATTACGAGAAAATCGAAAAGCTCGAAGACATGTACTTGAAAGCACAAGACGACTTGGCTGTCAAGGAAATATTCATTAAAAAGTTTTTCACCCAGAGTGCCAAGATCTGCAAAACATACAAAGAGTTGTTACATGATGTATTGGAATAAGAATGTTGTTACCGTGTCCAAATCTACTGCTCAAGAATTTTTGTTATTCATTTTCAATTTTTTTTCAAATTTTTTTCAAATTAAACTTTCAATTTTGTAATTTTCTTTAATTTTCCATGGACAGTTTTCTTTTGGGCGGGGAGGTTTGTTGTAACTCTCTTAATAGTTACATCATCTTGTCTGACCAGTAAGAAAACTAACTGTGTATAACACAACATTTCAAATGTTATTCTCTGCAGTAGCATAAATAAAATAATAGATTCAAGTCGAAAGACTTGGGAGAGAAAAATCATTCTTGTTTCTTTATTGTTATTGTTTATTCTTTTTTGGTTAAAGTTTATGGCACTATATTAGATATGTGAAAAATATAATGTGAAAAAGAAAATTTTTTGTCAAAGAGTTTATGCGAAAATTTTTTATGAGAAAAAAAATTGAATATGCAAGTGAACTAACTTATGAGATATAATTTATGTGAATTTTGTTTTAAAATAAATTATAAACAATTATGAATTTGATAGCGCCTTTTTTCAAAAAGAAATAAATAATGAATGAAAAAATTGATTCTCCAATTAGGCTTAGAAATAGAAATGTTCCAAGATATTTACCAATACCAAAAAATTATCTTGGAATATTTTCTAATGAAATAAGAAGACAAGGGGACGAGCAGGACGAGCAGGACCATGAAAAAATGCTGTACAAATCAACACCTGACAAAGACAAGGGGTCCAAAGCTCTTATACCTTGCGACAGTTTCGATCTGGAATCATATAAAGAATTGAATATTTATAATGATTTGGCTTTTAATTTCAGAAAGTAAATTGTCAACTATTCGACAAGTGATTCAGGTGGAATTATTTGATTTAAAAAAATTTCACCCTGTGAATTTAATGTTTTATTGAATAATTTTGAAAAGTTTTACATTGGTAAGCAATTAGACAATGATGCCATCAAGCGGACATCCATTGTATTCAATAAAATATTGGAATGTTCACAATAGAATTCTTAAAGATTTACCCAGAACCAACAATAATATTGAGGCTTGGCACAAATCTTTGGCAAAGGACATTGAAAGTCATCCAAATTTTAATAAATTATTAAAACACTTGCATAAAGATCATCGTTTAATTGAACAATTATTTGATGAGATAAAAGCTGGCAAATTTTTTGAAAGATGTAAGAAAGAAAGGCTTAAAGATGAGAGAATAAAGGAACATCTTAAAACTTACGTGAAGAGTTCTCAATTTGATTTTTTGGGTGGTTTAATTGAAATTTTTGATAACAAACAAAAAGAGATAAATTCAAATGATTCAGAGACTAAAAATAATAAGACATTAACCTTTTTTATCGAATAATAGTTAATAATTGTTAAATTGACTATCACTATTTTTCACTTAACCTTTATTCAATTAAAAAAAAAAAAATTCGCATAATTTTTTCGCATAAATTTTTTCTCATATCTAATAGATTCCCAAGTTTATAATTTTTCTGTTTTTCTATTATTTTTGTTCCTTTTCTAGACTAGAAGTGGTCTCTTTTTCGGTCTTCTTTTTTAATTAAAATAAGATATTTGAAATTTATAATATAATTCTCTCTCTTTAACTTTAACAAGCTGATTAAACAGCTTTTTGAGTTATTAGATATCTAGAGATTCCAGTCATCTGCGTTCTATTTTTTAATGTGATTAAAAAACCGAAAGTTTGAACCGCACGTTAGAACAAATGTTAGCATGTTTTGTGGCCGATTCGCAAAAGAAATGGGACCAATACCTACCTAAGTCAGAGTACGCATATAACACCGCTGTGCACCATACGACTGACTTAACCTTGTTCGATGTTTTTTACGGTTGAAACCCGTGGGTCTGATGTTCCTGCTCCAGACCTGGTTTAAAATTTACATGTGTTGTCATATGCAAGCAAGGTCCGAGCCGATTTACTCCAATGTTATAAGAAAAAGCCCGAAATTTAGACGTCAAGGTGAGAAAGTTCAAATTCTACCCGGATAGAAATGTCATCTGGCTACTCCTTAGGGGACCGGGTCTACGTGCTGGAAAAAAAAAATAAATAAAGTGTTTCAAAAAAACTGAGCTATAAATGGAAAGGGCCATTCACCATTGAGGAAGTCCAAAATTAGAATAATCACCTGATCAGGTCCTATACTGCCTAGAAAAAGCAGTTAGTCCACGCCAATAGATTTAAAAAAAGTTTTAAACCCCCTAAAAAATACCTTTTATCGGACATTTATCAATGAATCGATTCAAATTAAGGTGAAAAACAAGTCGAATGGTTGTCAAACTCAACTTGGTGTCAAGAAGCAGGTACCCTGCGTACCATACCCAGATCCACAATGACAATGTCAACTGCATTATGGTTGAAGAATAGTGGTCGAGAACGCTGCGGGCCACTTTGATGCCTCAATATGGCAAGTTTTTTTTTCTATTTAACTTTTCATATCAATATTTTTGTATAGAAATGAAGAAAAAAAATTAAAAATTCTGTTTATATTTTATTGGATAAAAACAAATAATGCAAAAATGAAATAAGCCAATTGAAACAAAAAAAAAATATATATTTTCTGAAAAAACTTGTTTGAAATTTTGCAATTAACAGACAATTTCACGCATTTTTTTGAGTATGAGTGTGAGTTTGAGTGATAAGCACTCAATTCTCACTCACACTTGATCACGATTAATTTTTGTGTGATACACTCAACTTACACTCAAACACGTATTTTTTTGCGTGACAAAATTTTTAAAAATCTTTAAATCTTTATTTTTTTTAATGTCAAAATAAATAAAATTAAATTATAAACATTTTTTGAGTTCGAAATTTTATTTAAATAGGCAAAAACTAGCAAAAACAGTTAGATGAGAACTTGATTTTGTTTTAAACTTTTTAAAAAAATTTAATTTTGTTTTAAAATTGTTCTCATGTATCAATATTTTATACAGAATAATTTCATGATGTTATAGTTGATTTAATAATTAAAAACTTGATCAAAATATTATTATTTTTGTTTAATTTTATGATTATTTAATTAAAAAAATCAAAATAAATTGATTTTCATGTTATACTTAAAGGATCAATTAGATCTCTTGAATAATCTAAATGACGTGCAAAAATTCTTCTGATTCTGAAAAATAAAAAAAAACTGGTATTTTCACAAATACGTGTAATGGGTGATTAGAGTCTGGTATAAAATAATAACGTGAGTTTTGCTTGTGGGTTTAATATTAAGATTCCGCTTGGAAGTATCCGAAGTACATTAAGTATCAAATCATTGTTAAAGTATCTTCGCCGCTTCGTTCGTTTGCTTTAGATTTTTTTTTCACAATCTGCCTTTAAAAATGGGTCTTCTAGGTTATGTAATCAGAAAATAAATTTGGTGATTTCATTAGTTTAGTAAAGTGATCAATATTCATCACATATTAGGTGATCACATAACCTAGGAGACCCTTTAAAATTTTGAATAAAAATATCTTCTTTGTTTTATCAAAATGGTTGCTTTTCAAATACAATATTCTTATATATTACATTTTATTTTTTAAATTTTTATTAACATCGCCTTTAAGGCGTTCATTGAAATAAATAAATAAATAAATACAGTTGGGTTGAATATATTGAAATTAAATTTCTGCTTAATCCGCAGAGTTTATTGCTAATAATGATTCAGTTATGCATGTCGCATAATATGAAGTTGAAGCGAACTAATTGAGACAACAATTTAAGATTGAGAAGACAACTTAAAACCGCCTAATGCTTTAAAACTTAAAAAACTCAAAAAATAATATTTATTAATTTAAATTTCAAGATTGATTGATTCGATTCTAGATTTATTACGAATCCCTCTCCTCTATGTAGCTGCTACCTAATTATACAAAAATTTTCTGACTCTTAAGATCTTATCTATATTTTTTGTTTTTTTTTATTTTTTAACAGCTCTTTAGTTATCATTTTTGTATCTCTTCCTTTCATTGATAAATGAAAAATAATTTACTTTAAATTTAAAATTTTTAAACTGTTTTGATTATTTTATTTTATCTTATTTTATTTAATTTTTTTTTATCTGAAGGAGTTTATGCTCGAACAGAAAACAAAAAAAATTATTTTATTTTATTTATTTATTTGTAAATCTGTATCGAGCGTTAGCTCCTTCAGAGAAAAATAAAAATTAAAAATAAATAAAAAAAATGATTAAAATAAAAGTAAATGAATAAAATTAGAATTTAAAAAATATAGTTAAATAATTGAAATTTGAAAAAGAAATAAAAGAAAAGAAAAAAAGAAAGAAGAAAAGAAATAAAAAATCGTTATTGAAAGGCAGAAAATAAAAACAATAATACGATTAATAAAGATATTGAGGTGTTGTCGGTTAGGTGAACTGTGGTTCACCTATTATGAGAACAAATCTTGTTCTCGGGTTTAGTGAACAATTAGTTTACTGAATCTAATATATGCTCACCTAATCTAAAATTTGTTCACCTAATCCTATTTTAGTTCACCTTAAGGTGAGCAAAAATCTAATTGTTCACTTAACCCGGGAACAAGATTTGTTCTCATAATAGGTGAACCACAGGTTACCTAACCGGCGACTAGACCCAGACATTGTTGTAACACAAGAATTAAAAATAAAAAAATTTGAAAAAAAAAGCTTAAAACTAAAACTAAATCAAGTTCTCAACCAACTATTTTTGCTAGCTTTTGCCTATTTAAATAAAAATTCGAACTTAAAAAATGTTTTAAAATGTTTATATTTCAATTTTATTTATTTTGACATTATAAAAAAGGAAAATATTTAAAGATTTTTTAAAATTTAGTCACGCAAAAAAATGCGTGTTTGAGTGTGAGTTGAGTGTATCACGCAAAAATTAAGCGTGACCAAGTGTGAGTGAGAGTTGAGTGCTTTTCACTCACACTCAAAATGAGCCTAATTTGAGTGAAAATGTCTGGCAATTGCTTTGTTTAAATTAAACTCAATGCTTAAGCATGTTAAAATT
This sequence comes from Brachionus asplanchnoidis, assembly GCA_025491095.1. Lineage (NCBI taxonomy): Eukaryota > Metazoa > Rotifera > Eurotatoria > Ploima > Brachionidae > Brachionus > Brachionus asplanchnoidis. The sequence goes on from JAILYF010000016.1 coordinate 783,896, forward strand.
TGAAATTTAATCACGCAATTATTTCTTAAAATGTAAAATAGAAAAAAAAACTTGCAAAACAGTCGAGTCCGGATAATACGATGTGTTTAGGCGAAAAAAATTGACACCTTATTAACCAATACCGTATTAATCAAATTTGTATGTTAAAGGATGGGAAGAAAAAATTGAAAATAAATTTTTTTTTAAGGAATTATTATTTATTAAAAAATAAAAAAAAGAGTAAAAAGAAAAATACTTATATAATAATATTATGCTTTTTTTAAAATCCGTTTAACCATCCATTGATAGCTTTAAAATCAGTTTGATTTAACATAGTTGCATATCTAATAGCCTGGGCTTGAATCAATGGACCGTTAAGAGAAATATTTATCAAGGCCTCTTCAACTTTAACATAATTAGAACTCCTTATTCCTTTAGAGCTTGGATTGATTAAATTTTTTTCATATATATTTTTCATTTTTTCTTGATTCTCTGCTTAAAGAATAGAAGAAACAGTACACTGAGGTCTATATTTTTTCACAAGTTCTGTGACAGTAAGATTATTTTTATCAAAATGATTCGAAATTCCAAGTTTTTCGTCTAAAGACAAAGGTTTTCGTTTAATTTGAGTTATTATTATAATATTTTTGAGTGGAAATTTTTTGTTTACATATGAATATAAATTTACCTTAGTATACACACTACCAATTAAATAAACTATTTTTCTTTATAATTAATTATATTCAATTATAACAAGATTTCATTGATCTTCTATTTTTTTGTTTAAAAGATCAATATCGTATTAAAAACGATCAATTAGCACTGATTTGTTTGTTTTTTTTTGAATAAACCTATCGTTTTAATTAGAAATCGTTTTAATGAAACATCGTATTAATAAAGAAATTTAATATGTTTCAGTAATCAATGATAAGCATCCTACTTTCAATATTTTTAATAAGAATAACTTTGAAATTCTTGACCTTTTTTTAGTTTCATCTTCATTAATTGACAAAATTACCGACTTCAGTGTCTTAAATAGTCAAGACATGACTAGTGACCATTTCCCAATCGAAGCATCGATTTCTATTGGCTATCAATTAGAAAATAAATCTGCAGCTAAAAAGTTTAACTATAAGAAAGCAAACTGGCAATTATTCAGCGAGATTTTAAATTCTCAAATAGTGAATGTCACTGAAAGTTCCCTCACAATAGATCAACTAAATGATAAAATAACAGAAAAAATTATTTCTGCTTCACATAAAAGCATTCCATATCTTTCTCAGAAAATCTACAAAACGAGTCTTCCGCCAAACATTGTTAATTTGATAAAAGAACGTAGGAAAGTAAGAAGAAATTACCAGAAAACTCGCTGTCAAAAGCTCAAGCAAAAATTTAATCAACTTACATCTGAGTTAAAGGCCTCTTTAAAAAAATTCTGGAATCAAAATTGGTTTGATTTTTTTGAGAAGATGGGAAAAAACCCACTGACAAGTAGACCTTTTTGGAAAAAAAATAAATAAATTTAGAACAAAAAAAGGATCAAATTTAATTCCTAAATTGACTTTAAATGAAAGGGAATTCAAAACTAATGAAGAAAAGGGAAAATGCTTTGGAGAACTCTTAACTTCAATATTTAGTCCTAATTCTGATTTAATTGATACTGAGAAAGATATCGAAATACTAAATTCTAACTCTGTTTTCTTTAGGAATTATAACCAGTCTAATTTTAATGATCCAATTTGCTTAAATGAATTAATTATGGCTTTAAAGAGATTAAAAAATGAAGCGGCATCAGGACCTGACCAAATTCATAATTTAATGTTAAAAAACTTACCTAGAATTTCAATAATAGAAATTTTTAATTTATCTCTTCGAGAAGGTAGAGTCCCGAAAGCGTGGAAAACATCTTACATTACTATGATTCAAAAAAAGGCCTCTACTTTACAAGATCCTTTAAATTATAGACCAATTAGTATAACGAGTTGTTTAGGAAAGCTACTGGAACGCATAGTATATTCAAGATTATACAATTTTTTAGAGCAAAATTCACTCCTTATCCAGGAGCAATCTGGATTTAGGAAACACCGGCGAACAGCAGATAATCTTTTCTTCTTAATTCAAAAAATTGTGGAATCATTTAATAGAAAAAAAAGAGTTTGCGGCCTTTTTTTTGATATTTCTAAAGCCTTTGATAGGGTTTGGCATGAAGGTTTACTTTTTAAATTGATTAAAATAAATCCACCTCATTACTTGACTAACTGAATAAAATCCTTTTTAGACTCTAGGACATTTAAGGTAAATGTGAATGACCATTTGAGCGAAGAATATCAAATAACTGCAGGTGTTCCTCAAGGCTCAGTAATTAGTCCTCTTTTATTTAGTATATACATTAATGACATCCCTAAAAGAAACAAAACAAATAATGAATACTCCCTGCTTTTCGCAGATGATCTAGTTACATTCTTCATTTATAACAAAAAGGGGAACCTAGAAAATAAGATCAATAAATACCTCAACGAACTAGAACAATGGCTTATTAAGTGGAAAATGAAGATATCAGTTGAAAAGTCGTGTTCAGTAGTCTTTTCTAGGTACAAATAAGAGAGTGATAATCTAAACTTAAAAATTTATGGAAACAGAATAGAGAGACAAAAAGAAATCAAGTTTCTTGGTATTAAATTTGATTCTAAATTAAACTTTAATATACTGGTAGATGAAATTAAAGAGCGCTGCAATAAAAGGCTAAATATTATTAAGATATTGTCAAATAAAAAATGGGGTCTTAATCAAAACACACTAGAAAATTTATATAAATCTTTAGTCGGATCAATTTTAGACTATTCTTTTCCTTGCTTAAATTCATTTTCAGAAAATAATATCAAAAAACTACAAGCAATTCAGAATACAGCAGTCAGATCTATTCTTAAGTTAAAATATGATACTCCCTCCAACATCGTACATCATGAGGCTTTTAATAAACTAAAATTTCAAACAGTCTCGAATCGGCTTTTTGAATTGAGTGAGAGATATGTTGGGACAGGACTGAGTCATTCTATTCCATTGGTTGTAAGACTGGTGAAGGAATACAAAGAAGGTTTCGAATCAAGATATATTGACTACCCAACTCCATTGTGTAATTGCTACCTTACTATTTCTTCTCTTTTTCTTGAAACTTGAACTATTTAAACATGAGCCACATGTAACAATCTTTTCCAATTTTATATATTATTACATTTCATTTATTTAGCTTATTTACTTTTTTTTTTAATTCTTTTTTTTTTTTTTTTTTTATCTTATTTTATTAACTTTAATTTTATTTTTATTTTATTTTATTTCAATTTTATTTTATTTTTTAATTTTTAACTTATTCTGAAGGAGCTCGAGCTCGGTACAGAAAACAAATAAATAAATAAATAAAATAATTATTATTTTGGGGGAATGTAAATTATGAAAAAAAGTATCGTTATAAAGCGAATATCGTATTAATCAGCATCGTTATAACAAGATTCGACTGTATTGAGAGTATAGGACTATTGAGTTACTCTAGTTACATCTTAAAAATCCTTGATTTGTTTTCAAGTCGATGACATTTTACCAGCACTTTTTTTGCAAATTAATCCACAAACTCTGAAAAATCTCTTAATATCTCTGTTTCTGGTATAGACAACAAAATTGTTGCAAGGCGAAATAACAGGACATTTTTGATTAATTCTCATTCTAAAACTGCATAGAGATAGAATTTATGTTTTCTTCAATTTTTGTTTTCTTCAATTGATCAATGATACATATATCTTCTTTTCTTTTCTGATGTTTGAAAAATTTGGCTTGCCTTGACCCTTACTGGTTGATTCTTCATCATCATCATTTTCTTAATTAAGATAAAAAAAAAATCATCCTCCTCTTCTTATAGAATATTGTTTTCTTACTTTCTTACTTTCCACAGAAATTTTTTGGCATAAAAATAAAATGCCTTCTTTGGCTAATATATCTAATTCCATACAACAAATATATTATAACGATTTTTAGAGTATTCTACGGCATATTTTTCTAATTCCATACATGCTTAGATGTATCCAACAAAGCCGAAATAATTTCTAATTTGAATTAAGTTCAAACTGAAATTTTGTTTTTAATATTCAAAAAACCTAGATGTCTTAAAGACCCGTTTTGATGCTTATTTTGCTATTTGCTAAATATATTTAATCATTTTTGATAATTTTTTTTTTTCATCAAATCTTAAATAAAAAAAATATTATTATTAATTCATTTTTGTTTTAAAATCTTTTTATTTTTCAGCAAAAAAAAAATATATACGTTAAGGCCCAAGAAAAGTTTTTTGGACCCAAAAGAAATATTGTCTTTTTTTTTGTAAAATAAATTGAAGACCAAGCTAATTATGCTTTAAATTTCAAAATCTTCTTAAACAAAATAATTCCTTTTATAAATTACAATTTTATGAACCATGTCTCGACGAAAAGCTGCCTTACAAGCCCTTGAACTACTTAGAAATGCGGATGATATCCAATCAGTAGCCTCTTATGATGATAATAATGATTATGAGGATAATGATGACGTTGATAATGATTTGAAGATGAAATGGAAACAACAAATCAGCCTAATGCTGAATATTATTTAGATGAAGACTCTGATAATCAAGAAAATGAAGGCGAAAAAGAAACTGAAGAAACTAACATAGACAAAACTTCAAAATATGGAATGATATGGATAAGATTGAAAGATGGAGAAGAAAAAATTCTTAGAAAAAAGATAAATTACAATATTTTAAATTTAGTCGGAATAAACAGCTGGATCTTGTATAAAACTTGTAACAGAAGTAAGATTTCGCGTCGAATGTATATGAAATCATTGTCAGATGAATTACTGGAAATGGTAAATAAAAGTGTACAGCCTACAACCCCAATCACTCAGGTTGCTTCTAGAAAATGCTTAGCAAGCACTGAGATTGATTTATCTGCAAAAAAAAAGTGTCAAATTAGGTTATGTAATGGAAACAAATCGAACTTTAATTGTGACAAATGCAAACAATATACATGTGGTCCTTGTCTAGGGAAGAAGGTTTTCAAATCGATTTGTAAAAATTGTAACGATCAAGGACTGAGAATTTAGATAAAATTTTAATTTTTTTAGATAAAAAAATTTTGTTCTTGAATTTTTATCAAATTTTTTTTTATAAATTCTATAAGGTTTTTACTTAAATCTAGACATAATTTTTTTGATAGTATAACAAAAATGATAAAAGACATCTATTTTTGCAATCTGTAACATTTTTTAACATAATTTGAATAAATAATCTAGTTTATTTTATCTAAAAAGCAAATCCTATTTTAGGGGTTCTTTGGACCCCTTTGGTCCTTAACGTAATAAAAAAAATTGGGCCCTTGAGTGTTAACATTCAATTTAGTACAAATTATTTTGAATTTTTGTTTCAATGAGAGCTGTTGTAATGTATTAAAAAGAATCAAGAGAGACGGGATAATCTCTGAAATTTTTGATAAAACTGTTGAATGAAACATGCTTTTATAGCTTTTCACAATGACAAATTACACAAATTACATTTGTGCCAGCAAAAATAATAACGTGGTAAATTTTATCCTTATTAATCATCAAGCTCATTTACTAAATCATCTAATAATGATCCAGTTATGTAATTATCATCTTCGTTCTCTTCATTATTGTTAATTTCTAACAGATCGTCACATAATCATTATCATGAAGATCAGAATAGATCTAATGGTTTTGTTTCAATTACTATTTTTCTTTATTGATTGTAAGTCACTTTCAAATAAAGAATTTTATCGATTCTCATAATCTAGGACTGCGAATTGCAATTATTTTCCGTCAAACGTTCCTTTTATTCTTCTGATTCAATTCGGATTCTTCTTATATACGAATCTCTTCCGGTGTTTGATATACAAAGTCTAATGATTTTTCTTGCAGTTTTTGATTTTCAGGATTTGGTTCAGTCGATTCATAACCTTTTTTTTGCTGCCTCTAAGACGCGATTCTAAATCTTCTTGATCGGATTTCTAAATCAAATCCTTTAAAATGGACGATCAATAATTGAGTCATATATTATAACATAGCAATATAGACTATTACATCAGTTAATAGAATTTCATAAAGAAGCAACTTATCTTGATGAATTAAGACAACCATCAAGAAACAATCGTTTATCATTGTTGCACTAAAATTTAATAATCTTGAAAGTTGTATTGCTGAAATTCATCCAATCATATAACTTACATCGTATGAATTTTATTTTTAAATGAGATTTAATTTGCATAAAAAGTATCGGGCACATCATACTACAAAAAAAATTATTTAACGTTCAGACGTGATCGTAATACTTATGGAGGTGAATTGCTTGTATTTATAAAAAAGGCTTATTCAGCTGAAAATACAGAAAAGTTAGTAAATTTTATTATTTGTTTTAAACCACCTGATTTCCCTGATACAGAATACTTTAATGAATAGGAATAAAAGATCTTCTCATTGTATCCAAATAATCCCTTATTTATTGTTGGAGATCTCAAAATGGACATATTAATCATTAATAAGAGTGAATGCTATTATTTAACTCCAGGAAAATGACAACACTATCAAAAAAAATTCTTTAAAATACTTAAAATTTCAGGAAGAATTTAGATCTTAATTTTTTTAAAATGATGTGTGAAAATGTTGTCATTAAACAGTTAATCAGCATTTAACAGTTCTCAGCTTCTCAAATATCTTGCTTTATAAAATTCTCATTTTACTGCTATTATTCCTCCCGAGCATTACTTTTTTATTTCAAAACCTAACTGTTACCGTTTGAACCATGTTAAGTATGCCTTTGGTAATTTGGATCTTTATTATTTATTTAAATTTTATGTAATTTTTGTTTAATTTTTTCATATTGGCTTAATATTGTAGCGAGTAGAATCTTTCTAAATAAATTATTATCTTAAGTTTTTTCAACCACTAAGTAACTATCTTCATCCCTTTTTTTATCTATAGCCGATTTTATTTTATACTCGTTGTCATATTACATGAGAATCTTGTTAACTATGTAGATTCTTCAATAAGAATTTATTCATCTTATTAAAAAAAAGCAAATGTGATGATATATGTGATCAGCCCTTAATCGATGTTGAAATCCATAATGATTAACTTGCTGAGAGTGTTGCGGTAATTCCTTGTTCATTTAGTGATCATTTTTTTGTGAGTGTGGTTTGAAAAAACTTTATTAGAAAAAATAATCACACGTAAGCCAAAAGTCAGGAAAAGAAAAGCACAAGTGAGCCAAAATAAAAAGCACGCAGTTTTGTCGAATGGACCCAAATTTTTTGCTAAAAACAAACTGGCCAACGTTTGGACAGGATGCCGTATCTGGGCAATCGAAAACTTTGCTTGAATGGTTTGGTAATATTTCGAAATTTTTCCTGAAGATCTCAAATAATGTGAAACTTCTAGAAGAAAGAGAAAAGGAGAAAGACATTGAAATAAATAAACTAAAATCTGAATTGGCAGCAGAAAATAAAACAGCAAACTCATCCAACAACAGTAGTCAGTGGATTCAAATGGTAAAACAAGGAACAAAAAATGCTAAAAAACCAGCGGATTAGATAGCTGGAGAAAATGCAACCATTAGCGAAATGAATGAAAGAAATAGAGGAAAAAAAATTGTGATTATTTATGGTGTGCCAGAATCAAAGAAAGAGATTTTAGCAGACAAGAAAGCAGAAGATGAAGCAAAAATCAATGAAATTAAATCAACTATTGGAAAAAGTGATATCAAGCCAACGTATTCAAACGTAAGAGATCTAAAGACCAAAGTAAACCAGGACCAATTCTAGTAGAACTCAAAGAAGAAGCAAACAAGATCCTCTACTCCTAGCAGCGAAAAAGTTGAGAGATTCAAATATTTTCAAATCTGTTTATATTAGTCCAGATATGACTGAAACCGAAAGAGCTTTAAACTATGAATTGAGAAAACAAAGAAACGAAGCAAATAATGGTCTTTCACAAGACTCGCCCTTTCGATATGGCATCCGTGGAAATCAGATCGTCAAATACAAGAAGCGTCATCACGTGTAGAAAGTCTCGAATCTTTAAAATGCATGTATTTGAATGTTTCTTCTTTGGACAATAGACTAGATGAATTCATTGTTGTTATTTAAACATATAGCCCACAAATTGTAGCAGTTAGTGAGGCTTGGTTCAAGAGCATCTCAATTACAAACGTTAAAAGATACAATTTGTACAGAAAGGACAGAAGTGATGGGCGCAGAGGCGTTGGTGTATTTCTCTACATTGATGAAAAAATCGACTCATTTGAATTAAATGATGCAGGTTTAAATTTAAGTAAAATAGAACAAATTTGGATAGTAGTTAATTTTAACTGTGAAAAGTATTTAGTTGGCTTTCTTTATAGGCCAAATTTTGTTGACATGAACGATTTCGATTAAGTCTTCAAACAAGCTAAAGACTATGTGGATGAAAGAGGTTTTAAGGATCTTCTAATAATGAGTGACTTTAACTTTCCATCAATCATCTGGTCAAATGGCTGTGTATCAGAAATCTTAAACGAAAATGGACTCTCTCTCTGAACATAAATTCAGAGAGACACTAAGCGATACTTTTCTATATAAGCATGTAAATATCCCAACTTTTCAAATGTCAAGCGAAAAAGATGTGAACACTTTGGATTTTATTTTCACGACTCAGCCTGGCAGTGTGTATGCAATCGATAAAAAATTTGTTCTTGGCAACATTAATAAAGGACATCTGGTTATCTTTTTCAATTTTGTGCTCAAAAACAAGGTAAGTAAGGAATCAATTACCTGTAGAAAATTTATTTAAAATAAATCTGACTTTGGAAAAATTTTTCATTTTCTTTCAAATATTGATTCGGTGCACCTATTTGAGAATTTAAATATTCAGGAAATGTACAATGAGTTAATTTTCTTTGTCAGCGAAGCTAGTAATCGATTCATCCCAGTGACGGATGGCTCTAAAAAGAAAAGTATCTCAAAACCTTGGATAAAAAATGATCTCAAGGTCTTAATTAGAAATAAAAAGAATCTAAGATATAGGAACTGTTCATGTCACTGGAAGGATATGAATCTATATAGTGATTACAAGTGTATCTGTAAATAAGTCTCATCAGAAATAAAAAAAGCCAGACTAACTTATGAACAGAATTTAGTTGAAAAAGCTAAGCAGAATCCTAAAATATTGTACAAATACCTAAATGATCAACAAATAATCAAAGAATCTATCAAAGCATTAAAAAAGTCACACAATGAATTAACGCAAAAACCGAAAGAGATATCAAATCTTCTTAATAAATGTTTATAAGATGTTTTTGTTATTGGACAAGATGGTGAGCTTCCTCCTTTTGAAGTTGAAATTAATGAAAACTGGTCAGAATATATTGACATTTAGCCAAATGACATTAGTTATGAAATGGTTTTTGATAAATTACAAGACCTGAATCAAAATAAATCATTTTGTGTAGACAAGCTTCATCTGTTATTGCTTAAAAACTGTGCAGAAGCATTTATTGTTCCCTTAACTTAACCTTCCCTTATTTTTCAGAGTATCTTTATCGAATAGTCAGCTTCCAATAAATTACAGATCAGCAAATATTACTTCATTGTTAAAAAAGATCTTTGTCTTTAACTTCAATTCCTTGCAAAATTATGGAAAGCATAATAAGAACCAAAATGGAAGACTATCTATATAAGAATAATTTATATCTAAAGAACAGCATGGATTTGAAAAATTTATGTACATCTAATCTTCTGGAAACTCTAGATTTCATCTCAATGAGTCTAGACAAAAGTATTCCTGCTGATGTGATTCTGCTAGATTTTGCGAAAGCATTTGATACTGTTTCGCACAGAAGCCTAATAGCTAAATTGAAAGCGGATGGCTTTGATGGTCTGACACTAATATGGATTGAAGCTTTCTTGAAAAAAAGAAGGAAACGTGTTATTCAAGGTGAAATTTTGTCTGATGGACTGAGATTTTTAGCGGTGTATCACAATGTTCAGTGATTGGTCCACTATTGTTCGGTTTGTATATCAATGATCTACCAAAAGGAATAGAGAATGCTGTCAAATTGTATGCAGATGATACTAAAATTTTCTTGCAAACGAAACAAGCGCAGCGAAACTACAATCAGATTTAAATTCAATTTTCAAGTGGACTCAAGATTGGCTACTTCTCTTCAACACATCAAAATGTGTGGTTATGCATTATGGTCATAAAAACAAAGAATTTCCTTATTTTATTAATGGTAAGCAGTTAGTAACGTCAGAAACCGAAAGAGATCTTGGAGTTATTTTCAATACAAATCTTAAATGGAAAAATCAAGTGATAGAGGCTACAAACAAAGCAAATCAAATGTTAGGTCGCATCAGGAAGTCATTCGCTCGTTTTGATTGTAAGTTATTAAGATCTTTGTATTTAACTTTTGTTCGTCCTCTTTTGGAATTTGCGGTGCCTGTATGGTTCCAATTCTTAAGTCTGACTGTGAGAATGTTGAAAAGATTCAACGCAGAGCTACGAAATTTGTTTCGTCAATTAGAGATAAACCGTATGAAAGCAGAGTGAAGGCTTTGAACATTCCAAATCTGAAATGGAAAGAAGAAAAAGAGGTGATCTAATTCAATTATAAAAGTTCATGCATGAAGTAGAATTGGTTGAAAAAAGCAATCATTTTAATGTCTAAAAAATAAACAAGGAAGAGGTCACTGCCTCAAATATCACAAAGAAATTTCGAGGCTCCAACATAGAGATAACTTTTTTTTCAACAGAACCGCTTATATATGGAACTCGCTACCAAATGAATTAGTTGAAGCCCCCAATGTTAACAGCTTTAAAGCAGGCATTGATTGCTGGATGAGCAGCAATCAATCACATCAGCTGTCTTAGTGTGCCTAATCAGCACACTCGCTGGCTTGCCAGCTACAGTCAAAATTACTACTACTACTACTAAAATCAACAAGGACATTGAACAATTAGATTTAAGAGTTTTCGATGAATCATTAGGAAAATTATTTTTCAATGAGATCTCAATCTTTATTTTATTAAAAACAATTTGTGTAATTTAAAAGAAATTTAGTATGAAGTGACGCAAGGTAGCGTACTGGGTCCACTTTTCTTCTTGATTTTTATAAAGGAATTGGTATGGTATGTTGATTTTATGTTTACGCTCTTTGCTGAAAATCTTATAATGAGATCTAAAAACTCAATTGGTATCTTATCAGGTTGGTGTTGTTTTAATAGATTGGACATCAATTTGTCTAAAACAAAAGTTATGTTAATCACAAAAAAAGAGAGCTTTCAATCAACAAGAAAGTATTTTGATATATTCCAATCATGTAGAAGTTTTTGATTCCTTTAGGATCTAGTAGGCAGAGGTTACAGTAGATAATAGATTACAATTTACAAGCCAAATTGGTTGCCTAACACAACAAATTCATAAAAGACTTTACTCTATCAAAAGACTTTTTTATCTTTCATTTAATGTAAAAATTCAATTTTTCAAAACTTTCATTATGCCGAATTTTGATTACTGTTCAACATTGTAAATTTATTTCCCAAAAGCCTTTTTTGAAATAAATTAACAATGTTAGAATCAATACAAAAATTAGCTAATAAGCTAACATCTTCTATCAATGTATGTTCAAAATATTCAGATTCAAGTTTGATATTGAATGTTCAAATGATTTTAACTCGTTTAATATTTTTTTAAGTAAATTTAATTTATCTTGTTTCCAACTTAGAATTTTGAAACGTTTTTGTACATTTATTCATGGTATATTTAATAAACCGTTAGCACCAAAGAACATTCGTAATAAATTCAATTTCAAAAAAGAATTACCTAATAGCTATAATTCAAGATCACTAAATGAACTGATTGTGCCGGATAAAGGCAAATTCAATAACTACGGGTTGTCGACATTTTGTTATTACTTTTCAAATGTATTAATCGATTGATTCTGGATGGTCATTATCTAAAAGAAAAATTTTTCAAAATTAAAGTAGATTACAATATAAATTTATTTTTGAATCGTTTTATTAGTGAATTTAAAAAATTTGATTTGGTTTACAAAACGTACTTTATGGAATATTTAAATAAAGGAAGCAAATATTAAATTTGTTTTTATGTTTTTTTTTTAATATTGTAAAAATTTTTTACATTTTAATGAAATATTTTAAATAACATTATTGATTTTTTTAAACAAAATTAATGGGTTCGATTAATTCCTAGGAGTAAAGACGTTTTATTGAATTGAAATAATAATAATGGCAAAAATCATATGGAAATAAATCAAGGAAATGATTTAATTTATATTACTAAATTATTCATCTCGAAACAAAGAAGTATGGTTCCTAGCTATGGCAGATTTGATAAATTAATTTATTAAATAAATGACAAGTTTATTTTTATGAATATCATTTTTAAATTAAAAAATAAATTGATTATTTTGAAAATTTCTAGCAAAAAATTCGGTAAATAAGTTTTTTGATAATAATTTTAAGCATGATAATTAATACTTTATCTTAAATTTGACAAATTTAGTGTATTAAAATAACCAAAAATGCTTCTCTAAAAATAAACAAAAGTAAACTTAATTAAATTTTAGGTATTTATTGAATTTTCAAATTTTAATTTTTTAAATTTTTTTATAAATTTTTTATTATTATCAAATAGTTTCTATTTTTTATAATAATTTTTTAATGGAATCCAGGGAGCATTTAGTGTCGCTAAAAGGTAACAAGTTGAAATCAATTGATTGACACTTTTAAATAAGATTTTAAGTCATGCGGCTTTTGAAGCCATCAACTTACTGCACCCTTCCGGTCTACACTGAGACCAAACATTTGACCAACCATTTCAGCAATTTGCTCCTCGATCAAGCATTTAACTTGGATTCATTTTCTACTGAATTGAACAATCCGGGTGATTCTTCTCAGACAGACTTTTTGGTCATTCCTCAAATATTCGGGTAATAAAAGTAAATAAATTTTTTTTATAATTTTTTATTTCTTTTTATTGATAGAAATTTGTATATTGGAGAAAAATTCATTAGTTACATCTGTCTCTTTAACCAGAGTATTCACAGAGCCAAGGAATTAAGCCTAAAAGTCGAATTACAGACTTCAAAAAACAAAATACCCCTTAAATTTGTTTCAGACAAATTCGATTCAATAGCAGATCTGGAACCAGAGCAGAAATTTGATGGAATAATTGAACACGATGTTGTAGATCTCGGAAATCACATGTATCCAATTTTAAAATAAAAATAAATAAAATATTTAAATTTTTTCTTTATTAGTCTAATTTGTACGGTCAGCTATACCAATGACAAAGGTGAACGGTTGAGTTTTAAAAAGTTTTACAAGTTTATGGTCTCACAGCCTTTTGAAATAAAACCAACCTATCCATTTGACAAGCAAGACTATGTTTGCAAGAATAACCAGGACATTTTATTCCAGGCTCAAATTCAGAACATCACAAATAATTATCTTTTTATGGAAAAAGTTCAACTTCAGCCCGTGAAAACGCGAGTAAAAGTTACCGAAATTCGGCCTTATGAGGAAAGTGACACCACTGCCAAAATGCTTAAACCATCCGAGATAAGACAATACTTATTTAAAATTGATAGGGAATGTTTGAATTTGGAAAAACCGGGACCTATTGGTAAGTTAGACATTACCTGGAAGTATTCATTTGGCGAGAATGGTCACATTCAAACTCTTCCTTTAGAATTGCCAGTAAATAATTAGAAAATAAATATATTTTAAAATTTATTATTAATAAAAAAAAAAGTCGAGTTATTTGAACTCATTAAAAAAAGAGATAGAACTAAAATTTGAGAGCGACGAGCAACTTAATTATGTTGCTGAACTTGTGTTGCTGAAATGTGAAATTAAGAACAATAGTGGCACTGAGCTGGATTTGGAATTGAATCTTGAGAATTGTGTGGAAGATGATAAATTAGCGTTTTTTTGGCATTGTGAGTTAGACTATGAAATTGGTAAATTAGCGCCTAATAGCTCTCGCTTTGTAGATCTTGCTGTAGTGCCTGTGAGACCTGGTCTATTGGTAAGTTTAAAAAAATATGTTTTAATTTTTTTTTAATTTTTTTTATTAGAAATTAGATGGAATTTGGATTACGGATGTTTCGTCGAAGAGAATAATTGAATTTAGTCAAATCTTAAATGTTTTTATCATAAATGAAGACAATAAAGAGGAAATGATAAAAAAATTAAATTTAAACAAAATTAATGAACACTGACAGTGTAAGCTTTTGTACTTAAATTATTATATTTATTAAATTTTGAATAAAAAAAAAAAAGATAAATGTTTTTTATTTTTATAAATTATGTTTTAAACTAACTAATAATATAAAAAAATATAAAAACAATTGAAAATATTTTCTTAATAACCATTTATTTTACTATAATATAAATTATTTTTAGTCCAATAAAAAAATTTAAATATTTAAATTTTCATTTGAAAATTTCGCCTTAAAAGATCATTCACTAGGATGCAAAAAGTTTTGATAAAAATTACATGCGGAGTTAGTCGAGTTATAACGACGAAAGAAGTTTCTAATAACTATGGTTTGGAGATGCTTTTGATAATTATAATTACAGATTTAAATCAAAAATAAAAATAATTAAAAGACACTTTTATTTTAATATCTCAAATATTGAAAGTTTTTAAAGGGTTTTTTGATTTTTTTCCTAATTCTACCACTTTCTTTGATATTTAAATGGTATTCCTTAAAAATAAAAAATAGAACATATTTTCAGCATTATAAAAGCCATTTACCTACTTAAAAAATTAAGAGCCCTATGTTTTTAAATTGATCTTAAATCTTTTTTAAAATACTGCTTAATATTTTAAAGATAAAAAAAAATCTAATTGACTATATTCTTAAATATTTTTTATTTAAAAAATAAAATTTTTAAAAGAAATTTATTTTCTTATTTTATAAAAAACATAAAAAAAATTTAAGATTTTTTTTTTAACAAAAAAACGAAATATCCTGTGTATGATATAATCTATTTAATTTTCAATGATAAGATTGAAGAATTAACTTCCATTTATTGTTTTCAAAAATAAATTTCAAGCAATGCACTTTTTTCATGCTTTTTTTTTTTCATATTGCATTATGCCTTTATAAAATTTGAATAAAGTTTTGATTATAAAGTTAACTAATTGAAAAAATTTAACAAGTAAAATAATTCAAATTTGACAAAAAAAATCTTTATAAATTAAACATTAATTTATAAATTAAATTAATGTTATTGGAAATTTCAGCATTGATCTTTTAATCACAGAGAAATTTATTAATCTTGAATAGAAATGTTCAAAACTTTTTTTCTCATTTCTTCTTTTTGATCATTCTTTAAAAATAGATTATATTTTTTTCGTTAAAAATAATATTGAAATTAAGAAAACAAACATAACAGTCCAAAAGCTTAGAAAAATCTTGATCGAATGGTATATCTTATTAAAAATTTTAAAATCCGATTACAAAATAACTAAGATATTTTGTTATAATCAAAATATTTCAAAAACTATACTTCCTGGAGAAAAACTAGGCACATTTTTAGAAAGCTCGTTAAATTTTCTTTAAAAAAAATGGGGGTCAGTATTTTAGTAGGACCCATTTTTTTCGATAACATTTTTTTAAGGTTTTTACACACTTCATGTTTAATATATAGGTACTATTCATTCTGTTCAGATAATCGTTTCAAGGTTAAATAAATAATCAAAATTAGAGCTTTTAATTTAATAATGCTTTACTATTAAAAAGATATGAAAGACCTCTTTTTGAATTGTCTCCTGGGATTCAAATTGTTAAGTTTTAAATTCCCATTAAGTCACAAATTAAAAGAATTGACTTTTTTACCCCATTTTACTAAAACCAATGAACATACACTTTTTATTGACTAATAAATTTGAAAACTGGAAATTCTATAAAAAATTATTAATTATTATTAAAAAATTATAACATTATTAATAAAATTGTTGTAGGCTAACTAGATTTTTATTATCCATTTGAATAAAAGAAGTTGTGAAGTTTATAATCATCTATTATGAATCACAACAGTAGTATTTTCCCATAAACACTTGCAAATCAACCAAAAATCACCTAAAGATCTTCCTTTATCATATGCTTGTAAACAAACTTAAGTATTATATCTCCAAGCCACCAATTAAAGCAATGTATAAAATATAAATAATTACTAGGGAATAATAGCTAAGAAGTTTAATGTTAGCTACGAACCAACCAGTTAGTTAAGCCGCTAACAATATTACTCATTCTTTTTAAACTATACAAACAAAAAAATCCAAATAAAAAGATCATTAAATAAATTAATACGTATTTTTTTTTTGTTTAAGACATTTTAATATATTATTTTTTTTCATATAAACAAAATGTAAAAAATTCTTTTTCTATTTAATACGATTAATAAACACCTCAATTTCAGATTTAGCTCAATTTACTTTATTAAAAAATATCTTCAGGAAAAAAAAGCTGATTGCATTGCATTCCAAACGATTGCCTTTTTCCTATTCTACATTTGACTTAATAAAAAATTATTTACCGAAATAAATGAGTAAAAAAAAATAAAATTTTTTTTATGAATCATTGAAAAGTTTAAATATATTGCAAAAAAGCTCTATAAACTTCATTTTAATCACATTCGCTAAATAATTCTTGTTCAGGATCACTTAATTTAATAGTCTAATTTCTATTAAAGAATTTTTTATTCAAAATCAAGAAAATCAAAAAGAGAGCTTAAGAGATACAAAAAAAAATGGCCAAAAAAATTTATTCTTAATTTTATTATATTTTTGTCATCAGTATAGAAAAGAAAAAAAATAAAATATATTTATTTTTGACTTAAAAAATTATTTTCTCTTATTTTTTGATGCCTTATTTAAATAAATTAAAAAAATACACACTTAAGATATCAAGGAGTGTTCTAGTCAGCTAAACAAAATATGCTAAGCATTATTTTACGCAATTAATTCTCCTGACAATTTTAGTAGGAGAAAAATTTATATTTAATTTGGGAATTCTTTTCAGAAAATTAATTCAAGAATTAAAAGATGGGAAGTAAATTCTTCACAAAAAATTACCTAATGAGAGTTAAGATTAATAAATTGTATTGATTAACAAACAATATTTAAATAAAACGTAAGCAATTCATTATAATAATAAATTTTAAAGCATCTTTATAACTTTTTGGTATAATCGAACAAATTTGCCAAGATGATAAAAATCTTCGTAGTAGTTTTTTTTTGTTTCAGCTTGAATTCGCTTAAGGCTGAGCCTCAGCGTCTAAATTTAATCAAACAAATTGTTTTTCGCTTGGACAAAGCCATTGAATTTTTTGAACAGGACTATGAGTCCGTGAATCTTGACGGCCTTTTTGGAATACGAATTTCCCAAGGAGTATTTGTCCAATTGACGCAAAAAACAAAATACAACTGGTTCTATCATTCACTTAATAAAGCTATTCCTCAATTTTCTAATCGAATAAGCCATTTGGCAAACAAAGTCCATTCAAACCTGATCGACTTGTCAATTGACTATGTTGATAAGTTTAATAGACTAGTGGATAGACCGTTCATTCCACAAACAAAAATACACTCTGGTCTTCTTCAGGACAGTTCTCTTAAAGTAAACTTTATGAAAAACGCTAGCTTTAATGAAAAATTAAGCGATGAGTGCTATTTGGAACTTCTAAATGGACACTATGCTGACTCAATTGAGCCACAATGCTTTGATTACTATACCACAGATGGTACCTCTGGATACTCTTTAACCCATCAATTTTTATTTTTCATGATAGCTGATAATATCGGCCGATTTGATGACATTTCAGTTCAACTATTGGACTTTTTATTAGAAGAAAAGAATCAGGACAGAAATATTGCCATGTATCTTGCCAAAGGACATGGCTATGATTTAAGGAGTCTTATTTTTGGCTATTTTTGTACTCGGATCTATCATGATGCTGAGAGTATGTTCAGAAATTTTAATAATGCCAATGACTTTAAACAGGATCTTTTTATTGAGCAAAGTATGCTAAATTTTAAAAAAAATTTAATTTTATTAAAATAAAATTAATTTTTTTAGTTGTTTTATGTGGTTCGGTTGGCTTTGAAGAATTTTTTAGAATTGAATGGCTCAAATTGATTTTTTCCTTTCAGAATAAAAATGGATGTTTTAAGTAGTTTCTTTAAAATTTTTTAATTTTCTCTCAAGTTTTTTTTTAATTTTAGTCAGCGTGAAAATAGTTATGAAATTAATTTGAAAAATGTTGCTCTAGAAAGAATTATAAGTGAGGTTAGTTCAAAACGAGTGAAACGTTATGACAGCTTGATGAAAGATGGATGCTCATCCCACCAGACTGGCCTTGCTATGGCTTATTTTTCATTGATGTTTGAATTTTTGGCTTAAAGCGAAGCATTAAAAATTAAATAAAATTCGGTTTGGTTTTAATTTTTGTTTAAATACTTTGAATAAATTTTAGAAATTTGCCCAGACTTTAAAAAAAGTCAAAATTATACCTGAAAATTAATTATAATAAACTTTAGTATTTTATCAAATTGGAAAAATTTTGTCAACACAATGGTATTATACAATTTTGTCTTATTTATGTTATAAACTTAAAAGCTAGACTAATTACTGGTAACTAATTTGAAGGTAAAAGCTGTTTTTAAATTTAACAGCCTAAAATTACACTACTATTCTGATTTTTTGCATTTACTAAAAATTAAAATTTTTAATGATATTTTACGTAAATCTTATTTTTTTAAGAATACATTTTTTGGTAACTAATTTTGACTATAAAAATGATATTTATTTTTATTAGAATATTCAAAGATTTTCTTACAAATAGAACGCAAAGAGTAACTATTGGTAAATCTAGCTCAAAATGGCTAAAGGTCCTAAGTGTTGTGCCTCAAGGATCGGTCCTTGGACCGTTGCTGTTTATCATTTTCATAAATGACATGCCTGAATCAGTACGAAATGCATGTAAACTTTTTGCTGACGACAATAAACTTATCTCCACCCCAGTCAAAACCTGAATAATGTTTCATCGAGGAAAAATTGAGGATCATCGAAGAATCATCAAATTAACCAATGAATTTAAGATGAGATAATCAAAACCTACAAGTATTTTTTTTAGCAACAAAAATAGGAGGAGTCACTATTTGAACTTTTCATGAACTTTGATTCTGTGCTTGAGTAATATTAAGAAAGCATATATGCATTAAAAAACAGTCTTTAATTTTTCTATTTCGTTAAAATGCAATTTGAAAAGATCTTGATTTTGAAATTTTCTGAAACGAGTCGACTAAATTATTTCTTAAATATACTTATTTTTAAGCCTGTATGCTAAGGTGTATGTGTGAAAAATTTATATAAGCATTTGATCCTTAAAATCAAGTCTTGTTTGTTAACTGCTTTAATTATTCAATGACAAAACTAGATATTTCTCAGTCGACTAAAAAAATAATTAAGTCGTGAATCAGGAGTAAAATAAATTTAATCTTTGATCATAACAAGGTTTGTTTATTTAATTCATTAAAAAAATTTAAAATTAAGCTAATAATGAGGAGACTTTTTTTTTAGGTTAATCTGGATTAATATGGCATGAGCTTTTAAGAATCGGTATCGCACTTTGTAACATTAGCAAGATGATAATTTTTTCGGTTTTGTGAAATTTAGTTCAATAGAACAGACAAAGAGTAAAATAAAACTATTCTTTTTTTTCTAGATGTTAAAAATTAATTCAGTAAATTCAATATAGTGCAACATTCTATTAAAACTCTCCAATATTAGCAGAATTATATTTCAATGTATTTGAACGTATTGCATTCTGTAAAGAGTTTGCGCATCATTAAGAGACATTGAAATTTAATACCACAATGAATGTTGCACTATTTTGCATTTACAGAAATAATTTTTTAAGTCTAGAAAAAAAGCAATAGTTTTTTTTACTTTTTATTCTGTTTTATTGTACTAAATCTCACAAAACTATAATTTCTCAAATAAAAAAATAAAAAATTATTTTAAATAAATGAAAATCCGATGAAATTTTTATTTTTCATCGATGAAACATTATGAATCTGCTCACTCCTCATCGACGAAACATCGATGTAAATATTTTTTTTCCATTGATGCTACATCGAATTCTAATTAACTGGGACAATACGTAATTTGCTTGACCTGAAACTTGTTCAAGAAGATATTAACAATATAGTTAACTGTGCTGAGACTTGGCATATGAAGTTTAACCAAAAGAAATGTAAAATTATGCGATTTGGCTAAAGAACCCTTCAAATACCTTTCACCATGAAAATAGATGCTTCACACAGCCATGTGTTAGAACAGACGTTCGTGGAAAGAGATTTGGGTATCATGATTAATAGTAAGCTTAAATGGACTGAGAAGATAGACAAGGCAATCCAGATGGCTAATTGAGTCCTTGCTCAACTCAAAAATGCCTTTAAATTTTGGACAACGGACAACTTTAGAAGGCTCTTCACTGCATTTGTAAGACCGCATCTTGAATACTGTACAGAAGCCTGAAATCCTTTGCAAAATAAAGACATTAAAAGGCTGGAAAAAGTCCAACGTAGAGCTACCAAACTAGTGCCTGGTCTCAGAAATCTCAATTATCTCGCAAGATTAGCCAAAATTGGTATCCCTACGCTTGAAAGTAGAAGGAAAAGAGGTGATGCTATCCAACTTTTCAAAATTGCCAGTAAACAGAGCATTGTTCACCTGCATGCCTTCGCAGATTCAAGCCAAACTACAAAAATCAATCACTCATCGATCAATCTACGTAAAAAACCGAGACTAAGGAAGCAACTCTGCTTGTCAAAACCTAGAAAAAACTTCTTCACGAACAGAGTAGCTTCCTTATGGAACGAGCTACCGGACACTGTAGTTTCTGCAACATCAACAAATGCATTCAAAGAAAAGTTTGACAAATTTAGATCTCAGCAATTTGCGGATAATGATACTACTATAGTCGAATAACCCATTGGTTATGTTTCTTCATCTCATTCTCATATCAGATTGTAGTCTCTTCTCATATCATATCAATATATTTGTTTTTTTTCTAACATCAAATTGAATCACGTGAAAAAAAATCAATAATAAACATAATCAAAGATATAAAGAAAAAATATTGATACGTTTTTGTTATAATTACACATTTTAATAAATTTTAATTATTTTTACAGCTTTTTCTTGTAGTTGGATTTGAATTAACATTTTCGGTGTCAGTATTTTGAACATTTTTTAAGTAATGATTGAATTAAAATTCTTGCAGCTACTTGATCTGTATTACTAAGAGTGGCTGGTATTGAATTTTCAACGGCTTCTATATTATTTGACGTTTATGGCATAACTGGCTGTTAACTTGTGGGTTGATAAGACTCTTGAATGTCATTATATTCTAAAATTTGATTAATCCAATGATTTGAATTTCTTACAAGTCCATTCATAGCTTTTTTTTCCTATTACGTTTGGAATTTCCTTCGATATCAAATCTAGACTTAGAATATCGTTTAAACCCAAATAGTAGGGAACTCCTATAGTATGTTTGCATTTTTTATCTTTTTTTCAATTATAACACGAACAAGTACTAGATTCACATGTTGCTAAATTAACATTTATACATTTCATTGAAAAATAATAATAATAATAATAATAAAAAGCTACTGCAGACTAACTGCAGAGCAATGCTATATCTAGCCTTGCTATGGTAGCTGTCTGATTTTAAAATAGAATAGTTCCAAAAAAAAATTGTTTAAGCCCTATAGGCAATACATATAAAAAGTTGTTTTCACAAAAATTAAATTTATATAAAAAAATTTCCACTAAATGGTCATTTCAAACATTTTAATAAAATATTAAAGCCATTATACAAATAAAAATAGTTTTGATTATTTTGCATTCCTAAATCTATTAGATAGAAATAGTACTTCACAGAATCTACAAGTCCACCATTTTCACAGTCGAAATGACTCTCTTTCAAGAAGATGGAAAATTTTGGATCATATTCCATACAGTTTATGTGTACCAAGTTTTCAACGATAGAAAGTTGCTTTATAAACGATGTGTTATCTCTATCGAACGATTTGTAATCTTTCCTGAGATACTCAAAAACTTTACAACTGACCGAGTTGTTTAAAATTTGTTTCAAGAAAAATATCTTGTGCTTGTTATATATTTGTCTGATGGATTCCAACTTGAGCGCTTTATTTAGAGGCCTAGTTTTTGTAAACTTATTGAGTCCAGTTAGTCGTTTAATCATAATATTTTGACGCATATCACATTCATTTAAACGTTTTTCACTAATGAAAATATTATCCAAGTGATACCTGAAAATCGATTGACAGAACTGGTTGTAAAAAAAAGCAACATTCTCCGGTTTCATCATTTTTGGTCTTCATTCAATGCTACTTAGTGAATACAGACTTCTCTTTTCTTTTTTCATTTTCTCCTCGACATAATCATTAATTGAGTATTGATCACCAATTGATAAGCCTAAATAAAATAGAGAAGATATTTGTGTTATTGGTTTACTGTTCATTTTAAAATCAGGCTCACTGTTTTACTCTTTTTACAAAAAGAGATAGCAGCCGATTTTGAAGCATTGATACCAATTTTCCACAGGAAAGCATATGATAAATATGCTTTACTGAAATGCAACCACAATGTTATTAAAAACAATCACATACTTTTAATAACATTGTGGTTGCATTTCAGTAATGATGGTATGATTATGTCATCAAAGTACGCAATAATCGATAAATTTGTGTTTTCTTGTAATTAAATGTTATCTTTTAACTGATGACATTTATCAACTTAAGAATACATTTATCTGCTAATTAACTAATTTTGCTTCTAAGAAAAATAATTATCTATAATATTTTTATCTAATAAAAATAAGATACTCTAAAATAAAATTAACTGATACCAAAGAGCTAAGCCTTTTTTAAATTGTTATTTTTATATACAAAATTTTTAAAATGGAGATTTTAATTATTTTTTCAAAATAACGAAATAGAATACAAACTTATAACGGAAAGAATTGAAATACTTTCGGAACAGTGCTGTGTCGATTTTCTAAAAAATACTTTAATTTCGCTTTTTTTTTTAAATTTACTTCTTTTTATAGAATAAAATCAATAAGACAAATAATATCAAAAATTATTTTTAATTTTTAAAGATGAATTTTGAAAATTAAACAATTTTAATTATTTTTTTTCAAATATTTTAGTTAATTAGGCCATCTTTTTGGCTCAATCAAAAAATTAAATCTAACTTAAGTGATGATTTGAATTTAATTTTATGAATTAATCAACTATTTGTCTTATTCATTGAATTTTAGATTTAATAGAAAAAATAATATTTCATTTTCTTTCACTTTTAATTGTTAATTCTTTTTAAATAATTTTTGCTCAAACTTGCTTCCTTAGTAGTGATTAATAAAAATAGATGAATTACATTTTATATAAAATTAAACAAAATTGCTAATTTTGAATAAAAAAAATTAGAGTAATAAAATCCAAAAAAAGTGACTGTATCATCAAAATTATCAATTGCGAATTTTTATCAAATTTAAATTTCTTTTACTTCAACCAGTCTAATTTAACTTTTTATTATTTTTTTATTTGAATTTAAAGACAAATTAAAATGCTCTCTAATTTTCTTTTTATACTTTTTAAACAAAGCCATAAAATTTAAATTTTTTTTATTAAAAAAATGGGTAAAAATAAGCAACAAAATGTGGTTTTGTCAAAAAAGCCGGACTTTCAAAAAGTAAAATTTAAAGTTGGCAAAAAGCTTCCCAAAAATCTGAACGAAACTCGTGCCACATTCAAAGCCAAGACATTGATAATCAAGCAGCAATTTCAGGAAAAAGAAGGCCCTGTATCTCACCGCAATCTAACATGGAAAGAACTGCTCGCTCACTTGGGACACTTGAATCAATCTGTCAAACTGGACGCTCTCAGCAGCCTTAGGGAAATGATTGTCCACAACGAAGACTTGATTCGCCTTGAATTTTCCACTCTTCTCGAAAACGTTTGTCCCTTATTCACTGACCGTGAATACAAAGTCAGAGAAAATTGCATAAATCTCTTCAAGACCCTAATTCTTTTACCAATCTTTACCAATTCTCAAATGCTTAAGCCTTTCTACAATCTTATCACTGTTTACTTATCATGCGCTATGACGCATATATCAGACAATATAAAGTACAGCTCGCTCAAAATTTTGGACATTCTGTGCGAAAATTTGCCAGAATTGGTCAAACTAAGCGCCTACACAATATTCGACAATTTTGTGGAGCAAATATCCAAAGCTAGTGTTAAAAATGACTCAAAGAGAGTATTAAAAAACGACCCATTGAAATTTTCCTCCACCCAGTCATGGCGCTACAATGTTCTCACTAGGCTACACAAATTTCTCTCCATCATTTCCAAAGACTACAAAAAACCCCAAAGCGAGGCTAATAGCGTAATTTTGCGCACTAATTCCTGGATAATCAACCAAGACCACTCTGAGACAAGACCACTTCCACTTCACATCTGCAAAAAAATAACTAACAAAAAAAATGTCATGGATTTAGATGAATTTTACAAGCATTATTTGAAAATAGTGGCACCGTTGTTAATTGACTGTTGGGTCGAAGCTAAACCAGATAAAAGTAAAAAAAAATTTAAATTTAAAAAATAAATAATTTCAAAAAAAGACTATATTGAATCAAATGAGTCATTGTCTATCATGTATTTGGTAATGAGCATTTTGAATTTAATGATGGACAATTTAAGTTTGACCATACAAAACTTGAATCAATTTATTAAAGTAAAAATAAAAATTTTATTAGATTAAAGTGTAATTTTTTATCCAAAAGGTCCCTAAAGCTACCACGGTGTCTGAGTATGTTCAGGATTTATTTTTGGCCGAGTTTCCGTTCATTCTCGCTGAGAATTTTGATCTCGAAAATGAACTAAATAAAAAATTAATAAATGACCAAGTAAAATTTT
Source organism: Brachionus asplanchnoidis (assembly GCA_025491095.1). Classification (NCBI taxonomy): domain Eukaryota; kingdom Metazoa; phylum Rotifera; class Eurotatoria; order Ploima; family Brachionidae; genus Brachionus; species Brachionus asplanchnoidis. Next base: position 808,995 of record JAILYF010000016.1, read on the forward strand.
ATTTATTTTAAGTGATTAAAATTTTTAATTTATTTTAGATTTCGGTAGCAAGTCTAAATTTGTTGATTTGTAAATTTAGTTCAAGTTCTCTACTTGTCATTGATGAGGAAAAATGTGTGGACATATTAAGCTATTGCTTGAAGTCACTGGACTCCACCAGGCCAAACAAAACAAATGAGCTGCAAATATTGCTAAAGATATGTCATAAAATATTTTCTAACTTTAAAGATTCAAGTAATTAAATTAATCCTAAATGTTACAAAATAAAAAAATTTTAATTTTTTTTTAAATAAGACATTTTGAAGCCTTTTTTGAACTGTTTTCTAAAAATGCTCGAGTCTGATGAAAAATCATGGTCTAACAAATTTTCCATTTACGAATTTCTGAGTCAAGAATTCATGCACAATCAAAATATAGTGACGTAATTAATTTTAAAAAAAAATTTAAATTTAATTAAATTATTTTTTTATTAGACTTAACAACTCTTTGACAATTTTTTTTAAACACCTTTTAAAATTTCTATTGCTCAATTTGAAGGACAAAAAGTTCGACCACGTCGAGACTCTAGTTGACTGGATCCGAAATCTTTTGATCCGGAAGCCAAAAAGCCAAGACATTGTTTTAACAATGGTCGAAAACGAGTACATAAATATTTTGAATTTAAGTGATTTTAAAAATAAAGACTTAAATCCAAATATGCACAAAAAAATAATTGAATTAGTGAACTGGTTGCCGCAGATCAATCGTTATTTGTTTACCAAACTAGCATTTCTAATCCTTGGCAATAACTTGACCATTTTTGGCATAAACCAATTGCTATTCATACTTAAAAATAAGTAAATTGTATAACTTTTTTTTTTTAATGAAATTAATTAAATTTAATCAGAATGGAATCTGGCTCTTGTGACCAAAACGATTATCTGATGTTTCTGCTCCACTTGTTCAATGGTCATTCAAGTTTTGAGTTAATGCATGACACTAGATCTAACACCAAGGAAGAATTTTTTATTTTTCAAAAAGAGGATAAATTTAAATTTCATGCTGATTTGTGTCAAGTAATTAGAAAAAAAAAATTAAATTTTTATTAATTTATTACAAAAAAAGGAATTGGAATTGTTTATATCAAGTCATAAAAATAGTGATGTAATAATCAATATTCTTTTGTCGAGTTCGGTTCCGATTTTGAACAAAATAGAAAAAGGTGTCTACACTACAACTCTTTTTGGAAGCTTGTGTCTTATTTCTCAAATAAATGACATGCCAAGCTTGTCACAGACCTACGACAGTATAGTAATAATATGGCTGGGAAATTCGTTCTACTGGATAGCAATCAAATATTTTGAGCTGAGAAGCAACTCGAATGAGACCAGCGAATGTCATTTGGCATGTGCAGATAAATTGTTCAAAAAGGCTGTTGAAATAATTTCCAAAAGTGAAAAAATTATCAATGATTGCACAGTTCAGATAGCAAATATGCTAAATTTATGTATTTTTTTTTTTTAATTTTTTAATGGTTTTTATCTAATTTTTTAATTCTAGCTAATGATTTGAACAATGTCAAAAATGTGTTCTTGATAATTAATTTTTTTATCAAAAATTTTTCGAATAAATTGGCACCCTCTGTTTTATTGTTCGAAAATATATTGAATGTATTTCAGGTGAGTCAAGAGATTTTTTTAAGATTTTTATATTTAAATGTTTACTTTTTAGAAATTAAACGAAAGCGATTTTATTTGGTGGCACGAGTACACTCATTTGATTAATACTCTTAAAAAAGAATAAACTTTATAACAAAAAAAGACTATACCATTTAAATCATCTCTGTGTATAATTCCTTTCTTATTTTAATCAATTATTATTTTCAGTAAAAAAAAATCTCTAAGAATTGAAATGACAACAAGAAATTAGAAAAATTTTTAAAAAAATTCCTGATTTATGAAATCTTTTCGTTCAATATAAAATTCAATTTATTTAAAATAAAATTTAATTACTTAAAATAATTTTTAAAATTGTAAAAAAGTGTTAATGTCTAAAAGAATATGTTACCGGAAAAAAAACAAAAAAAACAAATTTTACCTTCAAACTACTCTTATTGGATTTTTTTTTTAAATGCTGCAAAATTTTTTGAAATAGAATTTTATGTACCTTTTTTTTAATTTAAAATCTTATATATGGTTTACGGTAATAATTATTTTACCAATTATATCATAAAATTGTAAATACAAAAAAAGCTCATATGTATATCAAAAAAGAATTAGAAGTTCAAATTTGAAAAAAAAAAATAAAATTTATAAATGATTTATTTAATTAAAAAAATATATATTCAAAATCTTTTTATTAAATTTTTTGCTCTTGGTCTTTAAATTTGGTCATTTAATTCAATAAAAATAATTATTGAGTAAAATTGAAAGCATTAGTATCTTGAATCTCTAAGGAATAATGATTAGATGTTCATTATTAATCATTCAGCATATAAAAAGTCGAGCAGTGTTTGTGGAATTTGGAAGACCAGTCAAACTAGGCCAATTCTGGTTATGAGATATTTAATTTTTAATAAAATTTAATAAGTTTAACTTTTATTCTTAAGTCAATTCATTAACTTGTCTGTTTTCAACCCTTTAACCATAATAAACTGACTATAGTCACCGTTTATTTTATTAATTGTTTTATTAATTATAAAACTAAATTTTGACTACAATGGTTCTTGCTAAAGTGAAACGTTCCATTCCCAAAAAAGGAAAGGAACCTTAAAAAACCATTCCCATTCCATTCCATTTATTCTTTTCCATTCCATTCCGTTCCATCCATTTCGTTCCGTTCCGTTCCATTCCGTTCCATTCCGTTCCATTCCGTTCCGTTCCATTCCGTTCCTTTCCGTTCCATTCCGTTCCAATTAATTTTTTCAAAATATTATTGTTCAGTAAGTTTTTGTTAAATATATTTTAATTTTAAATTATTTCAGTCAACTTTGAAAAAGAACTATTTTAAAAATAAAAATCTTATTATGTAAAATTCAAAATGAGTAAATTTTGAAAAATTGTATTTTCTTGAAAATAAATTAATTTTATTATCTTTTTTGATGTTTTAATCTTTTTTCAATTTTTTTTACATTATGCAGTGCTTTCTGACAAAGTGAAACGTTTCGTTCCCAAAAAGAAACGGATCTGAGACGCATTTCTAAAAAAAATATTCCCATTCCATTGAATTTTATTTTTTTAAAATAAGTCTTTTGTCATTGCATCTAGTTATTAAGTCGACCATTTTTATTTCAAAGTCTTTGAAATGACTTTTTTTCAGAAAAATAGATTTCAAGCCAAAAGATTTTTTTTCAATTTTTTTTTACTTGACTTTGAAAAGACTCAGAAAATGACTTTTGCGCAAGTCTGATTGAAAATAATTTTTTTTTTGCTTCAGTTCTTTGAGACCTTGTAAAAAAAAATTCAACAAAAAGAATCACCGCTATGTCCCACATTCCTACTTGGGTGAAGTTTTGACATGAGTTAAAAAAAATGAGTTAATTAAAAAATAACTCGTTTTTTTTAATCATTGTTTTTAACTCATTTTTTTAATTCAATTTTTGGTTATAAAAAAAGGTGATTTTCACATTGGTGTTTTTAAAAAAAGAATAATTGTTCAATTAAAGTTTTTTATTAAAAAGAAAAGGATTTAAGCAAAATTTACAAAAACAAAAAAGTTAATTAATTAATTAATTGAATATTTTTGATTTAAACTCATTAAGCATGTCATTTCTGACATTGTCGAGTTGAGCCAAACTATTTTTTGAAACAAAACATAAGTTAAAATTATCATTAATTAAATGCTTTAAGTATTGACAAATAGCCGCAGTTGTAACCATCTAAGTCTTTTTGAAGTGTGATATTCGAAATTCGTTTTAAGTTCCATTGTTTGTTCACATTTAAATGATCTTTTTTTTGAATTATAGAAGTTTTAAAGAGAATAAGTTATTTTTTAATTTATTAATTAATTAACACTTTTTATTTTTATGGTCATATTCTTTCTTTTCATCAAAATATTGAAGCATAAAAAATGAGTTAACAAAATAAGTAATTCATTTAACTAATTAACTCATGTCAAAACGTCCCCCAGTCATATTCCTTGAATGAGCTTAATAAAATTATAAAAAAAAAATTATATATTATTGACATCCCCAAAAGAAAAAAAGCAAATAATGAATACTCTCTGCTTTTCGCAGATGATCTAGTTACATTCTTCATTTATAACAAAAAGGGGAACTTAGAAAATAAGATTAATAAATACACTAATGAACTAGAACAATGGCTTATTAAATGGAAAATGAAGATATCAGTTGAAAAGTCGTGTTTAGTTCTCTTTTCTAGGTACAAAAAAGAGAGTGATAATCTAAACCTAAAAATTTATGGAAACAGAATAGTGAGCCAAAGAAATCAAGTTTCTTTGTATTAAATTTGATTCTTAGTTAAATTTTAATATACTGGTAGACGAAATTAAAGAACGCTGCAATTAAATGCTAAATAACTATTACTAAGATATTGTCAAACAAAAAATGGGGTGTTGATCAAAACACACTAGGAAATTTATATAAATCTTTAGTCGGATCAATTTTAGACTATTCTTTTCCTTGCTTAAATTCATTTTCAGAAAATAATATCAAAAAACGACAAGCAATTCAGAATACAGCAGTCAGATCTATTCTTAAGTTAAAATATGATACTCCCTCCAACATCGTGCATCATGAGGCTTTTAATAAACTAAAATTACTAACAATCTCGAATCGGCTTTTTGTCAAGTCAAGTCAATGACTATATTTTTTTTTTTTAAGTCAAAGTCATGACTTAATTTTTTTTTTTTTTAGACCGACAAGTAATTTTGATTTATTATTTTTAATTAAAAACTAATCGAGATTTTTGTGTAAAAATTTGCCTATATTATTTTTTTTAATAAAGAAATGATTTTTTTTTTCAATAAAGTAATAAAATATGGAATGTGCCAATTCATTGACTAAAATTACTGATTTTGCAACAATTTTTCTAGATGAATTTAAGAATGACTTTATTTTCATAGAATTACTTAATTAATTTAAAAATATGAATTTATTCTAAAAATAATGTTTGATGCAACTTATTAAAATTTAAATTAAATTAAATTTTAAAAATTTGATTTATTATTTAACCTTTGTAAAATTTTTGTTCATCTTTTGTTACTTTATGGACCGAATTGTAATAAACAAAGAATTATTGAGATCAAAATTAGAGACCATATTTTAATTTTTTTAATTTTTATTATCAAATCATGACTTTGACTTAAAGAAAAAAAAAAAATTTAAATCATGATTTTTAAGTCAAGTCATAACTTTGACTTAAATTTTTGTGACTTATACTTAAAACTGTGTCTTAAAAACAAGTCTGGTTGTAAGACTGGTGAAGGAATACAAAGAAGGTTTCGAATCAAGATAAATTGAATAGCCAACTCCATTGTGTAATCGCTACCTTACTATGTAGCAATCTATTCTAATTTATTAGCTTTCATTTATTTAGCTTATTTACTTTATTTCGATTCTTTTTTTTTTATCTCATTTTATTAACTTTAATTTTATTTTTTAATTTTATTTAATTTTTTTTTAAATTTATTCTGAAGGAGCTCTAGCTCGGTACAAAAAACAAATAAAAAAAAAAATTTTTCATTTCCCTTAAATTAAACAAGCAATTGGACGAAATCTAGGCTAATAGCCAAAATTTCAAATTATGATAATTTCCAATTAACAATTCAAAAGTAAATTTCAACATTTATTCCAAAGATTAATATTAATTTTGCGTATTCACTTTTAAAAGCCAGACCAGAATTGTGTATCCAAAAATGCAATCTCTGAACGAAATGTTCACGAACAGTGCACAGAGCACCGACCAGCAGCCCTCGGGCCGCTTCAGCCACAGTCAGCATGTGATGCTGGCGCCCAACCACCACACATTCACCTCACTAAACACGGCCAACTCAAGTCACATCATATCCGAGATCAACCACGTGAAGCAGCTGGCCACGGACATAGGCGACCTGTTCTTGAGCCCAGACTACGCCGACGTCAAGTTAATAGTCGACGGCGTCGAGTTCAACGCGCACAAAATCGTGCTTGCCGCGCGCTCCCAATACTTCCGCGCTCTCCTCTTCTCAAGCGGCATGAGCGAAACAAACAGCAGCTGCATCCATATCAAAGAGGCCAAGGCCAGCGCTTTTCGTCTCCTCCTCCACTACATCTACAAGGGAAAAGTGAACCTGAAAAACGAAAAAGAAGACCTCTTAATCGACCTGCTCAGTCTAGTGCATCAGTATGGCTTTGTCGATCTGCAAAAATCTGTCTCCGACTATCTCGAGTCCATTCTGGACGTGAAAAACGTGTGCTCCATCTACGAAATAGCCTCGCTGTATCAGCTGAGCTCGCTGGGCAACCACTGTCTTCGCTTCATCGACAAAAATTGTCTCGAGCTCATCAGACAAAACTCGCTGCTGCACTTGTCCAGCGACAGCTTGTCGAGCGTGATCGAACGCGATTCGTTTTGCGCGCCCGAACTCGACATATTCAACGTGGTGAGAGAGTGGCACGAGTTGAACAAGTGCGGCGAGGCCAAGCATCAGCTAATAAGCAAGATTCGCTTGCCGCTGATGCAGCTGGACGAGCTGTTGAACCAGGTCCGCTTGTCCAAGCTGATCGACTCGGACGTCATACTGGACGCGATTAAGTTGAAGCACGAGTCGAACGAGAGCGTGCTCAAGTTCCGCGGCGTCTTGTATCCGGACGAAAACGTGGCCACGTGCAAGTACCAGGCGGTCGTGCTCAAGGGCGAGTTCAAGTCGGCGCTGCTCGACGGTGACGTCATCAATTATGACTTCGACCGCGGCTTCACCTACCACCCCATCGACGACTCCATCTCGCCCTCCTCCTCCTCCGCTCACAACTGCATCGTGGTCAAGCTCGGCAACTCGACCATTTTGAACCACGTGCGCCTCCTCCTCTGGGACAAGGACACCCGCTCATACTCCTACTACGTCGAAGTGTCCATGAACGAAAAAGACTGGCTGCGCGTCGTCGACTACTCTGACTATTTGTGTCGATCGTGGCAGAACTTGTTCTTCAAGCCTGTGGTGGCCAAGTATGTGCGAGTGGTCGGCGTGAGAAACACGGCCAATCGCATATTCCATCTCGTCTCCATGGAGATCAGATACACTACGCAGAAATACGACATTCTAAACGAGCTGATTGTGCCACAGCACAACGTGGCCACCATAAGCCAGTCGGCGTTTGTGCTCGAGGGCGTTAGTCGAAGCAAGAACGCGCTGATCAACGGCGACTACAAGAACTACGACTGGGACACGGGCTACACGTGTCACCAGCTCGGCAGTAGCTGCATTCTTGTGCAGCTGGCGCAGCCGTTTGTCATTGGCTCGATGCGCCTGTTGCTGTGGGACTGCGACAAGCGCTCGTACAGCTATTGTATAGAGACGTCGCTGGACCAGTGCAATTGGAGCATGGTGGCGGACAAGCGCAATGAGGCGTGCCGCTCTTGGCAGATTATTGTCTTTCCGCAGAGGCCCGTTTCGTTTGTGCGCATCACTGGCACTCACAACACGGCCAATGAAGTGTTTCATTGTGTTCACTTTGAGAGTCCGTGCGATCCAGAAATACTCAATAGGTACTTGGAAAATCATGCCCAATTGGCAAGTCAGTATTCCAATATTTGTCCTCTGAACATCAACAATCAGGACCGTGATCAAATCGTGCACAATGTTAACTGAAACGGGACTGGTCGTTTTTTGTTTTAATTTTTTTTTTTGGAGTAAATTTGTACAAATGAAGTGAGATAGAGAGAAAGTTTCATTTTTATTTCCTATTTTTTTTGGAAGTTTTTATTTCGATATTTTTTTCAAGAACAAGCAATTAAATTAATAAAATTAATTTTGGATTTTTTTAAATCTATTTATTCGATTTGTATGTTGATTTGTGTCCCCTTTAGGTTAGAAAAAATCAGAGATGTTTAAAATCTTAAAGGAAGTCAAAGTATGAATTTAAATTTATTTTTTCTTTTTGAGTTAATTTGTAAAATGAAAAAGAGAGAAATTTCATTTTTGTTTCCTATTTTTTTTTGGGATTTTTTATTTCGATATTTTTTTCGAGAACAAGAAATTAAATTAATAAAATTAATTTTGGATTTTTTTTTATTTATTTATTAGATTTGTTTGTTGATTTTTGTCTCCTTTACATTTAAAAAAAATCAGAGATGATTTAAGTTTTAAAGGAAGTCAAAGTATGGATTTAAAATATTTTTTTTCTTTTTGAGTTAATTTGTAAAATGAAAAAGAGAGAAATTTCATTTTTGTTTCCTATTTTTTTTTGGGATTTTTTATTTCGATATTTTTTTCGAGAACAAGAAATTAAATTAATAAAATTAATTTTGGATTTTTTTTTATTTATTTATTAGATTTGTTTGTTGATTTTTGTCTCCTTTACATTTAAAAAAAATCAGAGATGATTTAAGTTTTAAAGGAAGTCAAAGTATGGATTTAAAATATTTTTTTTCTTTTTGAGTTAATTTGTAAAATGAAAAAGAGAGAAATTTCATTTTTGTTTCCTAATTTTTGGGATTATTTTTTTTTTATTTTTTTTATATATTTTTCGAGAACAAGAAATTAAATTAATAAAATTAATTTTGGATTTTTTTTATTTATTTATTAGATTTGTTTGTTGATTTTTGTCTCCTTTAGATTAAAAAAAATCAGAGATGTTTAAAATCTTAAAGGAAGTCAAAGTATGAATTTAAATTTATTTTTTCTTTTTGAGTTAATTTGTAAAATGAAAAAGAGAGAAATTTCATTTTTGTTTCCTAATTTTTGGGATTATTTTTTTTTTATTTTTTTTTTATATATTTTTCGAGAACAAGAAATTAAATTAATAAAATTAATTTTTCTTTTTTATCATTTTTTTTTCGAAAACAAGAAATTAAATTAATAAAATTTATTTTGGATTTTTTTTTTTATTTATTAGATTTTTTTGTTGTTCTAATAATAAATAAAAGGCTATAGAAAAGGAAGACTATTCACGACCCTTAGACGGAGCACAATGATTAGTTGCACTATAGTAGCCTGTAAAATCTAATTATGTGTTTTCATGTGCATATCTAAACTATTTTTAAAACTGTTAATTGTTTTTTGTTCTACCACTTCTTTTGGTAATTTGTTCCACACATTGACCACTCTGTTTGTAAAACAGTTGAATCTTTGGTTGCAATTGCGAACTAGTTGTTTTTCAAACCCAAAATTGTGACTTCTTGTCTTATAATTATTCGAGTTTTCTTTTAGAGGATAGTGCCAATCGACCTTGTCAAAGTTGTTTACGATTTTAAATTGTTCAATCAGATCACCTCTAATCCTTCTGTCTTCTAAAGTTGTTAAGTCCAGCTTCTCTAAATTAAATTAATAAAATTAATTTTGGATTTTTTTTATCTATTTATTCGATTTTTTTGTTGATCTGTGTCTCCTTTAGATTTAAAAAAAATCAGAGATGATTTAAGTTTTATAGGAAGTCTAAGTATGGATTTAAAATATTTTTTTTCTTTTTGAGTTAATTTGTAAAATGAGAAAGAGAGAAATTTCATTTTTGTTTCCTATTTTTTTGGGATTTTTTATATTAATTTTTAAATATATTTTTCGAGGGTCTAGGTTCATGACAACCAAAAATCTGCTCTCTTCAACCAAAAAACAGATTTTCACACACAACGTCTTAAAAGAATTTTTTTTGGTTTTGAAAATCTTTTTTTTGTGATTACTGAGAGATAATTAAGTTTTTTTTTAAATACATAATTTTTTACATGAATATTAAAATTATGAAATTTAAAATTTCAAAAAAAAAATTCTTAATGATTAATAAATGTATTAAGAAAAAAAACTTAATTATTTCTCAGTACACACAAAAAAAAAGATTTTCACAACCAAAAAAAAATTTTTTATACGTTGTGTGTGAAAAACTTATTTTTGGTTGTCAAAAGATTTTTCTCATTTTTCGAGAACAAGCAATTAAATTAATAAAATTAATTTTGGATTTTTTTCTATTTATTTGTTCGATTTGTTTGTTGATCTGTGTCTCCTTTATTGTTTGAAAAATTAGAGATGCTTAAAGTCTTTCCCAATTTTTTTCAAAATTCAAAATCAGGCTGACTCTAGCCTTAAAAAAAATAAAAATTATATCATAAAGTTGAATTTTCGATAAGTTGCGAGTAAAAAATGCACGAAACCATCAAAAAAGTTTTGAACAACTTTGTAAAAAGTAACCAAAATTTTCCAAAAGCTGAAGTTGTAAAGCGATTCACTGGTCTTGGATACAAAAAACGTTCTGTTTATCATTAGTTAGATGTTATAGAAAAAAATTAAATTCTCATGAGGAAAAAAATGAAGTGGTTTACCTGCTAAAATTGCGACTAAACTAATGGTTGCTAAACTTAGAGCCTATTTCAATCATAAATCGGGTCAGCATGTCTAACTTGGAGAGTGTATTAAGAAACGACTTGAACCAATGATTAAAGAAAATAACCAGGATGACAATTATGTATATTGGCCCGACTTAGCATCATCCCATTATGCCAATGTGGTACAGAATTATATATTAACGTAATTACTCGAGTTTTATGACATGTTATTATTGTAGGATATCCTACAATAGTGACATGTCTTTATATATCGAACAGTGGTTGAAAATTTCGATTTATGACATGTCATAAAAATCGAAAATACCCCTAAAAATCAACTTTTACTAAAAAAATAGCAACCGTAATAGTGACATGTTACAAGACAAGAAAATATAAGGTTTTTACTTTATGTAAATTCTTGTAAGACCAATAATAAAAGAAATTATTAAAATTAGATTAGTTTTATATTTAATATTATTATTATTATTGTCTAATAAAGCTATGTCCGGGTAAAAAAATATTTGAACAATTCGTTAAGACTAAACTATTTACAATTTATACAATAGAAAGATTGATTAGGTATCAAACCCTTTGGCCAACAATTATCACAGACCCAATTGTCACAACTTTGGCATGATAGCCATGAGTCTTGATATTTACTTGATCTAAAAGAAGATTTACATCTAATACATTTCTTTGAATCCAAACTAATGACTTTATGCGAATATTCCACTGGTTTCGGACTTGTATCATTTTTTTTAGAATGTTAGAATGAATAATCACGCTAGTTAGATAAAATTATAAGGATAAATGGGTTTATTAAGAAGACTCCGCTTTCAATTAATATTGATTTTGAAAAAGCGGTTTTCAATGCGACGAGTAAAGTGTGGAAAGATTGTAATATATATGGATGTTTTTTTCATTTGTCCAGCAATATGTTTAAAAGAGTTAAACATAAGCATTTGATTGACTATTTTAAAGATATGAAATTTAGACATTCATATAAAATGCTCCAGGCTTTAGCTTTTGTCAAATCGGAGGATGTGATCGAGGGGTTTGATTTGATCCAAAAAAAAAGTAATGCAAACTTCAAGCCTATTTTGAATTATTTTGAAAAAACTTATATTAGAAATTTAAAAAAAAAATCTAAAAAAGTACGAGTCGTTCCACGTTTTCCAATTAGTTCTTGGAATTTGTATGATCGAATAATGAATAGTCAGACGAGAACAACTAATGCTGTTGAAGCGTGGCACAATGCTTTAACTAGTTATGAAAAATAAATTTAAAAATAAATGAGTTAGTAGAGAAGTTACGAGTAGAGCAATCAATTATGGAATGTAATTTGGTCAAAGTAAAAGCTGGAGAAATGTTTAATAGACGGGCTGATCAAGTAAAAAAAGATTCACGTTTGCTAAGTTTGTGTAAATTGTATAATAAAGAAGAATTGTGTCAATATATTGAAGATTTAATTTTGAATTTTGAAGATTAGACATTAAAATTTTTTTAATTATCTTATTTTTTATTCAATTAACAATAAAACATTTACTTTTTTAAATTAACTTTATTTACAATCAGTTAATCTAGGTAAATTTTATTCTACCTTGCTATGAATAATTTCACCTTGCTATGAAAAAATTTACCTAGCTATGATTTTTCTTGCGATGAAACATGTTGCTATGATTTGTCTTGCAATGAAATGTTCTAATGCCATTATAAGGTATGTTGCCAAATAAGTGAATCCAGCAAACGTACAAAAAGCACGACCAATCGAAGATTTTTGGGGAAATTTGAAAGCTTAAGTTTATGAGGGTGATAGGAAGGCAAAAAATCTTAAGAAACTCGAAAAAAAAATTCTCACTTGCCTGAGCAATATGGACCTAAAGGTTGTACAAGATTTTGCCAAGACTGTTCGCTCTATGCTCGATATCATACGTCATCATGGAGTTCAATATCTTAAGAGATATTATTTTTTCAAAATAGAAAAGATCAGTTATAATTTTAAAAAAAAAATTTAAAGCCTTTGTAAAATAAAATTTTTTTAAATGATAAAATTAATTTTGTGCCATTTTTTATTCTACAACCGCTAGAAAAAATCAGAGACGACTAAAAGTCTTATGAATCTTCATTTTTTTACTTTTTTTTTTTTAGTTAATTTGTACAATTGCTGTAAGAAAGAAAGTAAAATTATTTTCGAGAACAAGCAATTAAATTAAAAAAATTAATCTAGGATTTTTTATTTTTGTTTTAGTTTCTCAATAATTAAAAAACTGACATTTGACAGCTAAAACGGTTATTGTTTCACAGAGCAATACTATTTTCACGTGCAATCGCTAGTGTATTTAACATTGTGTAAAATATTAGAAATTATAGAAGATAATTTGAAAATTATTTTTTGTAATAATTTTCCTTCTTCCTATCTTTATTTTCTTTATTTGTTTAGGCTAGAAGTCGCCATTTATTAATAAATTTATTTTTTAATTTTTTATTTATTTTTTGTTATAACTGCGAAGCACCAGATCCTAAAAGTTCCGGAAAATAAATATAAGTTATTAAGGCTTATAAAATTAAAACTTTTTGTTTGTTGATCTGTATCTCCCTTAGATTAAAAAAAACCACAGATGTTTAAAAGTCCGGATTTTAAATTCTACAATTTGATAGATTTGTACAATTTAAGTGAGAAAGAGAGAAATAATTTATTTTTGTTTCCCTTCTTTTTTTTAGATTTTTTTTTTGATTTTTTTTATAGAGAACAAGCAATAAAATTAATACAATTAACTTTGGATTCTTTCTACTTATTTATTTATTGTTTTTGTTTGATGATCTGCGCCTCCTGGTGATGTCTAAAACAAAAAAACAACACCAGGTGTAATTTTACGTAAAATTAACAATCCATTAAAAAAACTAAGCAAGATAATTTTACAATTATTTGTTAAATTATCATTTCTAAAATACCGCTAATTTGTAAGAAAATTTACGATTCCAAAAAAATTTTTAGAAAATGTAATATTTTTAATAAAAACTTTATTTCTTTTAAAAATTTATTAGACTTAGAAAAATTGAAATGAAAATGAGAATGACCAAATATCATAAAAAAAAACACAATTATTTAGATTACATAAAAAAACAATTTGTCACTTTCATGAAAACAATCTATGAATGTTAAATTAAATATTTAATCATAAAATTAATTTACAAAACAAAACAAAAAATTGTCAAAATTGAATTTTATGATCAAATTAGCAAAAATATGAATTTTTTTTTATTTTCATTAAAAATTTTAATTGAATAGATCCAGGTAATTAATATCTTATTTAAATTAAAGTCCAAATCCGGTCTTTAAGAAAAAAAATTGAATCTTGCATCCTTGATCTTAATATTATAAAGAGATGATTTACTTAAAATTAATAATAAATAAAATAAAATAAATTTAAGGTTTATTTGTTTTTTTCTTTCATTTTGTTTTAAAACTACTAATAAGTTTTATTTAATTACAAAATTTAACCAAACTTTACCAAAAATTGTGTAATTGTACGCAAAATTACGTAAGAAAAAATAAAAATTTAAAAGCAATTTTTTTTTGCTTCAAAAAATATTAGTTCAAAATTTTCAAAAAACTTCCCTTTTCCCTTTTATCTGGACGTAAGCATTTTGAGATAATTTTACTAGAAATTAAGTAATGTAATTTTACGTAAAATTTTTTTTATTTTATTTATTTTTTATTTATTTATTTCAATGAACGTCTTAAAGGCGATGTAAAAAAAAAATTAAAAAATAAAATGTGAAAAAAAAGACAAAATTTATGTGTTTTCTAAAAAATTGAATAAAATATTTAATTTAAATGTTAATTTTGTTTTTTTTTCTTTTTTAATTTTAATAATTATTATTCATTTTGTACTCTCTTTTATATTCAATTTTTTCCTTTTTCTTTATTTTTATTCAAATTATAAACACAAAAAACACAATTATTTAGATTACATAAAACAAAAAAAAATTATCAAATTCTATACTATACATAAGATTTATTGATGGCATATTTATTACATCAACTATATACTTAAATTTGGATGAATTTAAGTCACCATTTCAATTACTATATTTAAAGCTGAATATTTCATAAGATAGCTCAGCAGTTATTTTTGACTAAAAAATTAGATTTTAGCCCTTTTTTAAGTTGTAAATATTTTTTTTTTTATTTTATTAAAATAATAGTTTGGGGAAAACCCCGGGCAGTTTGGAATGGTCGCTTACCTCCCTTTCAGCCCTCGTGATAAATAGATTTTGATAATATGAAAAAACAAAATTTTTGAAAAACAGAATCTAATAAATGTTCGACAAAATTATTTTAACTTTTTCCTTTTTACTTAAAATTTGTTTGTTAAGTCACATGACAGATTTGTGTTGAATACAAGCATAATAGGTTTAAACAAAAATAAAATTATTCAAAAAAATAGAATTAACTTGAATTCGAAAGAAGGAAAAAGAATACAATAAAAAAAAAATATTTCAGTGATTTTTTCAATTATTTATGAGATTGTTGTTAATATTTAATCTTCATTATTAAACCCACAAACTCATCTAATTATTTAATGGCAGTTTCTAACCACCCTGAACATATATTTAAAAATATTCCAGTTCTCTTTTTACTAGAATTAGAATAATATGTACTTTTAATTTAGATTATTAAGCCCATTCAAGAGATCTGAAAGTTCAATTAACTAAACAAGATTATGCATTTAAAAAAGTTTCCGGCTTATGTCGTAGTAAAGATAAAAAGAAAGAAATAAACTCCTTCGCTATAAAACAAAGTTCTTTTTACCTAATGCAAAATTAAAATTTTTTAATAAATTTGTTTGATAAAAATATTTCTGAGGTAGATTCATTTGATAAAAATTCTTTTCAAAAGATAAAAAAAGAATCTAGTTTTTATGAAAATAATTATTTAATGGTGGTAAATAAAATTCAGAAAAATATAGGCTCTTTATTTATATTAAATTATAATTCGATTGGTATTTAATGCTTAAAATTTTCTAAAGGCCAAAAAAATTGGTCGAACTGAGACTTAAATTGTGCTCATCAAGTTTGAGTTCTTCAATCAAAACCATTACACTAAGCCGTTTCTTTTAAATTTAATTTAAAGTTTTAAAAAATAAAAATCTTTAGTGTACGAAATAAATGATTAGATTCATTGAATTTTATTTTATTTTTAGTTTTGAAAATCAAAAAAAAAATTGAACAAAATAATTAGCACAAATTGAACTTTATTTAATTAAAAAATCAAGAAAATCTGTTTGATAATTCTCTTTGAATTTGTTCCCAAAATTTAATTTTAAAAAAGCCTTATTTTAAAACTAAATTTTGGGAATTTAAAAAAAAAAATAAACCGAAAGACTATCAAATGATTTAATTTTTATTAAAATCGATATTTTGAATTTTATGATTGTGTTTTTTCTTTACTATAAAACCATTTCTTTTTTGGGCTTTTTTTACTCAAAGTTTTATTGGAAAATGTTAAATAGAAAAAAATATCTTGTCATATTATTAAATGTAAATTTTTTTTTATTTTATATAAGTGAATCACCTAGAAGAGCTAAAAAAAGAATCGTTTCATTTTCATATTCAATTAGGAAATTTAAAAAGGATATTTGAAATCTTTAAGTAAATTTAATTCATGTTCAGAAGTGTCAATTCACTTTATTAAAATAGATCATGTTGAAGGTGATTTTTCATTCTAGGTAGTTAAATCTGACTTGAACTAAGATATTGTTCGAAAATCAACTGAAACTGATCTCATAGACTTTTTCTTAAAATTTAATTATACCAATTATGAACAAAAAAATTCCTAAAATTGAAGAGATAAAAACTTAAAGTTTTCATACAAAAAAAATGTATCTTTATTTTTTGTAAACTATGATTTTTCTAATTTAAATAAATTATTCTAATTTAAATGATAGGCTTTAATTAAGAAAATTCGACATTTATATTACATTAATTTTAAAAATATTTGTTGTGTATTAATTTTATTCTAATTGTCTTTTTTTTCTTTACTTACAATTTGAATAACATTTATTTATTCTTTTTTATAATAAATTTTATTCGTTCTTTCAGTCTAAAACCTGATGAAGGCCATTTGGTCAAATAATCTTTTTTTTTAAATAAAAAAAATCTAAGAAAGTAAAAATAAATATTTTTCAAACAACAAAATTGAAAAAATTTAAAAACTGAAATGTAATAATAAAATTTATTTGAAAAAAAAATTTAGAATTTTATGACCACAAATTACTGTTCATGCCAAAGAAATATTAAAAAAAAATTAAAAATCGTTTTTTTATTTGTTTTTTTTTTAAATTATTTTTGTGTTTTAACGATTGTGATTATAAAGATTATGTTTTCCTTAAACTATGTATTAAGAAAAATTCTGCATCAATAAAATTTTGAAAAAAACAGAAATTTAGCTAAGCGTTTGATATTTGCTTGAAAAAAATTAAATTTATTTTTGACCATGATAATTAAACTTTGATCATAAACATCAATTAATCTATAAAATTCAATTATTAGAAATAAATACATTTAATTATGAATCATGTAAAATATTTTAAGAAATTCGAAGTTTTGAGCATGGATGAATGCCTTGAATGCTTCAATTCGTTCACAAATGTTTTTCAATCATCCTTTAAATTTAAAATGGTAAGTATAAATAAATTTTCTTAATTTCTGAAATCACAATAAAAAATGGTGAATAAAATAATATTAATTTTATTTCTAAGTAAACTATTTATTATATTCAAAAAATTTGTTAATTCAAATTTAAAACTTTAGGCTTTATCATCTTACATGCAGAATCTCTAAAATGCTATCAAGGAAATAGTAGACGTGAAAAGAAATTAGTGACATGTCCAGCTGGTACTCGTTTCTGTTCAGTAATTTTAATAAAGAAAATTTGAAATAAAAATTAATTAGATTTTTGATTTTTCAGAAAAAAATTGAAAATGGAAAAACAACTTATGAATGTACCAATAACTGTTTAACTTCTAACTTTTCAAACCTAATACAAAAATGCTGCAATACAGATGGGTGCAATAAAGCCATGAATAAAAATTTAAATTTTATTCTTCAAATCTTTGTTTTTACGGTTATTTTTTATGTTTATTTAGATTTTTAGTATTAAATGATCCATTTCTTAACAATTTATAATTAGAAACATTTAAATATTTTAATAAAGGACAATTAAGATAATAAATAATCCAATAAAATAAATAAATGTGTTAATCAATTTCTTCTTTTAGATTTTATAATTATTCATAATTTAGTAGAATTTAAAAAAAAAATTACATAAACTAGACAAAAATTTTAAAAAATTAATCAATCTTTCAATTAGAAAAAAAAACAAATTTAAAGCCAAACTATTTGAATTTTTTAGATTCCTGGTAATCAAAATAAATGTATTTAAAGTTACAAATTTTTAAATTTATAAAAAATTTTATGTCAAATGGCAGCGAATTAAATCACTTTTTGAATTTTTGAGAAATCTTTCAAAATTACTATAACAAATTAAATATTTAAATTTAAACAATGATTATTATTGTAATAAAGCTAATTCAACTAAAATATCACTTTATTTAATATCCAAGATTTTTTCATATACAAATAAAAAAGAGTTGCTTAATATTTATAGTGTATGTACACGGTCTCGCCTGCGCTCAACATGCACATCGTCTACTGATTGAGACGAGTGCATGCAACTGCAAAGCGAACCGAGTACATGCACAGTGATGTCCTCATCACATCTTTCCCCCGGCTTGAGCCGTAGGCTTGGCCTGCTTCCGTGTCTGCATCTGGTGCGTGGGCGGGTTTGCTGCCGTGCGCGCTGCCTCTGCCGCAGCCGCTGCTGCTCTGTTGGCTGCCGCCTGCGCTTTCGTGGGCCGCCCTGCTTTGCGCTGCTGCGCCTGGGCCTCGTCTTGGGACGTCCTCGGCTTCGAGCTGTCGACCGTCGCGGTCGGAACCTGCTGGACTGCCGGTGTCCCGTCTCCTGCTGCCTGCGTTGACTCCGCTTTCCTGGTCGTGCGCGTTGTCGTTGCCGTTGCCGTGCCTTCCCCCCTCTCGAAGATTCGGCTGAATCCAGGGAATCTGGCTGGGCGCTCTGAAGCGGCGCGTTCAGGTCAAACGGTAAAAGGCCGGATGGCCTCGAAACCGGCGGGCACACGACTATCGCGTGCGATAGAAGGCTGGCGAGTTCTTCATCATCGTTGTTGCTCTTCCGGAACAACTTGAAGAACGACACGTTGCTTGTCGTCAAGATGTGGTTGTGCCGGTATACACTCACCATACTGCCTTTCCTCTCTGTGATGACGTACGGCTCCGGGTCCCACTCTGGCGTCGTCTTGCATACTCGCTGAAGCTTCAGGAGTACAAGGTCGCCTACCTTCAACTCGGACTGCTGCACACGCATGCGAGCGTTGTACTCGCGCGTCATCACCTCCTTAGCCTTGCGATCGTTCTCCTGCGCGAAACGATGCGCGGCCTGGTTGCCGCTCTGATCGCAGGAGGGAGCGCTGAGCTGCGGGATGCCCGACGTACGGCTGTAGCCCATTATGAGCTGAGCGGGGGCTACCTTCGTGGTGGTATGGGGCGTCTCCAGGTACGCCCTCAGAAACTGTCGTAGAGCGACGTTCTTGTCTACTCCCTCAATGTTGGCTGTCCTCAGCACTTTCCCGAGCTTCTTCATTAAGCTCTCCGTCTCAGCGTTCGCCCTGGGCCAGAGTGGCGTGATCCGGCGATGCCGAAAGCCTAGCCGCTCGGCGAATGCCGCGAACGAGTGCGATTGGAACGGCGATCCGTTGTCAGTCTTGTAGACCAGTGGCGTGCCGAACATGCTGAACAGCTCGTCCAGAATCGGGATCAAAGTGTCGGCAGACACAGACCGGATGTGGTGGACCATCGCCCAGCGCGAGTACTCGCAGTGGTTCACGAACCAATACGAGCCGTCCGCCATCGGACCGAAAAAATCGCCACCGACGACTTGCCACGGTCCTTGGGGCATCGGTGACGCTTCTATCGGCTCGTATGATCGCCGATCGGTGTTCGCCTGGCACTTCTTCACACTGTCGTGGACCATCTAGTCGATGCCCGGAAACCAGACGCGTGCTCGGACGAGAGCCTTCGTTTTCTCGATGTCCTAGTGTCCAGTGTGTGCCAGGTCTGCGACTCGGTCCCGCAGTGCTGCGGGCACGATGATCCGCTCATCTCGGAGGAGAATGCCGCTTGTCGTGGCGTCGCCGCGGCGATCTCTTTGAGCGTAATCGCCTCCGGCACTGCACTCCGCACGACGGTGTTGATGTAGCGCTCCGTCTTACTCTCCTCGATCTCGGTCGTCAGACTTACCTTCGGATCCGGATGTCGCGAGAAGTAGTCCGCGATGTTTGATAAGCCAGGTCGGTGCTCAATCGAGTAGTCAAACTGGGAGAGCCGGAGGCCCAACGTTCGATCCGAGCTGGCGGTCGCTTCGCCGAGTCCCCGAAAATTAGCTGCACCGCTCGGTTGTCCGTAACCAGCGTGTAGTGGGAAAAGGTATAGCCAGTACCGTTCCGAGCCCTACACGGCCGCAAGCGCTTCTTTCTCGCACTGGCTGTACCTTCGCTCGACATCGGTGAGCGAACGGGATGCGAAGCACACGAATCTGCGGTCGTTTCGGTCGTTCGGGTTGACCTGCACCAGAATCGAGCTGAGTCCGACCGGGCTGGCGTCGACAATGACCTCCGTGAGCCATGTCTTGTCGAAGAAGGCCATGCACTTCGAGCTAATCGAGGCCTTGATCCTCTCGAAAGCCAGCTCCTCGACAGCTTTCCACCTCCACGCTGCGCCCTTCTTGGTTAACTGCCACAGTGGGTCGGTGACGGTGTTCAGATCGAAATGAATCTGGCGCTGAACTGCACCACACCCAAGAAGCTCCGCAGGGCCTTGACGTTCTCGGGTGCTCTGGCTTCGGGAAGCGCACTGCATTGGTTCTCCGTCGGAGCTATGCCTTTGCTCGAGAAGCGAAGGCCAAAGAACGTGATCTCCGACTTGAAAAACTTGCACTTACCAAGATTGGCCGTGAGTCCAGCCTCCTGAAGTTGCCTGAGCACTCGCATGAGGTTCCGGTCGTGCTCTGCCTGGTCCTTCCCGTAGACTAGAATGTCGTCGGTCATGTTCAACTGACCTTCGCATCCGAGCAGGATGTTGCGAAGGCCCTCCGTGAACATCTCGGACGCGCACGAAATGCCCATGTGCAGGCGCTTGTAACGATACAGCCCTCGATGCGTTGTGATGGTCGTGTAGTTCCGATTCCTGGTCCAACGCGAACTGATGAAACGCCTTGATGAGGTCTATCTTCGAGAAGACCGTGGCGCCGTTGACCTGCGTGATGAGGTCCTCAATCGTTTTACCCGGAAATCGGGTCCGTCGGATCGCTTTGTTGAGCGCCTTGGAATCACACGTGAGCCGAATCTCCAACGTGTACTCCGTACGCTTGTACGCCTCCAGTTGGCGTGCGCCGTCTTGTCCTTGGGCACCACAACTAGGTTTGAGACCCATGGTCCGCTGCTGCTGTCGACGGGCTCGAGAATGCCCTGCTCGACCTGCTTGTCCAGCTTTCTTCCTACTGCCTCGCGCATATGGAACGCAACCTGGCGTTGCGGCTGTCTCACGGGCGGACGTTTGGGTCGACATCCAGCTTGACGCTGATGTCATTCGCGCAGCCCAGCTTTCCACTGTTCAGGGAATCTGGCTACGAGCCATTCCACGGTGTGCTGCTCGATGGTGGAGGATTCGGCCTCCAGGGACCGTCAACAGCTGAGAGAGGCGATCGGCTTGGCGATGCTAACCACTCCCAGATCGACACAAGTGCGCTTGCTGAGCAGGTTCTCAGCCTCACCCACAACAACGCTCTTGCCCACGTCCCACGGAACGACACGTCCGCTACGAACTTACCCAGGAATGGGATCGGCAGTCTCGACTTGTACCCAAAGTACTCCGTCGTGAACGGCGTCAAGGGCGTCGCTCGTTCCAGCCTTTCGTAGGCGTACTGGCTGATCGTGTTGATCGCGCTGCCCGTGTCGATGATAAACTCGGTTTTGCCACCGCGAAAACAGACCTCTACTCGGTCTGCCACACTGATCGCGTCTTCGTCCAGGCTCATCAGCGTGTACTTGCTGGAATTCTTGTACCGGAGGAATTCGGAAAACTCCTCGTTCCCGACTGTGACTGCGTGGCTTGCGCACTCACACTTGCATACCCTGCTGAGTGTGCGCTCGGATTCTGGACATCGCCGTCGATCTGGCGGATGACGCGGTCGCGCTGACCATGACCGCGTCTGAACCGGCTGTCGCCTTGGGGCGCGTTGCTGCCGCTCGATCCGTATCCGGTGCCACTCCTCGACGCGCCGCCTTGTCCGACCTTCGGCTTGCCTTGACGTCCTGCGCGGCAGGCTGCCGCAAAGTGGTTCTCGATTCCACAATTCGCACAAAGCTTACCCCGAGCCGGGCACACGCTTAATGCGTGCGGCGAACCGTTTCAGTTCCGGCACTTGTCCGAGCTTTGCTTCTCCTGCGCTCCAGAGAATGGTGCACTCTGACGCTGGTTGCCTCCTGCGCTCCTGTCGAGCTTTTCGTTTCGCGTGGGTAGGCCGCGGTCCGTGCGGAACAGGGCTTGTCCACGCCCTTCGAGCTCTCTCGGGGTTGGCTTCGTCAGGCCATTGACGCTGTCGCTGTTGGTCTCACATTGCGGGCAATGATGAGAGCCTTAACGAGTGTCAAGTCGTCGTCCTCTTCGCAGCACTTGCTCTCGAAGTGCCGGATTCCCGTAGTGTGCACTAGGTGGCCCAGGATCTCGCGGTTTACGTCCTTGGCGTCGCCGAACTTGCAGTGAGCGGTGAGTTCGCGAAGGCGCATGACGTACTGGTCCACCGTCTCGTCCTGGCGCTTTGTCGCTCGACGGAACACACACTGCTCCGTCTATTTCGACCTCTTCTTCCGTAGATAATTGGACATGAGCGCGTAGCACTCGGGCAGCGTGCCCTTGTCGGGTATGTCCTGCTTCGTGTCGGTCGGGGTTGAGGTCGGATCCGGCTTCATCTTGCCCTCCGGCTTCGCGAGCGTGTGGAAAATTTTCCTAGCCTGCTCGCCCAGCTGGAGCTTGAAGAGGACTTTGCCCTTGCCGTCGCTAATCTCGTTGGCTTCCAGATAGAGCTTGAAGCCCTCCAGCCATGCCTCCCAGCGCGGTCCTAGCGTGCCTGCTTCGCCCGCCTCGTACTTGAAGGTCTCAAGTTGACCGAATGTCGCTGACATTTTCCTCGTCGCCAGATGTAATTTAGCTAATTCAACTAAAATATCACTTTATTTAATATCCAAGATTTTTTCATATACAAATAAAAAAGAGTTGCTTAATATTTATAGTGTATGTACACGGTCTCGCCAGCGCTCAACATGCACATCGTCTACTGATTCAGACGAGTGCATGCAACTGCAAAGCGAACCGAGTACATGCATAGTGATGTCCTCATCACAATTATATAAATAAAATTATTTTTCTACCAAAATTAGGAGGCTGATCAATTTCATGACCAGCCGGTCTTACATTTTATTGTTGGTCTCTATATTTTTATTTGAGAAAAAAAAATTTAATTCTATGAAAAATATTTTTTTTTAAATCTTCTTTAGAAAAAATATGACTGGTTACAATATTTAATTTGATTTAAAAAAAAAAATAAAATAAATACAATTTTAACTAAATAAGCTTTTAATAGTTTATATTTATTAATTTTAAAATTCAAATTTGAAATTTGAAATTTTTCGTTCATAAATTTTACTTAACATTTTATAAATTTAAAATATAATCAAATAATATATTTTTTTATTTTTTTTTTCAAAAATCAAATTAAATTGAGACCATATTTTTTCTAAAGAAGATTTAAAAAAAATTTTATCATAGAATTAAATTTTTTTTTCCTCAAATAAATAAAGAGACCAACTGGTCTATAAATTAAATAATAAAAATGATACATATTAGCTACAGCTAGACTAGCTTGCTAAGATGGCCTACTAGGAGGTCACCTATGGTAGCTCCTTGCACATTACACAAAGAAAAGTACTGCAAAAAGAAAAACTGTTTAAATTTTTAGAACAAAATAAGAGTTTAGATTACAGACAGAAAAAGCTGTAAAAAGAAAAATTATATAAATAAATGTTCCTGTTCATGATTGTTATATATAAAAAAAATTTGAAAATACTTTAAATTGTTTGATATTAATTATCTTTACGAATTAAACAGGTAAAATAATTATTAAAACTGATCGTGAAATGATGTCTTTGATCACAGTGACGTTGCCAGACATTTTCAAATGAGGATCTCGGAGTGAAGGAGAAGTGAAAAATATTTTTATAAAGAATATTACAATTTATTAGAAGTAATTTTTTATAAAATGAAAATTAAATACACGAAAAAATCCTAATTTTCAATTTTTTTGAAAATTTTAAAAAGTTCAAAAAGATTAAATTGAAGTCATTACTAAAAGTATTATAAAATTAATATTTTTGTTTTCTTCTCTGAAATTTTGAACGATTTATCCTGCCGCGCATAAATGTGATCTTTTTTATAACTTTAAGTTTTCTTGATTAAATCCCTATTTTCTGTAGAATTTATCATAAATCATAAAAATAAATAAAAAAGGTAAAATCATTGAAAATATAGCAACTTTTGAGAATAAATCATAAAATTCTGCTGCAAGCTCAGAAAATACTGTTCACATAATAAATTTGAAAGATGGGTAAAAGATAGATACTTTTGATTTTATAAAGATAAACTTAAAAATTTTAATTTTTAATTTTAATTTTCATTACAAATCAAAACTGAATGGAGTATTCGAGACACAAAAATTTAGTCCTGGATTAACTTGGCTCTTTAATTTCGATACCCCAAATTTTCAATAAAATACCTCAAATAATTAATATTTTACCCCATTAATTTAATAAAATTCCCCTTCATTAAAAATTTTAATTGAATAGATCCAGGTAATTAATATCTTATTTAAATTAAAGTCCAAATCCGGTCTTTAAGAAAAAAAATTGAATCTTGCATCCTTGATCTTAATATTATAAAGAGATGATTTACTTAAAATTAATAATAAATAAAATAAAATAAATTTAAGGTTTATTTGTTTTTTTCTTTCATTTTGTTTTAAAACTACTAATAAGTTTTATTTAATTACAAAATTTAACCAAACTTTACCAAAAATTGTGTAATTGTACGCAAAATTACGTAAGAAAAAATAAAAATTTAAAAGCAATTTTTTTTTGCTTCAAAAAATATTAGTTCAAAATTTTCAAAAAACTTCCCTTTTCCCTTTTATCTGGACGTAAGCATTTTGAGATAATTTTACTAGAAATTAAGTAATGTAATTTTACGTAAAATTTTTTTTATTTTATTTATTTTTTATTTATTTATTTCAATGAACGTCTTAAAGGCGATGTAAAAAAAAAATTAAAAAATAAAATGTGAAAAAAAAGACAAAATTTATGTGTTTTCTAAAAAATTGAATAAAATATTTAATTTAAATGTTAATTTTGTTTTTTTTTTCTTTTTTAATTTTAATAATTATTATTCATTTTGTACTCTCTTTTATATTCAATTTTTTCCTTTTTCTTTATTTTTATTCAAATTATAAACACAAAAAACACAATTATTTAGATTACATAAAACAAAAAAAAATTATCAAATTCTATACTATACATAAGATTTATTGATGGCATATTTATTACATCAACTATATACTTAAATTTGGATGAATTTAAGTCACCATTTCAATTACTATATTTAAAGCTGAATATTTCATAAGATAGCTCAGCAGTTATTTTTGACTAAAAAATTAGATTTTAGCCCTTTTTTAAGTTGTAAATATATTTTTTTTTATTTTATTAAAATAATAGTTTGGGGAAAACCCCGGGCAGTTTGGAATGGTCGCTTACCTCCCTTTCAGCCCTCGTGATAAATAGATTTTGATAATATGAAAAAACAAAATTTTTGAAAAACAGAATCTAATAAATGTTCGACAAAATTATTTTAACTTTTTCCTTTTTACTTAAAATTTGTTTGTTAAGTCACATGACAGATTTGTGTTGAATACAAGCATAATAGGTTTAAACAAAAATAAAATTATTCAAAAAAATAGAATTAACTTGAATTCGAAAGAAGGAAAAAGAATACAATAAAAAAAAAATATTTCAGTGATTTTTTCAATTATTTATGAGATTGTTGTTAATATTTAATCTTCATTATTAAACCCACAAACTCATCTAATTATTTAATGGCAGTTTCTAACCACCCTGAACATATATTTAAAAATATTCCAGTTCTCTTTTTACTAGAATTAGAATAATATGTACTTTTAATTTAGATTATTAAGCCCATTCAAGAGATCTGAAAGTTCAATTAACTAAACAAGATTATGCATTTAAAAAAGTTTCCGGCTTATGTCGTAGTAAAGATAAAAAGAAAGAAATAAACTCCTTCGCTATAAAACAAAGTTCTTTTTACCTAATGCAAAATTAAAATTTTTTAATAAATTTGTTTGATAAAAATATTTCTGAGGTAGATTCATTTGATAAAAATTCTTTTCAAAAGATAAAAAAAGAATCTAGTTTTTATGAAAATAATTATTTAATGGTGGTAAATAAAATTCAGAAAAATATAGGCTCTTTATTTATATTAAATTATAATTCGATTGGTATTTAATGCTTAAAATTTTCTAAAGGCCAAAAAAATTGGTCGAACTGAGACTTAAATTGTGCTCATCAAGTTTGAGTTCTTCAATCAAAACCATTACACTAAGCCGTTTCTTTTAAATTTAATTTAAAGTTTTAAAAAATAAAAATCTTTAGTGTACGAAATAAATGATTAGATTCATTGAATTTTATTTTATTTTTAGTTTTGAAAATCAAAAAAAAAATTGAACAAAATAATTAGCACAAATTGAACTTTATTTAATTAAAAAATCAAGAAAATCTGTTTGATAATTCTCTTTGAATTTGTTCCCAAAATTTAATTTTAAAAAAGCCTTATTTTAAAACTAAATTTTGGGAATTTAAAAAAAAAAATAAACCGAAAGACTATCAAATGATTTAATTTTTATTAAAATCGATATTTTGAATTTTATGATTGTGTTTTTTCTTTACTATAAAACCATTTCTTTTTTGGGCTTTTTTTACTCAAAGTTTTATTGGAAAATGTTAAATAGAAAAAAATATCTTGTCATATTATTAAATGTAAATTTTTTTTTATTTTATATAAGTGAATCACCTAGAAGAGCTAAAAAAAGAATCGTTTCATTTTCATATTCAATTAGGAAATTTAAAAAGGATATTTGAAATCTTTAAGTAAATTTAATTCATGTTCAGAAGTGTCAATTCACTTTATTAAAATAGATCATGTTGAAGGTGATTTTTCATTCTAGGTAGTTAAATCTGACTTGAACTAAGATATTGTTCGAAAATCAACTGAAACTGATCTCATAGACTTTTTCTTAAAATTTAATTATACCAATTATGAACAAAAAAATTCCTAAAATTGAAGAGATAAAAACTTAAAGTTTTCATACAAAAAAAATGTATCTTTATTTTTTGTAAACTATGATTTTTCTAATTTAAATAAATTATTCTAATTTAAATGATAGGCTTTAATTAAGAAAATTCGACATTTATATTACATTAATTTTAAAAATATTTGTTGTGTATTAATTTTATTCTAATTGTCTTTTTTTTCTTTACTTACAATTTGAATAACATTTATTTATTCTTTTTTATAATAAATTTTATTCGTTCTTTCAGTCTAAAACCTGATGAAGGCCATTTGGTCAAATAATCTTTTTTTTTAAATAAAAAAAATCTAAGAAAGTAAAAATAAATATTTTTCAAACAACAAAATTGAAAAAATTTAAAAACTGAAATGTAATAATAAAATTTATTTGAAAAAAAAATTTAGAATTTTATGACCACAAATTACTGTTCATGCCAAAGAAATATTAAAAAAAAATTAAAAATCGTTTTTTTATTTGTTTTTTTTTTAAATTATTTTTGTGTTTTAACGATTGTGATTATAAAGATTATGTTTTCCTTAAACTATGTATTAAGAAAAATTCTGCATCAATAAAATTTTGAAAAAAACAGAAATTTAGCTAAGCGTTTGATATTTGCTTGAAAAAAATTAAATTTATTTTTGACCATGATAATTAAACTTTGATCATAAACATCAATTAATCTATAAAATTCAATTATTAGAAATAAATACATTTAATTATGAATCATGTAAAATATTTTAAGAAATTCGAAGTTTTGAGCATGGATGAATGCCTTGAATGCTTCAATTCGTTCACAAATGTTTTTCAATCATCCTTTAAATTTAAAATGGTAAGTATAAATAAATTTTCTTAATTTCTGAAATCACAATAAAAAATGGTGAATAAAATAATATTAATTTTATTTCTAAGTAAACTATTTATTATATTCAAAAAATTTGTTAATTCAAATTTAAAACTTTAGGCTTTATCATCTTACATGCAGAATCTCTAAAATGCTATCAAGGAAATAGTAGACGTGAAAAGAAATTAGTGACATGTCCAGCTGGTACTCGTTTCTGTTCAGTAATTTTAATAAAGAAAATTTGAAATAAAAATTAATTAGATTTTTGATTTTTCAGAAAAAAATTGAAAATGGAAAAACAACTTATGAATGTACCAATAACTGTTTAACTTCTAACTTTTCAAACCTAATACAAAAATGCTGCAATACAGATGGGTGCAATAAAGCCATGAATAAAAATTTAAATTTTATTCTTCAAATCTTTGTTTTTACGGTTATTTTTTATGTTTATTTAGATTTTTAGTATTAAATGATCCATTTCTTAACAAT
This sequence comes from Brachionus asplanchnoidis, assembly GCA_025491095.1. Lineage (NCBI taxonomy): Eukaryota > Metazoa > Rotifera > Eurotatoria > Ploima > Brachionidae > Brachionus > Brachionus asplanchnoidis. The sequence goes on from JAILYF010000016.1 coordinate 837,376, forward strand.
TTATAATTAGAAACATTTAAATATTTTAATAAAGGACAATTAAGATAATAAATAATCCAATAAAATAAATAAATGTGTTAATCAATTTCTTCTTTTAGATTTTATAATTATTCATAATTTAGTAGAATTTAAAAAAAAAATTACATAAACTAGACAAAAATTTTAAAAAATTAATCAATCTTTCAATTAGAAAAAAAAACAAATTTAAAGCCAAACTATTTGAATTTTTTAGATTCCTGGTAATCAAAATAAATGTATTTAAAGTTACAAATTTTTAAATTTATAAAAAATTTTATGTCAAATGGCAGCGAATTAAATCACTTTTTGAATTTTTGAGAAATCTTTCAAAATTACTATAACAAATTAAATATTTAAATTTAAACAATGATTATTATTGTAATAAAGCTAATTCAACTAAAATATCACTTTATTTAATATCCAAGATTTTTTCATATACAAATAAAAAAGAGTTGCTTAATATTTATAGTGTATGTACACGGTCTCGCCTGCGCTCAACATGCACATCGTCTACTGATTGAGACGAGTGCATGCAACTGCAAAGCGAACCGAGTACATGCACAGTGATGTCCTCATCACATCTTTCCCCCGGCTTGAGCCGTAGGCTTGGCCTGCTTCCGTGTCTGCATCTGGTGCGTGGGCGGGTTTGCTGCCGTGCGCGCTGCCTCTGCCGCAGCCGCTGCTGCTCTGTTGGCTGCCGCCTGCGCTTTCGTGGGCCGCCCTGCTTTGCGCTGCTGCGCCTGGGCCTCGTCTTGGGACGTCCTCGGCTTCGAGCTGTCGACCGTCGCGGTCGGAACCTGCTGGACTGCCGGTGTCCCGTCTCCTGCTGCCTGCGTTGACTCCGCTTTCCTGGTCGTGCGCGTTGTCGTTGCCGTTGCCGTGCCTTCCCCCCTCTCGAAGATTCGGCTGAATCCAGGGAATCTGGCTGGGCGCTCGTTCAGGTCAAACGGTAAAAGGCCGGATGGCCTCGAAACCGGCGGGCACACGACTATCGCGTGCGATAGAAGGCTGGCGAGTTCTTCATCATCGTTGTTGCTCTTCCGGAACAACTTGAAGAACGACACGTTGCTTGTCGTCAAGATGTGGTTGTGCCGGTATACACTCACCATACTGCCTTTCCTCTCTGTGATGACGTACGGCTCCGGGTCCCACTCTGGCGTCGTCTTGCATACTCGCTGAAGCTTCAGGAGTACAAGGTCGCCTACCTTCAACTCGGACTGCTGCACACGCATGCGAGCGTTGTACTCGCGCGTCATCACCTCCTTAGCCTTGCGATCGTTCTCCTGCGCGAAACGATGCGCGGCCTGGTTGCCGCTCTGATCGCAGGAGGGAGCGCTGAGCTGCGGGATGCCCGACGTACGGCTGTAGCCCATTATGAGCTGAGCGGGGGCTACCTTCGTGGTGGTATGGGGCGTCTCCAGGTACGCCCTCAGAAACTGTCGTAGAGCGACGTTCTTGTCTACTCCCTCAATGTTGGCTGTCCTCAGCACTTTCCCGAGCTTCTTCATGAAGCTCTCCGTCTCAGCGTTCGCCCTGGGCCAGAGTGGCGTGATCCGGCGATGCCGAAAGCCTAGCCGCTCGGCGAATGCCGCGAACGAGTGCGATTGGAACGGCGATCCGTTGTCAGTCTTGTAGACCAGTGGCGTGCCGAACATGCTGAACAGCTCGTCCAGAATCGGGATCAAAGTGTCGGCAGACACAGACCGGATGTGGTGGACCATCGCCCAGCGCGAGTACTCGCAGTGGTTCACGAACCAATACGAGCCGTCCGCCATCGGACCGAAAAAATCGCCACCGACGACTTGCCACGGTCCTTGGGGCATCGGTGACGCTTCTATCGGCTCGTATGATCGCCGATCGGTGTTCGCCTGGCACTTCTTCACACTGTCATGGACCATCTCGTCGATGCCCGGAAACCAGACGCGTGCTCGGACGAGAGCCTTCGTCTTCTCGATGTCCTGGTGTCCAGTGTGTGCCAGGTCTGCGACTCGGTCCCGCAGTGCTGCGGGCACGATGATCCGCTCATCTCGGAGGAGAATGCCGCTTGTCGTGGCGTCGCCGCGGCGATCTCTTTGAGCGTAATCGCCTCCGGCACTGCACTCCGCACGACGGTGTTGATGTAGCGCTCCGTCTTACTCTCCTCGATCTCGGTCGTCAGACTTACCTTCGGATCCGGATGTCGCGAGAAGTAGTCCGCGATGTTTGATAAGCCAGGTCGGTGCTCAATCGAGTAGTCAAACTGGGAGAGCCGGAGGCCCAACGTTCGATCCGAGCTGGCGGTCGCTTCGCCGAGTCCCCGAAAATTAGATGCACCGCTCGGTTGTCCGTAACCAGCGTGTAGTGGGAAAAGGTATAGCCAGTACCGTTCCGAGCCCTACACGGCCGCAAGCGCTTCTTTCTCGCACTGGCTGTACCTTCGCTCGACATCGGTGAGCGAACGGGATGCGAAGCACACGAATCTGCGGTCGTTTCGGTCGTTCGGGTTGACCTGCACCAGAATCGAGCTGAGTCCGACCGGGCTGGCGTCGACAATGACCTCCGTGAGCCATGTCTTGTCGAAGAAGGCCATGCACTTCGAGCTAATCGAGGCCTTGATCCTCTCGAAAGCCAGCTGCTCGACAGCTTTCCACCTCCACGCTGCGCCCTTCTTGGTTAACTGCCACAGTGGGTCGGTGACGGTGTTCAGATCCGGAATGAATCTGGCGCTGAACTGCACCACACCCAAGAAGCTCCGCAGGGCCTTGACGTTCTCGGGTGCTCTGGCTTCGGGAAGCGCACTGCATTGGTTCTCCGTCGGAGCTATGCCTTTGCTCGAGAAGCGAAGGCCAAAGAACGTGATCTCCGACTTGAAAAACTTGCACTTACCAAGATTGGCCGTGAGTCCAGCCTCCTGAAGTTGCCTGAGCACTCGCATGAGGTTCCGGTCGTGCTCTGCCTGGTCCTTCCCGTAGACTAGAATGTCGTCGGTCATGTTCAACTGACCTTCGCATCCGAGCAGGATGTTGCGAAGGCCCTCCGTGAACATCTCGGACGCGCACGAAATGCCCATGTGCAGGCGCTTGTAACGATACAGCCCTCGATGCGTTGTGATGGTCGTGTAGTTCCGATTCCTGGTCCAACGCGAACTGATGAAACGCCTTGATGAGGTCTATCTTCGAGAAGACCGTGGCGCCGTTGACCTGCGTGATGAGGTCCTCAATCGTTTTACCCGGAAATCGGGTCCGTCGGATCGCTTTGTTGAGCGCCTTGGAATCACACGTGAGCCGAATCTCCAACGTGTACTCCGTACGCTTGTACGCCTCCAGTTGGCGTGCGCCGTCTTGTCCTTGGGCACCACAACTAGGTTTGAGACCCATGGTCCGCTGCTGCTGTCGACGGGCTCGAGAATGCCCTGCTCGACCTGCTTGTCCAGCTTTCTTCCTACTGCCTCGCGCATATGGAACGCAACCTGGCGTTGCGGCTGTCTCACGGGCGGACGTTTGGGTCGACATCCAGCTTGACGCTGATGTCATTCGCGCAGCCCAGCTTTCCACTGTTCAGGGAATCTGGCTACGAGCCATTCCACGGTGTGCTGCTCGATGGTGGAGGATTCGGCCTCCAGGGACCGTCAACAGCTGAGAGAGGCGATCGGCTTGGCGATGCTAACCACTCCCAGATCGACACAAGTGCGCTTGCTGAGCAGGTTCTCAGCCTCACCCACAACAACGACGAATGTGGCTCTTGCCCACGTCCCACGGAACGACACGTCCGCTTCGAACTTACCCAGGAATGGGATCGGCAGTCTCGACTTGTACCCAAAGTACTGCGTCGTGAACGGCGTCAAGGGCGTCGCTCGTTCCAGCCTTTCGTAGGCGTACTGGCTGATCGTGTTGATCGCGCTGCCCGTGTCGATGATAAACTCGGTTTTGCCACCGCGAAAAACGACCTCTACTCGGTCTGCCTCACCGATCGCGTCTTCGTCCAGGCTCATCAGCGTGTACTTGCTGGAATTCTTGTACCGGAGGAATTCGGAAAACTCCTCGTTCCTGACTGTGACTGCTTGGCTTGCGCACTCACACTTGCATACCCTGCTGAGTGTGCGCTCGGATTCTGGACATCGCCGTCGATCTGGCGGATGACGCGGTCGCGCTGACCCTGACCGCGTCTGTACCGGCTGTCGCCTTGGGGCGCGTTGCTGCCGCTCGATCCGTATCCGGTGCCACTCCTCGACGCGCCGCCTTGTCCGACCTTCGGCTTGCCTTGACGTCCCGCGCGGCAGGCTGCCGCAAAGTGGTTCTCGATTCCACAATTCGCACAAAGCTTACCCCGAGCCGGGCACACGCTTAATGCGTGCGGCGAACCGTTTCAGTTCCGGCACTTGTCCGAGCTTTGCTTCTCCTGCGCTCCAGAGAATGGTGCACTCTGACGCTGGTTGCCTCCTGCGCTCCTGTCGAGCTTTTCGTTTCGCGTGGGTAGGCCGCGGTCCGTGCGGAACAGGGCTTGTCCACGCCCTTCGAGCTCTCTCGGGGTTGGCTTCGTCAGGCCATTGACGCTGTCGCTGTTGGTCTCACATTGCGGGCAATGATGAGAGCCTTAACGAGTGTCAAGTCGTCGTCCTCTTCGCAGCACTTGCTCTCGAAGTGCCGGATTCCCGTAGTGTGCACTAGGTGGCCCAGGATCTCGCGGTTTACGTCCTTGGCGTCGCCGAACTTGCAGTGAGCGGTGAGTTCGCGAAGGCGCATGACGTACTGGTCCACCGTCTCGTCCTGGCGCTTTGTCGCTCGACGGAACACACACTGCTCCGTCTATTTCGACCTCTTCTTCCGTAGATAATTGGACATGAGCGCGTAGCACTCGGGCAGCGTGCCCTTGTCGGGTATGTCCTGCTTCGTGTCGGTCGGGGTTGAGGTCGGATCCGGCTTCATCTTGCCCTCCGGCTTCGCGAGCGTGTGGAAAATTTTCCTAGCCTGCTCGCCCAGCTGGAGCTTGAAGAGGACTTTGCCCCTGCCGTCGCTAATCTCGTTGGCTTCCAGATAGAGCTTGAAGCCCTCCAGCCATGCCTCCCAGCGCGGTCCTAGCGTGCCTGCTTCGCCCGCCTCGTACTTGAAGGTCTCAAGTTGACCGAATGTCGCTGACATTTTCCTCGTCGCCAGATGTAATTTAGCTAATTCAACTAAAATATCACTTTATTTAATATCCAAGATTTTTTCATATACAAATAAAAAAGAGTTGCTTAATATTTATAGTGTATGTACACGGTCTCGCCAGCGCTCAACATGCACATCGTCTACTGATTCAGACGAGTGCATGCAACTGCAAAGCGAACCGAGTACATGCACAGTGATGTCCTCATCACAATTATATAAATTAAATTATTTTTCTACCAAAATTAGGAGGCTGATCAATTTCATGACCAGCCGGTCTTACATTTTATTGTTGGTCTCTATATTTTTATTTGAGAAAAAAAAATTTAATTCTATGAAAAATATTTTTTTTTAAATCTTCTTTAGAAAAAATATGACTGGTTACAATATTTAATTTGATTTAAAAAAAAAATAAAATAAATACAATTTTAACTAAATAAGCTTTTTATAGTTTATATTTATTAATTTTAAAATTCAAATTTGAAATTTGAAATTTTTCGTTCATAAATTTTACTTAACATTTTATAAATTTAAAATATAATCAAATAATATATTTTTTATTTTTTTTTTCAAAAATCAAATTAAATTGAGACCATATTTTTTCTAAAGAAGATTTAAAAAAAATTTTATCATAGAATTAAATTTTTTTTTCCTCAAATAAATAAAGAGACCAACTGGTCTATAAATTAAATAATAAAAATGATACATATTAGCTACAGCTAGACTAGCTTGCTAAGATGGCCTACTAGGAGGTCACCTATGGTAGCTCCTTGCACATTACACAAAGAAAAGTACTGCAAAAAGAAAAACTGTTTAAATTTTTAGAACAAAATAAGAGTTTAGATTACAGACAGAAAAAGCTGTAAAAAGAAAAATTATATAAATAAATGTTCCTGTTCATGATTGTTATATATAAAAAAAATTTGAAAATACTTTAAATTGTTTGATATTAATTATCTTTACGAATTAAACAGGTAAAATAATTATTAAAACTGATCGTGAAATGATGTCTTTGATCACAGTGACGTTGCCAGACATTTTCAAATGAGGATCTCGGAGTGAAGGAGAAGTGAAAAATATTTTTATAAAGAATATTACAATTTATTAGAAGTAATTTTTTATAAAATGAAAATTAAATACACGAAAAAATCCTAATTTTCAATTTTTTTGAAAATTTTAAAAAGTTCAAAAAGATTAAATTGAAGTCATTACTAAAAGTATTATAAAATTAATATTTTTGTTTTCTTCTCTGAAATTTTGAACGATTTATCCTGCCGCGCATAAATGTGATCTTTTTTATAACTTTAAGTTTTCTTGATTAAATCCCTATTTTCTGTAGAATTTATCATAAATCATAAAAATAAATAAAAAAGGTAAAATCATTGAAAATATAGCAACTTTTGAGAATAAATCATAAAATTCTGCTGCAAGCTCAGAAAATACTGTTCACATAATAAATTTGAAAGATGGGTAAAAGATAGATACTTTTGATTTTATAAAGATAAACTTAAAAATTTTAATTTTTAATTTTAATTTTCATTACAAATCAAAACTGAATGGAGTATTCGAGACACAAAAATTTAGTCCTGGATTAACTTGGCTCTTTAATTTCGATACCCCAAATTTTCAATAAAATACCTCAAATAATTAATATTTTACCCCATTAATTTAATAAAATTCCCCTTTTAATCAAATAATCCGTAAAAACAAGGATTAACACTTAATTAAATAAAACGGCACTATTTTTTTAATTTTGACAACTAATTAATTAAAACGGCCATTAATTTGTTAAAATGACACCAATTTTTATTGACACATACCTAAAAAAACTATATAATAAAATGAAGTTATTAAACTTCATTTCATCAAATCAGAATGTCTAGTTCTGCGAGTATTCTCGAAAATAATTCCAACGATACAGTGAATGACGCTGAAGAATTCCCAAAAACCAAACGAAGCAAAGCTTAAGCCTACGATTTTGTTGAAAACTGTGATTCTTTGGAACAATTCAAAAAATTGATCAAAAATTTACATTTCGACAACCTATCATGGAACTTTCATGGCACAAATAAATTAGCCGATTGCGATAAGCATACATTCGATTGTAAATTTCAAAAGAAATGTTTCAATTAATCAATTTATTTGAAAATTAAAAACGATGAGATTAATGAATCAGTTTATAATTCCGTCAATGAACATTCAAATCATTCAAACGACGAAATTGTGACTTCAGTGGCCCCACAAGTAAAAGAAAAAATTTTATACTTTCGTTCACTTGGACAAGCAAAAAAAGAAATCAAGCGAAGTTTAATCAAAGAAAATATTCAACCACCTACGGACAATCAAATTCAACATATAATCAATTCAGTGAAAAAAGACACGAATTAAAATTGTTCATTGATGGATTTTAAAAAATGGTGTGAAGAAAACTCAAATATTCCAGACAATGAAGACACTGTATTCGTTGGGAAATTTGAAGTAACAGCGATGCCGAACCAGGTTTTTAGAATATTTTTAACTACAAAGCGTTTATTGCAATTTGTCGATAAGGCCCAACATTTTTTGAGTGATGCTACGTATAAGCTCACATACGAAAACTTTCCGATAATTACAGGTGGTACAACAGATCGAAACAAAAGTCTACATCCATTTGGATTGGCACTCTCTCGGACAGAAAATGAAGATGATTTCAAATTCTTCTTTTTTTTGCAGTAAAAGAAACGCACGAGAAATTATTTCACTCGACAATAGATTTTACAACCTAAATCGCGAAAAATTCTGGTGCCATTACAAATGGTTTTAAAAAAGTGTTCGATATAACAACAAGAGTTAACTGTTGGGCTCACGTCAATCGAAATATTGATAGTCGTGTCAAGAAAATAAGCAAGATCCAAGCCAAAAGAATAGTCAAAGATATATCCGAGATTCAAAAAATTTTTGAACCTGAGTTATTTTCAACAGCAGTGAAATTAATCAACGAGAAAAGGTCAAGAATCGAAAGCCCAGCAATCAAAACATTTTTAGAATATTTTGAAAATCAATAGTGCAAAGATGGGAATAACGGTTGGTGTGAAGGATTTGCATCTGGTTTACCAAGTACAAGCAATTCGTTGGAATCTGCACAGATCAAGAAACTATAAAATAAAAAACGTTTTGGATTGATCCCTTTTCTTAACGAATGTCGAGATAATCGTGTAAAAGAATGGTCAACCGAACGTGCGCCTACCTTGATTTTGCACGATGATGAAACGTATCAACCTCGAATTGTTTAGAATTTAAATCAAAAAATATTTTACGAATTTACAGATGTTACTAACAAGGATATAGTAAAAGCTTATGAATGGAACAATCGTAACAAAACAATTATACATTTGAAAGATGATAATTGCTATTATTTGACTGGCGATGACAACACTGATTAAATATCACAAAAGTACAATGTAAACAATACAATCGTTCATTAAATGATCAAAATTGGACTTCGTTCGAACAAATGATTTCGTCGATTTTCAGTATAATAAAAGTTAAATACAATGAAAACAGTTGGACTATGAGTAGCTGCAATTGCTGGTACTGGTTGAAACATTATAAATGTTATCATATAACTACAATTGCCGCACGTAAAAAAAAGTGAAGTTTTGACTCAGTTAAGATGGATTTACCGATGCAAGCAAATAGAAAAAGAGGACAACCAAAAGGTACAGCTGGAGCCCTGGAACATCAACCGAAAGAGACTCAATCATCAAATTTAGCACCAAAAGTCATTGATTCAGATGATGATGATGCAATTAAAGAAGTAATCCAATTGAAGAAAATGTATCCAAAAGACCGAGAATTGTTTTAAGCATACAAGCTGAAGAAAAGTTGTGTGATAAATGTGGTGCAAAAATGATTAAAAGAAGATATTGGGCTTGCTTAAAAAAATGTGGAAAAATTTAAATTTTTGTGGTAAAATTGAATAAAAATTTTTTTTTTTAATAAAATTGGTGTATTTCTTTTAAATTAGGTGTTAATGTGAAAAAAAAAGTGTCATTTTATATTTTTATTTTTTCTTTTGTTTTTGGTTTTAGTCTAATAAATTTGGGGTAAAAAATTAAAAGTTTGAGGGATTTTAATAAAAATTTGGTTTATGAGAACTAATAAAGTCGATTAACTTTATGCCGAAATAGAACAAAAAAAATTGAAAATAGTGATTAAAAGAATTTTATCAAAAGTTCAATTTGATTTTAATATAGTAAAAATATTAATAAAATAATATCATAGAGTTAAATTTTGGAAACAATATTTAAAAACTTAAAAAAATAATTCAAATTCATAAAGGACACTATACTAGCGAGTTTACTACACTTTCAAGATAAAGATGTTATTTAAAATAAAATTTGATTAATTTTGTTATTTTGTAATATAATTAATTTTTTTAATTTAAATTAATTGCATTTTAAAATATTTTGGAAAAATATCATTTATTTTTTATAATGTTTATTTTTTATTTTTTTGGAATTTTGAATTTTATATTTTTCAAAACAAAAAGGAAATAATTTCAGTTTTTATTTTTGATTATTTAGATAATATTTTTGCTGGTTTCAGTAAATTATTATGTGTAAACTCTTAAAATTTGATTGATTAATCTACAACTTTAAATAATTGCTCTGAATTTTTCTGAAATTGATCTTAATTTGACACAAACGAGAAGCTTAAAACTGTTGATTAAAAAATAAATTCTTCACACAATCTTTATCCACTATTGGAAAAAGTGATGTCAAGCCAGCGTATTCGAGACGTTTGAGATCTAAAGACCAAAGTAAACCAGGACCAAATCTAGTAGAAGTCAAAGAAGAAGCAAACAGAAATCCATAACTCCTAGCAGCGAAAAAATTGAGAGATTCAAATATTTTCAAATCTGTTTATCTTAGTCCAGATTAGACTGAAACCGAAAGAGCTTTAGACTATGAATTGAGAAAACAAAGAAACGAAGCAAATAATGGCCTTTCACAAGACTCGCCCTTTCGATATGGCATCCTTGGAATTCAGATCGTCAAATTCAAGAAGCAATAATCGTTCATCAGAAGCGTCATCACGTGTAGATAGTCTTGAATCTTTAAAAATGTATGTATTTGAATGCTTCTTCTTTGGACAATAAACAAGATGAATTCAGTGTTGTTATTGAAACATATAGCCCACAAATTGTAGCAGTTAGTGAGACTTGGTTCAAGGGCATCTCAATTACAAACGTTGAAGGATACAATTTGTACAGAAATGACAGAAGTGATGGACGCAGAGGCGGTGGTGTATGTCTTTACATTGATGAAAAAATCGACTCATTTGAATTAAATGATGCAGGTTTTAATTTAAGTAAATTAGAACAAATTTGGGTAATAGTTAATTTTAACTGTGAAAAGTATTTAGTTGGCTTTCTTTATAGGCCAAATGATTTTGTTGATATGAACGATTTCGATTTAGTCTTCAAACAAGCTAAAGACTATGTGGATGAAAGAGGTTTTAAGGATCTTCTAATAGTGGGTGAATTTAACTTTTCATCAATCATCTGGTCAAATGGCTGTGAGTCAGAAATCTTAAACGAAAATGGACTCGAATATAAATTCAGAGAGACGCTAAGCGATACTTTTCTATATCAGCATGTAAATATGCCAACTTTTCAAATGTCAAACGAAAAAGCTGTCAACAGTTTGGATTTGATTTCACGACTCAGCCTGGGATTGTGTATATAATCGATAAAAAAATTGTTCCTGGCAACATTAATAAATGTCATCTGGTTATCTTTTTCAGTTTTGTGCTCAAAAACAAGGTTAGTTAGGAATTATAAACCTGTAAAAAAATTTCAATTAAAAGTATCGAAAAAGCTTGGATAAAAGATGATCTCAAAGTCATAATTAGAAATAAATAGAATCTAAGATATAGGAACTGTTCATGTAACTTGAAGGATATGAATCTATTTAATGATTACAAACGTATCTGTAAATTAGTTTCATCAGAAATAAAAAGAGCCAGACTGACTTATTAACAGAATTTAGTTTAAAAAGCTAAGAAAAATCCAAAAATATTGTACAAATACCTAAATGATCAACAAGTAATCAAGGAATCAATCAAAGCAGTAAGAAAGTCAAACAATGAATTGACGCAAGAACCGAAGAAGATATCAAATCTTCTTAATAAATGTTTTCAAGATGTTTTTGTTATTGAACAAGATGGCGAGCTTCCTCCTTTTGAAGTTGAATTTATTGAAAACTGGTCAGAATATATTGACATTAAGCCAAATGACATTAGTTATGAAATGGTTTTCAAAAAATTACAAGACCTGAATCAAAATAAATTATGTGGTGTAGACAAGCTTCATCCGTTATTGCTTAAAAACTGTGCAGAAGCCTTAACTGTTCCCTTAACTTTTATTTTCAGAGTATCTTTATCGAATAGTCAGCTTCCAATACAATTCAGATCAGCAAATATTAGTACATTGTTTAAAAAAGGTGATAAATCAACGGCAAGCAATTATCGTCCTGTGTCTTTAACTTCAATTCCTTGCAAAATTATGGAAAGCATAATAAGAACCAAAATGGAAAACTATCTTTATAAGAATAATTTATATCTAAAGAACAGCATGGATTTGTCAAGAAAAATTTATGTGCATCTAATCTTCTGGAAACTCTAGATTTCATCTCAATGAGTCTAGACAAAAGTATTCCTGCTGATGTGATTCTGCTAGATTTTGCGAAAGCATTTGATACTGTTTCGCACAGAAGACTCGTTTTGTATATCAATGATCTACCAAAAGGAATTGAGAATGTTGTCAAATTTTATGCAGATGATTCCAAAATTTTCTCGCAAACGGTATTAGAAATAAGCACAGCGAAACTACAATCAGATTTAGATTTAATTTTAAAGTGGACTCAAGATTGGCTACTTCTCTTTAACACATTAAAATGTGTGGTTATGCATTATGGTCATAAAAACAAAGAATTTCCCTATTTTATTAATGGTAAGCAGTTTTCAACGTCAGAAACCGAAAGAGATCTTGGAGTTATTTTCAATACAAATCTTAAATGGAAAAATCAAGTGATAGAGGCTACAAACAAAGCAAATCAAATGTTAGGTCGCATCAGGAAGTCATTCGCTCGTTTTGATTGTAAGTTATTAAGATCTTTTTATTTAACTTTTGTTCGTCCTCTTTTGGAATTTGCGGTGCCTGTATGGTCTCCAATTCTTAAGTCTGACTTTGAGAATGTTGAAAGGATTCAACGCAGAGCTACGAAATTTGTTTCGTCAATTAGAAACAAATTGTATGAAAGCAGATTGAAGGCTTTGAACATTCCAAATCTGGTGGAAAGAAGAAAAAGAGGTGATCTAATTCAATCATATAAGTTCATGCATGGAATAGAATCGGTTGAAAAAAGCAACCATTTTAATGTCACAAAAAACTAAAGAAGAGGTCACTGCCTCAAATATCACAAAGAAATTTCGAGGCTCCAGCATAGAGATAACTTTTTTTTCAACAGAACCGCTAATATATGGAACTCGCTGCCAAATGAATTAGTTGAAGCCCCCAATGTTAACAGCTTTAAAGCAGGCATTGATTGCTGGATGAGCAGCAATCAATCACATCAGATGTCTTAGTGTGCCTTATCAGCACACTCGCTGGCTAGCCAGCTACAGTCAAAACTACTACTACTACTACTACTACTACTACTACTACTACAATTACGTAAATAAAAACTGATTTGTCTTAAACAATGTTTTAATGAATATTTATTACCCATTAGCCACAAGAGTTTAGATTTTTTTAAATAAAAAATGGTCTTGTTAATTTTTAACCCAAAATTGCTCATAAATACTATGAATCTTCCTGTTCTTTAAATTGTTTATTTGGTTTTATATTCGATCAAAATCTTAATTTTAAAAAACTTGCTTTGGTAACGGCAAAAGGAAGTTTCAGATCAAATTTTAAGATCAAAACGATCATTTAAAAATTTATAAACTTAATTAATCAAATGATTTTGATAATTTTTAAGAAATAAATACTAAACATTATTAGACATGTTATGTCTAGTAATGGTTCATTATCAAATTAACATCAAAATGCTTTATATCTAATTTATTTAACAAAAACAATCAATAATTCAAATAAAAGTTAATTCACAAATTCAAGTCTATAACTTTTATATCCACTCATTCAAACAAAATTAATTTAATTTTTTCACTTGAATAAATTATAAAATTTAAAATAATAAATTTTTTTTCTTTAAAGGTAAATTTTCATTAAATAAATTAAAATATTTAAACCTATTAAAGTTCTATAAAAAGGGACATTTTACAATATAAATTTTTTGATTTAAAGCCTGATCTAGCAAATTAAAAAAAAATTATTTAATTCCCTCATAATTTTGTCAAAGACACTTAAATGACTAAAGGTAGTTAACAAAAAATATGGGGCGATGCACCCTCAAGCTGCCATCACGAAACCGTCTATTAGACAGCGAAGTAAAGATCCTTAAATCCGAAATATTGAAAATTGAATATTGAAGATTGAATATTGAAAAATCGCTAAAAGAAAGATCAAAGAAAATAAGGAAAAGATAGAAATTAAAATTCAGTACCCGGTTCTAGTAGCCCTTAATAATTGAGGATATGAAATATGAATTTATAGTACGAAGATTAGTTTTAGCATTAAAAAAAAGTTAAAATAAAATAAGTAAATTGGTTTAACTCAAAAAAGAAAAATATTTTTTTCAAAAAGTGAAAATTCATTTAAAGAAAAAAAATTATTTAAACGCTCAGTCATTAGTTAAAACTAGACTTAAGACTTGTAACTCTATAAAAATTTTAAGTTTTTAAAGATAAACATTTATTGGTAAAAAAAATTTTATTGATTGATTCAAATTGAAATCAATACAGTATTGCACAAAAGTTTAGAAGCATGCTAATTTTTAGTATTTAAAATGACCTCCTTTTGCATCATAACAAGCACGACTACGTTTAGGCATTGATTCAATTAATTTTTTCACATAATCATCAGGTACATTTAGCCATTCCTTCAGAAGAGTCGATTTTAAGTGCTCGATTGGGGTCAACTTTGTTTCTACCAATTTTTCATCAATATATTACCATAAGTTCTATATAGGATTAAGATCAGGTGATCTGGCACACTATGGTAAGAGGGCAATATCATTCTCATCAAACCACTTCTTAATTAGCTTTGCTTTATGTGCTGGAGCCCCATCCTGTTGAAAAAACCAAGGATCATCTCTTTGGTAAAAAATATCGACAGATGCCAAAAGTTCATTTTCTAACGTTTTCTTGTAGGCGTGTTGATTAATTCGCCCCTCATATATACGACAGCATCCTGAACCTTTACTATTGATGCAACCCCATATTCCTGCGGAACCACCCCCACCTTGTTGAGTTGGTATTACAAATCTAGTGTCGTATTTTTCTTTTTTTAATATTTTTACTAAAACCCTTGATTTCCTATTAAACACCCTAAAATTGGATTCATCGCTAAAAATTACCATTCCCCAACGTTCAATTGTCCAATTCAATCTTTCTTTAAACCATTTTAAACTTTTGATTCTATTCGAAGCCGTCAGCAATGGCTTTTTCAGAGCTGCATAAGTTCCTATGCCTTTACTAGTTAGAAATCTCCTTACTGTTTCTCTACTTATCTTAACATTTTTAAAACTTAGAATTAAAGTCAGATGCCAACTTTTTATTACTTATTGTAGGATTTTTTCTTACCTGTATAAATAAACTATTTTGGTCCCTATTAGTTAGCTTTCTTGGTCTCCCAGGCCTTGTTGATTCCTTTGAGGTACCATAGATATCATTTTTTTTTCTTGTTGTTCTCACACATTTTTCTGATACTCCTACTAATTAAGCTATTTCCCTATTACTTTTGGTCTCATCTTTTAGGAGACCTATAATCTGACATCTTAATTCATTGGAAAGGTTTTTTTTCCCATTTTTTCTTACCAAAATTCCTAATTTTTCGGGTTATAGTTTTTTCTGTCACAGACAGTCAGCAAAAAGTTTTATAGCGATGTTTCATAAATAAATTTAACACTTATTGGATAATCTTTAAATTAATACATTTAAAAATCCATTTAAGTAAGTTAATTGAAATTTAATTAGAGATTAATGATACCGTAAAAACTGACAAACAGGCCCATGGGCTTATGCTAAATAATTGGGGGGGCTAAAAAATATCAACCTTGGTTTTATTTTAAGGAGAAGCCCAGGGCTTATATGTATATTAAAATTGATATTACCATGGGCTTATGAATAAATTAATATTGAACTGACCATGGGCTTATGTACAATTTTTTTATTAAATAATGGAAAAGTGAAAATTTGTTAAAATTTAAATATAAAATAATGTTCGATTTTAGTTTTTTTAGAAAAAAGAAAATAAAAGAGAAAAAAATCAAATATTTTCATCATCCGATTCGGTATCGGTTTCCATATCTGAATCTTAAATTTTATATTCTCAATGCAAAACAAAAAAAAATTGGTATATGCTATCAAAGAAAATTTTTTTTTTATTCTCAAATTTAATAAAAAATTATTTTAAGCTCATGGGCTTGTACTTAATTCTTTTTTTAACCCCATGAGCTTGTATTTAATAATGATAATTTTATTATAAGGTATTTAATTAAAAGCCCAGGGCCTATATGTATTTTATGGGATGGGCTTATATCATTTTTTAGGGGGGGTGCTTATAGGCTAATACTCATGTTTAGCCCTGGGCTAGTTTGTCAGTTTTTACGGTATATGTATTATAAAAAATTAAAATTCTAAAACTGGAAAATAAAAACTCTTTTTTGATTTTTGATTCTTGTCGAGTAGAAATAAAACTAAAAAATCTTGTAAAAAATTTATTTTTCGCACTTTTATCCTTTTTATCCTAAAAAAAAATTTAAATTAATTTTAAATAAACCTTTTCTATTCAAATGATTGCCAATTTACAATTAAAATAAATCAATCTCTGCATGGTAAACTTAATTGCTCCAAAACCTTAATTTTCAAACAAATTAAATACTTTGCAAAAATTTCTTTTTGATCATGTTAGATTGAACGGAACAAAAAGTAATTACTTCCTTTAAATTAAAAAAATTAAATAACAAAATAACTTGTCGAACAATATTTTAAAATTTATTAATAAAAAACACAATTAACATCTCTAAGCAAAAAATATTTTGAAATTTATTTCTTTTTTTTCTTCTTGCCTTTTTTCTTTCCCTTTTTCTTGTCCGGACTAAGATTGGTCATCATGTCGACAAACTCTTCGTATCTAATTTGTCCATTTCCCTCCACATCAGCCAGCTTGATCATTTCATCAATTTCCTCATCAGTCAAGCAGTCTCCCAGCTTGGACAAAAACTCTCTTAGATCCGCAGTCATTATGTACTTTTGCTTATTGCGGTCGAGTATCTCGAACGCTTTTTTGACCTCATCGGCTATTTCGCTGGGATCCCGCACATACAAACCCAGTGCCAGCAGATACTTGAAAAAGTCTATTTTCTCGACCTCTTCGGCCTCTTCCATATTTGCCTTGGAGCTTTTGGGGTCTGTTTTTTTTTCACTTTTCTTTGGCTCACTCTTCTTCTCATTGCTCTTTTTCGGATTAACTGTCTCTATTAGCTTTGCGATTTCCTCCTCAGTGGGCAATTGTTGGAGCATGCGCAACACAGGTCCCAGTTGTGATACCGGAAACTGGTTAGCTCCCTCTGTGTCCACTGCTCGGAACAACTTTTCAAACTCCTCCAGGTCATCATCACTTATTTTTCCATCAAATAGTTTACACAAGCCAGCAATCTGGTCTTTTTTCAGGCCCTTCAAGTAATCAATCTGAAGAAAAGAGGCCTCCAGAGTCTCCTTGTTCAATTTAACTACCGCCGATCTATCGCTCATTTTAAATAATTTTTTTTTAAGAACCCAAAAATATTAGTATACAAATATTAATTAAATTTTTAATTTGGTTGCCTAGCAACCAAGCTTTTTGGGGCTTATATAATATTCGTCCATTGATCCATCATATTGATCGAAATTTGGAATTTATCATAATTTTAATTAATTTTTAGAATTAAATTTAATTATTTATTCCCAAACATCAACAAAAAACATCAATTTACTCAAATTCAAAGTTAATTTAGAAATTTTTTTTTTTTATTTTGTAATTTAAGTAAAATTTGCTAATAATTTAATTTTGTTGATTTTGCAAACAAAATTTTTTTTAAGTTTTCTGACATTTATGTTAATTGTCATTTATTGGCAAAAGATAATTTTTTGAGTCTCTGTTAAATATTTTTTTGTCAGACTAAAAATATGATACAACTCAGAATTAAATATAATCAAAAATTAAAAAATTTTGAGTATAAAAATATTTAAAATTCCGATTTCATAAGTTACTTTTGAGTAAAAAACTCATCTATGGTTTATTTTAAAAAAATACATG
This sequence comes from Brachionus asplanchnoidis, assembly GCA_025491095.1. NCBI lineage: Eukaryota > Metazoa > Rotifera > Eurotatoria > Ploima > Brachionidae > Brachionus > Brachionus asplanchnoidis. The sequence continues at coordinate 854,980 of JAILYF010000016.1, forward strand.
TGATTTAATTAACAAGAATCTAGTTATTTAATAAAAATAGATATTAAAAAATTTACATAAAAGAATTGAAGTTTATATTAAGGGAATTGAAATGAGTTATTTATTTATTGGCTTGTATTTAACTGAGCATTAAAAAAATACTGAATGAGCATTAATTTTTTAGATTATTAGCAGTAAATTAAAATCATTAAAAAATCTCTAATTGAGCATTAATTTATCATTTATAAGGTTTGCCTCTTTTACCTTTGCTACCAATTTCGACATTTTTAGCCTCCGGAGGTGGTTTGCAATATTTCAATCTAACAGCAATTTATTCTGTAAAATTATTTTAAAAAAAAATAAATTAGAAGCCCGGGCTTATATTGGGGGGCTATAGCAAATTACACACTATAACCCCGGGGTAGTTTGCAAGGTTTTACGGTACATCTTTATCTGGTAAATAAAATATTATTTCATTGTCATTATTTTAGCAATTAATGTTGTTTTTTCTAAATTAATGTAAATTTTTTAAAATTAATGTTAACTGCATATTTATAATGTTCAAAAAATTTAATTAATGCATGTTTGATATAATAAATGCACGTTTAAAATAATTAATGCTTGTCCAATATAATTAATGTTGTTTCAAAGAAATGAATGCTAAATATTATCATTGTTCAAATCAATTAAATTAATGCTCAAATCAACAAAATTAATGCTCATTTAAATATAAGTCTTATTTATTTATAGTTTCAAATTTGACGCTTTATTTGGTCATGTGTAAAATAGAAAAAAGTATTTTAAATATGATTAATGTTCTAACAGTCTGAGCTACATGCCAAGTGAATTTATGTTGGTTTCTTAATTGCCATAAAAAATTTTTAACTGGGAGGTTAATATTTACTGGTCCCAGTTGTATTTTCATCATTTTTTTTGTATTTTAAATAATTAGACGGTCTAATTTTTTTAAAATAAATTAAAATTAAAATGGCTTAATTTTTTGTGTTTGAATTACAAAATGTATCCACTGTTGAAATTACATTTAAAAAGTGCGATGTTTTAAATATTTTTTTCAGTTTCAAATAAAAAAATAATTTTAAATTTATATTGCAAGTATGAAAAAATTTTTTTTGTTTATAAATTTTGACTTTGGGTTTGTTATATGATGATCCTAAAGATAATATTTGTTTTTCATTTTTTATTTTTTATAAATTGATTTTTTGTTAAAATGCATCAAACGAATGTCAATTATCATTAAAGTCAAAATTTATAAAGAAAAAAACTTTTTCGGGTCTAGTCGGTTAGGTGAACTATGATTCACCTATTACTGGAACAATTCATGTTCTCAGGTTTTATGAACTATCAATTCGCCTAATCTAAAAATTGTTCACCTTATTTAAAAATCGTTCACTTATTTTGAAATTATTTCATTTATTTAGTAAAAATCTAAATGTAATATTAAAAAAGTAAGATAGATAAAAAAAATTATTAGATAAAAAAGCTGAGAGAAGTAGGTAAAATTTTCGAAAAAGATGTATCTTATATCTCAAACGTCAAACACTTGAAGGGTGAAAAATTAATTTTAATTTTCTATATTTTTATTATTTATGTTTAAATGCTAAGATTTAAGAAGAGAGTGAATTTGGGAATATGGTATTGTTGAAAGGGTAATACCAGGTCAACCAGATCAGAGTAAATGCTATTTCTAAAGCTCCTAAAATTATTAAATTATTAATTTTTTATTTTTATGTCAGTTTAGAGAATTGGGAATTTTATTAGATAGCTTTATTCAATTTGTTCACCTAATGTGAAATTAGTTCAGATAATTCTATTTCGGTTCACCTTTACTTGAACAACAAAATTAGGTGAACTATTAGTTCACAAAAACTAATAGACAACTGATAACTGACTAGACACAGTTTTTCAACGATTGAATATAAATTTAAAAAACTAAATGAATTAGTTATCTTTTTGTTTTTTAATTTTTTTTCATATCTTTACATTCTAAAGGAGCACAAGCTCGGTAAAGATAAACAAATAAATTAATTAATTATTTGAAAGTTAAAAAAAGAATTTTTTTTTTTCAAATTTCAAAATAAAAATTAAACTCATTCTTTTTTACTAAAGAGTTTAATTTCAATTATGAAAATGCTTGCAGTATTAACTTAAAATTATTTTTTTATTTGAAACTGAAAAAAATATTTAAAACATCGCACTTTTTAAATGTAATTTCAACATTGGATACATTTTGTAATTCAAACACAAAAAATTAAATTAAATTTAAAACTACAATTTTTATTAATATTTTTAAAATTATTAAATTTAAATTAAATTTAAAACTACAAATTTTTTTTATTAAATAAAATGATAAATTAAATAAATCATCATGCTTAATTTTGTTTTTCGTTCGTAAATTAGAAATTTAACAAAAGTTTTTAATTCTGCGAAAAAATGTACAAATTGGGCAACAAAAAAATAATTATATTTTAGCATTTTTTTTTAATTTTTAAAATTTTTAAATAAATTGTGAAACTTTTTTAATTTTGTCATAATAATTAGAAAAAAAGTAGCAATCAAGACGGGTCCACAATCGCAATTTAGGGACCGGATGGTATTGTGAATTTCAAATACAAATTGAACAAAAATTCTTCATTTTTTAAAAAATTAAAATCAAAAATAATAAAAAATATTAGAAAAATGACTGCAACATTGTGCAACATATTTTGCTGCATCTTTTCTGCCTAAAATAATTTTACTCGTATAAAAAATGACAAAAAATAAAGAATCAAAAAGATTTAAATAGATTATTGATTTGATTTACTAAAAAAAAAAAGAAAATAAAATTGGCATTTTAGGTAAAAAATGTGCAACAAAGTATGTTGCATTAATTTTTACACTATTTTTTATTAAATTTAATTTTAATTTATTAAAAATAAAGAATTTTTGTTCAATTTGTATTTGAAATACACAAAACTGGACCGGATTCAAGTTTAGTTGTAAAATTTAGTTAGGTCGTTCACTTTTAAAAAAAAAGATTTTATAAAGTGCAAAAATTACTAAAAGGCTTTTAGGAAAAAAGTAACTAAATTTATAATTTTTTAATGGAATACCTTCGACTAACTAAACCTAAAAAAGGTCAACCATATATTTTTTTTGAGAAATGTATCAAATTTTCAATTTTGATATAATAGAACTACTTCTTACAGATGTAAGGCCTGTTGGAATGAACCAATTTTTGCACATGTTCAATTATATGCTTTTCGAGGTCTAAAAAAATAAAAATTAAAAAGAAAATATTTTATTTAAATGAATTTGAAGCCATTAATTAAATCAATTCTAGATTATACGTTCTCATTTCTAAGCTCATTCTCAGAAACTAACATCAAAAAAAATTGTATTTATTCCTTTGTTTAGCAAAAGTGTAGTCTTCCATCGATTTGATTATCGATCATGAGTTTTTTGAAATAGCGAAATTAAAACAAAAATATTGAATATTTTATTTCAGCTGAGTTAACATAAAAAAATAAATATATGAGAACAATATTTAATTTTTGGTTCAATTCATTTCATAGAAAATTTTTAATGGATAAAACATTTAAAATGTTCCAAAATTCTGTTAAAAATTTGAAATTAGAAAAAAAAAAATTTCAGGGATTGTTTTTTTTGATTTATTAATTTTTTTTAAATAATCAATAAAAAATTAAAGGCTTGTCAGAATTTCCTGATTAATTAGTGAAAATTATAAAATTCAATTTTTTTTATAAAAATTTAAACTTTTATGTCAAAATTGATAGACTTATAAGTCAATAATTAAAAAAGTGAGTGGTCAGAATTTCGTCCGGTTTCTGATTCTGCAAGAAAAAAAATGAATTAATGGGTAAACCAAGGACGAGATACAAAAATATAGAAAATCTCCAAAAATTTTCGTTTCCAGTCAATTTTAATGATCAAAAAATAATTTTTTATAAAAAATTCATTTACCATTTTGTAGTTTAGAAAAATAGCTTTAAGAATCTGCTTAATTGTAATAAAATTTTTTTTACAAAATCATTCAATTTTAAGAACTAAGAGGATACAAATAATAATTTTGGTGCTAATCTTTGAGTTGGGGTAGCCAAAAAAATCATTTTTTTTTAAACCCCCTAAAAAATTGTTTTTCTTAGGTTTCCATAAATGCAGGAAAATAATTTTTAGTCGAAAAAGTCAAATTCAGATGGTGCTGTAGTTTTGACCTTCGCGAATCTTAATCTGTAAAATTTTAGCTGATATTATTTAATGGTTGAATGCTGCAAACTTTGATTTCAAAAACAACATTAAATTAATTTTAGTTAATAAATATTTTTTTTTTTCAATAATTTTCATTGTAAAATCTTTATTGATATTTTAGCATATATTGTTTTATTGCCTAGAATTTTGACATTTTGTAAATTTTATAAGATGCTTTTTTTTGCAATTATTTAATTATTTTTAAATAATTGAAGTGTAAAAAAAGTTAGCTAACTTTCTAACACTCCAAAAAGTTTTCAGTGAAAGTTAAAAATTAACTTTGGAGAATTCGTTTTTTTAGGCTTAAAAAATATTATTTTTTAAAAACTTACAAAATTTGTCATTTTCTTCAAAAGTATTATTTATTTTAAATTTTTTTTAAATTATCAATATATTTTAAAAATTATATTTACTAATTTATTAAAGCTATGGATTAATTATGAAATTAAATTAAATTGTAATATTTTTTTTTCTCTTGGAAAATTTAAAATTCTAAAGATTTGATTTATTATTTAATAAAAAAATAATTAGAGTTAAATGATAAAATTTCTCAACCTCATGGTTATTTTACTCAAAGAATTTAAAATGTAATATTGAGAAAAGGAGAAAAAATTTAATTAATTTTAGTCATTTCAAAGTAACGATATAAATGTTGGTCAGTTTTATTTTATTTGTTAATCTGTCTCGAGCCAATGCCCCTTCAGATAAAAAATAAAAATCAATAAAATTGAAATAAATTAAAATGTACAATAATCCTAAAATTAAAGAATTGAAGGAATTATTCAAAGTCAAGTTTTTTCTTTCCAAATCCTTTTTATCAGTAATTAGAAAGTTAGCTATATGTTGCGTATTTGGCTTTTTTTTAAATGGGAATTTAATATAAAAAAAAAAGTTAAATAAAGCCAAAATAACAAAAAAATATTTACTATCATTTATTTGTTTATCTGTGTTGAGCTAAAGCTTCTCAAATAAAAAAAATTTAAATAGAAGATAAATAAGTATGATATTAAAAAAATTAAAAATAATATTTAATTTTTATTAATATATATATTTATTCTGATTCAATATTTTTTAAAAATTCTATTTTTTTTTTCTAAAAGCAAAAAAACTTTATAATGCAAAAATGAGGGTTCGTTCTCCGGATTTTTTCAAAAAAAATTTCTTAAAAAAAATATTTTCAAACAAGAGTAAATTTTTTATTTTTGCAGTATCAAATTTCCATTTGCGACAATGTCAATTGTGTAAGTCTTCAAGATTAGGGAGAAAAAATTCAACTAAAACTAATTTTTTAAATTATGCAAATTAACTAATAAATAAATGGAAATAAAGCATCAAAGGTTCTAGAGATTTGAATGTAGAAAGCTGGCAGTAAATTTGAATAGCAGCCAAATAAAATAAGCCTTTAGATCAATCAATTTGGTCAAATCCAAGGATTAAAGTGTAATTTATCATAATCAAATTAAAAATTCAGAATTCATTTATTAAGTTAAACAAAATAAAAAAAAGCATCAATATACTCGAAATCAATGCTAATTAAGTCTGATGCTAAACATGATTAATTCCAATTTGAAGCTCACAAGCCGATTGTTTGCTAGCACTTGTCAACTGGCGTACTTTAGATACTAGACTCGATAACAAGATAATTTTGTTTAATCATTATCATCAAAATTGATTGTGTTGTTCTCTTCTTCAAACTATTTATTTTTCTCTTTTTTATTTTTTTTTTAATTAGCTTCAATTTGTTTTATGTGATAAAATCGGTAATGGTGAGAGTGTACGCAAAATTGAGTGAAAAGCACGACCCGCAAGTTAAATGCTCTCTCTCTTAGTGTCGGATAAGACTTCTTTTCTTTTCTCTCTTTTTTTTATTAAATTAGATTAGATCTAGGTAAGATGAGACATGAGCAAAATGGCAGAGCGGGCGAGCAACAGGGAAAAAATTGATTTTTTTTGTTGTTGTTGTTTCTTTTATTTTTTTTTAAAACAAAAATGAGAATTTTTTATTTAGGAATTTTTTGTTTTATCATCAAATTTCAAGTTAAAAATTAATGCTAATTTTCACTCAACTTTCAAATTGAGCTTCAAATCGACCATCAACTAAACATTTCTAATCTAGAAGGCATTGACACAAATGTAAAGCAGCCACACGATCATGGACGATTGGATCCAAGCATTGACAAGTGCCAGTCGAAACGAGCTCTACCCGGTTAGCTCAATCTGAACCTATAGTCTTTTATCTAACACTTTTATTGTTTAGAACAAGTCTCTGAATGGAGCACACAGCTGGTGCGTTTGTTCACACGCTAGGCCCACTTTTTGTAATGTGTGCGCAGAAGCTCTCACCGGCGTGACCAGTCACGGTCTCTCATGTCAAAGTAAGCTTAGCCATTGGACACACAGACACACACACACTCTATTTTTTTAGTATGTAAATTTAAAGCGCACAAACGCTGCATGTCTAAGGTTGTCAAAAGTTGCAAATGGACCACACTGGCTTCGGTGGACGCCACTCAGCTCATTGAAAGCGAAGATCGCAAGCTGAGCATGCCTCATCAGTGGATCGAAGGAAATCTTCCCGTGAACGCCAAGTGCTCTTACTGTGACAAGGCGTGTGGATCGGTCCTGCACATGCAAGACTATCGGTGCCTTTGGTGCAAGGCTTATGTAATCATTTTTGGATTTTTTATTTAGATTTATTTTGATGGGTTATTTTGGACTGTTAATTTAGGTGCACACACATTGTAGGAATAGTTATGAGAAAATTTGTGATTTGGGCACTTATCGGGTGTCGATATTGCCTCCGACATTCATCGATTCGATTACGTCAGATGGCTTTATACAGGCTTCTAAAGCTCTCAATTCAAGTCCTCTTGTTGTTTTTATCAATTCTAAATCGGGCGACAATCAAGGTGTTAAATTTTTGCGCCGCTTCAAACAGCTACTTAATCCTTTTCAAGTATTCGATTTAATTAATGGAGGACCCACTGTCGGGTAAGAGTTTTTTTTTTTCAATTAAATAAAAATTACCAATGTCTTTTGAAATTTCAACAAAATTTATTGCAACATTTATTCATTAATATTGGTTATTTTAATAATTAAATATAAACTCGTTTAAAATTGCAGAGCATTTTGTTATAGATACAAGCTGAATGAATTTGATTATTTACTAATTAAAATTTTTAATAATATATACGAAGAATGTATCTTTTACAAAATTGCTAACTTATGGCTATTTGAGAGAAAAGTGCACCGATTTGGCAGTGTGGTAAAGCGACATCTTTGTCGATATCACTGGAGTTAATTAAATTAACCATTATTGTTTAAGCTAAGATGGAGCATAAATACATGTTCCAATGCGTTTAACGAAGGAGCTGAATGAGGAGCTCTAGCTCGGTACAGAAAACAAATAAATAAATAAATAAATAATAATAGTTTAACGAAGGAGATCGGAAAGACGGGCCCTAGGCTACTAATTTGAACATTTTTGATGTGGCTTTTAATTTAAATTTTGATGAAAATGATATAAAAATTATTTCAGTATTTAAAATGTCCATTTGGAATTTAAGAAATATCCTAAGAAAAAATAATGAAAAAAATGAAAAAGAAAAATTTTAATAAAGTTTTAAAAAATGTACTAAATAAATGTTTAAAATATTAAAATTGATCTAACGATCGAAACTAAGAAAAAATAAAAATCTAAAAAAAATTGAATTTTATTTTATTATTTTTTTTATTTTACAAAATATTAACTTTATTTTTGTAATTTTATTTAAACTAATGACGACATTTATTTAAAAAAAATGTTATGTTTTAAACAATATTAATGAAAAATTTTATTTTATTTTTATTTATTATGAAATAAACTTGTTCAAAAGGGCTCAGCAAAGGTCAATTGGAACTAAAAAAAAAATATAAAAAAGAAATTAAACATTACAGGCAGCAATGTTACAGTAATTTATTATGAAAAAAATCAAAAAAATGTCAGTGTTAGATAAATGTTGGTTATTTAATTTAAATATAAACTTGCTTTAAATGCAGAGCATTTTGGTATAAATACAAGCTGAATGAATTTGATTCTTTACTAATTAAATTTTTTAAATAATATACGAAGTTGCATAGTTATTCAATTTTAAACTTAAATAAATTTTATGTGACCATTTAGTTTTATGTTTGAATCAAAAAGTCACTTTTAAGTGATCTGGTAAGTTAATATTAGAAAAATAATTTTGTGAACATTATTAGTAATCTATCCTACAAATTATTCAACATGTTGCCAATAATGATAATAGGTAAAAATCAAATTTTGTCTCATTAAAAGTGATTTTAGATATAAAGATACATCAATAACTAAAGAGATTAATTCATAAATTTTATAGGATATTTTTTAAATTTGCAGTTCAAGCTAAAATGATAATAAACTTATTGAGGGTTTTCAAAAGAAAGGCATAAGTTCATTAGATGGCTGAAGAAGGAAAATCTTTGTGGCATTGTGGCAGCTTAGTCATCAATTCACCATGAGGAGCTGTATCTTAGCTTTGAAAAGAAAAATAGCAATAGACGGCAAATTGAAGTTCATGATCGAATTTAAATTTCAAATCAAAATTTTTAGTTTTTGATTTAAATAAAAAGGTATTTTTTTTCAATTTTTTAATAAAAAAATTTTAAACTTTATTAAACATGATTTGTTTAATCTATGCTTAGATAGAAAATTATATGAATTTCTATCTAAAGTAAATTAAAATCTTAATCAATATTTTGAAATTTTGCAAGACAAATTTTAACTTTGTTTCGCCGTAATATATTTTTATTAGTATTAAAATATAAAAAGCCATAATTTGGATACAAAAATATGGATTTTAAATTCAGTCTATAAACTTTTCAAATAAAGATTTTAGAAAAATCAATAAAAAATAAACAGAAAAAAAAAGATTTGTATTTTTTCAATTAAAATAATAAACATCTTATGTTTAATTTAAAAAATATTTAAAAAAGCTAATTTGATTATTTTTATTAAGATTATAATTTATTAAATTTTGATCATTTGATCACGATAATGAACTTCAAGTTGCCGCAATAGACATCTCTTTGTAAAATTAAGTAAAAAAATAGAATATAATTCTTAATCTTCCAAAGAATGTAAAGGGAGCTTTATTTAATTTGGTTCAATCATTTCATGCTTGTTTGAAGCAAATAAAATTTATTTTAATAAATTAAAACTAAATGTAAATGATTGATTATTTTGACATTCTAAACTGAAATTTAAAATAAAAAATTATTCAACAAGAAGATTGATTTTTGACTATGTCTTACCTTAAAAAATATTTTAAATTAAATTTAATTGAAAAAACGAACAGCGGTATTTTTATTTAAAAATAGATTTTTTTTTATATTTTTCGCTTAATTAAATGTTAATTGGAATTTTTTTTAGATTAAAGCTTTTTGAAAAATTTGATTGTTTTCGTGTGCTGGTTTGCGGGGGTGACGGAAGCGTTGGATGGGTATTAAAAGAAATCGATAATTTAAACATGCATAAACAGGTAAGAAAATAATTTTAGTAAATTGTTTCTAAAGTTATATAATCACTAAATAGTATTGATGCAGATTTTTATCTTGTTCTGACGTCATCGAATTTAGGCTGAAATTGGATTTATTCAAGAAGACTTGAATTTTTCCTAGTTTTTTTTCTCAAAGGTTCAATTAATAAATGTATTTATTTAGTAATGAAGGCGTTTTTTGGATAATTAAATTTTTTCAAAAAATATATTTATATTTCAATTAGATTGACTTAGTTATTTCAAAAATTTTATTTGAGTTTGTTTTGTGCAAATTAAATTATTTAAAAATTAACAAAAACGATTTTCCTGTATCCTGAAAGTCTTTTTTTGAAAATAAACTTAAAATTCAATTGATTTGATTAAGGCGTGCGGAAATTTCACAATAATAAGCCTTCATTAAATTTTGATATGACTTTTATGACTTTGATTTTTTTTGTTTTATTTTGGTATAAAACATCTACTTTTAAAACAAAAAAACATTTGCTTTGTTGATGAAGTGCGGGTCCTTGTCATCCGTAGACTTAATATAAAATAAGTAAAAATTTAATTTTTGAAATCAATAAATTTTTCAATGAGATTTTAAATGATGATTAAATTTTTCTAATGGGAAACTTTTAAAGTGTTAGATTTTTGGATATGACTTTTTTTTAAAAGAAGTGCAAATTTTTTTTTTGAACAAAATTTTTTTTAGAAAATTAACTATAAAATCAATTATGACTGATTTTTAAAAGTTAAAAACTGCTTGAGAAAGTATTCAAGATTGATTTAAATAGGCATTTTTCATTGCTTCTGACTGTGAATATTTTCAGATAAATTCTAGTAAATTTCAGAAAAATTTAAATTAAAAAAAAGAAAAAATTATTATCCAGGAACATTAATTTATTTATTAAAATAATAAAAAATGTCTGATGAAAAAAAAAAAAAAAATTAATTTCAATCAAATTTAGTATTTTATTTTTTAAAGTCTAAATAAACTCAATAAATATTTTATAGACAATATTTTTTAAATTAGACATTTTTTAATTTTTTCAAAATTAAGAAAAGTTCATCTAGTGATTTGACTGTAGGAAACAAAAATTAACTAGATTTCAAACACAAAAAAATCAAAAAGTAAACAAGACCTGATTATACCAAACTTTTAATAATATTTTAAAGCTATTGAAAAATATGCTTAATCTTCTAGAACATAAAAATATTAAAATTATTAAAAATCCAAAAAAGAATTATTTTTTCCAATTTAAAAAAAAAATATTTTTTTTTCCTCTTTTATAATTTAATTTTTTTTAATGATTTAAGAATTTAGTTCTTATTCTAAACGTATTTCATGTCAAATTTTCGTCAGAAATTGTAAAAATATTAATAATAAACAAATAGAATTTTATTAGAAAAAAGATGAATCTCTACTTTTAAAAAAATCCCTAGCTTTATAAAAATATTTCAAGATCATGTTATAAAAAAAGGCAAAAAAAACAAAAGCTAAAATATAAACATCTTTTTTATAATAGCAGTCTGACCACCCACCATCAATTACAAACCATATTTTTATAGCTTTTTTGGTTCGTTCCAAAGATAAGAAATTTGGATTTTTTAACAACAAAATATCAAAATTAATATTATTAATAGAATAAGGATTTAACAATTTTTAAATCCTTTTAAAGAGTTTAAACTTTTTTAATTTTTTAAAGGATTTAAATTTTTTTTTTAAATGAAAATTCTCCATTTTTCCTTTGAAATTAAAGGATTGAAAAAAAGAAAAAATTCGATTTTTTAATAAAAATTTGAAAAAAAGTTATTTTTTGGGCTTTAAATATTATATAATTTTGGACCGTAATAAACTAATACCACAAAAATAGTAAAAAATATCACAATTTTAATAAAACATCCACAATTTTAATAATTTTTCACACATTTAATACTTTTTCCACTAATTTAATTAAATCGCAACTATTATAGTACTTTTGACACAATTTTAATAAAATGAAAATATATTCATTAAAAGTGCCACAAATTTAGTCAATTATTAATTGATAATTACCGATAAGTTTTTTTCTATTTAATGATAAATTTTTTAAAAAAATATTATCAGAAAATCGAAAAAAATGAGTGAAACACTATCTAAGGAGAGTGTATTAGAAGATCCAGCCAACCAATCATTAGAAGATGTTGATCAAGATTGGACAGATGTTCTCAAACCAGCTAATGAGATTAGAAAAATGGGGAAAGCAATTACATATGACAAAAAAAATTGTAAACTGTCAAGAGATGATTGTAAACTGTCAAGAGATGATTGTAAACAATATTTACAACGATTACAAAATAAACCATGGAAAAAATTTGATGAGATGATAACAGATGTTTTCAGTATTCATTTGATTAAAATGAACAATAACAACTGGAAAAATAGTACTTGTACATGTGTAGACTGGTTGAAAAATTACAAATATTCACATACAATAGCAGTAGCTTACAGACTCAATTTGGTAAATTTCAATGACGTTTTTATGGATCTACCAATTAGTAATAAGAAGAAAAAAGAAGCTCCACAAAAGACAGCAAAAAGCTTACAACATCAGCCATCAAAAATAACTGTAAAACATGCGGCTCATTATTGAAAATAAAAAATTTTTTATTGTCAAAATAAGTGTAAACAAATTTAATTTTTTGAAATTATTTGGAGTTTTTTACTATATTTTTGGTATTTTTTATTAAATTTATGGTGATTGTAATAAAAATATGGAAAAATTATTAATTTAGGAGTAATTAATTAAAAATGTGGAAAATAAATAAAAAATATTGCATAAATATTATATGTGTTATTTTTTTATTAAATTTGTGGTAAAAATTACTATTTTTGTGGTTTTTTTAATTATTTTTATGGTTTCAAAATATTAAAGCTCTATAATTTTTTTGCATAAATTTACACTGAATTTCGACAAAGAGTCTAAATAAAAAGTCTTTTTTTCGATGAACGGAAAAATGGCCAAGTAATTTAAATTCACTAAAAGGTATATTTAATAAATACAGATAATATATTTTTTTTTGTTTTTTTTCCTTTAGGTTCAAATAAAAATAAAAACCTAACATTATTTAAAAAAAAAAGTGTAATTTTATTTTTTCGTCTCTATCCTTAATTTTTTTTTCACTTTCAAGTTAGTTTTTTTTTTTCACTTTTTAGTATATCTAGATAGTCTTCATGAGTATCTTCACCGCTAGAATCACTGACAGCTTCATCGGGTTGTCTTTCCAAGCCATTTGCCGTAACTATTGAGTAAATGTTCAATTATATCTAGTGTTAATTATATCTAGTTAATTAAAAAAATTATCTAGCATTTTTATTTTTTTCTCTATGAATGTGACTATTAATTCTGTTAGTTAATAACTTTATCTTGGTATTAAATTTATTATCTAGTAAATAATTTAATATAGAATATATTTAATACATTTATCTAGTAAGTTCATCTTTTTATATAGTATACATTAATATTAATGAACCATAGATTTGTTCAGAATTTTGTCTAGTTTTGTTAAAAAAAAATTAATTAAGTAATCCCTGGAACTACATTAAAATCTCACTTATATCACCCAAAATGTCTCTGGTATCAAGTGGGGATAAAACTAAAAGGTGACAAAACTGTTTATATAAAATTTTTTATTTACAATTACAACTAACAAAATAAATTGAACGTTTAATTATTGAGTTTAATTAAATCAAATAAAGTAACTTGTTTTAAGTTTTTTAATTGCTCTACTTCTACTTTATTTATTTGTAAGTCTGTATCGAGCGTTAGCTCCTTCAGAGAATAATAACAATTAATAAAAAAAATTATTAGAAATAAAAGTTACTGAATAAAATAAGAATTAAAAAATATAGTTAAATAATTGAAATTTGAAAAGGAAATAAAAGAAAAGAAAAAAAGAAAGAAGAAAAGAAAAAAAAAATCGTTTTTGAAAGGCAGAAAATACTAATACTATTATTTATTTATTTGTTTTCTGTTCCGAGCTAGAGCTCCTTCAGAATAAGTTAAAAAAAATAATAAAAAAAAATAAAATAAAATTAAAGTTAATAAAATGAGATAAAAAAAAAGACTTTACTATATACACTCTTAATATAACGCAAATCTTCATTAGTAACTGTACTAATTGACTTAAAAATGTTTTGTCTTTTGCTTTTATGACCTCAACCTTTGTTTCGATTGTAATATTTTGTCTCTTTTTCTTTTCTTTGTTATTCATATTATTTTATTTTTTATTTTTTCTTTATATTTTTTAAAAGTGGGGATAAAAGCCCACGATATTTTAATGGCTTAATATTTATTTGTTCTCTATACAAGTAGTGAAATAAGTGAATTTGGGGATATGTATTGGTGACATAAGTAACCTAACTTTACATTGGTTTGAATACAAAGCCATCGGTTCTTAACTATTTTGGTGATGCAAGTCTATTGGGGACAAAAATGTACATAAGATTAAACTGGAAAAAGTGTTCTTTTAGGCTTTTTTTCAATAATAAAAATTGGCACACCTTTTTTTCAAACAAATCTATATACCAGGATGAAGAAAATTTTATGCTCTTTCAGAATATATATAATTTAAAAAAAGATTTTAATTTTATCTTTGAGTAATTGAGCCTGAAAACCTACAACTTTTTAAGGGTTAGTTCTTTTTAGACAACTGGATATAAATTTTTTTTTTACCCCCCCCCCCAAAAAAAAAAATGAAATTTAGGGTTTCAAAGGGGACGTAGTTTACGAATTTAAAGTCAAAAATTAGAAATTCAGATAGCACTTAAGTTTTGAATTTACGGAATACCTTACCATTGACTCTAAATGAATTAAACTAATGAACTAATTTTTAGTGTCAAATTGGCGTGTTGCCGCTGGGAACTGGCAACGACTTGGCTCGGGTGCTCGGCTGGGGCTCGGCCCTGGACGACGACAACCAACTGGCCAAACTATTGGAAACATTCGAACGAGCCACTACAAAAATGCTCGACAGATGGAGCATCATGGCGTACACCTACGACACTCACAAACCGCATCCAACCACCAGCCCAACAAGCCACGACAATCTGCTAGACCTCGAGGGCCAACTACTCTCCAGCATCAACGACCTTCTCGCCAACCACTCTCTCCCTCAACTAATCCACTCCACACACAACCTCAACAACAACCTACTTTCACTGCAGCACAACTTTTCCAACAACGTCTACTTCTCTCACAACCTCACACTCAATCCCAAAATGGACAGCATACACTCATTTGTCTGCGAGCAATTAACAACCGTCGACAAAAAGCTGGCCGAGTTTTTTTGTTTGCTCAGAGACGAGCTCAAAACAGCGCACACCAAAGACAACAAATCGACAGAAGAGACTAGCAGCACTAACAGTGGGGAGTGTGACGAAGCGGACGAGATTAGCACTGGCCAAAAATTAAAGCTAATCGAAGCGTTGTTCAACAACGAATCAGCGTCGAGCCGATCCAACAGTCTCTATCGAAAGCACAGTGTTTCGCACATATCAAAGCGGTTCAGTAACCGACAAAAAATTCTCATTAAATCGAACAGTCTGAAGAGAACGCTGAGGCAAATTGTTCAGTTGATCGACGCGATGATCATGTTCGATTCGGCGAACAGCTCGGAGGCCAATCCCACTTTGTCTCATCTGAATGAGAGAATAAACGAGCTGCTGCTCGCCAAAGGCTCCAGTGTGACCAAGAGTGCGTCTAGCTTGGCTATAAACAGAAACGGCTTGTTTCAGAGCGAGTGTCCGCTGGCCAGCGAAGAGCACTCGTGTTTGTCCAGTCCCAATGCTAGCAAGTTGTCGCGTAGCATGGACTCGTTGTGCAAGAATTTTGATTCGTTGCCGCCGTCCAATCAGAACACGTGTTCGCATCGTGTGTCCATACGAATATCGTCGCCGTCCAACGAGGCCTCGTTGAACTCGTTCAATGAGAGCGACAGACTGCTGCCCGATATTGTGGTCGATGACATGTTCGACCAGGCCGGCTTGAGACATGCCCAGTTTAATTCGAAATCGGTGCCCGGTCTGAACGTGATGACCGATTTTAAGCAGTGTGGCTTGTCGCAGCAGTTTTTGTATCCGGGCTCGTCGACGTGTCTTAACAATAGTCTTAATGCTTCCTCGTACATGAGCTCGGCAAGCTCCAATTACTTGTCTGCGACGGTTATGTCTGCCAGTCCTAGTGGGTTCAGTAGCTCGGGTACTTGTTTGAACCGGACACCGGTGCCGTCGCCGAGAATATCCAAAAAATACTTTAGAGGTAGGTTTTTGTTTGTTGCTCGCTCTTAACAAATACAATGTATACAGTGATGATTTGATGCTAGAATTTTAGGTATTTTTAGGTAATTTTTCGAAAAATTGTGTTAAGTCTTGGATTTGGACTTTAGGGATTTAAGCCAAGAAATAAACAAAACAATTAAATTTAGTTAATAGTTTATTAAATGGAATCCAAAGTTATAACAAAAGAGGTAGTGGTTTATATAGTAGCTAGAACATGTGCTTCAGCTGCAATTGATTCACGATTAAATTTTAGTGTTGTGAGTCGACTCGACCTAAGTCGACTTTTTTTTCGACTAGTCGACTTTTCGACTAATCGACTCCAATTTTCAGAAAATCGACTTCTAGTCGACTAAGTCAAACATTTTTCTCATTAAATATTTTCTTTTATACAAAAACTATTTGTTCAATTATGTTTTAATTATGTATAAATTTGAAAAAAATGAATTTAAAATTTTCATAGTTCATAAAAAGCGGTCAAATATTTAACTAATAATTAACAACCTAATAGTAATAGTTTTTTGCTTTGAAGACTTTTTAATTTTTTTCAGTTTTTTTTTAAATGAATTTTAGAAACTAAAGTGCAAATATTAAAGAAAATGAAACTAAGGACTTTAAATGAATGAATACAAAATAAATTTATAACATGAATTATTTTATTTTATCAAAGAAAGTGTCTTTTCTCTTTCTTTTGAAGTCGAAATAAAAGTCGACTTTAGTCGACTATAATATTAAATTAGTCGACTTGAGTCGACTTTTCAAATTTATAGTCGACTCACTATTAAACGAACAATATTAAATATTAAGTAAAACCATGTCAAGACTTAACAATTGCATATGTAAGAAATGGTTAAATGACGAAAATTTCGGTAATTTTACTAGAAATTACGTAAATACAAAAATGCCATTTTTAGGACATTTTAACTTTTTTCAGTAAGTTAAAAAAAAATTTATCGATTTTTTCGTTAATTTTCGTAAAAAACGAATATGAAACGGTGAAATTCAGTAAAATTTAGAAAATTTGGAAAAATAAATTCAATCTCAATTAAAGGTGATAATTATATATTAGAATTTTAAATTTTTTGTCTATTCTATTACGAAAACAAATTTTTTTTTTCAATATGATTTATTTCATAAATTAAAGTTATTTTCCGTATTTTTAATTTGACTCTTAATATTTTTCAGATTTGTTAGCCACACTTTGAGCACTCACTTACTTTATGATCAACTCGTGTTTAAATCATATACATATAAAACGTGACTATTTTATTAATTAACACGCCTCGTAATACTTCCAGAATCAGAATGGAATTCTATTCTTTGAGATTCATCACCTCTAACGAGATATAGATATAAAAGCTATATATAAGAAACGAACACAATCCTTTAAAATATATTATATTACGTTATATTTATATTATATTATTGCAATAAACTATTAAACAACTATCCTTGTAACAGATTTAAAAAAAGCTACTACAAATAGAATAAAAAAATAAAAAATTTATTATTAAGCGTAAAATGTATTTAATTCATTATAAATTAACAAATTTAATAGATTTGTAAAAAAAAAAGAATAAATTCATCTCTAATATAATTAATAAAAGTAATTTTTGTATTACAATACAACATATTGAACAATTTAGTAAAAAAACACAGATAAATACTATTATTTTTTGATGCAATCACAAGGACAATAATAAATCTTTTTTTAACTAATTTAGAATTACACTTAACATACCTTCTCTCTAAATTTTTATTTTTTATTATTTTTACAATTTTAATATACAATTTTTTAAAATTTGTTAAACTTACTGAAAAAATTAACACAATGGCTTAGAAAATAGCATTTTTTTTGGCTGCTATATAATCGAGTAGTGAATTTAATAAATCAAATAGTAAAAATAAATATTATTTAGTTGCAAAAAATGACAGTAGTAAAATTTACACTTTTAGAATCAAATTAATTATTAGCTGAGCCCTCCATTTAGCTAAAAATCTAACAGATATATACATTTGATGATGAGATAACAAGGGGTCAGGAAAAACTACAAAAATTAGGGATAAGTGTTTTAGAGCATCACAGTATTGTTTCATAACCTGCGTTAAAGCCAAAAAAATATAAAAATTAATGAAGTTTTTTTTGTTTAAGAGTGATTTTTTTTGTTATTATTTTTGCTATGAAAATATTATTTTTACTTCTAAATAATTATATTTGATACTTTGGTTTTGTGAAATTCAGTACAAAATGAAAAAAAGAACAGAAAAAAATATAAAAAAATTGAATAACTTTTTTTCTAAAGGTTAAAACTTAATTCTGTAAATTCAACATAGTGCAGCATTCAAAGTTGCATCAAATTTCAAGATCTGCTAAATTTGCAGAGTTTAGCAGAAATTGAATTTTAATGTAATCGAGCTAAGTGCATTTTGCAGAGATTTTGCACATCATTAGCAGACTTTGACAGTTGATGCAACTTTGAATGTTGCACCATTCTGCATTAACAGAATTAATTTTAAATTTTTAGAAAAAAAGTTATTTAATTTTATTACACTTTGTTCTGTTCTTTTGTACTGAACTTCACAAAACCGATACTTTTGATTTATTCTTTTACTACTTTTCATTTTCAAATTTACTATTTGATTCAATTTAATTGCTATTAAATTAATTTGTAGCCTTTTTGTTTTTACGTAATTTTTCGTAAAACAATCGAGATTTTCGTAATTTTACTTTATCTTACAAATGTAATCTTTCAAAAAATTACGTAAAAATACCTAAAACCTAAAATCAGCGCTGTATTCTTTATAAGCTTTATTTAAGTAATTGAACGTTCTGAAGTTCTATTTTATTTTTTTTGTTGGTTTGTTTATCTGTAGCTAGATAATGAGTTATTACTAGTGTTGGGAATTAGTAAAATTGATTTAAATTCGATTTTTAATATTATTTCCTTTGTTTTTATTTAGATAAAGTATTAATAAAAATTTTGCTTAACCTATTAAAATGAATAATCGGTTAAACTGTTAAAAACCTTTTTTTTAAGTAAAAATATTATTAAATATTTTAGCTATTAAAAATATAAAAAGTTTAATTTTTATACAAAAAAATTAAGTCGATTTTAAACAAAAGTTAAGTTTAGAATATTCGATATATCTTGATTGGAAACGTTCTCCCATATTCTTACACCAGTCTAAGGACCAATGGAACAGAATGACTCAATCCTGCCCAGACATATCTCTCACTCAACTCAAAAAATCGATATGAAACTGTTGGTAGTTTTAGTTTATTAAAGGCCTCTTGATGCATAATATTGGAGGGGATAACATATTTTAGCTTCAAAATAGTTCGAGCTTGTGAATTTTGAACAGTTTGTATTTTTTTGATAACAGTGTCTGAAAATGAATTTAAACAAGGAAATGAATGAAAAGTTGTAGATCCCATTTTCTATTTAAGAGATATTTTATTAAATTAAGCCTTGAATTACAGCGCTCTTTTAATTCATCCACCATTTGACTAAATGTAAGTTTTGAGTGTAATGTATTCCTGCGAATTTTACTTATTTCGGCATTGTGAATTTTGAAACAAAGAACAAATACAAAAATTAAAAAACTAAATAACTTTTTTACTATGAGTCTAAAAATGGTTCTGCAAAATTTATCAGCTGATACAATCTTTGTACCACTCAAATTTAGTCTCTGCAAAAACTCTGCAAGTCTGCAAAGTATTAGATGTATTTGAAAATAATTAAAATTAAATTGCAGATCTATTGCAGAGACTTGATTTTAGTGGTACAAAGTTTGATTCAGCTGATAAATTTTGCAGAACAATCTTTTGACTCAAAAATAAAAAGTTATTTCATTTTAAGATTTTTTATCTTCTTTGTTCCAAGATTCACAATGCCCTTTTTCTTGTTTATTCTACCGTCATTAATATTAAAATTGGCTTTTTTCTCAAAGATCATATAACATGACTTTTAAAAATAAATTTTAATTTACCATTTGAAACTTGGGATCCAACAAAAAAAATATACTTATTTTTTTATAAATAATGGTCACTTTTTTTATATTAATACTTTATTTTTAAAATTAATATTTAATTAATTTTACGTTTTTGAAATAATAACAAAGTAAAATTAATATTAAAAGATAAAAATTGGAATACGATTTAAAAATATTTAAAGGAAAAACTTTTACAAAATTTGAATTATTTAATTTTGCTGTTAAATTTTCAAATAACTATTTAATAAAAAAAAATTTATTTTATTTTAATTTTTAATATTTTAACTTTTTAATATTATCTTTTTTTATAATGAATTTAATAAAGGAAGTGTTAAGGCCCTTTGATAAATCTTGGATCTCTTAAAAGCAGATGATCAAAAATTCGAAACCCGCTGAGAGAGGAAAAAAATCTTTAAAATATCTTTGCAGCACTGAACGAATTTTTTTGCGCCTTCATTATAAAAATAAGTAATAAGTTATTTTGCACATATTTTACAGTCTTTTTACAACCGGTGCACAATATTTTTCTGAAATTCATAGAACTAATTAAATCTTAAAAGTTAAGCATTTTATTAATTAAGATTAAATTTAATAATAATAAGATTAATTTTTAATTATTTAAATGAGATCAACTAATTATTGCAAATGATAATTTTAAATAAAAAATAATTAAATGAAAACTTAAATTTCATACTCTTTTACTAAATAAATAATATTGAAAAAAAAATTTGTTCAAAGCTTCTAACAAAAACTATTTGAAACCACCGGGTCTCATGTCAGCACTTTCTCTCAATTCCCTAAAACATCGGTCACGATCCAAGTCATCTGATAAAAGCTCTAGTCCAACATCACCATCTAGTCCAAAATTTTCATTCAAATACACAAATGGTAATTTTTAATTAATCAACTCAAAAATAAACTAGAAAAAATATTTTTTTTTTTAGACTCTGCACTAGGCTTTATTGAACAAGCCTTGTTATTCAATGCAAATACTTTGTGCGCGCCAGTGGCACCACCAGTCGTGCATGAACCATTTTTGTAATTTCTTGACAAATAAAATAAATTGTAAAAATTTTTAAAAATAATTAAAATTATTTTTTCAGAGACCTGTTCTCGGAAAGAACTGTGATGAACAACTACTTTGGCATTGGCATTGATGCCAAGCTTTGCTTGGATTTCCACATAACTAGGGAAGAACATCCCGAAAAGTGCAAAAGCCGGATCCGCAACCATATGCTGTACAGCCTGCTTGGTAGCAAGGAACTGCTTCAGCGCACTCACAAAAATTTGGAGCAAAAAGTCAGACTTGAATGTGATGGCATAAAAATTCCTTTAAAAAATGTCCAAGGCATTGTTGTTCTGAACATACCAAGTTACACCGGGGGGGTCAACTTCTGGGGTCCGAATTCAAGAGATGAAAATGTGTTTATTTCACCTTCGTTTGATGACAAAATTCTGGAAGTGGTATCCATAAGTGGTGCAATACAGATGGCGCTTTCGCGCGTTGTCAGCCTGAAAAGCAACCGCATAGCGCAGTGTAGAAGCGTTAAGATCCAAATACTGGGCAGTGAAGGTGTCCCTGTTCAAGTAGATGGCGAAGCTTGGATCCAACCACCTGGCTACATTCAGATAATTCACAAAAACCGAGCTCAAATGCTCACAAGGAACAAAATTTTTGAACACATGCTCAAAACGTGGTCGGAAAAGCAGAAAAGTGATCCCCAAATGGGAACTGACATGGTCAAAGATGAGCTTATATCCCTGCAACGAATCGTGGATGATGCTAGTTGTTTGATCAAAAGAATCAAGACTGCCTCGCTGAGAAATGTGTTCATTGAGCAAGATTTAAATGGTTATGCTGTGCAGGCAGGAAGCAATCTGGATGCAATTTGTGTTAATGGAAAAATTGATGAAAAATCAACCAGACAACAAATTACGGATTTTTTAAACTCGGTTCGTACTTTAATGGTAGAGTCAAATATTTTTATAGGAGAGAAAACTTTAAAAAATGTAATTTAAACAAAAAATATATTTAAATTTAAAAATTAATTTTTTTGTTTAAAAGGGAATTGAAGTTGATTGTGTTGAAAAAATTCAGCTTGGTTTAAATGATCTCAAAATAGATTTGAAAAAATTAAATGATTGTCATGGTATCTATCAATTTCCTTTGGACGAAGTATGCTTTTTTTTAAATTTTTTTTAAAGATTTATTTTGTCTCTTAAGTTTTTAATGATTTAGATTTTGTATAAAAGATGGCTTTTTATTTAGAATAGCACTATAAAGTTTTTTTTTCAACATAAAAAAGATTTTTTAATTTTAAAAATTATTTTTCCAAATGTAAAATCTTGGACTTTAGGGATTTAAGCCAAGAAATAAACAAACAATTCAATTTAGTTAATAGTTTATTAAATGGAATCCAAAATTATAACAAAATATAGAGTGGTTTATATAGGAGTTAGAACATGTGCTTCAGCTGCAGTTAATTCAAGATTAAATAATAAGTAGAGACATGTCAAGACTTGGGTCTTAACATACCTTCCCCTTTATAATGAAGAGGCAATTTGCCTCTGAAGCAATGATTGAACTTCTATTTAACAAAAAAATAAAAAAAGTTAACTAATGTATAAACATTACAAAGGTTCTTTTGAGTAAACTCTTCTTAAATTTTTTTTTTCGTTTCTGATTTGATTGTCTAGGTACAAATTGCATTTTATCATGGAGTTTGATTGCGTTTCTCTTAAAATGTTTCTGCTGAGTAAATCTTGTTGGTGTGTTTTTTGGTCTGTTTTTATTTAGCGATAGGTATTGGGTTTGCATTCCTGTTAACAGTGTGGAAGGTGGGACGTTTTTCGTTGACCAAGCGTATTGCGACTATTTGCAAAAAATGCAAACCATTAATGGCACTACTAATGTGATACCCATGACCGCAGTCATTCCTTTTTCTTTATGTTCTCATCTAGTGTTTTTTTGTCGGAGTTATACTTCATTTTTGGTTTATGAGTTTTTTGTGGTGTTTGTTTTGGGGAATATTTTTTCATTACCTCATCCTGTTGGGAAAAATTTCTCTCCATGTATGTAGGTACATTTAATACTAACAATGGATATTGTGTTTTTGATTTGTTAAACCAACTACTTGGCAAATTGTTAATGGTCCATGAGTTTTTTAATACATCACCATTAAACCACTTTATCCCTATTAGTATGAAGACTAAAATCACTATCGAAATAACGAGTAAAACCGATTGGTTTAATTGTCAGTACTGTAAGAATTGGTACTCTATCTAGTCAGCCAAAATGAACAAAATACTCTGATACGTTAAACCGTTCGGGTGTGGTATCGGATTGGTTGGGTTTTGAGTTGATTCTGGTCGGAAAATGTATCCGATTAAATTCGATATTCTTTGCCTCAGCATTTTTTCAAATTTCCCACTCATATTGGATTATTTGTTTTCCTCGTGTCGCAACACGTGTTATTGTTCTCTTCAATGGATCCTACTAAAATATATAACAGAATCCTCCCACTGGGCACCAAATGTAAAGTCTAGGTTTTGGACTTTAGGGATTTAAGCCAAGAGATAAACAAACAATTCAATTTAGTTAATAGTTTATTAAATGGAATCCGAAATTATAACAAAAGAGGTAGTGGTTAATATAGTTATAATATAATAATAATAGCTATGAAGTGGCTTTAACCACATGAAATGGAGTTTTAGGCTCCACTGTAATAGCTTTCTAAATTTAGTCTATCAAGTTTATTTTTAAATTCATTTATGTCATTTGATTGAACTACCTCTTTAGGTAGGTTGTTCCAAACGCTGGATACTCTGTTTGTGAAAAAATTGTGACGCTGATCACAGTTTTTGACCAATTGTCTTTCTATCTGAAACTCATGAGATCTTAAATGATACGTTGATTGAGACGACTGATCGTTTTTAAACATTATTTTGTTAAACCAGTTAATTTCATCAAAACCCCTGACTATTTTAAACATTTGAATTAAATCACCTCTAAGTCTTCTTATTTCGAGTGTTGTTAGATTTAGCTCTTGCAATCTTTCTTCATAGCATAGACGACTGATGCCAGGCACAAGCTTTGTTGCTCGTCTTTGAACTGATTCGATGGCGTTTATGTCTTTCTTCAAATGAGGTCTCCAAATTGTAACTCCATACTCGAGATGGGGTCGAACAAAAGCCTTATACAGTCTTGATAATGAATCCTTATTTTGAAATTTAATAGTTCTTTTAATCATTCCTAATACATTATTTGCTTTTTTGATAGACGAATTAATGTGAGTTGTCCATTTTAAATCTTCGCATATTATGATACCTAAGTCTTTCTCTTGGTTTGTTTTTGATATTAACTTGTCGTCTAGATGATATTCGTTTTGAGGGTTGTTGTTTCCGATGTGTAAAACCTTGCACTTTTCTTCATTTAAGCAAATAAGCCATTTTTTAGTCCAGTTGTATATTTCGTTTAGATCGTTTCTAAGCAGATCCGCCTTGTCAAGTTCATCAAGCATCGTTCCTAATTTGGTATCGTCTGCAAATAATTCATAGAAGCTATTTATTTTATCCGTTAAGTCGTTTATATAAATAATAAATAATATGGGTCCTAATACGGACCCTTGTGGTACACCACTTGAGACTTGACCCCAGGCAGACACTGCGTTCCCTAGGACTACCTTCTGTCTACGACCAGTAAGAAAAGCTTTTATCCAGTTGACTATTTCATTATCAAGACCGTATTTTTCTAGTTTAAGTAAGAGTCTTTTGTGTGGTACGGTGTCAAATGCTTTTGCAAAGTCGAGATAAACAATATCCATTGGGATCCGTTTATTAAGCGATTCAGTTGTCAGTTCCATCATTTCGAGTAAGTTAGTGACGCAAGATTTGTTTTGCAAAAAACCATGCTGTCTAATAGATAGTAACTTGTTGTCTGTTAAAAATTTCATTATTGGTTTTTTTATTAGTTTTTCCATAACTTTGCACGGAATTGACGTTAACGAGATCGGTCTATAATTTTCGGCAATTAATTTACTGCCTTTTTTAAAAAGCGGAGTAACATTTGCTTCAGCCCACTTGCAGGGAACTGAACCAGTTAGAAACGATTTAATAAAAATTAAAGAGAGGGGTTTTGAGATCGCATCAGCTGTTTCTTTTAGAATTTTTGGATTTATCAAATCAGAACCCATACTTTTATACCCGTCTAATGATTTAAGCTCATTACAAACGTAAGTTACTGAAAAGGTAATAAATGGGTTTAACGTTAGGCGCTCATTTGTCCTAAATTCCATGTCTGGTAAATTAACATCTTCGTTTTTGATAAAAACCGATTCAAATTGAGAATTTAGAATATCGCAAATACTTTCCGGGTCAGTAATATGATTGCCATGCTGATCCAAGATTTGATTAATTTGATTTTTGACCAAAAGTTTTGAATTTACATAACCATAAAATAATTTTGGATTTTTTTGCCTTTAATGACTAACTCATGCTCAAATTTCTTTAGGTCACTCTTGATCATTTCATTAATTAGCTTCTTGATTTTCTTAAATTCGGCAAGTACATCGTGATTTTTATTGGAAGATAAATATTTGTACCATAAGTTTTTTTTATTCCTAATAAGCTTCTTAGTTGATGCCGTTAACCAAGGGATTGTTTTGCTTTTTGAATGTACACGCTTTGGGATCAAACTTGAACATAAATTATTATACACATTTAAGAAAAACTCGTAACAAAAGTCGACATCCTTGTTTTCAAATTTAGTTTCCCAATTAACACTATTCAAGTTTTCCATAAACAGATAATAATTGCACCTAGAGAAGTTGTATTTTCTGCTATCAAATATCTTAGATGAAGTGTTGTTGGTCATAAACATCCAGCTCATGACAATGTGACCTCTATTTAAACCCCCTAGAGGGGGTTTATTGACTATGTTTGTAACTCTGTTTTGATAAGTTGTCAAAATTAAGTCTAATGTATTAGTTGTAGCACCACCGGAGATCTGGAAGGTATGTTCAACAACCATCTGGTTTAAAAAACAGTCAAAAAGGTTTTCTACAAAAGACAAGCTTTCTTGATCAAGCGGAACGATTTCAGGATAACCATTTTTTGGCCATTTGATAGCCGGATAGTTGAAGTCACCACAAATGATTAGACTAGTAAAGCGGTTTGAAGACACAAGTTTGCTAGCTTCAGATAAAAGTACATTTATGCTTTTGTTGATTAAGTTTGAACTGTTTGGGGGTCTATAAATGCAACCAAGTAATATCTTGTCTTGACCATTTTGAATCGAGCACCAAACATGTTCTATAAGATCATCTTTTAAATTAGGTAAGCTAACCTCAGAGACGCATAGACAGTTCTTGACATAAATAGCGACTCCACCGCCCCTGGAGCCTCTATCTCTTCTAAACAATGAATATCCCTTTATATTCACAACTGAACTAGCCCCAAACCATGTCTCAGTCACCAGCGCCACATCTGGATCTTCGAGGTATAGTTCAGCTTCAAACAAGGTTAGTTTATTATCAAGAGAAGATGCGTTGGTGTACCAAAATGAGAGATAGTTCAAGTTTTTATCAAGGTTATTACAACTTACATTTTTTGTTTTTCTTTTTGATTTTGATAAATATCGATCGATCGGGTAATTTTGTTGAAGATTTATGTTGCTATTGATTTGTTGATTCGAAAGACGTTTGTTATTGTGCGGATAAGTAGATTTGATTAAATTATTGCTTAGAGTGGAATTTGAGTGAATATTGCTATGAAATGATTCTGTTTCGAGTCAATTTGACTCATTTCTTGGCCAAATTTTCACAACCTTCCTGTTGCGGATACCATACCTGAAACCACAGTTCTCTTCAAGTTTACTATTTTCCTCGTTTCTTTGTTTAATTAGTCCTTTCGTGTGAGTTCTGTCAGCTAAGGTTTGATCCGGTCCTATGTATACATTGCTGAATTGAGTTGACTTTCTTAGATTCTTAGTTGCTAGAACATGTGCTTCAGCTGCGGTTAATTCAAGATTAAATAATAAGTAGAAACATGTCAAGACTTGGGTCTAAAAACAAAAATTTTACAAAGTATTAAAAATTTTTTCAGTACTGATTTGGACTGGACGTAATTTTAAGGAAATTAGCGTTAAATGGCTGAATTTATGTAATTTTTACAATTTTTTTTGTCCATTTAATTTCTATTTTATATTGAAAATATAAATCATTAAAAAGACAAATTCTTCAAGAATAAGCGCAAAATATGTAAGACGGACAAAATATAGACATGACACAATAAAGAAAATAAAATTTAGAAAGGACTAAATGTAGAAAAAAAAATAAAGAAAATTTTAATTATAGAAAAAAAAATAAAACATTAAATTAAAAAGCAGTGACAGATTATAAAAGTGAGAATATAGAATAATTTTTTGAAGGTATTGTTAATAATTTACTTATTGGTGATGAAAAAAATTGAAAACAAATTAATTTGACTATTTATTCTTTTTATAATTTTCTATATTTTTGAATTCGATATTTTTTGTTTCTATATTTATTTTCAACATTTTTTTTACCAGGTAAATTCGATGTTTTTTTTCCATTCTTTGTCTTTCTATATTATGTCACCCTGCCGAAAATATCTTAAATTTTAATATTGAGAAGAAAAAGAAAAGAAATATTTATTTAATTTTTTTTAAGTTTATTTCTATTTAAAAAATAAATCTGAAAGCAAGTTTAAGATTAGTAATATGAATATTTTTTAAGAAAATTTAAATTATTTTTTTAATTTTTCTAGTTGTTTAAAAATGGCTTGATATTAAAGCGCCATTTATTTTGATTAAAAACTAATTAAAAATTGTCAATTAATTATATTAATCGTCAATCTAAAAGTATAATTTGTCATTTTAAAAGATTAAGAGACAATTATTTATATTACATAGAACTAAAAAGTATTTAAGGATATTTTATTAAATTAAATTGAACTTATAACTATTAATTGTCAAAAAGGATAATTATCCGGTATGAATTTTAGTTAAGTGTATCTTGAAAGATTAAATGTCAAAAAAATTTTCATCAATTACACTTAAATAATGTACTTGAATCATTCCAGGAATTGCTTAATTTTCTATTTTGAAAACTATATAAAAAATTGAATTTTTATTTTTTAACTTAAAATATTTATTTATTTATTGATGATTTTTTTGGAACAACTTACTTTTAATATACAAAAAATAAATTTAATTGACAATTTAATATTTTTTTAATAGACAATTAATCAAAATAAATGACGCTGTAATATTACCTTTTTAAAATATGTCAATAAAAAATTGTATGTACAGTGCCGATTTGACAAGTGGATTTCTGGTAATTTTACGTAAAATTACGTAAAAATTGATAAAAATGAAAATGCAAAAAAAAATTTGAATTTTTTATTATTTTCTGATAAATTTTTAAAAAGGTAGTTTCTATTTATTTGATTATATTTTACCAAAAATTACTTTTTTTTACGATATTTTACCTTTTTTACATAAATTTACGTAAAAATTAGTAGAAAAAAATTAAAAAAGTAGATTTTGGTAAAATTTGATTTAAATAAACAGAAACTACTTTTTTCATAATTTATTAGAAAATAATAAAAAATTCAAAAAATCGAGTTTTTTTTTAGGTATTTTTATTTTTACCAATTTTTACGTAATTTTACGTAAATTTACGTAATTTACCAGAAATCCACTTGTCAAATCGGCACTGTAAATTGTTGCACTCTTGACAGAACATTTTCAAAAGGTATACAAGTCTGAAAAAAATACATCATACTAATGACGAACTCTTTCCACTAGTTCAAAACACATAATATTAAAACCTTTATCTTAAATAAACCTATATATATATATTATCAATCCTAAAACTTCGACAATGTTTTAAAAACAGTATCATCATAAGTCTGTTTTAGCTTATTATTATCTTGTTCTTTTTTTTAATTTTTTTTTATTTTATTTAAAATGCTGCTGCAGTTATGCTTGACCAGATTTACAATAAATAATAAATAATAATAATCATGCATCAATCAAAAAAGAATATTACCATAATTTACGTTTATTCCAGTAACTCGACTAAAATTTACGTTAATTAAAGTAAATTACCGTAAAATGCCAAAAAGCAAAAATATACAAATTTACGGTAATTTACGTTTATTATCGTAAATTCTAGTCAAATTACCGAAATTAACGTAAAAAAGGGCCAAAATTTCTTGACGAATTAAAATTTTTAAAGTTTTTTTTTTCTTAAAAAATGATGTGAAAAAAAATTGGATCTTTTTTTTTACAATTTTAGTTCCCATTTAATTTCTTTAAGAGTTTTTTCAAGATTTGATAACAAAAATACCTCTGATTCAATTCAGTGGTAGTGAGGAATTCAACTCTATTTATATTTATTAGTTTTAATTTTAAAAGATCGTTAATATTAAAAAGTTACAATTAAAATAAATTATAAATTATGTATTTTTGATTGATTAAAATTCAAAGTAATAATTTTAAAAAAATGGTAAATATTAATAAGGTCAATTTAAATTATTGTAAAGGTTAATTTCATAGCGTAACAAATTGATATTTTTTTAATACAGAAATACATCCATTTCTTAGACATTCCATTTTAAAGGGTAATTACGATAAATTCCCAATAATTTTTGTAAAATTACGTTTAGTCCAAAAATTAAATCAATTTAAAGTATTGATTTTGACCTTTTTTTTGTGTGGGTCTGTTGCACTACAAGACCAGTTGGTCTCCTAATATGTGACCATTAAACAAATTTTTCTTTTTTAAAACTTGATAGATGAAAATATAAGCACTTGAATCTAACAATGGTTTTAATTTACCATCTGGGGAGCTAAACCATAAAAAAATTGCTGAAAATGCTTTCTCTTAAAATAGATAATTTATCAATTCATAGAAAATTAATAAAATAAAATAAAACTCTTAAAAATTAAATTAAATAAAAAGATATTAGATATAAAATACTAATGATTTTTTTTTCATAGAAAGTGTGTAACACATAAAAATAAGCAATAAATTTGATTAATTTGACTTTAGGATTTTCAAATACAAATTGAACAAAAATTCTTCATTTTTTGATTCATCAAAATTAAATTTAATAAAAAATACTAGAAAAAATACTTTTTGCTTCTTTTTTGCCTAAAATAAAATTTATATTTTCTTTTTTTTTAGTAAATCAAATCAATAATCTTTTTAAATCTTATTGATTCTTTATTTTTTGTCATTTTTTACATGAGAAAAAATATTTTTGTAAATAAGTTGCAACAAAGAATGTAACACTATGTTGCATTATTTTTTCTAATATTTTTTATTTACTTAAATTTGTTAAAAAATGAAGAATTTTGGTTCAATTTGTATTTAAAATTCACAATATCATTAAATATAGTATCAAAAAAATTTTATCCAATTTTGATAACTAGACACACTTAATTAAAAAATAAATATTGGCACTTGTAAAAAAGAAATTAGTAATAATTTAATTTTTTTTAGACTTCAATCTGATAATTAAGATTTATTTTGATTAAAACTTAAAAAAAATTTAACTGAATTATTCAGGATATTATTAATCTTGAAAAAGATATTTTAGTTTTTGATTTTTGCTGACAATGATTTCAAAAATTATTAATTTAAAGTTTTATGCTCAGAATTAATTTTTAATATAAAAAAAATAAATATATATATTTTTATAGTTCTTTTTGGTTGAATTCTAATCGTGATTTATTTCAAAAATAAATCAGGCTAGAAAAATATTAAATAAGTTAAATTATTAGAAAGAGATCTAATTATTTTGATCAAAATATGTCTGAAAATGAAATGAGCTGAAATAAAAGATAATAAAGATTAGAAAAGATAAACAATTTTTTTAATCAAAATTTATTTCTATTTGTTGATCATGATATAGTTAATTGGAATAATATTCTTAAATAAATCGGTAGTCATGAAAAAGGATTTAAGTTATTTTTTCAAGATCAAAAGCAACATATTTTCATAAAGAAAGTTTGATTTGATTTAAAATGAAAATTGAATTAAAAATAATATAAATCAATTCTTAATCAAAAAATAATAATAAAGAATTTTTTTGAATTTTATTGCATTGAATAAATATTTTATAGCATTTGGTCTTAATGTTTGTCAGAGACAAAAAAAGATCATAATTAAATTTTTTTTATGTGAAAAATATTTTTTCTAATTGAAAATAAATTTTTTTAATCATTTAACTGTTTTTTGGAAAAAAAATTTAAATAAAAACAGCAATTATTTTTCTTTTAATATTTTTATCGAGTATTAGCATTAGTTGTATTGATTTCTACGCAAACGCGTTTAGTCAGATATTATCCAGACCATAAACAATTTAGTTTTTTAAAAGCATATCTATTTCTGTCTTGAAATTGTTCACATTATTTGTCTCTTTAATTCTTTTTTCAAGCTTGTTTCAATCGGTAATTATTATTGAATTATTTTCGTAACTAATTCAACTAATTAATTCAAGTCGAGACTTCAATCCAGCTCAAAAAGTCACTTGATAAAAAAAAATTGATAAAATAAAATTAAATATTTTAATTGATTAAAAATTATGCAATTTTAAAATTTTTTAATAAACAAAAATCTGATCATCTACATAAAAGGCTATTTTTGATTTTTTTTCTAAAATTTTAACTCTGATCGAATTACATATCAGACACTTTATAAAATTCATAAATATTATTTATTTTTTCGATCATTTTTGTTTCACATTGATCAATCTGTTTGGTCTGCAAAAAAATAAATCATAATTTTCTCTTTTTTTTATTAATAAAAGTTATAAAAAATTTTAAACAATTAATTTTTATCAAAAAATCTAAATTTAAATTTAAAGATAAGTGAAAATTTTTTTATCAATCACTCAAAACGCTAATTTATTTGACTATTTAATTAGTATATTTAAAAAATAATTTGATCCATTTAATAGACCTTTAATCTGATTTCATTTGAAAAAAAAATTAAATTAAAAAATCATAAAATTGCTTATTTATTAATGAAAAAAAAATGCCAGCATTTAATACCATTTTTTTTAAATTAAGACTTAAGTAATCACTTGATTTTATCATGACAACTTGAGTATATTTTTTGATTAATCAACAAATTTAAACTCGAATAGATTTAAATGCAAATATTGATTTATTCAATTTACAATTATGTTTTCTCTATTTTTTGCTTTTTTAATTATTATAAAAAAATAAATTATCTTTTTTTTTCGTAAGGGCAAATCGGAATCAAAACGGAGTAGATTCAACATTGTGGAGAGATACAAAAAGTCCAAATTGAGACAAAAAGATGACAGGGAACTGCTCAGAACGCTGCATTGTATTCCAGTGGAGGACTGGGGCATCGAAGAGGTCTGCTTGTGGCTTGAGAGTCTGAACCTGAGCGAGTACAAGGAGTCTTTCATGCGGCACGATATCCGCGGCACCGAGATCCGGAACCTCGAGCGCCGCGATCTCAGAGTAATTTCAAAAATAAAAGCTAAAAAAATTTTTTTAATTTTTTTCTTTGAGGAATTGGGCATTGTCAAAGTCGGACATCTAAAGCGAATTTTGAACGCCGCCAAGGACATACCCAAACACATTGCCATCGAAAAGAAAAGTGTCTGATATTTTTTTTATCCATTTGTCTCTTTTTTTGTTTAATTAAATAAAATTTTTTACTTATTAATGTCATTTTAATTTATTAAATCCGGACTATTTAAAATATCAAGTAAAAAATGCTAATTAATCTGAAAATGGCATTTTATAAAAAAGATATATAATTTTTCAAGTTTTGATAAAGAATTGTTCAAAATGGCCTAAAGAAATCGCATCAATTCGAGCATCTATTAAAAACATTAATTATCAAAAGCCATAAACCAATAAATACTCGTTTATTATAATAATTTAAAATATTTTATTATATACTATTTTAAAAAAATTTATATCAAATTTCAAGATAATTTTCGAATAAGTTTTTTTTATTATTTTTATCGCTGCACTTTCAAGTCAATTGCTAAGAGAGAGAGAGAGAGAGAGAGAAAGACTAGTTTAAAGACACTTGATTGCCAGTGCCGCATTAATTCAAGTACACACATCAACATTAATTAATTAAAGCTTCATTCCGCTGCATCTCAATCATGATGGCACGAAATCTGCGCACAGATAAATCTTTTTCTTATAAATTGCCTTCAAAACTTAGATTTCCTGAATTCAAAATATTCGCAGAGGAAATGCAACCCATTCAATTGGAGTTAATTTTCCGCCCTTTTAACCAACTTGTGTTTATTTGACAGATTGGGAATTACTCCGCAACCAGTGAATAATGAAAATCTTTTTTTTTACTTTTTTTTTATTTAATTACATTAAATTCTATCTCTCTGGCTCAGACTAATTACAATTTCTATCAGCAATTATTTTTAAAAAATAGTTTATTTATTTATTTTGAATTTGATATAATATTTATAAATGCGAATTAGTGCTTAGCTCAACTAAGTTTAAGTTTGATTTTTGCTGAACTAGATTTTTCTCAAACTATGTTTGTTTCTAAGCGCTAAATCGGGTCAGTCTCGACAAGCTTATTGATCGCTTTAGACTAATTTTCCGCATATTTAGATGAAAATATGAGTGTGAAAATAGTAATTTTTTTTTGGCTATTTTCAGCCGGCTCCAGCGTGCCGGTAAACATCCTGCTTTTGCTGCCAGTCAATCAGACATACAAATTTAGCCAGTCCAAAGTGATGGCCTCGCTCAGCCTGGCCATCAGCGATCTAAAGACTATTGACTACGGCTCCAAGTTCCACATAGACATCATATCGGACACTTGTGACTGCACCGGCATCAAGGCCCCCATCAATGCCATGGAGAACATTTTTGGCAAGCGCAACCACTCAAAGCACTTTCAGGCCGTGTTCGGTCCCATGTGCGACTAGTAAATTAAATTAAATTCTTTATTACTAAAGTAAAATTAGGCTCTACTTGATCTACACTGGTCACCCTTGGGTGTCCAAAAAAATTTTGAAAATTTTGGTTCTTAAGGAAGTTTTTGGGTCCAAGAAAAGAAATAAAGGGAATTTAGGGGGCTGAATTTTATGATGGATGAGTAAAAAGTTAATTGAATTTAATTAAAAAACTAAAACATGGGATGTTCTTTCGTTATCAGATTTTTTTCTTAAATAATTAAGACAAATTTAGAAGGAGATAAGAGACTAATCAATTTTTTAAGAAAATTAAAATTTTTTTTTTTTGAAATTTAAAATGATCAGCTAAATTTTATTTTATTTTTTTAATTAAAATCGGGGATAAAATGTTTGACAAGCAGAAATATTGCAGTATATAGTTGCATATTTTTACCAAAAGTAAATTTTTAATTGTTTAAATCAATTATTAGATAAATATTTTTTATCATTTTGGTCTGTGAAAAAAAATTTTTTAATCTAAAGAATTTTTTTTTCTTTAATTTTGAATTTTTTTTATAGAAGTAAAAAAGAAAATATTTTTGTTCAATTTGTACTGAACTTAACAATCAAAATATTAAAGATTCCATGAAAAAATAGCCGATTTATTTGTAATTTTAACAAAAAAATCTTTTTTATTTTTTTTCCATTTAATAATAATAATAATAATAGTAGGTATTCTATGGTCAATACTTTTGAAAAAAAAGTAAAATTACGAAATTAAATCATATACTATTAAAATATTTTAATTAAAAATGAATCAATATATTTAATTTTATATCTTTAGTTTGATCAAAAATTTAAAAAGTTAAATCAATAAAGTCTAGTTTGGTTAAGAGATCTTATCATTTGTTAATTGCATATTGAATTGGCAAATGATTTTTTAAAAACTGGAATTTATCGTGATCAAATGATCCAAAATAAATTATATTAAAATAAAATTTTTAATAGAAAAAAATTAAATTTTTATTCGAAATATTTTATTTATTTAAAAAACAAAAAAAAATAATTAAAAATAGATTCATTTCTCATCAAAAGAAACAATCCATCAGATAAGTGTTTGTCAAGGAAATTTAAAAAGTTTTCTGCAAATTTTTATGTCTTTCAAAGTGTTTCAGATCATTTGAAAGTTCTCAGGAGCTTAAATTTACTTAATTGATTAACTTAAGGTTAATATATATCTTCGATTGTGCTGTGTACTAAAAATTGTAGATTCTTCCTTTTTCTGAAGACTAGGAATCCCTACAGTTAAATTTTTTTATTCATCAATGTGTTTTGTTACTCCCCTTGACTCCATATAATGAACTAGAAAAAAAATCAACGATGTTTTTTTTAATTAAATAAATTTAATTATTAATTAATTTAAAGATTATTTTTTTTAGTAATCTACTAAATAGGTTGTGTCATTAGAGTAGTAGTGACAGTAATATTTTTGTTTAATCAAGTAAAATTGGTTCTTTTAATAAAAAATAACTCTAAAAATATTCCGAAAAAATTAAATATTTTTTTCTGGATAAGAGTGCTGATAAGTTACATTTAAAAATTAGATTTTTTTCTTAATTTTTGTTTTGTTTTAAAGTAGAAATTGTTTCCATTTTTTAAATAAATATAAAGCCATATCATTTTGAAGAGCACTTATTAATATTAATAAATAAAGTATATGGTATGGCTTACAATTTAAGAAGTTTATCTTAGAACTGGATCAATTTAGAAACACGCAAATTTTTCGACTCAAGCTAATAGTTTTAACTTATTTAATTATTTTAGGCATAAAATTTTTTTTCGTACTTTATGAGCTTCTAGTTCATTAAAGCATATTAATTTTAAATTGATATAAGTTAAGTAATAATTTTGAACACTTTTAATTTTTTAAGTTTTTTTTTCATTCAGGGCTTTACACATATTGAATAATTGTTAAAATACTAAAAGCTTTCAACAATTTATATTTGGAAATCTTTTATCTATCGGAATTTTTTTCAAAAAATATTTTGATTGATTTCACCGATCTTAATTTATTAACGTTTGTAGACCTAGGTTTTTTAAAGTTGATGGATCATGATTAATTTATTGAAATAATAATTAAAAAGAATTTAAATTTTTTCATCATTAGATATTTCAGCTTTTAATTATCATAATTAGTTTAATTTCGTTTTAATTTTATTTTTTTGATTTTAAAAAAATTTCTGTAATAAAAAAAAGGTTTTAAGTTTTTCAATATTTTTTAATTTTTTTCATCACTTTTTGGATTACATCATAATTTTCTAAAATTTAGTTAAAAATTAATTTTTAATTTTAGTTTAAAGCTAAAAATAATTCTTCATATTCTGCAAAATATCAGATTTCAAATAACTTTGATATTAATATTTTCAAATAAGTATAATATTGATTTAATTATAAAATTTGCAATACTAGGTATTTTTCAAAAAATATACTCAAAAAATTTGATTAAGCTTGTTAAGATTTATCATTTTTAAATATATGATTTTGTCTAAATTTGTCTTAATTCCTGAAAAAATATTTTTTACATTGCGGTAAAGCAATTTAACTGACTGCAATTTGAATTAAATGATTTGTTAATTTATTTTAATTTTTTTAGTGATCACATGATCGAGTAGATCCTAAAGCATTAATTTGTCAAAGTCAATAAATTAAAATAATCTCCTTGAAAGCGCCCTTTTAAATTTTGGATCAATTTTTGATGGTCATGATCAAAAATTATGAGTTTTAAAGTTATTTTCCAAAAAAAAAATTATTAAGCTCTTAATTTTTCTTTCTTTTCTTTTTGAAATAAAAAACCTCAATACATTTTTATAAAAAGCCCAAAATTGGTTCAATAAATTTTATCAGCTGAAATAAGAATGGATTCTTTCAATAATCTCCTTTCTTTTCCTCAAATTTTTCTTAATTCTTCCTTATTTTTTTTCCGCTTAAAAGAATATTAATGATGGGAGTGAAGGAACAAATAAAGGAAGTTGAAAAGAAAAGAAAGAAAAATTCCCAAATAAAATTGCTTAATGAAGGAAAAGGAAGTGTTGAGAAAAGAAAATTCACAAGTTAGTTTTAATTTTATTATATTAATAAAGTTAATGATCAAAAAATTTTGCTTAAAATGCTTTATATTTTTTAATAAATTATAATATAGAAACATTTTTTAAACGTTTTTTTCCTATTCTGCAAACGCCCGCAAAAGGCTGCAAATTTTCTAAATGCGCGTCTGTAAGTTTTACATGGTTTGCTGAATAATTAAATTTCTGATCTGAAAATTCACCATTTTTAAATGAAAACCATAAAATTGAAAGATGTTTTATAAATTTAATTTTAATTATAAAAATAAAGGTAACCCATAAAATTCGGTTTATATCTCAATGATTAGTTTAAAATTATAGCCTTACTAAGATTCAAATATAAAAAAAAAACCGATTTTATAAGGCATATAATTATATAACGAATCAAATATATTTATAAAAAAAACAAAAACAAAATATTGAAAATGTCAAAGCTTAAGTTCTAAAGGACCAAAATATGTTCAGTAAATTGTAGCAACTGATACATCCT
Organism: Brachionus asplanchnoidis; assembly: GCA_025491095.1. Taxonomy (NCBI): domain Eukaryota; kingdom Metazoa; phylum Rotifera; class Eurotatoria; order Ploima; family Brachionidae; genus Brachionus; species Brachionus asplanchnoidis. Next base: position 892,621 of record JAILYF010000016.1, read on the forward strand.
TTGATCCACCACTTAAAGTTGATTTGGATTTTTAAAACAATTTAATACCCCAAATTCACAATTTTCTGAATTTTGCAGATTTATTGCAGAGTTTTGCAGAACCATTATATTCGTAGTACAAAGGATGTATCAGTGGCTTCAATTTACGGAACATGTTTTGGTCCTTCAGAACTTAAGCTTTGGAATTTTCAATATTTTTTTATTGTATTTTGTATCAAAATTCACAATAACCTATTTATTTATTTAATTTAAGCTTATAAAATATAAGAAAAATAATAGAATTAGTATATTTTTATTGTTTTAGGTATAAAAAAAAATATTCAATTACAAAAATATTTAATTTAGTTAGTTTTTTTGGAACAGACTGTAAATATCTTTTTCCTGGGAGAATTCTTCAATTTCAAAGAATCGATACTTATGGCATACCGTTTTGTAGATAATTAAAATCTCTACATTCTTACATTTTTTAGGGCTCTCAGTCAAAATTTTTTTAAATTTATTTTTATTTCTAAGAAATAATTGCGTGATTAAATTTCAAATTCAGCATGCTTAAGTAATGAGTTTAAATTAAACAACGTAATTTCAAAATTTTAAAAAAGTTAAATAGAAAAAAAAACTTGACATATTTTTTTTTACAATGAATGATAAATTTTGTTAAAATTTAAAATTTTTAAAAAATTTTTGGTGCCTAAAAATAATTAATAAAAAAAGGTTTGGTTGAAAGTAAAAATAGATTAAGAGAAATTTCGACCGAAAGCCCTAAAACATATCGATGTTTCTTATGTCAGAATGAAGAGATTTTAATTATCTACAAAACGGTATGCCATAAGTATCAATTCTTTGATATTGAAGAATTCTCCCAAAAAAAGATACTAATTTAAAAAATCCAAGATCAAAATTAGAATTTCTAAGTCAAGATTTCAAAAATTAATTTTATCAATTTTTGAAATCTGATGATTACTTCAAAATTTTCAGTTTATTTCAAGGATTTTTTATTTGCTGAAAATTTAATATTTTTGCATTTAAATAATTTTATTACAAAATGATCATGTAAATTTCCAAATTTATTGTTTAAGTATAAATTTGTCTAATAAACCGAATATCTCATAATCTCAATTGTAATTTTGTCCTAATAAATAATATAATTCAATAGTTCAAATGGTGAAACAAAAAAAAAAGAAATCTTATTTAAAAAAATCATTCCAACAAAGAAAAATAAATAAATACACCAATTCAAATTTTTATTCAAAATTATTAATAATCTAAGAAAAAAGCTTATCTATTTATTTAAAATTATTTATATATTTTATTTAAAAATGTCTAATCAATTTTTCTAGCAGAATTTTTTGTATCCTAGACTTATGTTAAGGGTGATAATTGAACTGAAGTAATTTTTGGTCATGTCGACTTTGTGATCAGGTGTTCACAAAAAAATGTGACCATTGGTCTCATGTCCAGAATTTGATCAATGATCAATGATCACATATTTTGTGACCAAAACGTCCATTAATTAACCCAAGAATTAAAGTAAATTTTTTTTTGATATGAAAAAAAATTTTGTGATCAGTAAAATTTTTTGGTGATTAAAAAAAATATTTTTTGTGATTAGTAAAAACTTATTATTTTTACTAAACTTTACTTGAATTAAAAATAAATTGGTTGATTTATTTATAAAAATTTTAATTATTTATGTTTCTTGGAAATGTGCAATTTAGCGCCCTTTTTATTTTACATAAATTCACCCCATATTGCTACAGGCCACCGGATTTGGATGCTAGAGAAATCAAGAATTAACGAAGATTTTCGAAAATTATAGTAATTTTTCCATATTTTTGGTTAATTTTAGTAAAAATGAAAATTTTCAAATTTTTTTCTGACCAAATTGTGCTGGAAAAAAGTTTGGATTTTTTAAATAAAATTTCTTAAAAAATAGTTATTTCTGGGTTAAAGATATAAAAATTGGAAATTTTTATTGAAATTTATTTATACAAAAAACACAGCAAAAAAAATACATTCCGAACTATCCGGTCATGTATTTTTAAAAAGGTTAATATGGGTTAAATGAGTTATTTTCAAGGTTTATTGGGTGAATTTTGGCACTAATGGGGTGATACCTTTTTAGATGAAATGGCCAAAAAATTCACCCCTTTAAAAAGTCCGCTTAAAAAAAAAAGTAAAAAATTTTGAACATTGTTGAGATTGAATGGCAAAAAGGTGATATAAAAAAATTAAAATATCTGAGATTTTAACCCTAAACTAAATACATAATTTGATAGAAATCACCCATTTTGACCAATTTTATTTTTGACTCAAAAAAAATTTTTTTTAACAAACTGTTTTATTATTTTGATTCTCTGGACGCTCAATTATTTATTTTTAGAAAAAAATTCCCACTGCCTACAGAAAATTAACAATTTTCTAAGCTAATTTAAAAGTTGTCACCCCGTTCACCCATAAAATAATAAGCCTGTCTTACTATATATAATTTTTATTAATTTCTTAAATACAATTTGATATTTTCATGTTTTTTTTGTTTTGTTTTTTGTATAAATAGATTTCAACCTAAATTTACCAATTTTTGCATTTTTTACGAAATTTTACTGAAAAAAATCTTCAATTTTTTTCAGACGTTTTGAATTTTGGTACCAAAAACAAAAACAAAATATCAAAAATGCCAAAACTAAAGTTCTGAAGGACCAAAACATGTTCTGTAAATTGTAGCAGCTGATGCATTCTTTGTACCACCAATTTACTGATTCTGCAAAACTGCAATATTCTGCAAAATTCATAAAATTGTGAATTTGGTGTATTATATTACATTAAAAATCCAAGTCAACTTTTAGTTGTGGTACAGAGGACGCATCAGCTGCTTTAATTTACAGAACATGTTTTGGTCCTTCTCAACTTTAGCTTTGGCATTTTTGATATTTTGCCAAAATTCACAATGCCCTTTTTCCAGCATAATAATTAATAATAATTATAATTTTTATTCAGTAAACACCGCGAGGGTGATGTAAAAAGATATAATAAAAAATAGATAATTTGGCAAGAAAAAAATTAAAAAATTTAAATTATAGAAAAAAACAATTTTTAATGATCATATAAATTTTTTGTTTATCAAATTTTGGTCACAATGAATTTAATATTTTTGTGATCGAAATGATCACAAAGCCGACATGGCCCATGAAAAGAGAATTTTTTTAAAATCAACTCCTGACTTTGGTTTCTTTCGAGATCTCCAAAATTAAAAAAATAATTTTTTATTTAACAAAAAAAAGTTCATTGGCACCAGTGGCCAGATACGCTCCGTTTTGGAACGTAGCAGTGATAACAGTGGGCGCACTGGCCCAGGATTTCCGCAAGAACAAATTCACCGAATACAGCACACTGACAAACATTGGCGCGACCATGTACTGGCTGGACAAGTTTGTCATCAAAATGTTCAAGTACTTCGATTGGAAGCAGGTTATATTTTTGTTCGACAAGGACCACCAGGAGCAGATCACCAACTTTAACTGCTATCTAACAATGGCGAGTCTGAAGGCAGCGCTGCTAAACTCGCAGATAACAGTGGACTACAAGATAAGAGAGAAGCAGGACCGCAGGCCAGTGGACACAATCCTAATCGATTACGTGGCCAACAAGTTCAGTGTGGTACTTTTGTGTGGCTCCACTGATTTTGTGACTGACATAATGCTTGCTGCCAGCAGACTCGGCTTCAACAATGGCGAGTATGTGTTCGTCAACTTTGACCTGTATGCCCAGATGCACTCCGAGGACCGGCTGCTGCGTCCCTGGCAGCTCATCCGGAACAACTCTCTCATTCAAGACAACTCGACCAGACAGGCCTTTGAGAGCTTGCTCACTGTGACACTCAAGATAGATGGCCAATTTCAAAAGTTCAGAAATCGTCTTGTCAACTTTAGTCCAATATTTAGCAATGAGAGTGAGGTGAATTATTTTCTGGCATCGTTTTATGATGCCATGCTCATTTATATCAAGGCGTTGAATGAAAATTTGCTCAATGGAAGGGACTTAAATGACATTGAGTCGGTTTTGGGAAACATGTGGAACAGGGAGTTCGAGGGTGTTACAGGAAGAGTGGTGATTGATTCTTATGGTGAGAGGATTGGTACATTTGCGCTGTACGACATGAACCCCAATGGGTCAGAGTTTGATCTGGTCATGTGGTCAAAAATTTACAACTTCACAGATATCGAGCTTATTTATGACGTCAAGAAAAGGCCTTTGTACTGGAAAGGATATTTTCATGGACATTTTCCAGACTCGCCAAAATGCGGATACAACAATGCCAAGTGTCCAGTAAAACGTAAATATTTTAATTTTTTTTTGGTCTAAATGTTTATTTTTATTTGGCTTCTAATTTGCCATTGGACATACAGTATGTTGCAAAAATTTCAAGTTCACGAAATTCAAAACTTAAGTGCTATCTGAATTCTACATTTTTGACTCAAAATTAGTAATCTACGCCCTCAAAAATCCCATAAAAAAAATTTTTTGGGGGGAAATAAAAAAAAAATTTTTTGGGGGGAAATAAAAAAAAAATTTTTTGGGGGGAAATAAAAAAAAAATTTTTGGGGGGAAATAAAATAAAGAATTTTACATCCAGGGTTACAAAAATAGTAAGCCTTTTTAAAAGTTGTTGTTCTTTAAGACTCAAAATCTCAAAGATAAAACTTAAATATACTAAAAAAATAGTTAATCAATTGTAATTACTCAAATACTATAGAACTCTTTTTATTATTTATTAATTTTTTATTCTTTTTGATAATTAACTCTATAAAACATAAACTAGCGTTTTTTATATGCTGAAAGAAGGGCGTTCCACCTTCAAGCAGATGACTTTCACTAGTTATTTTTTACTAAATTAAATTAAATACTAAAAAAAGTATATATATTCTGAAAGAGCATAAAATTCTCTACATGCTAATGTAATTTAGAAAAAAAAAAGGGAGTGGCGCTTTTTGTTGGCTAAAAGAATGTGTTTTTTCTGGTTTAAATCGTATCTCCTCCGAGGGATCAATTATTATCCCGCTTTTTTTTTTTTTTAAATTTAGACAAAATTCTGAAAAAAACTATGGTTTAACTTTATTGCTTTATTTTTCTTTAAAAAATCTCTTCAAATCATGTGATTTTTAACAAATTTGTAAATTAATATTCTATTGATATTTTTTTTCTAAATTTTACTAAAAACTTACCTACCGTATTTCGTCACTTAATGTCCCCTGGAAACTAAAGGAAACACGTTTTAATATCCTATGGATTATTCTATGAAATTCAATATTTTTTTAATTTCTAGTTTCCTTGGGAAATTATCTGAAATATGGTAAAGGTATTAATGTAAAATGTTTGCAAGAAATCAAAAATTTCGCATAATTTTTCAGGGAAATTAAAAGGTGTTTCATTTAATTTCCCATAGGACATTAAGTGAGGAAATACGGTAAGTATAAATAAAAAATTCTTTTTAGTTCCCCCCCAAAAAAATTTTTAATCGGGTTTTCGAGGGCGTAGATTACTAATTTTGAGTCAAAAATGTAGAATTCAGATAGCACTAAAGTTTTGAATTTCGTGAACTTTTGAAATTAATTATTTTATTTATGTAAAATTGTTTATTTGAATGGAATTTTACGAAAAATTGAGTGCAAAAGAAAAAATGATAAAAACATTGATTTTTAGATATTTTTTTCTCTACAATTTGATATTAAAATAGCACATTTAAATTAGCAAGAAAATAATAACTTGGTTTGGTTTCATCAATTAAAATAGCAAGAATAAAATAGAAAAAACTGACAAAAAAAATTAATTTGGATTTAACTAATTTAGATAGACGAATTTATTGATTATTTTAATAACCTTAATATCATGCTTTGTTACACATTCCCAGAAAAATAAACCACTACTTTCTTATACAAAGGTCATTTTTTTCGTTTAAAAGATACAAAACAAGACCTTCCTGTCACCAAGAAGTTCGACTGGCGCTTTACTTACCCAAGTTGTAGTTCTACTTGTGAAACAACAACAAATTTGAAAAAAAACTTTGGAACTAACATCAATTTTAAGTTTCAATTTCAAGGTTAATCAACAGGCTAGTGCCCTTGTCGTATAAACGATTAACGCTTGTTTTATTAGATATTAAAATCTTTTACAAATAAAAAAAAATAAAAAAATGTTGCTTATAAAATCATTTAAAAAAAAGTAAAACATCGAAATATTTAAGTTAAATTTTTTGATTTTTTTTACAAAATCTTTAAATATAAAATTAATATTATTGAATATTGAATGCTTGAATGTTGCAAAATTCAACATTGATCTATTGATCAAAAAGGTATTCATCAGTCTTGAATAAAAGAATCCAAATGTCTTTTCACCATTTGCTGTTTTTGATGCTGGTTCTATCAGATTCTCACTATTCCTTAAATTATATTTCAAATTTTTTGAGTCATTTTTCTTCAATTTCAATCTTAAATTTTCAGGTGAATTATTAAAATAAAGAATTTTATAGGCAAAAGACAGCATTCTTTCCAGTATTCAATGCTGAAATGCATAACCATACTTTTCTAGAAAATTATTAATTTCATTAAAGCTATTAGCTTCAAATTTAAACTTTAATACTTTATCGAAAAATAATAACTTTTAGCTAGTTTAATAATTGCCTGTTTTGAAATTCGACTGGCGCTGTACTTATCCAAGTTGTAGTTCTACTTGTGAAACAACAAAAAATTTGAAAAAAAAATTTTGGAACTTACATCATCAGGTTCATGAGTGTATTCCACGTATCAATTATTTTGTCGAGGCCTGGCATAACACTTTCTCTAAAATGCTAAAAAGCCATCCATTGATATACAAATTAATTGATTGGTTGAGAAAATAGTAAATTCTGGCTTCGGAAAAAATTATTTTGGCAAGAACATGTGTGCGTTTATACCAGAAAACCAGAGTAAGTTAAGCTTGATGAGAGATTGAAAAATATTATCAATCAATATAAAAAGGAGAATTTTGAACAATTTTATGAAAGTATGACTCTTAATTTTGAATATTAATTAACTTATTTACTGATTGAACACAAATTAATAAATAAATATTAATAATAAATTTTGCTATTTTAAAAGTGCTTTTTTTTAGATACCTCTTTTTCACATTTCCAATTTTACGTTAATTTACGTAAAATGTGGCAAAATTTAGTTTATTTACGGTATTTTACGTAATTTTTCGTAAAAACTGTTTTCAAATCACCACTGTAAAATGGTGTTCAATTTAATAAAAAATATTTTGCAACAGTTCTTGTCCCGAACTTCACCACCACCAGAAAAGCAATATTTTCCAACTAGCCATAGCCTTAACTTGAATATGCCTTATTTTGACAAACATGTTTTGACAAGTAATATTTTGACAAGTTTATTTCGACAAATTATATTTCGACAAATTATTATTTCGACAAAAAAAACATAATTTTGTATTAATTTATTTCGACATGCTTATTTTCGACAATACTTATTTCGACAACACTTTAATTATAATTGTTGAAATGAACGAAATTGTCTCTCAATTAGAAAATTTAAATTTGAACCTAATTGTTATTGCATAATGCGTTGCAATCAACAATTAAATCACATCCGCATTTGTTATCTTTGATAGATAGTTAAAAGCTTGAACAGTCTCATACCGAAAATATTTATATTAAGTTGAGCACTGGTAAGATTAACAAAAGAAAAACAAAATATGTTTTATTGGAAGAACATATTACAAATATAATTACCGACTTCAATAGTGAGAAAATAATGGAATTTTTATACAATTTATCTTTATTAATTGAATATTAATTTTTTTTTACTAAAAATATTTTTTGTCTAACTAAATCTTGTCTAATTTTTTTTTGTCGAAATAAAACTTGTCTAATTTATTTTTTTTTGTCTAATTAATTTATGTTGAAATAAAACTTGTCATAATAAACACTTGTCGAAATTGATTTTGTCGAAATATGTTTGTCCAATTAATACTTGTCAAAACATGTTTGTCGAAATAATCGGATACCCCTTAACTTAAACAAAGTCAAATTAATGACTTCAACTTGTGACTTCTTAAAAACTCTAAAATAAACTAAAGATCCAGTAATTATTTGAGAAAAAAATAATAATGGTTTGGTTTTTTAAGAGCCATTGCCTGTATGGGTTTGGTTGCTGATATCGATGGGTGTATTGATGGCAGTAATGATGATCATAGGCATTGTGTTTTATAGACGGGCTAAATTCGAGGCGGCTCTGAAAGCCATGAACTGGCTCATCAAATGGGAAGATGTGAGCGCATCAATGCTTTCTGATGAAAAAAAAAAGCCAAATGGCAAAAAGAAAAAGTCATTGTTGAACAACACTGACAACAAAAATGATCCTGAAGCAGTTTCTTTGACATCAATTAATTTAAGCTTAACCAATGCTCGGACAGTGGTTTATAAAGTAAATTTTAGATTTTGTTTTTTTTTTTAATCAAGTTTTGATTGTAGAGAAATTGGTGTTTTATCAAAAAAGTCAACAAGACAAAAATAGAGATTACCAGAGCATTGCTTTTGGAAGTCAAGCGCCTCAAAGATCTTCAAAACGATCACATAACACGCTTTATTGGCATTTGTCTTGATCCCAACAGAAACTACATATTCACTGAATACTGCCAAAAAGGAAGTCTGCAAGTAAATAATCAATATAACGTGGACTTTGGCAAAATGTTATTTATTGTACATTTTTATATTTTTACATTTTTGAGAGAAGAAAAAAAAATCTCAAAATCAAAAAATCTAAAAAAATTTTCATTTAAGAAAAGTAATAATAAATTCGCAATTACTTAAAAAGGAGTTTAAGAAAAATTTAAATGTAAAAACCAAGGATAATTTTTTGAAAATCCCTTTTAATTAATTGCGAATTTATTATTACTTTTCTTGAATGAAATTTTTTTTAGATTTTTTGATTTTGAGATTTTTTTTTCTTCTCTCAAAAATGTAAAAATGTAAAAATATAAAAATGTACAATAAATAACATTTTGCCGTGGACTTTACAGAAATTAGTAATTTTTTGTGGTAAAGGATTTGTTGGAAAATCAACAAATTGAGCTTGAGCAGACATTCAAGCATCATCTGATTCATGACATACTCAAGGGAATGTTGTTTATACACAGCTCGGATATAAAATGTCACGGAAATTTGACCAGTGCCAATTGTGTAGTTGACAGTCGTTTTACTCTTAAAATAACTGATTTTGGCTTACCTTTAATTCAATGGTCCGAAATTAACTTCCAAGATGAATTTTATAAAAGTAATTATTTATTTTTGTTATTTTATCTAGACTAAAATCTCTAAAATCTAAATTGTTCATAATTTTTAATGAAATTCTAAAAAAAAAATGAATGTAAAGACAAAAAAAATAAAATAAAATAATTTTATTTAAATTAAAAATGACTCGACCAAGCAAACAAAAAAGAAAATTTCGAAAAAATTAAGAATAAGTTGAGAAAAATAAAATTGTCCATTGTGACTTCTTTAAATTTAGTCCTTGCTAATTTTAAAATGAAAGATCATTAAATTTTAAATTTTATTTAAAAAAAAAAAATTGTGCCAAAAGTTTTAGAATTTAATAAATTGAAAATATCAATCTAGTGTTATTTGGGCATCTTGAAGTTGATGATCAATTTAAAAAGTTTATCTTTAGATATTAAAATAAATCTTTGATTTAATTTAAATAATTTTCATGATACATGCTCTACATGCAATGTTGATTTAGAAAATAAAAAAATTGAAAAAGCATTTTCTCAATCCAATAATAAAATCGATTTTCAATTTAGTTAACTGATTTTTTGAAAAGTTTTATTTTCATTTTTTTAATTATTTGGAATTTTTTATTTGAATTTCTTTTTTAAATTTAATAGTGAATGCTAACACAAATACTTTTCAAATAAAAAATCTCAAATAAACTTTATAGAAAATCAGTTAATATATTTAAATATTAGATCGATTATCAATGGACTTAGATTACAAAATGTATCCATAAACTCTCTGTTTTCCATTTTTTATAAATTGATTTTTTGTTTAAATGCATCAAACAAACGTCAATTATCACTCAAGTAAAAATTTATAAAGAAAAGATCAAAGTTTTTCGGGTCTAGTCGGTTAGGTGAACCATTCGTTCCATGCAGTTATTAAGGCGGCTTCATTTAATTTTTGCCGTTCTATGTAATTATTTAGGCGGCCACATTAATTTTTTGCCGTTCCATGTAGTTATTAAGAAGTAGTAGTAGTAAAATAAACTGCTGTAAAGATTTCTCTATACGAGTGCTATGCACTTAGCCCGGGTAGGCTTTAGCAGCTTCCATTCATTGATCCATTCATTTGAAACCACTCATCCAATCTCGCCTTGAACTTGTTCAATGTTTCGGCTTCAATCACGCTTTTAGGTAGACTGTTCTACAAAGTCCCAATGCGATTAATCAAAAATTCGTGTCTAGCACTACATCGCCTTATTTTTTCACGTCTTTATTTACTCTTGTTTCCCCTTAACTTAAGATTATGATTTGTCGATGAAGAGGCATAATTTAATCCATTTTCCAAATCAACTGATTCCATTACTTTTATAATTTTATAAATTTGGATCAAATCACCTCTTTTTCTTCTAAACTCCAAGGAAGTAAGGTCTAGCTTTTTCAGACGTTCTGAATATTCTAAGCACTTGATGCTTTTGACCAGTCTAGTTGCTCTGCGTTGAACGCTTTCTAATAATTTGATATCCTTTTTCAGATGCGGGCACCACGCGCTTATACCGTAATCCAAATGAGGTCTAAAAAGAGATGAATATAAAATCCTGAGCGACTCGAGACCAATTTTTCTGAAAGAGTTCCTAATCATGCCAATAGCTCTGTTTGCTTTATTTACGACTGAGTTTACTTGATGAGACCATTTCAAATCATTTGAAATTATAACACCGTTGTCTGATTTTGATAACTCATGCCGATTTCCATCCTTGTCAATCATCGAATAACTGAAACATTTGTTATGTTTACCTAGGTCCATAACTTTGCATTTTTCGAGATTAAGGTCTATTGACCATGTCCATGACCATTTGATCAAGTTATCAATGTCCTGTTGTAGCTTATGAGGACTGGTTTCTTCTCTATCCCAAACACAAAAAAATTTCCTGTCGTCTGCATATAGCTTACATAATTGAGTCAGATTTTCCGGGAGATCATTAATAAATATAATAAATAGTAATGGGCCCAGCATGGACCCTTGAGGGACTCCACATAGTACATTACCCCATTCTAATGAAACATTTCCCAATACCACTTTTTGTTTTCTATGTTTTAGAAAATCCTCGATCCATTTTAACACTTTAACACACAGACCATACGATTTTAGCTTGAGTAGTAACTTTTCGTGAGACACCTTGTCGAATGCTTTCGAAAAATCTGTATAAATCACGTCTACTGACTTGCCGTCCTTGAGAGCATTTGTAATTATGTCAAGACTCTCCAAAAGGTTTGTTGTGCAAGATTTCTTAGGTAAAAAAACATGTTGATGTTTATTTAACAAATGATTTGACAGCAAGTACTCCAAAATTACATTTTTGATAATACGTTCCAAGATTTTACAACACACCGAAGTCAACGATACGAGCCTATAATTTGAGACTTTAATTTTTGAACCTGACTTATGTAGAGGTGTAACGTTTGCATATTTCCTTATTTTTGGTAAACTACCAGTTTCAAGTGAACTAACAAAAATAATAGACAGCGGTAGTGAAATACTCTCCGAGCAGTTTTTCAAGAATAAGGGACTCACACCATCCGGTCCAAACGACTTGTTAGTGTTTGACCTCTCTAAACATGATTTTATAGCGTTTGTGCTTAAATTCTCAGATACATCAAAATTGCATTCCCCCTCTGTCCTATCAGCATATATGAGGTACGAATCCAGAGACGAATCGCTAACAAACACTGATTGAAAATAAATATTTAACGCACTTGAAATCTCAGTATTATCTGTTGATATCGTACCGTTTATTGACAACGCTTTTATGGAGCCATTTATTGATTGTTTGCTGTTCATATATTTGTACACAATTTTCGGATTGCTTTTTACTTTGATAATAATCTGTTTCTCGTTGCTTTGTATAGCCTTTTTTGTCAATTTATTAGCCTTGTTCCGTTCCTTCTTGTAAATACTCAATTTACTGACCGAGGTCCTGCCACTACCAATGAAACCTTTCCAAGACGAATATTTCTTTCTTATTGAAGCTTTTACGTCCTTGTTCATCCATTTTTGAATCAATCTCTTTCCAATGTTTGTAACTCCATTTTGGTGAAAGATCGGTACAAAAAGATCACATACGTACTTGTAGACAATCAAGAACATTTCATATTTTTCATTTGTGTCTTTATCAGTTAGAAGAGCATCCCATTCAAGGTTCTTTAAGAATTCATTTATTTTTACATAATCTGCTTTTCTGTACATAAAATTGGTTCCTTTAAAATTAGAAGAACAATATTGATATGGATTTATCAAATAGTCCCAGATTATACTGACATGTCCTTGATCTACGTTTCCGAAAATAATACCAGGCTCAATAGCTGAAATTCTATTTGATGATTCAGTTATTACGTAATCCACAACATTTGTAAAAGTGTTGTCTGATTTCATAAAAGTTGGAAAAGACACATGTTGATACAAGGAGCACTCGTTGAAGTTTTCAATAAAATCATTTTCATAATTACAATTTGAAGGATGATTTTCAGATGGTGAACCCTCACACCAAGTAATTTTTGGAAAATTGAAATCTCCACAGATAATCAACCCTGTACACTTTTTCTCATCATAGAATTTTCTTGCTTTCTTTATCGAGTTATTAATTTCAGAGATGTTGTTTGACTTAGGAGGATTATAGATGCACCCAAGTAATAAAGTCTCGTTACCTGATCTCAAACAACACCATTCCTGCTCAATAGACTCACTCAAAAAATCTATTTCACACACCTTCGAAATATTTAGGTCCTTTCTTCCATATAAGCAAACACCACCACCAATTTTATTCTTTCTATTCCTATAGAAGCACGTGTAGTTACTTAGCGTGGCGGCTTAATTTATTTTTTTGCCGTTCCATGTAAGTATTAATGCGGCTACATTTATTTTTTTGCCGTTCCATGTAGTTTTTAAGGCGGCAACATTTATTTTTTTGCCGTTCTATGTAGTTATTTAGGCGGCCACATTAATTTTTTGCCGTTCTATGTAGTTATTTAGGCGGCCACATTTATTTTTTTGCCGTTCTATGTAGTTATTTAGGCGGCCACATTAATTTTTTGCCGTTCTATGTAGTTATTTAGGCGGCCACATTAATTTTTTGCCGTTCTATGTAATTATTATAGCGGCCGTTTTTATTTCAAAGTCTTTAAAGTGACTTTTTTTAGGAAAAATAATTTTCAATTGAAAAAACTTTAAAATTACTATTTTTCTGACTTTTGCGCATGTCTGCTACTGATCATTTAATGGCATCTAGAAGTTGATGATCAATTCAAAATATCATTTCAATTCAAAAAGTTTATCTTTAGATATTAAAATAAATCTTTGATTTAATTTAAATAATTTTAATGTAACATGCTTTACATGCAATGTAGATTGAGAAAATAAAACAAAAATTATAAAAAAATTTTCTAAATCCATTGAAAAAATCGATTTTAAATTTAGTTGACTGATTTTTTGCAAAGTTTTGTTTTCATTTTATAACTTATTTTTAATTTTTTTTAATTTCTTTTTTAAATTTAATTGTGAATGCTAAACACAAATACTTTTGAAATAAAAAATTTCAAATAAACTTAACAAAAAATCAGTAACTACATTTAAATATTAAAATCGATTATCAATGGACTGAGAAAATATTTTTTCAATTTTTTTCTTATTTTCTAAATCTACATTGCATGTAAAGCATGTTACATTACAATTATTTAAATTAAATCAAAGATTTAGTTTAATATCTAAGGATAAACTCTTTGAATTGAAATGATATTTCGAATTGATCATCAACTTCAAGATGCTCATTTAATTTATTATTTTATAACCAAAGTTAGTTAAAAAGTAAAAAGCCATAGTTGACTTTTATGTTTGAGATTTTAAAATTTATTTTTTTTAATTCTTTATTGAATTGGTCACAAAATTGACCATGCCCAAAACCCCAATTTAAAAATAATCTTTCATCATGATCAGCAAATTTTGATCATAAACTTTATTTTTCCCTTATTAAAATCATTATAATGTAAAACAAAATTTTCCTAAAAGAACAATTGTGGAAGGCGCCAGAGCATCAGTTCAACTACACAAGCGGTATTTTCCAGAATATAGGAAGCCAGAAAGGCGATGTGTACAGTTTTGCCATAATAGTCCAAGAAATCTATTACCGCAAAGGTGTTTTTTATTTGACTGATGAAGACAAGGACATGAACTTTCCGCACTTTGTCGGCGAGCACCTGGTCTCCGAACAAAGAAACTCAATAACCAACTACGACATTTGCCAAAAAGTAAAGTGCGGTCTCAGGCCGTCTCTGGAGAGTGGCATTTGCTCCAAGGAAATAATCGAGCTGCTCAAAAAGTGCTGGTCGGACAATGTACAGGAAAGGCCCGATTTTACTGCAATCAGAGACATGATGAGAAAGACAATCAAGTAATTTTTTTTAATTTTATTTAAATAAATTAAATAAAAATAAAATTAAATAAAAAAATTTAAAAAAAATTAAAAAAAATTAAAAAAATATTTACTGTACTGCTATGATAAACAGTTTTTACAAAATTTTACGTGATTTTGCGTAAATTTACGCAAAATTACTAAAGTAAAAAAAAGTTATTTTCCGAAAAATTACCAAATTTTACGTAATTTTACGAAAATTTTAGAAAATATAAAAAGGGCCAAAAAAAACTGAAAAAATAGCAATTTTTAGAAATTTTTCCTTTTTTTTTTAAAAAATTAAAATGAAAATTGAAAAAAAAATACGAAATTTTACATTAATTTTTATCATAAAAAACGGGAAAAATGATAAATATAGAATACATATACAATGCAATTAATAATGATCCGACCAGTCACCGTTTTTCTCAATGACTATTTTAATTACCTAAGAATTAATAACTTTTAAGGGAATATAAAATGAATATCTTTTTTATTAAATAATACCTTTTTTAAGTGATCAATAAATCTTTTACATTTAAATGATTTTTTTATCAAAATTTAGCAATTTTGCCCGTTTTTTTTACGTAAAATTTCATACTTTTTTTTTCAATCTTAATTTTAATTTTCTAAAAAAAAGAGAAAAGTTCCTTAAAAATTGCCATTTTTTCAGTTTTTTTTGTTCTTTTGTATTTGCTAAAATTTAATAAAATTTTCGTAAAATTACGTAAAATTTGGTAATTTTTCCGAAAATAACTTTTTTTTACTTTAGTAATTTTACGTAAATTTACGTAAAATCTCGCAAAATTTCGAAAAATTACGTAAAATTCTGTAATTTTTCCGAAAATAACTTTTTTTTACTTTAGTAATTTTGCGTAAATTTACGTAAAATCACGCAAAATTTCGAAAAATTACTTAAAATTTCGTAAAAACTGTTTATTATAGCATTACATTTAGAAAAGTAAAAATATTAAAAAAAATTTAAAAAATTAAAATAAAATTTTTTTCATCCCAAAAAGAATATCTGGCAACATACTGGACAATTTGTTGAACCGTATGGAGAAATACGCCAACAATCTGGAGGATTTGGTCAAAGAGAGAACAGAGGCGTGTGAAAATGAGCGCAAAAGAGCTGAAGAATTGCTCTATCGGCTGCTGCCGAACACAGTGGCCGCACAATTGATGAAGGGAAGTGAAGTAAAGGCCGAGTCGTTCAGCAACGTGACCATCTATTTTAGTGATATTTGCGGATTTACCAAAATCTCGGCAGAGAGCACCCCCATGCAAGTTGTTCAGCTGCTGAACGGTCTGTACACTCTATTTGATTCGATTATAGAATCATTTGATGTGTACAAAGTGGAGACAATTGGCGATGCGTACATGGTTGTGTCTGGTTTGCCACAGAGACACGAGAATCACGCCAGAGAAATAGCTAGGATGTCGCTGGCGCTGCTAGAAAATGTAGAGTATTTTAAGATACCGCATTTGCCAGACATTAAATTGGAGCTCAGAATCGGACTGCACACGGGTCCGTGTGTAGCTGGGGTGGTGGGTCTAAAAATGCCCAGGTATTGTCTGTTCGGTGACACTGTCAACACCGCTTCTAGAATGGAATCGAATGGCAAGCCGCTCAGAATTCACACAAGTCCTCAGACCAAGCAGGAACTGGACAAATATGGCACTTTTGATATCAAATTTAGAGGTCCGGTTGAAATGAAAGGCAAAGGGGTTATTGAGACCTTTTGGCTTCTGGGCGAAAATGGAAGGCTAATTGATCTACAATAGAACTAGTAAATCTTATGCAAATCGATTATAGTTTAAAACTCGGTGCCGTGGTTCCAACAGATCAGATACATCTTTTTAAGTGTTCTATTTTGCGTGATTTTTTACTCTTTTTTTTTCGATTTTTATTAATAAAAAAATTTATAAATTTAAGATTTTATTTTAGTGCTGACAATCAAATGGATGTGTATCAAAATTTAGAATAAAAAAAATTTAAATTATCTTATCTGGAAAAACAGAGAAAAAAATAGATAAAATGTAGAAAGACAAAATATGGAATATTTTTAAGCGTAGAAAATCAATAGAATATAGAAAATTGATTGATGTTATTTGATAAGATATTTTTTTTTTGATAAATTTCTTTTAATTATTTTGTTAATTATTTACTAAATTTAATTCATATTCATACAAAATAACTTGAATTTTTTCTATTATTTTTATTTGCTCTATTTTTCTACGTTAATTTTTTAAATTCTAAGTATTTTTTATCTAAAATTAAATTTTTATTTTTTTTTTTTGTAAATCAAATCAATAATCTTTATAAATCTAATTGATTCGTTATTTATTGTCATTTTTTACATGAGAAAAATTATTTTAGGTAAAAAAGGTGCAACAAAGTATATTGCACAATGTTGCAGTATTTTTTCTAATATTTTTTATTAACTTTAATTTAATTTTATTAAAAAATGAAGAATTTTTGTTCAATTTGTCTTTGAAATTCACAATAACATTTTATTTCGTATTTGAATATTTTTAAATAAATTTTTAATTTCAATTATTTTCATTTTACAAATAATAATGATAAATTTTTATAATACCGTAAACTCTTGACCAGTACTCTTGGAACTTTGTCAAAATTTGGGTTTATTCTAAATGGAACTAATACCATCGAAACCATGTTATAAATTTTTTTATTTTTTTTAGAATAAACCTTGACGGCTGATTTTAAACTAAGATTAAGCGCAAACGTTTGCTTTTATTCTTAGAATAATTTCGAATTTATTCTGAACTAAACTTCAAAAGTTGCAGTGTTAAATTCGAAATTAAAAAAAATTTAAAATTTAACTCTATTCTAATTTTTGTATTTTTTCTGGATAAGTGTTATTTCGACAAGTTTATACTTGTTAAGTTGTTTTATTCAAAAATGATCTTAAGTGATGACGAAACTGTACCGAGTTAGCTCAAATTGAAAATCTTGAAATTCGAACGACAAATAACAAAATTGAGTCAGTTCAATATAAAAGAAGCAGAACGAGGATAACTGGAACAAACCGCGCCAAAATTTCCAGAAATAGAGTTGAGACTTTTGAATGGCTTGATCAACAAAGAGGTGAAAAAAAGTGTATTAACAGTCTTGCTTTAAAATCTAAGGCATTGGAGCACTTTTATACTGAGCTGATTCGATTTTGTCTTTATTTTTGTACCAGTCACAGATTTTCCTTGGTAATATGTTATATATCCGCTCTACACTTTGGTTAAAAAGTCCAACACCTCTTGTTTTCTATCTAAATAAAATTGTTTACTGTGATATTTGTCATTCGAATTTCCAGATTTTCAATTTGAGCCAACTCGGGTACAGTTTCGTCATCACTTAAGATCATTTTTGAATAAAAAAAACTTAAAATATTTTAGATTTTATTGCAAAAAAAATTAAAAATTTTTGAAGTTTGCTCTTAAAATAATTCAAAAATTTTTTTAAATTTTGAATTTAACACAACTTTTTAAGTTTATTTCAGAATAAATTCGAAATTATTCTAAGAATAAAAGAAAACTTTTGCGCTTACTCTTAGTTTAAAATCAGCCGTCAAGGTTTATTCTAAAAAAAATAGAAAAATTTATAACATGGTTTCGATGGTATTAGTTCCATTTAGAATAAACCCAAATTTTGACAAAGTTCCAAGAGTACTGGTCAAGAGTTTACAGTATTATTTATTTTAAAAAAATCACAAAAATATCAATTCTCTATTAAAAACCTTAGTCAATTTCTTATATTCCGGACATGTTTGTCTCTAGTGATTTGCGGTTTTAACATAAAATAATAAGGGAAGAAATTAAATAATAACTTTATTAATAATAACTGACCAGTTCTAGCCCAAACAAATAATAAATAAAAAACAAATAGAAAAAGGAAAATTGAAACCAAAAAAAATTAAAATTTTTCAAATTCGAATGACTAATGCTTTACACAATGTTAAAAAAAATATCCTGAAATTTTTTTGACCCTAAATAACATAGAATAAGTAAAACAATATTAAATTAATAAAAGATCATTCCTATTATTAAGACACTGGCAAAAAGCTAAATATTACCAAGTGAAGCTTCGTGATTCTGACCAACATGAATAGTCTGTCCACTTTCACTGAGAATTTGAAATCATTAATTTAATAAACAACGGTTAGGAACAGATAAAGAATTGGTTGATAAAAAATCATAAACTTTAAACTTTAGAATAGAAAATTTAAAATTTTATTTATTATGTTTAATTGAAATATTCTAATATTGTTTTTTAAATTTTACACTGATTTGCAAAAGAAGTGTATTTTTTCGGACTCATTTTTAATTGATTTTCTGTTTTATTTTGTAATAATCAACGATAAAAAAATTAAGAAAATTAAATTATTTCAATTGTCTAAAATCATTTAAAAAATATTTATTTTTTTTTCAAAAATTTTTTCCATGAAGTTCTTTTAATCGATTAAAAAATTAATTGAATTAAAAATTGCTTTCAATTAATTTGTCAGGACAGATTCACATCAAGATTTAAAGAAAAAAATCTAAGTGTATTTCCATTTAAATTATCATTTTGAAAGAAAATATATGATTTTATAAAAAAAATACATTAATTTTCAAATGCATACAAAAAAAAATTCAGTTTATTTTTTCAATTAATTAATGAATATTTTTAGCTTACTCCGAGTTGAATTCTCTATCAAAAGATAAAAAATGCCTTTGATCAATCTTAAGTCAATTGAAATGTTTTTTTAAATGAATTTTTTTCTTTGCCAAAGTTTTAAAGTTTAAAAAAAATTTGCAGATAAAATATTTAATTTCTTAGCTACCCTAAAATTCTAACTAATTTTCCAATTTCAGTCATAGTAAGCAAATTGTTCCAAAAAATGTTTTTAGCAATTTTTTAAATGAAATGTTTAATCAACAAAAAAAGAAAATTAAAAAAAAAATTCAAACAACATGAACTGAATTTAAAATTTTTTCATGAAATCATTTATCTTGTTAAATTTTATCATAATTCTAAGGTTAAAAAATTATGAGGTTTAAAAAAACGAGATTGCTGATTTTATTCTCTTTTATGTGCATTTTTTTTGCGGCCTTGGTCATAATTTCCACCAATCTACCCAGAACATCTAGCCTGCTTGATTACAACCTTCAATTAAAACAACTTAACAACTATCTACTTCATCCAGCAATTTTCATAGGAGGATCGATGAGCTCAGGTACATCGTTGGTGCGCTCCATTCTAGACGTCCATCCGTCAGTAAAGTGCGGACCAGAAACAAAATTTATAAACATTCTTTTGGACTATTTGAAACGAATTTACACTAAAGATAGAGAATCGTTGATATTTATGAAAGCTGCTGGTATTAAAAACCAAACTTTGGACAAATCAATTGGTCTGGCTGTTTTTTATGTGATGTTAATGAATGTAGAAAGAAATGTGGAGAGACTTTGTAACAAAGAAACTAGCAATAGACGTCATATCGAGTTTTTTAAAAATGTTTTCCCCAACTCCAAGTTTATTTTGGTGATCAGAGATGGCAGGGAAGTGGCCTTTTCATTAATGAAGCGATCTGGCGGCAGAGTAACATTCAAGCGCTATCTTGGTATTTTGAAAGAGTGGAACTATGATAATTTAGATTCGTACAATCAATGTGTAAGAGCAGGTGAAGATTTTTGCATGATTGTGAGGTATGAGAGTTTGGTGACTAGTCCGGAGAAAGAGATTAGAAAAATGATCCACTTTTTGGGTGTTGAATGGAACGAAAGGGTTCTAAATCACGAAAAATATGTCAATAGTGATGTAAAGATGTCCAAAACTGAATGGTCTAGAGCTGGTATCAAACAGAAGATCTATTCAGGCTCTTTAAATAATTGGCTCGGAAAAATACCTGACTATGATGAGAAAATTATAGAAAAAAATATAACTTTATTAAAAATATTAAATTATATTTGATGTTTGTTCATTATAGGATTTTTATAACAGCATTTTTTTTCTATTTTTTATGAAACAACAATAAAATGTAGATTTAGTATTTTTATTATCAAAAGATAATTTTTTTTTAATTTATTTAAATACAAAAAAACTTAAATATTTAAAGAAATATCAAATTTTATGGTGATATTTTTAATATGGCGATTTATCTATATTTTTGATTTCATCACTAAAAAAGACAGAACTTATTTTTCGATTATTTTCCAAACAATTTTTTTTATTTTTAATTTTTAATTGTTTGATAAATTCTCAAATTATTATTCTTAAGTTTGAAATTAAAAATATCCAATTTAATTGTCAAAATTTGAATCGAATTATCCTGAACAAATTGTAATAAAACAACAATACAAAAAAAACATCTTTTACCTAAAAATTTTCATAATGTATTAACATGCCATATTAGAAAAATTAAAAGGCAATTCAATTTATGATCAAATTTTCACGATCATGTTCAAAATTTAAAAAAAATTAAAAGCATTTTTTATTAAAAATTTTAATGTAAAGCCATCTTTAGCCATATCCAAGTATAATGCACAAAATTATAACATTTTTGCAGAGATTCGCAAATAAAAAGAATTAAGTTTTAGATTGAATGTGTACTACGAAAAAATACTTCTGTAATAAAATTTAAAATCATAAATTACTTAAATACACTTATTTAATTAAAATTATTCTATTAATTAATTAAAATTTTTTGTGGATGATTGCTAAAATTTGTACATGAACCTTAGACAAACAAAAAATTGTGCGAAATTTTTTAAATATATAAATCTAAAATCATGAAAAATATTTTTTTGTAAACTGTATCCAAAAGAACATTGAAAAGTTCACGGATTAATTAAATTTAATCATTTTTAGAAAGTATTTAATTAATACAATTAATCTTAAAGGAAATTTTTATTATCTTCATAAAAATAAAGTAGACAGTGTACTTTAATATAAAATTTCAAATAAAAAGAAATAATTTGAATCTTTTAATTTTGATCTATCACATATTTTACCAAATTTTAAAATTTTCTGATTTTTTTTGTTGGGCTCACATGAAAAGATAAAATTATACCATGTATTAAACCAAATCCAAATCGTCTTTGATGCTTTTGTGCTAAATAAAGTTATATACTTAAGTTTTTTTTTTAATTATAGCTAATTTCCATGTATCTAGTCGACCTTAAAAGTTAAAAAAAACTATCATAAGAATTTTTTTTTCATTTTTTTGAGACTAAGTCTCTTTGGTGAGTCAAAAAAAAATGGCATCAATAAATAATAAAAATTTTTATTTATCTAATAGTATCAAATTTAATTTAATTTCAAGCAAGCCGATCTAAATAAAACAAACACCAAATTCAATTTCAGCCATTAACTTGAATCAACTACAAATAAAGTACAAGTACATCACCCTTCTATTCAACCAAAAAAACTATTTTTCAGGATACCATCAGTTGCAAGCCTAATTGTCACAAAAAAACAGAAAACCAAAGTTTACAAAAAAATCATAGGCATTGTGAATTTTGGTACAAAAAACAAAAACAAAATATTAAAAATGCCAAAGCCTAAGTTCTTAAGGACCAAAACATGTCCTGTAAATTTTAGCAGCTGATACATTCTTTTTACCGCCAATATACTGATTCTGCAAAAGTCTGCAATAATTCTGCAAAATTCAGAAAATTGTGAATTTGGGGTATTATATTATTTTTAAAATCCAAATCGACTTTAAGTGGTGGTACAAAGGATGTATCAGCTGCTACAATTTACAGAAAATATTTTGGTCCTTCAGAACTTAAGCTTTGGCATTTTCAATATTTTGTTTTTGTTTTTTGTACCAAAATTCACAATGCCAAAATCAAATAATAATTAAATTTCATTTTCTTTAGCAATATTATATTACTAATATATTTGAATATTAAATTAGATTATGAATAACAACTTTAAAAAATGATAAAAATTTAATATCATTTATTTTATATATTTATTTGATAGCACATTTTGCAAATAATTTTAATATTATATAAATAAATTATAAAATTTATCTTATCGTTTTCTTTTGAATGGTACTCAAAATGCTAACTCAAAAATTAGAGCCATATGTGTTTAATCCTATTGAAACTATGTTTTTATCTAGAATTTTACTTAAATGCTGCTTTTAATCAGAAAATAATCTTATAATAAATAAAATCCTAATTTCCTATTTCCTCTTTAGCTTTGAAAGAATTTAAATAATAAAAAATTGCAAAAATATTTCAAAATTATAAGTTTTCAAATTTTTTATGTAGAAATAGAAAAATTATTTAAATTTCGATTTGTTCTATAATTCCTGCCAGCTCAAAAGCTAATTTTTTTGAAGTTTTGATGGGATTAAATTTATTTAGACTCAATTCCATTTTTTGAGTATTGAAAAAATAGTTATTCCATTAAAAAAAAATATCATTATTTTAAAATTTTAAATGACAAAACAAAATGAAAAACCTTTAAAAACTCTCATAAAACAAAAGTAAAGGCTCTGCGACAGTAGATCCTGATTTTAATAACAATTTTCGTATTTTCCCCCTAAAATCGAATTAAGATTCTTTTATTTGATTTTTGTTTTTGAAAAATATTATAGATGAACTAATCTCTTTATTTGCAAAAAAGTAATGATAAAAATTATCCAGAAAAAAATGATTTTTTTTTTAAAATTAAATCTTTAGCCCCACTATAAATTAATATCCGTTGCATTGATTAATTAATTTTTTATCTTTCTATGAAGAGAAAGTATTTATAGTTGAATCTGGTTCAGTATTATTATCTTGCACTCACAGAAAGGTTACCAATTCTAAATACCATGACAGACAGCTTTTCTTTATGTCAAATAAGCTAATTAATTAATCATGAAACCAAATAGGTCCCATTTTGTGACAAAATATTCATTCGTTATAAAAAGCTAGAAATAAATTATATTTTACATTTTTTATCTCTAATGATGCAGATAAAAGAAAATTTAAAAGTTAATTTCAATTTATTATAATAAGAAAAAATATTCAATAAACTTCAATTAAAATTCAACAAAAAAACAACTCTTAATGAAATTTTTAATTAAATTTTATTTTTTTTACAACAACCATCAGGGTAAATATAAATTGTTTTATTTATTTTCTTTACCTTTTGTTCCAGTATTTACAAAAGTCAGTTTCTAAATTAAACTTATTATTCAAAAAATATTGTCCGTAATTTTCTCATATAATAATTTATGCATTGTCCCTCAATAGATTTTTGTATTAATGTTTAATGAGAAATAAATAAAAATTGAGTTGAACATGATTTGAGGCTCTCAAAAAGTAAGTTTACCTTCAAATTAGGCCATTGAGAAGATTATATCTTACAATTTAGATCAAAAAGATCAAATTTTCATAAAATTCAAGTTTGTTTCCGACTTGATTAATAACTATAATAAAAAAAAATTGAAATTTGAGCTTTTTAAAAAATGTTAAAAATACTTTATTTGATAAAGTGCATTTTTATTCATTAGCAATTAAATTTCTTGTTCAGGTTTAATTTGATTTAAAATTATTTTTTTTCTTTATTACTAATAATGGATTTGAATTATACAAGTTTTAGATTTGAATTACATGATTAAATTGTGACATTTTGTTAAGCAAGTTTTTAAAAAATGAATTTTTTTTGTTACTTTGGTAATCAAGAATTTTTTTTAATTTTTAAGATTAGACAAAATTTATCTTGTCTCCTTACTTTGACATATTTCTTCTAATTTTTGCGTTCTCAAACTTAATTATGTTATTTCAAAAATGTCAAGTTAGCATCTAATTACGAAATTAATAATAAAATTTAGAAAAGAAAATTTTTTATTTAAAAATGCTAAATTTTACGAAATCGATGCTTTATATTTCATGTTTTGACAGAATTTTTATTATAAAAAATGAAATTTTTAGTAAGGAATTCGAATTTTTCAATATTTTCTAATAGGTGTCGAATGGGTTTATAACAAAGACTAGCATTATAATTAGTTAAGTCTAGCTGATATTGTTTAGAGACCAATTTAAACAATTTCACGCTTTTATTGTTCTATTGTATGCTTTTTAATTGCACCTAGTACCATTTAAATGAATAAATGAATACCAAAGTTTGTGAAAATAAATTTAGCCTTTCATAAATTTTATTTATTCTTGTTTAATAATTAAAAGTTTTGATTGTTTCTAAAAAAATTTTGTTCATTTTAAAAGGTTTTTTTTTATCAATATTAATTTAGTTGTTTTTGTATTTAAGATTTTTAAATTAGAAAAAAAACAAAATTTGGATTTAAAAAATTTTTTTATTGTTCAAGATTTAAAAAAATATCAATTATTTAATAGATAATAGCTTTTCTAACTGATAATTATGTTATGTAATTCTATTTTTATCTTCAAATCTAAGCGTACACTCTGGCCCCCGCTTTAGAAAGTAATTGAAAAAATTTTTCATATAGTTTCATTAGGGGTTCTTTAAAACTCATTCAATCTTTTTAGTCGGCTTTTAAATTTTTAATTAAGTACTAAAAGCGGTATTTTAAGTCTCTTTTATTTAATTCTTTCAAAACAGATTTTTAAATTCAATAGAAAAATAGCTCTTTTTTTCAATTTTAGATTCGATTGTTTGTAAACTTTGATTTTTATAAGTTGCCGCGGTTTTAATTTTAATGAAACGGTAGTTTTAATTTTTTTAAAATATCTTACGACATTAAATAAAAGTTTTTAAAGATTAACTTTATTTTTTAAAATCTATAAAAGTTTATGATAAATTCAATTATAATTATAGATTTTTATTTCTCTATGAGAATTTAACTAATGGCATTTATTTTTAATTTTTAGAATGGTATTTCAAAGCAAATTTTTAATTTTAAAATTAAGGAATTTCACTCGGTGGTAAATTATTTTGTCATTGTGAAAAAATAAATTGATTAAGTAAAGTCTAGTAATTCGAAATATTAATTATATTTAATATTTTTATTTTTTTTATTAATTCTTTATTAATTATATTAAAAGTGGGCTTTCGCCATTAATTAATAAAAAATCTAGTTCATTTAGCATTCTTTCAAATAAAATTCCATTTTCATTTTCTGAAACGCAACCTATCTGTTTAGTCTTAGCATTTAGATCACCTTCAAGGATAAAGCTTTTACAAATAGTTCTTATTTTTCAAAAAGTTGAAAGTTTAGGAAAGTATTAGGTGTGATGTAAAGACTAAAGATATAAAGTTTATCATTATTTGCCTATCACTGATGTTTTTTTTTCTTTTTGGTGTGTCTTTTATGAAAATTATAAAAAGAAGTGGACAAATAACTGACCCTTGAGGAATTTTTGCTTTATTAGGGTATTGATCACTTAAGTGACCATTTACATTTACTCTAAAGAAATAAGCGTAGAAACGATCTTAACCAATTAATGAAATAAGGAGATAGATTAATTCTAATTAGCTTGTAAATAAGTCCATCGTGCCAAACTCTATTTATTTTTTTGTTTTATCTGTGTCAGATAAAAGAATAAAATAAAAATGAAAATTAAAAAAAAATAATAAAAAATTTAAAAAAGTTAAAATAAAATATAAAAAACAATTAAAATTGATAAATTGTAAGAGGTGACGTGTGCAAAATGTTTAAGTATTGAACAGTTTAGGAAAGAAAGAAGAAATAGTAAGATAGCAATTACACACTGGAGTTTGGTATTCGTCATATCTTGATTCAAAACCCGCTTTTTATTCATCAACCAGCGTGATAACTAATGGAACAGAATTCATAATCTGCTACATTTGTTTCGCTCAATTCTAAAGGTCGATTCGAGACAGTTAAGAGTTTAAGTTTATTAAGGGCCTCATGATGCACAATATTGGAAGGATTATCATATTTTAGTTTAAGTATAAAACGAACTGTTGAGTTTTGTAAGACTTGAATTTTTGTAATGTTTGTCTCCGAAAATGAATTCAGACACGGAAAAGAGTACTCAATTATAGGTCCGATTAATGATTTATACAGGTTTCCGAGTGTGCAATAGTGAGACTCCATTTTTTGTCTGACAATATTTTTAATTAAGTTTAACCGTGAACAACAACGCTGTTTTATTTTATCAACCATTGGGGTTAAGGTTAATTATGAATCAAAGTTTAAACCTAAGAACTTGATTTGCTTTTGGCTCTCAATTTTATTTTCATATATTTTTAATTTTAAGTCAACATTTACCTTACTATATTTAGTGAAGATACCCAGTTAAATTTTTTAAAAAATAAATCAAAAATATACGATTATTTATTTAATTAATTATTATTCAAAAATCACTTTTAATAGAAACTTTTTTTAATTTCGGTACAAAAAAATATATTTTAATTATCTATTATTAATACCAAATATATTAAGTGACAAATGCATATATGATACACATTTTTCAGATTCTGACGTTTCCACTACATCCTCATTTGATTCATTTAATTCTTTGACATTTGGATTTGATGATTTTTTGATTTCTCTTCTGGCTTCCGCACACATTTGTCTCAAAGTTGATTTAATCATGGATTGATAGAACTCTTGGCGAAATTTTTTTACAAAATCTTGAAAAATATTTAATATTAATAAAATTTACTATTTTTTCAAATTACCAGCAGCTGCATTTGTTTTTGAGAGAAGTTAGAAAATCGAAGTTTAAAAAATGTAATTTTGGTAAATAATATGTATTCATTGATTTTTCATTAAATCTGACGATGTTCATTGATATTTCATTAATGGAACATTCACATAAGATTGACTGGGTAATAAAGCAAGACTTTTCATCAGATATTTTCATCTTGAAGGGCCATTTTTCTAATTCGTCTAAATATTTGTTTATGTTGTTTTCTAGATTTCCTTTTTTCTTAAAAATGTAGAATGTGATCAAATCGTCGAACTATCAAACGCTTTTATTATTTATTTGTTTTATCTATTTCAGACTAAAAAAAAGAAAAAAAATTATAAAAATAAAAATCAAGACAAAATAAAATAAAATAAAATTAAAATGATTTATTTTTATTTGTTTGTTTTCTGTACCGAGCTAGAGCTCCTTCAGAATAAATTAAACAAAAAAAAAATAAAATAAAAATAAAAAAAAAAAAAAAATAAAATTAAAGTTAATAAAATGGGATAAAATAAAAAAAGAATCAAAATACAGTAAATAAGCTAAATAAATGAAAGTTAATAAGAAATAAATTGGAAAAGATTGCTACATGTGGCACATGTTTACATAGTTCAAGTTTTAGGAAAAAAAGAGGAAATAGTAAGGTAGAAATTACACAACGGAGTTGGATATTCAATATATCTTGATTGGAAACCTTCTTTGTATTCCTTCACCAGTCTTACAACCAATGGAATAGAATGACTCAGTCCTGTCCCAACATATCTCTCACTCAACTCAAAAAGCCGATTCGAGACAATTAATAATTTAAGTTTATTAAAGGCCTCATGATGCAAAATATTGGAAGGAGTATCATATTTTAACTTAAGAATAGATCTGACTGCTGTATTCTGAATTGCTTGTAGTTTTTTGATATTATTTTCTGAAAATGAATTTAAGCAAGGAAAAGAATGGTCTAAAATTGATCCGACTAAAGATTTATAAAGATTTCCTAGTGTGTTTTGTTTAAGACCCCATATTTTGTTTGACAATATCTTAATAATATTTAGCCTTTTATTGCAGCGCTCTTTAATTTCATCTACCAGTATATTAAAGTTTAATTTAGAATCAATTTTAATACCAAGAAACTTGATTTCTTTTTGTCTCTCTATTATGTTTCCATAAATTTTTAAGTTTAGATTATCACTCTCTTTTTTGTACCTAGAAAAGACTACTGAACACGACTTTTCAACTGATATCTTCATTTTCCATTTAATAAGCCATTGTTCTAGTTCGTTGAGGTATTTATTGATCTTATTTTCTAGGTTCCCCTATTTGTTATAATTGAAGAATGTTACTAGATCATCTGCGAAAAGCAGAGAGTATTCATTATTTGTTTTGTTTCTTTTGGGGATGTCATTAATATATATACTAAATAAAAGATGACTAATTACTGAGCCTTGAGGAACACCTGCAGTTATTTGATATTCTTCGCTCAGATGGTTATTCACATTTACCTTAAATGTCCTAGAGTTTAAAAAGGATCTAATCCAGTTAGTCAAGTAATGAGGCGGATTTATTTTAATCATTTTAAAAAGTAAAACTTTATTCCAAACCCTATCAAAGGCTTTACAAATATCAAAAAAAATGCCGCAGACTCTTTTTTTTCTTTAAAATGATTCCACAAATTTTTGAATTAAAAAGAAAAGATTATCTGATGTTCACCGGTGTTTCCTAAAACCAGATTGCTCCTGGATAAGGAGTGAATTTTGTTCCAAAAAATTGTATAATCTTGAATATACTATGAGTTCCAGTAGCTTTCCTAAACAACTCGTTATACTAATTGGTCTATAATTTATAGGATCTTGTAAAGTAGAGGCCTTTTTTTGAATCATAGTAATGTTCGATGTTTTCCACGCTTTCGGGGCTCTTCCTTCTCGAAGAGATAAATTAAAAAGTTCAAAATTAAAAAATGAATTAGATTTAGATTCATATTTATTTATTTGTTTATCTGCGATGAACAATAGCTTCTTTCGATTAAAAAAAAAAACAATCCTGATTTGTTTATCCAAACAACTCTGATTTTACTATTTGTTTATCTGAGTACACGCGCGCATAATTTATCTAAAACCAGGCCAACAACTAATCGGACTAACAACAAGTCAATTCAAAAAGTCTGTTTAACTAATAAAACGGTTCGGCTATTCTGTCCGTCTCGTACACAACAACACATTCTTTGTTTCTATTCAACAAACTTCTCTCATTTGATAACAACAAAAAATTAACTCATCACTCACTCACTCACACTAACATATGCATAGACCCATTGCTCTAGATCTAACAAGCGACAATAAAATTATAATTTTTCTCTCTTATATTTTTTGTTGTTTTATTTGCTTTAATAATTAAATAAAAATTAATTTTTTTTTTTATTAAATTATTTGTTTGTAATAGAAAAAAAATAGAATAAAAAGAGATAGAGAGAAAAAAATTTAAATTTGAGATGAACGATGCTAACTTAGGCAATGAAAAAAAGTTCGAAAAAGTGTTCGAGTCGTTTGTGCGCTCGGGCTCATCGCGCCAAATCAAAAAAACATTCGACACCTTGCTCGACCATCTTGACATACACAGCCGTCAAGTCTACCTGCACGGCCACCAACTATCCAAACGAGTGTGCTCCAGCCGACTCATCTACAAAATAATAAAATCGCGCACCGACTACTGGAAGTCCAACGAGCTGTGGAAAAAGTACGACAAAAAAGCGTCCGGGCCGGAGTACGCAAACAAGTCGCAGGGCTCGGAACGGCCGCTGCGCGTGCTCATAATCGGTAGCGGGCCGGTCGGTCTGCGCCTCAGCATCGAGTGCGCCCTGCTCGGCTTCCAGTGCACAGTGGTGGAGAAGCGTGACCGGTTCTCGCGCAACAACGTCCTTCACCTCTGGCCCTACACCATCCACGACCTCAAATCGCTCGGCGCCAAGCTCTTCTACGGCAAATTCTGCGCCGGCTCCATCGACCACATCAGCATTCGCAAGCTGCAGTGCGTGCTGCTCAAAGTGGCGCTGCTGCTCGGCGTCCAGGTCCACTTTAACACGTCGTTCGAGCGGCTGGTCGAGCCCGAGAACGGCGGCGGCGACGGCGGCTGGCGCATCAAGTGCATACCCGAGAGTCACGTGGTCGCCGCCGAAGCGTTCGACGCGGTGATCGGCGCGGACGGCCGACGCAACTCGTTGCCCGGCTTCATGCGCAAGGAGTTTCGCGGCCGTCTCGCCATCGGCATCACTGTCAACTTTGTCAACAACAACACGCTCGACGAACAGAACGTGGAGGAGCGGAGCGGCGTCGCGTTCATCTTTGATCAAAAGTTTTTTCTCGACTTGAAGCGCGAGACCGGCATCGACCTCGAAAATATCGTCTACTACAAAGACGACACACATTACTTTGTGATGACGGCCAAGAGACAATCGCTGCTGGAAAAACAAGTGATCAAAGAGGACTATTCGGACGCTGTTCAACTCTTGTCCAAAGACAACGTTAATTTTGAGAATTTGTGCGCGTTCGCCAAAGAGGCGGCGTATCATTCGACTAGCAAAAAGTTGACCACTCTTCACTTTGCCAAAAATCACTACGGTCAGCCGGACGTGGCCATGTTCGACTTTACTAGTTTGTTTCACTCGGAGAACGCGTCGCGGATCGTCGTCCGCAACGGACACTCGCTGCTCATGTCGCTGGTGGGCGATAGTTTGCTAGAGCCGTTCTGGCCGCTGGGCACGGGCATTGCGCGCGGGTTCCTGGCCGCGCTGGACACTGCGTGGCAGCTGAGGGGCTATGCGGACGGCCGGCCGCCTCTGCAGTTGTTGGCCGAGCGCGAGAGTGTGTATCAGCTGTTGTCGCAGACCACGCACGACAACATTGGAAAGAGTTATCACGAGTTCACCATTGATCCCAGCACCAGGTACTGTAGCTTGAGTTCGGTGAAGAGGGGTGGACAGTTGAGTGAAGAGCAAGTGGCTGTGTTGTATGATGACGGCAGCGAGCCTATTTACTCGCCCAAGGCTGGCGAGCACTCGATTTTGGTGATGAATTGTGGGAAGGTGGCGCCGAAGAGGGCGCGAATTCACAATAGTGCCACTACTCTGCTGCATTGGGCGCAGATGGTCGTGCAGCCGTTTAGTATGAGGATTGAGGGCTTTTATTCGGATGCGTGGAAAGATGGATCCGTTCTTTTGGCTATTGTTAGCAGATACAAGGCTGATTATGTGTAAGTTTTGTTGTTTTTTTTTTTTGAGATTTTTTTGTTTTTTTTTTCTTGCTGTGATAGATTTTTTTTAAAGTTGAATTTTTAAAATTTGATTGATTTTTTTTTAATCAAAAAAAATTAAAAATGGGTTTTTTTTTTGGCAAGATTGTGTAGAAAAAAATTTTTTTTTCGAAAAATAATTCTTTTTGCTTTTTTGAGAAAATTAATATTGGATGATTTTTTTGTTTTCTGAAAAAAAATTTAAAATGAATTTATTTTAGACAATTTATTTTATGCAGAATAATTTTTTTTTTATCGAAAATTTTTTTTTTGATATTTGGAAAGAAGGAAAGCATTTAAATTTGAATTTTTTTTATGTTGCCTGAAAAAAAATTGAAAATGGGTTTTTTTTATGCAAGATTGTATAGAAAAAAATTTTTATTTCGAAAAATTTTTTTTTTTGGTTTTTTGAAAAATGGTAAAAATGATATTTAATTTTTATTTTAAATTTTTGTCTTTTTTTTGTTAATTTCAAGAATAATCAACAGGCTAGTCTACGTATCTTTTAGATTTTATCTATACAAAAGTATTTGCTTAAAATTTTTAAATTACTATACAATTAAAGAGTAATTTTTTTTCTAAATTTTTTGAATAACTCTCAAATATAATATTTTATTTTTGAAATATTTTTACCTTTTTTCTTCACTGACCAAGATTTAAAAAAAAATAAAATTTCAAAATGTCTAATTAAATTGATGAATTTTTTTAGTTATCTGAAAAGAAATTAAAAATGGATTTTGAAGCCAAGATTGTGACCAAAAAAATTTTTTTTTCCATATGATTTTTTGTTGTAGAATTTTGAAAAAATTAATATTGATATTTAATTCTGATATTAATTTTTGTGTCTTTTCTATTTTTTCAATTTCAAGAATAAATCAACAGGCTAGTTTCACTATCTTTAGGGCTGATTAACACTTCATTTATTTAAATTCTTTATAAAAGTTTTTATTTTTAAATTTTAAATCATTATACTAAATTAAAAAAAAATTGAAAAAAAATTATTTTAATAAATTTAACGGCAAATTATTTAAGTTAAATAATTCAAATTTTCGCAAAAATTAAAATTTATTTAATTTTAATTTTTTGTGAATTAAAAAAACAGAATTTGATCGATTTTTCGATAAAAATTGGCGTAAACTAAGACTAATTTTTGTAAAAAAATAATACTAAAAAAAATATGGATTTTTGATTATACAGTGCTGCTTTGGTACGATGAATTCACAATATTTTACGTAAAATTACGTTAATTCACCAAATTTGACGATAAATTACTTGAAAATTCATAATTCTAGAAAACGCCATTTGACGTAAAATTTCCAAAATTATCGTTTTTTTACGTAATTTTTAGTCAAATTTGGTCAAACACAAAATTGTGAAAATTTTTGGAAAAAATCGAAAATTCCGTAAAAAAAAATTTTTTTTTTATTTTTTTTCATTGAAAGTTTTTAAAATCGAATTTTTATTTTGACCAAAATTTACGTAAAATATTGTTATTTTCGGTTAAAAAAAGTCAAATAAAGTCAAAAATGGAAATTTAATTTACAACTTAGTAATTTTAACTAATAAAAAAACGCATATACACAATTAAATTAAAAAACCATATCAAAAAATGAAATTAAAGATCTGACCTATCTCCGTTTCTCTCGACTACAACCTTTTTTACCTTTAAAACATTTTTTAACATTACCTTAAAAATGAAGTGAATGATTTTATGTTACCTTTTTTAAATGATCAATATAATTTTTACATTTAAGTGGGGTCAGAGTTTTGTGAAAATCCTGTATGACTTTAAATAGATCCGAGTCACTTAAAATATTCTTTTGTCTTACAAGCACCTTTAATTCATTCCATAAAAATTCAATCGGATTTAGGTCTACAGATTTTGGTGGAGATTTTATCTAAAAATGAATTCTTCACTTTATTTTCCAAAATGTAGCCGAACTTAAACCATTTGTTCCAGTTGGTGTAACTTTCGAAAAAACTTGGCAACGAGCTGAGAACAGCTTGAAGGGAAATAAAACTTAAAGGTTAATGGGACTTAAACCCAAAAATTGGCTCAAGACTTTTGTTTTTATATTAGTTAAAATTACTAAGTTGTAAATTAAATTTCCATTTTTGACTTTATTTGACTTTTTTTAACCGAAAATAACAATATTTTACGTAAATTTTGGTCAAAAAAAAAATTCGATTTTAAAAACTTTCAATGAAAAAAAAATTTTTGATCAAATTTCAAGCGCTCAATCTTGCTCAAAATTTCTAGATGTGCAATTAAATTTCCTCGAAGATTTTTAATTTTTTTAACATTTCAAAGCTTTATTTGTAAACTTTTTAAAAAGGATTGTTATTTCTAAAAATGCAATGAAATTTAATTGCGCATTTAAAAATGTTTGAGCAAGATTGAGCTCTTGAAATTTGATCAAAAATTTTACTTTGCTGATTTTTTCCAAAAATTTTGGAAATTTTGTGTCTGACCAAATTTGACTAAAAATTACGTAAAAAAACGTTAATTTTCGAAATTTTACGTCAAATGACGTTTTCTAGAATTTGTCATTTCACGTAATTTATAGTCAAATTTGGTGAATTAACGTAATTTTGCGTAAAATATTGTGAATTCATCGTACCATAGCAGCACTGTAATATTAAGTTTTATGTCATTACTTTTTAATTTTCTTTCATATCATATTCCAACTTATTATATGAATTTTTAGATGACTCAAAGCAATTTGAAGCGATAAATAATTTTCAAAAAATTTTGACGATTGAAAAATGTAAGAGATGTATAAATCATGAAAAAAAAGCTATGGCAAATTTACCTGATTTTATGATAAAATATATAGTTAAGATTGCTAATTTTGTAATTTAAGGAAATGGAGATTAGTAAATCTTTTTTTAATTAATTTTTTTGTGATTTTCTCTAAAAATTGATCTTAAATTTTGGGGCTGTGAAGTTCATCTTAATTCGATCGTTTCAATTCAGAAAAACTTAAATAACTATTTTACTAAAAGAGATAATTTAATTATATAAAATGCTTAATTATAAGCAAATTTGCTGCAGTAAAATAAGCCTGCAAAAACTCTGCAATTTACTTGCACACTTGATTAGAATACTTTTTAATGGCGTGCAAAATGCAGAAAATTGCAGAGTATTTTGCAGGCTTATTTTACTGCATCAAGCAAATTTGCTTATAATTAAGCATTTTATAGAATTAAATTATCTCTTTTAGTAAAAAAGTTATTTAAGTTTTTCTGAATTGAAACGATCGAATTGAAATGAACTTCACAGCCCCTTAAATTTTTTTTCATCACCAAATCTGGCGTAATTTTTTAAACAAATAAAATAAAATAAATTAAGTAGATTTCGGTCAAAAAAGTATAGTTGTTTAAAAGTCCCAAAAAAAAGTCCAAAGCAAGACTTAAGAATTTTTTTTAAAAAAAAGTCTTTGGTCGGACTTTTGAAAAAAAAAAAAAAGTTTTGACTTGGACTTGACTTGAGACTTGTGACTTTTAAACCACTCTGCAAAAAGTCAATCAAATTTTTCTTCGATTATAAAACTTAACTTCGAAAAGTAAAAAATTAAAATTTGTTTGACTTTAATTTTGCCTTCTAAATGGAACAGCAAAAAAAAAACAACTGACCATCAAAATTTTAATGTGAACATTTATTGATTGTTTTTTTTTTTAAATTGATTAAAGCAAGCAACCTGATTTAAAATTTGGAATATTTTTTTCAGAGTTGTTTGACTTGATTTAATTTTTTCTTTTTTTTTCAAGTCAAGTCAATGACTTAAATTTTTTTTTTTCAAGTCAAGTCAATGACTTAAATTTTTTTTTTTCAAGTCAAGTCAATGACTTAAATTTTTTTTTTTTCAAGTCAAGTCAATGACTTAAATTTTTTTTTTTTCAAGTCAAGTCAATGACTTAAATTTTTTTTTTTTCAAGTCAAGTCAATGACTTAAATTTTTTTTTTTCAAGTCAAATCAATGACTTAAATTTTTTTTTTTTCAAGTCAAGTCAATGATTTAATAAATCCATATTTGATACCAATAAAGTAGTTGCTTCCAAATTCCTGGCTGTTAATCTTGACCCATATTGTCTGTTAATGTAACCAAATTATGAAAAAATTCTTTCAACTGGTTCAAATGAAGCAGATATTGATAGAAATTTTTGTGCAAGTCATAACTTGGACTTAATAAAAAAAAAATTAAGTTAAGTCATGACTTTGAATTAAATTTTTGTGATTTAGACTTAAAAGTATGACTTAAAGACAAGTCTGATTTATTTAAAAAATCTACTTTTCAGAATAAAAATTTAAATTGACTACTTTATTCAATTTTTTTCCTAATTTAAAAATAAAAAAAAATTAATTTTTAATTTTAATAAAAGTAATTTTTTAATTAATTTACTCTTCAATCAAATAAAAAAGATGGAAAAAATTTCAAAAAAATATTCATTTCTTTTAGAGACTACAAGCTACTTGAGAAACAAAATGATACAAAACAAAATCTACTTACCTTATTTAACATAATCGAACAAAAACTGGGCCTTTTGGTTGAAGACTGGGCAAAAGAGGACTTTTTTAATGAAGACAAACAACCATCAAAATCAAGTGTATTGACCATACTTGACAAACTTTATGAATGCTTTAAAAATGATCCAATTATGGATGATAGGTCAGAGATGGAGACCGAATGTGAAGATTCGAATCGAGTATTGGCGAAAAGACGCCGTCCAATGACCATTTTGGACAATGAGAGCGTTCCAGAAGAGATCAAAGAGCCCATTGGACTCAGAAGACGCGGCAGTTTGGTCAAGTCTGCCGTGTTCCAGAATAGAATTGACTTTTTTAACAATAACGCTTCTCAGAGCGAAATTGAGCGAAAAGCAAGCTTTAATAAACCAAAGGCTGAATTCGAAATGTTCGAGTCGAGGCCCGTTTGCTACAAATGTGGTCTCCGTATTTCCAAAGCGGACACTGTCTCTCTATTCGATGGAATTGTCTTGCATGCCAATTGCTTCCGGTGCCAAGATTGTAATCGACAGCTCAGACCGATTTGTTTCAAACACACAGTCAATCAAAACAATAGATGTAAATTAATTAAAAAAAAAAATTATTTTTTTTTAATATTTTATTTAAAAAGATACATTTTTTTGTAATAACCATGTTCTAAAAGATGCTAGAAAAAATTTGTTTGATGATGACAATTTTGATAAGATTGGACAAGTGCAATCAGTGTCTAGATTTGGTGAATGTGAATCGCCGCGTAAGTTAAAGCATTTTAACATTAAACATTTGAATCCAATTTGCGTCTATTTTATGTTCATTTGTTTATAGAGCTTTTCCATTCCATGCCAAAAATCAAAATTATCTTTTTTGTTTTATTATTCAGCATTATTTTAATAAGCATCGCATTTAATCTAACTAATCAAAGCTTTGAATAATGTTTTTAACAGCCACAGTTCCCCCCTTAAAGCAGATTTTTTTTTCAAATTATTCCAATTCTGAGATCACGTGAACAAATAATAATCTTTTTTATAAAGTTCATTTATTTACTAAAGGAATTTAAATGAAAAAAGTTTGTGCTTCAAATTAGTCAAATAAAACAGAAAAAAATTATTTATTTGCCTTTTGTTATAATAAAAATAAAAACACTTTTTAAATATTTAAAGAGTTCATTGAACATTTTTCATCTAAAATTAAAAGCACGGTCCGAAAAAAATTGATTAATTTTTTTTTAATTTTAGTTTTTAAGAAAAATAATATTTAAAAAATAAAATATAATTTGGACTTGTAATTACTTCAAATTGTGAATTTTTATGCTTTTATTGTTTGAGCATTAATGGCATTGTCAAAAATATTAAGCAGATAACAATTTGAAATATTAAGATAAATTATATGATTATTTTAAAATCGGTTTAGGTTAACTTTTAGGAAAAAATAGAAACATCAGTTTCTAAAAATCTGAGTTGAAAATATTTCACTTAATTTCAAAAGTTTTTACTTCAATTAGTTAAATAGACAAAAATAACTTTCACAAATTTTTCTGCTTTTTGAAATTTTAATTTTGGTCACTTTTTCTAAATATATTTCAGATTTAAGAGAAAAAAATAAAGTTCAAAAAAAATTCTTTCGGATTTTTATTTTTTTATAAATTAAAATTAAAGTTAATAAAAAATATTAGAAAAAATACTGCAACATACTTTGTTACACATTTTTTACCTAAAATAATTTTTT
This sequence comes from Brachionus asplanchnoidis, assembly GCA_025491095.1. Lineage (NCBI taxonomy): Eukaryota > Metazoa > Rotifera > Eurotatoria > Ploima > Brachionidae > Brachionus > Brachionus asplanchnoidis. The sequence goes on from JAILYF010000016.1 coordinate 930,469, forward strand.
ACATGAAAAAAAATGACAAAGCATGTTGAAGTATTTTTTCTAGTATTTTTTAAATTTAATTTTAATTTTTTAAAAATAGAAGAATTTTTGTTCAATTTCACAAAACCAAATTGGCCTTTTTAAAGTAAAATATAATTTTGTAAGCAAAAAACCAAATTCCATGGCTAAACCAAAAAATACTAATCACTAACCGAGACTGTGTACTTCATTTTAAATACTACCTATTTAAAGAATATTTCTTTATTTAATTAAGCTTAAATTTCTCGTATTTGATTTGTTTTGATAGCAAAAGATACTAAAAAATTAAAAAAAATTAAAAATTGAAAATTAAAAAATTTACAACAAATAAAACAGTTATTTTTTGTATTATTTAAACTTTTTTATTGGTTTGACAAAGCCTGGGTGTAAAAAATAAAAAAAAAATTTTTTTTTTATTTTTATTTTTTTTTTCTTTTTTCTTTTTATTTTTTTTTTTTTTTTTTCTTAATTAGTTAATAAAAAATGAAAAAAATGAGCATTAAGAAATTTTAGTTGTCTTTATCTTAAATCAAAAGACAAAAGCAGAAAAAGACAAAAAGTCTTATATTTTTTTTTAATAAGTGTTAATAAAAAATGAGAACGGGTAATTAGACTTATGAAAAAAGGAAAGTATACAATAGGAAATATAAGTTTACAATCAAAAAATTCACTTAAATGTATTAAATATTTTTATTGTTGTATAAATAATATTTTTATTGTAAAATTTTTAAAATATAAGTCGATTCAAGCCAAAAGAGATAATTCACATTTAGTTTAATCATAATTCAAACAATTTGATTTCTTTTTTCCTGGCTTATTACGAGTTGCGAAAAAGCTTTCAGATACAAACCCTTTGAGTCTAAGTTTTAATAATCTGGCTAAAGCTAATAAGTGTTTACAAACATAAAATCTATGGAAATGGACACAACCACAAGCACAATAATGGTGTCTATAGTGTCATAACTCACATAATACTTATTATCATAAATGTAGGTCTTATCATTGTAATGCCTAAACATGTCCATGTTTATTTTATTGGAACGGTATATTTAGTCTTTATCCGGTACTCTGTAATACATAACCTCCTTCTCTTGTCTTGGATGATAATGATGATTTTTCGATTAAATCATTAATAATAACTTTAACGATTGGATGAATTCCAAACACATGCGAATCAGGATGAACCATATCTACATCGGTTATAATATCTTCGCAGTCACTTGAATGTTCATTATTTTGAAAGAGTTTATAGGTGGAACAATTATCGCATCGAAAAACTTTGAATTGTACTGGACATTTCATTTCCACCTTTTCAAGACCATCCATAATAACATGCCCATTACATCTACGAATCTCTTGGTGCATCTTATGTTTGTCTATTTTGGCTATTGCTTTTAAATTACAATTCGTTTTGGTATGTGACGAACGGATACTGTTGTATGGTATTTTAGTGAGAATTGTTTCATCCATTTCTTCTTCATCGTTTGCCTGTAATAAAATATTCCATTCAAGTGATCTAGTAGATGAGCATTGAAATGATACTGTGTCATCTTCGTACTGAGTCGAAGAACCTTCAGCCATTGTTGTTAACTTTTCGAAATTTAAGTATAAATGCTTTTTTGTTGTATTGTTTTAAATTTGTAAGTATTCTTTTAAAACTGTAAGTATAGTTTTAAAACTGCAAGTAAACTCTACTAAAATTGTTGTCAAATTTTAATATTGTTGTATACTCATTTAATATTAAGTAAAGCTGAATTATTTGTTGTAAAATTAACTTTTCATAAGGATAAAAGAAAAATAGCATAAGTGAAAAGGACCATTCCCATAAAAAATGAAAAAAATGAGCATCACATAATTTTGGTTGAACTTTTTTTGGACACATATTTGGTGAAAAAAAAATGTGTTTAATTATTTTAAAAAAAGTGTTAATAAAAAAAAATCTTTTACCTCTAGTGGAAATCCACCGATGAACTGGCGATGCTCCAAGGTTTGAATTGAATTCTTGCCTCCTAGATCGAAATAAGGAAAAGAAAACTTGAATAATATTAACTAAACGAGAGAAAAAAAATTAATTAACTTCATTTACAAAATTTATTTAGAATGGATCTAAACATTTAGTCTTTAATTTTTTAAACCTGTTTATATCATTTTTTGTTTTTTTTTTAACATCGCCTTAAAGTCGTTCATTGAAATAATAATAAAAATAATAATATACTTTTTTTAGACATAATCTTGGTGAAAAAAAAGATTATTTTTCTTTTTTTAAAAAAAAGTGATAATCAGACTTGGGCAAAATTCAGAAAAAAAGTAATTATAAAGTCTTTCCAAAGTCTTGACTTGAAAATCTTTTGACATTTGACTTGACGTTTCACTGAGTTAATTAGATGAGCCATAGTTTTAGTTGCCGTTCCTTTTCAAAAAAATTGGCGATAACCCCTAATATTTGCCGTTCCATCGACAAAAATTGCCGTTCCCATTAAATACTTGCCGTTCCGTCGGCTCAAATAGGTGGCCCGTTGAATAATTAGCCTTTCCATTATAAAAATTGGCGCAAAATTTTTGAAATTGATCGCCAAATTCAAAATTAACTAAAATATGACGGTCCATATATAAAAATAGTCGTTCCAATGAAATAATTGGCGTTCTGTCTGGTGAATATGGTGGCCCAATGTTTTAGTTGCCGTTCTCCCCTAATATTTGACGTTCCATCGAAAAAAATTTGAAGTCAAGTTAAATGACTTGACTTTAAAAAAAAAATTGAAAATTGACTTGACTTTGACTTGATGACTTTTGCCCAAGTATGGTGATAAAAAAAATTAAAAAAATGAGCAATAAGAAATTAAAGTTGAACTTTTTTTAGACACAGTCTTGGTGAAAAAAAAATTTTTTACTTTTTAAAAAAAAAGTGTTAATAAAATTTAAAAAAATAAACAATATGAAATAAAAATTGAACTTTTCTAGACAAAGCCTTGATGTGAACAAAAAAAAACTTCTTAAGGGAAACAAAAATCGCTTAGAGCAAACAAAAAAAATTATTAAATTAAAAAAAAATTTTTTAATTAAGACAAACCAGGCGTCGCCTTAGACACAAGCGACTATTTCAACGAGCTGCAACGGGACAAATTCGAAAAGCGCTGCAACTTCTACTTGTCCTCCTATCAAACAAAGCGCCCAGCCACATCAGACTCATCATCAAACTACACGACGCCGAACACGTCCTTCACGGGCGCCCTCGACGACGCCGAGACCCCACCATACAAGCTGAGAGAACGAGCCGAATTCGAGAGCATACTCGAATTCGAAGAATGCAACAACTCAAAAGAAGAAGAAGAAGAACCAGAGGAAAAGGCCAACTTGGACGACAACATCTTCACAGACTCCGAAGATCAAAGCCAAAGCGACAACGACGACGATCACCACCAACACTTCTACAGCATAGACACCAAATACATCACATTGCGAAACACCGCTCAACAATCCATCACACCAAGCACCTCCAAGTCAAAATCCCAGTCGCCATACTCGTCCACCTCTGAGCTTAACAACAAAATCATCGAAAACCAGCTGAACGAACAAGTGGACGTCTATTTGATGAGAAAGCGAGCACAAGAAAAGGCCAAGCTCAAGTCAGACGAAGAGCTGGGCTTGAACTCGACCATAGTGATCAAGAGAGTGGCTTCTAGCGGCGACGAGTACGAGGACGTGTTCAACTCGCCGCCGGAAATAAAGCGCCAGTCGTTTGACTTCAACTCTGCTGCTCCGTTGGCCAAGAGCGAAACACTCGACGACGACGACCATGACCCGGAGCCCAAGCGAACCTTGGTCAAAGCCGACCTAAAGCTGAGCCTGGGCTCCGAGTCGTCGTCGTCAAATGACGAGTTCAGCTCTTCGTCTCTGGTCGAGTCGTTTAACGCGCTGAATGTGGACAACAGTCCGCGCCTCAAACGCTCGGCCATCAACAGAAAGAGAGTGATGAATGAGGAAAAGAAAATTGTGAAACAAAATCAGGACAGGTTAAGGCGCATGTCTCAGCAGCTGCAGAGAAAGCTGGACGAGCTGAGACACAAGAAAGATGAGTTGAGCGAGAATGTGAGTGGTTTGGAGAAGAGGATCAATGGGCTTGATGTGCACAGTCTTTGCTTTGAGAGTGTGAAGAAGACGCTGGAGGCCAAGCTGCTCAATTGTATTCACTGCAAGAACATGTTGTTGAGGATTGAGAACGAGCTGATTATTCAGAGTGAAGCGTTGGCCATTGAGGACCGGTTGTCCGAGTGTCAGCTCAAGTTGAAGGAGACGATTGATTTGCCTGAGGAGCAGAAGAGTGGGCAGATTAGGGAGAAGGAAAAGTGGCTGATGGAAAGACTGGTTGATTTTATTGAGGAAAAAGACCGGCTGGTTGATCAGTTGGAAAAGTTGAAAATGATGGAGAGTGAGGAGGATAAGTTTGTGATGGACATTTTGAGCAAAGAGACTAGTCAAGATTTTATCAGATCGTCTAATGATCTTTTTCAGCAGTTCAAGTCTTTTAATGATATTATTTAGCTGTCTAAATTTTTTATAATTTTTTTTTTTTTTTTGCACTACCATGTTTTTTCAAATTTTTCCCTTTTTTTTTTCTAAGTTTTTTTTTTGATCACTTAAATAACCAAGTTTTATGATATATATATATTTTTTTTTTATTAATTGAGTTTTAAATAAAATTTTATTCAATTTAATTGTAACAGTCTCGCCAGAAGTAGTGTTGGTAACCGTACAAACGGCCATTGAAGCGGCCAAAAATGTTTTGAAACCGCGAACAAGACCGCCTAGACGGACGGCCACTTTGGCGGCCAAAAATTTGGACCGCTGAGCTGGCCGGCCAAATCAAAGACGGATGACGAAATTTGCAATCAAACTTTATCAGCAAAAAAAAATTTGCAAAAATTTTATTTTAATTGAAAATGCCGATTAAAAAAAAAAAAATTTCTTGAAAAAGCTAAATTTTTGAATTCCTTTTTCTAGATTAGAGTTTAGAGATTTGTATGTAATTTTTGAAAATTTTTCGTTTCTTTAAATTATAAACTTAAAAGAACATCAAAAACTTTTTCCCTGAAATTTTTTGCCGCTGATATTGTCTGACCGCCAAAGTGGCCGCCCGTCTTTGTTTTGGCCGGCCAACTCAGCGGTCAAAATTTTTGGCCGCCGGCCTGGCCGCCAAAGTGGCCATCCGTTTCAAGTTTGGCCGTACATTTGGCCGTCTGTCTTTAATTTGGCCGGCAATTTCGCGGTCCAAATTTTTGGCCGCCGGCTTGGCCGCCGCCCAACACTAGCCAGAAGCAACACAAAAAAAAAAGAGAATAATTTTTTTTTATTAAATCAAAACTTAATGAAACGGGTATATTTTTGTCAGTAGATAATTATTTTTTTTAGTAGATATTTTTTTTTTAATAAAAATTAGATAAAATCAATAAGAAGTAGATAATAGTTTTTAATAGAAGATGTTTATTTTTTCAAGCATAGATAATTAAAAATAAAACATAAGAAAAACAGTAAAAAAAATAACCTTGAAAAAAACAGACAAAGTAATTGACACTTAATTTCTTAGCCTTTTTGACGGCTGCTCACTTTCATTATTAGATTTTTTTGGTCTTCCACGTTTACGTTTCTCAGAAATTTGAATATTGTTTTCGACTAGATCTTGGACTGCTGAATTTGAAGCCAAAACAAGTTGATTTTGATGAGAGACATTAACGATTGAATAGTTTACACTTAGAACCGTACTTGAAACCTCTTGTTGAACTTCGTGTTGATTTAGATTGTCTAACTGCCTGTTAATCGGCGCAATCGAATTTCTTTCTAAAGCTGATCTGGCTTTTTTTTTTCGACCTCGTTTTGCATTGCCTTCGATCGCTTAGTCCAAACCCGGGAATTTGTTTAAATTCAAAAAGTGTGAAGTTCCGATTGTGTGCTTGCATTTGAAGTTTTTTTGCCAATAATGGCATGAACAAGTACTCGATTCCCAATTTTTCTAATCGATTTTAACAGCAATAAATTTCATACTCCATTCCAACAACTCATCAAGATCATGCCAACCATCTTCTTTTATCAAAAACTCTTTGCACTGTGCCTTTGTAATATCGGACGTCGATTCAGAAGTTGTACACATGTAGAACTGAGTGCCTTCGTGCAAATATTTGACTATTCGTTTTCTCATTTTGACCCAATTGTAACCGAATATCCATTCTCTAGTTGAAATGATCGGCTTTAACTCAAATTTTTTTGTCGGCGTCTCGGTCAAGAGACCATTTCTGCAACATGTCTTTCAAAACTTTCATAAAATCGTAAAGACTCAACCTGTCTCGATCAGTACCCTCGTCTTTGATCACCTTGTTTGTAGACTCTAACCCATTATTGGTACTCGGACAACCTTGCGCGTAAGTCTCGTACCAGCCAAAAGTGATCTCGCTCATCCATTGTGCCCTGAAGTAGTCAGAAAACTTAGTAATGTTTTCATCGTTCCTTCTGGACCAATTTTGCTCAAAAAGATCGAAGGCAGTGTTGAAAAGCCTATGTTGAACAACGCCTTGAATAGACTAGAAATCGGCCTTTATTCTAACCTTTGTATCTTTGTCGACCCCTTTGAGATTTTCGTCGATTTTCCTTCAACATGAGCCCAGTATACAATTCGTTTTTCTAGACGAAAGACTGATTGAAATCCGTTCGTTATTGCGCCTGCTGCATCCACTAATAAAATACATGGATCTAATTCATGACCATAGAGTTCGAACGATAAATGCTTGCACGTTTTGAACATATACGCGAATTCCGATTCTGTTTCGAATCGAGACAATAAAACGCCGAATGGATGAAATGTGTTGTCACTGTCATTTGTACCACACAATAATACTGGAAAATTAAACCAGAGTAGTTTGTAAGTGGCGTCTGTTGCGATATGCTTGCACTTTGTCGTAAAAGAAATTAAGCGTTTTGTTGTTAAAAATATCTTGAAACTCAGCTCGTCAGGTGTAACTTTGAAGTCGCAAACAGCAAAAACTCCGTCAAAATCGTCTGGAATGGTACTTTGTGAATCACACCAGTTTTTAAGCATCTCACTTGTCATTGTCGGTTCAACTTGTTTTTTAAGTCTTTGTATGAGGTTTGAAATTTGTGTTTGCGAGATTTCTACATAGCCTTCTAATAAATGAAGACGAAGCCATATTTAAATTGCTTTCGGTTTTTTACTCTCTTTCTGGTACATTTCCAACACCCGATTTTTGCTTTTTTCCCATGCTTCTTTTGAATTAGCGTTGCTGTGCTGGTGGAGACAATCTTCGATACATACTTGAACTTCTAGATTTGTTCGAAGCTTAAGCGAAAACATTTTTTTTGAGCAAGAGCTACACTTGTAAAATTGCTTTTCGCCAAGTTTTGTAACTCTTTTTTCCTTTTTTGACCACTTATTTCTGTCTATCTGGCCTTGCTCAAGAGACTCTACAAATTCGGCAATGTGAGCATAAGTTGCGTATTCGTCGTAAATAGTGTTATTTCCGCGCTTACTTTGAATTTCTTCTATGTCTTCAACATCATTATCAGTATTATCAAGTTGATTTTCCTGATTATTGACTGATAAGAGTACAGAAGTTGAGGAGCTTCAGACATTTTTTAGTTAAGGCAAGTTTTTGTTTATTTTTTTTTTTCGAAGTTCAATTCAATAGATAGTATATCAAATATTTTTAGCTTAATAAATTACGCAATTAAGAAAATTTTAATTACTGGTAATTTTTTGAAGTGTAGGTGTCAAAAAACAAAAAATTAGCACTTTTATGATAAATATCTACTTCAGAAAACAATTATATTCATTTGAATAAAAATACCTATTGAATACTATTTTTATCTTATTACAAAAATTATTTTTTTACTATTTATTTTATCTAAGGTGCCCCAAATGATAAACCGTAGTTAGTCAAAAAGCTTTAAATACTAAAAAAAAAAACCCATTAAAGGGTTTTTCATGATGAAAAATTTGAATTTTTCAAAAAAAAAAAGAATGGGTAAGCTTATATTTTTGAGCTGGAGGGGGTCCTTTTTTTCAAGGATTTTCGCCAGTTTTTCGGATCGAAATGTACCATAATTTTTATTTTTTTGATTTTTCTGAAATTTTACATCAAATTACACCAGAAAAATATTTTTCTTTAATAGAAATCAGTTTTTTGAGTAATTGATTGATGAAAAAAGAAAAAAATATCGAAATTTTGCAATTTTGGTCTTTAAAATCTATTCCGACTAGGCGACACTTATGTTAAGCCGAAATTTTTTTAAATTTTATTCTTTGACCAATATTTTTTTTTTATTTGTTTAAAATTTCAGTTATAAAACGCGCTAAACAAAACCATATTTTTAACGTTTAAAATTTATATTAAGTATTTTTGACATTTTTCATAGAAAATAATTAAAATATATCAAAACTATGTTTCTTTATTTAATTTTGTATTAAAATCTTTATTTTTTTTATGGGTTTGAGGGCAACTACTAGATTTAGCTCCGAATAATTTCTTTTTAACTTTTTGATAACTTGAGTCATTATTATACATATCTAATGCCACCCAAAATCTATTCCAAAGTTTTAGATTTAACTTTTTATCGTTAAAAAGTCTTAATCCATCTTTAATAAGATCTAAAATCTTACTAAAATCTTGATCATTGTTTTTTCTAACATATGATTTTAAGTAACACCATAGGCCTTCAATTGGGTTCAACTCACAGTGGTATTTCGGACAAAATAACACTTTAAAACATAATCGGTAGCCAGTTTTTGAAGATGTGTATTCTCGTTATTAAAAGCTTGATTATTCTTTTATAGGAACCACGCTTGTCTCTTAATACTACAAACAAATCATCCTCATCGATTATTGTCAAAGCCCATTCATGACATCTCTGGATTCCCATTAGTCATAAAATTGCTAATATTTCTCTTGCAAATTCGAAACTAACGTTTAATATTCGTAAAACTAAAAAAAAATCACACTAAATATTCGATTATAAATGGTATGTTCTATTGTGTTTTATAAAAATTTTAAATACAATTTTGAAAATGCATTGAAAATGTGCGATGGTTGAGATATATTTTATTTTATATTTAATATTTGGAGAAATTTTTGCGATGTCTCTCTATTGAAATTAAAAAAAATGTTTCAAATATAGATTAATTAGTTTTAGAAGATTTTTTATGAAATTTTAATTCTAATAAATCATTAATTTATTCAAATTAATCAAAAATTTAGCTCTAATTGTTATTAAAATACTAAGATTAAAATTATACAATATAATTTTTTAGATATTTCTTAAATTTCAAAAAAATGACTAATGGCTATAATTTGAAAAAACTCTATTTTGATCTCTTGATAACATTGCTTTTACAAAATCTCGAGTTCAAATATACAAATGATTTTTAATCCTCTGATTAATTTGACATTGGTTCGATTCGATTCTCAATATTCCTTTAATCGTATTTTACATTTTATGAATCATATTTAATCAATAAAATTTTTAAATTTTAAAATAAATTGTGATTGAAATACATTAAATAAGAAAAAGATAACTTATTCATTAAATTTTTTATAAATTGAACTTTATTCAAAAAATTTTTGCTTCTTTAAAGCATTGAGTATTAAATTAAATCAAACAAACTTAAATTCAAAAAAATAACTTTTAGCAAGTTAAATTATTGCCTTTTTCATAAAACAAATGATCAAAAATTTTCTTTAGAATTATTAAAAACCAAAACCAATTTTTGTCAATTTATGTTTTTCAAATTTTAGACATTTTTCAATTTTTTGAGAATTAAGAAATATCTAAAAATTATATTGTATAATTTTTAATCCGAGTATTAACAATTAGAGCTAAATCTTTAACTAATTTGAATAAATAAATGAGTTATTAGAATTAAAATTTCTAAAAAAATAAAAAATTTCTTAAAAAATCATCTAAAACTAAATAATCTTTGTTTGAAACACTATATTTAATTTCAATAGATTGACAGTGCAAAATTTTCTCCAAATATTTCTAAAATAAAATATATCTAAACCATCACAAATTTTCAATGCATTTTCAAAATTGTATCTAAAATTTTTATAAAACACATTAGAACATACCAAATTGAATTCCAAATGCCTAGGCTTTCAATTAGTATTGAATTTAAGTCCGCTATATTGTTGCAATTTAACTTTTTATATAACCATTGTTAAACGATTTGTAGTACCAATTTCTGAACTTTGCGTCGATGCATTCCTTACTTCAACGTTGGATATACATCCAAAATTTGATTAATTTTTTTTGTATTTAATCATTCCAAAATCGTAAAAATCGTCAGTAACCTCTTGTTGTTGAATACTCATGTATTCAGAAGACTCTTCATTAACAATTGCTTCATTAAAAACTTCATTCCTATTTTTCTCAGTTTTTTTGGCATTTTTCCTACTAGATATTTTTCTTTTACTAACTCTTCCCATTTTTTTTAATAAAAAGGTGGTAGTTTTTCATAAATCTGGATAAAAAAATAAAATTTTTAATCAAAAAAAGGAAAGCTTACTTTTGAAGAGAAAAGTTTGAACTTTCTAATATCAATTTATTTTTTTCATTTAAAAAAGAATCAAGCGAGAAATAGGATTTATAAAAGTGTGTTTTTTCTGTGTTTAATCAAAGTTTGACGTAAAATTATGAGTCAATTAGAAAAACTCAGTTCAAAAGACATTTCAATTTTATAAAATTAATTCAAAAATGATTTTAAAAATAATTTTTGTAAGTTTTTCAAATTATTTTTTGTATATAAATACTTACCAAAAAAAATATAAATATTAGCAAATTTATGTTGTTTTTTGCAAAAAAACTAAAAGTTCTATATAAAAACTAACTAGAAATTTGAATTCAGCATAAAAAATTAATTTATGTTTCAAATTTAAAATAATTCTTAAAATTTATTTGGCTAAACTACGGTTTATCATTTGGGGCAACTTACTTTTTTAAATAAAATTATCTACTATAAAAAACATTTATCTACTAACGAAAAACTATGCCACATATGAATTTATGAAACTTGTTAAAAAGAAAACCTTTAAAATACCCCTGGATTTTCTTTTAAAGAATTCAAGTATGAAAATCCGAAGTCTTTATTGGAAAACCTATCCACTAGTTGCTCTACAGGTGCACCAGGCGATGAATTTATCAAATTTCGCGCCAATTTTTTTGATGGAAAGGCTAATTATTTAACGGCCCGCCTATTTGAGCGGACGGAACGCCAAATATTTAATAATAACGGAAATTTTTGTCGATGGAACGGCAAATATTAGGGGTTATCGCCAATTTTTTTGAAAAGGAACGGCAACTTAAACTATGGGTCAGCGGAACGTCAAGTAAAAAGACTTGACTTTAAAAAAGAACATGGTTCTTTTAAAAATCAAAATTTTTAAATTCTAAATCAAAATTGTCCAAATTTTTAATAAATTTTATGTAGAAAAAATTAATATTGTTTTTGAAACGCACCTCAAACGTTATTGAAATGTGTCCGATTTCATTCATAATCCCATTTTTTAAAAATTTCGTAAAAAAATATGCAAATGTTCTTTCTCCGTAATCATTAAATTTTTCTTTAGTTGGAATTACTAGTTGCTCATCAGTACGCAGTTTGAAAGGGCGAACAAGTTTGTAGTTATAAATTAGCTTTGATTTTAATTCGTCTGGAGCATTAGGGTTTTTCATAATAGCGTAAATAAAATTAGAAAGACGAACAATTAAACGATAGACGAAGCAATTAATGTTTTACTTTAATAAAAGTTAAACCTTAATTATTAAACAATTTTAACAGTGTTAGAATTGTTAAAATCTTGATTGTCATTTATAACAGGACTAATTTTGAATAATTTGCAAAGACACAAATAGTAAGCATCTGAAATCATATGAATCGTTTTCTTAGGTAAGTATGCCAATAAAGTCATACCCAGTCAAAAAAATCTTAAAGATTTTTTAAAGGCTTCCGGACGTTTAATCTTTAGAAATTCTCTAAAGAATAATCTCTTCAAGTTCTTTAAAATTTCCATAAAGAAAATTCTCTACCAGTTCTATAAAATATCATTAAAGAATAATCTCTTCTAGTTCTTTAAAATTTCCTTATAGTTTTTTGATTTTTTATTAAATTTTAAAAATAGATTATTTTTTTAGCTTTTATTGTAAAGATAATAAAAATGACATTATACAAATTTAATACAGATTTTAATTAATTTAATTTTTTTCTTACTTAAATAATAAATATCACAAAATCATAATTAAAAAAGATAACAAAATTTTGGGTTTGTGAAGTTCGCTTCAATTCGATAATTTCAATTCTGTTCTTTGCCAGTATATGCTTTAATACGAGAAAGATTCCAAATGTATGGAAATTTTCAATAGTAACACCTTTGTACATAAAATAAAGGTCCAAAGTATAGTATTAATAATTAACGAGGAATTTCTGTGTTAACCCTTGTAGCTAAAGTCGTTGAAAAATTATTTGAAGTCAAATAAGTGATTAACGTAATTATCCGAATTTAGTGACATGTCACTATTTGAAATAATTGACATGTCAGTAAAAAATGAGCATTGATTTTGAAAAAAGCAGTGTTCAATTTATGTGACATGTCTTAAAAAATGAATAAGCTAACTTTTTTTTTCTAAATACTTCCGGTTTTAAAATTATTAAAAATGGTTTCAGTTTTTATAAAATTATTTTAAAAAATGGAAATTTAATTATGTTTTAAAACAAAATTAAATTTCCATTTTTTAAAATAATTTTATAAAAACTGAAACCATTTTTAATAATTTTTAAGTTTTTTCACATTACTAATGAATTTTTATTATTTTCAAAAACAGTGCTCAATATTGAATAACATGTCACTAAAGTAGAGTACTCTATTTTAACATGACCTGTCACTCGATTCGAATGATTACGTTACTTTGACTCAAATAAAATATTCATCCATGGTCAACATGGCTTAAGGAAGAATTTTTCTTGTGAAACGGCTCTCCATAAAATTATCTCTTAAAAAGTGTGTGATGGACATTTCGAGCAAAGAGACTAGTCAAGATTTTATCAGATCGTCTAATGATCTTTTTCAGCAGTTCAAGTCTTTTAATGATATAATTTAGCTGTCTAAATTTTTTGTAATTATATTTTTTTTGCACTACTTAGTTTTTTCAATTTTTTCCCTTTTTCTTTAAGTTTTTTTTTTTTGATCACTTAAATAACTAAGTTTTATGATATATATATATATTTTTTTTTTTATTAATTGAGTTTTAAATAAAAATTTTATTCAATTTAATTGTAATAGTCTCGCCAGAAGGGCTTATGCTAAAACACGGACCACGTTCGGATGATATTAGGAATTATCCTAAAAATTCCGACCACCGACCATTTTGTAGAGAATTTCATAAACTTTAATGCAAAAGTATTAGTAGGACCATAAGACCTAGTTTTTGACTTGTAAAACTAGTAATAACGAAGAAAATCCTGAGTTGCTGTTAACGGACCATATGTTTTCTGAATGATCTTAAGAACCTATTTTATTTTGCTTTAATTAAGGTTTAATAAAAAATTATTTTTTTTTAATAAGGGGCATTTGACCAGTAAATTTTTAATCAAAAACTAAACAACTAATTATAATTGAAAAAGAAGTTTTAAAATATTAATTTAAAATTAAAAATACAAAATATGATTTAAATCCAAATTGTTATTGTACCATCATCTGATCCACTCACTAAATCACCATTGTTAAGAACTACAAGTGAACTTACAGTGCCTGAGTGACCAGTCAAAGTCATTTTTTCACTTCCATCATATGTATTCCATATTTTAATAGTTTTATCATTAGATCCACTCGCTAGGTCACCATTGTTAAGTACTGCAAGTGAACTTACCAAATCTGAATGGCCAGTTAGATTCATTTTTAAACTTCCATCATTTGTATTCCAGATACTAATTACACCATCATTTGATCCACTCGCTAGGTCACCATTGTTAAGTACTACTAGTGAACGTACAAAACCTGTATGATTAGATAGACTCATTTTTAAACTTCCATCATCTGTGTTCCAAATTTTAATAATTTCATCATCTGATAGACTTAGCAAATCTCCATTGTTAAGTACGGCAAGTGATCTTATCAAATCTGTATAATTATTCAGAGTCATTTTTAAGCTTCCATCATTTGTATTCCAAATATTAATTGTACCATCATCTGATCCACTCGCTAAGTCACCATTATCAAGAACCACAAGTGTATTAATGGTGCCTGAATGATCAGTCAGAGTCATTTTTAAACTTCCATCATTTGTATTCCAAATACTAATTGTACCATCATCTGATCCACTAGCTAAGTTACCATTGTTAAGTTTTGCAAGTGACCTTGAATATGAATGACCAGTTAAAGACATTATTTCACATTCACTGTCCAAATTCCATATTTTGATTGTATTGTTAATACTTGAACCAATTGCCAAATCACCATTACTAAGTACCGCTAGTGAAAGAATTTCCGACGAATAACCAGTCAGTGTAATTCCTACTTTAAAATGAAAGATTATATTAAAAACATAATAATAGTTATAATTAAAAACTGTTTTAAATTTTTTTACATGTAAAATTTGAATCAATTTTGGGCTTTTTAATCAATTTTTTAATCAACAAAACAATATTTGTCTGATTAAAATCAATTGTGGAGCATTCATTTTGAATTGTACAATTTTGTTCTTTTATGACAACCATTTTACAATCTTCTATTTGCAAACATTTTAATGCACATCTTAGTTCATCATTTTTCATACTTTCGATCACATTTTTCCAAAATATTTTTTAAAATATCCTTGTTTTTGCTCACCATTTGATTCGAATATTAAAAAAGAAATTCCAATAAAAATAATGTAATTTTTTTTCATTCTAGAAAGCAAGTTAAAAAATATGAGTTAACACATTTAAATTCTTTTCTGTAGACTGTAATATAATTCTTTAACTAATTCATAATCCATAATTCATAATCCAATTAATATGAAAGTTTTTTTTTATTTTCAATCATTAATTGAGTTTGATACTTTTCTAAATTTGTTCAATTGACCACTGAAAAAAGGATACAAGGTGCTTATTGAGTGGTACACAACTAAGCCAAAAGCTGAAGAAATCAAAATATCGGCACAGATAAAACAAGTAAAATATAAAAAATAATGAATTTATAAAAACTTTTTTTCTTGTAAGAAATTCTTTTCCGAACACAATAATTATCTTCTTATTTTTTTAGTACCGTAAAACCTTGCAAACTACCCCGGGGTTATAGTGTGTAATTTGCTATAGCCCCCCCACCATAATATATGATATAACCCCATGGGTTTAAAAAAAAAAATTCTGTATTACACCGGGGTTGTATTAAAAAATTAATTAAAATTCTTATAATAATACTAACAGATTTTCAGTATTACCCCATGGGATAATTATAATAATTATAATATTGTCTCATGGGATTGCATTATTAAAAATAATACACACCCATGAGCTTAAAATTTTTAGAAATTTGCATCATCATACCCACGCTTTGAACATCAAAATTTAAAGTCAAGTCAAGTTAAATAGAACGTAATTTTTTTATTAATATTTTAATTCTCTTCTAAAATTTTGACTTAAATAAATTTACTTAAAAACTAACATGAAAAGTCCAAAGTAAAAAAATGATTATTCAAAACTCGTTTGATCAAGCAGGAATAACATCCAACATTATCGACCTATTTCATAGACAGCTTAGGCATTTTATTATTAATCAAGAATTTATTGATGATGTAGAGGATGATAATGCGCAAGATTTGAACGCTTTTATTTCAGGGGATGAAGCTAACATTCACGATTTAGATTTAGATGACTTTGACGATGATGAAGATGATGAAGATAATTCAGACACAGAAATGGCTTAGTTTTTGTAAAATATTAAAACATTGTATAGTTATAATTTCTCTTTTTTTAATATTTTTTTTAATTTTTTTATTAATTTTTTTTCAAAAGTACCGAAATTTTCTTTAAAAGCCCAGTCAAAAATTAAACTTATTTCCGTAGTACCCCATCAATTTAAATAAATAATTTCAATATAAGCCCGGGCTTCTAATTTATTTTTTTTTTAAATAATTTTACAGAATAAATTGCTGTTAAATTATAACCCCCCCATTTTCTCGTTTGAACCCCATGGGGTAGTTTGCAAGGTTTTACGGTACTTGAATTTTCTACTTATAATTTGGAAAAATTTAGATTAATAAAATAATCTTTATATCATTAAAAGATTTTTTACTCTTCAATTTTAAGCGACTTACGGTCAGATTAATTTTTTTAAAGAAAAAAGTGCAAATTAGAAATTACAGATTTGAAAAAATCTAATGTTCTTAAGTCAATTCAGAAATAAATTATTGTAGTTATGAAAAATGTAAGATGCGAAACACTTTATGTTCTATAAAAATCGAAAAGCTTTTACACAAGTTATTTTTGAAAATTATTTTTTGTAATTTTTGTAGATTTTGATAATTTTTAAAAACTAAAATTTAATTTTCTTTAGAATATAAAACTTCTCAAAATTTTTTGTAAAATTCTAAAACTTGATCTGCAAATGAAACAAATTGATAATAGCGTGCAATTTGGCGAAAACTAGCATTAATATTTAGAAAATTTCTGGCATCTTGAAGTTGATGATCAATTCAAAATATCATTTCAATTCAAAAAGTTAATCTTTAGATATTAAAATAAATCTTTGATTTAATTCAAATAATTTTAATGTAATATGCTTTACAGCTTAAAATTGAAGAGTAAAAAATCTTTTAATGATATAAAGATTATTTTATTAATCTAAATTTTTCCAAATTATAAGTAGAAAATTCAAGTGCAAATAAATAACACTGAAGAAATAATTCAGGTCCATATAGAATAAAACAAAAGCGAATCGTATTAACTTGATATTCGAAATATGTTAAAATTAAAAGAACCAAATTCTTATTAAAAAAAAATAAAAAAAAACGTAATTAATCTAAATACTTGTTTTTACCGTTTATGTAAAAAAATAGGAAGTAAGAATACCTTATGAACTTTCGTCATCATTTATATCGGAATCTAAGATTATCGTTTCGCTTGGGAATGTAATTATATTTTGATTATGAAAGACTCCAGCATCGATTAAGTTTAACCAATCCAAACCAAGTAGTGTATCGTTTTCTTGATTATTTATCATCCAGAATTCTAAAAAAAAAGTGTCCGCTTATGTTCACCTCTATTTTCTTGGTCATTTTATCGATCTTTAGAACAGAGTTGTCTGCTATTTTTACTTTCTTGTTCGTCGGAATGGTCTCCATTACATGTTTGTCAATCATTTTGTTTGAAATTATCGAGAATGTTGCACCGCAATCGAATACAATTTTCATGGATTTCATTATCAAGTGTATTTTTTTGTGTGAGTATGCGTTCTAGTTATATTTGTGCATTTTCTTGAGAATCATTTGACTTGATCCTCCTCAGTGAATTGTTCCTTATAGCCCAATAATAACCACTAGTTTTACCTTCTTGCTCATTTTTTAGTTTTCTTTCGTCTCTAAGTACTTTTTGCTCTAACCTTTCGGCTGGAGTAAGGTCAAGATTAATGTATGTTTTCCCAAACTTTGGATTATTTCTTAATTCTTTTGCTTGCTTTAGAACTTTGTATTTTGTTTCTTCCGAGTCGACTTTAATAAGAGTTGGAGCTGTTTTAGTATTATTGTCCTTGGATTTGAGACGGACGACTTCCTTGACTTTTTTTTTGTCAATTTTCATTATTGTTAGAATTTCATTTATCTTGTCATTGTCTTGCTTCTTTTTTGTTTTTTCATCAGCACTTGGCAATTCCTCGATTCCAACTAAAATTAGATTTTTTTTCCTTTTTTCTCTTTCACACATTTCATTTGAGAATACAGACATAGCGCTGACAGCTTCAATCTTTTGAAGTATTTTCTCTTCAGTTTCAGGTTTTTTACTATTCTCTTCACTCTTTTTGAATAGATTAGACCAATTCATCTTTGGGGGTTCTTTTTTCTCCATTCGCTCTAGTTTTTGACTCATCATGTGAACCAGTTCAACCAGTTTCTTATTTTCATTTAGGAGCCCTTCAATCAATTGATCTTGTTCATTTTGATGATCTAACATGACAGTAACTAATTGGATAGAATCTCTTTTTTGAACTTTATCTTTGCAGCTAAATTCCTCTTCGCTCTTCCTTTTAGTGTTCTTAGTGATAATGTACTTTTCAGTTGGTATTCCTTTAAGTTCACCAATTTTAGTAGCTATATCCGCTTAGTCCGTTTCCATTTTATCTGATGACATTTTAAGTTTTATGTGAGACTTAAGCAATACTGCGTGCTTATTTTGACGTTTCAAATTATTTCAATGCTTAAAATAAAAAATGAATTAACCCACGACTGGTAAGTTGTTTCCCTTCAACTGCCATATTACACTGATCATCATCGGCTTATTGCACTTATAGGATACAATGTCATCCCTTTTATTGAAAGTCTTCTTTTTGAGTCCAGTGTCTGTGCATCACCTTAACAACATTTAGAGCTTCGTCTAGACGCTCTATTTGCCTGAGCATTAATTCTTCACCAATTCTCTTTGGGACTGCTCTAATTAGTAAACGAACTTTATCAGATTCTTGTGTACGTGATAGCTCATCACAAAGATTCTGAAATCCGATTAAGAATTCGTCACAACCTGAACCATCCAATTTGAGGTTAATCAGTTCAGTAAGTGTCGTCGATTCTACCTGAATCAATTTGTTTGAACTCTTGAAATGCGATTTTATGTCATTCCATTTCAAGTTCTTGTTTTTCATGATCATGTTTTTAATTGTGCTAAGAGCACTCCCTCTTAGAAATGGTATAACAGCCATAAGCAAGTCCGCCTCATTAATACCTAAATTTGCCGCTTGACTCTCTATTACAAAAATCCAAGAATCGACATCATCATTAATATTTCCAATTTAGGGACATTTTTCAACTCTATTTCTCTCTTTTTTACACTTGGTTACCTAAGATTGTCGAAGAAAGCGGGTGTATAATTATTTTGAGTTTAAGTACTACTTTCAGTACTGTTATTGGAGTTACTTCCACCTTTTAGTGGTGAAAGCTTACTCTCATGATTCCCTGTTTGGCAATTTTTTTTCATGCCATCTGTTTGACTGACGCTAAGTTTAAGCTTCTTCAGTTCATTGAGTTCCTCAGCCATGGCTCTGAGTTCTTCTTCTCTTTCTTTGAACTCTTTTTGCTTCATTCTGAGTTCGGATTCAATGTTAATTGCTCTGTTAACATATCTAGTCGTCAAAGGGCATTGTGAATTTTGGTACAAAAAACAAAAACAAAATATTAAAAACCCCAAAAATAAAAGAATAAATTAGCCTAAATTTAGCCCTACTTTAATAAAAAAATACTTAATTAAATTCGGCTAAAATAAAAATAAAAATTATGTGATTCAATTTGTAAAATTATAAAAATTCAACCAAAAAGTGATGTTAAAATTTAAATTTAATTGTTTGAATTTTAAAACAAATTAGAATTAAGTTAAATTAGATAAGAAAATAAACAATATCAAAAAAATGATAAATAAGTATAAATATATTTATTTAATTGTTTATCTGTACCGAGCTAAAACTCCATAAGATTAAAGTATGTTTTTTTTTATTTGGGCGCTAAATAAGAGAAAACTGCTACGCATTAACATGGATAAATTTTAGTTAAATCCATGTATATTAAGTAAAAGCCCGTATAGCCGAATGGTTTGTGTGTTAGTCATGCAAGCAGAGGATCGAGGGTTCGAAACCCGCTGAGGGAGAAAAAATCTTCAAAATATCTCTGCAGTACGGGACGAATGTTTAAACCCCTTTCATCATAAAAAATAGGGGTACCGGTTTCGACTGGGTAATAATAGCGGTGTAGATGACCAACTCGATGCAGCTACCTCTGTGTCAGGTCGGAGCCGTAGCTCAAAAAGGTACAGGAAAAGGAGATGAGCGCCTCCCCATTATCCACTAGGATAGAAAGTGACATATTATTATTTTTTTTATGTATATTAAGTTGAGGGATTCAACAAGAGCTTATCGTAATCAAGAAAGACTTAAAACAAAAAATTTATTTAGCTTGTTTTAATTGCATTAATTTTCAAAATAATAAATATTTAAATTTTTTTAAATTCTATTTAACCAAAAATTGGATCTTTAATTAGCTAGATACGACTAAAAGAATAAATTTAAAATTAAGAAAAATTTTATTTTAGTTTAAAATAAAGTTAAATTAAAATGTGAATACTTTGTAAACTAATAGAGTATTTGTCAACTGATTAAAATTGAAAAATAAGTTTTTGAATTAATTTCAAATTGAATGTCTAAAAATTGTTTTAATTCCAAATTTTAATAGTTTCATCCCAAGATCCACTAACTAAATCACCATTGAGAAGCACTGCAAGTGAGCGAACTAAATCTGAATGACCAACCAGAGTCTTTTTTAAACTTCCATCATTGGTATCCCAAATTTTAATTGTATTATCAGCTGATCCACTTGCTAAATCACCAGTGTGAAGTATTGTTAGGGTCCAAACCCAATGAGATTGACCAGTTAAATTCATTTTTACAATCCAATCATTTGTATTCCATATTTTGATTGTATGATCACTAGATCCACTAACTAAATCACCATTGAGAAGTACTGCAAGTGAGCGAACTACATTTGAATGACCAACCAGAGTCTTTTTTAAACTTCCGTCATTGGTATCCCAAATTTTAATTGTATAATCAGCTGATCCACTCACCAAATCACCATTGTGAAGTACTGTAAGGGTCCAAACCCAATGATAATGATCGTTTAAAGTGAATTTAACGCTTCCATCATTTATATTCCATATTTTAATAGTTTTATCGAATGATCCACTAGCTAAATCACCATTTTTAAGTACTACTAGTGAACTTACCCGATGTGTATGATTATTTAGAGTCATTATTAGACTTCCATCATTTGTATTCCAAATTTTGATTGTCTTATCCCAAGATCCACTTGCCAAATAACTATTGTTTAGTACTGTAAGTGAAAAAACGCGTTCGCTATGTCCATTTAAAGTCATTATTTCACATTTGGTATCTAAATTCCAAATTTTGATTGTTCGATCCAATGATCCACTTGCCAAGTCACCATTATTAAGTACCGCTAGTGAAATAATTCCCGACGAATGACCAGTCAGATTAGTTTCTACTTTAAAAATAAAACTTAAATTTTGTCAATTAGTTTAAATATTTATTTTACATGTAAAATTAGAATCAATTTTGGACCTTTTGTACTGTTTTTTAATCAACAATAGAAAATTTGTTTGATTAAAATCAATTGTTGAACATTTATTATGAAATGAAAAATTTGCTTCCTTTATGACAGCCATTTTACAATCTTCACTTTGTAAACATTTTAATGCGCATTCTAGTTCATTATTTTTCCTACTCTCGATCACATTTTTTCCAAAATATTCTTTAAAATATCCTTGTAGTTGCTCGCCATTTGATTTGAATATTAAAATAGAAATTGCAATAAAAATAACGTAATTTGTTTTCATTCTAGAAAACAAGTTTAAAAATATATAAATTCTTATCTGTAAACTGTAATATAATTCTTTAAATGATTCATAATCCATGACTGATCCAATTAATAAGAAAGATTATTTTAATTTGTTTGTTTGCTAAGATGGTTCAAAGGGGACCATGTGTAATTTATAAACCAATAGAACAAACTTTAATTTAATTTGCAAATAGCTGTTAATCAATAATTTTTTTTAAACAATCAAAATTTTAATTAAAAAAAGAATAAAAAATTACATCGGGTCATTTTTGACCCGATCAAAGCTGTATGAGGGCTAAAAAAGAAAAACTATTTCAGGTAAAAAAGATGCAACAAACTTTGTTGTATTTCTACCTTAATTTTAATTTATCAAAAAATGAACATTTTTGTTTGATTATCACAGACCCATTAAAAATTATTTTGAAATTTAAAAAAAATTGAATAAACATAATATGCGATGCTTATTTAGTTGTAACACAACTATGCTAAAAGCTGCAGAAATCATAAATAATTTATCTTAAAAAGCTTATATTCTTGTAAGAAATTTTGAAATTTTGCTCTAAACGTGCCCAAAATTTCCTAGATGCATAATCTTGACTTATTTAAAGATGACATACGACTATTCTCTTTATGCAAATGCTTTCTTTAAAAGCATTCAGAATTCTTAAATATCCAGTCCAATCTTTGGGTGTTTGAAAATTTTAAAATTTTTTAAATTTTACTCTTATTTTTGTTAAGAATTTAATATTTTTTTCCATATAAAAGAATTCTTTTATAGATAAAAATTTATATTTGTTCAATTTCTAGTTTAGTTAAACAATTGCTTGCTTTTTTGTTGGTCTTTTAAATTTCGAATAGACATTCTTAAAATATTAATGAACTGAAATTCAAAAATTTTACAATAACAGTGGCAAATTAATCAAATATTATCTCACAAGATATTTTTGTGTAAATCAAGATGTCGATTTTTTGGAAATTTAAAGCTAAAGATAAAATATTTATGATCTAAAAACCAAAGCTTCAAATTATTGGTTATATATTTTTAAAGCGCTAAATATGGTTAAAATTTGACTGATAAATAAATAACTAAAATGTTTTATTGACAAATAAAAACTTCTTGAGAAAATTTTCTAAAATATATATTAAATATACTTATTTAATATTTGAACATAAATTCATGCCAAAAGAATTTTTGATATTGATTTAGCATTAAAAACTGAAATGTAAATACATTTTTCAAAAAATTTCAAAATCTAATAATCAATAAAAAACTTTAAAATTCTTTGTTTAAACTTTTTAAGACATTTGCCCGAATAAAACTTTTTTCTTTAACAGATATAGCTAATGTGTTTTTTTGATAAATTGGTCCTCATTGTACAAACTTAAAAAAAAAATTTATTTTTTTTTAAATTTTCCTCAAATAACTGGTAATATTGCTTTAAAAACAAAAAAAATAAAATAAAAATCGATTAAGAATTATATTATTAATTGATTTATTTTCAAAAAAAAACATCAAAAACTTTTTATTTTGGTATCAAACTTTAAGCAATTTTGTCATAAATGTCTTCACGATTCTTCTCCAGTATGCAAAAGTTTAAGGTCTGGACTTGGACTTGACTTGAGGCTTGTGACTTTTAAACAACTTTTATTTAATTCATCTTAAAAAAGTAAAAAAAAATATTAAAAATTTTGATTTTCTAATGGTTATACATATTTAAGATAGCTAAATTCAGATTTAATTTCTTTTTTTAATACAGCTCTTTATATATGATTTTTGATAATTTTTGTATTTAATAAAAAAATTTAATATGTTCGTACTTATTAAATTTTAATAATTATAAGTAAATACAGAAGAAGCTAATTTATTAATTTATTTATTGATAAAAAAAAGCATAGGTCTAATATATATTATTGAGTATTAAATTAATTTAAATACTAATCAATTTGTTATATTTAAATGAATTGATTCCAATATAAGTTTAAAAGTTCAATTAACATCAAACTTGTTCACAAAAAATTGTTACTAAAAAATAAAAATGTTTTTGTTTCTATCATACTAATATGTGTTTGAATTGATTTTGTCCTCATTTTTATTTAATTTGAGGATAAATTTATATTATCCATATTAAAATATTAATTTTCATAACTTGTATAAAAAAAAATAGAATATAATAAAAAAAAAATCCATTTTTTCCTTTTTTGTTGAATTTTTACCATTTTTTATCATTTTCACCTTTTATTACAAAAATTTACCGAAATTTACGTCAATTTTCGTCAATAAATTCAATCAAATTTTAATTTTTTTCCTTTTTCAAAAATTCAAAAAAAAAATTTTTTTTCATGAAAATCGTTTTTTATCGAGAAATTTTGGAAATTTTTTTTTTCACTGAATTTTACAATAATTATCGGTAATTTACGATAATTATCGTTATTTCACAAAAAATTCCCTTTTTTAGATTACCATATTTTACGGTAAATATGGTAAAATATCGTGAATTTACCATAATTTACGTAAAATATGGTGAATTCAAGGTATAGTAGCAGCACTGTATATTAGATCGATTTTAACCGGCTTATATTTTTTGTAGTAGAAAAAATATTTTTTTTTTATAGAAAAAATATTTTCGAAAAATAGAAAAAAAAAATTAGAAAAAATATTTTTTTTTTATAGAATTTTTATTTTCGAAAAATAGAAAAAAAAATTAGAAAAAATATTTTTTTTATAGAAAAATTACTTTTAAATATAGAAAAAATACTCAAGAAAATCGAAAAAAAAATATTAATTTTTTCTCGGTCTTCCTCTTTTACGTTTCGCGGTTTGACCGTTTTGATTTGCTAATAATTGATTATTTCCGTCAATGCTCAATATTTGATTTGATGTTGTCGCTGATTGAGTTTGAATTGAAGGTTCGATATTGGCTTGTATTGATCTGAAAATTTGCACATTCAAAGGACCAGTCGAATTTCTCTCTAGAGCAGGTAGAGCCTTTTTTCGACGGCCTCTTTTAGAATTTTTCTCAATGTTAAGATCTAGAGTTGGAAATTCTAGTAATTCTAATTGATAGCCAATACCAATCACATGCTTGCAAATGAAATTTTTTTTCCAATATTGACAACTGCAAGTGCTCAATTCCCAAATCTCATTGTTTATATCTATAACATGCATTGAATCACTCTCAGACTCTGAATCTTGAATCATTTTTTTATTAAAGTTTTAATGATAAAAAGTCCAAGTTCCAAGAGCATTTTTATATTCATTTTCTATTTAATCAAACTTATCTATAAAGTGTTAATAAGTTGTCAATTAGTCAATTAGCATTAAGTGATAGTTTTCTTAATCGATAAAGGTGAGAAAAAGATAATTATTTTTTTCTATTAGGAAAATTATTTTTTCTATAATCAAAAATATTTTTTCTAAAGAAAAAAAATATTTTTAATAAATTCATATTTTCTACTACTAAAAATATTTTTTCTATAAAAAAAAATATTTTTTCTACTGCGAGAAATATAAGCCATTTTAACCTATGCACGAACTTTGCATTTAATCCATAAGAAAGCTTAAAAATCATTTTTTTTGTCAAATTTGACCGATTTCAGCATTTGACCAAGTTTTGAGTCAGTAGTTCATTAAAAGTAATTGATTAAATTAATCACCAATTTCAAAATTTTTGAGTCTAATTTTAAATATAAATTTCAAAAAAATTCAAGCCTAATTTAATAATTTAATAATAATACTTGCGAAAAAAAGTTTTGATTGATAAAATGAATAATAAGAGCATTTTAATCGTACAGAAGACAATTTGAAAAACTTTGCATGGCAAATAAATAAATTTTTGGATTTTGTTTTTCTTCGAATAGATTAAATTGTTAGTCTATTTAAACTGACCAAAAAAATAACTAAAAACTGAACGACTGACTATAATTGAAGAGAAAGTTTTTGGATTAACTTGAAATAAAAAGTCTAAATTTTAATTGTATCATCACTTGATCCACTCGCTAAGTCACCATTGTTAAGTACTACAAGTGAGTCAGCGGTGCTTGAATGCCGGTCAGTTTCATTATTTAACTTCGATCATTTCAAAATTATTTAAATTAAATCAAAGATTTTATTTTAATTTCTAAAGATAAACTTTTTGAATTGATCATCAACTTCAAGATGTCTAAATAATAACAGTTTTTTTTTAATTAAAATAGACTTCTAAATTTAAATGACTCACTTTTTAGATATGTTTAGATAAAGAAATACCTCAGATCGAATTAATTGACTTGAAGTATTCTTAAACATTACTTTAAAAGTTAATTCATAATCGGTCTTTACTTTTTATAGCTTTAATCTCATTGAAACCATTTATTATATTATATATTATATACCAAACCACTAAGATCGAGTGAATTTGTTAAAGTTTTTTATTATTTTACAAAAAATAAGAGCATTGAAAGTATTTAATTAAAAAAAAAAACATACATATTAAATTTACTAAAAATTTAAAATTATTTGCTTTCTTCTAATTACCTTAATAACCTTTAACAAAAAAAAATAATAAAATCAATAAAATTAAACAATTTGATGACAAACTTGGTTTTGTTCAAACCATTTTCTTTTAAAAAACTTTATCTCGTCAATTGCTTCTATAGAATTTGATACTGTAGAATTTAAAAATATTTTCGATATTTTATTTTATTTAAAAAAGAATTATTGAAATAAAAAATTTTAAGTTTTTTTGAAAGAGCCATTGCATTAATAATAATAATAATAATCACAATAATAATAACAAATATAATAAAATATTGCTGAGATAGGCTTAGTAAAACTGAATCGTTTATGCGAAAATAAAAATAAAATTGAGCTAATAAAAATTATTGTCTCCGTTTAAATTTTATCACTGTTTGTTGATTTTACAATACAGTTATTGAAAAATCTTTCTTTAATCTCTTTCTTGTCAGATTAAAATCTTTTATTCTTATCTTACAAGCTTGAAATGAAAATTTATTATTTAACAATTAAAAATTTCTTTAATAAATTAAAAAAAAATAAATTGTTCACCAAAAAAAAATTTTGTTCACATAATTTTTTAAATCATTTTTTTTAAATTAATGAATTTTTTGTGAACATGATTTTGGTGAGCATCATTGTTAAAGTCATCTTGAGTCGATTGTTCACATATCGACCAGACACGGATTTTGTGAATTTTAAAGATTATATATTTTCGATTTCTGTATTTTAATCTATTTTTTGATTTTGTTTTTATTTATGATCAATTATTATTTAATTTTGGATATCTTCATAAATTTTTTTTAATTCAAATACATTACGAAAAATGGAATTTTTAATTTCAAAATTTAGACATTAGACTGAATTTGTAAATATAATTGAAATAATAATAAGATTTTTTCCAAAAAACATATCAACTAAAATTTATTAAAATTTTCTTCAATCATCAAGAAAATCACACAACTTAAATATTTTGTTTGATTAATTTCTGATTTTCTTATTACTAAAAACTTGTTGAAGCATTTAAAACGTTCTTAAACAAATATAAATAATTTTTAATTAATATTTTAAATGGATTAAAACTCTTCGAAAGTTTTTTTATTATTTTCTTAATAAAAGAGAAAAGGAAATGCTTTTAATTTTTTTAATTTCGTTTGAAATTTGATCAAAAACAAGTAATTCCTTGGATTATAATTTCACTTGATTTATTCATTAATTCGAAGTCGTTTATGATGAGTCTGTTGGGTATTTGAAGTGTTTGATCGAGAGTGGGATGTACAGGCTCGTTAAATTAAAGATTAAAGATTTAAAAAAGCAATCTAGTGAATCTCATTGAAAATTGTATTATTTTTCAAAAAAATTTGTATATATAATTTGAAAGTTCCTTAGAAAAACTATAAAAGAGATTTTTAAAAAGGTGATATTTATTTAAGTGGAAACAAGGTTCAAATGACAGAAAGTTGATTTTTTTGTTTCTTTTTATTTTAGAAAAATTTACATTAAAATAATCAATTAATCTTTAATGCAGAGTTGTTTAAAAGTCACAAGTCTCAAGTCAAGTCCAAGTCTGGACTTTTTTTTTTTTCAAAAGTCAGAGCAAAGACTTGGACTTTTTTTTGGGACAATTAAACAACTCTGCTTTAATGTATTTAACTATTTAAAATCACAAGAGTACCGATACTTTTTTTCCGATGAATTTACAGACATTTTTTAAATTGTATAAAAAAATTTTGATTTTAATAAAATTAAATTTCTGTTTAATTAAAGTTAAATGAGGTAAAGAATTTCATCTGGTGTGATGGCTATTGAGTCCATTTTAAATCTATTCAGTAACTCTGTTTGCCAAAAGCGTGTGATTTCTTCTTTGACTCCTTTATTCCTCAGCGAAAATGTCACCATCACCTTGTAAATCAATTTTTTGCATTTCCTAGGGTTTTGTGATATGTTCGGAATCAATTATTTTTAAATCAGAATTCGTAGCCTAAAAATTAATTTTGAAAATAAAATTCATATGTACAAAACAAATATGACTTTTTTGACTATCTCTGTGCTTTTTTGTATAGATCATCATTTTTAAAATCAAAATTTTTTTTTATTTTAAAATGGAATTCTAATATTAAATAGGAGAAACTCTGTTAAGGATTTTAAGCGTTCCAGACATAAATCAAATAAAATTCTTATTAACTAATATAAAAAAGTTATTAAATCTTTTCAAATGCTTTGTTAAGTTTATCTTTAAAAAAGGAAATGTTTTTAGTTTATTAAATTTAACTGAAACATTGTTCAAATAACATATATATTCTTTAGATTTTTATTTCTTTTTAAAATCTAATAAATCGCGATTTAAAAAATTTTGCTTTTTCAAGTAAAGAAATTTTTAAGCTTAACTTTTTAATCTTTCATTTTTTTATTCAAAAGGACAGATACCTTATTAAGTTAATTTTTATACATGAAAGAAATCTTAATCAAATTAAAATTTTTCTAGAATGAAAAAATTTATTCACTTCAATACCTACTTAATGCTGATATTCATTTGCAACTGTCAACAGCTTCAAGGATATTTTAAGGAATATTTTGGAAAAAATGTGATCGAGAGTAGGAAAAATAATGAACTAGAATGCGCATTAAAATGTTTACAAAATGAAGATTGTAAAATGGCTGTCATTAAGGAAGAAAATTTTTCATTTCATAATAAATGTTCAACAATTGATTTTAATCAAACAAATTTTGTATTGTTGATTAAAAATTTGATCAAAAAGCCCAAAATTGATTCTAATTTTACATGTAAAAAAAAATTTTAAACAAGTCGACTATTTAATTTTTTTTTTAAAGTAGGAACTAATCTGACTGGTCATTCGAAGCATGTTCTTTCACTAGCGGTACTTAACAATGGTGACTTGGCAAGTGGATCAGAAGATCGAACAATTAAAATCTGGAATTTAGATACCGAATGTGAGATAATGACTTTAAATGGACATAGCGATGCGGTTTTATCACTTACAGTACTAAATAATGGTGATTTGGCAAGTGGATCTAAAGATGATAGAATTAAGATTTGGAATACAAATGATGGAAGTCTAAAAATGACTCTAAATAATCATACAAATCGGGTAAGGTCACTTGTAGTACTAAATAATGGTGATTTGGCTAGTGGATCATGGGATAAAACAATTAAAATTTGGAACACAAATGATGGAAGTCTAAAAATGACTCTAAATAATCATACAGATCGGGTAAGGTCCCTTGTAGTACTTAAAAATGGTGATTTAGTAAGTGGATCAGTTGATAAGACTATTAAAATATGGAATATAGATGATGGAAGCGTTAAATTCACTTTAGTGGATCATTCAGAGGAGGTAACCTCTATTGTAGTACTTCACAATGGTGATTTAGCAAGTGGATCACATGATAAAACAATTTTGATATGGAATACAAATGATGGAAGTTTAAAAATGAATCTTACTGGTCATTCTCATTGGGTTTGGACCCTTGCAGTACTTCACAATGGTGATTTGGTGAGTGGATCAGCTGATAATACAATTAAAATTTGGGATACCAATGACGGAAGTTTAAAAAAGACTCTGGTTGGTCATTCAGATGAAGTTCGCTCACTTGCAGTGCTTCTTAATGGTGATTTAGTTAGTGGTTCTAGGGATGCAACTATTAAAATTTGGAATTAAAACAATTTTAAGACATTAAATTTAAAATTAATTCGAAAACTTATTTTTAAATTTTAATCAGTTTAATTTAATTCACATTTTAATTCAACCTTAATTAAAGCTAAAATAAAATTACACATAATTTTAAATTTATTCTTTAGTCGTATTTAGCTAATTAAAGATCAAATTTTTGGTATAATAAAATAAAAAAAAAAGATTTAAATATTTATTTTTTAATTACGACTATCTCTTGCTGTTCCCCCCAACTTAATCTATATGGATTAAATTAAAATTGATGCAGTCTTTCTTCCTCGTGATTGTCAATATTTGATTTATCAAATAGATTTCAATTCAGCTCTGGATAACTTGAAGATTTCCTATTGATCTGCTCCTGGTACTTCACTTAACAAATTTATTTCTGAAAAAATATAATAAATTTTTCCTCTGCTTAATCAAGATATTGAGCGTAATTTTGAAATCTTCGCTCTCTATTATTTTCTATTTTTTCATGTTATTAAGTTCTTATTTTGATTACTTGGATATTTTTAAAAAAGATTAAAATAATGTTTATAAATTTGAAGAGCTAATTGATTTAATCAATTTTGTAATGTCACTTTGAACCGTAAAACAAAGAATTTAAAAAAACATAGAAATTATCTTACACAGAAATAAAAGGGTATATTTACATTTCGACAAGTAAATTTGGAAAAGGTAATTTTCGACAACTTAATTTCGACAAATAAAAATTAAGAAAATAAATTTTCGACGAAGCAAATAAAACTCGACAAATTAATTTTCGAATAAGATATATTCGACAAAACTTGACTAAGTTTTTTTTTGTGTGTTTTTTTTCTTATTTTGCTTAAATTTTATTATGGATGATTTAGTGAATTCAATTAATTACTCACATTAATAATTCATTCAATTAAGTTGTGGTCTAGTAAATATAATGAACAAAATGATTATAGTGATCAAAATTTATTATTTATTATTTATTTGTTAACTGTACCGAGCTTAATCTCCTTCAGAATAAAATAAAACAATT
Source organism: Brachionus asplanchnoidis (assembly GCA_025491095.1). Lineage (NCBI taxonomy): Eukaryota > Metazoa > Rotifera > Eurotatoria > Ploima > Brachionidae > Brachionus > Brachionus asplanchnoidis. The sequence goes on from JAILYF010000016.1 coordinate 961,325, forward strand.
CTTAACTAATTTATCTAACTTAATTGAATATTAATAATTTTTTTCTATTTTTTTTTTGATAATTAATTTTTCTTAATAAATTTTTTTGTCTAATTTTTATTTGCCCAATTATAAGACGTTTGTCGAAATAACTAACGTCGAAATACAATTTACAAAGATAGTTGTCTAATTAACAATCTTGTCTAATTTATCTTGTCGAAATTTACCTTTCGAAAAGTAGCAGATAAAAGGAGATAATAGGAAAACGTAGAAATTAAATGGAAATAGAAAATTGATTTCTGTAATTAAAAAATTGATTTTTCGAATAAACTTTGATTTATTCTTTTTTATTTTATTATTTTTGTTAAATTAATAATTAATTTAGTTGTCTCGCCAAGCCTATGGAAAAAATAATGAACGATAAAATTCAAAATTGGGCAGAAAAAAACAAAGATTTTCCAGAATGCCAAGCTGGATTCCGACGAAATCGATCAACGCAAGAACAAATACTTAGATTAACTCAATCGATAACCCAAGGTTTCAATGAAAAAAAACTTACAGGAGCTGTATTTTTTGGCCTCGAAAAAGCTTTCGATAAAACTTCTCACACTGGCATAATGAAGAAACTAAATGAACTAAAGCAAAGTCCTACTATTCTAAAATGTATTGAAAGTTTCTTATCTGATCGTTCAATTCAAGTTTGTTATAATTAATCAATCTCCCAATAAAGGCCAGTTAAATGCGGCGTTCCACAAGGCAGCTGTCTCTCACCAACAATTTTTTTATATTTATTTTAGTGACATAGTCAGAAAATTCAGAATAATATTAAAATTGCGCTGTTCGCTGACGATCTTTGCATTTGGATCTCGCCTTCTTCAACTAAATAACTAGAGGTTCTGCTGGAAATAGCAATGAACAGAATAATAGAGTTTTGAGAAACACGGGGTTTCTATATTAGTACAGCCAAAACCTGCTACACTACATTTACAACGGCTGGTCAGAGAAAAAACTACAACACCAAATATATGCTAAATTTAAAAGTTTAAAACAAGTCAATACCGTTAGATCGGAACCCAACATTATAAGGAATTAAGCTAGATCCTAAATTATGCTTTAAACCCCATCTTACTCAACTTGAGAAAAGACTGGTATCGAAAATAAACCTATTAAAAGAATTAAGAACTTCAAATGGGCTCACTCAATCGAATTAAAATTAAAACTGTACAAATCATTGATAAGATCACTCTTTGACTACTGTTTTATTATACTAAACGTTAATAAAGAAAAGATAAAAGCATCACTACAGAAAATTCAAAATACAATCCTTAATATTATCAAACACTTTCCAATCTTGACTTCGGTAAAAATATACACAAAATACTAAATCTAGAAACAATCGAAAAAAGAGCAAATAACTTATTCGTAAAGTTCTTAAGTAAAAAATCAAGTATAGAGCTTATAGCTAAAGAAATTCAAGACTATCTGTCATATAAAGGAAGCAATCGACGATTTGTGGAAATTTATTTCATTTTATTGTCCAAACTATAAATAACATTAAAATATTTTAAGATCTTTAGACTTTTTACTTGAAAAGTTCAATTTCTGATTTTATATTCTTGCGTAAAATTCGCTAAATAAAATAATAATTTTCTTAATTGTTAAAGACTTTCTCTTCATCCAGACAAAAACTTATAAAAAATATTTGATTAAATACACAGTATGTTGCAAAAGTTTAGAAATTAATTTTTTTATCTAACAAAAATTTTTTATTTATTGAATTTTACAAAAATTAGAGTGCAAAAAAAAAAAATAAAAGCACTAATTTGAAATTTTTTTTTTCTTCAATTTGATATATCACACTCGGCATAACAATATAATTACCTTTCAAAAATTTAAAATCAAAAAACTGCCTCTAAAAATAAAAAAATAAAATTCAGTGCTAAAGTTTAGAAATTCGGGTAATTCAAAAGTTTTTACAATCAATACTACCTTTTTTCATACCTTAAGGGTTATAATTAGAAGATATTCTTAAATATCTTCTAATTTTGAGTAAATTTTGCTCTTAAACTGCTTAATTTAAAAACTTTCCAACTCCTCATTAGGTCTCTAAATAACATTTCCAAAAATCTTTAATTTGGCAAAAAATGGGTAAAAAAAATGTGTCTAGCCCACAAAAATGGCAGATCGTGGGTCGCTTGGGTGGAGATAAAAAGCGAAACGAAATAGCCAAGTTGTTAGGTGTATCTCCAAAATTTGTCTCTTCAACTAAGAAACGATATGAAGAGACTGTATCTGTCTCTGGCTCAAGCCGTTCTGGTAGACCTCGGAAGCTAACTTTTAGGGATGAAAGTTACATTTTTAGAGCGATTAGAAAATATTATTTCTATACTTTTGCAACAAACTGTATTATTGGAATTTAAATGAAGAGAGATTAAAAAAAAAATTTAAAATCCTTTTAAATAAAGATTGGGGGATCACACAGAGACGGTCGTGATCAAATAGATTAGTAGAAAATTACTTTAGGCAATAAAATTGTAAACTTGTCTATTTTGAAAAAAATTAAAATAAAGAAAAAGATTGAAATTATTTATTAATAAAGTGAAATGTTGATTTTACTTCAAAAAACATTCCATTTTATGATTAGATATATTTGACTAAATGTTGGAATTTACCATTAAGATTAACTCTATTTTATTGTTGCTTTTGTTAAAGTTATATTATAATGATACTTTATTTCAAATGATGGAGTATTCTACCAAAAAGTTTTTAATGAAAAAATAAACAACTTATTATTATTTAAAATAAAGTTTACGAATTAATTAAAAATTAAAAGTCTAAATAGTATTTTAATTCCAAATTTTAATTGTATTATCCCATGATCCACTCGCTAAATCGCCATTAATAAGTACTGCAAGTGTATAAACCCAATCAGAATGACCAGTCAGATTCATTTTTAAGCTTCCATCTTTTGTATTCCAAATTTTAATAGTTTTATCATCTGATCCACTGGCCAAATCACCATTTTTAAGCACTGCAAGTGAGTTAACCCAATCAGAATGACCAGTCAGATTCATTTTTAAGTTTCCATTATTTGTGTTCCAAATTTTGATTGTGTTATCCCATGATCCACTTGCTAAGTCACCATTATTAAGCACTGCAAGTGATGTCACTGCATCTGAGTGAACATTCAGGGTCATTTTCAAAATTCCATGATTTGTGTTCAAAAATCTAAAAGTCTTATCATTAGATCCACTAGCTAAGTCACCATTGTTAAGCACTGCAAGTGACCATATCGAACTAGAATGACTAACCAAGTTCATTTTTAAGCTTCCATTTTTTGTATTCCATATTTTAATAGTTTTATCTTTTGATCCACTTGCTAAGTCACCATTTTTAAGCACTGTAAACCGAATCAGTATGACCTGTTAAAGTCATTAATTCACATCCAACTTCTAAATTCCAAATTTTGATAGTATTATCTCTAGATCCACTGGCTAAATCACCATTGTTTAGCACCGCTAATGCAAGAATATTCGACGAATGACCAGTAAGAATAGTTCCTACTTTAAGATTAAAAATTAAATTTTATCAATTAGTTAGAAAATTTATTTTACTTGTAAAGTTAGAATCAATTTTGTATTTTTTGTACTGTTTTTTAATCAACAAAACAAAATTTGTCTGATTAAAATCAATTGTTGAACATTTATTATGAAATGAAAAATTTTCTTCCTTTATGACAGCCATTTTACAATCATCACTTTGCAAACATTGTAATGCATATACAAGTTTATTATTTTTCCTATTTTCGATCACATTTTTTTCAAAATATTCTTTAAAATATCCTTGTATTTGCTGACAATTCGACTCAAATATTGAAATTGTAGAAATTATAAGAAAAATAATATATTGAGCTATCATTCTATAAAAAAGATTTATCGTTTAAAACTAAAATATAATTTTTAAATAAATCGTACCCTATGACTGAACAAATTATGATGAAAACTTTTGCTAATTTTCAATGATTATTTTTTTTTGATACTATTTTAATTTTGTTTTAATTCACCACTTTAATAATTGTGTGATACCACAAGTAAGCTTTAAGCTATAAAAAATTTAATTTTCTTTAGAAAATAACTCCTCAAAATTTTCTCTGTAAATGTCTAAATTTTGATCTGAAAATGAAATAAATGATAAAAGCTTTCAAATGATAATAACTTTCATTTAGATTAGTAGACTCCCGCTGTCTAAATATATTTTTTATCAAAATAAATTCGAAGTCAATTTATTGACCTTTTTATTAGTTTGTTTAATAGAATTTTTAAATGAAAAAATGTCATTCATTATAAACTTTTTTTGCAATGTAACAAATCATTTGAAAGAGCAAAAGTTACTCTTAGTCTTTGTTGTTGCTAAATAGCTTGGCTTGGCTTTGATTTTTTTAAGCCACGGCAACCCATTGCACCAACAATTTATTCGTTTTTGCCACGCTTTGGAAGCATAACGGCCACACACAGCTAAGGGAGAGCGAGGAGTGATTCTTTTACACGACCAGCTAGGCTACATGTTGCAAAAACGACTCGAAACACGATAGAGAATCTAGGCTGGGAAGTCTTATCTCACCCAGCTTATTCACCAGGCTTGATTCCTTAAGATTATCATTTGTTCCGATCCATGCAGCACTTCCTCAGTGAAAAAAGTTACTCAGACTTGGAAGAAATCAAAAAAGACATAAGTCAATATTTCATCTCAAAATCAGCCTGCTTCTACGTGCCAGGGATCAAAATGCTGCCAGAAGGATAGGAGATTAGTATTTTTGGCGTAGGAAATTATTTTAGTGTCTATTAATATTCAATCTTATTTTTTTTAGTATTGAAAAAAACGAACAAAACTTATTAAACAAATTAAATTAGAAAATAAAGAAGTGGAAATTGTCTATCAGTTTTGGTCGTAATTTTATATCATAGAAAAGAAAGAATTTTACAATACCGAAACAAGGTATTAAATAATAGCAGTTTTATTTTAATTTAAAGATACTTCTTAATTTAAATAATTCACTATTTAGACATGTTTAAATATTGAATTCCCTAAAAATCTATATTTCTTAGACCTAATTAATTGACTACTAGTATTCTAGTTTTACTTAAGAAGCTAATTCAGAATTGGTCTTTACTTTTTATGGCTTTGATCTCATTGAAACCAGGTTACAAAAATTTTATTAAATTAAAATTAAACGCTGAAATGGAATTAATTATAAAATGTATTTTGATGGGTTTTAAATGAATGACTGTTAAGATTTAGTGAATTGAGTACAGCTAATTTTCTTATTATAAAAAAAATAAGAGCTTTTATAGTATTTAGTTGATTTAGAAATAACATCAAATTAATTAAATATTAATTATTTTAAATATTTTTCCAAAGAAAAATTTTAATTTTCTGAAAATGTATATGTCATTGATTAGCACAAATCATTTTGCCTTAAAAAGCTGAATTAATCAAGAAAAAACAATAAAGACTTTTATAAACTTTTTCTTTTTAAAAAATCACAAAATAAACAGTTTATACAAAGCATTGAAAGTAAATAGAATTCATATAAAAATAAATTATTTATCATTTTAAAATCAAAAAAAATCATTTAATTCCTTGAAATGTTGATTTTTCTTTGCTATTTTTTTATTGAATTTATAAAAAATCATCTCCAAATTTGCTGGTTTCAAAAATTAATAAATCAATTAATTTTTCGCCTAAAGAAAGAAAGTTCGTTTCAATTTAGCATATTTCTAAGAATTTATTTGTTAATTTTTTAATATTAATTTTATTATTTAAAAAAAAGCATTTTTGCTTCAGCCTATCAAATAAATCCCAGTAATCACTTTTTAGAAAAAAAATAATTTTGTCAATAAACATATTTACCTATTGGGAATATTATTTCAGCACAATCTATTTCTGATTAACACAATGAAAAAAACATTCAACACAATTCGATTTCTTCTCAGCACAAAAAATTATATTTAAAAAAAAAAAAACATTTAACACAAAAAATTGTGCTTGAAAATAATCTTTAAAGGTAATTTCTTCTCAGCACAAAAATTATATTAAAAAAAAAAACATTTAACACAAAAAAATTGTGTTTGAAAATAATTCTTAAAATAATTTTTTTTTAATTTTAAATTTTATTTAATGATATTTATAAGTGGAAATTAAGTAAATAAAGTAAATTTCGAAGCTTAAATAAAAGAAATAAAAAAATTAGTCTCTAGAAAACCATTTTTCCGCATTTTTTGCTCTACCTCTTTTAGGTTTATTGACAAATTGGTCCTTTTTTTAAACAGTTCTTTTAATGCCAATAAATGTACGCAATATCCTATTTTACGGACTCTTTGTAATATACCTTAAATTTACATAATTTATTTAATAAATCTTTTTAAAAAACTAGATAATTCAATAAAACCTTTGTTTGTCGATTTTTTATAAACAAAGAACTCGTCATTTAGATCACATTTAACAATTTTCAATTTCATTTTACATGAATCTTTGTAACAATTGCATTTACTATAAATCAGCCTCATTTCATGGGGCGAATTCGTTTGACAAGTCTCACTACTGCATTTTGTTTTTTGACTATGGGTAATACGGGTATAAAAAAATTTATTTTGTAAATAATTTTCTAAGTCTTCTTGAAAATCTAATTGTTTAACAAGAACAAAATTTTTATAGTTATTTGAATTCGTTCTAGTATTTGTGCCTGTTTTAGAATTTGTTTCACTATTAGAATCTAAATAATTATCAGAGTCGGTGTATTTATTCGCAGCTGTTTTTGAAGAATTAGTCTTAATCGAATAAGACATTTCTAACATTGATTCAGATTCATTTTTGATGGAGTTTTTAGGACTTGAGTTGGTGCTTGAGGTTTTGTGACTGGAACTAGGGCTAAAGGATTTGTGACTGGAACAAGGGCTAAAGGATTTGTGACTGGAACTAGGGCAAAAGGATTTGTGACTGGAATTAGTGCATGAGTTGTCGAAACTGAGATTTTGACTAGATATTTTTGGACTTGGATTTGGACTAACGTCTTTTTTTTTTCGATTTTTTGTTGTTGATGGCAAAGGGTCAGCATCATCTAATGAGTTGTCAGCAACCTTTGCGATCTTCTTATTACGCCTTTTTTTTGGTTTATCTTGGGTTAGATAAACAATTTGTTTATTATTTCTTAAATTCATTGCTAAATAAAAAAATCTTATTTTCAATTAGAAAAAAAATTGAAATAAATTTTTGTTAAATTTCCTTCCATTAAGAGAATATATTCATTCAACTTTTTTCAAAAATATGGAAGCTAATTAAAAAGCATTTTTGTGTTAACTGTTTTTTTCAAAATAATTTTCTGTGTTGAATGTATTTATTTCACTTTTAGTTTTTGTGCTAAAAGTATTTTTTCAAATTTTTATTTTTGTGCTAAAAGTATTTTTTCAAATTTTTATTTTTGTGCTAAAAGTATTTTTTCAAATTTTTATTTTTGTGCTAAAAGTATTTTTTCAAATTTTAATTTTTTTGCTAAAAGTATTTTTTCAAATTTTTATTTTTGTGCTAAAAGTATTTTTTCAAATTTTTATTTTTGTGCTAAAAGTATTTTTTCAAATTTTAATTTTTGTGCTGAACGCATTTATTTTATTTTTTATTTTTGTGCTAAAAGTATTTTTTCAAATTTTTATTTTTGTGCTAAAAGTATTTTTTTCAAATTTAAATTTTTGCGTTGAGAAGAAATCATTTTGTGCTGAGCGTTTTGAAATTGTGTTGAATGGTTATTTTTTTGTGTTGAAAAGGTAGACCCTTTACCTTTTGTTCTTTAAAATTATAATTATAAAGCCAAAAGTACTGTTATAACAGGCGCCCATTTTTTGTAAACGTTTGCTTTAGCATTCCAAATTCTCTTATCGCTTTAGCACAAGCACTTTTCACTTGGCGGGTCCACTTTAAATCTTATGAGACCATTTCTCTCAGATCCCTCTCACACTCTGTGGTCGCTAGTATAGCATTTGAGTTGCTTTTTTGTGTATATTTATGCCTTGTATTTAGTTTGCCGAAATGCATTACTTAACATTTAGCAGCACACAGTCCCATACGCCAAATCTATATCCATTGACATACTTTATCCAGATCTTTCTAGAACATCGTTCTCTCATAAACCTCATTTTTAAATATGCCGATTATTTTTGAGTCATCTGCAAAAAATTTTAGTTTTCTCAATTTCTGTCTTAACTCTCTACATGCTTTTCCATAATAACATTTACTTATTTCAAATGAACTTTTTCTTTCATGTTATACCAAGCTCGATGTTTCAGTTTTATCACTCTATTAACCTCGTAGTTCATCCATTTTTCGCTATTTCGCATATTCTCTCTTTTCTCCCGTACATGTTTCACACATTGTATCAGATACTCATTCAAAAAAATTGCATAACATTCATTAATATTCAGTTTTACAAATTCTTTGTCCATTCCACTGACCCCATAACCCTTCTCCGCTTAGCCTAATGGTGGCTGAGCACTCACTTCCAGAACTATTTAAGGCTCTTTCGTTAACAGTTGATCCAGGAAACTGGATTCTCCGTTTTTTCATGTAAAAATGCTAGGAAATCCACGAACTGAATCATAAGCGCTTCATCTAAGCCTTCAACAAACCGCATCTAATTTTTTCACTGGTATTGCCAATATCATATGTTCAGCTTTATTCCGGAAAATTGATATCCCCACAGATTACTACCGCATCATATAATATATTTTCTATCATTTCCCTTGCCTCCTTTAATGAATCATTAACACACACAGTGACAAAACCATTACTTCTAGGTGGTCTGTACATACATCCAACCAACAAACTTTCTGCACCACTTCTCACTACACACCATATCTGTTCAATACCATTTGCACAGAGAAATCTACAAGTCACTTTCATCGAACAGAGATTTTCTCTCACATATATACATTTTCCACCACTCCACCCCCACGTTCCATTCTGTCTCGTCGGTAAATAGTATATCCAGATATACACGGTATCGAAGACTCGAAATACCAAGTCTCAGATACGATATAAAACTTCTTATATTTTGTTTTTGGAAGTTCGGGAATATAATATTGTGATTTTAAATAAATAAATAAATAAATATTTAAAAAAATTTAAAAACCATGGAAAATAATTGCAGAGTGAACGATATACTTGTCATCATACTAATAGCACTCCAACTATATAATAACCACCTGTGCCAATTTTGTATGAGCATTTCGCTAATATGCATATGCGGGGGTGTCCTACTGAACCGGTATAGGAGTATATTTCCGACCAGATCACAAACACCAAAGGATAATTCCAAAATTGGACTAGAAAGACTCATCATAAAAAATTTAAATAAAAACATAATAACAAAATCATCGCAATTTAATCCAAGCCATACACAAAACAGACGCAAAACAATAGTAAAACAAATACAAACAAATAAAATAAATCGAAGAGCAAGTAAAAAAGTTAAAGAAAAACATATGAAATCAGCACAAAGCAAGAAAAGAACTAACAACTCCCCTGAAGTAACTCCAACAATAAAAAAAGGAAAGCCGGAAAACGAAGAGCGGAGAGTCACCAGATCATCACAAATAACATCTGTACCTACAACGAACTTATTGAAAACACAAAAAATAACCGTTACTGAAAGACAAGAAAATAAACCAAAAAATAAAAACGACTCAATACTTGAACTCACAAACCTCGACTTAGATCTAACATCCTCGACTGCTAGAGAACAAACAACACATCAAAAGGAGCAGAATATGACAGATAAAAGCTTAGATAACACCCAACAAAACGAAGCAATGGAACAAAGTTCAACAGAAGAAAACCAAACAGCTGCCAATTGGAAAAGAATTTTAATAACCCATGAAAACGAAGATCAAACAAGAAACGAAGAAGATTACATAAACAAAAGAATACAAAATCACATTGATCAAAAGAAATCATCAGACATGGTAAACGAAGAGCTTGAGAGGAAATACCCACGAAAGGGCTATGGAGTACTACTGTTCGGAAGCGGACTTAAAGACACAGACACTGATATCCACCAACGTATCAAAGAAATAGAAAGATGTGTAGGGGTAACAGAGCCAAAACAAGCGCAAATTGTCGGAATAGAACATGGTCCAGAACCAGACGAAAGAGAAATAGCTATCAAAATAATCGTAGACAACTATGACGATTATCTGAAACTCTTGGGTCAATGGCCGGTAGACGCATTTAAAAAAGGTGTCAAAAATGAACCTTTACCAACAAACCTCCAGGTTATAATTATGAATGTCTACACCAAAGTCGTAATCAATGACAAATCTCAACTAACAAAAAATCTAGAAAAAAAGTACGGTTTAGTTAATGTAGAAAGAATAATGTATGGTGATAAAGCGAGTAACAAGTTAAAAGCTACTGCAAAAAGGATCGTTGATTACGTAAACGTCTTAAAAACAGGTGTATACCTCGACTCAACATCGAGAAAACACTCATGTACTTACAACGCGACAATAATAAAAACCTGTACAAATTGTGGAAGCATCTATCATAGAGAAAGGGACTGTAATCATAAAAAAGCATGTATAAATTGTACATCTACCACACACACAGCTGAAACTTGCAGCCAAATACCAAATTGCACAAATTGTAAGGGAGCACATTCGAGCAACAGTGAGATATGTAACAAACTAATAGAAAAAACATTATCAGTTAACAGCTATATACTCGACATCCTTACTGGAGAAGGAATCATATCTAGGCGTAACGAAATAATGAGAATTAAAAGACCCGAGGATGAACCATCCCTAGGTACTGATAAAAATGTAAATGAATTTATTGAAAAAATGGTAAACAGAAAATTCAGGCACATAGACACACAGATGAGCGCACTGACAAATTCTGTAAAGAATCATGAAAATGAAATAATGGGGCTCAAAGACAACGTCAAACTAATAGGAAATGACCTAAGCTTGGTGAAACACGATGTAAAATTGGTCAAAGACCAGATAAACTCAAACCATCTAGAAATCAAAGATATGCTTAAATTTATTACAAACAAATTCAATAACAACAGCCAATAGCAATTACCTAAAAGCATTAATACTAGCAAAATATGCAATGAAAAGAAACTCTTAAAACTCACCTCAATCAATATATCGGGCGCGAAAAACAACCAGTCATTTCTTAACAAGCTAGCACTAGAAAACGACATAGTATGTGTTCAAGAAACTTGGCTTGAATCGCTAACATCATTTGATAAATTGATCTACTTCACAAGCAGAAAAACATATCATCGTAAAGCGGTAAGATTTAAGAAGAAAGGAAGAGCTTCTGGTGGGATAGGATTTATAATCGACAAAAATATTAAGTGCTCTGTAAGATTTCTCAGTAGGAGAACGGGTGTCATCAGAATCAATAATTTAGCTATTATAAACACTTACTAGCCATACGAAAATAGCTCAAACATAAACAATGACGAGTACTTATTAGAGCTTATGACGATTCAAAGTCTAATATCAGAGTTGAAACAAAATCAAATTCAAGTCATCATAATGGGTGATCTAAATACCGATATAAATAGGCAAGGCCACCATACAAGTAGAATGAATGAGTTCCTAAAAATAAATAATATGATACTAAAAGACGTGGATACCCTAAAATATAACCAGCACACATACGAGAAACAGATGACAGATGGTAAAGTCATAAAAAGCTGGATAGATCACGTAATTACAAGTAAAGAAGACCACAACGTACAAAACATCCTCATAAGCACAGACAAAAGTAACCTCGGTGATCATATGGCTTTGACATGAAAATATGAACTAAACATAGACGAAAATCATCCGAAAGTAAACCAAATGCCTCAAATTAAAAGACCTAATATCAACTGGGACAACCCTGAGTCAGTAATAAGATACAGGGGTAAGCTTGAGAAGCGACGGCCACACACAGCTAAGGGAGAGCGAGGAGTGATTCTTTTACACGACCAGCTAGGCTACATGTTGCAAAAACGACTCGAAACACGATAGAGAATCTAGGCTGGGAAGTCTTATCTCACCCAGCTTATTCACCAGGCTTGATTCCTTAAGATTATCATTTGTTCCGATCCATGCAGCACTTCCTCAGTGAAAAAAGTTACTCAGACTTGGAAGAAATCAAAAAAGACATAAGTCAATATTTCATCTCAAAATCAGCCTGCTTCTACGTGCCAGGGATCAAAATGCTGCCAGAAGGATAGGAGATTAGTATTTTTGGCGTAGGAAATTATTTTAGTGTCTATTAATATTCAATCTTATTTTTTTTAGTATTGAAAAAAACGAACAAAACTTATTAAACAAATTAAATTAGAAAATAAAGAAGTGGAAATTGTCTATCAGTTTTGGTCGTAATTTTATATCATAGAAAAGAAAGAATTTTACAATACCGAAACAAGGTATTAAATAATAGCAGTTTTATTTTAATTTAAAGATACTTCTTAATTTAAATAATTCACTATTTAGACATGTTTAAATATTGAATTCCCTAAAAATCTATATTTCTTAGACCTAATTAATTGACTACTAGTATTCTAGTTTTACTTAAGAAGCTAATTCAGAATTGGTCTTTACTTTTTATGGCTTTGATCTCATTGAAACCAGGTTACAAAAATTTTATTAAATTAAAATTAAACGCTGAAATGGAATTAATTATAAAATGTATTTTGATGGGTTTTAAATGAATGACTGTTAAGATTTAGTGAATTGAGTACAGCTAATTTTCTTATTATAAAAAAAATAAGAGCTTTTATAGTATTTAGTTGATTTAGAAATAACATCAAATTAATTAAATATTAATTATTTTAAATATTTTTCCAAAGAAAAATTTTAATTTTCTGAAAATGTATATGTCATTGATTAGCACAAATCATTTTGCCTTAAAAAGCTGAATTAATCAAGAAAAAACAATAAAGACTTTTATAAACTTTTTCTTTTTAAAAAATCACAAAATAAACAGTTTATACAAAGCATTGAAAGTAAATAGAATTCATATAAAAATAAATTATTTATCATTTTAAAATCAAAAAAAATCATTTAATTCCTTGAAATGTTGATTTTTCTTTGCTATTTTTTTATTGAATTTATAAAAAATCATCTCCAAATTTGCTGGTTTCAAAAATTAATAAATCAATTAATTTTTCGCCTAAAGAAAGAAAGTTCGTTTCAATTTAGCATATTTCTAAGAATTTATTTGTTAATTTTTTAATATTAATTTTATTATTTAAAAAAAAGCATTTTTGCTTCAGCCTATCAAATAAATCCCAGTAATCACTTTTTAGAAAAAAAATAATTTTGTCAATAAACATATTTACCTATTGGGAATATTATTTCAGCACAATCTATTTCTGATTAACACAATGAAAAAAACATTCAACACAATTCGATTTCTTCTCAGCACAAAAAATTATATTTAAAAAAAAAAAACATTTAACACAAAAAATTGTGCTTGAAAATAATCTTTAAAGGTAATTTCTTCTCAGCACAAAAATTATATTAAAAAAAAAAACATTTAACACAAAAAAATTGTGTTTGAAAATAATTCTTAAAATAATTTTTTTTTAATTTTAAATTTTATTTAATGATATTTATAAGTGGAAATTAAGTAAATAAAGTAAATTTCGAAGCTTAAATAAAAGAAATAAAAAAATTAGTCTCTAGAAAACCATTTTTCCGCATTTTTTGCTCTACCTCTTTTAGGTTTATTGACAAATTGGTCCTTTTTTTAAACAGTTCTTTTAATGCCAATAAATGTACGCAATATCCTATTTTACGGACTCTTTGTAATATACCTTAAATTTACATAATTTATTTAATAAATCTTTTTAAAAAACTAGATAATTCAATAAAACCTTTGTTTGTCGATTTTTTATAAACAAAGAACTCGTCATTTAGATCACATTTAACAATTTTCAATTTCATTTTACATGAATCTTTGTAACAATTGCATTTACTATAAATCAGCCTCATTTCATGGGGCGAATTCGTTTGACAAGTCTCACTACTGCATTTTGTTTTTTGACTATGGGTAATACGGGTATAAAAAAATTTATTTTGTAAATAATTTTCTAAGTCTTCTTGAAAATCTAATTGTTTAACAAGAACAAAATTTTTATAGTTATTTGAATTCGTTCTAGTATTTGTGCCTGTTTTAGAATTTGTTTCACTATTAGAATCTAAATAATTATCAGAGTCGGTGTATTTATTCGCAGCTGTTTTTGAAGAATTAGTCTTAATCGAATAAGACATTTCTAACATTGATTCAGATTCATTTTTGATGGAGTTTTTAGGACTTGAGTTGGTGCTTGAGGTTTTGTGACTGGAACTAGGGCTAAAGGATTTGTGACTGGAACAAGGGCTAAAGGATTTGTGACTGGAACTAGGGCAAAAGGATTTGTGACTGGAATTAGTGCATGAGTTGTCGAAACTGAGATTTTGACTAGATATTTTTGGACTTGGATTTGGACTAACGTCTTTTTTTTTTCGATTTTTTGTTGTTGATGGCAAAGGGTCAGCATCATCTAATGAGTTGTCAGCAACCTTTGCGATCTTCTTATTACGCCTTTTTTTTGGTTTATCTTGGGTTAGATAAACAATTTGTTTATTATTTCTTAAATTCATTGCTAAATAAAAAAATCTTATTTTCAATTAGAAAAAAAATTGAAATAAATTTTTGTTAAATTTCCTTCCATTAAGAGAATATATTCATTCAACTTTTTTCAAAAATATGGAAGCTAATTAAAAAGCATTTTTGTGTTAACTGTTTTTTTCAAAATAATTTTCTGTGTTGAATGTATTTATTTCACTTTTAGTTTTTGTGCTAAAAGTATTTTTTCAAATTTTTATTTTTGTGCTAAAAGTATTTTTTCAAATTTTTATTTTTGTGCTAAAAGTATTTTTTCAAATTTTTATTTTTGTGCTAAAAGTATTTTTTCAAATTTTAATTTTTTTGCTAAAAGTATTTTTTCAAATTTTTATTTTTGTGCTAAAAGTATTTTTTCAAATTTTTATTTTTGTGCTAAAAGTATTTTTTCAAATTTTAATTTTTGTGCTGAACGCATTTATTTTATTTTTTATTTTTGTGCTAAAAGTATTTTTTCAAATTTTTATTTTTGTGCTAAAAGTATTTTTTTCAAATTTAAATTTTTGCGTTGAGAAGAAATCATTTTGTGCTGAGCGTTTTGAAATTGTGTTGAATGGTTATTTTTTTGTGTTGAAAAGGTAGACCCTTTACCTTTTGTTCTTTAAAATTATAATTATAAAGCCAAAAGTACTGTTATAACAGGCGCCCATTTTTTGTAAACGTTTGCTTTAGCATTCCAAATTCTCTTATCGCTTTAGCACAAGCACTTTTCACTTGGCGGGTCCACTTTAAATCTTATGAGACCATTTCTCTCAGATCCCTCTCACACTCTGTGGTCGCTAGTATAGCATTTGAGTTGCTTTTTTGTGTATATTTATGCCTTGTATTTAGTTTGCCGAAATGCATTACTTAACATTTAGCAGCACACAGTCCCATACGCCAAATCTATATCCATTGACATACTTTATCCAGATCTTTCTAGAACATCGTTCTCTCATAAACCTCATTTTTAAATATGCCGATTATTTTTGAGTCATCTGCAAAAAATTTTAGTTTTCTCAATTTCTGTCTTAACTCTCTACATGCTTTTCCATAATAACATTTACTTATTTCAAATGAACTTTTTCTTTCATGTTATACCAAGCTCGATGTTTCAGTTTTATCACTCTATTAACCTCGTAGTTCATCCATTTTTCGCTATTTCGCATATTCTCTCTTTTCTCCCGTACATGTTTCACACATTGTATCAGATACTCATTCAAAAAAATTGCATAACATTCATTAATATTCAGTTTTACAAATTCTTTGTCCATTCCACTGACCCCATAACCCTTCTCCGCTTAGCCTAATGGTGGCTGAGCACTCACTTCCAGAACTATTTAAGGCTCTTTCGTTAACAGTTGATCCAGGAAACTGGATTCTCCGTTTTTTCATGTAAAAATGCTAGGAAATCCACGAACTGAATCATAAGCGCTTCATCTAAGCCTTCAACAAACCGCATCTAATTTTTTCACTGGTATTGCCAATATCATATGTTCAGCTTTATTCCGGAAAATTGATATCCCCACAGATTACTACCGCATCATATAATATATTTTCTATCATTTCCCTTGCCTCCTTTAATGAATCATTAACACACACAGTGACAAAACCATTACTTCTAGGTGGTCTGTACATACATCCAACCAACAAACTTTCTGCACCACTTCTCACTACACACCATATCTGTTCAATACCATTTGCACAGAGAAATCTACAAGTCACTTTCATCGAACAGAGATTTTCTCTCACATATATACATTTTCCACCACTCCACCCCCACGTTCCATTCTGTCTCGTCGGTAAATAGTATATCCAGATATACACGGTATCGAAGACTCGAAATACCAAGTCTCAGATACGATATAAAACTTCTTATATTTTGTTTTTGGAAGTTCGGGAATATAATATTGTGATTTTAAATAAATAAATAAATAAATATTTAAAAAAATTTAAAAACCATGGAAAATAATTGCAGAGTGAACGATATACTTGTCATCATACTAATAGCACTCCAACTATATAATAACCACCTGTGCCAATTTTGTATGAGCATTTCGCTAATATGCATATGCGGGGGTGTCCTACTGAACCGGTATAGGAGTATATTTCCGACCAGATCACAAACACCAAAGGATAATTCCAAAATTGGACTAGAAAGACTCATCATAAAAAATTTAAATAAAAACATAATAACAAAATCATCGCAATTTAATCCAAGCCATACACAAAACAGACGCAAAACAATAGTAAAACAAATACAAACAAATAAAATAAATCGAAGAGCAAGTAAAAAAGTTAAAGAAAAACATATGAAATCAGCACAAAGCAAGAAAAGAACTAACAACTCCCCTGAAGTAACTCCAACAATAAAAAAAGGAAAGCCGGAAAACGAAGAGCGGAGAGTCACCAGATCATCACAAATAACATCTGTACCTACAACGAACTTATTGAAAACACAAAAAATAACCGTTACTGAAAGACAAGAAAATAAACCAAAAAATAAAAACGACTCAATACTTGAACTCACAAACCTCGACTTAGATCTAACATCCTCGACTGCTAGAGAACAAACAACACATCAAAAGGAGCAGAATATGACAGATAAAAGCTTAGATAACACCCAACAAAACGAAGCAATGGAACAAAGTTCAACAGAAGAAAACCAAACAGCTGCCAATTGGAAAAGAATTTTAATAACCCATGAAAACGAAGATCAAACAAGAAACGAAGAAGATTACATAAACAAAAGAATACAAAATCACATTGATCAAAAGAAATCATCAGACATGGTAAACGAAGAGCTTGAGAGGAAATACCCACGAAAGGGCTATGGAGTACTACTGTTCGGAAGCGGACTTAAAGACACAGACACTGATATCCACCAACGTATCAAAGAAATAGAAAGATGTGTAGGGGTAACAGAGCCAAAACAAGCGCAAATTGTCGGAATAGAACATGGTCCAGAACCAGACGAAAGAGAAATAGCTATCAAAATAATCGTAGACAACTATGACGATTATCTGAAACTCTTGGGTCAATGGCCGGTAGACGCATTTAAAAAAGGTGTCAAAAATGAACCTTTACCAACAAACCTCCAGGTTATAATTATGAATGTCTACACCAAAGTCGTAATCAATGACAAATCTCAACTAACAAAAAATCTAGAAAAAAAGTACGGTTTAGTTAATGTAGAAAGAATAATGTATGGTGATAAAGCGAGTAACAAGTTAAAAGCTACTGCAAAAAGGATCGTTGATTACGTAAACGTCTTAAAAACAGGTGTATACCTCGACTCAACATCGAGAAAACACTCATGTACTTACAACGCGACAATAATAAAAACCTGTACAAATTGTGGAAGCATCTATCATAGAGAAAGGGACTGTAATCATAAAAAAGCATGTATAAATTGTACATCTACCACACACACAGCTGAAACTTGCAGCCAAATACCAAATTGCACAAATTGTAAGGGAGCACATTCGAGCAACAGTGAGATATGTAACAAACTAATAGAAAAAACATTATCAGTTAACAGCTATATACTCGACATCCTTACTGGAGAAGGAATCATATCTAGGCGTAACGAAATAATGAGAATTAAAAGACCCGAGGATGAACCATCCCTAGGTACTGATAAAAATGTAAATGAATTTATTGAAAAAATGGTAAACAGAAAATTCAGGCACATAGACACACAGATGAGCGCACTGACAAATTCTGTAAAGAATCATGAAAATGAAATAATGGGGCTCAAAGACAACGTCAAACTAATAGGAAATGACCTAAGCTTGGTGAAACACGATGTAAAATTGGTCAAAGACCAGATAAACTCAAACCATCTAGAAATCAAAGATATGCTTAAATTTATTACAAACAAATTCAATAACAACAGCCAATAGCAATTACCTAAAAGCATTAATACTAGCAAAATATGCAATGAAAAGAAACTCTTAAAACTCACCTCAATCAATATATCGGGCGCGAAAAACAACCAGTCATTTCTTAACAAGCTAGCACTAGAAAACGACATAGTATGTGTTCAAGAAACTTGGCTTGAATCGCTAACATCATTTGATAAATTGATCTACTTCACAAGCAGAAAAACATATCATCGTAAAGCGGTAAGATTTAAGAAGAAAGGAAGAGCTTCTGGTGGGATAGGATTTATAATCGACAAAAATATTAAGTGCTCTGTAAGATTTCTCAGTAGGAGA
Organism: Brachionus asplanchnoidis; assembly: GCA_025491095.1. Taxonomy (NCBI): domain Eukaryota; kingdom Metazoa; phylum Rotifera; class Eurotatoria; order Ploima; family Brachionidae; genus Brachionus; species Brachionus asplanchnoidis. The sequence continues at coordinate 980,224 of JAILYF010000016.1, forward strand.
ACGGGTGTCATCAGAATCAATAATTTAGCTATTATAAACACTTACTAGCCATACGAAAATAGCTCAAACATAAACAATGACGAGTACTTATTAGAGCTTATGACGATTCAAAGTCTAATATCAGAGTTGAAACAAAATCAAATTCAAGTCATCATAATGGGTGATCTAAATACCGATATAAATAGGCAAGGCCACCATACAAGTAGAATGAATGAGTTCCTAAAAATAAATAATATGATACTAAAAGACGTGGATACCCTAAAATATAACCAGCACACATACGAGAAACAGATGACAGATGGTAAAGTCATAAAAAGCTGGATAGATCACGTAATTACAAGTAAAGAAGACCACAACGTACAAAACATCCTCATAAGCACAGACAAAAGTAACCTCGGTGATCATATGGCTTTGACATGAAAATATGAACTAAACATAGACGAAAATCATCCGAAAGTAAACCAAATGCCTCAAATTAAAAGACCTAATATCAACTGGGACAACCCTGAGTCAGTAATAAGATACAGGGGTAAGCTTGAGAAGCGACTGAGTAAACTAGAACACAAAATAGAACAGATTATCACTGAAGAAGATCCGAGAACAATTAAGATAAAACTTAGTAATGTTGTAAATGAAATAAAATCAGCAATGATCAGTGCCGTTGAAAAAACATCAAATGAAATAAAAAATTCAAAGAAGAAGAAAACACGTAAAAATCACAAAAACAGTCGCAAAGCATGGTGGAGCAAAGATATTCAAGAAATTTACATTAGCATGACAATGAAACACAAAGAATACAAAAATAACAAGCACAACACGGCAATCAAAAACGAATATAGGGAGCTAAAACGCAAATTTCAATTACAATAGAAAACGAATATACACAAAAAGCGAGAAGAAAGCTCCAAAATGATTGACAGGCTGTTTAAACTCAACAAAAGGGAATTTTGGCAACAAATAAAAAAGATCCAAAGGGAAAACTTGAGGGTCGAGATACCACTCAACACACTTCGAAACAAGTACCACAAAACCTTCAACACGAACAATAATACAAAGCGTTCAAATATGTCTGAAATAAACGACGAAATAAAAAATCTCAGGAACCGATACAAGGACATCAAATTTAATATCGAACTAAACACCGAAATAATTAAAGAAATAGCCGAAAAACTACCAAATGGAAAAAGTGTAGGTTTCAATGACGTAAGAAACGAAATGCTAAAATACAGCAACAGTGCACGGCTTTACGAGTATATTAAAACCATCTTTAGCAAAATGATCAACTATAAGATACTACCATACCACTTTAATACCTCAATAATTAAGCCATTAATTAAGGATAAGTCAAAACAACTCGATGATCTAACTAATTTACGCCCAGTTGCAATATCCGACGTATTTGCTAATCTATACGAAAGCGTGTTACTTCAACAAATAAGAAAAGAAAACGAAAACCACGAAAACCAGTTTGGGTTCAAAAAAGCATCGTCTTGTCTGCACGCAGTGTATACACTAAAACATGCTATTGATACATCAAAAAAACAGGGAAAGCGATTGTATATATGTGCAGTAGACGCATCCAAAGCTTTTGACAAAGTCAATAGAAATATACTCTGGCATAGAATGTTGAAGTGTGGAATACAGCCAGCCGTAGTATTGGCCACAATGATTTATTATGACGAATCAGGTATGATAGTTGTAAATGACAACGAATATTCAGACATTTTTGGAACTGACGTAGGTGTAAGACAAGGAGGACCTCTATCCCCTGAACTGTTCTCAATATACATTGAAAAATTAATTAACAGAGTTAAGTGCTCTAATTTTGGGTTAAAATTTAAGTTTGGCAAACTAGAGATAATTGGCTATGCGGACGATATATTGATTATCAGTCAAACAAAGAGTGAACTGCAGAAGCTACTCAAAATAGTAGAAAAGGCTGGGCAAGAGCTAGAAATCAAGTTTAATGCAAAGAAGACGAACATCATGATTTTCAACCAAAAAATTAAAAGGACCGCAGAGACCAAAAGAGAAGATGCATGGCAGGGAGATTTAATCCTAGATGGTGAAGTTGTACACCAAGTAAATGAAATGAAATACTTAGGCATTGAAATAAATGAGAACAACAAAAACAAGACGCACCTAGACAAAAGGAAAAGGCTAGCCATGGGTGCAGTGATGAAGCTTAAATCAATTGGAGTATGGTCTGAGCACACAAACCCCTATCTTAAGGCGCACATTTATAAAACGTACATCAGGCCTGTATTAATGTATGGACTTGAAACAATTGACTTGAACAAAACACAGACTAACGATATCAGGCGAACAGAAGGAAACATAATTAAGTCAATGATTGGCATATCTAATCGTTGTAGAACAACAAATCTCTTACTAGCACTTAACATCACGGATACCACCACACATATGGAAAACCAAAAAACGGAATTCACAAAACGACTATGTGAAAATGATCTTACTAAAAAAATAGTATCCGACATAATAGAGGGAGGTACGATAAAAGACATGTGGAAATGTACAGAGCTCATATTCGATGAAGAACTTAACACATTAAGCGAACTAATACTCATATGTAATATATCAAAATATATCAATGACACCGAGGTTAAAGCTAAAAAGTCAAACGAAGTAGTAAAACGCATAAGAATTACATTCAAAGAGAAGAACCAACAAAAGATGACAGAGAATCTGTTTGAGTTAATTAAGTTTAAATAGAAGGATAAAAACCACTCGCGCCAAGAACGATGAACTTATGTACTTAATTTTAACCGCTTTTTATTAATTTACTCAATTTTCCTATTAATTTAGATATTTCATTACTCAATTTATACATATTTTTTATCTGTAAATTAATTTTTAAATTAAAATTCGAAGAGGCTATACCTTATTTAACGGGATAGTCCAATAAGTGGTCGGTTGAGCGACTTTTCAACCAATAAATAAATATTTAAATATTGTGATTTTACATTTAACACTGATAATAAAAGATAAAAGCTAAAACTCTTGTTTTGATTTTTCAATCCCTAGTTTTCATATGTTTATTAATTTAATTGAAAAAAAAAATAAAATTTTATTTTTTCTGAATGATTTTTAATTTATTTTCTAAAATCGACATCTTGAAGTTGCTGATCAATTCAAAATATCATTTCAATTCAAAAAGTTTATCCTTAGATATTAAACTTAATCTTTGATTTTATTTAAATAATTGTAATGTAACATGCTTTACATGCAATGTAGATTTAGAAAGTAAAAAAAAATTGAAAAAACATTTTCTCAATCCTTTGATAATCGATTTTAATATTTAAATGTATTAACTGATCTTTTGTAAAGTTTATTTGAGATTTTTTATTTCAAAAGGATTTGAGTTTAGCATTCACAATTAAAAAAAAATTCAAAATAAGTTATAAAATGAAAACAAAAATTTACAAAAATCAGTTAACTAAATTGAAAATCGATTTTATCAAGGGATTGAGAAAATGTTTTTACAATTTTTTTTTTATTTTCTAAATCTACATTGCATGTAAAGCATGTTACATTACAATTATTTAAATTAAATCAAAGATTTATTTTAATATCTTAAGATAAACTTTTTGAATTGAAATGATATTTTGAATTGATCATCAACTTCATGATGCTCTAAAATCTTTATTTGAAAAGTTTAAAGAAAAATTAACAATCCATATTTAGGTATCCAAATTATGGCTTTAAATGATATTTTAATACTAATTAAAATATATTAATAATAATAATAATAATAATAAATATAAGCTACAGCAAGACTAGCTTGCGGAGGTGGCCTACTAGGAGGTCACCTATGGTAGCTCCTTGCACATTACACATAAAAAATTACTGCTAAAAGAAAAACTATTTAAATTTTTAGGTCAAATATTAATAAATAAAAAAAATATAAGTTACAACAAGCTAACAAACTAGACTTGCTAAGATGGGAAACAATAGGATCCAATCTATGGTAACTGTGGTATGTAATAATAACAATAATAAAAAAAAAAAAAAAAAAAAAAACATTCATATACTACTTCATACTTTCATATACTACATTTCCTACATCACCATTGCATTTTGAATTTTAAATTAATCTTTTTTTTTTTTTTTTCTTTCTTCTCTTTTTTTTTTTTTTTCTACGTTCGACTTTTAGACCGATCCAATCAAGCAAATCATCCAGACCAATCCAGAAAATCAACCAGTCCAATCAAGCAAATCATCCAGACCAATCAAGCTTCACAAAGACCAGAATCAAGGTAACTCAAAATTCTTTTCCTTTTTAATCCGATTTTTTATAAGTGAATGTTCCTGTTCATGATTGTTGACTGGACTTGAAGGTATCGTATCGGTTCTTGAACTTGTTGACCGAGTCGGCGTCTATGATTGTAGCTGGCAGGGCGTTCCGCTCATTGACTATCCTGTTGGTGAATGTGTTTGCTCTTTAAAGACATTTGGTGTAGGCCTGGCCGGAAAATCTTCTTGCATGACCTCTGATACCTCCGGCGGGTCCGGGTTGGGATAGTGAACTTGCGAGAACCGGGGGGTTCACCCAGCTCACTTCGTTGATGCCTTTGGTGAGTTTGAACATCTGGATCAGCTCTCTACGTACACGTCGCTCGTGAAGGGGAGTTAGTCTAAGGATGGTAAGACGGTCTTCGTAGCGCCAGTTTCTAATGCGGGGAACCAGTTTGGTGGCCCTTCTCTGCACCTGCTCGAGCATCTTTGCGTCTTTCTTGCTAGGGGGGGACCATACAACAGCGGCATATTCCAAGTGGGGTCTTACGAAGGCACAAAAGAGGGTCCTGCAGGTATCTAAAGTCCAATATCTGAATGATCTTTTCAACTGGCCGAGTATTCCGGTAGCTCTGTTCACTTGATTTTTAATATGAGTAGAAAATTTCAAGTTACGTGAAAACGTGACTCCCAGGTCCTTTTCTGTGTCGACGAAAGCTAGTGCACTCCTGGACTCTTCTTCCCCCATCAGTAGTTCGGAATGGGCGTAGCTGTTCTTGCCAGACTTGCTGAATTCCATCGCCTTGCATTTGCTCACATTGAAGAGCATACGCCACGTGTTTGACCACTCAGAGAGTGCGTCGAGGTCACGTTGCAGTGTTAATAGATCACAAGTGCTTCGGATTGTGGCAATCAGTTAACTGTCATCGGCAAATAGTTTGATAAGGTGGCTGACCGCCGCTGGCATATCGTTGATGAAGATGACGAACAGAAGCGGACCAAGGACGCTACCTTGAGGGACTCCACTAGACACATCAATCCAGTCAGCAATGTGCTCACCCATCACTACCCGCTGCTGCCTTCTTGACAAGAAGTCGCTGACCCAATCGACAATGCCTGGACAGAACCCGTAGGCAACCAGTTTGGCTCTTAATGACGCGTGGCAAACTCTGTCGAAGGCTTTTGCAAAATCGAGGAAGACCACTAGGACGTGGAATCCCCTATTGATGCCATCACTTATGCGGTCCAACGTCTCCAGTAAATTAGTGACTACTGACTTCCTCAGGACAAAACCGTGTTGATTCGGAACGATCGCTTTGTTGCTGTAGAGGTGATCCATCATGACGTCTCTTACCATACGTTCCATCAACTTGCAGGGGATTGACGTCAAGGAAATAGGCCTGTAATTACCAGGGAAACTCCTGCTACCTTTCTTGAATATGGGGCTGATCTGAGCAAGTCTCCAAGCGTCTGGAATCCTGCCACTGTTGTACGAACTGGTGAAGATAGCGCTGAGGACCTCCGAGAAGGCATCGGCGCAACATTTGACGACGTATGGGTGGATACCGTCCATGCCAGGCGATTTCCTTGGGTTAAGGCGCATGATGTATTTACGTACATTTGCAGGTGAGAAGCAGATAACATTAACCTCGTGCTGGGGCAAGGCAAAGCTTTGGACTGACGGAGCGTGACTAGACAGGCGAGGGATGAAAACACTGCCGAAATGAGCGTTGAGGAGATTAGCTATCGTACCTCCTTCCGTGCAAAAGGCACCTTCCTCATCCAACAAGCCTTTGATGGTATCCTTACATTGTTTCTGGCTATTTATGTAGTTGAAGAGCAGTTTGGGCTGGCTCTTACAGACCAGGACTATCGTTTCTTCAAACTTTCGTATAGACTGTCTGACCAAAGACTTGACCTGCTTGCAAACCATAGTATAAGCTGCTCTAAGTTCGGGATTGCGAGGTGCGGAACGGACTAAGCAATGGAGCTTATACTACATTTTGGTAAGGTGCTTGATCTTGTCGTTGGACCATTTGGGACAATTGCGCTTGTGAATGCTAAAGCGACGAGTTGGGATGGCGACGGAAGAGGCATGGTTATACGACTCGACTACTTGGTTATAGGCAATGTTTACATCGTTGTCCAGTAGCTTGCTGCCTTCATGGAAGCGTTCGCTGATAGGGTTGTAGTTACCCAGAGAGAGAGCTTGACGTTGAGATGAGGTAGGTTGGGAGGGGAGTTGGGACTGAAGTTCGTAGCTCCATGTGAGAGTTGCATGCAGACAGTCCTTATCAGTAGAGCCCAGAGGTGGGCCGTGAGCTATTCGAAAGACTCTGGCCGGATCATTTGTGACAACGAGATCCAGGATATTGTATTTAAACGTAGGATCGAGGACGTGCTGGGTCAAGAAGTTTTTACTCATGGTGTTGAGGAATTCAAGACTAGAGGGGCGACCTTTGTTTATGCAGAAACCGCCTTCATGGTTCCAGTTGATGTCGGGGAAGTTGAAGACACCGGCAACGAGAAGACTTTTGGACGGGACCGAGCTGCACAGGTGGGTCGCAAAACCAATTGAATTATTAATTTCAAGGTTGAACTCGCAATCTGCATACGGGGGCCTATAGACGCAACCAACTAGTATTAATTCTTCATTGACCTTGACGTTGCACCACACTTGTTCGCTTCTTGTGTTGCACAGGGCTACATCATTTACCTCGAAGCTCTCCACATCACTGCGTACGAAGATTGCCACTCCACCACCACGAACTACTGTCCTATTCCTGTTGAACAACTTATAGTTATCCAGGTTGCTGATGCTGAGGGCGTTAAACCATGTCTCGGGAATAAGGATAACGTGGGGATAGTGAAGAAAAGAAACTAGGGAATTGAAGTCGCTCCATTTGTTGACAAGGGATGTTGCATTGGTGTAAAAAAAATTTAAAGAGCTTAAGTGTTTACCGGGGAAGACTTTGCTGGTGGGAGAGAACGTGGGATTAGGCACTCTCGAAGTAGATCTCTTTGATTTCGTTCCATCTGATCCCGTAATAAAACTTTTTGCCAGCGTTTGGATCACCATCAGGTTTGATGCCGTATCGGTGCCTCCCTTCAGAGTCCATACTCACCTGGTTTAATGGAAATTTCCCGTTTAACTCGTTTCGTCTCTTTCTGAGTTCGCGTTCTAATGCTCTCTCGCTTGCTATCTTATCCGGGTTAATATAGACGTCCTTGTGCCCGGTGCCTCTGAGAGTCCTAGCATCGTGAAGCGCCTTTAATCTCGCAGCGTCATCCGTAAACTCCACTATAACCATATCCAATACCTTCTTAGACGTGTTATCCCCGCTATTGCTATTCTTGATGCGCCTTTGTCGCTTGACGGTTTTGCTCCTATCTATATTCAGAGCATTGAGTACCCGATCCACTTTCTCGATGTCCTCGTCCTCGTTCGCGCCTATGCCAAGTCCTGTTATTGTAACATTATTCTCGACTCTCGCCTTTTCGCTGATTTCCTTGTTTACAGTGGCTATGAGGGCCTGTGTTTGGTCACTAGGTTTCCTCCCGCTGACAATACTGGTCCATGTGCAACCCGCGCCGCCGTTGTCGTTCGCCTTCTTGGAATCCTCTAGCTGAGTCTTTAATTCCTTGATTTGATCGGACTGACTCTTGACGACCGTAATTAGTGCCATAACCCATCTGTGCAGTTTCTTATCAGTCTCGGAACTATTCCCATGTGGACTTTCCCAATTCTCCTCCAAGATTTTTAGTGCTTCGTCCATTGAGTCCGTAACAAAGATGACACTCACAAATTAATTATGTTAATTTTTTATAAATTTATTAAAAGTTTGAGTTTGGAATGATACTAGCGATTATGAGCGATCAAGGTGTCAATTTCAAGTCTAAATTATTTGAAGAACTTTGTCGGTTATGATCAATTCGAAAGCTAAATTCAGCTTTTAACCACCCAGCTAGTAATGGACAAGTCGAAAGAACCATAAAGTCTGTCAAACAGATTTTAACTATTTACGTAAATGTTTCGCATAACAACTGGGAAGCGTCGTCTTCTTACAAGCGTCAAGCTGTGCTTACAATTGTAGTAAGCACAGCTCAACTAAGTACTCACCTTACGAGGCCCTATTTGGTCGGAAACCAGTCATAGTAGCTGATGTGGTACTAAATAACCCTGTTTATAACACTAGTGAGAGTCATGATTCATATGTTGTTGGTTAAAAAGACAATTTAGCAAAGATAAATAATGTAATAAAACACAATATAGACATTGATCTATAAAAATACAAAATAAGTCGTTTGATCGATTTGTTAGAGATGGTGCTGTGTTTAGTGTTAGTGATTATGTTTTACTAGTCAATGAACGTCTAAAACCAGGTAAAATCTAGTTCATTTAAAGACAGAGCTATTGGTCCGTTTGTTATTTTAAGTACTTTTAATGACGTAAACTTTCGTATCAAGTCGATGACAACTGGTAAAGAATTTATGGTTCACTATAATAGATTGATTAGACAAAGTGATACTTGTACTGTACCTGATCAAGTCAAGAAGTCACAAGTAAATGCTTGTTTTTCACCTAATACAACACCTGATCCGATTAGTATAGATTTTGAATTTGATTATCTTAGCACTTTACACAATGAGGATACTGTAGTGTTGACTGAAGACCAGATCTTAGTAAACCAAGTTTTAATCGAATTTAATTTAAGTTTTAATTTTGATGGTGTTGACTTAGACGTACCTAGAAATTGCATGTGATCTATGCAACCGTAGTTTTGAAACTCTTAGAGGTCTAAATCGGCATAAAACGATTAGTCATAGAACTGCTGAACCAACCACTAGGAGCGTTGAACAAGTTGTAGCTAAAACCAGTACAAACGGAAGGTGAAGCTGTTTTACATACGTCCAAGTGTGGTCAAAATTAATAATAGTCGAAAGTTTATTTATTTTTATTTTCAAAGTTTTAGTTAAAAGAAATTTTTGTTGTTCTTTTTTTTGTGAAAAATTTTTAGACTACTTTTAATTTTTGGGTCTGTTTAAAGTCGGTTAAACTACTTCTTTCCATAAGGGGGGAGGGGTTGTAAACAAATTTGAAAATAAAAATAAAAACAAAAATAGAAAAGAGAGAAAGTAAAATGCATCGCTAAATGCATGCATACTTTTCTATTATTGTTTGGCAAAATGTAAACACTTGTTCTTTGCGTGTTTGATATTATAAAATAAAATCACAATGAAGAGTTTTTAGGTTACATCGATATGCTTGTGCAACCCCATCGTTCTTTTATATTTTTTATCTCTTTCTCTCTCTCTCTCTCTATCTTTCTTTTAATCCCTTTATACTATATATATACATATATATATATATATATATATATATATATATATATATATATATATATATATATAAAACTTCTTATATTTTGTTTTTGGAAGTTCGGGAATATAATATTGTGATTTTACATTTAACACTGATAATAAAAGATTAAAGCTAAAACTCTTGTTTTGATTTTTCAATCCCTAGTTTTCATATGTTTATTAATTTAATTGAAAAAAAAAATAAAATTTTATTTTTTCTGATTGATTTTTAATTTATTTTCTAAAATCGACATCTTGAAGTTGCTGATCAATTCAAAATATCATTTCAATTCAAAAAGTTTATCCTTAGATATTAAACTTAATCTTTGATTTTATTTAAATAATTGTAATGTAACATGCTTTACATGCAATGTAGATTTAGAAAGTAAAAAAAAATTGAAAAAACATTTTCTCAATCCTTTGATAATCGATTTTAATATTTAAATGTATTAACTGATCTTTTGTAAAGTTTATTTGAGATTTTTTATTTCAAAAGGATTTGAGTTTAGCATTCACAATTAAAAAAAATTCAAAATAAGTTATAAAATGAAAACAAAAATTTACAAAAATCAGTTAACTAAATTGAAAATCGATTTTATCAAGGGATTGAGAAAATGTTTTTACAATTTTTTTTTATTTTCTAAATCTACATTGCATGTAAAGCATGTTACATTACAATTATTTAAATTAAATCAAAGATTTATTTTAATATATTAAGATAAACTTTTTGAATTGAAATGATATTTTGAATTGATCATCAACTTCATGATGCTCTAAAATCTTTATTTGAAAAGTTTAAAGAAAAAATAACAATCAATATTTAGGTATCCAAATTATGGCTTTAAATGATATTTTAATACTAATTAAAATATATTACGGCGAAACAAAGTTAGGGGTTGTGAAGTTCATTTCAATTCGATCGTTTCAATTCAGAAAAATTTGAATTACTTTTTTACTATAAGAAATAATTTAGTTCTGTAAAATGCTTAATGTTTAAGCAATTTTGCTTAATCCGAAAATATATGTCTGCAAAAACTCTGCAATGTACTTGCACAGTTGATTAGAATACTTTTTAATGGTGTGCAATGAGCAGAAAATTTCAGAGTATTTTGCAGACTTGTTTTACTGAATTAAGCAAATTTGCTTAAATTTAAGCATTTTAGAGAACTTAATTATCATTTTTAGTAAAAAAGTTATTCAAATTTTTCTGAATTGAAAAGATAGAATGGAAACGAACTTCACAACCCCACAAAGTTATTTTTTATGTTTAAAATTTAAAAATATTGATTAAGATTTAAATTTACTTTAGATAAAAATTCATATAATTTTCTATCTATGCAAAGATTCAACAATTCATGTTTAATAAAGTTTAGTAATTTTTTTTTAAGATTGAAAAAAAAAAACCTTTTTATTTAAATCAAAAACTAAAAATTTTGATTTGAAATTTAAATTTGATCATCAACTTCAATTTGCCTATTTATTGCAAATTCTCAATTTTAATTCTTAAATGAAACTCTGGTTAAAATTTGTGAATTTTGGAAAGAATAATTTGATATTTTTTCATTAAAATTATCACCTAAAATTTTTTAATTTTCCAGTATTATAAAGAAAATCCCACTACTTAATAAAAGTATTTTATTTTGTTTATTTTAAAATTTCCTTTTACAAGAAAAACTCAATTTAGAATTTTTAGCGTTCTAAATTTTAAATAAATAAATTGAAAAAAAACTAATATGAAAAAATATTAAAAATAATTCAAGCTCTTCGTAAAGTTTCCCTTTATAAAAGGGAAAAGGAAATTTTAAAAATAATATTTAATCTTAATAATGAAGTGATCAAATAACATATATTCTTTATATTATTTCTTTAATATTCAAACATATCTGAATTCAGAAAACATAAATTTTTTTATTTAAATTTTTCCTTTTTCAGGTAAAGAATTTTTCTGGCCTAACTATCTAATAGTTTATGTTTGCTATTAGAAAGAAGATATATCTTAATAACTTCATTATTATAAATTATAGAATTTTTTATTAAATTTTAATTTTCCTAGAATGAATATACTAATTTACTTAAGTATCTATTTAATGGTGATTTTCACTTGCAATTGTCAACAGCTAGAGGGATTTTTTAAAGAATATTGTGGAAAAAATTTGACCGAGAGTAAAAATATTGGACTAGAATGTGCATTGAAATGTTTACATAGTGAAGAATGTAAAATGGCTGTCTTAAAGGAAGAAAATTGTTCATTTCATAATGAATGTTCAACAATTGATTTTAATCAATCAAATTTTGTTTTGTTGATTAAAAGACAGTACAAAAAGTACAAAATTGATTCTAATTTTACATGTAAAATAAATATTTCAACTAATTGACAAAATTTAATTTTTATTTTAAAGTAGAAACAAATCTGACCGGTCATTCATCGAATATTATTTCGCTTGCGGTACTTAACAACGGTGATTTGGCAAGTGGATCATGTCAGGATATAAAAATTTGGAATTTGGATAATGGATGTGAAATAATGACTTTAACTGGTCATACAGATTATGTAGGTTCATTAACAATTCTAATTAATGGTGATTTGGCAAGTGGGTCAAATGATAAAACGATCAAAATTTGGAATACAATTAATGGAAGCTTGAAAATGACTTTGGATGGTCATACATGCAAGGTTAGGTCACTAGTAGTACTTAACAATGGTGATTTGGCAAGTGGATCATTTGATAAAACAATTAAAATTTGGAATACAAATAATGGAAGTGTTAAAATGACTCTCACTAATCATAATGGCTCGGTAAGGACACTTGTAGTACTTCACAATGGCGATTTAGTAAGTGGATCTAGTGATCATACAATTAAAATATGGAATACAAATGATGGAAGCGTTAAATTTACTCTAAATGATCATACAGATGAGGTTTCCTCTCTTGCAGTACTTAAAAATGGTGATCTGGCAAGTGGTTCAAAAGATAAAACTATTAAAATATGGAATATAAATGATTGGACTGTAAAAATGAATTTAACAGGTCATTCAAATTGGGTTTGGTCCCTTTTAGTGCTCAAAAATGGCGATTTGGTTAGTGGATCAGGTGATGGTACAATTAAAATTTGGAATACAAATGATGGGAGATTAAAAATGACTCTGATAGGCCATTCTGATGAAATTCGCACACTTAAGCTGCTTCCAAATGGTTTTTTAGCCAGTGGTTCAAGAGATAAAAATATTATTATTTGGAATTAAAACGTTTTTAAGACTTTTAATTTAAAATTAATCCGAAATTTTGTTTTTTAATTTTCAGTTGTCATACACTCTATTAGTTTTAAGAGTATTCACATTTTAAATTAACTTTATCTAAAGCTGAAATAAGATTTTAACTTAAGTGTAAATTTAAATTTATAGTGATATCCAATTAATTAAAAATAAAATTTTTAGAGAAACAAAATCAAAATAAAACTTTTATTTTAAAAATACTAACTTTTTTAAAATTAATTCGACCAAAGAATGTTTAAAATTTCCTTTCCAAAACTCATTTCGATTAATCTTTTTGATAATGACCAACTCTTGTTTATATCCCCAACTTAATCTTTATAGATTTAACTATTTTTTCTGAAGTCTCTCTTTCTCTTGATTGCCAATATTAGATTAATCAAAAAGAACTCAATTCAGCTCATAAAAACTTGAAGATTTCCTATTGATCTGTTTTCTGGTACCAAACTCAACAAATTAATTCCTGATTACCCTAGTTCAGCTTCTCCAAAAATTTTCTGCCAATATATTTTAAATTTAGCATTTGTTTGTCCTCAAAAATTGTTTTTTTTTTAACAAGGTTAATCAACAGGCTAGTGCCCTTGTCTAGATAATAGACTGATCTCCATTTATTTAATAAAGATAAAATTTTTAAAAATAAAATAAAATTTAAATCAATTATCAAAAAAAAAATAAACTTTAAAAATTAAATTAAGTTTATCAAAAAGCTTTAATGCATCATTAAAAATTAGGTTGATGTTGTTGAATATTGACAATTTAAATGTGCTAAATTTTAGAACCATTCTGTTAATAAGGAATTTGTTAGCCAACTTTGTGTACACATAACCAAATGTGTTTTCACCACTTTTTGTTTTCGATTTCGGCACCATAAATTCACTTTTGTTTCTTAAGTCGTACTCAATTTTACGCGATTCATTTGTGACTAATTGTTATTTGAGCTGAAAAGGTGAGTTCTCCATTTTAATGATCTTGTATGAAAACGACAGCATTCTCTCCAGAGCTCGATGTTGAAAAGCAAAAAGCCCATACTTTTCTAGAACATTATTTAAATCATTAAAGTCACAAGAATTCAATTTAACTTTTAATAATTTATAAATACATAGATAGAAACAGTTAGCTAGCCTTTGAATGGCTTCTTTTGAAAAATAGCAAATTAGTGTAAAAATATAATCAAAATAAGGTAGAATAAAGGTTTTAAAAAATTGAATTTTTACAGATGTACAAAGATAGAAAAGTCTTTTTATTGAAAACAATTTCTTATTTACCGATAAACATGTTTCCGAAACTAATTTCATGAAATTTAATCTGCTATCAATGATAAAGCCCAATAATTTAAAATTATCAACAACTTTAATTTTAACCTCTTTTATATGAATAAAATCTGGTACTTCAATTTTTTTCTTTGTAAATACCATAAAGAAAGTCTTTTCCCAATTAATATCAACCTTATTAAACCTTTTAAAAATAAATCCAATACTAAAAATAATAGATCAGAAACAAAAATAAAATCAAAAAATAGATTAAATTACAAAAATAAACAATATTTACAGAAACAAAAATAAAATCAAAAAATAGATTAAAAAACAAATATAAACAATATCTAATCTTTAAAATTTTAACAAATTTTATCTTTACGATACAACTGATCTTTCAGAATTAAAATAACTTAAAAATCTAAAGGAAAAATGAAACTTTTTTTACACCATAAAAATGTATCAATCCAGCAGTCTCTGGAAAAAATAAAAATTAAGACCAACCATAACTCTGCCGTAAGCCGGTCCCAAGCTCAGGGTGAGAAAACCAGTTCTTCTTCTGGTCTTGGTCTTCTACCAGTTCCAAGAAGAGCTGTATTACGGGTTCATAGATCTACAGGTCTTTGTTCTTGTCTTTGTAAGCACTAAAGTTAAGGCATTCTCTCTTTCTGAATTGAGAATGTCGCTTGGTTTGTGGTTCCAAGCTAGTCAAAATAGTTGTCGAGTTCGCAGCCTTTAAGTGCTCGGATGAGTGGCACTGTTTATGATAAACGTCCCACGTGCTTCTTAGGAGAAAGCGCGACCATAACTATGCCAATGACAGTCCCAAGCCCGGATAAAAATAGCAGGGTGGCAGAAATTAAAAAAAAAATTTAATTACAAATTTTTCTTGTGTAATAACTTGATACAATTTGAAATTTAATTAAAGTAAAATTTTGATACATTCATTCAAAGATCATTCATTCAAAATTTAATTGCTTATTCCTTTGAAAATAAACCAGATTTGCTTTTAAGTCACAGTTTTAAGTGTAAGTCACAAAAATACAAGTCAAAGCTATGTCTTAAAATTTTTTTTTAAGCCAAAGTTATGATTTTCTGATTTTCTGAAGTCTCGATTCATTTTAATGGAGACACTGATCATGATTTTTCTTTTACAATATTTAAATAAAATATTGAAAATGGTTCCATAAGAAAATCAACTGAAGTTTATTTAATTAATTTATTCCTTAAATTTAAATTTTAAATAAAAAATTTACAAATTGGATAAAATCAGAACTTTAACTTTTTATAAGTATAAATATAAATATAATTATAAATATAATTATAAAAAAATGAGAAAAAATGTTTTTATAAGGCAAAATGTTATTTATTGTACATTTTTATATTTTTACATTTTTACATTTTTGAGAGAAGAAAATAAAATCTCAAAATCAAAAAATCTAAAAAAATTTTCATTTTAGAAAAGTAATCATAAATTCGCAATTAATTAAAAGGGATTTTCAAAAATTATCCTTGGTTTTTACATTTAAATTTTTCTAAAACTCCTTTTTAAGTAATTGCGAATTTATTATTACTTTTCTTAAATGAAAATTTTTTTAGATTTTTTGATTTTGAGATTTTATTTTCTTCTCTCAAAAATGTAAAAATGTAAAAATATAAAAATGTACAATAAATAACATTTTGCCTTTTTTAACAAGTTGTTTAAAAGTTGTCACCGCGTTCACATATTAAATAATTAGGCTGTCTTACTATAATATATCATAAGAAATAATAGCGTTTACAAATGACCAAAAAAAGTAATAATGTCTTTATAAATTTATTTTTTATAATTTTATTATATTACTTATTATTTACATAAATTTATTTAAAAGATTTTTGTGCGACCCTCAATTAACCAGGAAGAAATATTTTATGCAGAAAAATAATCAGCGTCTAAAACACTAATTACCATTTCCTAAAAACAACCAAACAATTTAAAACTTTATCTGTAAAATGTTTTAAATATGTAGTCATAGAAATAAAGCTTGAACAGAATCAAAACTCATTTCAATTTAAACATCACTCTCTTAAGCTAACACAAATCACGCAGTTTATTTTAACATTTAATAAAGGCGTTAGGCAAACGACAAAAAAAAACATAAAACAAATTCAGTGCCAATTTATTTTGATTTAAAGAAACCCTTTTAACAAATAAAAAAGTAAAAAGTAAAAAAAAATTTACGTAACTCTGTAACAAATTTGTTCTTTCATCGGACCCTTGGTTTTCTATTTTTTCCTAACAAACAATAAATGCTCCCTGCGTAAAAATTAAATTTGCTCCGAGCTAATCTTAAATTAATAAAGAATATGGCCAACAATAGACCGAAATCAATTTTGAAAAAAAGCGCTTATAAGCCGAGCAGAAAGCGCCTATTCTCCAAACTGAACACTTTGATATACACAAACGGGTCTGACGAGCTTGCCGAAGAGCAAATCATGCTTTTCATTCCCAATCCCTATCAGCTGGTGCCGTGGCGAGGCGCAGACACCAAAAAACTGGACCATAGTGACAACATCGTGATTGACATCGGCGCCGAGACCACCAATCTTCCAGCTGTATGCGAGTTTCTAGTGGTAAAAAACGGCGCTGCCAAACAAAGCTCTGACATTAGGCCTCAAGTGATTGTCCGCGATGCCGGTCTCCAAGTCAACACACAAAAAACCAGCAAAACCATTGACTTCTACTCGATTCAGAGACAAGAGCTGATCAAACAAGCTATGAACAAAACAGATCAATGTTTGCAAACTGATGCGGAGAAAAGTGTCCATGTGACGCCAAAGCCAACCGAGCACAAATGCACCGGCACAGAAGACATACTTGAGTGTTTGCCGGAGCTGACAAACTTCTCTATCAAAGACCTCATGTCAAACAATTGTCTGGAGAGCTTGAAGTCAAAGGCCAACTTTGAAAATGATCTTAAGTGTGACAAGCGCTATAGAGATCCGGATTACCAGGTGAAAAAAATTGAGGATACATGTCCCCTTACTGACACCAAGCGTCTTATACACTTGACTAATTTTTTTGACTATGCCCAAGGTGAAAGTTTTGAAGAGTATGAAGTGAATGATTTTTTGTGCGATACAGAAGACTTGGCAAAATATTTTAACTTTGATAATTATAGTTTTGCGGACTTGTTGTCTGGTAAAATTCGCGTCCAAGTCAAGCCCAAAGAGTGTGACTCATTTAAATTGATTGATATTAAAGTGAAGGGACCAGGTAGTTGTACTAGTGAGGTAGGCACTTTGACTGATGATTCGATGGTCAAAAAAAATGCTCATATTAATAAAATAACTCAAACTGAGAGCAAAAAAATCGAAGCCAAAAAACCCACTGCTCCTTATGAGATCAAATCTTTGCCAGCACCAATTAAGCTAAGCCGCAAGACATCCGGCTTTGATGACATCATAAATTCAATGAACAAAAAAATGCAAGCAGTCAACCAAATTGCCACAACCAGCAAGAACCAATTTGATTACTTAAAAAATGACAGACGACTTAGTCAAGCTAGCAGCTCGTCCCAGTACAACTATTCAGATGTGTGGTCTCAAAGCTCAGCGCACAATGAAAAATTAGAAACTCATATTGAAAAGTATTACAACACATCAACGCTCAGGTACCCGTTGATTGCCAAAGCCATGCATAGAAAGCCCAAGCTCTCCAGTCGGACCAATTCAGATAGTTATTGCAGTCTAAGGCATGATTCTCCTGCAGTCGACTATTTAAGTGATTACAAGTCATGTCCCATTTGCATTAAAAGACGCCAAACATCCAGCAAATCAGACCATCAGGAGAAAACACCGTTTTCTAGCTTTGACAATTTGGTGCGAAAGTCAAGCGATTTAATTGAGGCAAAAAATTATGCCAATGAGTATTTGGTCGACAATAGTTTTATATTGGACTGTGAAAGTGAGCTTTTTGATACCAGCAGGTACATGAGGGGAAATCATGACAAAAGTTTGGCAATGTACGCCAATGATGACACTTCTTCTTCCACATTAAAGAATTAATTTGTTTTTTTTTTTAATTTAAATTATTTTTTATTTATTTTTTAGAAAAAAAAAGATAATTTTCTTTTTTTTTTAGAATCAAAAAATTCTAATTGAAAACTTTTAATTGTGTGATTTAAAGTAAATATTGTCACCAGGTGTGTATGTACAGTTTTAAGGTAGATTGAATTAGAAAAATAAACTGCCTAAATAAATAATTAGCTGCTTTTGATTTTTTTTGGTTGCTGGGTCTTTTACTTTGTTTTCTAATTTATTAATTTAATCTTAATTTAAAATAAATATTGAAATAAATAATATATGATATCATATTTGCCATTTATAATGCTTCGTTTAATGCATTAGCTAACTAAAAGTGGAACTAACGAATATTCAAGTATTCATTAGTGACAATTAGTTAGTTAAGTTTATATTTGAATAATTTTTAGAGTGTTGAGAAAAATTGAAGTTTATGATCATGTTCAAAAGTTATAATTAATGAAATTTTTTAGAGCTTTTTTTTTAATTTATAAATTGCAAAATCTTTTTTTTTTGCTAAACATTGTTTGTAATTTAATTTTTAATGTCTGAAAAAATTTAATGTTTGCAGAATTATTCATTGTTGTGGGGCAAATAGAAGTTTCAGATCAAATTTTAAGATCAAAACGATCATTTAGAATTTTAAAACTTAATTAATCCAATGAAATTTTTTAAGAAATAAATACCAAACATTACTAAACATGTTATGCCTAATAATGGTTTATTACTAAATTTACATCAAAATGATTTATATCTAATTTTTAACAAAAACAATCAATAATTTAAATAATTGAGGTTAATTTAATTCAAAAATTCAAATTTATAGCTTTCAAATCCATTCATTCAAACAAAATTACTTTCATTTTTCCTCTTAAATAAATTATAAATTCTATTACATTAAATTTTTTTGGCTTTAAAAGTAAATTTTATTACAATCAGTTAAAAAATTTAAACCTATTAAAGTTATATAATTTTAAATTTGAAAATAAACTTTACATGACATGTCAAGTAATTGCTTTGGGAAAAAACTATTTTTTTTCTATTATTAAAAACAATATTACAATTCATATTTTGATCTTGATCTCAAACTTCAACTTGCCAGCTGTGGTTAGTCGTAGTTAAACATGAATATATGCCTACACAATTAATAATTATTTTTGATCATCATCAGTAAATTTTCCAAGGGTTGTTTATTAAAGTACAAGTTTTTTTAAAGTTCAGCCTGGGGCTTATTGTTCCACAATGCAAAAATTAAATTATGAAATCAGAATTAATGGCGTTAATTATTATTATTTTTTTTTTCAAAGAAATAGCTTGTATCATTTTAGAATGCTAGCTCCTTGGAAATAATTGCTTAAATAATTTATGGGGAAAAATCAGTTGACCCTAATAAATAATTATTTACCTGTATAAAAAAAACTTAAAAAAAATTATTGAATATATTTTTTGGTAGCAGCTAATTACATACTTTCGTATCTAATTTTAATTATGAAAAATGATAAATTATTTCAGAAAAAAAGATATTTATTTTTATTAGCATATATTTGTTTTTTTTAACAGCTAACTAAATCACGTGACAAAAAAAAATAATAGTAGTAGTAGTATATAATGCTGTGGGAGACTTGAGTCTCCAAGTAGTGGCGCACGTAGACGCCCCGCTTTAACAGCCAATTGCCCTTTTTTTTTAAATAAGCTATTTTTAGATAACTTATTTTACATATTTTTAAATAACTTTCTAATAAATATTTTAAAATAACTATCATTTTACATTGATTTAAATAAACTATTTTTAGATGCAAAAAAAATATCTAAATTTATCAAAGTATTATTATATAAAATTTTCATCTAAGTAGCTTGTCGATTCTTTTTTTAAAAATGTTTGTATTGCTGACACTCTTTGTCACCGCATCCAGCGTGTTCCAGTTTCCTGCTGTTCGGTTAGTGAAAAAGTTGTGTCTCACTCCACAATTGCGGATCAGCTGTCGCTCGATAGCTTTATGGCAAGTTCTTGTGTTCCCTGCCGGGCTTTCTAGACCGTCCGATGCCAGCTTTTGATCCCCATTTATGAATGTCACCCGATCATGACCATGCTGAATTTTGTGTAGTTGGATGAGATCACCACGCCTGCGTCTCTCTTCTAGGGTACTCCAACCAAGAGCCTCTCTTCTCTCGACGTATGGTTATTCCTTCAGTTCTGGTACTAGTTTCGAGAATCGTCGCTGGACTTGCTCCAGAACATCTATATCACTTCGTCGATAAGGATTCCAGGCTCCTACAGCAAATTCGAGATGGGGGCGAACAAATGACTTAAAAAGGAGATCTACTAGCTTTAAGGAGAAGTACTTGAAAGTGAGTCTTATTCGACTTGCTACCATCGTTGCTCTTGCCGCTGCTCGCTTAGCCTGTTCGCTTGACTTAAGATCGCTGGTGATGATGATTCCGAGATCGCGTTCTTTAGTTGTCTTCGCTAGAGTGTGACCTCCAAGCTTATAGTCATGACATGATCAAAATCAAAGTTGTAAAGAAAAAGTGTTGACATATTTTTGTTATAATTTCACATTTTAATAAATTTAATTATTTTTACGTCATTTTCTTATAGTTGGATTTGATTGAACTTTTCCGGCGCCACTTTTTTGAAAATTTAATGACTTTGGTGGACGTCCTCTTCCACATTTTTGAACTAATGGTTGAATTGAAATGCATGCAGCTACTTGATCAGTATTACTAAAAGGGACCGGTATTGAATTTTCAGCAGCTTCTTCAATGTTATTTTATGTTTATGACATAACTGGCTGCAAACTTTTGGGTTGATTAGGCTCTTGAATGTCATTATATTCTTTATTTCGAGCATTTTCTTGTAATTAAATGTTATCTTTTAATTGACAACATTTATTTATTTATTTAAAATATAGTTCGGCAAAGCCTTGGCCGGTTGGAAAGGAAACTTTGTCCTTCCTTTCAGCCACATGAAAAATATTTTTGAAACTAAATAATTGTAACCAAATGTTAAATTAGATTAAAGTTAAATTTTAAATTTTAAATTTAAATTTTAAATAGTTGACAACATTTACCTACTGAAGAATACATTTATCTGCTAATCAATTTATTTTTCTACTAAGAAAAATAATTATCTACAGTATTTTTATCTACTAAAAATTAGATACTATAAAATATAATTAGCTACTACCAAAAAACTAAGCCAAAATTATTTACCTGTAAAAAATAATTAGTTTATTGCTAAAAATGCTAACTTATAAATGATTATGCATAAATTGCTAATTTATTGTAAAAAAATACTAACTTTATCTAAAAAATAATAACTTCATTGTAAAAAAAATTCGATAAAAAATTATAAAATTTATTAATTTTAAAAATTTACATTAACAATTTTATTGCCTTACTAATGCTTCGGTTCGATTGAACATTTTTTGTATTTATTAACTAACTTTTCCACTACGGCTACTACTATTAAATGATAACAAAAATAGTTTCTTAGATAATAGCTGCAGGTACAACTTGAACATACCCGGGAGTCTTTATTAGGCAAAATGTTATTTATTGTACATTTTTATATTTTTACATTTTTACATTTTTGAGAGAAGAAAAAAAAATCTCAAAATCAAAAAATCTAAAAAAATTTCATTCAAGAAAAGTAATAATAAATTCGCAATTAATTAAAAGGGATTTTCAAAAAATTATCCTTGGTTTTTACATTTAAATTTTTCTAAAACTCCTTTTTAAGTAATTGCGAATTTATTGTTACTTTTCTTGAATGAAATTTTTTTTTAGATTTTTTGATTTTGAGATTTTTTTTTCTTCTCTCAAAAATGTAAAAATGTAAAAATATAAAAAAGTACAATAAATAACATTTTGCCCTTTATTAAATTTTATAATCCTAACATTTTTAAATAAAGCAACCAGCTGGTCAAAATCGTTATTAAGCTTACTATATAAGCCTTTTGCATAATCCATGTTTAGCTCATCTTACAATTCTTTTTTTGTTAAAAGATAAGTTGTAGAATTTGGTTCTTTTTTAATTACTCGATCATTAACTGTTAAGAAACTATACGCTAATGACCAACCTTCACCACTAATATCGATCAAGATTTCTATTTTCTTATTATTTTTTTCAATAAACTTAGTATTTTTGCAAATGTTATTTTTTTAACAAGAAATTAATTATTCTAAAAATACACAATTTGTTCTTATTTAATGCAATTTATTTTTTTACAATAAAGTTAGTATTTTATACATGCAACTAATTATTTTTTAGAGTGTACTAATTATCGTCCATAATTTATTAGATTTTTTTAAAGCATATTTTTTATTCTGTTGAAACTTTTCTTTTTTTTTTTGTATTTTATGAATAAAAAATTGAATTCAAATTTATTGTTTTTATTTTGTTTAGAAGTTTCAGTGCTGCTACGATACCTTGAATTCACCATATTTTACGTAAATTATGGTAAATTCACGATATTTTACCATATTTACCGTAAAGTATGGTAATCTAAAAAACGGTATTTATCGTTTAATAAAGATAATTATCGTAAATTACCCATAGTTATTGTAAAATTCAGTGAAAAAAAATTCCAAAATTTCTAAAAAAAAAACGATTTTCATGAAAAAAAATTTTTTTAAAATTTTTGAAAAAGTAAAAAAAGAATAAAATTTAATTGAATTTTTTGACGAAAATTGACCTTAATTTCGGTAAATTTTTGCAAAAAAAGGTGAAAAATGGTAAAAATTCAATAAAATAGGAAAAATGGTTTTTTTTTATATTCTATTTTTTTTAACAAATTATGAAAATTAACATTTTAATATTCATTGCAAAACAGATTTTATTTTCCAGCGTTTTTTGCTTTTAAGCTGTTTTAATTTCACATTAATTAGTTTTCACAGATTGGTATTTGAAAATTTTAAGTACGAAAATATTAAATTTTTATATTAAATACAAAAATTATCAAAAATCATATATATATATAGAGCTGTATTAAAAAAATATTTTAAATCAGAATTAAGTTTTTTTCAAACCTAGTCCTAGGCCCAAAATTTGCTTCAAAATGAAACAAAATTAAAGAAATTATATTAAGTTTTAGAGACTAATGTCAAAATACTATTTATAGGGGTATTATCCCTATGAAAATAAGATCAGCAGAAAAAACCCTCTTTCATTTGAAATAAAAAAATAATTAATAATTAAATCAAATTTTTGAAGATTTATATCAGTTTAAGGTTTTGATTATCATTTTTTTCTTTCATAGAATTTATTAAATAAAAACTTATATTTATAGTTTTGTGAAGTATTGTTTTAGATATCGCTTAGCAGTTAAATCTGCTAAAATTTTACAATTTTATAGCAAAAAAGTATTGATGAATTAATTAATTTATTAAAAAAATTAGTTACAATAAATAAAAATAAAAGCATAAGTAAAACGCCAAGAGCGAATTATTAAAAAATAGACTCTTTAAGAAAAAATGAAAATTGCACAATTTTTGGGTAAAAATACCACGGAAGGAAGTCAAATGAATCTTGACTATTTGATTAGAAAAATATAAAATTAAATAAATATTTGTACAAAATTATTTATTGTCATTATAAGGAGGAAACAGCCTAAATGGATGGTCAAGTTTTTTGCACACGCGAAATTCACAGTTTTGCACATGTTGATTGTAATTATTCACCATGTCTACATGATTTTTTATTTTTATTTTTTTGGGCACTTCTATATGCTTCGAATAGCTAAAAACGTATTTGTCTATTATCCATTTTTTAGCCGACTTGAGATCATTGTTGTTTCTATCCATTGCCAAATTTGCTTGTTTCACCCATTTGGGATACACTATGCCTCGGACACTCACAAACATTTCACATAATCTACGCATAGCCTTTAAAAAATTTGATTAAATAAATTAAGTTAATAAATAATAAATATATTTTTTTTTGCTTTAGAATTGATAAAATAAAGAAATTTTTAAATCTTTATTTGGTAAACACCTAAAATTCAAAAAAGGCTCTTTCATTTTTTAATCAACCATTGAAATAAAAAAATAAAAACATTACCTATATTTTTAAATAAAGTCAATGTTAAATGATAAATTTTTAATAAAATTAATCTTTATCTTACAATTTGTCAATTTTCCTTTTTATTTTGAGATTTTTTATACTTTTTTTTAGGTAATCAAATTTTTTCTCTTTGATCTTCTAATTTGATCAAAAAAATATATTTGAATGCATATTTTTAAACAAAAAATTTAGTAGATGATCAATTCTCAATATTATTTCAATTTAAAAAGTTTGTCATTAGATATTTAACTTAATCTTTGATTTAATTCAAATAATTGTAATGCAACATGCTTTACATTTATTAACTTGAAAAAATAAATTTTATCTTAAAGTTTCATTTGAAGATCTTCATTTTCATTTTTTTTTTAAATCTACATAACATGTTAATCATGCTAGATTAACTTTGATTAAATCAAAGATTTATTTAAATATCTAAAAATAAACTTTTTGAATTGAA
This sequence comes from Brachionus asplanchnoidis, assembly GCA_025491095.1. NCBI lineage: Eukaryota > Metazoa > Rotifera > Eurotatoria > Ploima > Brachionidae > Brachionus > Brachionus asplanchnoidis. Next base: position 1,004,946 of record JAILYF010000016.1, read on the forward strand.
ATGATATTATGAATTGATCAACAACTCAAAGATGCCAAATGAATTTCAAATATAAAATTATGAATTTATCAATTTTAACTTATTTTTTCTTCATTTTTTTTTATTTTGTCTTGATTTTTATTTTTTTCTTATTTTTTTTTAATCGGAAGGAGCTTTAGCTCGGCACAGATAAAACAAATAACTAAAATAAATAAATAATTCTGTTCCATTAACTGTTAGACTGGTGGAAGAATATAACAAAGGCTTTAAATCAAGATATATCGAGAACCCAACTCCATTGTGTAATTTCTACCTTACTATTTCTTCTTTGTTTCCTGAATCATCAAATATCTAAAATATTCTAATTTATTACTCTCTATCTAAAATTATCTAATTTAAATTTTAATATTTCTCTTTTTTTAACTTATATCATTTTTGCTTTTTTTTTCCAGAGTTGGTCAAAAGTCAAAGTCATGAAGTCAAAGTCAAGTCAGGACTTTGGCTTTAAATCAAGTTAGAAAATTATTTTCATGTTTTTCTTAAAGACGCTAAAGAAACGCTGCTTATATAAATATTAAAATTAAATACAGAAGCATCAAATCTTATGAAACTGTCTAAAAGAAGATTTGAAAATTAGAAAATAATTTAGTTGACTTGAGTGGACTCAAGTCAAAGTCCAGACTTGACTTTGAAATTATTTTAGAATCAAGTCAAAGTCAGACTTTGACTTTGACTTTTAGCGATTCTGACTTTAAAGTTTGAGTTTTGACCAACTCTGTTTTTTTCTTATTTTTTTTTTATTTTACTTAACTTTAAATTAACTTTTTTTTAATCTGAAGGAGCTTTAGCTCGGTACAGATTTACAAATAAATAAATAAATAAATAATGAATAATTGATTAAGATATTTTTTCATTTTCTTTTTGTTTTTCATTAGATACTAAAATAATTTGTATCCACCTTAATATTTGATGCAACTTTGAATGCTGCACTATGTTGCATTTCCAGAATTAAGTTTTAACCATTAGATAAAAAGTTATTCAATTTTTTTACATTTTTTTCTGTTCTTTTTATCATTTTGTACTGAATTTCACAAAATCTAAATTTTCGTAAAATTAACTTAATCATAGTAATTCAGGGTTGAACCGTTAATGGGGTAAAACCATGAATTCTTCTTTGAATGACTATAACTTTTCTTTGAAAAAAATTTTTCTATTAAAATAAAAAAAAGAATATAAAGAACGTCTTTGTTATTAAAAATGACCAATAAAAAAGAATTTTTTATTTTTTTTAAATTTCATTTAAACGACTAATCTTCGCTACTTAAAAGAAAATGCCGATCCTCAAAAAAAAACTTTCTTGATAATTGGTAAAAATTTGACCAAAGAACACTATTTTTTGATGCTGATTACGAATTTCTTATTGAAAAATTCAAAAACTTAACGGATTTTCTGTAATTTCAAAATAAAATAAGTTTAAGAAAAAATGGGACTGGGGTTAAACCGTTAATTTAATTTATTGCAATAAATAGTGTGAATTTTCTATTTGGTTGATATTAAAAAAAAAACTTTTTAAAAATTCCGAGAAGTAACTCGGTTCAATTTGTTCTTCAACATCTACAATCAGCAAATAAAGAGAAAACGTCAACAAAAAAAACGAGGATTAAAAGAAAGTACGGTGAAGTTTTGACTGAGAATCAAGGTTTTGAAACAATTAGAAGATGAAGAGGAAAAAAATTTGAACAAAAAGAGGAAAAAAGTGACAATAATCAGTGATGAAGAAGATGAAGAAGAGTCTGATATTGTAATATCTCTGCTGAACGACCAAAAAAGTTGTTTCAAATGTAAAACAGTATTTGGAAAAGTCAAAACAAATCAAAACAAATGGATCTCTTGTGAGAAATGTAGCAATTGGTCTTGTGGGAAATGCCTTCCAAGAGGCTTTGATTTAACTGTGGATTTTTTTTGTTCAAAAAAGTGTTCTAAATAGATAAATTTTGTTTTAAAATAGGATACATATATTTTCTTATACTTTTTTTTGTATTTTAATCAGACTTGGGAACAGTATAAGAAAAATCAGTATCAGTCAGTAACAGTATTAAGCCCAATCAGTATCATTCAGTATCAGTATTGAGGCCTTCAGTATCAGTCAGTATTCAGTATTGAGGATGAAATTCAGTATCGAAATCAGCCAGTACCAGTATTAAGGCTATCAGTATAAAATCATGTTTTTAAAAAAAAATTTAAATTTTCTAGTAAAATATATTTCAGTCTTTTTGTCAATTTTGTGACCATTCAGATAAAAATACAAAAACAAACAAATAAAGTTTATATCGGACTTATTTTAAAATTTTTTTAAAATTTAACAAAAAAAATAGAATTTTTATTTTTAGAGGTAATCCTTATTACATTTTAAGAACATTAAATTTGAAAGGTTATTGTATGTGAATCGACTTCGATGTGGTCTCATTAAAAATCCAGATACCGAAAATACCTGTTCGATCTTTGCTGAGGTAGCCTGAATACAAAAAATTTCCCTGGATATTATTGATAGAATTTTAAATCTACTTTCGTTTACCTTCCAATATTCTAATAGATCACGGTCCATGTTCTCGTTTGGTTCGCTCAAATACTTATTTAACTCTTCAATAAATTTTTCTAGTCCATTTTTCTTAATGAAAGAAAATAAGTTCAAATTTTCTATTAACCGCCCCTTTTATTTTTGTTTGTTTTTAAAACAATTATATCCATTTTACATAAACATTAAAAATTGATGAAACAAAAAAAAAATTATGTTTCAAAATTAATTGGACATTTTTAAATTTTTTTTCTAATTTTCAGTATTTTCCAGTAATACTGAAATACTGATTATCAGCTCCAGTCAGTAGCAATTTTTTAACGATCAGTATCAGTAACAGTATCAGTTATACTGAATACTGAAATATACTGATACTGATCAGTATAATACTGTCAGCATCCCAAGTCTGATTTTAATTGCTTGAATTTATGCAATTCACGGATATACCCCAATGTAAGCGTTGAAACGTTAATGAAACATCTTATTTTATTTTAACTATAACTTTTGAACCGTTCTTTTATTTTAAATAAAGTTTTTTTTTAATTAAAGACAACATTCTCTTTTATTATTTTAAATTTTTTTCGAAAAAAAAAAAAAATCTCACAACTAATTAGCGATCAAATAAAAGAATCGACGGTTTTACCCCGTTTGACTATACTACTTTTTTACGTAATTTTTCATAAAAATTACCAAAAACATCAAATCAAAAGTGTATAACAACAACCAAAAAAAACTAACCTTGCAGGTCAAGCTCAACGAATAAAGACTAAGCGAGTCAAGCTTGGTGAATATTTCGAACAAAAGGTCCAAAGGCAGCTCGACCAGACTATAATTGAGATCAAGGGGACACGCGTTGTTCAAATTGGCCAGCTCAAACGTCAACTGACCAGTCATCTGATTGGGTCCCAGTCTAGCACTGAGCAAATGACCGTCCAAACACTGGGCCGCATCAAACTCACTGGTGAACATAAAATCAAAGCTTGTCTTGAAGTACCCACAGCCGTACTGACTGAAAGGACACTTTTTGTCAATGAGCTCAGCATTGCTGAACAAAAAATTGTGGTAAAAGTCATAGTGGTGCGAGAACTCGTCTCGGCGCAGCAGTTGATCGCACTCGACAGCAAAGTGACTGTCGTTGATGCGGTAGGACTCGTAGCTCATTTGAAACGCGTCACACGGCAGCTCTTTGGCAACGTTGAGCTTCATGACCCCGTCGAGCTCAATGGCACGGATCAACTCGCCATTTGTCTCCTTCAACTTTCTATCCAGCTCTTCTTCACACTCATCAGCACACTCTCTCTCCGCCTTCTCCTCTCTCTCCTCTCTGCTCGGCCTGACATAAAATTGTTCATAGGCATCCACAAATTGTTCGTTTTCATAGACTTTTCTGTGCATGAACTCCTCGTAGGTGACCACTTCTCTCAGCACAAAGTCAAAGTGGTAGCGGTCTTTTTTCAGCTTGTTAAAGCGCTCCACCTCGAGGTACTTGATGCGCGTTTGGCACGCACTGCAGCCCAGGTCGTCATTGAACACGATGCAGTTCTCTGCCTCGATGTCCTTGAACACCCGGCTCTTGACTGTCTTGAGCAACAAGTTGAGAAAGCTGAGCCGGAACTCGCTGCAGCCCGGGTCCAACTTCAGCCCGATGAAATGGCCGTACATGCGCTGAAACTTGAGCGGCTGTTGCCGGCTGAATTGACGCAGACTTGTGTAGTCTTGCTGCAGCAGGATGTCGTTGATGTTGTGAGGGTTGCGCGCGTCAAAGCTTTTTTTGCTGCTGTTTTTGCTGTTGTTTTTGCTGTTGTTTTTGCTGTTGTTTTTGCTGCTGTTTTTGTGGAGTAGTTTGCGCGTGCGGAACGCTGAACAATGGATCACGTTGGCACAGCAGCGCATCAGGTGAGAGCTCATGTGGCAGCGTTTGAGGGTGGCGCGGCACCCGTTTGTTGCGTTTATGCAGGGTATTTCGGCCTGGCAGCACGTTTCGGACAAGTGTTCGGTCAGCTTGCATTGGTGGAGGAGGCGGCCGCACTTGAGGGGGCACGCGAGGACCGGGCAATGCGAGTGAGTGCAGCTGGCCGGGGTAAAGCAGTGGTCGCAGTGGGTCAAGTGAAAGTCGTTGTTCATTATTGTGGCCGGAGTGAACACTCGCGATGCTTGTTTTATATGCAGCCAGGTTGGTTGTGTAATTTAGACTAAGCCAGCTGATTGACCATGCCTAGAAAGTATATATGACCAGCTAAATAAGTATGTGTAAATATTTGACGATTTTTTTTTTGTAAATTCACCTTGGCGTATACGTTTTTGAATTTGGTTAATTTATGCTAAAGAGATTAAGATTTATATTTAGAATGTAACTAAGAGCTATAGGCTTAGATGCAGAGAGAAAGCCGGTGCGCCAAACATATCTAGTTCGCAATTGGCATTGTGTAAGAATTGAGAATTGATTACAGGATTCAGATGAAGTTTTTTTGTTTTTTTTTTCTTTTTTTTTTGGGAAGAATATTTTTATTTATTTTTTTTTTGGTATTTTTTTGAGGGTGGTTGGAAATTTTTTTTAGACAAAAGTAGACAGACTAAAGTGTCACATTGGTGAGAAATTTTTATTTATTTTTTTTGATCTTTTGAAAAATCCTTTTTATAAAGTAAGTAATTTCCTTTTTTTTATTAAAAATATTATAATTTAAAGATTAAAAAAAAAAAATAAAAACTAAATATTCAATGTTTTCTTTTATCTTTTTAATTCTACTGTAATAAGATTTCTTAATAATAATAAAATTAAATCCCATTTATTTTTTTATAAAATAAACTTGCGACATCGTAATTTATTCATATTTTTTCAAAATTGTATGAAAATTTTCATTAAATATGATGCCCAAAATGATGTAGCATTATAACCTTCATCCACACAGGCGACCTTTGTGTCACAGCTATATCTACTACTATTACTAAATGACTAAAAATTATGCCAAATAAATGGCGTCTCGAATTAGATGATCAATTCAAAATATCATTTCAATTTAAAAAGTTTGTCATTAGATATTTAACTTAATCTTTGATTTAATTTAAATAATTGTAATGCAACATGCTTTACATTTATTAACTTGAAAAGATAAATTTTATCTTAAAGTTTCATTTGAAGATCTTAATTTATGCTAAAGAGATTAAGATTTATATTTAGAATGTAACTAAGAGCTATAGGCTTAGATGCAGAGAGAAAGCCGGTGCGCCAAACATATCTAGTTCGCAATTGGTATTGTGTAAGAATTGAGAATTGATTACAGGATTCAGATGAAGTTTTTTTGTTTTTTTTTTCTTTTTTTTTTGGGAAGAATATTTTTATTTATTTTTTTTTTGGTATTTTTTTGAGGGTGGTTGGAAATTTTTTTTAGACAAAAGTAGACAGACTAATGTGTCACATTGGTGAGAAATTTTTATTTATTTTTTTTGATATTTTTTTTGATATTTTTTTTGATATTTTTTTTGAGTGTGGTTGAATTTTTTTAATTTAATTAAAATTTTATCTAATAAAAACTGGCGTCAAAACACTTGGAAATTTATATAAATCGCTTATTGGTTCCATTTTAGACTATAATTTTCCCTGTTTAAACTCTTTATCTGATACTAACATTAAAAAACTTCAAACTATTCAAAACTCAGCAGTTCGATCCATTCTTAAACTAAGGTTTGACACCCCCTCAAGCATTTTATACCACTAGGCCCAAAACAAATTAAAATTTCATACAATTTCGAACCGGCTTTTTGAATTGAGCGAAAGATATGTTAGGGCTGGACTTACTAATTCTGTTCCATTACTTCTTAGACTGGTAAACGAGTATAGACGAGGTTTCGAATCTAGATTTGTTAACAATCCAACTCCATTGTGTAATTGCTACCTTGTCATAGACTCTTTTTTCTCTGAAAACTAAACCGATATAACTTGTGTAACTTTGGTGTCTATTTTCTGCCTTTCAAAAACGATTTTTTATTTCTCTTCTTCTTTCTTTTTTTTTTTTCTTTTATTTCCTTTTCAAATTTCAATTATTTAACTATATTTTTTAATTCTTATTTTATTCAGTAACTTTTAATTTAATCATTTTTTTTTATTTATTATTATTTTTTATTTTTCTCTGAAGGAGCTAACACTCGATACGGATTTACAAATAAATAAATAAATAAGAGCTTTAGACTTAGATGCAGAGAGAATGCCGGTGCACCAAACATATCTAGTTCATGTATAAGAATTGAGAATTGATTACAGGATTGAGTTGAAGTTTTTTTGTTTTTTTTTTTTTGGGAAGAATATTTTTATTTATTTTTTTTTTTGATATTTTTTTGAGGGTGGTTGGAAATTTTTTTTTAGACAAAAGTAGACAGACTAATGTGTCACATTGGTGAGAAATTAAAATAGTTTTAAATTAATTTATTTTTTTATTTTAATTAGATTGTATATCTCTTTTGACCTTTGGACAAATTTTTACAAATTATGGTCGTTTGGACAAGATGGATTTTTTTATTCATTTAAAAAAGAGAACAACTGGCGTCTGTTCATTTGATACCAGGGCAGAGTTTGTGTTGAAAATCAAATATTTTATTCAGAGTTGTTTAAAAGTCCCAAAAAAAGTCCAAGTCCGGACTTTTTTTTTTAAATTTGCTAGATCAGGCTTAATATCAAAAAATTTGTATTCTTTTGGGTTGTCTAATGCAATAGATTTGCCATGAATTAAAATTAAAAAAAAAATTAAAGTCTTTGCTCGGACTTTAGAAAAAAAAAGTCGGAACTTGGACTTGACTTGAGACTTGTGACTTTTAAATAACTCTGATTTTATTTGATTCAGTATTTTGATAATGTTTGATTAAAATTTAAAAATATTTTAAATAAATAAAATTTTTTAAATAAATAAAATTTAAAGCATTATTATTATTATTTATTCACAAAAAAACTTGTATACACCTCATAGGTCAAAAAGTTATATATAAAAAATAATTTCAAAATTAAATAAAATAAATATAAAAGTAATTAAATTTGACAAAGTTAATTTTCATTTTTTTACGACGAATTTAATTATTCAACCTATATGCTCATATTAATTTATGCTACTTAAATCTACAATATTTATATTGTTTTCATTGTAATTATTATAGTCCAACAAGTGTCTTAATAGAGTAATGTTTTGCTGATAATCTGAGACTTCTCTATTATAGAGATTTTTGAAAATAAATTTGATTGAGTCTAATAATAATAATAATAATAAATATAAGCTACAGCAAGACTAGCTTGCGGAGGTGGCCTACTAGGAGGTCACCTATGGTAGCTCCTTGCAAATTAATAAGACCCAAATTTTCACATTTGTGTCCATTTCCAATTAGCTTTGATATTAATTTGCTAGCTAATGGAACATTGACTTGGTATTCATCAGCTACCTCCGCATACTGCTTGTAAAATGATTCATTTCTTTGACTCAGCAGCTTCTTGTCATATAACGATTTTAGCTCCTCGTAAATTTGTTTCGTTAATTCATTAGTGTGGATTTGATTGAACATAAATAATTTGTGTTTTTTATAAACAGTTTGTATAGAATCAATATTAAGTACCTTAAAAAGTGGAGACGTTTTGGTAAATTTTCTCCTATAGGCAAACCTAAATATTCAAAATTTGAAGTGAACACGATTCATCATTATTTTGGTGTTATGGAAAGGATTTCCGAAGTTGACAAAGTTCGATTTGCTTTGATTAAATTCCATTTTCCATTTAATAGCATAATCATGACAAACTTGCAATAACTGATTCATATCGGTACTGTTTGTGGCCATTATCATTATATCATCACAGTATCGAATAATTGAAAGATTTTGCTCCCCAATTTTAGCTCCAATGTTCAAGTTCTGACATTCGTCCAAAAGGCCATTAATAAAGTAATTAAACAGAAACGGTGATAAAATCCCATCCTGCTATACGCCTTGTGTTGTATGGTACAGCTCAGACTTACCGTTTCCAACTTTTACTATTATTTTTTTGACATATTATAATATAATATCAAAAGACGCCATATAAATAAGTCAATTTTGTTGTACAGTTTTAAAAAAAGGCCTTCACGCCATAATTTATCAAAAGCTTTTGTAGCATCAAGACTTACCAACTTAATCTCGGATTTGCCATTTACAAAGTAATTGATGGTTTCATTCACTGTGAAGTAAGCATGCTTGCAAGATGTTTTTGGCTGGTAACCAAATTGATTTTTGTTTATCATAGATTTGAAATAATTTTTTGTAAAATTAATGCCTCCATCAGTAGAGCTAATGATGTGGACAAAGTATTAAAATTTTTTGTTTTTAGTTAAAAAATAACCTTTATTTTTTTAGTAGCTAATTTACATTTATTAATAGCTAATAAAAATTAAAAAAAATATTTTATTGTATAGCTAAATTATTTTTCAAAGTAGCTAATAATAATTTTTTTTTAAAAACTTTTATTGACATATAATTTAACTTAATTGACACAATTTTTTAAGAGAAATAATCTTCTAACACTTTATTTACTTCTTTATCACATAGTTTTTGATTAAATTGAATGATTCACCTATAAACAAGAAAGAAAATACACTAAGCAATTTATATAAATCTTTAGTCGGATAAATTCTAGACTATTCTTTTCCTTGCTTGAATTCATTTTCAGAAAAAAATATCAAAAAACTACAAGCAATTCAGAATACATCAGTCAGATCTATTCTTAAGTTAAAATATGATACTCCCTCCAACATCGTGCATCATGAGGCTTATAATTATAATAAACTAAAATTGCTATCAGTCTCGAATAGGCTTTTTGAGTTGAGTGAGAGATATTTTGGGACAGGAATGAGTTATTATATTCCATTGGTTGTAAGACTGTTGGAGGAATACAATGAAGGTTTCGAATCAAGACATATTGAAAACTCAATCCCATTGTGTAATTGCTACCTTACCATTTCCTCTTTTTTTCCTGAAGCTTCAACTATGTAAACATTTAAAATGTCAGATGTAACACCCTATTTCAATATTTGCCTTTTTAACTTTGTATAAATTTCATTTTAGCTTCGCTTACTTTATTTTGATTTTTATTTCTATTTAGTTTTTTTTTTAAAATTTATTCTGAAGGTAAGAAAACAAATAAATCAAGCACATAATTTGATGCTAAAAAAATTATCTAGAATTTCCTTAATAGAAATCTTAGAACTTTTTAACTTATCTCTTCGACTAGGTTTAGTTCCGCTATCATGGAAAACTGCAAACATTACTATGATTCAATAAAATGCCTCTACTTCACAAGATCCATCTAATTACAGACCAATTAGCATAACAAGTAGCCTAGGAAAGTTCTTTGAGCGAATTATCTACTCAAGACTTAATTTATAAATTGATAGAATTAAATCCATCACACTACTTAATTAACTGGATTAGATCCGTGTCGGAAGGAATGAACAAGAAGACAAATAAATCTATTTCAAGAATAAAACCACTTAATAAAACAAGGTTAGTAATTAAACATTGGAATTGTTCTCATCTTCCCAGCAAGATCAGCCTCTTAAGAATTTTTTTGACTCAGTTTTTCCCAGATATAGTATTACTTAATGAAATAAAAATTGATTCGAGTGAATCAAATATTTTCTTAGATTTTAATAATTATAGATCAATAAGTAAACCACGCAATAAACATGGTGGAGGAGTAGCAATTTTAGTAAAGGAAGAATTAGAGTTTGTCCAAGACTTTTCTTATGATGAATTTTCTTCTGAATTACTTTGTATCAAAGTAAATCCAGGAAAAGATCAATTATACATTTTCAGTTTATATAATCCACCTAATAAACTTCTAAATTTAATATATTCGAAAAGATAAATAGGAATTGTAAAAATTATGTTCTCGGGGGTGACTTAAACGCCAAAACAAAACAAATAGGATGCAAAGGAGAAAACGAAAATGGAACAATTTTAGAAAGCATTATTAATCAGCTTAATTTCACAGTAATCAATAATAAGTGTCCAACCTTTAACATATTCAATGGGGAATATTTTGAAATTCTTGACTTATTCTTAGTCTCAACTTCATTGATTGATAAAATCACTGATTTTAGGGTACTAAATAATCAAGATATGACCAGTGATCATTTTCCAATTGAGGCATGCATAAATTTTGACTACTCAGTTATCCCTAAAACACAACCAAAGAAGCTTAATTATAAAAAAGCAAATTGGTTATTAAAAATGTCAATGTGAGATCCTAAAAGGTCAAAACTCAGGATTAAATTCAGCATCAATTGACGAACTAAATGAAGAAATTACCCAAAAATTAATTTCTGCAGCTCATAAAAGCATTCCATACCAAACAATAGAATTTTCAAAATAAGTCTCCCACCAAACATTGTCAGTATAATTAAGGAACGCAGAGAAATAAGAAGAATATTTCAAACTCGTGTTAAAATACTAAGAAAATATTTAATCAAATGACTTCAGAGTTAAGAAACAGTTTAAAAAATTTTTGGAATCAAAACTGGTCTGATTTTATTAAAAAAATTGGGAAAAATCCGCTTTCAAGTAGACCATTCTGGAAAAAAATTAATAAATTTCGATCAAAAAAAGGATCTGGATTAATACCTACCTTAATCTCTAATAATAACGAAATTAGAACTGATGAAGAAAAGGCTACCTTCTTTGGTGAATTTCTCCAAAAAACTTTTAGTCCGAATAATGATCTAATTAATCCCCAAAAAGATAGAGAAATAACTGGTTATAATCTTGAGTTTTTTAATAAGGAAAATCAATGCAAATTTGACGAGCCTGTTAGCACTAAAGAGATTACATCAGCGATAAAAAGGTTAAAAGAGGAAGCATCTTCGGAACCAGACCAAATTCATAACGTTATGTTAAAAAATGTACCTCAAAATATTCTAAAAGACATTATGTATCTTTTTAGTTTAAGTCTAAGAGAAAGTAAAATACCGAATGCATGGAAATCTGCTAATATTACTATGATACCTAAAAAATCAAATTTAACACAAGACCCGGCTAACTACCGACCAATCAGTATGACAAGCTGTCTAGGAAAACTTTTAGAACGTATTGTCTACTCAAGATTATACAGTTATTTAGAACAAAACTCATTACTAATTCAGGAGCAATCAGGTTTTAGAAAAAATCGACGAACCGCTGATAATCTTTTCTTCCTTATTCAAAAAATTGTAGAATCATTTAATAGAAAGAAGAAAGTTTGTCCCTTTTTTTTGATATCTCCAAAGCTTTCGATAGGGTTTGGCATGATGGTCTTATTTATAAACTAATAAAAATTAACCTTCCCTCTTACCTAATACATTGGATTAATTCATTCTTAGACTCAAGATCATTTAAAGTAAATGTAAATGGTCACATGAGTGAATAATACCATATTACTGCAGGTGTTCCTCAAGGCTCGGTAATTAGTCCATTACTTTTTGGCATTTTTATCAATGATATTCCTAAAAGAAATAAAACAAATAGTGAATACTCTCTTCTCTTTGCTGATGACTTGGTCACATTTTTTATTTTTAAGAAAAAAGGAAATCTAGAAAATAAGATAAACAAATACTTAGACGAACTAGAAAAATGGCTCTTCAAGTGGAAGATGAAAATATCTGTTGAAAAGTCTTGTTACATTGTCTTCACTAAATATAATAAGGAAAATATTGACTTAAATTTAAAAATATATGAAAATAAGATTGAGAGGCAAAAGGAAATCAAGTTTTTAGGTATAAAATTTGATTCAAAATTAACCTTTACCCCAATGGTTAAATAGTTGTAGTTCACGGTTGTAGTTCACGGTTGAACTTAATAAAAATATTGTCTAACAAAAAATGGGGTCTTAATTATTACACACTAGGAAACATATATAAATCTTTAATCGGATCTATAATTGATTACTCTTTTCCGTGTCTGAATTCATTTTCGGAGACAAACATTAAAAAAATTCAGGTCTTACAAAACTCAGCAACTCGTTTTATACTTAAACTAAAATATGATACTCCTTCCAATATTCTGCATCATGAGGCCTTTAATAAACTTAAATTCTTAACTGTCTCGAATCAACTTTTTGAATTAAGCGAAAGATATGTAGCGGGAGGACTGCGTCATTCTGTTCCATTGGTTATCAAGCTGGTTGATGAATATAAAGCGGGTTTTGAATCAAGGTATGTTGAATACCCGACTCCATTGTGTAATTGCTACCTTACTATTTCTTCTTTTTTTCCTGAATGATCAAATATTTAAAAATATGTACTCTGATACTCTCTATCAAAACTTATCTAATTTTAATTTTTAATTTTAATATTTATCTACTTTTTTACTTTTATTACTTTTATTTTATTTTTTTCTTATTTTTTATTTTTATTTTATTTTATTTAACTTTATTTTAATTTTTTTTTTTTTTTTAATCTGAAGGAGCTTTAGCTCGGTACAGATATACAAATAAATAAATAAAAATCCTTCTTAGACTCATGGACATTTAAGGCAAATGTGAATGACCACTTGAGCGATGAATACAAAATAACAGCAGGTGTTTTTCATGGCTTAGTTGTTAGTCCTCTTTTATTAAGCGTTTATATAAATGACATTCCTAAAAAAAAAACAAAACAAATAATTAATACCCTCTTCTTTTTGCAGATGATTTAGTGGCAATAGTCGAATATGTGATCGCTCGATCACATAATTTACAAAAAAAAAAATTTGTGATCGCATAAAAATTATGCTAATCTGGCGATGACATAATTTCTTAACAAAAAAAAATGTGATCGCAAAAATTATACATTATTATTTTTTCTAAAAATGAGACATGAAATTGATAAACTAGAATTAAATTATATCGAACGATTTCAAACAAATGGTATTTTAACTAAAGATCATAATTGTTATTTTTGTTGTACAAAATTGAAACTTGTTTGACGTCGTCGTAACCAAAATGATAGAATAATGGCTTCTATTCGTTGTCCAAAATGTGAAAAATACCAAAGCGTCTATAGAAACTCATTTTTTAGTCTGTTTAAGAGCCCACTGTTGTTGATCGTTGAGATAATAAAGTTTTGGTGTGCTCAAATTACAATATCAAAAACATATTTTTTTATTAGATAATTGACTTGTTTGTAAATAAAAAAAAATAATCTAATTACGATCACATATTTTTTTATCAATTAAAATTTGTGATCGCGATCTTAACAGCGATCACAAATTAGACTTATCCAAGAAGAGCTAAACGATTACGTCCAAACAACAAATCCTAGATTCAAAACTTTATTCGATCTAATTATTCAAAAATACTAAACTAACACTAACTTTACTTATAATTTTTTATTTTATTATTTTTTATGCAAATCTTCAAAAAGTACATTTGGTCATCACTTAACAATATCTTTCAACTTTTAATTCCAAGCTAACAAAACACTTTTGTTTTTATTTTATTTTGATTTTAAATTCAAACTTTTTAATTTTTTTTATGTTTCTTCAAGCAAGAGGCTGAAAGGGAGGACTAAGTTCCATTCCAAACTGCCTGGGAGTCTCTCCCAAATTATATTTAAATTAAAAAAATTAGACTTAAGACCACATAACATTTTTTGTCCGATCACATATTCGACTATTGCCGATTTAGTTACTTATTTTATTTACAAAAACAGGGGGACCTAGAAAATAAGATAAATAAATAAACTAACGGAGTAGAATAATGGCCAATTAAGTGGAAATGAAGATGTCAGATAAAAAAGTCGTGTTCGGTAGTCTTTTCAAAGTACAAGAAAAAAATAATCTTATCTTAAAAATTTATGGAAATAGAATAAAGGCCAAAAAGAAATAAAGTTTCTAGGTATTAAATTTGATTCTTAATTAAATTTTAATTTACTTGTTGACGAAATTAAAGAACGTTGCTGAGGGAGATTAAGCTCCGTACTGTAAACAAATAAATAAATAACATAATCTTACTTCTTGAAGAAAAATTAGAAAAAACATAAATTACTTTTTTCTATTCTGTTGCATTATTATTATTATTTTTACCATATCTTCATATGGACCACCTTCGAGTTCTTCGATAGAGATGGATCAGACAACCTATGCAGAAACATCTAATAAAGCGAACACGTTAATTGATGCACCTATAAACTTTTTTAACAACGTCCCAAATGGCCGATATTCAGTGTAATCAAAAACTAAAAGTTTGACTGATAAAAACTCACCTACAACAAACACGCTAGCTTCCCTGTCTAAAAGACTGATTAACACTTATTTATTGGTCTTGTGAATTTAAAATACAAATTGAAGTAAAAAGAAAAAAAATATTGTAACATTCTTTTTTGCACCTTTTTTACCTTAATTAAAATTCTTATTTTCTTTGTTATTTTTTGTCATTTTTTACATGAGAAAAAATATTTTAAAAGTAAAAAAGGTGCAACAAATTATGTTGCAGTATTTTTTCTAATATCTGGAGTTACCAGAATCCATGCTGTTCTTTAGATATAATATTATTCTTATAAAGATAGTCTTCCATTTTGGTTCTTATTATGCTTTCTATAATTCTGTACGGAATTGAAGTTAAAGACACAGGACGCTGCTGTTGTTGTTGAATTGCTGCCCGTTGATTAATCACCTTTTTTAAACAAGGGAGTAATATTTGCTGATCAGAAGTCTAAAAAGAGACAAAAAATAGTCCTTATTTTTATAAGAATTTTAAGAATATAAGCGTAATTTTTGAAATTAAATAATAATAATAATAATAATTTTTTTTTTGTTTTTTTCACCCATTATGTAATTAAACTTAGTTTGCATGTTTCTTGATTAAAATAATTACATAAATAAATCGATGGACAATATTTTTTTTTTCTAAAAGCTCATTTATTAAAGATAAAAGAAAAACTGAGTGATTTCGATTGTTTTTTGTAAATGTGATTATCGTTTTTTTTTTATCCTATTAATCATAAATAAATAAATCAATATCATTCTAAGAATATTCAAAAAAAAATTCTATCCGTTTTTTAAAGGTAAAAATATTTTTTCATCTCAAACGAAAAAATCTAATAATTCAATCAAGTCAGTTATGAACACGTTTATTAAAAGCAATTTTAATAAGGATCATTTTTTGTCTATATTTAAATTAAAACGTGCTATATTCGAAAAAAAAAATCTTTAAAAAAACTTTATTTGAACTAAATACAATTAACTAAAAATCAAAAAAAAATCTGATATTTAAAAAAAAAAAGCTAAAATGGCTATTTTACAAAATGTTTTAATAATGTTCAATTTTGCTTATTTTTGCTGGACACTTCAATTTTTGATTCACAATATTTTCCGGTAAAATCCGTCTTGCATTTACAATGAACTTAAATTTTAAAAATAAATAAAAATCTCATTATTTCTTCCCAATTACCTCTTCCAGTAGTTATGGAACAAACTCCATCATTTTGACAAACATTGGTCAAGCACGGCTCTGTCTTGGCCCCTGTCAACTTGAACTCACACTTAGGCCCATAGTAGCCAGTCTCACAGGCACATATAATGGAGTTGTTCATCGGTATGCATCGACCATTGTTCAGGCAGCTGTTCCTCGAGCATAAAGACGTCTCAATCTTTTGGTCATCAAAGTTATTGCAGCTAAATCCATGCTTGCCATCATTACAAAAGCACCAGTAGCCATTTGCTGAAAAAATTAAAATTTGGTAAAAATTAAAAAAATTAAAATTTGGAAAAATTAAAAAAATTAAAATTTGGAAAAAATTAAAAAAATTAAAATTTGGAAAAAATTAAAATTTGGAAAAAATTAAAATTTGGAAAAAATTAAAATTTGGAAAAAATTAAAATTTGGAAAAAATTAAAATTTGGAAAAAATTAAAATTTGGAAAAAATTAAAATTTGGAAAAAATTAAAATTTGGAAAAAATTAAAATTTGGAAAAAATTAAAATTTGGAAAAAATTAAAATTTGGAAAAAATTAAAATTTGGAAAAAATTAAAATTTGGAAAAAAATAAAATTTGGAAAAAAATAAAATTTGGAAAAAAATAAAATTTGGAAAAAATAAAAAAAAATTAAAATTTGGAAAAAAATTATAAAAATTTTTCTTTACTTGCAGTAAAGCAAATGCCATTGGAGCCACATGGGTTGGTCTGGCAAGGATCTGAAGAGCTGGGCAATGAAGAATTGCAGTTTTTGCCCATGCGACCACTGGGACACTCGCAGTAGTAGTCGTCCATGTAGTTGTAGCACTTGGCACCTCCGTAGCAAGGGTTGCTGGAACATGGCAAGCGTTCTATGTCCAGCTGGTCACAGTTCTGACCCGCGACTCCGCGCACACAGTGACAAGAATAGTTCAGCTCGTTGTTGACTATCAAATTTTCACAATTTCCAAACCTGCAGCTGAACCTTTTGCATGGAAGTCTTAGCACTGGCAGTCTGATCGAAGCTGGAAAGATTGAGCGTCCATCTATTTCATCTAACACTCAAATAGAGACCAAAAAAATTTTTTTTTTCATTTTTTTTCCAAATTACCTTCGGTCAGTTGAAAAGTCAACTTGATGCCAAGTGCCAGAATTAGCTGAAAAAAAATAAATTTCATTTTGGCTGAAAATTTTTTTAGTTTTTTGGGTGATTTTTTATTTATTAGTCAAATTGAGGTATAGCAAGCCAATTTATAAATAGGTAAAAAAAATGACTAAGTTTTAGAAATTAAGCTAATCGTCAAAATTGAGGAAAAATCAAGTTCTAGAAAATAAATTGGGGTTAATTTTGTTTTAATGAGTCGATTAATCAATTGGGCAAACAAACGATCAGGTTCTATTCTCTTTTTTTTTTAGAGTTTTTGTTTGTCTTCGTTTGGTTTGTATCGTTTAGTTTTAGGTTTCCTGTTTGAATATTTACCATTGGTTTTATAGCTTTGTGTGTATTGATGTCGTCTAAATCCATTGATTAAAATTTGGATGGATTTTGAGCTTAGACTTTGATCAAAAATGGATTAAATTCGATAACTTCTATTGAAAGTTGGCCTATTTATCGCACACGTTTAGGCCAAATAAAATTGTCATAAAGCATAATCGAATGATGTTCTGTCTAAGCAAATGGTTTAGCTATTTCCAAATATTTAATAATAATCTTGTCACATCTTGTCTGGATATGGCAATTTTTACTTTTTATTTTTTCAATAATTCAAATTGACATTTACTTTAATAAGTTAATTTTGTTCAAATAGTTAAATAGCACAAAAAAATAGATTTAATAAAGTTTATTTAATTTAAATCAAGAGTTTTAATTAAATAATTTGCCATTTTTTTATTATGTTCATCACCTGAAATTATTTTGGTCGATCTGCATGTTTTAAAAGTTAATTGTACGGTACTAAAATAAAAGCTTTTTGGTCATTTTTAATTTTTTTCTTTCTAAATATCCGATAGATCAAATTGAGTTAGGATTCTTTTACTCTACCCTAAATATTCTAGGTAGAATAAAAGTAACCTTTTCAGACCCAAAAAAATATTGGGTCTATAAAAGTTACTTTTATTCTACCTAGAATATTATTCCCTAAAAAAATGCTAAAAAAAGGGAAAATCACTCGGAGTAATTTTACATTACAAAATTAAAACTGAATAAATCTAAACATCTTTTTGCAACAATGTTTGCAGCTAAGCTATGATTGCAAAAAATTGAATTGATCAAATTCAAATTAATTCAAAACTCACATTAATTCAAAAATTATGAATAGAGAAGAAATACAATTAAATGACAATAGGAATAATCCGTCATGTAGATGGAAAAACTATCTATTCAATTTAAAAAACAAAGGAAAAATGTCTGCTTCATTTGTTTGTACAACGTCAGGATGTTATGCCTCAATTAGTTTACGTGTTATCAATTCAGATATTATTGAGCCTTTTGAGATTAGTCATTTAAACGAAAAGCATAAAGATGAATGTTTACCTAAACATGATAGTTATTTTGAAATTAAAGATTTTTTAAAAAATGTTCAAACAAAATTAGAACAAAATATTACCAAGCCAACTCAATAGAATTATGAAGAAGTGAAAGCTGCACATCACACAGTTTCAGATACAACGTTACCAGATTACTCTGAAGTTTAATCTGGATAAAGAAAAGAATTTATTTTTGTAATGTAAAATCACTCCGAGTGATTTTCCCTTTTTTAGCATTTTTTTACGGAATAATATTCTAGGTAGAATAAAAGTAACTTTTATAGACCTAATATTTTTTTAAGTCTGAAAAGGTTACTTTAATTCAACTATATAAAATACAACTCATTAGATTATGTGATTATCATAGATTATGTGAACAAAATGTTCACATTTTGGATTTGATACTCATGGTCACATTTTTTTGTGAACAATTGTTCACATTTTCCACTAGACCCGAATTTTTTTTAAATTCATTTAAAACGCCACTCTAAAAACTTTAATAAATACTTTAATTTTAATTTCAAATATTAAAATTACTTTTTAATTGAAACAATGATTTAAAATAAATAAATAAAATTTTCTTAACTAGCATTACGGTATTATGTAATTGAGTGAATTGAGTTCTTAAAATAGAATAATAAAAATTAATAGGTTTAAAATTTGGAAAAAGATTTTTTACTTTTTTATATAAAAAAATATGCTTGATCTCAATGAGTATATTTTAGGCAAGCACGAAAAGAGTTTAATATTTTTATTTTTTTTATTTACAAATAATTCAAATACGGCCGTCAGTAAAGTTCTCCACAAATTTAGTAAATATTTTATCAAAAAAATATCATATATTCAAAACAACATAATTAACTGAGAAAAATTATCATATAAAAAAATAATTCAATTAATATCGTAATTCTTTATCTGTTTTCAACAATTTTTATCTAATTGAAAAAATTTTTTTTTTTACTTTGTTATCTTTTGGCTTTTTTCTTTAATTTTTTATAAAATAAAATGAAAAATTTTAGAAAAAATTATTTGTTAAAGGTATTTGATAAAAGTTTTTAATATTTGTGGAAACTTTACTAAATAAATTATATGCATTCATTATCGCTCTACAAATACTCTTGATATAAAATTTAAAAAATAAACTCTAAAATCATTTTATAAATTTAAATTTGAAAATCGATTTTGTAAATGCATTGAGAACATATTTTTTTTTTTTAATTATTTTATTTTTTAAATCTACATGACATGTCGCTACTGCTCGGGACAAAATAATTTTTCTCCCCATAGCACTTCTTATTACTACTACTTCTACTACTAATACTACATAAAATGTAAAGCATATTAAATAAAAATTATTTAAATAAATTTTAAGATTAACTTTAATATCCAAAGAAAAAATCTTTGAACTTATAATCAACTTAAATGTCATACAATATGTAATCTATACCAAATACTTTTTGATGCTCCCACGGAGCTAGACTTCAAGATATTTACTTGAATTCTGCAAGGATTCCGAACTTTACTGTATTTCTAATACAGTACTGATTTGTTCCTATGGTTTTACCAAAATTTACGCGAATTTACCAAAATTTTAGTAAAATTATTGGAATTCCGGTAATTTTACGTAAAATCGTAATAGTGAAAAACAGCACATTTACCGGAATTCCCGTAAATTTACCAGAATTTAACGGATTTTACGTAAAATTTCGTAAAAACCAAAAGGGCCAAAAAAATCCAAATTTTTGCAATTTTTTCACTTTTTTTTTTTTAAATTAATAAAAAATTTTAAATAAAAAAAAACTGCATTTTTTACGCATATTGATTTTAGTGAAAAATAGTAAAAAAAAGTGAAAAAAAGTTAAAAAAAAAAGAAAAATTTAAATTTAGTTTTTTTAATATTGAAATTATTGAAAATTATCTTTAAAATTGAAATATTAACTTTGATAAATTAGGTAATTGAAATTGTAATTGAGAAAAATGGCGACTTGTCAAATCCCTAAATTTTATGTATCTAATAATTTCAATATTAAAAAAACTAAATTTAAATTTTCTTTTTTTTTTAACTTTTTTTCACTTTTTTTACTATTTTTCACTAAAATCAATAAAAATTTTAAATAAATATTCAAAAAAGAAAATTTTACATTTCATCCTAAAATTCTAAAATATTAATTTGAATAATTAAAAAAATTTTTGACAAATTTTCTATAATTATCACCGTATCTTATCTTCAGTCAATCACATGTCATATCTATAAAGTGCAAAGATTTAAAATAATCAATTAAATCATTTTTTATGGTTAATAAGAAATATATTATAAGCATTGTTTTTATAAATTATTAGCATCGAATAAATAAATTTTACCTCTCAAACCATTATTCACTTCACTTCAGCAGTACCCAATGCAACAGTATCCAGTTAACCAATATCCACTTCAGCAGTACCCAATTTATTTTTTTTTTATTTTTTCTAACAATTGTTAAGAAAGATTTTTTTGGGAAAAAAAACTGCAAATAAAGTAAACATTTAATAATTTAAATTTTCATCTGATTTAAAAATAAATAATAATTTTTAACTTATACCAAAATGAGTGCAATGTACATGGTGTCGGCTCAAAAGCCGACCGCAGTTACCCACAGCATGATCGGTAATTATTATCAAATATCACAATCAAATTTGTCAAAAAAATACACTTAAGGTCGTATAACTTCAATCAGCGACTTGAATTTGATAATATGTAAAAATTCTCTCATTGAAATTTACAAGGTAACATCAGAAGGGTTAAAATTTTTGAAACAGATTACTATATGGGGTGTTGTTGAAACCTTGAACATTTACAGAAGCAAGCATGACAAAAAAGACAATATTCTTGTGATTACAGCTAAATTTGATGTAATGGCTCTCAGCTTTGAGTTTAACACCAATGGAATATTGGAGGTAATTACTAAGTCACATGGCAGCATAAAAGATACCATACCTCGGCAGTCATCCACTCATATAATCACTGCCATTGATGAGTCGCGGAATCTGGTCGCCATCAAATGCTATGATGGAATTCTCAAAACTTTGAATCTAAACTCAGAGCACAAACAGTTAAGTTTGTCCAATTTAAGGTAGTTTTTATTTTTTTATCTAAATAAGAATTTAATTGTTTATTCAAGAATGAGTGATCTAAATGTGATTGATTTGATATTTTTAAAAAATGATTCGGACTATCCAAATCTGGCATTGATATGCAAAGAGCCAAACAATAAATTGATAGCCAAAGTGTACACACTGGATCAGAATTGCAAAGAGATCAGCAATCCTATATGGAAAAAGGAAATAAATGACAATCAGGCTTTTTTGATTTCTGGTAAATAAAATTTTTATTTTTGAATTTTTTTTATATTTTTTTAAAGTTCCCGAACCATATGGTGGCTTTCTTGTGCTCGGCTCTCAATCAGTCAACTACTTTAACATTGGCTCGAATGGTTCTGTAATTAAGTCACCTTCTTTTTTGAATGTAAATATGATTTTTATTTTAAATTTATTTCAAAAATTTGCTCTAATTTGGGGACAAAATTAAGTTTATTTTATTTACTTCAAATGTTAGTTTTTTTAAGCCATAAAATAAAAATTATTAAATAAAAAATTTTAAAATATGTAAGCGGAATTCCAAAATAAAAAATTTGGGCAGTATTTTATTTGTATTCTTTTCTGATTTTGATGGCAAAATGTTATTTATTGTACATTTTTATATTTTTACATTTTTACATTTTTGAGAGAAGAAAAAAAAATCTCAAAATCAAAAAATCTAAAAAAATTTTCATTCAAGAAAAGTAATAATAAATTCGCAATTACTTAAAAAGGAGTTTTAGAAAAATACCAAGTAAAAACCAAGGATAATTTTTTGAAAATCCCTTTTAATTTATTGCGAATTTATTATTACTTTTCTTGAATGAAAATTTTTTTAGATTTTTTGATTTTGAGATTTTATTTTCTTCTCTCAAAAATGAAAAATGTAAAAATATAAAAATGTACAATAAATAACATTTTGCCATTTTGATACATTATAAACATATTTTCGTAATTCATTTAAAAATAAAATGGATTTAGAATTATGAGTTTATTTCAAATTTAAATGTTTTCAGCTTGGTTCAGAAATTAAGTTTCTTTTATTTTTTGGCTTTTTCAAAATTCAGAGCAAAAAGTTGTCAAACAAAAATTAATGATCTAAGCACTTAACAATTATTTAAAATCTTAGAAAAAAAATATTTTAATTTTATTACGTTTGATTTTTTGAAAATCGAAAATTTTGGTCAAAAATTAAAAAAATTAAAAATTAAGCAAAACTGAATTTTAATAAGCTGTATTCTGATACTAATAGGAATTTTGATAATTATTTGTTAGAAAATCATGTAAAATTTTTCTAATTTGTGGAAAAGACTAATGAATTTCATAAAACTTCATTAAAATGTTCAAATTTTATCACTCTCCTAGGAATATTAAAAAATTTAAAAATAATAATAATAAAGATTTTATTTGTAAAAGAAAGTGGGTGATCACACTAGCAAGTGTGAATTAGAGATTTTTTTTAAATTTTAAATGTTTGGACTTTTTTGCACCATTTCTTTGAAATATTTAATAGCTTTAGATCCATCTTTTTCCAATAAAATTCCATTTTATTAAATTTTTTATTTTCTTGCATTTTTTAACAAAAATTTGCCATTTTTCGTATAATCCATCAAAAAATTGTAAAACTATTTTTAAAAATGATTATTTAAACAAACAAAAAGTAAAAAAGTCAATTTTTTATTGATAAAGAAAAAAATCATAAAAATAATTAAAAATAATGCAAACCCTAAACAAAAAAAAACTTTTTGATAGAAAAAATTGTTTATGGCGTGTTTCATCCAAAAGTTGCTTTCTTCAGGAACCAAGATCTGAGAATAATTGAAATTTGTTTTTGAATTTTATAAAAAAGAATAAAATAATTTTAAATAAGATCATAAAAACTTTATGAAATTTGAATAATGAAATTTTTATAAATAAAAGAACGAAAATTGAAGAAAATTTTATTTTCAACAAAGTTTAAAAGCGTACTTTTAAAAAGAAGCATAACTTACAGCTTTTAAATATTAGATTTTTAATTTAAATTTGAATTTGAAACTTTAAAAATTAACTAACTCAGTCTCTGTAAATATTCTTTTTATTTAAAAAATTTAAAAGTTAAAAACCAAAAGGCATCTTGAAGCTAAGGATCAAAAAGTCAGATTAAATTTTATTTTCTTTATTTTTTTGAATGGTATTTGTTTGAATCTCTCTGCAAAATGCCAAATATTAGAAGAGGCTCTGCAAGAGCTCTGCAATTTTGAAGTAAAATGTACCTCATTTAAAATTATTTAATTCAACTACGAAACTAATTATAGATTTTTTGCAATTTAAAAAGTAATTTAAAAATATATTTTTAGTGAAATATAACCTAAAAATAATAATTATCATATTTATTTTTCATCAATTTTTCCTTTAACATTTTAACTTCAAATTTTAGCTATAAAATCCTTCATCTCAGCTCTAAACACTGTTATTTAAGCTCCTTTAGATTAAGAAAAACTAAGGTAAAAATATAATAAATAAAAAAATATTATAGAAGACAATTTATAAAACAATTATAAACTTATTGTAAGTGATGAAAGGTGCAAAATGTATAAGTAAAATTAAAAAATAATTAAAAATTTGTATTTTTTTATACATTTTATTAAAAAAAATTAAGCAAGGACAAAAATAAAAAAATTTTCTTCGGACTTGTATTGATTCAAAACTTTTTTTTATCCGAAAGAAAGCGATCAATTAGTTTTTTTTTAATTATTTGATTGCTTGATTTAGAAGTAAAATCTAATCAAAATAAAATAGCATCATTTTTTTAATATTAGATTATTAAATAAGATTTTACAATATAATCCTTATTTAGCAAATTAAATTTAAGTCCTTATTTAATTTTTAACAATAGATTCCTTAATTTAGATTGGACATTAAACTCACTGACATTAATTTTTTGACAATAAAATATTTTAACATTAATTTACAGTAAATCAAGCTGTTTTTTATTTACAAATTGCATCTAAAACATCGATTTGCTTTAAAGTCGAATTGTATAATTAGAATGTAAAATTTCTTTGTTAATTCCCTAAAAACTTGCAGACTACCCCATGGGGTTTTGGTGTAAAATGATTAATAGGTTAATAAATATTGTTTAAATCTTTTTTAAATTAACAAAATTTTAATCGTGATTATATCAAGATTATTAATTTTATTTAGTGGGCTTTAATTTTAATTCGTTCTTTTTAATTTTTTCATCCTACTATGAGACTAAATGATCATTAAAATAAAACACACTGAGATATTATTTGAAATTATAAAGTTTTTAGCTTTTAATTTTTTTTAAAAGCCATGGGGTAAAAGTAAACATGAAATTGTAAAAAGTTGGGATTTTAACCGAGTCCTAGGTGTCTTAATCGTTTTGTTGTTTAGGGTCAGTAATTAGCCCGCTTCTTTTTAGCGTTCTTATAAATGACATACCAAAAAGAAACAAAACAACTGCCAGTACTCTCTTCTTTTTGCAGATAATTTGGCCACTTTTTTTATTTTCAAAAAGATAGGAAATCTTGGAAACATGATTAAATAAATACCTAAAAAAAGTTGAAAAATGGCTTTTCAAATGGAAAATGAAAATATCTATTAAAAAGTCATGTTACATGATCTTTGAGAAAAAAACAAAAGTTAAAATCAATCTTAACCTTAAAATTAATGAAAACGATTTAAATAACGAGGAAAAAGTGAAATTTTTAGGCGTCACGTTAGACTCAAAACTAACATTTAGTCCAATGGTAGATGAATTAAAAGAACGCTTTAACTCTAGGCTTAATTTAATAAAATATCTCTCAAATAGAAAATGGGGTCTAAAACCAAAAACATTAGGTAATCTTTACAAATCCTTAGTAAGATCAATCTTGGATTATTCTTTTCCTTGTTTAAATTCATTCTCAGAAACTAACATCAAAAAAATGCAAGTTATTCAAAATTCAGCAGTTCGATCTATTTTGAAGCTAAAATATGATACTCCCTCTAACATCGTGAATCATGAGGCTTTTAATAAACTTAATCTACAGTGTGTTCGCGGTTATATCACCCCTTTTGTCCAAGAAGAATTTGGGGATATAAATGAATTGGGATAAAACCAAAAAATATTTTTTTACCAAAATTTATTTACATTTAATTGATTTTTTAAACAAAACGAATTCACTTAGGGTAATTTAAAACAAATTATTTTATAAAATATAGAAAAAATTAACAAATTTTCGGAAATTAAATTAAAATTAGTCTTTTGATAATCTTAAAATGTCAAAAATGGTCGGTTGCTTCAATTTCTGAAGCTGCAGTGTACCATTTGTAAAGAGACTCTTCGACTAAATTAAAATAACCTTTTTGAATACGACTCTTTTTATTAGCTGGTCCGTTTTCAGCTTTATAGTTAAGATATTTTTCTTTTTCTTTTATTATTTTGCTAACAGTTGACCTGTCAATTTTGAACTCTGTAGCAAGGTCATCATCGCTTTTATCTGTTTTTAATTTTTCTTTAACAATAGCAATTTTAGTTTCAATTAAAATTGTTGTTCGCTTTTTTCGGCTCATTTTTTTTACAATAAGTTCTTTTGTGATAAAAGTGTAGCTTATTTACTATTGTGTATATGTAATAATTTTTATCAAAAAAACGGGTTAATAAGTAAATTTGGGGATATCTCGAGGGGATTTAACTTAACATTATTTTTAATGTAAATATATTAGAAGAAATCCGTTCTTAAATAATTCAGGGATAAATCCAAATTGGGATATAAGTATGTAGTGATATAACCGCAGACTGACTGTACTAACAGTCTCGAATCGGCTCTTTGAATTGAGTGAGAGATATGTTGGGACAGGACTGAGTCATTCTATTCCATTGGTTGTAAGACTGGTGAAGGAATACAAAGAAGGTTTCGAATCAAGATATATTGAATATCCAATTCCATTGTGTAATTGATACCTAGTAATTTCTTCTTTTCCTGACTTATCAAATATTTAAGCATGTCTTATCGTAGTCTAGGGATAGCTCTAGGGATTTTTCCCTAGATAGTCTTCTAAAGATTTTTTTGTTGTCCTACTTTATTTACTTTTTTATTTTTATTTTATTTTATTTTATTTTATTTTTTATTTTATTTTTTAATTTTAATTCTCAGGGAGCTCAAGCTCGGTACAGAAAAACAAAAAAAATAAAAAAATAAATAAATATGGCAAGTTTATCTTAAGCTATTTACTTAGAATAAAAATTTTGATACCAAATACAAATATTCTGAATTTCTAATCACAAAGCTAAACTCATAGCATTGTGCTCATCGCTTTCAAAAAGAATGAGTTGTCTAGTTCAATTAAAAAAAAAAACAAGTCTTTATATAAATAATTTATTTAGAACGGAGAGATAACAAACTACGCTCAAATTGATTCGAATGGTCAGCGTTATTTGTTAGCCAATTCAATGGGTCAACTATACCTAATGATTCTGATAAGTGACGACACATCCAGCTACTCGAAAATAAGCGACATACGCTTTGAATTTTTGGGCGAAACATCAATAGCCGACAACATAACATACATAGACAACGGAGTTGTCTTCATCGGCTCCAAACTCGGCGACTCCCAACTCCTAAAACTAATCGACACTCCAAACGACAACGGCTTCTACGTAAACGTTCTCGAAACCTACACCAACCTGGGGCCCATACTGGACATGATAGTGGTCGACATCGAAAAGCAAGGCCAAGGTCAAATAATCACATGCTCCGGCGGCCACAAGAACGGCTCGCTGCGCATCATCAAGTCGGGCATCGGCATCAACGAAAGCGCCATCATCGACTTGCCGGGCGTCAAGGCCATTTGGCCGCTCAGACTCAACGACAGCCAAGCAGACGACCATTTGGTCCTGTCTTTTTTCGACTACACAAAAATTCTAAGCTTTGAAGGCGAAGAGTTCGAGGACGTGGAGCTCGAGAGCTTCGATCTCTCGCATCAAACACTGTACGCTTTGAATGTGTCACGTGACCTAATATTGCAAGTAAGCACGTCAAGCATACGCTTGATTCAAACGAGCCAATCAGCTATCGGCAATCGTGTAGTGCAGGAGTGGAGACCAGATGAGGGCAGCATAAGCGTTGCGTCGGCCAATCGACAAGAAATACTAGTCGCCTGTCGACACCTTCTCTTCTATTTTCTCATCGAGTCCAATCAATTTAGTTTGATCAGCTCAGCTAGCCTGGACAATGAAGTGGCGTGTTTGGACTTGTGCGAGGAGAAGAAAAATTTCAACCTGTGTGCTGTAGGTCTGTGGGGCGACTTTTCAGTCCGCTTGTTGACTCTGTCTGGCTTGGATCAAATACTGAACGAAAATGTCAAGTGTGACGTCATACCCAGATCGATATTGATCGACTATTTGGACGACATAGCCTATCTGTTCTGCTCGTTTGGCGACGGCTCAGTCATAAGCTATGTGATAGGTAGCAAGAATGGGATTGGCTTGAGCGAGCGTCGAAAGGTTGTGCTGGGCACACAGCCGACCATTCTGAAAAAGTTCTCGACCAATGAGTCGAAAAATATTTTCGCGTGTTCGGACCGGCCGTCCGTAATCTCGTCGGCCAACCAAAAGCTGGTCTATTCAAGCGTCAACTTGAAACAAGTCGACTACATGTGTCAATTTAGCTCGAAGCTTTATGCGCAATGTCTGATTTTGATAAGTGGGGGAACGATGAGGATCGGCACCATGGACAACATACAAAAGCTGCACATCAGATCGCTCCATTTGAACGAGACAGTGAGGCGCATCTGCTACCAGGCCGAGAGCAAAACATTCGGTTTAATAACGTGCAGGCTTGAGAGTGTTAATCAGAGTGTGAGCACTTTGTGCGCCAATCAGCTCATTGCCAAACATGGCGCACTTGTCCCTTTAAAAAGCGAGACATGTTCCAAATCGACAGATTTTTCCAGCGGATTCATAGACATACAGAACATAAACTCATTTTTGATACTTGACCAAAACACTTTCGAGTGCCTCTATTCAGTTCAGCTGCAGACGAGCGAATTCGCCCTCTCGATCATTTCAATAAAATTCGACGAGAGCTATTTTGTGCTCGGCTGCGCTCAGATGAACGAAGATGACCCTGAGCCCAAACAAGGCCGCCTGATTGTGTTCAAGCTATCAGACAACAAATTGAACTACATAAGCGAACTGAGCACTAAAGGCGCACCCTACTGCATGTCCAGCTTAAATAACAAGCTCCTGGTCGGCATCAGCAATCAGCTAAAGATGTACGAGCTCAAGGACGCACAGCTTGAACTACTTGCCAGCTATTCGGACAATGTGTTCATCACTCATTTGCAGTGCAAAAACGACTTCATAATCATTGGCGACATAATGAAAAGTTGTTCAGTCCTAGCGTACAGACAGGACACCAATCAGTTAGAGCTAGTTGCCAAGGACTTTACGCCCATTTGGCTCAGTAGTGTCGAAATAGTTGATGATGACAATTTTATGATGTGTGATTGTTTCAGCAACATTATCACGCTCAGAAAGGATAGGTAAATATTGTGAATTTTTTATTGAATTTTTATTAAAAATAAAAAAAAATAAAAATATTTTTCAATTCTTTTCAAATTTATTTTTTCTAATTATTTAATTTTTTTCTTTTAAAAAAATTAAAAATTTATTATCCAAAAAATTGAGAACTAATTTAAGATTTTTTTTTTATTTTTTCTTTTTAAACAATAATTTTTTAATTTTACACAAAAATACTTTTCTTTGAAAATTAAAATTTTTTTTCTTCTAAATAATTGTTTTTTGATTCTTTGTTTTATTTAATGTTTTCTTTTTTGAAAAAGTATAAGAGCAATTTTATGTGGTTTTGTGATTTTCAAAAGTAATAGAACAATATACAGTACTGATTTGTTCCTATGGTTTTACCAAAATTTACGGGTATTTACCAAAATTTTAGTAAATTTACAGGAATTCCGGTAATTTTACGTAAAATCGCAAAAGTGAAAAACAGTAAATTTACCGGATTTCCCGAAAATTTACCAGAATTTAACGGATTTTATGTATAATTTCATAAAAACCAAAAGGGCCAAAAAAATCCAAATTTTTGCAATTTTTTCACTTTTTTTGGTTTTTTTCCAAAATTAATAAAAATTTTAAATTAAAAAAAATTATATTTTTTACGCAAATTGTCGTAAATTTTATTACAAATTATTTAAAAAAAAAATTTTGAATTTAAAAGAAAAATATCAGAAAAATATTTTTTAAAAGAATTGCAGAAATCTCTTTTTATCATATCATGTTTTGAACAAAATTACAATAAAAACAACAGAAAAAATGATAAAAAATTAAATAAATTTTTTCCAAAATTTAAAATTAGTTTCGTGAAAGCGACTTGGTACAACATTCAACTGTCAAAGTTTGCAAAAAATGTGAAAAATATCTGCAAAATTCGCTGCGCTCGTAACTTTGAATGTTTCACCATGTCGCTTTCACGAAACTAATTTTAAATTTTGAAAAAAATTTATTTAATTTTTTATCATTTTTTCTGTTGTTTTTATCATTATTTTGTTCAAAACATTTTATTTGAAAAAAAAACTTTTGAATGATAAAAATAGATTCTACAATTTTTTTAAAGCATTTTTTTTTTTAAATTCAAAAATTTCAGAAAAAATTTTAGCTTTAAAAAAAAATTTGAATAATAAGAACACATTTCTAAAATTTTAAAAAAAAATTTATTTAAAAAAAGTAATTAAAATTTTTCAGTGTAAAAGCAATTAAAAAATTCAATTTAAATTGTTAAAAAAAAACTTATATTTTTCTAAATAAATACAGGTAACATAAATTTTTAAGCAAAATTTTTCCCAAGAATTGTGAAGAAATTTAACACCTCTTATTAAGATTTATAGAACTGACGGAAGTTATTAGACTCGAGATTAATAAATAAATTTTTAAATTAAATTAAAAATAATGTTTCAATGAAAAAAATTAATAGTTTTTAATTTTTTTATTTTATTAAAAAAATTTTATTTGTATAAAAGTGGTCAAACAAATGAAGAAGAGCGCAAGTCTTTGAAAAACCATGGTTGCATGCACATTGGTGAGCAGATAAACGTTTTCCGGCACGGTTTGCTGGGCATGCAGCAAGAGTCAAATGAATTGATCATGAATCAGCATGTACAAAATAGTATGTTGGCTGGCACGGTCAGCGGTTCGATCATGTTGTTTTGTCAATTGTCGCCAGTATTGTTTAAAATTTTGAATGAGCTGCAGAACAAATTGAGCAAGCATTTGATCACAGCTGGCCGGATCGAGTATGCCAAGTGGAGAAACTTTGAGTCTGAGAGAAGAATTGAAGAAAATAAGAATTTTATTGACGGTGATTTGATTGAGTGTTTCCAAGAGCTTTCGGCCAGTGAACAAGAAAACTTGGTCAAAGATTTTAGAATTGATGAACAAATGATGGGACACAATGGTGAAGAGTTGAGTGTTAGTTATTTAAATAAACTTGTCGAGGAACTGTCTCGTTTGCATTGAAATTTAAAATTTTACTTTTTTTCTATAAATAATAATTGAATTTAATTTAATAATATAAAAATTTAACCGATCCATTTTTTTT
Organism: Brachionus asplanchnoidis; assembly: GCA_025491095.1. NCBI lineage: Eukaryota > Metazoa > Rotifera > Eurotatoria > Ploima > Brachionidae > Brachionus > Brachionus asplanchnoidis. The sequence continues at coordinate 1,036,151 of JAILYF010000016.1, forward strand.
ATTTAAAATGATTAAGAATAATTATCGAATTTTTAGAAAAAAAATTATTAAATTTCATCTTTTTAAAAAATTTGATTAACACTAGAAAGCCGGTCGGGTCTTTCTGACCCATTTGTCCATTCTAAAGACTTAAGCTTTTTTTAATTTTTTTTTGACTTAATTCATTCTAGACCCAAATATTACATAAACATGAATAAATAAATTATGTTTTTGAAAAAAAAAATTTAATTTCTCGCCTAGAATAAAAATATTACTAAAAAGACTGACGGGTCTTTCTGACCCGACTTATAGATTGTCTTGAAAAAAATTAAAAAAAAAATTTCTTTCACTTTCATGTTCTAATTACACTAAAACACAGAGGACGATTGGGGTAAATTTTGATGTAAAAAACAACATAAATATAAAGTGGATTGTCTGATTTTGTCGATGCTAAAATATCTTTACATATATATTAAATATTTTTAAGCTTAATATTGATTTATTTGAATGAATTAAAAAATTACATTATATTAAATTTTTATTTATTTAAATGTAAATTTTGTAAAATTATAAAAATGTAAAAAAAAAAGTATTTAAACAATAAAATTTTAAACAGAATTTAATAAATCAAAAATAATAGTAATTTTATTAAGAAACTAAATAAACCGATTATATTTTTATTGAATTTTTTTTAAGAAACAATTGCATTCAAAACTAAAAATCAAATTTCAATCAAGTAGACGTGGTGATAATCCGTGTGATGCAGTAAAACAAGCCCGTCAAAAGTACACACCAAAAAAAGAAAAAATATTAAAAAACAAGTCAAGATAATTATTCAAGTGATGCAGTAGTTGATTTACTTTTATCTACTTTTCAAGAAACTAATTTCTAAAAAAAACTTGTTTTCTTTTTATTTTGTTTTTTTTTAATTTTAATAAAATAGTTTAAATTCAATTCCATTTCTTTATTTTCTTGAACCATACTTTTTGTTAATAAGCAGCCTTAAAGATTTCGCTTTGGTAAACCAATAACGATTATTAAAAGCAGTTTTTTTTTTACATTTATATCATTTTTAACTAGTTTTACATTAATCTGAATTTTATATTTTTACCTAAATGTATAAAATAAAACTAACTTAAATGTAAATATTAAAAAATTTAAGGCAACCGTAAGTTGTTATATATATGTAAAAAAATTGTTACCTCTATTGTTGTGTGTGAATAAGCAGAGTTGTTTAAAAGTCACAAGTCTTAAGTCAAATCAAAGTCTTGAATTTGACTTGTTGGAAAAAATTTAAAAAGTACAAGCCTTGACTTTGAAACTTTAAAGTTTTTATAAATTTATTTAAAAAAATTAATTATTGATTAAGAAATATTATTAAATAAAAAATATTTTCATTTCATATACTTATTTCATTTCATATATTTTATTAAAATAAAGTAATTAAGAATTTTAGGAATTTTTTTATTTTAACTTAAAGATAACTTTTATTTAAAAAATATTTAGTTTTAACTTAAATCTTTAAAATATCAAAATTACACCGCAAAAGTGTTGTATTTTCTAATTTTTTTACTGTCATTCTTGATCTATGTGGTCTGTTTATATAGCCAGCATATGAAAATGTTCGCTCAATTGGACCTGATGATGCTGGAATTGATAAATATTTTAAAACCAAAATATATAAATCGGGGAAAATTGATTTGTTTCGTTGCCAAAACGTCTTTAAATTAACATCTGGATCATATTCAATATTTATATATTCATCAATCTGAAGTTAAGACTTGTACTTTTTAAATTTTTTCCAACAATTCAAATTCAAGACTTGTACTTTTTAAATTTTTAAAGTCAAAGTCTTGACTTTGACTTTTAATGACTTTTTGAGACTTTTTTTCGTGACTTTTGTACAAGTCTGAAAATAAGTTTGTAAACATAAGATTTAATTATTCAAAGATGCCGATTAGGATATCTGCTTAAAAAGCCCTTGAATTTCTAAGGAACGCTGATGATATCCAGTCAGTGACTTCAGACCAGAATGATGATGATTTCGCTGATGTTGACGATTCCGAAGATGATTCAGATAATGAGTTTGAAGTTTGTTCTGATGGTGATGATGATGTTGAAAATGATGATGATGATGATGAGGTTGAAAGACACATTGATGAATCAATAGAACCTGTTTTTGATAATGTAAACTTATTGAGCTCTTTTTCATGAAAAAGCTTCATTTGATTCACCATCGTCAAAAAACAGTGATAGAAAAAAATGTCAGGTTAGATTGTGCAATTAGAACAAGTCCAAATTTACTTGTAATAATTGCTTTAAAAAGACTTGTAGGACATGTTTACATGAGATGGTTGTAAGAGCAATGTGTAAGAGATGTCATGATTCAAAATCTAAATGGTTTTTTTATGTTTTTGAATAAAATAACAAGAATTTAAACATTTAATCTTTGACTTTTAAAAAACGGGTCAGAAAGACCCAACGAGCTTTTCAGGTATAAAAAAATCGGGCTTTCTAGTGTTAAATAGAAGAAGTTGGCTTCGTCTTTCAAATTTTTTTGATTTTATAAAAGTTTTTTTTCCAAAGTTGGTTATTTCTCAAAAACATATCATTTGTGAGACATTGCTGCGGCAAGACATCTCATCTTTATGGAGCATATTTTTTATTTTAATTATGTTTGTACAGAAATTTTGAAAAAATTATTCCAAAGATAACAAATGCCTCATTTGATATTCTATTTTCTAATAAAAAATTAGTTATTTACAACTCACATATTTTAAAAATAAATAATTATTGAAAAAAATTTGGAAAGAAATCCTTGAATAAATAAAAAAAAATTATTTCTATAAAAAATACCGCACATCTTTGCGATGAGGTGAATACTTCAAAATATAAAAATCATCCGTTTGAATGCGTTAACTTACAAAGTTATTTTTATAAAAACTTTTTAACTCTTATTTAAATTTTTTCCTAAATTTTTAGCAACAAAAATATATTTAAAAATCTCAATCTTAAAAAAATTTAACGAGATATTTCTTTTATTAAAATTTTGTATGATAAAAAAAATTTTAAATTTTGATTTATGCACCTCATCACAAGAAATAAAAAATTTATATTTTATAGAAACAAGAATTTTTAAAAGTGATAAGATAAATAAATCTTCGGTTTATTGAAAAATTAAGATAATAAATTATAAAACAAAAGAAAATTTATAGAGTTTGAGTTAAATTAAGAATTTTTTGAAGAATTTTATCAACTATATATTTTCGGATCTAGGATTTATTATCTTTTCATAGTGATTAATCTTCTCTTGAAACAGTATGTGGTTTAGTGTTGAAAATCATATTATAAAATTGAATAAAAATTTATTTTCTTCCCGCTGATTAATTTTTTCAAAGTCTATTTAATCAGAACCGACCTAAAAAAAACGGTTTTGAAATCATATTTAAAAATCTAAAAATAAATAAAACTTTTCAGTGAAAAATAAACTTTTGAAATTTTAATTTATAAATGGACTATAGATTTTTTAATTTTGTTGAAAGTATTAAAATGTTAAATAATCAATGTTTCATTAAACCATATATAAAGAAGAAACCTGTATTACCTGTACTGTTAATTTACTTAGAATCTTCAATAAAAAAATGTTCAAATTACTTAATTTACGTTTAAAAATTTTTTTTATTGAATAAAATTATTAATACAAAAAAGACGTACAAAATTATTAATTTTATGTTTATTTTATTTAGTCAAGTTTAAATGAAAAAAAAACCGAATAAAAAAAATCAAAACAAAAATTGCTTAATTTATAGCCTAAATTACTTAGTTTTTACCTAATTTAATTGTTTTACTAAACAAGACTCGGTAAGAAAGTTTTAACTCCTTACATTTTTTCTGTAAATCCACAATTTTCCAATCGGAGTTAAACATAATTTCAATAATTTAGGCGGTAAATTAAGTAATTTTTACAACAAATTAAGAAAAAATTCGAGAAAAAAAATAAGTGTTTCATTCTAAATATTATGTCACTTATATTAATAATAATAAAAAAAATTGACTTGCATAACCAGGACGACTTTTTTTTTAAACATAAAAAAAAATAATTTGTGCAATGTTTTAAGTATTTTAACAGTATAGGTAATGATCGTCCAAATATAAATATAGTGAAACACACCATTGAATAAATAAAAAAATAAATAAATAAATATGTTTTTTTTTGTGTTTGAATTACAAAATGTATCCAATGTTGAAATAACATTGAAAAAGTGCGTTGTTTCAAATATTTTTTTTCAGTTTCAAAAAAAAATATTCAAGTTAAAATTGAAAACATTTTCATATTTTATATTAAACTCTTTAATGAAATAGAATGAGTTTAATTTTTATTGAAAATTCTTTATTTAACTATTAAATAATTCATTTAGATTTAAATTTATATTCAATTGTTGAATCCAAAGACTCCTAAGATTTTCTTGTTCTCGGGTTTTATGAACTAATAGTTTACCTCATAATTTTTATTAACGTATAGGTAAACCAAAATAGAATTAGGATATCTAATGATTTTTTTATCTATTATTTTTTAATATTACATTTAGCTTTTTCTAAAAGATAAAAAAATTTTAAAATAGGTGAACAGTTTTTAAATTAGGTGAACCATAGTTTATCTAACCGACTAGGCCCGAAAAACTTTAATTTTTTTTTGTTAAATTTTGACTTTAGATATAATTGACTCATTTCTCATTTGATCATATAGTTTTATTAAATATAAATATTATTTTAAGGATCATCATATCTCAAACCTAAAGTCAAAATTAAAAAAAAAAAGTTTTTAAACAATTGAATTTAAGTTAAAATCTAAGAGAAATGTTTAAAAATTAAAAAAAGAATTTTCAATATTTTTTTCAAATTTCCAAATAAAAATTAAACTCATTCTATTTCACTAAAGAGTTTAATTTCAAATATGAAAATGCTTGCAATATTAACTTGAAATTATTTTTTTATTTGAAACTGAAAAAAATTTTTGAAACATCGCACTTTTTCAATGTTATTTCAACATTGGATGCATTTTGTAATTCAAACACAAAAAATTAAACTATATTTTATGGTATGTTTTTTTTGAAAACTATAGCAATGCCTTCTTCTAGAAAAAATTCAAAAAAATTATTTTTTTGTAAACTTAAAAATCTGTTCTATTTTAAACCATTTAAAAAAATATAAATAAACTACAAAAAAGCTTTAAAAATTTATTCAAACTAAAGAAAAATTGAAAATAATTGCATCGAAAAAAAAGAAAAAAAATGTGAAATAATTTCCTAATCCTCATCACAATTGTGCCGCGGACACTTTCTCCTAGATCCAGTGAATTGAGATGATGATTGTTAATAATAAACATTAAATAACTAACTCTTCTAATTTTCATTAGGCATGTTTAAAACAAGTTGATTAGCTGGCTGTCTTCCATTGCTGGCCGATAATTGACCACAACAAGTGTTCGGATTGCAATCGGTTTTGCACTCAAGGATACAATTTTTTCCCAAAGTCTCGCTATCAGAAAACTCCGGCTGAATGGTCGTCGAATGAATGTTGTATTTGTGGAACAACTTCTTCAAATCAGCGGCCACTTTCATGTACTCGACCGAGTTGTGACATTTTATGTGCGCGGTCGCTATAATCTTGTTGCCGGACAAGCGCCACACATGCAGCTCATGCACTGAAATCACCCCTTCAATCTAAATTTTCAAAAATATAAATTTAAATTTGATATACTTGAATTAAATATTTAATAATTTTTATTTAAAAAAAGGTACTTTTTTCTCAATCTCTTGGGTCAATTGTTCGAGCTCGATCTCTTTAGGAACTGTTTGTAACAAAATTAATGCTGACTCTTTTACTTAATAAAAAAAAAATAACATATTTTTTACATTTTTTAAATTTTAAAATAATTTAAATTAAATTTTTTTTGTAATTTTTAAATCTTAAAATAGTCTTAATTAAATTATTATTTTATTAATTTTTAAATTATTTCATTTTACTTAAAAATAATTTTGAATTTTTTTTTCCTTTTTAAACTTAAATATAAGTTTTAAAAAGTTCATTTCAATTTTTAGATTTAGAAATAATTAAAAATAAATTTTTCTTTCTTTTTTCTTTTATAATTTAAACACTATTTTGAAATTAATTTTTATTAACTTGAAAATAATTTAATTTATTTTTTCATTTTAATTTGAAAAATAATTTAAACATTATTGATTATTGGCAATTACTTAGGAATTAAAAAAAACATTTCTTTTTTTACTATTCAAAAATTTAAATCCAATTGCAGCATCTAATTCAATTGATTTCTTAATAATCTTTTTAAAATTTTACATTTAATTTCTGTTAGGTAGAGTTTAAACTGAAAATTCAAAGAAAAAATTTTAAATTTTACCCTTTAATCTTACAAAAAATGCTCTTAGAGTAAGGTTCAAAAATAGATAAAAGCTTAAATTTGACTCATTCTCCCATTTCGAAATTAATTCTACAATTATTTCAATTTTTAATTTTTTTTATGAGAGTTGACAATTTTTTTGTTTTTGAGTAAAAGTTAAATTTGTGATTTATTTTTGGAATATTTATCTTATTTTCAAATTTAAAAATAATTTAATAATTAATCAAAATTTGATTTTTGTGACTTGAAAATAATTAAAATCTTTTTTATTTTTTAAATTTTAAATTTTTAAAATTGAAATTTTTGCTATTATTTTCAAATTTAACAAAAATTAGTTATTATTTTAAATTTAATTTTTTTTTGTCACTTGAAAATAATTTTAATTTATTTACTTTTTTAAATTTAAATTATTTTAAATAGAAATTTTTGTTCTTATTTTTAAATTTAAAAAAAAATTTAACCATTATTTTAAAATTAATTTTTTTTGTAACTTGAAAATAATTTAATTTTTTTTTAATTTAAATCATTTTTGTTCTTATTTTTAAATTTAAAAAAAATTTAACCATTATTTTAAATTTAATTTTTTTTTGTCACTTGAAAATAATTTTAATTTATTTTCTTTTTTAAATTTAAATTATTTTAAATAGAAATTTTTGTTTTTTTTTTTAAATTTAAAAAAAATTTAACCATTATTTTAAAATTAATTTTTTTTGTAACTTGAAAATAATTTTAATTTTTTTTTAATTTAAATCATTTTTGTTCTTATTTTTAAATTTAAAAAAAATTTAACCATTATTTTAAATTTAATTTTTTTTTGTCACTTGAAAATAATTTTAATTTATTTACTTTTTTAAATTTAAATTATTTTAAATAGAAATTTTTGTTTTTTTTTTTAAATTTAAAAAAAATTTAACCATTATTTTAAAATTAATTTTTTTTGTAACTTGAAAAAAATTTAATTTTTTTTTAATTTAAATCATTTAAAATTGATATTTTTGTTCTTATTTTTAAATTTAAAAAAAATTTAACCATTATTTTAAATTTAATTTTTTTTTGTCACTTGAAAATAATTTTAATTTATTTTTTTTTTAAATTTAAATTATTTTTAATAGAAATTTTTGTTTTTTTTTTTAAATTTAAAAAAAATTTAACCATTATTTTAAATTTAATTTTTTTTAATTTAAATCATTTAAAATTGATATTTTTGTTCTTATTTTTAAATTAAAAAAAAATTTAATCATATTTTTCTTTTAAATTAAAAAATTTCTTATTTTTTTAAAATATTCAAAAAACTTACACAAAGGCAAAGTTGAGCACAAAATTAGAATAACTAATATCAGACAGAGACTGGGATCTATGAAAGAAATGACAGAGCGTGGTATATGCAACTGTTTCTGGTAGATATTGACCAAGGCGCTCAATACCACAATCACCGAGCCCAATGCATCCGCCAGCACATGCAAAAACACTGCCCTCATGTTCATGTTGGCCTCTTTGGCTTAGAAAAAAAAAATTAAAACTTAATAAAAACCAAGTTGGCAAAATGGCTTACATAAAATGTGACACTTGGCCGATTTTGGCTTTTTTCTTTCACTTTTTTCTCCTTTTTTGATAAAATCATCTGTTTCATCATCACTTTGGTCATCTCCATTGATCACCTTAGGCAGAGTGTGTGAATGCGCATGTCCAAAAATGAACAAACCAAGAAGATTGATGGCCAAGCCGATCAGACCCACCAGCAGCAACAGCTTTGGATCTTCTATTTCTTTGGTCTCAAAGAGTCTTTCTACCGCTTCGAGCAGCATGCCCAAACACAAAGAGACCAGGAACACAGAGTTGACGAGGCCGCCTAGGATCTCGGCCCGGACCCAGCCAAATGTGTTCTTGTTTATGTTGTGGTTTTTTTGGCCTGCGATCACGGCAGAAAACAGACCAATGATGAGCGCCAGAGCGTCTGACAGCATGTGAAAACTGTCCGTGGTCAACGCTATTGATTTGGTCATTTGACCAACTATTAGTTCCACTACAAAAAAGGAAAATGTCAACAGAAGCATGCAGCTGAGCCGTGTCCGGTTGGACAGGTGGCAACAACCACAGAATTTGCTTGCCTTCTCATGACCGTGTCCATGGCTGTGTCCATGGCTATCTCCATGACTGTGAGAATGACCGTGTGTGCCTCGACCCATCTTAAACCAAATTCATTGCTTCTAATAAAATCTAAAAAAAATTTTCTCTTTTTTTTTATAAACTAAGCGTCTTTATTTATCTAATTAGTAAACATTTTTATATGTGCCCAGACTGTTATCGCACCAACATAGCCTAGTAAAAAAAAAAGTTTTTTTTTTTATAAACTTTATTTTAGTTTTAATTTATGAATAAATCTAGCTTCAATTTAATTAATTATATATATATATATATATATATGGAGTGTAATGATTATAATATTTATAATTTTTTGAAATTTGCATTCATTGCAAATGAATTTTAGCAAAAGAGCAAAACCACTTAATGAGCGCGATAAGCTGCGCAGGGACTTGGAAGCGTTGTTTGAGGACTGGAGGTCAGATTGGGATGGGGACTTGCCAAAAAAGTGGAAAAAAGCAGAGGATATGGTCATTTTGCCGTGCAATTGCTTTCTGCTTGAGCACTGGACTTTGAATGAGAAATTTTTGCCAACTGTTGCCCAAGCTTTTAGAGCAAAAAGACTCGCTCAAGAACACAAGGTAAAGTCGGATCAGTTCCGCACTCCGAGTTTAAAACTTCTCTACGGAAATAGCCCTATTCTCACTGTCAACAACAATGGCATTAAGTTAGTTTTTTTTTGTTTATTTTTTTTTGCAGAGTTAGTCAAGAGTCAAAGTCTGAATTTTACTTTTGAACATTTTTAGACTAAGTCAAAGTAAAACTTCTTTCTTTTTTTTTATTGAAGATTTAGTTTTCATTTAAGACCAGAATTTTGAACAAAAATAAAAATATTAAAAAAATTTTTTTTATCAGTAATGAACACAACTTAAATCGAAATCAATCAATTTTTCTTGTAAAAAGAACTCTAAAAATTAAAAAAATATCTAAAGTCAAAGCTTTGACTTTGACATTTGACCAACTCTGTTTTTTTTTTGTCTAAGTTTATTCTTAAAAAATAAAATAAAAATTTTTTTTCTCACTATCATTGCCTTGAAAAAGAAAATATTTTCCCAGATATTATAAGTTAAATAATAAAAAAATAGATATGATTACGCTTAGAGCATTTGTTTTGGGATTGAAAACACTTTTTATTTTAATCAAAGATTAAATTTCAAAAAAATTGGAAAAAAAATTTAAATATTTTTATTTACATTTTTTTTTATATTTTATATTTTACCTAAATTTACCCGAATTCCAGTAAGTTTACCAAAATTTTGGTAAAATCATCGCAACAGATCAGTAATGTATTTAAAAAATAGAAATTAATGTCAATAATATTTAAATTTTTTTCCAATTTTATAAATCTATTTTTGACCATAAAAAGTGTTTTCAACTTCATACTGTATTACTAAAATAATAAAAAAAAAAATTCTTATTTTAATTTACTTTTTTACAAAATTTAAAATTATTATTTTCGATGATCAACATCTAATTTTAAAAAGACTCAAAACATTTAAATTTTGTAAAATTACTTGAAAATTAAAAAAAAATGATCAATCTCAAAAATTAAAAATTAAAAAAAAAAACTTTATATTTCAGGTATTGTTATGATATTACCAAGTGCATGTTCAGTTGGGGCAACATTACGGAGAAATTGCGCATAGCTGACTTTGACTGTTCTCAAGAAACTGTGGTCGATTTGTTCGCTGGTAAAATTTTCAACTAGTTTTCCAAGACTTTAAATAGGAGAAATTTTAGGCAAAGATAAATCATGAAAATTTTAAATGTTTTATTTGGATCAAGTAGAAAAACAAGTTTTAAACCAAGTCTAAATGAAAAAAATTTCAAATTCTTCAAAATTGCCATAGTTGAGCTTTTTATAAATTTAAAAAAAAAAAAAAATTTTTGCTTTTTGCCGCAAGATTTAATTTTAAATAATTTTCCAAAAGGCATAGGATATTTTACTCTGGTGTATTTGGTGCACGCAAAAGCAAGGCATGTGATAGCTTGTGAATGGAATCCGGCCTCAGTAGAAGCTCTTAGAAACAATCTGAAGATAAACCAGTGCGAGCAAAGATGCAAAGTTTTGCTGGGAGATAACAGAGAGGTAAAAAGGACTTTAAATGTTTTTTTTTTAAATTTTAAATTAGACTTGTCCAGAAAACGTAGCTGACAGGGTCAATCTGGGTCTAATACCAAGCAGTGAGCTTAGTTGGAAGACCGCTTGTTACGCTCTGAAAAAGCGCAGTGGTGGTTTTTTGCACATCCATGGAAATGTGGACATACACTCAAATATAAAGGATAAAGGAATTAAAAAAGAATGGACCGAGTGGTCCGAGTATGCCAGCAATGAGATTTTAAAACTTTTAAATGAAAGAACTTTGGAAGAAAAAATCAAATGGACTGTCACTACTGATCATATTGAATATGTCAAAGCATACGGTCCCAGGGTCGATCATCTTGTTCTTGATCTAAAATGCTTGCCAAATAAAATTTAAAAAAAATATATAAAAAATTTTTATTTAACAAAAAAAAAATTGTTTATTCTAGTTGAACTTCGTGATTTGAATGTTTGTCAAAGCTAATAGAGCTATGGGTCGGACTAGGCTCAATTTGTCTAACTGTAGCCTCAGATTCTGATTCCTTCAAATTGCTCAATATTGAGTCACTGGAGCTTTTACGGCATGCTATCTCTTGATTTTTGGATGTACTAAAATAGTTGGAATAATCACCGTGCTCTTTTACATGGCTAGATTCGACTGCTATCCACTTGGACTCGCCATTTTTCACCCATTTTAAATGGCACACTAATTTGGCCATTTGAATTGAATTAAATGAATTTGTCGATGTTTGGTGATTGGGCTCACATTTTTGGCTAATGTACTTGGGAATGGGGTTCTTGGAGCTCCGGCTCAATTGTTCCGTGTTCGGCACTAGACCGAATTTGTCGGCTGCGTTCCGATAAGCTTGTTGAATAAATCTTTTCTCATTTTCCAATATTGAACTCTCTGCTTTGATAGAACTTTCATCGTTGGGCTCAATAGTCATTTTTTTTTTAAGATAAAAAAATTTAAATTTTATTCAAAAATTTTTATTTGATCAATTAAAAAAAAATTATTTTTTGTCTCTATGGACAATTAATTAATTGATTATTTAGATAGTGACTACAGACAGTTGTCGTATTCATGGCAAATTTTTTTGCAGATATAAAAAATTTTAATAATTTGGACAAAAAACAATGATTTTTTTTTTAGTTGAATTAAAATTTTTTTTTTTAATTAAAATTAAAATGGTTTTGTGGATTTCAAATACAAATTGAACAAAAATTCTTCATTAAAATTAAATTTAATAAAAAAAATAAGAAAAAATGCTTCATATTTTTTTGCACTTTTTTGTCTAAAATCAAATTTTTATTTTCCTTTTATTTTTAAATCAAATCAATAATCTATTTAAATCTATTTGATTCTTAATTTTTTGTCAATTTTTACATGAGAAAAAATATTTTGGGTAAAAAAGGTGCAACAAAGTATGTTGTACTATGTTGCGTTATTTTTTCCAATTTTTTTTATTAAATTAAATTTTGGTTTATTAAAAAAGCAGAATTTTCGTTAAATTTGTATTTAAAACTCACAATACCTATTAAAAACTCACTTTTTATATTAAAAGCTTTTTTTGAATTTTTCGAAAGTAATTTAAAAAATAAAGATTTACTTTGATTTTGGAAACTAATTTAAAACTTAATATGAATTCAAAAGATAATTTTTAATCACTTGTAATTAATTTTTAATTGAGAAAGAGTTCATTTGGCATGTTTACCAGACAGGGCTGGTAGTTTTAAATTTTATCAGAGTAATAAATAATTTTAGTTTCGGGGTATTGTGAAATTCAAATACAAATTGAGCAGAAATTCAAATAAATATACAAACAAATAAATAATTCTTAATTTATTGATAAATAAAAATTAAAGTTTATAAATTATATAAAAAAAATATTGCAACTTAGTGAGAAAAAATATCTGATGTAAAAAAATGACTAAATATTTGTGCACAATATTTTTAGTAAAAATACCACATAATTAATAAAAATTACAAGAAAAAATAAAAAAATAATAGAATCAATATTGAGTAAATTTCTTTATTTTAAATAAACATATAATTTTTTTCAAATACTTGATTCGAATATTCAAAAATTTGATTTTTATATTCGATTATTCAATAAATCGAATATTAAAATCATATTTTTAGTGAATCAAATATCAATATTTTTTTTGTATTAAAATTGTCATTTTAAATATTGTTTAATAAATAAAAAATATCAAAAAAAATATTTTTCCATTAAATAAATAAAAAAATACATATTTAGTAAAAAAAAATTAAAAAAAATCGGTAACAAAATTTTATTTTTTTTCTTAGTACAACTATTTGAGCAGTAAAAACATCTTTTTTTTCTTCATGACAGGATTACAAGTTATTATGATTTAGAATCTAATTATTTTTTTTAAAAATGATTTCATAAGCATTTTGTGAACAATTATTATCTTTTTTTTTATAAAAAATTTTGAATACAGTCAATCGAAATTAATAAAAATAAATGAATTTCGAATATTTTTTAAAATAAAATCTTACGATTTCTTTCCATACATTTACAAGACTACTTTTCATACTTAATAAACTAACCGACAAAAAAACCAAAGCTTTTTAAAACTTAAAAAATATTACAGAGATCTTAATTAAAAAAATTAAAAAAAAGTAACAATTTTTTTCTAAGAGTCTTCTAATTTTTTGAATGTTTTTCTTCGAAAGTTCTCTGAAGAGTCCTTTTATTTTATATTTCATGAAAATTTAAAAAGTAGTTTATTAAGATGATTAAAAACATTAAATAATATTCAATTGCATGCGTGTCATTCCACGTGCCTCTTGTTATTTATTTATTTAAATAAGTAAGGGAGTACACCAGGCAGCTCAGAATGGATCAGAGTCCTTCTTATCGGCCTAGCGATTGAATAAAAACATAAAAAATAAGGAAGACAAATGTCTAAGAATAAATATGTGTTAATAAAAATTGACTAATTTCTGGTAAATAATAAAATAAAAAAAAAGGAAATAATTGAATATTTATCTTCGAACTTTCCAAAAAGTGTATAAAATTTTTGATTCAAATCTGGTGCAGTGGAAAAGAACTCTTTTAAGTCGCTGTTAAATTGCTGATGCTCAATTCGTTTATGGAGAAACTTGTGTAAAATACGTCCGGATCTTGTAGCTAACATGTCCAGTTTTAAATGTATTTAAACAATCACTATTTTTAATAGAAATCGTCACTAAATTTAATCAATATTTATTACTAATTTTAATGTAAATCATCAATATTTTTTATTGAAAACATCACTAAAAACTATCACTATCTATTTTTGATAAAGATAATCACTATTTTAAATGGAAATCGTCACTATTTAAATAAAAAAAATTCGTCACTTTTTTATAAAAATACCATTACTAATTTTGCTGTAAATCATCACTATTTATAAAAAAACTTTACTTTTATTAATAAAAGTTAAACCTAAATAAATATCTTAAAGTACCAATTTTATAAAGATGACTAATTATAGAATAAGAAAACAAATAATTGAAGATTACGCAAGAAAGAATTTTATTAGTGATCAAAACCTATTAAATTGATAATTTTAAAAATACAAAAATGAAAGAGATGGTGGTTTATAAAAAAGGTTAATTAGCAAAAAGAAAATCATACAATCATAGAGTCAAGATTGCTGATTTTTTAGCTTTTGGGAGACGGCCTCTATTTCGCTTTTGACCTAGTGGTATTTGCTTCGCCTCCAAAGGAATTAAACACATCTTGAATCAAGCGGCGATTCCGATGATGTGCTTGCAAATGTTATCTTTCATGAATCCTGGATAACACTAATTTAGGTAATTTAGCTATAATTAATTGTGATATGTTCTATTTTTAGGTTTAATATGTATATAATTAGAATCGATATCCATATTTAAAGTGAGCTTTTAAATAATTTGATTGATCAATAAATTATTTGAATATGTTGTCTGATCGAGTATCATTATTTAGAGTATGCATGAATATTTGTTTTTATATATGTTAATAAAAATAGTGACGGTTTAATATTGCCCCGTTTTAAATGCTGGTGAATCTTGGTTATTCTTGTCCTGATCGAAAAATACTTAATGTGCCTTAATATTTTGGGCATATGTCTGATATGTGAACTATAGATCACAAATTATGTGAACTAAAAATTATGTGCACTCTCTCGAATAATAGTGCACGAAAAAGTGTGAAATGAAAATTATGTGATCTTTTCAGTGCACATAATTTTAATTTATTTGAAAAAAGCAAATTTAGTCTCTTCAGTTGTTTTTATAATGAACTCTAATTTGAACGTCGATGAACTAGACTATGTTCACCAATTTCGAAAGATCGGTATTCTATCGAATAAAAATTGTTCAAGTTGTAATTCCGAATTAAAAATAGTAAAACGCAAGCGAAACAAAGACGGTCGAAGTTTACTTTCTGCTCGGTGTAAGAACTCAAAATGTCAAAAATTTTCAAGTATTCACAAGGAATCATTTTTTATTTTGTTTCGTAAACCGATGCTATTCATATTAGAGATCATCAAGTATTGGGCTGTTCAGTTGACCATATCGAAAACAAGTGACTTGATTAAAATTAACGAAAATGTTAAAAATGATTCCAAGTATATCGTTTCAAATGTTTTTAGATTACTAAACCAGTACAGTCAATCCAATCGCAAATGTTGGAAAAAATGAATGATTTAAATGCCCGTTTAGAAAATGTGTCTTTAAATAATGTCAAAAGAAATGCTTTGGCCATTGAGAAAGTTTCTTATGAAACTCCAAAGCCGAGTAATGAAGCTGTGCAGTCTGTAAATGTTCTTTTAAAGAAAAATAAAGCAGTCAATACAAGTGGTATTTTATGTGAATTGTGTAGTCAGTAGGGGAAAGAGAAATATTGTATGAATGAGTGGGGTCTAAAAATACATGTTAGTCGGATTCATAAAAAAAATTGAAACACTGTGATACTTTTTTTTTCTAAATTAACACTTCTAAATTTAATTTTACCTAATTAACACTTTAATTTTCAATAAAGTTCACGTATTAATTATCAGTTCACGTTTTTTTTTGTCTATAAATTTTCGTGCACTTAGTTCACCTATCAACTTTAAGAAAGTGCACATAATTTTCAGTTCACATATCAGACATATGCCATATTTTGTTCTGTCTTGGACAATTCTTTTTTTTTTATCGTTTATTTATTATTTAAATAGACTTTGAGCAGAGTTGGTCAAAAGTCAAACTTTAAAGTCAGAATCGCTAAAAGTCAAAGTCAAGTCTGGACTTTGACTTGAATCTAAAATAATTTCAAAGTCAAAGTCTGACTTTGACTTGAGTCCACTCAAGGCAACTAAATTATTTTCTAATTTTCAAATCTTCTTTTAGAAAGTTTCATAAGATTTGATGCTTCTGTATTTAATTTTAATATTTATATAAGTAGCGTTTCTTTAGCGTCTTTAAGAAAAACATGAAAATAATTTTCTAACTTGATTTAAAGTCAAAGCCCAGACTTGACTTCAAAAAAATAAAATTTAAAGTCAAAGTCCTGACTTGACTTCAAAAAAATAAAGTTTAAATTTTGACCAACTCTGACTTTGAGTAATGAAACTGCTTTAGCTATTGTTCATATATTAAAAGAAAGTGAAACAAATATAAGGTATTACAAAATTGGGTACACAATATTTAAAAAACGTATAGTAAAATGGGAATGTTAAGAAAGGGAAGCTTCTAGAAAATTGAAAGATTTGGCTGTTGTAAGTCACTCCCGTGGAAATTCATGGACAAAAATTGCTAAGGGAGACTTTTTTTGAGGTTCTCTTGAGCTCTCAACAAAATCATCCTCATAGTCCTTTATGAGTGATAAATATATATAGATCATTTTTGAAGAGAAAACAGTTTTTAACATATCTTATAAAGAGTTTTTTAAACCTGATTTTGATTGTGTCAATCATTTTATTTTCAAGAAAAAAAAGAAGATTTCTGAGGGTGTTTCATATGGGGGGTGATAAATCGCCTTATATGATATATTTTGGAGTACTTGTAATTAATGAAAATTAGTATG
This sequence comes from Brachionus asplanchnoidis, assembly GCA_025491095.1. Lineage (NCBI taxonomy): Eukaryota > Metazoa > Rotifera > Eurotatoria > Ploima > Brachionidae > Brachionus > Brachionus asplanchnoidis. Next base: position 1,052,838 of record JAILYF010000016.1, read on the forward strand.
TAAAGCTAAACTAAATATGAAGAAGCTGTAATCAATTAAAGACCCTATTTGATGTATTCTTGGTTGATGTTACTTGTATATATAATTGCTCAACCTTAACTCAAAGGGATGTACAAAATTTAATAAAAAAAAATAATTACATACGACTTTTTAAAAAGTTTTATCTTTTTTTGTGTATTTCAATATTTGAATATTTAATCTAAGATTAAACTTTTGTTGTATTTATGTAAACATTTATTTTAATATTTTAATTTCTTAAACATAATTGTAAATTAAAAATAGGAAAACTAACAGTACAAAAATCCTTGTATTTAATTTTATTTAATTTTTAACATCGCCAAGTCTGGCGTAATTTTATGAATAAATAATAATAAATACTCGATAGAGTTTTTTAATTTAAATTCCAAGATTTGTGTGAGAGAATTTTAATTAAATTTATCCTATCTTGACATCTAGATCGAACAAATTCAATATGTGGTTTAAAGCATAAGTTTTCGTCAAATTTTATCCCAAGCAAGATTGGACAGTTACTATATGGAATTTGCTTATCGAAAAGACTTGAATTTAGCTTTTGATTTTTGGAGGGATTCCCTGAAAAAATTGTATAATTGCATTGTTCAGAAGACATCTTAAGCCTCCATTTTTTTAACCAAATTTCAATATTTTTAAGGTAACCATTTACCTGCTTAGAAATGTTTCCATATTTTTGAAAATTTTGTCTTGGACAATTCAATTGAGTTTCTTCTTTTATCCTGTGTATTAGATTAATTTTTAACACAGCTTTCTCATTGATGTTTTCCAATAAGTTTTTGAAGCTTAACTTCGGATCGAATTTAATACCTAAAAAAGCCTCTTGTTATGATAGTGATTAATTCTGAAAGAGTTTACTTTACTATCTTTATTTAATTAATTTAAAATCTAATTTAGGTTATTAACCCAGTGAGCGTCCGAATGGCAAGGAGTGTTTGAGCCCGCTTTTTTTTAGACAAAAAAAAATGAATTAACTAATAATAAAAAAGTTTTTTTTTACTTTGTTGTTTTAGCAATATTTTTATTATAGTACTTTAAAAGTATGACAATGATCAAATGTCTTATAAGCGTATTATTAAATTTTAGTATATTTTTCAACAATTTTGTGTACTTTGGTGAGCTTTTTGTATTCTAAAAAAATGTTTATTAGTTTTTTAAAAAAAAGTAAACCTAGACTTAATTAGGCCTAAATTTTGCTTATATAATCAAATACCAACATTGTGTTGTGATTAGGAGTTGATTAAAATATCATTAGGTAAATTACTCATAAATTATGATAAAATCTTGGACGAGATTTTTGATGATAAAACAAGAATGAATACATTGAGAGTGAGTAGAGCTGAGAAGCCCCGATTAAAACTGGGATGGTGTTTGATAGTTTATTCAAAAAAAGGAAAAAAATCATTTCTAAAGAAGCCATCTCTTTAAAAGTCCAGTTAAATCTAACTATACGTAATATTTAACATTATAATACATAGCTGCGACACCGGGAAATCACTCGCCCATTTGTACCATATCAAAATTTTGTTTTTGTTTCTTTTTATCTTTTTTTCTCATTTTGTACACATTGGCTAAATAAAAACGACAATCTTCCAGTTTTTGGCACCATTTTACGAAAAGAGACTTGTGCTCTCTTCAACCCTCTGTATTTGTTCGGGCTTGGGACCGACATGTTGTCTGGGATGTTGGTTGGACAACAGGCTACATTATCTCAATTCAACTTGTTCTAAATCTAAAATTAAAAAATTTATTTTTGCTGAGTGAAAAAATAGTGGCAACAACAATGCTCAACACACAAGAAACAAAGCCTAAAATGTATTACGTAATTGATAGCAAACAAATGAAACATTTTTATCTAGCTTATTCTAAATTATGATTGGGAATGTTTCAAGTTTACTTTAGCATTACATAACTGGTTTATTGATTTTTGTTGCTCGTCTTAGATAGACTTGAACATTAACAACAATAGCAACGAATGAGAGAGAGAGAGGAGTGAAAAGAGAGAACTGAGAGAGGGAGAGAGAGAGAGAGGCACAAGAAATTCAAGTATTACGTAATGCTCATTATTCATGGTCGTGTTACGTAATCAAGGCAAAATAGTTTCTACTAGATCAAAAGATTTGTTCTAAACGAGACGTCCTACCATCGCTAAGTCACTTGACTTAGCAAGGTCTGAAACATGTCTTAGCTTTGAAATTTTATTTCTAGAATTGAATGAAATAAAAAATGCAAGCGTATTTATTTGCTGCTGAGAAATCGATTTTTTGATGTTAAATTAAAACATGAAATAAATGTATTAAATATATATATTCCTCTCCAGAGCAACTTAAACTATTACGTAACTAGATCAGTTTATGTAATAGCTTTAATGTTTAATTAAAATTATGAATGTAAAGATGTTTTTTTTTTTTTTTACTAAGGCTCAAATACTCATTTTAAATTCTAAATTATTGCATAATCACTGATAAATTTAGACGGCTTAGACTGAAAATTTGAAATAAAAAAAATTATCATTTTGTAGACTTGGAAAAAATAAAACTTTCACACGAATCACGTGGCTAATCAAACATAAATAGAACACCTTGAAGAGCCACTAATCATCACAATTTTTATTTTCTAGCTTATTTAAATTAAAAAATTGAAAATTAAATCATTATGTAAAAAATTTTAATATTTTATTTTATGCTCTTAATTAGTCAAATGTTGCAATCCCTCTCAAGAGTTTTAGCGCCAACTCTAGCCAAAAAATATCTTGCAAGCCTAGTCCAGCGCACAACTAAATGATCACACTTGACAAAAATTTGAAAAACTCATTGTTTATTTAATAAATTATTCTAAGAAGCTCTTTTTTGTTTTATTTTCAATTTTAGTTTAAATCTTTAGACAATAAAAAGAGCAATTCAAATAAAGGCATTTAAAATTGAATCATTTGGTCACCTTTTTTCAAAGCACAATTTTTTTTTCAGAAAAACTGATGAAAATTAATTCCACAGTAGATGGTAGCTGATATTTTATTTGCGACACCTGGGAAATGGCGTCTAGATGCTTTTCTTTTTTACTATATTTTTTAGTACTTGATTAAATCATTCCCTACAACTTAAAAATAACAAAAAAAAGACGATAATTCTAATGTAATTAATTTTTTATTTAACATTGAAAACAAATAATTACATAATTTTAAAATAATTTTATTTTTTTCGAAAAGTTTAATTTTTTTTATTAAGTTAAATTTGAAAATTCGAAAATTTTTGAATGATCTCTACTTTCAATGAAACACCTACAAAAGTACCTTTTTTTGATTTTATTCAGATAACATACAAAAGAAGCTTTTTTTTTATTCGAAGTTTTGTTCAATTTTTTTTGTATCTCCTTCTAGGTATTTATTTTATTTAAAAAAATTTTAAGCCTCATAGGCAAGTTGAAAAAAAGAAACACAAAAATAAAAATTACAATTTTACAAAAAAAAATATGATTTACAAATCACATTAAGTTTCATAAATAATTAATCCATTTAAAATTCTATAAAAATTTTCAAGATTACATAAAAGAGGGGTAAAAAGAGAGAAAAAAATCAAAATAATTAAGAAATTACAGGCTTAAGTAAATGATTCAAGTAGTCAAAATAAAAGCAAAAAGTAAAATTTTAATTCAAATCATAGTAATGGCGAAATTAAAAAAATAGCATTTCAAATTTGATTTTTTCTTTATAAATTACTCAAAAATTATTTTTGTCCTTTTTTTTATAATTTAATTTTTTACATTTTGCTTTTTAAATGGCCTTTAAGGTTCTACATCTTTTATATTAAAAAAGACTGGCAAATTTTCTTATAAACGAGACTCATTTTTTTTTAGTAAAATAACTCAAATAGATTAAACAAATTGAGTCAAAATTTTTTTCTTTATTTGAGTTATTTGTCACGTAAATCGTGTACTTTCTTGTTTCTATTAGAATTGAAAAAAGGTGATATGTGAAGCGATCACGCCAACATCACACGCAGAATTGAAATTTATACTTTAAAATTATTTATGAACTTAGTTCACATTCCATAATCATGATTAACTCATATTATGGGATGTAATGCAAATATTATAGCAATGAAACTAAATAATGGACTTTGAACATTTATAATTTTTATGTAAATATTACTTTTATTTTATTTAATTAAAAGTTAAAAAATTCTTAAATAAACTATTAAACATGAGCTCAATATTACTTTCAAAAAAGCATTTATTTTATTTGAGTCCCTTTTTAGAGTGAAAAATTTTTGAATTGAAGAAACCCTTGATGACTGAAATTTAAAGAAATACGGTAATAAATCATTTAAATGTTTGTGTTTGAAAAAATAAATTATCTACTGCTGAAATAGCATAGATAAAGTTCGATGTTTAAAATATTTTTTTCAGTTTCAAATAATAAAAACAATTTTAAGTTAACATTGCAAGCATTTTAATTTAAACTCTTTGGTGAAATAAAATGAGTTTAATTTTTATTTGAAAAGATTTTTTTTTGTTTTAAATTATTAATTTTGATTTAAATTTGAATTAAATCGTCGAAAAATTTTCTTTTTTTTTGTTATAAATTATGACTTTGGGTTTTGTCAAGTGATGAGCCTTAAAAGTTAAAAAAACAATTTTCAATATTTTTTCAAAATTTTAATTAAAAATTAAACTTGAATTGGTCAAAAGTCAAATTTCAAAGTGAGAATCGAAATCGAGTCAAAATCAGACTTTTACTTTTCCCTTTTTTTTTTAATTTTTTTTAAAATCCGGACTCGGACATTAATTTTAGGGATTTTTTACTTGAATTAGGTCGCCAAAATAACTAGCTGGAACGGAAAGGAACGGCATCAGTAACATGAATTTTTTGCCGTTCAAGGTAGCTATTGTGGCGGCCTACTAAATAAGAATAAATAAAATTTTATGTTTGACTTTAAATTATCATTTAAAATTATTTTTTTATTTGAAACTGAAAAAAATTTAATTTCCTTTGAATTTAATTCAAATTAAAGTTTAGCTCTAAAACTTTCTGTTTAAAATTAAATGAATGTTATAAACCTTAAATAAATGAGTTTTGTGCGGAACTGTTAGGATCTGGTGGTTCGCGGTTATAACACAAATATAATAAAAAGAAAAAATAAATAATAATAATAACTTTATTAATAAATGGCCACTTCTAGCTTAAACAAATAATAAAGAAAAGAGCTAAGATTATTTGAGCAGCAAATAAAAATATTTTGCCCCCAAAAAAAATTTTAAAAAGCAGTAAAATTAATTAATGTGCAGGAATAAAAAATAAAAGTGATAATAACCTTAAGTTATCCGCTAAAAGAATGAAATGAACAGAAACTATACTTAGGTGAACCCAATAAAATGTTTTTTGATCAGTTAATTGAATTATTAGACCCAATAAAATGAATCTTGATCAGTAAATTGAATTATTAGTTAATAGTCCAATTATTTTCGGCCCTATCTATACAAATGTCTTTCTTTTTCTGTTGTAAATAAATTCAAATAATAAATTTTGCAAAAATATATTTCATTAAATAAAATGAGTGATGACGAGTACGCCCCACTTGAATTATATGAATCGCAAGAGTCTGATTCTGAAGAAGTGGAAGAAAGAAACATACTCAAAAAACGAAGAGGGATTAATCGAGAATGAATATATGTGGATATGTTTGATGACAATGATGGTGCAGATTTGTGGTTAAAAAATGAAACAAAATGGTCAAAAGAAGATACCTAAAGCACAAATGATGGGGACAAAATTATATATCGCTGCAATTTAGTAAAACGTCGTGGTCCACAACACTTAGTTACAATACCAAGTGCAGCCAAACAAGTGTTGATGGATGGTAAAAAACCAAAAGGGCGTCCGCCGTCAGCAAAAAAGGCATTGGTTTATCAGCCTAAAGATATTATAATGTCACAAGCAACAACAAGTACTCCAGCAACGAGTAAACCAACCGATAAGCCTGCTCGCAAACGAAAACAGACTGAAGTTACTGAAAATACTGGTGAAATCAGTAATAAAAAGCCTAAAATAGGCGAAAATCAGGTAAGTGATTTAATTCTTAAAGCTAAAAGAGGACGTGGTAGACCTCGCAAAAATTAATACTACTGCATCTTACACTTCTTCTTTTTTAAATGTTACTTGATTTTAAAACTTTTTCTTTGAATAAAAAATACTTTTTCTGTTCAATAAAATTTATTTTTACTACCGCTTTTATTTTTTATTCTCACCGTTATAACTATTTTTTGGGTCCTACTTATTATTTATTTTCTGCTCATATACTTTAATATCCGTTTAATATTATTTACTGCTCAATTAATACCCGTCCTAAAGAAAATAGCAAAAAATGGAGACAACAAAATAATTTCCAAGTTTTTTCTTCTAATCGCCCATGTCAAATATTAAACACAGTGTTGAATACTAACGATTTGCTAGGTGCATGAGATCATAGTATTGCACTGTAAAACTATAAGCATTTAAGTTGGCTAGAGTCGGTGTTGTAGTTATTGAGAGAACTACAATATGAAATAAATTTTGAAAATGAAATTTTTTTATTCGTTTAATTTCTAAAATTTATTTTTAATACGAATAATATAAATTCGTAAAACTTAACTTTCCATTACTTTTTTTTATAAATCCAAAATATTTTGAATTAAATAAAGCTTGCTGTAGCTCTTCATGTTTTCATACTTCATTAAGCCTTTTAATCCGAAGATTCTCTTTTAAACTTTTTCCTATACTATTTTCAAAAAGAAAGTAATGCAAAGTACTCCTGATGCTTCGATATGAATTTTGGTGGCTTGAAAATAAAATATAATTAAAATATGATCAATCAATTTTTAAGTGCAATTTTTGATAATTATTTTAAAATAAAGGTGCACTCTTATTTTTTGTTGTGTAAGAGAAAATTCCTATAAAGATTGTCTCGAATAATTAAATAAAGTGATTGCAGCAATTTAAAAATGGATCCATAAATTTTTGTATCTAATTTTATTTTATTTATAAATTAAAAAAAAAATTAGCGAATTTTTAATTTTCTTTATTTTTTTAAAAGGTTTTTTTTAAATGCTTAAAAAAAATTAATTTATTACAACATTCCTAGAAAAAGCCTAGAAAAAATAAATGAAAACTCTCAATTTAAGCTTAGTATATCATGGATTAAAAATAAATTTAATTTTTTAGAATCATTTAAAAAAATTTTCTTTTATTTATAATTTATATTTCATTGATGATTACTTAAAAATTTGATTAAACATACATTGTTTAATACATGTTACCAGAAAAAAAATGCTAATTATTTATCTTAAATTTTTTTTTGGTCTGCAATTAAATTTTGAATATTTTTTTCTAATATGAGAAACGCCTTGAAGACTTACATAATTGAAAAGACAAAATAAAGATTTATTTATTTAAAATATAATAAGTTTTCTTAATAAGTACAACTCCAACTCTAGTCAACTTAAATGCCTATATCTCATGTGCTCAGAATTTATTACTATTTGACGTAATTTCATTCCATTTTTATATTTTTTTATTATATGTTTAGGAAGAACTTAAAAGTCATTTTTTTATTGTTTGCTAATCTTATTTTATCCTTTGGTGCTCAGTGTTAAATTGTGATAGAAACAAATTGAAGAGGTAAAATGACTTTTTGATATCAGTATTTTTTTTTTTTAAAATACGATTTTTAAATAAACTTTACTCCTTAACTAAATATAACAGGCTTAATTCTAGTTTAATAGATACTCATCAAAATTATAATATAAAAAATATCCCAATTTTATTAAAAACAAGTAAAAAGAATGCATACATTCAGATATATATAAACACTAATTTATTAAACACATATATCATCGATATTTTATTCAAATTTTGTGGCATCGATTTGTAAACCCTTCTAATTAAAATATTGAATAAAAAAATTCAGAACAACCAATTTAATAGAATTATTAAAAAATATATTCAAAAAAATAAATTTTTTTAATTATAATTTTATTTCATCTAAAATATTTAGTTTCTAGTTCAAAAACACAAGAAAAAATAATTCAAAATTTAACTCAATGTTATCTGTAGTAGTGATTTTAAATTTCTTGGCAAAAAAATATTAATTCCAAATGACAATTGTGCTATCAAATGATCCGCTTACTAAATTTCCATTTTTTAGTTCTGCAAATGAACGAACTAAACTTGAATGGCCACTTAGGGTCTTAATTTCACATGCAGTATCTGTATTCCATATTTTGAGTGTTCCATCATTTGATCCACTTGCTAAATCACCATTATTTAGCACTAAAAGTGAGCTTACCCAATCTGTATGACCTGTCAAAGTCATTTTTTCACTGCCATCATTTTTATTCCAAATTTTAATTGTATGATCAGCTAATCCACTTGCCAAATCACCATTTTTAAGTACTGCCAGGCAGAAAACCGAACCAGAGTGGCCACTTATATTCATTTTTATACTTCCATCATTTGTATTCCAAATGATGATTATACCATCATTTGAAGCACTTGCTAAATCACCATTTTTTAGTACTGCAAGGGCAAGAACAGCATCTGAATGACCTATCAGAGTCATTTTTTCACTTCCATCATTTGTATTCCAAATTTTAATAGTGTGATCGATTTCTCCACTTGCTAAATCACCGTTGTCAAGTACTGTAAGAACTAAAATCGGATTTGAGTTGCCACCTAGAGACAATTTTATGCTTCCATTAAAAGTATTCCAAATTTTAATTGAACCATCATATGCTCCACTCGCCAAATAGCCATTTTTAAGTACTGCAAGTGAGAGAACCGCACCTGTATAGCCATTCAGAGTCATTTTTTCACTTCCATTATTTGTATTCCATATTTTGATTGTTCCATCAAATGCCCCACTTGCCAAATCGTCATTTTCAAGCACTGCTAGCGACGAAATTCCTAGTGATTGACTACTTAGGGTCATTTTTACTTAAAAATAGAATTTTTAAAGATAAAATTTTAGTTTTTTAAATTTTTTTTACATTTGAGGCTTGGATTTGTCTTGGAACATTTGGTTAATTTTTCATAAATGACAAAATTTTCTAAATTGTAATCAACTGTCAATGTTTCATTCAAGATTGTACAATTCGATCCTTTTACTAGAGCCATTTTGCAGTCTTCTCTTCTCAAACATTTTAAGGCACATGTTAATTTATTATTATTTGTACTTTTTTCGATTAAATTATTGCCATTGTATATTTTAAAAAATCCATCAAGCTGTTGACAATAACATTTGAATATTAGAATTGTAAAAATTTGGTAAAAAATCATGTAATTTTTTTTCATTTAAAAAATTTCTAAAACAGTTTTTATTTATTATTAAAAAAAATTAAATGCGAATTTAAAAATATTTAATTTGGTATTTGATAATTTTTTTTAATCTTTTGAGTAAAAATTGCTATCAAATGTAGCAAATTTGAAAATTAGTTCTCAGAAGCTATTTTTAACAATGTGAACCATTTATTTTGAAAACTTTTTTTGAATAAAAATTTGGAAATTATTTACCTGTGGCAATTTGAAGAACATTTAAAAATTAATAAAATGAACACAAATCTCATTAATTCTATTTCGGGTTTTGGTAAAAAAATTATGACAAGGTTTACGGAGTAAGAAATAAATCTTAATTTATGGTACGAATTTTATTTATAAATTTTAAATCAATCAATAAAGTATTAATTAATCAAATCTTAAATTTATTTTTTTCAGTTGATTTTTTAAATTCCAGGACATTGTGAAATTTCGTACAAATCTTCATTGGAAAATTAAAAATTAAAAAATGAAAAAATATTAAATAAACCAAACAATAACTATTTTTTACAATCATTTAATTTTAAATTTTAATTTTACCTCAATAATCATAATTATCTTTGTTAATAATTTCTTAAATGATGGTCTGATTTGACATGATGGTCAATTTTATTTAAATTTACGATAAATCATAATTGTAAAATCAGGTTATTTCACATATTTTTACGTTAATTGTAAAAGGGCGTAGTAAGATATTTTGTTATTAAGGCTGGTAGACTGGTTCCAATTTTAAAGCCGGTTTTAAGAACCGGTTCCAGCTTTAAAATAGAACCGGTTTAAAAATAAAACCGGCTTATAAATAAATTTAAAGCAAGTTTTCTTTCGATAATTTTTTTTTAATAGAATAAAGTTGTAATTAAAAAAAATTCATTTTTATTTAAAAAAAAAACATTTTTGAAAAGTGTTAATTCTTAAATAAATAATTTTTTATTAATAATTATTTTAAAAGCTAATCCTATGATTCGTATTATTCAATGTTTGAAAAAAGTTAAATCGGATACATCGAATAAAGGATTTAGAATTTGAAAGCCAAAAATAACAATAAATTATTTTTATTCACAAAAAAAAATTTTCATAAATACGGTTTGAAACTGGTTTTAAGGAATCGGTCTGCCAGTCCTTTTTGTTATAAATAAAAAAATTATCAAACATTTGGAATAGATAGAAGTGCTAAATTTAATTTACTGATATCCTATTGAATTTATTTTCTTGAAATAAGTAAAAATATGGAAACAAAATAAAATTTATTGGATTATTTTAAAAAAATTAATTTTAATCAATATACTTAATTTAGACTAATGTGTTGATTTTTTATTAAAATAACTTTACATGATTTTAAACATTTACATATTGAATACTTTGTCCCAAAAAATTCCAATATGGGATATTAAAATACTAGAAGATTTAATGTTTCTAGCATTAGTTGTCTGTCTAGGGTCATTTAAATTAAAACCATTATCTAAAAACATTAATCTGCTATTGAATTGCTCAAAACAAGCTAAATCCATGGCTTTAAAATGATATTTTTTAAGTGCCTTATAACGATGAAAAGATCTCAATTTAAATGAAACTGAAAATGAAAATGTTTTAAAAAAATTGTTTTTAATTTATTTTATTAATTATTAAATACTTTTTAAATAAAATAATTAATATTTAATTATAGAAAATCATTGCTTTTTCCTAATATATGTGTAATTTGTATTTTTTTTTAAAACAACATCAAAAAAGTGTCAAACTTTTTTAATTTTTAAAGAGAAGCGATGTTTATTTTAGAGAAAAAAAAACAAAAATTTAAATAGAAAAAGAATTTTTTGTTTAGCTTTAAGATTGCACTCAAAAAATTGTCATCTGATACATAAATCATATCATCTAAATTTAAAAAAATGTAATTTAATTTTAATGATTTTCAATACAAAAGTATTTTGCAGACTTGCAGAATTTTTTCAGATTCTAAATTTTTGAGTGAAAACAGCTTTGAATCAGTTTTTTATTAAAAATTTATTTTTTTCTTTATACCAAAATTTACAATACCAATGAAAGGGTCTAATTTTTAAAAATTTTACAATGTACTGAAGAAATTTTGATTAAAAAACCTTAGCTGACTGAAATGAAATACCTATATGAGCAGCAGTATATATTCTCAAGGTAATAAATTGGATTTAATCATCCTGATAATCCGGAGTAATTAACTCACCAAAGTTTAAACAGAAAATTTGTCAAAACTGGACCAGCTAGCCTTGATAAGAATTAAATAAGAATTAACTTTTTGAAAAAAATGATTTAAAAACTAAAACTTAAATTTCTTAATTTACGGTTGAGCAAAAATTCATCTGTCCATGACTGTACAAAATTGGAACTTTTCTATTAAATTAAATATTTTTCAGATTTTTCTAATTTAACTTTTTTCAATATCAGTTTAAATCGAATGACTTGACAAATTATTTAATCAAAAAAAATTCAAATCAATCAACTTTAAAAGCAATTTTCATCATTAGAAAGAAATTTTTTTTTAATTGTCTTGAATAATTAAAGCGCTTCAATTAAAGAGCTCACAAAAAATCAAAAATGGAACCATCAAATGTCGTCTTTAGTTTGTGAAAAAATTTAAAATTAAATTACTCAATGTCAAAAATCAATTTTAAATAAAAAAAAATGATTGTCAAAAGTTCTAAGTATTGATTTTGTTCAATTAAAAAAATGTTAAATTAAAACTGAAATAAATTAAAAAAAAAAATTTATTGGAAAGTCTTAAAAAAGCATGTTTAAATGAAAATAATTAATATAAAAAAAAAAAATAAACTTAAAAAATGGACGAAGCAAATAAAGAATCGCAAGCTCAGGCCCAGTCCAAGCATAACACTGGAGCAGCTGATTTAGAAAAAGTGACAGATTTTGTCGAGGAAAAAGAAATATCTGGCGACAACTTGGACAATGCGATCACAGCCATTCTGGACAAAAGGAAATTAGAGGCCGAGCAAAAGGCCGAACTTGAACGCCGCTTGGCAAGTGTCAAAGTCAAAAAAGAAGATGTTGAACTGATCTGTCATGAGTTCGAGATTACAAAGCCCAAGGCTGAAAGAATTTTAAAAGAAAATAGTGGTGACTTGAGAGCCGCTTTGACTGCTTTGGTCAATGCTTAATTAAATAAAGATTTTATTTTGGACATTTTTATTTTTGATTAATTAAATAAACCTGATGAAACCAGGCTGAGGAAATTTTTTTCTTTATATTAAAATAAAAGTAAGAAAATTTTTTGTTGATTAAGAATGAGGTTTAAAAGAAGATACTTTTGTTGTGAGCTTCAGTACCGTGAGTCGGACTGTGGTCAAAACAAATTAAATAAACTAAAACATTCCGACATATCTTCCACTATTAATAAATCAATTGAAAAGTTTTATGGGGACTTGGGCGCCGCAGAGATGATACCTTCTTTCAGTGTAATTTATTTCAACCAGAATACAAATATATGTATTCTTAGAACTGCGCGTAATTTGGAGAAAAAATTTCATACAATGTTGACTTTTATTCAAAAAATAGAAGATATTGATGCACAGTTTAAAGTGGTTCATAAATCAGGAAGCATTAAAAAGTGTAAAGAGTTTTTGATTGAGTATTGCAGCAATAGGCTGCTGGAATTTTATCAAAAGACGTCTAGCCTGCACCAGAAATTGGACAATGACGATAAAATTATTGTCAATGTTTTGACGAATTTAATAGAAGCATGTGCTAAAAATGACTACAGTTTTAATTAAATTAATTAATAAAAAAATTTTATCAATTAGTTTTTATTCTTTTTTAAATAATTAAAAATTAAAGAAAAATAAATGAATTTTTTAATATTTTATATAAATAAGAAATGAAAAAATATTTCATAGATTGACCTTAAAAAATTTATTTTTTTTTTATTTATGTTAATCATTAAACAAAATTTGTAATAATTTTAATCTATAAGAATTTTGGTGAAAAATTTTCTTCGTGATTTTATTTTTATGATCATTTTGGATGAAATCTTAAATTAAAAGAAAATAAAAAAATGCTTCTTGGCCATGTTTAATTTTCATCCAATTGATTTTTCATTAATGGATTGAAGATGAGATTTATTAGCTTACAAATTTTTTTCGTCTAAAAATAAATTTTATTCAAAAAATATATGATTGAATTAAAATATTCCACTAAGCAGAATTTATAAATTTTTTTTCCGACAAGTTAAAAATTCGGCATTGAGGCAAATTTAAAATAATTTATAAAGCTTTTAAATTTTATTAAAACAAAAGTAACTAATGTTGAATTCAGATTTATAAAAAATATTTATTTAGTTTCGAATAAAAATCTTGATTAATTGGTAATATTATTTTTTTTAATTCTTGAACTTTAAAAGAATTAATTCCAAATTTTAATTGTTCTATCGGCTGAACCACTTGCTAAATCACCATTGTCTAATACTGCAAGTGATAACACTTTATCTGAGTGACCATTCAGGGTCATTTTTTCAACTCCATTATTTGTATTCCATATTTTAATAGTTTTATCATTAGATCCACTTGCTAAATCACCATTGTTTAATACTGCGAGTGATCGAATCAATTGTGTATGACCATTCATGGTAATTTTTTCAACTCCATTATCTAAATTCCAAATTTTAATTGTTCCATCTGCTGAAACACTTGCTAACTCACCATTTTTTAATACTGCAAGTGATAACACTCTATCTGAGTGACCATTCAGGCTCGTTATTTCACAACCAGTTTCAGAATTCCAAATTTTAATTGTTCTATCTCCTGAACAACTTGCTAAATCACCATTGTTTAATACTGCAAGTGAATAAATCCAACCTGAATGACCATTCAAAGTCATTTTTATATTCCCGGCATTTGTATTCCAAATTTTAATTGTTCTATCTGTTGAACAACTTGCTAAATCACCATTGTTTAATACTGCAAGTGAGAGGATGGTACCTGAGTGACCATTAAGAGTCATTTTTTCAACTCCATTATTTGTATTCCATATTTTAATAGTTCTATCATTAGATCCACTTGCCAAATCACCATTTTTAAGTACTGCGAGTGATCGAAGCGATTTTGTATGACCATTCAGGCTCATTATTTCACAACCAGTTTCAGAATTCCAAATTTTAATTGTTCCATTTGCTGAACCACTTGCTAAATCACCATTTTTTAATACTGAAAGTGAATAAATCCAATCTGAGTGATAGTCAAGTGTGATTTTAACTTTCAATTAAAAATACTAAATTTTTTATAAATTTTAAAAAATGCTTACGTGTGAAATTTGAATTTTTGTTGACATCTTTGTTTAATTTTTTAATTAATCTGAAACTGGTCTCACTGTAATCAATTGTAGAGCATTCATCCAAAATAGTACAATTTTGATCATTTACTACTGCCATTTTACAGTTTTCTATTTTCAAACATTCCAAGGCACATACTTGTATATTGCTGATACTTTTTTGAACTGCATTTTTCCCCCTGTATATTTTGAAATATCCCTCTAACTGTTCACAATTACAATTGATTACCAAAATTGTAAATATTAAGACCAAAACATTGTAGATTTCTTTCATTTTAGATATAAAAAAAGTCTAAATCTTGTTAACTTTTTTAATTATGAATTTAATTCCTGGAAAATGGATATTTTATTATTTTATATTTTAAATCCATGATAAATTAAAATAGATATTTGCAAAAAAAATCTTTTTATCCACGGTCAAAGTCCTAAATAATTAGAAAAAAATGAAGATTGTGTCATATGTTATATTCAGCTATTTTTCTGTATTTGTGAGTTTTGCCACACAACAAATTTTTTAGCTGAATGTTCTTTGTTTATTGATTTTAATGCTCAAAAATAAAAATATCAATTTAATGATCTTTTCCAAATGTCAAAAAGAAAATGTTGATTTTAATCTAAAGATTTGTGGATAAAAAATCGGAAGTCGAAAAAAAATTAAGTTTATGATTATTTATATTTTTATTTTCATAATTTCTTAAATGTTAGACTAAATTAATGAACGGGCTAATTTACAATCAAATTTATATAAGAAATTGTCAAAAATGATTTTGAATTAAGGCTTGGTAAAAGAAAAAAATTAAATACAGTTTATACAGATCGAAGCGTCAAAATTGATTGAGTAATGGCCATAAAAAGTTTTAAAATATTCAAATATAGCTTTTTTAAAGCTACAGGATGGAACAACATGTTTATTTATAATAGTTTAGTTACTGTAGGGATCAATCTCGAGCAGTGAAGCCAAAAAACAACTCGTTTAATAGACACTCTTTACAAGTCTAAATCAAATTTTATATTGTGTTATTCATGTTATTTTGTAAAATGGCTGGGAAAATAATAAAATTCCAGAAAAAATAAATTATATATTGACAGAAAGCAGTAAAATTGCTTTCTTTTGGGCATAGTTAGGGATTACTGGTGCTCTTTTGCTGTCGAGTGTGCACAATGAAATACTCTTTCCAAAGAAGCTGAGTTGAAGTTTGGCTTGATTCGATTCTAAAAACCGAAAACTCATGGTTAATATAATGTCAATTTTTTAATTGCTCTTTTTCACATACATACACACAAAATTGAATTTGAAATTTGAAATTTTTTGAATAAATTATCAATATATTTAAATAGTCCAGTGTCAAATGCGGACGATTTGGTTGTTCTTGTGGATGCCCTTTGCCAAAATTTTAGTGCAAACAAGCCTGCAGGCAGATCCGGCAATCCGCACGCAAGGGAAGTTGACTTGGTTGCTGTCATTAGGTCGCTTGACGGCGCATATCGCAGGTGTATGGCTGATAAAGAAGACAGCATCAACGCTCTTAAAGCTGAGATTGCCGAGCTTCGAGATCGCATCGATTCAATCGAGAAAAGGCCAGTGACCTCGGCTTCATCTAGTTCGATTAACTGGGCTAAAGTAGCCTCGGGAAGTGTGCACAAAGATGAAAATGCAGTAGCGTTAATGACATCAATATCAACTGAAATGAAGAAAAAAGAAGAACGGGCTAAAAATTTTTTACTAGCTGTTCCGGCATCAATCATTACTGTTGCTGATGGAGAAGCCGATTTCGCAAAGAAATTGGCAACACATATGGGCATTCCAGGTTCAAGAGTTTAGAAGGCGAAGCGAATTAGCAAAAGAGTAAGTACTGATTTACCAGAAATTTTAGGATGTGATGTGAGAAACAATCCAGTTCTTATTGTGGTTGAGATGGCATCAATTGATGCAAAAATGGAATTGCCGTGAAAATCAAAAACGCTTCGTAAATACCCGAATTCAAAGACGTGTTTGTTAATGAAGACCTCACGCCAAGTCAGAGAGTTGCGGATCGGAGGCTTCGTCAAGAACGAGATGGCAAAAATAGTGAATTGCTGGAGTCAAACACTTTAAATGGCCGTACACTCAAGTTCAAAACATGCGAGGTCGGAAAAAGAGATTTTGGGGAATAAGAAATGGTGAATTAAAGCTGGTCTTGTCAAATATTGACCAGCTATAGCAAAAAGAAAAACTGCAATCAAGAGAGATCATCGCCTCATTTGATCTCAATGAATCAGTTGATCAAAACAGCACCGAAGCAACCAAAGAAGCAGTTAACAAGGCTTTGACCAACTCAACCAACTCCAGTCGTCCCGTAGCATCCAAAGCAGCGGTAAACAAGACCTTTACCAATTCAGCCAAATCCAGTCGACCCAATGGTCCCATAGAAGTTCCTCATGATCCTACGATAAATATATTCACAGCTCAGTCGGCATGCTTTTCGTTATATCACGTTGAATCAGCTCGTAATATGCAGGAAATTACTCCGACGGCTAATGTGACGAGCAGTCCTGTAGTGAGTCAATGAATAGATCAGCTTTCTCTACGTTCTCTTGCTCGTCATCGGCATCATCGTCGTCATCATTTCTCTCTTCGTGCTCTTTACAACAAATGTCTCCAAAGGACAGCACATCGTTTGAGTCCAGTTCTGAATCGTTGGTCAGATGCCCAGATAGGACTAAATTCTGGTACACGAACGCTACAAGTCTTAACAACAAGATGCACATGCTCGAATCTACTGCATTTAGCTTGGAACCAGATATAATCGGCATCACAGAGACTTGGTTTTGCCCAAGTTCCGTGCCTGAACTCATCGGTTATCAGCTGTTTAGAGTAGATCGCTTGGGTGACGTGAGAGACGGTGGTGTTTGCATCTACGTGAAAAATGGAATCGAAGCCTTAAGAGCGACAGAGTCGAGTTTACTGAGCACTGATTGTGAGCAAGTTTGGGTTGCAATCAAATTAAGAGACCAAAAACCTTTATTAGTGGGTTGCATTTACAGACCACCGACATTGCAAACCGAATCGAGCATGCCTTGTAATGTTAACAGCGGAATCGCACGGTCAATCACATAAGCTTTACGCGGCGTTGTTAAGAATGTTTACTCGACAAATATCTTAATGGGTGACTTCAACATGCCAGACGTTGAATGGAAAGAACTCGGCTCGCCAGTCCTGGGAGACATTGCATCAGCCAGTGCACACGTCACCAACGCACTTAGTCACTCCAGCCTTGTACAACTTAAGCTTACAAGACGTTCTCATACGACGGTAAGCCAAGCAGTCTGCTCGACTTAGTGTTGGTCACCGACCCAAACAGAGTATCGGAAGTTAAGATTGGCCCACCACTGGACGAAAGGTCGGTCAGAAGCCACTACAGCATACGATTCAAATTCTACTGGCCAACAGCGCGACCGACGAGCTTCGATAGCAGAAAGTTTAACTGGAAGCATGGTGACTACGTCGCCATGAGCAAGCACTTCAACACAATTGACTGGCACTCAGCACTCAACAATCGACATACTCAAGACAGTTATACTTCGTTCCTCGGTATCTTTTGTGCGGTGGCGGATTTTTTCGTCAAAAGGTGCTTTCCTCGGCCGGCTCAGGTGAAGCCTCCTTGGTGGAATCAGCAGATATCATCGCTTTTGCGTCGTAAGCGGCGCCTTTTCATCCGCAAACGCATCAAACGGGACGGTGACCAATTGGCAAGAAACCATGCAGCATTGTGCCGACTAGTCAAATTCACGGTGAAGATGAACATTATTGAGTACGAAATGAAGCTTGCACAAGCAGCTAAAAGGAACCCTAAGCTCTTATACTCCTACATGAACCGTCGTTTTGCTTCAAAGGAAACTATAGCTGCCCTGACGGACCACGACGACCAGACCGTCACTGACCGGACCAGCATTTGCAACAGGTTAAACATGTTTTTCTTCTCGGTCTTCGAGCCTCCAACTTCACGGGAAGACATTAGGCGAGCTAAAGATAATTTCATTAGACGCTCTCATGCCGATCCATGCTTTAGGATCAGTGAAGTCGTTACTCCTTGTAAAGTGCAGGCCAGGCTCATGAAATTGTGCAGTGACAAGTCCGCAGGAGTCGACCAGGTAGCAACGCACGCGCTTAAGATGTGTTCCAAGGAGCTTGCTGGACCACTCTCGCTTATTTACTCACATTCTCTTAGCTCATCTACACTTCCCAACGAATGAAAGATTGCAAATGTATCGCCTATTTACAAAAGTGGAAGTAGATCCGCAGTTGGCAAATATCGCCCAGTCTCTCTTACCTCAGTCCCATGTAAGGTCTTGGAATCACTCGTTAAGGACTACATCGTCAAACACCTGGACAAACACAATTTGATTACCAAGAAACAACATGGCTTTGTGGCACATAGGGCATGTGTGACCAACCTGCTTGAAACAGTTGACTACCTGACGGACTGCGCCAGTCGTAAAGAGCCTGTAGATTTAGTATACCTGGACTTCGAGAAGGCGTTCGACAAAGTATCACACGTAGCTAGCAGCGTACGGCATTCCCGATCTCATTGTTAGCTGGATTCGTAATTTCCTGAGCGGCCGAAGACAGAGAGTAGTCATAGGCGAAGCAGAATCGGATTGGGTACCAGTTACGAGCGGCGTTCCTCAGGGTTCGGTCATTGGCCCGCTTTTCTTCATCATTTACATCAATGATATGCCAGACGTGTGTGGATCTGTTTGTAAGATGTATGCTGATGACAGCAAGCAAATGAGCTCGGTACTACGTGTGGATAACTCTAGGAGGCTGCAGTCTGACCTCAACGGTCTTGCAGAATGGTCGGACACTTGGCGAACGAAATTCCACAAAAAGAAGTGTGTGTTCATGCATGTTGGGGACAACAACGATTGCTACGAGTACATGCTAGGTGATCATACACTTGAAAAGACCACAAAAGAGCGAGACCTCGGAATCATTATCACAAATGACCTTAAGTGGACTGAGCAGTCCAAGAGAGCGGCGTCTAGGGCGACGATGGTAGCGTGCCAAATCAAGCTAACCTTCTTACCTAACCTAACCTTCTAAGCTAACCACTGGACGAACACTGGCATTAAGAGTTTAAGTTATTGTTTTCCATATGACAGAATAAAAAATGTAAAAAAAGAGGAAAGAAGATTTTTTAGATTTTTAAATATATCGCTAAAAAAATTTTCAAAAAATTTATTTTAAGATTAAATGTCAAAAATGATCAAAGGAGATAAAACATTTGGATAATTTTACACGGGATTAATTAATATCTTAGTGAACAAGAGATCAATACAAAAATTTTTTTAATTAAAGTTTTCGATTTTTCAAAAAAAATTTACCAAATTATTGTAAAAAAATTAAAATAATATTAGATTAAAAAGAAAAATTGTAAATTTTTTCAAAATAGCATCTTTAACTAAATAATCTATATTTAAAGCATTGTTTATAATTTCAATAGAGCGATATTGCAAAATTTTCTCTAAACATTTCTAAAATAAAATATATCTGTAACATCGCACATTATCAATGCATTTTTTTTTTGTTTGGACCGATGTCATCTGACGAAGAATTGTGTGGTCTTCAAGAAACCGTGAAGGTCTTGGACGATGATGATGATGATAAAACTAATGGTGAGGAAATAGAACCTTTAAACTCACCTGTCGTTAAGAGTTATTTAAATAGCATACGATTCTATTTCGGTAGTCATGGAGTTTCGAATTTCAATAGTTTGAATGAGGCAGAGAATCAAGATAATGAATTAATCCTTAGTAATCTTAAACAATTAAATATGAGCAATTTTTTTTTGAAATAACTTTTGTATTGTTTTTATCCGTTAAATGAAAAATTTATTTAAATTAAACTTGAATTAAATTTGTTTTTGAATAAAAATTTTTGTAAAAAAGCTAAATTCGTTTACAATAAATCTTCGGATATAAAAAATTTTTTTAGGTGTAAATTGGAGTTTCTTAACACACAGTTTACAGGAAACTACTGTATTTTCTAAATCCGAATTTCATTAAAACCATATGTATTTTTTAAAAAAAGTTAACTTATTCATTTTTAAAGAATTGTCACATAAATTGAACATTGGTCTTTTTAAAACCGAATTTAAAAGAACTCTTAAAAAATTTAATTACAATTCATCTAAGTAACGACTTGAATACAACTATTTTAAAATTTTATGGGTTACGATAGATTTAATTCTTTTAATCTTTTAATTAATAAATTGAGTTGATTTTTCCATTGCTTTCATTTTTATTATAATTATTTATTTTTTAATTGTTTTTAAAGTTTTTAAATTGAATTATGTCCTCAAATACAAAAAAATAAAAAATTATTTTTATCAATGTTTTTGTACTCCACATTTTAGAATGCCCAAACTCTCTAAAGTAATGTAATCCGCATGCTGTTCCTCAATTTCTATCTCTTCATCTGCTTGCTTCAATGCCCGGACTCCTTTTTCAATAGGTTTCTTTAAATACGCTGGATTCACAAAAATATCAAAAGATAGAGTCATATTGTAAATTTTTTGTATATATTTTTGATAACTCAAAATTTTAGCGTCGAATTCTTTAAATCCAAGTGGCTTATTAATTGCAATCCCTAATTTAAAAAATGTCATCTTTTAATAAAGCTAATATAAATTCAAAAAAAATACTTTTACTTGTGGTAACGTTAATATCCGAATTTATAGACATGTCTATAAAATAGAGTACCCTATTTTAGTGACATGTTATTCAAAATTGTATTTGAAAAAAATATAACTTCATTATTAATTAAATGTAATTAGATGTGAACAAATTTAAAAATTATTAAAAATAGTTTCGGCTTTTATGAAAATCAATTAAAAAATGGAAATTTAATTATGTTTTAAATCCGAATTTCATTAAAACCATATGTATTTTTTAAAAAAGTTCTGGATGGAATTATTAAAAGCTGAACAGTTCCACCAAATAATTTGGTCTCTAAAAAAAAGCCAGCTTCGCCAAATGTTGTAGGTGAATTGAGTTCAACTTTCCATCTTAATAAAGCGTCCAAGCTCATGGATGAGTAAAAAATTAAAAAAACACAACTATTATTTCTGTTTCCTTTTTTTTGGCCTTTTTATGACCATTTTTCAAATATTCCAAGCGTTGTCTGAAAATTTCGTTTATGAAAATAATTTTTTTGGATCAAGACACCGATCTGTCCATGCTAAAAAGTCAGCATCTTTGTCCTTCTTTTCATGAGAAGCATACAAAATTTTAATTTCTTTCAACTTTTTTTTTGAAATTTCAAAATCAATATGATAATTTGTTTTAAAAATAAAGGAGAAGCTTTCGACTAGTAAATATTTGTTCAAAATTTTTACAGCCAAGCAAAGATTTTCATCACAGGTAGCATTATCTGAAAATTGAAGTCTTTTTTGAAGAAAAAAAATTAAACTTATTTAAATATTTTAAAGTCTTTACTGATTGATTTCCATTATTGAATGAAAATTTGTTTTCATAAATCGTCTTGAAATATCTGTAAATAAATTGTATTAGATAACATTAAAAATTTATTAATTGAAGGAAAATTTTTTCGACTAAATTTTTTTTAAGTTAAGTTTTTAATCAACATATTTCAGTTTCTGTTGAAATTTGGCATCGAATTTTCAAAGTATTCTATTTTAATCTATAATGATAGAGAATTGCACAAGGATTCAAAATATGCATATAAATGCTAACATTTGTTAAATAGTTCAAGTGTTTTAAGCAAAATAAATTAAAGTTTAAAAAAATAAAAATTCAATAATATAGGATTAACCTGTAACCCAACATCGGTCAAGTTCTCACAAAAGAATGTACCAACAAATAGATTATGATGTGCAAAATTCTTATACGCGATGGGAAATTAATTTCTGGTTTACAAACACTACATCCTTAAACAACAAATTCCATGAGCTCGAAACAATCCCAGCAACCGAGAAAATTGACATATTTTTTTATAGCAAAACTTGGTATAATTCATCTGATGTCTCAACACTTAGTAGCAAAGTTCAGTTAAAAGAGATATTTTAAAATTTTATGTAAGAAAATAATCTTGATCTCAGGCATTTTGAAGTTGATTATCAATTCTAAGAGTTTATCTTTTGATACTGATTTAATTTAAATATTTTTAATGTAACATGCTTTACATAAAATTTAGATATAGAAAATAAAAAAAAATTAAAATTAAAATAAAAAATTCCAAATAAGTAATAAAATGAAAATAAAACTTTACAAAAAATCAGTTAAAAACTGTACTGCTATGATAAACTGTTTTTACGAAATTGTACGTAAATTTTTATCAAAAAAAACGGGAAAAATGGTAAATTTTAGTAAAAAAATCATTTAAATGTAAAATATATATTGATCACTTAAAAAAGGTATTATTTTATTAAAAAGATATTCATTTTATATTCCATTAAAAGTTATTAATTCTTAGCTAATTAAAGTATTATTATAAAATGGGTATTTATATTACTTATTTGTGTGTTAAAAAAATATTTTTTGAGTATTTATTTTTTGTCAAATTTATTGAAAAAGAAATAAAAACTGGGTACATAAAAATTATTGTCGAGTATTATAAAAATGATTTTTCGGTATTATAAAAATGATTTTTGGGTACTATAAAAATGATTTTTGGGTATTATAAAAATTATTTTTGGGTATTATAAAAATTATTATTGAGTATTATAAAAATTATTGTTGAGTATTATAAAAAAATATATATTAAAAAAAAAATATTCTCTAATAAATGCTTTTTTTGCTAAGGTAGGTCTGCATCTCTTTCTTTTTTGTCCGATTGGTACTGATTTAGCTATTAATGAAGGACTGACTTCTTTTAATCTAATAGCCAAACCAACAACATGCTTGCATATATACTCTTTAAGAAAACTAGGACAAGTGCATTTAGCCTGTTTCCAGTCTTGACAATTGTCTCTATCAACACACCATATATTAAATGACTTCTCAAAATGATCAAAAGTTGTAAATTTTCCAGATCGATAACGCTTAAATTCGGAATCAGTAATCTTATTAAAATCATCAGAAGGAATATAAAACTTATCATCAAGTATCTAAATCTCTTGCGATTCTTTAGCCCATTGGTAAGAATTAGTCCACTAATTAAGAGAAATTGATGGTTCTAAAATAAACTTTTTATAATTAATATTAGATGGATCGCGATCAAACGACCATCCATAAACAATATCAATTGCTAACTGTAGGAACTGGCTTAAGGGTAACCTATTACGGAATGTTTTTTGATCCTTAAATACTCTTTTAGTAGCTTCTAATGCATTATTCATCATTATTCATCTGCATGAAAATGGGTAGAAATCGAACAAATGTTTAATAATCTTATTGATGAGAGAAAAAAAGAAAATTTAGCCCCGTTAACAGTGTCTTCATCATCACTTATCTCTTCGTCATCACAAATCCTATAGTTAATTACAAAAACTTCATATTCATTTTCAGGAATTTTAGAATGATTTTTACACCAATCTTCAAGTTCACTTAGACTTAAACTCTAAGCACAGAATTCTTAGACAATATCCAAGATAACTTCTTGAGCCAGATGGTACTTGAACCAAACTTCAAAAAAAACATCCTCGACCTAGTAATCACAAACCAACCAAATCGAATATTCATGATAAACTCTGGTCCGCCACTTGGTACATCTAACAAAAACACACTCCACTGCTCACTTTCTTGGGATTTTGTATTGATTTCACGTTGTAATTCAGACACCACTCGAGACGTCCAAAAATACTTGTACAACAAATGCAACTTTGAAAACCTTAATGGCTACTTTGCCAGTGTAGATTGGTTCGAACAATTCTCAAACTTAAACGTAAACGCCATGCACTCAAGATTCCTTAACATTTTTAATTCCTCAATCAAGAAACACGTTCCCATAGCAACAATCAAAAACAGCATAGTAGACAAGAAACCGCAATGGCTTACCCAAAACCTTAAAAATCTAACCAGACTTAAGTACATCAAATGGAATAAACTAAGATCGACATCTATAAGCTTATCCTCATTCTCAAGCCTTAAAGAAGACTATAACTGTTTTTGTAAAATACTGCGTAAAGAAATTAAACTGGCAAAAATGAAAATTCGAACTTGACTTAGCGCATCGATCCAAAAAGAATCCGAAGCTTCTATTCTCGTACATAAAACGTCAGATAATATTGAAAGACGAAATTCGCTCATTTAAAAACCGCAGCGGCCAAATAGTGACCAACAAACACGAAATAGTAAATGGTAATGAACAATTCTTGAGTGTTTTTAACACACAAAGTAACGATGCGACGTCAAAAAGTTTTGAACCGCGTACATCGGTTTTGTGAAATTCAGTACAAATTGATAAAAAGAACAGAAAAAAATGTAAAAAAAAATGAATAACTTTTTTTCTAAAGGTTTAAACTTAATTCTGTAAATACAACATAGTGGAACATTCAAAGTTGCATCAAATATTAAGGTCTGCTAAATTTGCAGAGTTTAGCTGAAATTAGATTTCAATTTAATCGAGCGGAGTGCATTTTGCAGAGTTTTTGCACATCATCAGCAGACTTTTACAGTTGATGCAACTTTGAATGTTGCACCATGCTGCATTCACAGAATTAATTTTAAACTTTTAGAAAAAAACTTATTTAATTTTTTTACACTTTGTTCCGCTTTTTTGTACTGAACTTCACAAAACCCGTACATCTGAAATCTGTGAACCATCTGACCCAATTTTTGACCCGTCGATGATAGCTCGTGAATTAAGTAAACTAGATAAGAAAAAATCAGAAGGCTTAGACGGAATAAGTCCAATAATTCTCAATGAATGTGCAACAAGCCTATCAATCCCATTATCGTTAATCTTTAAGAAATCCTACAATACTTCGGCCTTACCAGACTTGTGGCTTAAAGCTAACATCACACCTATCTTCAAAAAAGGACTTAAGAATGACCCGTCAAATTATCGCCCGATTTCAATTACAACTATTCCATGCAAGTTCATGGAGATAACAGTGAAAAACGAGATAGTGAAACATTTCTTGAGAAAAACATTTTAATTTCCAAAAATCAGCACGGTTTTGTGAAGTAAATCATGTATTACAAATCTTCTCAAATTACTAGATATGATAACAGAATGTTTGAATAGAGGGTTTGCAATTGACATTCTGTTCATCGATTTTATTAAAGCCTTTGACCTTGTACCCCATCAAGAACTAATTCTTAAACTCAAGGGACACGGTATTGTTGGTAAACTGTTGGAGTGGATCAGAGCATTTTTGACTGATCGAAAACAAAGAGAGAAAAAAATATAACTTCATTATTAATTAAATGTAGTTAGATGTGAACAAATTTAAAAATTATTAAAAATAGTTTCGGCTTTAATGAAAATCAATTAAAAAATGGAAATTTAATTATGTTTTATATCCGAATTTCATTAAAACCATATGTATTTTTTTAAAAAAGTTAACTTATTTCTATATAAAGACATGTCATATAAATTGAACATTGGTCTTTTTAAAACCAATGCTCATTTTTTAGTGACATGTCACTAAATTCGTATAATTAAGTTTGTTTACTTACCTATGCATTCCCAATTTACACTCCAGTCTCTGGATGGAATTATTAAAAGCTGAACAGTTCCACCAAATAATTTGGTCTCTAAAAAAAAGCCAGCTTCGCCAAATATTGTAGGTGAATTGAGTTCACCTTTCCATCTTAATAAAGCGTCCAAGCTCATGGATGAGTAAAAATGAAAAAAACACAACTATTATTTCTGTTTCCTTTTTTTTGGCCTTTTTATGACCATTTTTCAAATATTCCAAGCGTTGTCTGAAAATTTCGTTTATGAAAATAATTTTTTTGGATCAAGACACCGATCTGTCCATGCTAAAAAGTCAGCATCTTTGTCCTTCTTTTCATGAGAAGCATACAAAATTTTAATTTCTTTCAACTTTTTTTTTGAAATTTCAAAATCAATATGATAATTTGTTTTAAAAATAAAGGAGAAGCTTTCGACTAGTAAATATTTGTTCAAAATTTTTACAGCCAAGCAAAGATTTTCATCACAGGTAGCATTATCTGAAAATTGAAGTCTTTTTTGAAGAAAAAAAATTAAACTTATTTAAATATTTTAAAGTCTTTACTGATTGATTTCCATTATTGAATGAAAATCTGTTTTCATAAATCGTCTTGAAATATCTGTAAATAAATTGTATTAGATAACATTAAAAATTTATTAATTGAAGGAAAATTTTTTCGACTAAATTTTTTTTAAGTTAAGTTTTTAAACAACATATTTCAGTTTCTGTAGAAATTTGGCATCGAATTTTCAAAGTATTCTATTTTAATCTATAATGATAGAGAATTGCACAAGGATTCAAAATATGCATTTATATGCTAACATTTGTTAAATAGTCCAAGTGTTTTAAGCAAAATTAAGTAAAGATTAAAACGATTAAAAAATAAAGTTCCAAAAAAATACGATCAACCTGTAACCCAACATAGGTCAAGTACACTGTTATAATCCAAATTTAATTTCATATTAAATTTGAGTTATAAACAGTTTCAATTTCTTTTTTCAACAGTTACAGTAGTTATCATTTTCTTGTCATAATTTTTCTTATATAAATGCTTGTTTTTCACTTATTAGTTTCAGATTCAAATCTATTTCAAATAAAGATTTATTCTTAAAAGTCTTTCTTTTAAGAATAAATCAAATAAAATCGAAATTTTTAGGATTAAATTTTAGTCTTAATTTAGTACCAGAATTCCCACGAAAATCTAAGAAAGACCGTACGTGTGTATCGCATAAAAAATTTTATGATTGAATTAAAAAATTTCACTAAACAGAATTTATAATTTTTTTTCCGTCAAGTTAAAAATTCGGTATTGAGGCAAATTTAAAGTAATATATACAGTTTTAAAATTTTATTAAAACTAATGTAGCTAATGCTTAATTCAGATTTATAAAAAATATTTATTTAGTTTCGAATAAAAATCTTGATTAATTAGTAATATTATTTTTTTCAAATTCTTGAACTTTAAAAGAATTAATTCCAAATTTTAATCGTTCCATCTGCAGAACCACTTGCTAAATCACCATTGTTTAATACTGCAAGTGATAACACTTTATCTGAGTGACGATTCAGGGTCATTTTTTCACAACCAGTTTCAGAATTCCAGATTTTAATTGTTCCATTTGCTGAACCACTTGCTAAATCACCATTTTTAAGTACTGCTAGTGAACGAATCATTTGTATATGACCATTCATGGTAATTTTTTCAACTTCATTATCTAGATTCCAAATTTTAATTGTTCCATCTGCAGATCCACTTGCTAAATCACCATTATTTAATACTGCAAGTGATAACACTGCACCTGAGTGACCATTCAGGGTCATTTTTTCAACTCCATTATTTGTATTCCAAATTTTCATTGTTCTATCATGTGATCCACTTGCTAAATCACCATTTTTAAGAACTGCGAGTGAATAAATCCAACCTGAATGACCATTCAAAGTCATTTTTATATTCCCGGCATTTGTATTCCAAATTTTGATTGTTCTATCAGCTGAACAACTTGCTAAATCACCATTGTTTAATACTGCAAGTGATATCACTCTATCTGAGTGACCATTCAGGGTCATTTTTTCAACTCCATTATTTGTATTCCAAATTTTAATTGTTCCATCTACTACTCCACTTGCTAAATCACCATTTTGGAGTACTGCGAGTGATCGAACTATTTCTATATGACCATTCAGGCTCATTATTTCACAACCAGTTTCAGAATTCCAAATTTTAATTGTTCCATCTGCTGAACCACTTGCTAAATCACCATTTTTTAATACTGCGAGTGAATAAATCCAATCTGAGTGATAGTCAAGTATGATTTTAACTTTCAATTAAAAATTCTTAATGTTTTAAAAATTTTAAAAATGCTTACATGTAAAATTAGAATTTTCTTTGACATCTTTGTTTATTTTTCTAATTAATCTGAAACTGGTTATATTGTAATCAATTGTAGAGCATTCATCCAAAATAGTACAATTTTGATCATTTACTACTGCCATTTTACAGTTTTCTATTTTCAAACATTCCAAGGCACATACTTGTATATTGCTGATACTTTTTTGAACTGCATTTTTCCCTCTGTATATTTTGAAATATCCCTCTAACTGTTCACAATCACAATCGATTACCAAAATTGTTAATATAAAGACCAAAACATTGTAGATTTCTTTCATTTTAGATAAAAAAAAGTCTAAATCCTGTTAACTTTTTTAATTATGAATTTAATTCCTGGAAAATGGATATTTTATTATTTTATAGTTTAAATCCATGATAAATTAAAAAAGATATTTGCAAAAAAAATCTTTTTAATAAAAAAAAAAATTAAGTTTATGATTATTTATATTTTTATTTTCATAATATCTTAAATGTTATACTAATTTAATGAACGGGCTTATTTACAATCAAATTTATATAAGAAATTGTCAAAAATGATTTTGAATTTAGGCTTGGTAAAAGCAAAAATAAATACAGTTTATACAGATCGAAGCGTCAAAATTGATTGAGTAATGGCCGTAAAAAGTTTTAAAATATTCAAATATAGCTTTTTTAAAGCTACAGGATGGAACAACATGTTTTTTTATAATAGTTTAATTACTGTGGGGATCAATCTCGAGCAGTGATGCCAAAAAACAACTCGTTTAATAGACACTCTTTACAAGTCTAAATCAAATTTTATATTGTGTTATTGATGTAATTTTGTAAAATGGCTTGGCAAATAATAAAATTCCAGAAAAAATAAAGTATATATTGACAGAAAGCAGTAAAATTGCTTTCTTTTGGGCATAGTTAGGGATTACTGGTGCTCTTTTGCTGTTGAGTGTGCACAATGAAATACTCTTTCCAAAGAAGCTGAGTTAAAGTTTGGCTTGAAATGCCATGGGAAGATTATTCAATGAAAAAATTGTGATAAAAAAAATTTTTAATTTTTGTTTAATTTTTGTAAAATTAAAATTTTTTCAAATTTTTATAAAAATGAAAATAAAATTTTTAGGGAAAAAGGTCAACAGCTAAATCATCAAATTTATCATTTATTAATGAAGCTGTAAAAACTCTAAAACATCAACAGATTTCATCATCTGATCTACGAGTACCAGAAAAAAATGTTATATACGACATGATGAAACAACTCCACGACTGAGCCATTACCGTCAATAAATTCTGGAAAATAATTCTACAATTTTTGTCCAATAAATAAATGTAAACAGAAAAAAATTAAATAATCCAAATTTTTTTTTTGGATTTTTTTTTTATTTGATCTTTTTAATATAAAATTAGTAAAAAATAGTAAAATGTTTTTTTTTTAGGAACTTTATTTATATATAAATATATATATTATTAAAGATTTTATTTTATTATGATTTAATAAATAAATGGTAATTTCTATCAAAACTGTGATATGTTTTATTTAATTTATTGCACGCAAGTGTAACGTCCATTGAAGAACAATAAACAATAATAACTATTATAAATAAAATATTTTTAAAGGGAAGTATTTAATCGATCTCTAAAATTACTTAATCGATCACTAATATTTTTCTATCTCTTATTTTACTAAATACCCTTAACTAATATTTATTAAAGCTGTAACACATGTAACAATCTATTCCAAATCATGTCTTCTAAACTTTCATTTATTTAGCTTATTTTACTTTTTTTTTTTATTTTTTATCTCATTTTATTAACTTTAATTTTATTTTTATTTTTTTATTTTTTTTTTTTATTTTATTTTTTTTTTTTTTTATTTATTCTGAAG
The DNA here is from genome assembly GCA_025491095.1 of Brachionus asplanchnoidis. Lineage (NCBI taxonomy): Eukaryota > Metazoa > Rotifera > Eurotatoria > Ploima > Brachionidae > Brachionus > Brachionus asplanchnoidis. Next base: position 1,083,383 of record JAILYF010000016.1, read on the forward strand.
GAGCTCTAGCTCGGTACAGAAAACAAATAAACAAACAATTAATCAAATTAATCGAATAAATAATATTATAGATAGAAAAAATAAAATAATATATTTTATTAAGTGATCGTTTAAGTAATGTAAGAGATCGATTAATAATACCCCATTTTTAAATACCACGACTAGATCATTTAGATAAGAATTTTAAACATTTTTAATAAGATTTTCGGCATTAAGAGTTTAAGTTATTGTTTTCCATATGACAGAATAAAAAAATGCAAAAAAAGAGGAAAGAAAATTTTTTAGATTTTTAAATATATTGCTAAAAAAATTTTCAAAAAATTTATTTTAAGATAAATTGTCAAAAATAATCAAAGGAGATAAAACATTTGAATAATTTTACACGGGATTAATTAATATCTTAGTGAACAAGAGATCAATACAAAAATTTTTTTAATTAAAGCTTTCGATTTTTCAAAAAAAATTACCAAATTATTGTAAAAAAATTAAAATAACATTAGATTAAGAAGAAAAATTGTAAATTTTTTCAAAATAGCATCTTTAACTAAATAATCTATATTAAAAGCATTGTTTATAATTTCAATAGAGCGATATTGCAAAATTTTCTCTAAATATTTCTAAAAAAAAATATATCTGTAACATCGCACATTATCAATGAATGTGAAAATGCGTGCAAACCGTCCTTTTTTAGATTAAATTTTAGTCTCTATTTAATACCAAAATACCCACGAAAATCAAATAATGACTGTACGTGTGTATCGACAAAAAATTTTATGATTGAATTAAAAAATTTCACTAAAGAGAATTTATAAATTTTTTTTCCAACAAGTAAAAAATTCGGTATTGAGGCAAATTTAAAAAAATTTATAAAGCTTTTAAATTTTATTAAAACAAAAGTAACTAATGTTGAATTCAGATTTATAAAAAATATTTATTTAGATTCGAATAAAAATCTTGATTAATTGGTAATATTATTTTTTTTAATTCTTGAACTTTAAAAGAATTAATTCCAAATTTTAATTGTTCTATCGGCTGAACCACTTGCTAAATCACCATTGTCTAATACTGCAAGTGATAACACTTTATCTGAGTGACCATTCATGCTCATTTTTTCAACTCCATTATTTGTATTCCAAATTTTCATTGTTCTATCATGTGATCCACTTGCTAAATCACCATTTTTAAGTACTGCGAGTGATCGAATCAATTGTGTATGACCATTCATGGCAATTTTTTCAACTCCAGTATCTAAATTCCAAATTTTAATTGTTCTATCGGCTGAACCACTTGCTAAATCACCATTGTCTAATACTGCAAGTGATAACACTTTATCTAAGTGACCCTTCAAGGTCATTTTTTCAGTTCCATTATTTATATTCCAAATTTTAATTGTTACATCTCCTGAACAACTTGCTAAATCACCATTGTTTAATACTGCAAGTGAATAAATCCAACCTGAATGACCATTCAAGGTCATTATTATATTCCCGGCATTTGTATTCCAAATTTTAATTGTTCTATCAGCTGAACCACTTGCTAAATCACCATTGTTTAATACTGCAAGTGAGAGGATGGTACCTGAGTGACCATTAAGAGTTATTTTTTCAACTCCATTATTTGTATTCCATATTTTAATAGTTCTGTCATTAGATCCACTTGCCAAATCACCATTGTTTAAGTACTGCGAGTGAATAAATCCAACCTGAATGACCATTCAAAATCATTATAATATTCCCGGCATTTGTATTCCAAATTTTAATTGTTCTATTTTTTTTGAAATAACTTTTGTATTGTTTTTATCCGTTAAATGAAAAATTTATTTATATTAAACTTGAATTAAATTTGTTTTTGAATAAAAATTTTTGTAAAAAAGCTAAATTCGTTTACAATAAATCTTCGGATAAAAAAAATTTTTTTAGGTGTAAATTGGAGTTTCTTAAAACAGGAAACTACTGTATGTTCTAAATCCGAATTTCATTAAAACCATATTTATTTTTTAAAAAAGTTAACTTATTCATTTTTAAAGAATTGTCACATAAATTGAACATTGGTCTTTTTAAAACCGAATTTAAAAGAACTCTTAAAAAATTTAATTACAATTCATCTAAGTAACGACTTGAATACAACTATTTTAAAATTTTATGGATTACGATAGATTTAATTATTTTAATCTTTTAACTAATAAATTGAGTTGATTTTTCCATTGCTTTCATTTTTATTATAATTATTTATTTTTTACTTGTTTTCAAAGTTTTTAAAGTGAATAATGTCCTCAAATAAAAAAAAAAAAAAAATTATTTTTATCAATGTTTTTGCAGTCCACATTTTAGAATGCCCAAACTCTCTAAAGTAATGTAATCCGCATGCTCTTCCTCAATTTCTATCTCTTCATCTGCTTGCTTCATTGCCCGGACTCCTTTTTCAATAGGTTTCTTTAAATACGCTGCATTCACAAAAATATCAAAAGATAGAGTCATATTGTAAATTTTGTGTATACATTTTTGATAACTCAAAATTTTAGCGTCGAATTCTTTAAATCCAAGTGGCTTATTAATTGCAATCCCTAATTAGTCTTTAAAATAGAGTACCCTATTTTTGTGACATGTTATTCAAAATTGAGCACAGTTTTTGAAAAAAATAAAACTTCATTATTAATTAATGTAATTAGATGTGAACAAATTTAAAAATTATTAAAAATTGTTTCGGCTTTTATGAAAATCAATTAAAAAATGGAAATTAAATTATGTTTTAAATCCGAATTTCATTAAAACCATATATATTTTTTAAAAAAAGTTAACTTATTCCTTTAAAAGACATGTCATATAAATTGAACATTGGTCTTTTTAAAACCAATGCTCATTTTTTAGTGACATGTCACTAAATTCGTATAATTAAGTTTGTTTACTTACCGATGCATTCCCAATTTACACTCCAGTCTCTGGATGGAATTATTAAAAGCTGAACAGTTCCACCAAATAATTTGGTCTCTAAAAAAAGCCAGCTTCGCCAAATGTTGTAGGTGAAATGAGTTCACCTTTCCATCTTAATAGCAAGTGTCCAAGCTCATGGATGAGTAAAAATGAAAAAAACACAACTATTATTTCTGTTTCCTTTTTTTTGGTCTTTTTATGACCATTTTTCAAATATTCCAAGCGTTGTCTGAAAATTTCGTTTATGAAAATAATTTTTGGATCGAGACACCGATCTGTCCATGCTAAAAAGTCAGCATCTTTGTCCTTCTTTTCATGAGAAGCATACAAAATTTTAATTTCTAATAGCATCATAATAATAATATTTAATTTAAATAGCATCATCTGAAAATTGAAGTCTTATTTGAAGAAAAAAAAAATTTATTTAAATATTTTAAAGTCTATATTGTTTATGGATGGTCGTTTGATCGCGATCATCTTATATTAATTATAAAAAGTTTATTTTAAACCATCAATTCCTCTTAATTAGTGGACTAATTCTTACCAATGGGCTAAAGAATCGAAAGAAATTAAGATACTTGATGATAAGTTTTATATTCCTCCAGATGATTTTAATAAGATTACTGATTCCGAATTTAAGCGTTATCGATCTGGAAAATTTACAACTTTTGATCATTTTGTGAAGTCATTTAATATATGGTGTGTTGATAGAGACAATTGTCAAGATTGGAAACAGGCTAAATGCACTTGTCCTAGTTTTCTTAAAGAGTATATATGCAAGCATGTTGTTGATTTGGCTATTAGATTAAAAGAAGTCAGTCCTCCATTAATAGCTAAATCAGTACCAATCGGACAAAAAAGAAAGAAAGGCAGACCTACCTTAGCAAAAAAAGCATTTATTAGAGAATAATTTTTTTTTATGATATTTTTTTTTATAATACTCAATAATAATTTTTATAATACCCAAAAATAATTTTTATAATACCCAAAAATCATTTTTATAATACCGAAAGATCATTTTTATAATACTCGACAATAATTTTTATGTACCCAGTTTTTATTTCTTTTTCAATAAATTTGACAAAAAATAAATACCCAAAAAAAATTTTTTTAACACACAAATAAGTAATATAAATACCCATTTAATAATAATCCTTTAATTAGCTAAGAATTAATAACTTTTAATGGAATATAAAATGAATATCTATTTAATAAAATAATACCTTTTTTAAGTGATCAATATATCTTTTACATTTAAACGATTTTTTACTAAAATTTACCATTTTTCCCGTTTTTTTGATAAAAATTTACGTACAATTTCGTAAAAACAGTTTATCATAGCAGTACAGTTTTTAACTGATTTTTTGTAAAGTTTTATTTTCATTTTATTACTTATTTTGAATTTTTTATTTTAATTTTAATTATTTTTTATTTTCTATATCTAAATTTTATGTAAAGCATGTTACATTAAAATTTTTTAAATTAAATCAGTATCAAAAGATAAACTCTTAGAATTGATAATCAAATTCAAAATGCCTGAGATCAAGATTATTTTAATACATAAAATTTTAAAATATCTCTTTTAATTGAACTTTGCTACTAAGTGTTGAGACAGCAGATGAATTATACCAAGTTTTGCTATAAAAAAATATGTCAATTTTTTCGGTTGCTGGGATTGTTTCGAGCTCATGGAATTTGTTGTTTAAGGTTGTAGTGTTGGTAAACCAGAAATTAATTTCCCTTCGCGTATGAGAATTTAGCACATCATAATCTTTTTGTTGGTACATTCTTTTGTGAGAACTTGACCGATGTTGGGTTACAGGTTGATCCTATATTATTGAATTTTTATTTTTTTAAACTTTAATTTATTTTGCTTAAAACACTTGGACTATTTAACAAATGTTAGCATATATACGCATATTTTGAATCCTTGTGCAATTCACTATCATTATAGATTGAAATAGAATACTTTAAAAATTCGATGCCAAATTTAACTTCAAAAGAAACTGAAATATGTTGTTCAAAAAATTAGCTAAAAAAAATTTAGTCGAAAAAATTTTCCTTCAATTAATAAATTTTTAATGTTATCTAATTCAATTTATTTACAGATATTTCAAGACGATTTATTAAAACAAATTTCCATTCAATAATGGAAATCAATCAGTAAAGACTTTAAAATATTTAAATAAGTTTATTTTTTTTCTTCAAAAAAGACTTCAATTTTCAGATGATGCTACCTGTGATGAAAATCTTTGCTTGGCTGTAAAAATTTTGAACAAATATTTACTAGTCGAAAGCTTCTCCTTTATTTTTAAAACAAATTATCATATTGATTTTGAAATTTCAAAAAAAAAGTTGAAAGAAATTAAAATTTTGTATGCTTCTCATGAAAAGAAGGACAAAGATGCTGACTATTTAGCATGGACAGATCGGTGTCTCGATCCAAAAATTATTTTCATAAACGAAATTTTCAGACAACGCTTGGAATATTTGAAAAATGGTCATAAAAAGACCAAAAAAAAGGAAACAGAAATAATAGTTGTGTTTTTTTCATTTTTACTCATCCATGAGCTTGGACACTTGCTATTAAGATGGAAAGGTGAACTCATTTCACCTACAACATTTGGCGAAGCTGGCTTTTTTTTAGAGACCAAATTATTTGGTGGAACTGTTCAGCTTTTAATAAATCCATCCAAAGACTGGAGTGTAAATTCGGAATGCATCGGTAAGTAAACTACCACAAATTAAAGTTTTTGTTTTAAATTTTTTATAAGCTTTATTTAAAGCTAATTTAATTTTATTAATGACATTTTTTTTATTAGGAATTGCAATTAATAAGCCACTTGGATTTAAAGAATTCGACACTAAAATTTTGAGTTATCAAAAATATATACACAAAATTTACAATATGACTCTATCTTTTGATATTTTTGTGAATCCAGTGTATTTAAAGAAACCTATTGAAAAAGGAGTCCGGGCAATGAAGCAAGCAGACGAAGAAATAGAAATTGAGGAACAACATGGGGATTACATTACTTTAGAGAGTTTGGGCATTCTAAAATGTGGACTGCAAAAACATTGATAAAAATAATTTTATATATTTTTTTTTTAATTTGAGGACAAAATTCACTAATAAAACTATAAAAATAAATAATTATAATAAAAATGAAAGCAATGGAAAAATCAACTCAATTTATTAATTAAAAATTAAAAAAAATTAAATTGATTATTTTTACAAATTGAAATAACCAAATCTTTTTCTAAAAATCATTTTTAGGAAATGATTTTTTTATATATTGTATCTTTTTTTTGTGTTGCACAAATAACAATTCAAACAGATTTTTAAATTAAATTACTTTTTATTTCTTTAAAATCACTTGAATTGCCATTTAACTAATAATAAAATAAACAAAAAAGAGATCGATTTCTTTCTGTTATTAAATTTGGCATATAATAAATTGAACTAGATAAATTGATGAATATTACTAGATAATAAAAAAACAGATTTTTTATTAAAACACTATATAAAAAGATAAACGACTATTTATTTAGATATTTCATTAGATAAAAAATAGAAATACTAGATTAAAAAATTAAAAAAAATAGAAAATAAAATTTAATTAAATTAAGGCTAATTAATTCTTCTTCTTTTGCTTTTTATTACTTTCACGTTTTCGTCGGAATTGTTATTCAACTTGAGCTTGATTTGAAGTACAAGGTAGCGTTGCTTGTAGATTTTCTCTTGTTATTATCACGTGGTAGTAGCCTCGCTGCTTGAATCTGAATCCTCGCTACTATAAGATGAAAAAGATTCATTTTGGGTCATTTTTAGTTAAATATAGATTCCACGTTATTTATTATTTATTTGTTAACTGTACCGAGGTTAAGCTCCTTCAGAATAAAAATAAAAATATGAATAAAGTTTGTAAGAGTTAAACAACCTCGAATTAAAAATAGATATATTGTAGCATGATGAAGTTTGCGACACGTGTTTACAAAATTGAAACTTCAGGAAAGCAATACAAAAAAAGGATTAAAAGTAAAATCTAATAAGACAAAAATTAAAGCAGTTGAATTTTTTTTTTTGTATCTCCTTTAAAATGTTAATTTTCAATTTCAATTATTATTATTCAAATTATTCTATGCTTTATCTTTTTTTTTTTTCGTTTCAAGAGTATTACGATTTATCCAATGTTATAAATAGTGAAAACTTATCAAATCCTTTGCAATTAAATGAACAGAATGATTTAAATATTGATCAAAATTATCAAGCTGATGCACAAAATTCTTCAAATGGTACAAAACGCCGTGGCAGACCTTGTGGTTCTACAACTAAAAAAAGAAATACAGAAAATAGTTCTGTCAGAAAATCAAAAAGACAGCGAAAAAACTAAATTTGATATTTACATATGAAATTTTTATTTTTTTTGTCAGTACTAAGCTTAATTTCTTTTTTCTTCTTTTCATATACTTTAAATGAATTAAATTTTTCCAAATTATTTTGGTTATTATTTTAAACTTTTATTTTTGCTATCACAAAAATGATTTTAAAAGCAGGTGAAAAAATTGGTAGAAGAAGAAAATAATTACTTTGGTTATATTAGCAGAAATAAAAACTTTACTAGCAGAAGAAATAATGTCCAACAAAAAACTACGTGAAATTTAAATACAGTGCCGATTTGACAGGTAGATTTCTGGTAATTTTACGTAAAATTTTGTAAATTTACGTATAAATTGGTAAAAATTTGGCATTTCAATATTTTTTTGAAAAGAGCATCTCATTGTGCACACCCGACAGCAAAAGAGCACCAGATATCCCTAAATATGCCCCAAAGAAAGCAATTGTACTGCTTTCAGTCAATATATACTTTATTTTCTCTTGAATTTTATTATTTGCCAAGCCATTTTACAAAATTATTTAAATAACTCAATATAAAATTTGATTTAGACTTGTAAAGAGTGTTTATTAAACGAGTTGTCTTTTGGCATCATTGCTCGAGATTGATCCCTACAGTAATTAAGCTATTATAAAAAAACATGTTGTTCCATCCTGTAGCTTTAAAAAAGCTATATTTGAATATTTTAAAACTTTTTACGGCCATTACTCAACCAATTTTGATGCTTCGATCTGTATAAACTGTAGTTATTTTTTGCTTTTACTAAGCCTTAATTTAAAATCATTTTTGACAATTTCTTATATAAATTTGATTGTAAATTAGCGTGTTTTTTAATTTAGTCTAACATTTAAAAAATTGTTAAAATAATAAATATTAATAATCAGAAACTTAATTTCTTTTTGGCTTTCGATTTTTTTTTCCACAAATCTTTAGATTAAAATCAACATTTTCTTTTTGACATTTGGAAAAGACCATTAAATTGATATTTTTATTTATGAGCATTAAAATCAATAAACAAAGAACATTCAGCTAAAAAATTTGTTAAGAAAAAAATGTGGAATTGTGTGGAAAACCTCACAAATAAAGAAAAATAGCTGAATATAACATATGAGACAATCTTCATTTTTTTCTAATTATTTAGGACTTTGACCGTGGATAAAAAGATTTTTTTTGCCAATATTAATTTTATTTCTTCATGGATTTAAACTAGTGCATGATATCGATGTATATCGACACTCGATATTATTTTTAAACTTTCCTTAATAATATCGATATTCAAAAAAAAAAAAAAAAATTCGATAATTTATCGATATTATTATTATTATTATAAATTAATCTGCAACGGGTTTTAAACCGTGGAGCTAGGTACCTCAAGTACCTGGCTACGGCAGATAAGTAGTGTGATTTAACAACAAGTTTTAAATATAAATTCAAGAAATGAAAATAAAGATAAAGTTAAATTAAAAGTGTTAGTTTGATTTGAAATCATCATATCTATTTTTAAATGCGTTCACTGTTGGTGCACTCGTAACTTCTGGTGGTAGCTCATTCCATATGGGTACTGTTCTATTGGAAAAGAAGTTGCCTCTCGGTGAGCAGTTTTTAACAAATTGCCTGTATAGTCTCTTCCGTGATAATCTGGTTGAGCCAGCAGGTCCCATGTTTTCAGATGCAGGTACATTAGCTATTGGATGATACCAACATACTTGATTAATGTTTTTTTTGAATTTGTAGAGTTGGATGATATCTCCTCTTTCCCTCCTTTCTTCTAATGTCGTCAGGTTAAGTAATGCTAATCGGTCTTGATATGATTTGTTTCTAAGTTGCGGAACACTCTTAGTAGCTCTTCTTTGGACCTTTTCGAGGAGCTTAATGATATGATAAATTATTATCGATAAAATATCAAAGTAATTTTATAATATCGATAAATTACCGATTTTAAATATAAATATCAATATTATATCGATGCGAAAAAATTTTATCAATATTTTATCGATATTGAATTAAAATATCAAATAATTTCGATAATTTTAACTCATAAAAAATTTAAATAAAAAATTAAATTTTTTAAACTTAAAATCTAAAATCGAGTTTTTGTCAAGTTTTTTAAAAGATAGTTGAAAGATTCCAATCTAATTTTTACATAATTTTTAAAAAAAATTTAAAACAAAAAATGTTCACTCTTCTTTTGAATTTTAAAAAATGATTTACACAAATAAATAATATATATATTTAATGTTTTATTTCTAATGCATGTTCTTGAATTTCATTTATTCTATTTTTTTAAGAAACAATTGAAAAAAAAGTGACTTTTTATTTGAAAAATTTATTAAATTTAATTTTTAAAATAAATTATTTTTCAATTAACCATGGTTCTAAAATTTATTTTTCATTACCTAAATCGATAATCTCAAAATTCAAAAATTTTAAAATTTTAGATATACTACATATTGAGTTATTTAATCGGTTAATCTCGATATTTAATCGATGAAGTAAGATATTTTCAATAAAATATTGATATTAATATTTTATTTCAATATTTGATCGAAAATATATTTCTCTATCGATTAAATATCGAAAGTTTTCTACTTCATCGATAAAATATCAGTATAACTTAAAAATATTCATATTCGACTGATAGATTAGAATGCAATCGATAAGTTTTACAAAAAAAAAAGCAATATCGGTACCTAATTTATCGATATTTCTATCGATAATTTAATATCGAAAGCATGCAATAATTTAAACTATAAAATTATAAAATATCCATTTTCCAGGAGTTAAATTCATATTTAAAAAAGTAAACAAGATTTAGACTTTTTTTTATCTAAAATGAAAGAAATCTACATTGTTTTGGTTTTGATATTTACAATTTTGGTAATCAATTGCGATTGTGAACAGTTACAGGGATATTTCAAAATATGCAGCGGGGAAAACGCAGTTCAAAAAAGTACCAGTAATATCCAAGTATGTGCCTTGAAATGTTTGAAAACAGAAAACTGCAAAATGGCAGACGGAAATGGTCAAAATTGCACTATTTTGGATGAATGCTCTACAATTGATTACAATGAAACCAGTTTCAGATTAATTAAAAAAAAAATAAAGATGTCAAAGAAAATTCAAATTTCACACGTAAGCATTTTTTAAAATTAATAAAAATTTTAGTATTTTAAATTGAAAGTTAAAATCACACTTGACTATCACTCAGATTGGATTTATTCACTTTCAGTATTAAAAAATGGTGATTTTGCAAGTATTTCCGCAAATGGAACAATTAAAATTTGGAATTCTGAAACTGGTTGTGAAATAATGGGCCTTTATGGTCATATACATATAGTTCGATCACTCGCAGTACTTCAAAATGGTGATTTAGCAAGTTGTTCAGCTGATAGAACAATAAAAATTTGGAATACAAATGCCGGGAATATAAAAATGACTTTGAATGCTAATTCACGTTGGATTTATTCACTTGCAGTATTAAACAATGGTGATTTAGCAAGTGGATCAAATGATAAAACTATTAAAATATGGAATACAAATAATGGAGTTAAAAAATGACCCTGAATGGTCACTCAGATGCAATGTTATCATTTGCAGTATTAAACAATGGTGATTTAGCAAGTGGTTCTGCAAATGGAACAATTAAAATTTGGAATTAATTCTTATAAAGTTCAAGAATTTCAAAAAAATAAAAATTCTAATTAATCAAGATTTTTATTCGAAACTAAATAAATATTTTTTATAAATCCGAATAAAGCATTAGCTACTTTAGTTTTAATAAAATTTTAAAACTGTGTAAATTACTTTAAATTTGCCTCAATACCGAATTTTTAACTTGACGGAAAAATATTTATAAATTCTGTTAAGTGAAATTCTTAAATTCAATCTAAAATTTTTTTATGCGATACACACGTACAGTCTTTATTAGATATTTGTGGGAATTTTTGTACTAAATGAAGACTAAAATTTAATCCTAAAAATTTTAATTTTATTTGATTTATTTTTAAATGAAAAACTTTTAAGAATAAATCTTTATTTGAAATAAATTGGAATCTGAAACTAATAAGTAAAAAACAAGCATATATTTAAGAAAAATTATGACAAGAAAATGATAACTACTGTAACTGTTGAAAAAAGAAATTGTAACTGTTTATAACTCAAATTTAATATGACATTAAATTTGGATTATAACAGTGTACTTGACCTATGTTGGGTTACAGGTTGATCGTATTTTTTTGGAACCTTATTTTTTAATCTCCTTGATCTTTACTTAATTTTGATTAAATTGCTTGGACTATTTAACAAATGTTAGCATACATATGCATATTTTGAATCCTTGTGCAATTCTCTATCATTATAGATTAAAATAGAATACTTTGAAAATTCGATGCCAAATTTAACTTCAAAAGAAACTGAAATATGTAGTTTAAAAACTTAACCAAATAAAATTTAGTCGAGAAAATTTTTCTTCAATTAATAAATTTTTAATGTTATCTAATTCATTTTATTCACAGATATTTCAAGGGTAATCTGTAAATTAATGTCAAATGATTCTAATGTCAAAAATTTAATGTCAGAAAAAATAATGCCAAAATATTTTATTGTCAAAAAATGATTTAGGTGAATAATACTTAATTGATTTATTGCTAATTTTCAAAATAAGAAAATAATGTCAAAACAATCTAATGATAAAGTAATTTAATTCCATTTAAAATAATGATAAAAAAATTAATTATAAGTAAAAATAAAATCAAATTCTAGAGATAGCTCTGAGTCTCGACGTATTTGTTTAGAAACTCAGATGCTAATTGATCTTTTCCTTTTTCAGCAATTTATTTATGCGTAAATTAAACATTACAGCGTCTCGATCTTTTTTAAAACTACTTTTTCTTGATTCGCTCCCTCTGGCCCTTATCATACGTTTTACTTCATCTTCCAAATCCTTCGAGTAGATCCAGTTTAGTAATTTTCAGCCTGAACATTCATTTGGTTTGATTTCTAAGTTAAATCCTGGAGATCATGAATGGTTACTAGTTTAGAATAAACAAACTCTTAATCATGATTTCCACTTTCTTGTTCGTCGCTTGATTGCTCAATGATTGTGTCTTCATCGTGATCAATTGCTCCTTCAGAAATTTTGTCATTGCTTTCATTAGCACTAGTGTCTTTAATTTTTATTCAGCTTTTATTTCTTTATTATTTATTATTTATTTATTTATTTGTTTTCTGTACCGAGCTAGAGCTCCTTCAGAGTAAGTTTAAAAAAAAAATAAAAAAAAATAAAATTAAAGTTAATAAAATGAGATGAAAAAAAAGAATTAAAATAAAGTAAATTAGCTAAAAAAATGAAAGTTGAAAATACATAAATAGGAAAAGATTGTTACACGTGGCTCATGTTTAAATAGTTCAAGTTTCAGGAAAAAAAGAAGAAATAGTAAGGTAGCAATTACACAATGGAGTTGGGTAGTCAATATATCTTGATTCGAAACCTTCTTTGTATTCCTTCACCAGTCTTACAACCAATTAAATAGAATGACTCAGTCCTGTCCCAACATATCTCTCACTCAATTCAAAAAGCCCATTCGAGACTGTTAGTAATTTTAGTTTATTAAAAGCCTCATGATGTACGATGTTGGAGGGAGTATCATATTTAAACTTAAGAATAGATCTGACTGCTGTATTCTGAATTGCTTGCAGTTTTTTGATATTATTTTCTGAAAATGAATTTAAGCAAGGAAAAGAATAATCTAAAATTGATCCGACTAAGGATTTATAAAGATTTCCTAGTGTGTTTTTATTAAGACCCCATTTTTTGTTTGACAATATCTTAATAATATTTAGCCTTTTATTTCAGCGTTCTTTAATTTCGTCTACCAGTATATTAAAATTTAGCTTAGAATCAAATTTAATACCAAGAAATTTGATTTCTTTTTGGCTTACTATTCTGTTTCAATAAATTTTTAAGTTTAGATTATCACTCTCTTTTTTGTACCTGGAAAAGTCTTCTGAACACGACTTTTCAACTGATATCTTCATTTTCCATTTAATAAGCCATTGTTCTAGTTCGTTGAGGTATTTATTAATCTTATTTTCTAGGTTCCCCTTTTTGTTATAAATGAAGAATGTTACTAGATCATCTGCGAAAAGCAGAGAGTATTCATTATTTGTTTTGTTTCTTTTAGGGATGTCATTAATATATATACTAAATAAAAGAGGGCTAATTACTGAGCCTTGAGGAACACCTGCAGTTATTTGATATTCTTTGCTCAGATGGTCATTCACATTTACCTTAAATGTCCTAGAGTCTAAAAATGATCTAATCCAGTTAGTCAAGTAATGAGGTGGATTTATTTTAATCAATTTATAAAGTTAACCTTCATGCCAAACCCTATCAAAGGCTTTAGAAATGTCAAAAAAAGGCCACAAACTCTTTTTTTTCTATTAAATTATTCCACAATTTTTTGAATTAAAAAGAAAAGATTATCTGCTGTTCGTCGGTGTTTCCTAAATCCAGATTGCTCCTGGATAAGGAGTGAATTTTGTTCCAAAAAATTGTATAATCTTGAATATACTATGCGTTCCAGTAGCTTTCCTAAACAACTTGTTATACTAATTGGTCTATAATTTAAAGGATCTTGTAAAGAAGAGGCTTTTTTTCGAATCATAGTAATGTTCGATGTTTTCCACGCTTTAGGGACTCTACCTTATCGAAGAGATAAATTAAAAAGTTCTATGATTTCTATTAGTGAATTACTAGGTAAGTTTTTTAACATTAAATTATGAATTTGGTCAGGTCCTGATGCTGCTTCATTTTTCAATCTTTTTAAAGCCATAATTAATTCATTTAAGCAAATTGGATCATTAAAATTAGACTGGTTATAATTTCTAAAGAAATCAGAGTTAGAATTTAGTATTTCGATATCTTTCTCAGAATCAATTAAATCAGAATTAGGACTAAATATTGAAGATAAGAGTTCTCCAAAGCATTTTCCCTTTTCTTCATTAGTTTTGAATTCCTTTTCATTTAAAATCAAATTAGGAATTAAATTTGATCCTTTTTCTGTTCTAAATTTATTTATTTTTTTCCAAAAAGGTCTACTTGCCAGTGGGTTTTTCCCCATCTTCTCAATAAAAACAAAACAATTTTGATTCCAGAATTTTTTTAAAGAGGCCTTTTACTCAGATGATAGTTGATTAAATTTTTGCTTTGGCTTTTGACAGCGAGTTTTCTGGAAGTTTCTTTTTACTTTCCTACGTTCTTTTATCAAATTAACAATGTTCGATGAAAGACTAGTTTTGTAGATTTTTTGAGAAAGATATGGAATGCTTTTATGTGAAGCAGAAATAATTTTTTCTGTAATTTTATCATTTAGTTGGTCTTTTGTGAGGGTACTTTCAGTGATATTCACTATTTGAGAATTTAAAATCTCGCTGAATAATTGACAGTTTGCTTTCTTATAGTTAAACTTTTTAGCTGCAGATTTATTTTCTAATTGATAGCCAATAGAAATCGATGCTTCGATTGGGAAATGGTCACTAGTCATGTCTTGACTATTTAAGACACTGAAGTCGGTAATTTTGTCAATTAATGAAGATGAAACTAAAAAAAGGTCAAGAATTTCAAAGTAATTCTTATTAAAAATATAGAAAGTAGGACGCTTATCATTGATTATTGAAAAGTCTAACTCATTGATTATTCTTTCCAACATTATGCCATTTTCATTTTCCCCTACGCAGCCTATTTGCTTTGTTCTAGCGTTTAGATCACCACCTTAAATTTAGTTTCTACATTTTTTATTAATTGTTTTAAAAAACTCAAAGTTCAGAAGCATATCGGGTCGATTATAATGACTACATACAAACAGTTCATTAATCTTTCCTAAGTTCATTTTTATACAACGGAGCTCGGAATTGAATTCCCTATAAGAAAAATCTTGTATAATTTCAATTCCTTCTTTAATTAAAATAGCTACTCCTCCTCCATACTTGTTGCGTGGTTTTGTTATGAACTGATAATTGTAAAAATCAAGATAAATATCTGCCTCACTCAAATCTATCTTTAATTCATTGAGCAAAACAATGTCGGGACATTTTTTAGCTAAAAAATTGGCTAAGAGATGAACCCTACTAGGTAAATGAAGACAATTCCAGTGTGTAATTACTAATCTTGCTTTATTAAGAGTTTTTGTTATTAAAGTTGATTTATTTGTCATCTTGTTCATTCAAAATTTTCTTCAAATTTGCTCTTTTGACTGCCAGTTTGCTGAACAACTTGATTGGATGATTGATCTACTTGATTTGATAATTCAGTAATTGAACTGTTTGATTCAGACTCGAAGGAATTGTCGTTTTCATTTTCCAAAAAAACAAATGGTTTCTTTGATTCTTTTTCTGTGAACTCTTTTTCATTTGGATCAGATTCGGAAAATGTCTTGATTTGATTTTTGGTTTGGGAAAAAGTTTTAGTCTCATTCTGATCATTTGAGCGTTCATTGACTGGTGACTGACATAGTGGTAGAAAATCGTTTAAACGACTTACCAAATGGTCTTCTAAAACTGGAGTTTTAAGGTCTTGTTATATAACGTCATTGAAATTTGTTGGCTGATATCCAGGCGTTTTAGGCATCATATTTTCATCATTGTCTTTTTGATCAGCTCCAATTATTGATTGGGTTTCTTTTTGGTCGATGTAAAGATCATTGTGGTCAATCTTTTTCCTCTCAAGCGACTTAAGCTTTTAATCAATGGAGCATTTTTGTGTCAAGTGTCCTATCTGATGACACTGTTGGCAAAGTTTTTCTTTGATAGGACATTTCGGTATGTTGTGTCTTTCTTTATCACAAAAATAGCATTTCTGCTTTTGTCCAACAATTGACACAAGACACTTTAAACCATACATCATTGTAGGGCCTGACAAGCTTCCAATAATGTTCTCAACTTCTTTTGGGAATGATATTTTCACTCTTCTGAAACCATTTTTCCTCTCGGGTCTATCTTTATATATTTCTTCAGTGATGCTTTCAATCTTAAGACCATCAATCCGAACAGCGTTAAAAAAAAGTTTCAATTCTATGATTCTCGAAATCAGCGGGCAAAAAGTGAAATCGAAAAGTACAATACCTTCTGAGATCCGGGACTTTATTTGCATCTTCAAGCCTGAAATTTGTTCCATTAATATTAATTTCACGATCGAAGATTTGGGCAACATCAAAAGCAACATTAAACTCGATTATCCATACTTTGTTCTAAACTAAGCGATAAGGGAGACCACATCCAATAATTAAATATCTGAAAATAAAAACGTTAATTATCTCTGCGGTCAAGGTTTTTGTATTATCATCATTTTTCACTTGGTTTAGGACGATATCTAGTGCATTAAATAATACTTTATGGCTAATCGGTTTGTCTAACCTCTTCAGATTTAGCTTGACCGAATTTTTAAATATCCACCGTCGGTTTTGGTTTGTTTTGTTGAGCGACAATGCCAACACACAACTTTCAACGGTTTTTTAACACGTGATGACGCTTTTAATTAAATTTGGTTTTTCAAAATTGCTAAGCCAAACGACAATTTTCAAATTTCCAATATTTAGAGAGAAGACATTAACTTCCTTATTAAAAAATTGACATTTGTTTCATTATTTAAGAAAAACAATAAATTCCTTAATTTATTTTTTACACTATTTTCTTATGTAACGATTTGACATTAAAGTTATTGACATTAAATTTTTGACATTAGATTCATTTAGCATTAAATTATAGTAAATCATTTCAAGACGATTTTTAAAAATAAATTTTCATTAAATAATGGAAAGCAGAGGTGTTTAAAAGTCCCAAAAAAAAGTCCGAGTCAATAAAAAAAAGTCTAAGTCGGAACTTTTTTTTTTTTAAAGTCCATATCAGGACCTTTAAATTATTTATTAAAAAAAGTTTTAGTGAGGTCCACTACACGGACGGTTTTTAAAAATTTAATTTTTTTGTAATTAATTTTTTCATAATTAGGTTCATCAAATACACTCTATAAAATTTATTTTAATAATTTTATTTTTATTTTTACCAAAAGTGATAAAACAATCTTTAAATCTTGAAATATCGATTCGATCGAAAATTCGAGACTTTGTGTAAAAGTTAAGACAACTAACTTCTGCTTCTTTTGCTTTATTTTTTCATCAATCTTTTTGTAAATCATTATATTTTTCAAATGGATTACGAAGAGAATAAAGAAAATTTTAAGGATGTACCACGTCATGAGGAACACCAATATCTAGATTTGATCCGTTCGGTGCTAAAAAATGTTAAAACTAATAAAGACCGTATAGGAGTCGCTAACATTTCTGTTTTTGATACCCAATCTCGGTATTCACTAATAATAAGTATGCTTTGCAGATTTTTTTTAAAGAATTTTTTTAAACTAAATAATTCTAGATACATTTCCATTATTAACCACAAAAAGAGTCTTTCTAAAAGAAGTAATTGAAGAGCTACTTTGGTTCATTCGCGGGTCAACAAATGCCAATTAATTAAGTTAGAAAGGTGTAAAGATATTGTACAAGCATGGATTCTATGACAGGGACGAAGACGACCTAGGTCCCATATATGGCTTTCAGTGGAGACATTTTGACGCTCAATACAAAGATGTGGACAATGATTATCAAAATCAAGAAATCAATCAATTAAATGAAGTTATTCAAAATATAAAAACAAATCCAGATGAAAGACGGATAATAATTTTACATTCCAAAAATGGCTCTGCCACCATGCCACTGTTTTGTGCAGTTTTATGTGTCTGATTTAGAACGAATATGCATGTTGTATCAACGATCTGCTGAAATGGAACTTGGGGTTCCATTTAATATAGCCTCGTATGCTTTGCTAACTCACATGATAGCTCACGTGACTGGTCTAAAAGCTGGAGAGTTTGTGCACACAATCGGAGATTGTCATGTTTATTTGAACCATGTGGCTGCCTTGGAGGAGCAACTGAAACGAGAAACAAGAAAATTTCTTACTTTAAAAATAAAAAATAAGCGAATTGGTATTGAAGAATGTGAATTAAGTGATTTTGAAGTTGCTGTATATGATCCCTATCCAACAATCAAAATGGAAATGCCTGTATAAAATTATTAGGATTTAAATTTTTATTTATTAAATGATCTTTTTTTTGAAAATTAAACAAACAATAAATTTTGATACATTTTTAATAAAATAATTAATCTATAAAATTACAAAAGTTTTGGATGAACCAATCACCAGATTTTAACGAAAAACAAACTCGCGCCGACCTTCATTGAACAACCGTTAATAAATTTGATTTTTTTAAAATTAAATTTTTTTTAAACTTTCAATAATCTCAAAAAAACTCAATCAAAATTAATTTTTTTTTATAAAAATTGAGAATAATTTTTACAAAAATATAAAAAAGCCCCTCAACTAGTCCTGATGAAGCTAGTATTGACAAGTATTTTAGTGCAAGCGTTGCTAGTGCTTGAAACTTTGACTTGTTTATAAATCAAAAATTCGATAAACTGTCATCTTCGTCATAATAGATTTTTTTGTACTGTTCCAATTCATTTTTGAACTTAGTCTTATCATCATTTACTTCTTCGCTTACTTTAGATTTATTTAAAAAACTAAAAATTTTCGCCGTTTTGTTGGCGATTTTAAGAGACTAGCTTTTGAATCGGTGCTTACTGTACTCAGTGGTCTTGAGGTTTTTGTTAGTTGATTTGAGCTACATGGAATGGTTTTTTCCTTGTTTATAGAATTTTCTTACGTCTGCAAGTCTGAAATGTTCATTTTGACTTAAATTTAATCCATGGCTATCGATATTTTTGAGGCCATCATTTAAGTCTGTTAATTTTATCTTGCAAATAGTCTTCAAGCAATTAATCTCACTATCCCAGCGTACTTTGATAGGCTTAGGAATAGAATTATAATTTTTAATTTTATGCAAAACTTTTTTTAGCCTATATTTTGCTGATATTTTTGTACATTTTGTGATAATATGCTTAATGTTGTTAATTTTAACAAGGCTTTTTTTAACAACGAGTTGTAGGCTATGTGTAAAGCATCTCAAATGTTTCAATCCCGAAATATGAAAAATGTTTCTCTCTAAAATATTCTCCGTTAAATCTTTTTCGTCTTCAGAGCTAGTTATTTCGCCTTCAGTGTGAGTTGCGCTTTCTTCATTAATCGGTTCAGTTAGGTCGGACTCATCTACACCAACAAGATTCATAAGCCTGCCCATTTTTACCATAATTGAACCATTATCAGCCAAGTAACGTTTTTTGCAAGAATTTTTCAATAAGTTAGCGATTTTGCCTTTTTGATAAGGTCACCACACAATTGGTTAATTTTATCGATAAGGAACCGATAGCATATATCGTTGATTTATCGATACTAACTATCATTTATTTATTGTTATTAATTATTGAATATTTTTGAATAAGCCTTACCAAAAATCGATCTCTAAATTTTAATGAACATTATTTGTTAATGAAGATGTGGATTAGAAATTAACTGAAAATATTATATAATTATAGGAAAAATTTATTAGTTTAGATTTATTGCATTTTTTAATGTAAGTCCATGCGTAAATTAAGAGTATTCTAGCATACCATAGATGATGGCAACATCGGATTTATGAGGCTGCAAAATTGAACACGGGAATACGATGATAGTTGAGAGTAAAACTAAAAATATTTCAAATAAACCTTTAAAAATATATTTTGCATCGTATATTTAAATGAAAATTAGATTTTAAACTGACTCAGGTGAAATTAACTTTGTTGAATTTGATAACCAATTAGTGAGTTGAGTAAAAATATAAGCCTGAGACTTATTTAGTATTATGAGTCGACCTTGATTTCGACTTTAGAAGAAAAAAGGAAAGGCGCATTCTTTGATAAAATCCAGAGATGTTTAAAAGTCACAAGTCTCAAAAATCTAAAATAAAAGACTGTCAAATAAATATCAGACTTGTTTTTTCAAGCATCTGTTGATTTTATCAGAGAGAGCGCCTTTCCTTTTTAATTCTAAAGTCGAAATTAAAGTCGACTCACAACACTAGACTTATTGTGCTGAGTTTACCTTAACTTATTGCTATATAACAATTAGCGTCCCAAGTAAAAAAAGATCCAGAGTCATTAATCCTTCAAAAAAAGAAATGAATAAAAATATTTTAGAGTCAATTAAACAATTTACCTAAAACGAATCAAATATTAAAATTTGACGATTTTTTCCGCAATGATGATTCTTAATTACGCCAAAAATTAACTTTATTTCAATATTCAAAAAAGCTTAGCGTACAATGTTCAAACCTAAAATTAAAAAAAAATCTTTTACTGTTCTTTTTGAATAACTGATTTTTTTGATTGGTTTTATACATAATAATTGTGTTGAAATATTTTTTGTCCTATTTTAAATTTTCAATTGGTTATCCAATTAACATTTTTACTTCAAAATTTTATAATCAATTAAATAATGCCGACTGGTGTGTTTTTAGGTCGGACAAAGATCTAAAAATATAATTTAAAATGTTTTAGGCTTGTAGGGTAATATTTTTAAAAACAGTATGCTTGCGCATAGGCTTGATGGGTCTTGTGAGAGGTAATCAAAATACAACATTGACATTATTCCTTTTTTAAATTAATTTATATTTTTCATTGTCAAATAACACACCAGTCGGTATTATTTCAAAAAGTTAGATTATACTTTGTCTTGTGTACTTTTTTATTAATTTAAAAATTAATCAAAATACAAAAATATATTTTGATCAATTTTGAAATTAATTTATCTATTATAATTAATAATGCTCTTTTATCACTAATTCAAGATAAGGAATTTTCTTACTGTAACCAAAAGAATTTTTGAAATAGTGAATGATAGCTTATTAAAAAACTGTAATAACAAAAAAAAAATTTAATCTTTACAATAATGATAATAAAAAATCAGCGATAAAGTATCGATAAGAAAAGATATAAAGCTTGTTGCAATAAAAAAATTAACGATAATTAGCGAAAAATTTTCGAGAATTAAGGATCTTATCGATAATTCTCGTTTTTGTATCGTTAAAAGGATTGCTAGGGCAGTAACTATTCTTTCTTCACTAATTAATCACGAATAGCGTATTCATCAGTAATATTATTAAGCTCACTTTTGATAGCTATTTCAGTAGTGTAATAAATGTATTTAAAACGAAGAACATATGTTTTAAATTCTAAATTTTCGTTTAAAAAATGAAATGTAAATCCAAGAAATGACCGTAGCCTCCGATCAGTCCAGACTTCTTTGGTCTATGAAGCAAACCGAATTTTTGATAATAAAAATTTCAAATAGGTAGACATTTGAGAAATCGCTTTATTTTGTAAATTAAAAAGATTATTCCTTGATGCTGGCTTCCATTTTTTGCATATTGGAGACATGAAATTTCGGAATGCTTCACATTCGACCAAGCGATAAGGGAGAACACATCCAGTAATTAAATATCTGAAAATAAAAACTTTAATTATATCTGTGGTCAAGGTTTTTTTATTATCTTCGTAAAAAATTTCATTTTTATTCGTCTTTCTCATATTAAACCGATCGTAACATTCTTTGTCGCACTTTTTCAAGTGTCGTATAAAGTTCGAAGAAATATACTTTATATAATCAAAAATAGTTTCCTTTTCTTTAATGCTTAGAAGGGATTCAAGTAGATTTTCTTTTGCAATATCTTCATCTTCCGACGATTTTTTTATTTCATAAATTCTTGAAAGGCCATCTGCATCGTTGTTTAAGTTTCCTTTTTTGTATTTAATTATAAAATTATATTCTGCTATTTTAAGTCTCCATCTCGTTAATCTAGACGATGATAAAGTTAAATTATTTAGATGTGTGAATGGACTGTGGTTTGTTTGAAGGATGATCTCTGTTCCATAAAGATAATATTTAAATTTTTCAACTGCAAAAACTATAGCCAGTAACTCTCTTTCAATCGTACTATAATTTCTTTCTGCTTTATTCAGAGACCTACTCGCAAAAAAAATAATTCTTTCTATGCCTTCTTTATCATTTTGTTTTAATACTGCTCCCTGACCAACTTTGGATGCGACCGTTGAGAGGATAAAAAATTTGTTAAAATTTGGGTAAGCCAAAATTGGGGTAGAAGATAAGTGATTAATTAGAGTTTTAAAAGCATTTTCACATTTTTCTTCCCATTTGAATCTAGTGTTTTTCCTTGCTAACTTATTTAATGGATCAGGCTTAATGATCGATTTAGTGAAATGAATTGTCTCTAATAACCGACCAAGCCTAAAAATTGTTTGATTTGTTTTGCGGTTTTTGGTTTAGGATGATTTTTTATTGTTGATATTTCTGATTTATTTTTTTAAATCAGAAGGAATTCTTACTCTATAAGGTATCTGGCTAAAAGGCTCTATAGTAATCTCTGACAGCGTTGACACCGGGAAGGAGTTATCTGACATTAGTTTAATTTTTTGTTTATTAGTAACTAAAATATCTTTTCTGAAATCAATAAAACATTTATTAGGTTTCAGAAAGTCAACGCCTAAGATTACATCATTATTTAAGTTTCTGACAATAATGAACACCACTTTTAATTGTTTGGAGCCAATTTTAAGAGACAGTTTTGTTTGTCCTATGGTTTTTAAAGTCGATCCGTTCGCCGTTATCCAATTTTTTGGGTTTTTTATGGGACTTAATTTTTAATTTTCTTTTAAGGCATAATTTTCACTAAGAAGGGAAGTTTTTGCCCCACTGTCAACCAGACATGTCTTCTCCTTATTATTTATAAAAAGGTTTATTGTAGTAGCTGCTTTATTTAAGGAATAAATATCATTTATAGTTTCTTTTTTTAATTTATTTTCTAGTAAATGAGATAATCTGTTGTGTTTTTATTTTTGAGGGAGTAAACCTTATATACCGAATCCGTTCCCTCTGTTGGATCGGCTTTTAATGGTTTAAATTCTTGTTGACGGTCTTTGACTCAGAATACCAACTAACTTGTTTTGGTTGGCTATTTCGTAGAGTATTTTTGTAGTAAGAATTAGGTTGGGAATATTTAGTTTTATCGATTTGAAAGCTTTGGTTAGGTTGTGAAGGAGCCTTATTCCTTTGAAATCCTTGAAAAGAGATTGATGATTTTAGAATGTTACAGATTTGTTTCATCTCGCGACATTCTACACTAAAGTGATTGCTCCTTCCGCAAAAATGACAGAATTTCGTTTAAACTGCTGCTCTTCTAAATAATTTGTAGTATTATTATGTTCTTTACTTATTTTATTTTCATAAATGTTTGTTTCCTCATTTTCTTCAATGTTGCAAGCAAGACTACATAACCTGTTTTAATCGTTGGATTTTTCTACAATTTCTACGATGAGCGTAAGAGTCGATACTTTCTTCTGGTTTTAGCACTAAAAAAATCAGCCATTAGGCTCCCTTAAGAAAATTTGGGCCTTAATTCTTTTATCATATGGGATTTGATTTTTCCATAATCAAATGTATCCTTTTTCATGAGCTGATATTTCTTTAAAGCTATTTCTTCGAAAAAACTGACTACTTCGTAACCACTATCCCTTTGATCAACGCGTGGTTAGTAATTGGAATCTCTCAAACCAATCGACTACGTTCTTACTTGGAAATTTAAGGTTCTCAATTTTAAGTGTTTTGTTTTGGGTCAAAGAACTTGTTAAGATTTTTAGAAAACATTTCTGACCCTTCGGTATGTCTTTAAAGTCCTCAATAGCATCACTAAATTCCTCTTCAGAAGTATTATCCCTTGAAGAAGTATCTTCTTTGGTTTTTATTTCCCAGTCCAAAAGTAGGGAATTAGGGACTTCAAAATTACTTAAAATAGCTGATGTTAGAGCGTTTTTGAAAACCTTATTAATCTCTGGGTCATCAATTGCGAGGGAAATAGTACTCAGGTTTTGGATCCAATCTAATGGATCAAATATTTCCTTTTTAAATTTCTTACTGAGTATGGTGTAAGAAGTAGTGTTATTTTTTCTAAAATTTTCAATAGAGGAGGTTTTTAAATTTTTTCTTGCTTTTTTAATACAGTTTTCAAAATTTAAAACTACTGTAAGAAGTGCCTCGTTTAGGCTTAATGTTTTCTCCTTTTCAAATTCCTCATTTTTATCTTGGTCACTCATGGCCAGCACTGCTGTATATAATGTTATATAATGTTTAATATGTAATGTTTGACTTTCGAGGGTTCAAACTGGCCTTGAATATACTGAGGGGTGTGATTAAGATTTTTATGAGATTGCCTGGGGAGACACCTAATGCCGCTAGGAACAGCAACTCTTCCAGAGAATCCTCAACGAGAATTTAATTAAGGGAACCAAACGAGAGAAGAGTTTGTTTATTTTTTTTTATTAAGACAAATAAATCTTCTTCTTCAAAGAATAATTAATTTTAGATTTAAAATTTAACAAATATTTAAATGTGAAATCTTATGAATCATACAAAGTTATTTTAATCAACATATTGACTTGTGATAAATTTGCATAATTAATAAAATCGAGAAAATTAGACATCTTTAAGAATTAAAAATAAATTTTAAAATAATTTTAATTTAAAAATTAAAAATTTCGTTTATTAAAATTTTTTGTTTGTCTTGTTGTTGTTGCTGTCGTTGTGGTGCGTCCACCGCTACAAAAAGGTATAAACGTGCTTTTTTTTCTTGATTGTTGTGTTTTTAAGACGATTTTTTGCTCTATATTTTTCATCAATCAATTCCAGAATATAGTATGGAAATGTTTTTTTTAAATTTCTAGATTTAAGGGTAGGAATTGAATTTGTCGCAGCATAAACAAGGCTTTCCGTTATAAACTGGTTAAATTTTTCTTAATTATTTTTAATTTCATTTGGGACTTCTTTTGGTAGAATCTCTCTAAACTGATCCCACTCGGCCTTATTAAGATCCAACTTTTTTAAATTATAAATATCTTTTTCATATAAATCAAATTCAAATTTGAGTTTTAGTAAAACAGGATAGTGGTCACTGCCCATATCATGTTTTTATAGACTTGAAAATTCAACTTTTTTGCTGTAAAAAGAAGGTGAAGCAATAAAATGATCTAAAATATCCTCTTTTTGCGTGGTAAAATGACAGTGAGTTGGAGATTTATCATTTAAAATAAAAAAATTACTATTTAATAAAATTTTGTCTAGAAAAAAACCATTTGGGTTTTTTAGAAAAAAACCATTTGGGTTTTTTTCTACGCAATTTAGAGCTTTACTTTTGGAATTTAAATCACCTGCTAAAACAAAATCTACTTTACTTTCATACAATTTTTCGACAAATTCTTTTTTTGTTTCGGTGTTTGGAGGGTTGTTGTACGAAAAAACTAAAAAATTTGAGTTTTTTAAGTTAATTTTTAGACATAATAACTCTAATTCGAACGAATCATTTTCTTTTTCTAGACTATAGTTGACATTTTCATTAATTAAAAAAGCTACCCCTCCACCTTGGCCATTTTTTCTTTCTTTATGTTCGATTTTATACACTTCAAGTTTATGAATAGCAAAAAGTTTTCTTAATGATACATCAGTGCATTTTGTTTCATTAATTGCTACTAATTCAGGCGAGTAAAGTTCTAAAAAAGTTAAAAATTGACATATTTTGTTAATTATAGAGTTAGGATTCCAATGTAAAAACTTAAAACAATTTTCATCTTTTTCCTTATCCATTAATTACATTATTTAATGATTGATTTCCCCATAGCTTAGAGCACTCCCCCGAAAAAACATCTTAAGAAAAATTACCTAATTTATGATGAGTAAATCGTTCAAGAATTTTTTGAGCAAATAATTGTTTGTTCGCTTTGTAAGATGGAGTTACCATTCTTATAACATCTGTGACAAATTTTGCATTTCCAGCAATCTAACTATGTTTTGGCCCATTTCACGTATACAGCTATCGTTATTACTTGAAGGCTTGGCTTCATACACTGCATTTGAGTACATTGCACTCTCATTTCGATAAAATCCGCTTGTCGCGTCTTGTGAGTCTGAAGCTTATTTTTATTATTAATGTTATTGACCAATTGAGCGAATGCTCTCTAAACAGCGTCTTTATAACTATAACATCCTCTGTAATAATCAGAATGTTTTCCACCACAGTTTACACACTCGAGTTAACTTGTACACTCGCCCGTATGAGCTTGTTTTTTACATTTAGCGCATGATTTGTTCAATTCTTTACAGCTGAGAATTGTATGGTTGAATTTATGACAGTAAAGGCATCTTTTCGGTGTTTTTCACATTCTTAAACTGGATATTTTGTGTATCCCAACCCCATCCAGCCGCTCGTGACTATTTCTTCAAATACACTCACATCATCTAAAATAATCTTGCAACCTTTTATTTCCCTTCCATTGCGCTCAAACGGTTTAACCTTAACCATCCCATATTTTTCTTTATCTTCTTGTTCAATTTCACTGCCTGCTATGTTCCCGAAAATAACACTATACTGCTTCGCTACACCAGTGTCAATTTTTTCGTAACCTTCGAACACCTTTTCATAACTTAGCACAACCGTTTTATGCTCCTCTTTTTCAGGGTAGATCATTAAATAACCATTGGCCGTAGGTTTAACTCTTATATCATCTGGCCTGATTCCAAGTTTCACTAAATTTTCTCTTAAATATTTGTTCAAATTCAATGAATTCCCAAGTATTTTAATGACAAGTCTACGAATAAGAACTGCCGCTAATTCTGAGTAATGCTTTTGCTTGCTTCCTGTTGGACAACTGACGGTGAATAAGTCAAATGATTTGCACCCCTTTTCCGCCGATAATCGTGACTCTCTAGCATGGGAAACTCGTTGTCATGATGGACTTGAGGAATATTTTCATCCTCCATTTTAATTTCTGCAAGAAAATAATTTATATTAATTTAATTTTCTTTTTTTAGAAAATCAATCGATTAATTAAAATATCAAATACAATTCTTTTTATATAAATTTTTGAGGCTGAAAATTAATTAATTAGATGGATTTTTAACTAATTAGAGAGGTTTTAATGAATTAGATAGACATT
Organism: Brachionus asplanchnoidis; assembly: GCA_025491095.1. Taxonomy (NCBI): domain Eukaryota; kingdom Metazoa; phylum Rotifera; class Eurotatoria; order Ploima; family Brachionidae; genus Brachionus; species Brachionus asplanchnoidis. The sequence goes on from JAILYF010000016.1 coordinate 1,110,755, forward strand.
TATGTAATTTGTTTGATTTTTTAATAAATAGGTATTTTTTTAATTAAAAGAGTTGGTTTCATTTTTTTTGACACTTATATTAATATTTTGAGGGATTTTTTAACAAATTAGAGGTAACTTTTAATAAATGAGAGGTATCAAAAAACCGATACCCTTTTAATATCTAAAGATAAACTTTTTGAATTGAAATGATATTTTGAATTGATCATCAAATTCAATTTGCCTTTTTGTAAATAACAAGAAACAGTTGAATCACAATAAATAATAGATATCACTATAGATAAACTTATTTCGTGAACTTGTAGCTATTATTCATTTAGTAAAGATTTGTTTGAATATTCCTTTTTAATTTTTAATTAAAACGAAACAATTTACACATTGCTAGAATCAACAAAGCATGTCAAAATTAAAAGAAAGAAATTTTGGCGAAAGTTTTTTTTCGGTGGTTCGAGTCCGAAATCCTAAATATTTGAAATTTGAACGGTTGTGCTGCCCGAAGGAAAGGTCCTTGAGCTTAGCTCTAAATTGCGCTTGAAAGAACACAAAAAGCTGCACTAGAAAAGTGGTGGGCGCATTCAATCATTCAATGCAGTATGTTACCGTACCAAATTACTCGTTTTTTTATCAATCATTTAAAATTTTTATTTTATATTATGAAATTAAAACTTAATCTTTTAAGCGCTTTATTTAAAGGGAGCGTGCAATCTCCAAGCAGCTGGCCTTAGTGACTATTTGTAAAATAAATGAATACATTTTTTTTCAGTTTAAAAATTTATTTCAACCTTATATTTGTTTGGAAAAAAATTGAAAGATCTTGCTTTTCAGAGGCATTTGTATACGGGACACAAAAACCTGTGCTTGATATGAGTTAAAACTTTGGAAAAAATAAAGAATTAGACACTGAAAAAATAGATTTTTTTTTCTATTTACAAGTAAAAAATATAAAAAAAATTTGTTTTTTAGAGGCATTTGTGTCCAGGAAAAAAACCTAACCAATAATTTTAAGTCAAGTGGATATGAAAGTGTTAAACTTGCTAATGGAATTAACCTTTCTCCAAATCAAGTATACAATTTGAGGAAACAAACAAAAAATAGTAAAAGAAGATGTCAAAAATTTTATGCATCGTTATCATTTGCTGACAAATCGTGTCGTTAAAATTTGGAATAGCCCGTCTGAAGAAATAGTTAGTTTGGCCGAAAACGCTTACGGCCAAAAAAAACGAATTTTAGAGGAAAAAGTCGAAAATAAATAAAAATATTTTAATTTAATAAAACTATTTTTGAAAATAAAACATTACACATTATTACATTTTTTCACATCTTTTTACGTAAAATTAAACAATTTAATGAAAAATTTTTTGTCATATTTTCTAAATTAATGTAAATATTAGTAAAGTACCTATTTTGCTTTGCCAAAAGATGATTTTAAAAATAACAACACAATTTATTTTTTTACATTTATCAAAATATATTGATAAATGTTTTTGATAAAAGATTCTAATTTCAAATTAACTCAAAAGCAATGAAGAATATAGAGAGTTAAGATAATTACTTCTTGAACAATTTAGTCAAAATAGCTCAAGATGTACTTCGCCATCTGTCCCTCGGAAGTCAACAAAGGATGACTCAATAATGAAAGAGGACGAGTGTGAACCTCAAAACAGTAAGTTTTAAAAAAATATTTTAAGGGTTAAATTATATGCTATAAAATCAAAAGATTCAACTAAATTGAAGCTCATTAGGTTCTTGGATTACATTTATGAATTTTTTAATTATTGATTTATAAAATATAGAATTGAAAATTGATCAAGAATATAAAAATATTTGATTATAAAAAAATTTGATTTAAATTTAAATAAAAATCTTTATTAATTACTATAATTTTTTTTTCGAATTGTTTAGCTTTAAAAGAATTAATTCCATATTTTAATTGTTCTATCAAGTGATCCACTTGCTAAATCACCATTGTTTAATACTGCAAGTGACATCAGTGCACTTGAGTGACCATTCAGGGTAATTTTCACACTTCCATTATTTGTATTCCAAATTTTAATTGTTCCGTCTACTGATCCACTTGCTAAGTCACCATTGTTTAATACTGCAAGTGTATAAATCCAACCTAAATGACCATTTAGAACCATTTTTTCAACTCCACTATCTTTATTCCAAATTTTAATTGTGTTGTCAATTGATCCACTTGCTAAATCACCATTGTTTAATACTGCTAGAGAAAGAATCCAACCATGACCATTAATAGCCATTTTTTCAACTCCATCATCTAGATTCCAAATTTTAATTGTCCTATTTGCAGAACCACTTGCTAAATCACCATTGTTTAATACTGCAAGTGATAACACTCTATCTGAGTGACCATTCAGGGTCATTTTTATATTCCCGGCATTTGTATTCCAGATTTTAATTGTTCCATCTGCTGAACCACTTGCTAAATCACCATTGTTTAATACTGCAAGTGATAACACTTGACCTGAGTGACCATTCAGAGTCATTTTCTCACTTCCATCATTTGCATTCCAAATTTTAACTTCATTGTTATTTGATCCACTTGCCAAATCACCATTTTGAAGTACTGCGAGTGATCGAACTATTTGTATATGACCATTCAGGCTCGTTATTTCACAACCAGTTTCAGAATTCCAAATTTTAATTGCTCCATTTGCTGAACCACTTGCTAAATCACCATTGTTTAATACTGCAAGTGAATAAATCCAATCTGAGTGATAGTCAAGTGTGATTTTAACTTTCAATTTAAAATTCTAATTGTTTTAAAATTTTAAAAAAGGCTTACATGTAAAATTTGAATTTTTTTTGACATCTTTGTTTTTTTTTTTAATTAATCTGAAACTGGTCTCACTGTAATCAATTGTAGAGCATTCATCCAAAATAGTACAATTTTGATCATTTACTACTGCCATTTTACAGTTTTCTGTTTTTAAACATTCCAAGGCACATACTTGTATATTGCTTTTACTTTTTTGAACTGCATTTTTCCCCCTGTATATTTTGAAATATCCCTCTAACTGTTCACAATTACAATTGATTACCAAAATTGTAAATATTAAAACCAAAACAATGTAGATTTCTTTCATTTTAGATATAAAAATCAAATCGAAAGCCGAAAAGAAATTAAGTTCTTGGCTGTTAATATTTATTATTTTCACAATTTCTTAAATGTTAGACTAAATTAAAGAACGGGCTAATTTACAACCAAATTTATACAAGAAATTGTCAAAAATGGGGTTTAAACTAAGACTTGGTAAAAGCAAAAAATAAATAAAGTTTATACAGATCGAAGCGTCAAAATTGACGGAGTAATGGATGTGAAAAGTTTTAAAATATTCACAGAATAGCTATTTTAAAGCTGTAAGGTGACGCAATATCTTTTTTAATTTAATCACGAGCAGTGATGCCAGAAAACAACCCGTTTAATGGACACTCTTTTTAAAACTAAATTATATTTTGATTTCTATTTTTCTTATTTTCCTATGGTGGCTCTATTGACTCAATAAAATATTTATTGACACACACAAGAATGAAAATCGATTTTTTATATATGATAGCCTTCAAATAAAATTTCTTTTAAACTGTTACTCTTAAATTAATTTTTATTTTTTTTTAAATTTATTTTTTCTTTTTACTTTATTTTTCTTTTTTTTATTTCTTCTTTTTAGACTTTTTTCTATCATTTTGTTTAAAATTTATAGATTTTTATTTTGTCTGTTTTTTTTTCATTTTAATAATAATCTAATAATTGTAAATTTTTACCAGAATTTCAGACAGAATGTCTTTTTATGTTTCCACGATTAGATCATTTTGGAATTATTAGAATGAAAATAAGGTTTGAATTTAATTTTTGAATATAAATATTTTTGCATAAATAATTTTCTTATTTGAACTAAAATAATTTTTGACATGAACCAAAATAATTTTTGACTTGAAGCGTCTAAACCAAAATCCTAAGTTTAGATTTATCATTGTCCTTAATAATAGATGCCGCATAAAAATTCAAATTTTATTCTACAGCGCAACGTTATTTTTTAATTCTTAGCAATAAAAGCCGCGCTTATAACCAAAGAGACCAGATAAATGCACGGGTTAATCAATAGGGTTGGGTTAACATGGGAGAGATGGTACGGGATGCATGCACTTAAAATCAATTTTGGGTTTAACTGCATGCAATACCGCGCAAGGGTATACGGTAGTTATTCAACGTCAAGTCAGTAAGTTTTGGTAAATTTTAATTAAAAAGAGTAAAAATTTGTTATTTTGAAATTTGCCAGCGTTTGATTAGCGTCATCATTAAGTCTCCTTTCGAGTTCACATCTCAAAAAATTTGTAAACTCTTTATTATTAATTTTTTTTTCAAAAAAACTATTGATTTAATCATTTTACATTTATTTATAGAAAATTTACCTATTGATTCATTATTAATAGCCGTTTCTAAACTTTTCCTACATTGTAGAGAAAATTCATTTGTACTTGAACTTGTTCTAGGAACTTCAGAAAAAACTTTTTTAGATTGGATCTCAGTTCTCTCGCCGCTTAAAATATCCTAAATCTCCTTTTGATCTTCGTTTAACTTCAAAATACTTGAATTTAACCTAAATAAATTCTCGTTCAATGAAGATATAGCTTTTTCAACTGAACTAAAACCCAGGCCGTTAGTTTCTTTTAATTTACCAGTCTAAAAAATAAAGAATGCATTAACTCAATAATAAAAATAAAATTCTATGCATAAACTTTGATAATAAAAATCTTAAATAAAAAATTAAATTTTTATGATTAATAAAATTATTAAAGTCTTGCATAGGTATTTTTAATAGTTTAACTTTTGTTTTAGGAACTTTGAATATAATTGAGCATTGAATCGTTGCATTAACAATAAGATGTTTTTTTTTATGTTCATGCACAAAAGATATTCTTGGTCCTTGTATAAGCTAAAAGGAAATTTTTGAAATATTATATATATTTGCGATTAAATATTTTGTTTAAAAAAATCTGTTTAAAAATGTATATAAGTTTTTTAAAAAAAAAATTCATTATTTTCGGTATTTTTATTCTTTTTAATTAAAATTTACCAAAATTTACCATAATTTAAAAAGGTAAAAAAAAGTAAAACTGGACATGACCGCAAAACTTCTATTTTGAAATAAAAGCCAAAGAAAAAGAATTTCAGTTTCCACCAGTGATATAAAGGTCTTTCTGAAACACACTAAAATCATTATTTTAAACTAAAGGCAGTCTTTTAAATTTATCTAATTTATCTGTCAAATATTTTTTTTTATTTTCAAGTCGCTTCATCCAATTTGAAATTTTTTTTGTTCAAATAAAGTTATTTTGATTATATTATTTTTAGTTTTGACATTTTAATACACAGTCGATGCAAAAATTTAATTGAATTCCTATAATTAGTAGAGATTTTAACATAAAAAATTTTAAATGATCGTTTTGATCCTAAAATTTGATATGAAAATTTAATTTTCCTTTTTATTTTCTTGAAAACTTTTTATATCATACCATGATTCATGACTCAAATCATGTCACAAAAAAAAATAAATTTTAAAAAACAAAAAAAAAGCCCAAAAAATCGATTTAAAAAAAATATTTAATATCTTTTCAAAGTTAAGTCAGTGACTTGACATTAATAAATTTTGAAAGTCAAGCCATTTGATCCTACTTGAAATTTTTTTTGTTTAAAAAACTATTTTGATTTAACTTTTTCATTCTTAAAAAAAACATTCCTTGATTCTACTCAAGTCTTGTCACCAGAGAAAAAAAATTTTATAAACTAAAACCAAAAAAAAATCGATTTAAAATTTTATTCAAAAACTAATAAATAAATTTTGAGCTGTTGTCTAATTTTTGTCCGATTAACCCTAAAGTCTTAAATATGGTGAAGCCAGTGTATTGTAGCAGACTGTAAATCAACTAACAAAGTTTTTTCTTTATTTCTTTATTGAACTTTAACTTGCTAGAAAGTCACAATTAAAAGTCATTTTAAAGTCTTTACAAAGTCAAGTGCTTGATCTGGAATTTTTTGTTTCACTTAAGTCTTTTTCTATTTCTCAAAAGCCCCAAAATTCTGCTCAAATTTTGTCACCAGAAAAAAAAATTTTATAAACTAAAAACAAGAAAAAAATCGATTTAAAATTTTATTCAAAAACTAATAAATAAATTTTGAGCTGTTGTCTAATTTTTGTCCGATTAACCCTAAAGTCTAAAATGCCAACAACATGGACACACATCAAAAAAACTAATAATTCAATGGTCTTCTAAAATTCTCACCAGCAAACTTAGCCTCAACAGCCAACTCCTCCTCAATTCTCAACAACTGATTATACTTAGCCAATCGTTCAGACCTGCAGGGCGCACCAGTCTTAATCTGTCCAGTTCCCAATCCGACCACCAAATCAGCAATAAACGAGTCCTCGGTCTCTCCGGACCTGTGGCTCACCATCACTCCCCAGCCATTCGACTGCGCCAACTTACACGACTCAATCGACTCGGTCACCGAGCCAATCTGGTTGACCTTGAGCAACAAACAATTGCAGGCCTTTTTCTCAATGGCCGTCTTGATCCGCTCCGGATTGGTAACCGTCAAATCATCACCCACCACCTGCAAATTAGTGCTAGCCTGGTACTTGGACCAAGCGTCCCAGTCGTCCTGGTCGAACGCGTCCTCAATCGACACCACCGGATACTTCTGGGTCATATCGGCATAAATTTGCGCCAATTGATCAGCGGTCACAGTCAAGGCCGGGTCGGGAGTCTTTGACTTAAAGTCAAGATTGTACTTGCCGTCCTGGTAGAACTCGCTGGCGGCCACGTCCATTCCTATCTTGACCTTGCCCGTGTAGCCGGCCTTTTCAATGGCCACTTTTAACAATTCCAGACCCTCCATGTTGTCCTGGATGTTTGGCGCAAAGCCGCCCTCGTCGCCCACATTGCACGCGTCCATGCCGTACTTTGCCTTGATCACACTCTTCAAATTGTGGTAGATCTCTGAGCCGATGCGCATCGCCTCGCTAAAAGAGGACGCGCCCGTCGGCAGCAGCATGAACTCCTGCATGGCGAGCTTGTTGCCGGCGTGCGAGCCACCGTTGATCACGTTGAAAGCGGGCACTGGCATGATGATGTCCTTGTGGCCGGTCAAGTTGGCAATGTGTCTGTAGAGTGGTATGCCGAGATGGGCAGCGCCCGCCTTGCACACGGCGATCGAGACGCCCAGGATGGCGTTGGCGCCCAGCTTGGACTTGTTCTTGGTGCCGTCCAGGTCCAGCATGAACTGGTCGATCTTTTGTTGGTCGGTGACGGCAAAGTTTTGCGCGATGAGAGCTGGCGCGATCACTTGGTTGACGTTTTTGACTGCCTGGTTGACGCCTTTGCCCATGTACTCGGCCTTGATGTTGTCGCGCAGCTCAAGGGCCTCGTGGATGCCGGTGGAGGCGCCGCTTGGCACGCCCGCTCGAAATTGACCCTTGTCTGTGAACAGGTCGACTTCGACTGTCGGGTTGCCGCGGCTGTCGAAGATGGCGCGTGCGTGAATACGTTTAATAGACATTGCTTGATTGAATTTTTTTTTTTTGTTGGAAGAAAAAAAATGAGAGTTTTTCTGGCTTAAATATTCGAAATTTTTTGTTGTTGGGTTCGATGTGAGAACGCTAGATGAACAAGCGCTTTTTGTTGCTTGATTATTTTAATTTTATGTGAATGCTTTGTTCATGATTGTGCTAGATGATTGTTGTTGTTGTTGGTCTGTTGATGATGCTGAGTGTGAGTGAGTGTTCGAGGCGGAATGTGCATTCCCTCCGAGCTAGTATAAATTATGAACAATCGCTGCGCCATTTTTAAAATAGCGTTATCAAAACATTAATTTAACTTGAATAATGCGATGTGTGTGTTTGTGGAGTTAAAAATAGCTTTTGGTTTGTTCGGAGTTCATTTTTGGGAACACGCCTAATCAACGAAATTATGAGTCTGAATTTTTTTTTTTTTCATTTTGAGATATACAGTATATTGCAGAAGTTTAGGAATTTTTTTTTTGTCCTCAAAAAAATTGTTTTTACGCATATAAAATAGAAAAAGCGGTAAAATAAAAAAAACGACTTTTTTTTTTATTTTTTTCTGCCATGTTTAGTTTTGATAATTAATTACAATTTTACAAACAGAATGGGTTAAATATTTTCTTTATAATATAATTTAAATATAATTTAAATTTTCCAAATATATTAATATTATTTTTTTATGATATACATCACATTAGACTATGTTAGGTAAATTAATAGATAATTTGATAATTCTCAATTGGTTAATTTCAAAGTAAATTAAAACAGATATAAAAAGTTTTTTTTTTAAATGTAATTTTTTTAATATTAAGCATCTTCAAAGCTTTCAATATATTCAGTATAATCTTCATCCTCACTTTCATCTTCAGAAACATTTATTCCTAAAAGTCTTAATATAGTGCTACCAGGATCTAAATTCATTTTGGGAATTTCAATATTTTCATTGAAACTTTGATCTCACTCATTTGATATTATGGAAGTTGGGTTTATAAAATTAAGTGGATTAATTTCTAAAGAATCTGTTTGAGTTTCAGCATCTTTGAAAGATCTCAAACTTTCTATCCTATTAGACTTATTATAACAATCAGGACAAATAAAGTCACCAGTTTCTATTTGGTCTTGGTTTCAAGGATATAGAATTACTCTTACCTTGTTTAGTTTCTCGATTTTTTTAATTGCAGAAGGTCTTCTCACCGTTTTCGGATCGATATGTGCCGATATGGTGATAAGTTACAAAAACAACAAGCACATCTGTTGTTTTGAATGTTAGTTTTTTTCAACTTAGAATTTCAACTTAAAAACAATAAAAATTCTATCCCAAAAAGATTCATGGATTCTCGGGACAAAACTTTTTTCAGTAAAAAAACATAGGATAGGATAAAAATTAAATCGGTTGAAAACTATCCATTCCCCTAAAAAAAATGTTGAATTTTATGAAAAACATCTGTTCTTTATCCAAAAAATAAAATTTGACCATAAAAAACGGGGGCAGAATTAACATTATTGTGCCGTAAGGTTCTTTGCTGCTTCCTAAAAAATATACCTGAAGCTGTTTCTCTGTTGACCAAATGCCCAAAATTTAATTTTAATAAATCAATTGAACGAGTTATATTTAACTGAGCTGCCCAACACCTGATAACCGCAAGGATAACAATCAAAGGTTTTTTGAATAATGATTTTTAAGCGTGATCATTGAAAAATACTTGTGATCTTTGGATAATGTGATCATAAAATTTGTGATCATCACAGATCACAAACCCAGCAAGATGTCAAAGATCACATATTTAGTGAACATGAACATCACATAGTCGACAAGACCCATAAATTCAACTAATGATTTAAAAGTAGTGCTTGATATCGATAACTTCAAACGAGAAAAATAATATATCGATATAGTCCAGAGGTATCGATATATTATTGATATCGTCTAAAGGTATCGTTATAATTAATTAACTAACTTTTCCTGATAATTTATTTAAATTAGGGATTGTTTAACCCTTTAACTACCACACCCTCTAGAACTCATCATAAAAAATTCAAATTTTGACCATATTTTTGATTAAATCTGAAACTTTTTTTGGTAAAAAAAAAAATTTTAAAAATCTTATTTTTTCTATGAAAAAAAAATGTTGCAAAATTGCAACATTGGTTTAAAACTCACACAAAAAAACTTTCTAAATTATTAAATTTTTTAAGAAATTTTATTGATTTTAAGTTCTTTAGGTTTTATGTCAATATTTTAAATTAGAAAAATTATCATTCGTTATGATATTTATAAAAACAGTTTCTATTGGATGTGAAGCAAAGCATAACTTCACATTTTGAACATTTAGATTGAGTTGTACTTTGACACAATTTGCATCGATTTCTTTTTTCTGCTGATATTATCCAGTGTCCTATGTTATCATGCCTAATATCTTCACTGATTCTGGTTCTATTGTATGATCTTGGACCGTTTACTGGATCATTTGTATCTGATTTCGGTCTACCTAATTTTGGTGCTTGAGTGATATCTTTTCCAGCTCTCATTAGACTAACCGAAATCAGATACAAATGTAAGTACAACGACAAGTACAACTCAATCTAAATGTTCAAAATGTGAAGTTATGCTTTGCTTCACATCCAATAGAAACTGTATTTATAAATATCATAACGAATGATAATTTTTCTAATTTAAAATATTGACATAAAACCTAAAGAACTTAAAATCAATAAAATTTCTTAAAAAATTTAATAATTTAGAAAGTTTTTTTGTGTGAGTTTTAAACCAATGTTGCAATTTTGCAACATAATTTAAAAGTTAAAAAAATCGAAAATTTTAAAATCAAAGACCATTTTTTTATGGTTTTTATTATTCTTTAGAATTAAATGTGGTTAAAAATTTTTTTTCTACATATCAACATGATACAGATCATGAACTGGCTTTAGTTAGAAAATAAGAAAAATTAAAAGTTAATTTTCAACTCTTTGTTCAATTTCAAAGTAACTTAACTATTAACGCATTTTTTATATTTAACCAAAAATAATTAAATATGGTTATGATGAGATTTAATAATTAAAAAAAAAAAAAAATTATATTGTTTTAAATAAATTTGACGAAAATGCGTGTGTTTTTATCTTGTGTTGCAATTTTGAGACATTGGTAGTTAAAGGGTTAAAACAATATTTGAACTTTAACTAATTTTTTTAATGTTTTGTAAAAAACATTGTCTTCTCTATTATATTTATTGAATAATTAGAAAAAAAGCACAAGATACAAGTACACCATCTGAGAGACTATTTTCCTTTACAGGCCACAGTCTTTGGAATCGCCGTAATTCACTAAATCCAAACAAAGTTGAAAAAATAATGATTCTTTACCAAACAGAAAAAAATAAAGTAAAACTGAATACAGATTTCTGCAGAAAAAAAAATGAATAAAAAAAATAAACTTTTTTTTTTATTTAAGTAAATCATAAATCTTAAATAATGAAAAATTAATTCAAGAAAATTTTATGTTTTATTAAAATTTTAATTGAATGAGGAAGATTTTTAATTAAAATTATTAATTTCATTATTTATTTTCAATTTTATATTCAACTTTATATATTAATTTTTGTTTTAAGTATTATTTATTCAAATTGAATTTAAAAATCAAATAATTTAGCAGAACTTATGGCAAATATCGACACCATCGGATGATATCGATAAAATATCGATACCTTTAGACGATATCGATTTTGAAAATATCGATATCTTCTATCGAGATTCGTTATCGATATCAAGCACTATTTAAAAGTATTAAAATTTGAATGGAATATTTGAAAATTTAGTTTTTTGTACTCTTCTTGTGTTGGTTAAATCAGAACAAGAATTTTTTTCACCAGGTAAGATGGATGGGACTACTGTAATCCATAAAATGTTAGAAGAGTTGTGTTGACTGATGATAATCTGGCACACTTTTAGCATCCAAATCGAATTGAAATTCGAATTATTTATTGAATTCTTTTTTAATTAAATTTTTTCCGATCAATTATTTTTTTGATTAATATTTATTTTCAAATATTAAATTTGAATATTTTCGAGATTTAATTTTTATTAATTTTAATAAATTAATTTTCAAGTATATAATTCAAAAAAATTTTTATTCAAAAATTAAATTCAAACCTAATTTTCATTCGAAATGTTAATTCGTATATCGGTTCGAATATGCATATTCGATTTCATCACTAATTTCTATATTTAACATTTGAAATGACCGCCTTTATTTTTTCATTTCGGGATATACAGAATTTTGCAAAAGTTTAGAAATTTTAAAAATAATTGTTTTTACGCATATAATAGGTGGGAAAATAAAAAAAGCGGCCTTTTTTTTTATTTTTATGTGTAAAACCACTTTTAAATGCTCAATAAAGGTTACTTTAATGTCTACCAATTTGGCATCCATGTATCACCATAAGTTCTCAATTGGGTTGAAATTTGGTGAACAATGGTAGAACCTCAATGATCTGTTCTTTGAACCAGTCGCTTACTGAGTGAGCAGTATGTGCCGAAGTGCCATCTTGCTCAAATAGGAGTTCAACAGATGGTAAATATGTGTTTTTTCAAGGTGTTGATGTAGACAAACTGATCAATTCGTCCTGTAAAAATGTTGCATATACCAATGCCTTTTTACGAAATGCATCCCCAGATACCCGCTGAACCTCTACCGTTTTGTAACCTTGGTATACATAACTTCGGATGAAACTTTTCACTTTTAAACCTTTTTACTATTACTCTTGATTTACGATTAAAGACCTCAAAATTGTAATTGTCTCTGAAAATAACCCTGAACTTCGTGTTTACACCAATTATATTTTTTTTGTCTATCTTTTAAATTAAAAAGCGGTTTTCTTACCAATGTATGAGGCTCTAAATATTTATTATTAACTCTTATTTTAATTTATCAAAAATGACGAATTTTTGTTCAATTTTTATTTGAAATTCATAACGCCAAAATTTTAAAGATTTTGATTTTTTTTTCATTTTTTAATTTTCATATTTAATTTACAGTCCTGCTATGGTAAACTGTTTTTACGAAATTTAACGAAAATTTTAGTAAATATAAATAGGGCCAAAAAAAACTGAAAAAATAGCGATTTTTATGAATAATTCTCTTTTTTTTTAGAAAATTGAAATGAAAATTGAAAAAAAAATTTGAAATTTTACGTAATTTTACGTAAATTTTTATTATAAAAAACAGGAAAAATGGTAAATTTTAGTAAAAAAAACGAGGGAAAAAAAATCGTTAAATTTGTAACAAATTTAACGATTTTTTTTCTCTTTTCTTTTATTCTCATTCAACAAATTATTTGTTGAATGAGAATATTGTTAAACTTAAATACAAATGTTTCTAAAATAAGCGATGATAACAGTGTTATGAGAAACTTTATAATGGGTTTATAAACTGATAATAGTATTAAGTCACCGGGTATTAAGAGGAAAATTGATTTGTAAATGGCTTTGTAAATGTTAACGGTTAACAACAAGCCATTTACAAATCATCTAAGAAACGAAATCAAAAAGAGGTTTAAAAACGATCCTGGTCATACCTTCTGTTTTTAGGAAAAAAAATATCCCGATGATAAAAATATTAGAGTTACTTACCAAAGCCTTCTGAAAAAATCACTCACCTCACCCATTTTATTTAATTTTTTTGCATAATTTTATGTTATTAAAAAAAAAAAAAAATCCAGATTATTCTATATGTCAATATATAATTTATTTAGAAATTAACAAAAGAAAAAAAAAACAAAATGAAATTAACTTTTTCCTATTTAACTTTTCTAATTTTTTTTTCTAACTTGATTTTTTTTACTTTCATCACCCAAGTGGTGTTTATTTGAAATAAATATATTAATATTGTAGAAGTTAAAAGTAATATTTAAATTCAATATAAATTGTGAGAAATACTAAGGTTTTATTTTATTGGAGAGTTTGCTGAAGTATGTTCTGAAAAACTCAAATTTCAAAGAGTCATGGGAAAAAGCCGCAGATAGTCTCAAACATATAAAAATAAAAAATCGAAATAAACCTTTGTAAATTGTTAACTTTTGTAAATATTTTTTCATAAAAATTAAACTTATTAAATTCAAAATTACTATTTTTCCCGTTTTTTATAATAAAAATTTACGTAAAATTTCGTAAAAACTCTTTATAATAGCAGTAATGTAGTAGTTATTCTTTAATATTTATTTGCCTTCAATACCAAGCTTGAGCTCCTTTAGAATTTAAAATAAATATAAAGTAAAAAGGGTTAATATAAACGAAATTAAAAAAAGATAAATTGATATGAAATAAATGGAATAATAGAGAAGCAAAGCTATTTAATTATATTTTAGTTCTTTTCCTAATAAATGATTTGAAAACAAAATTTGAGGATAAATTTTGAATTTTAATATAAACCTTGGAAAAATGATATTGTGAATTTCAAATACAAATCGAACAAAAATTCATCAATAAAAATATCTAAAAAAATGCAACATACTGTGTTGCACCTTTTTTTCTTAAAAAAAATTTTATTTTATTTTTTTTTAGTAAATCAAATCAAAAATAAATTTAAACCTTATAGATGTTTTATAAATTTTGTCTTTTTTTACATCAGAAAAAATTTTTTGTTAAAAAAGGTGCAACAAAGTATGTTGCATTTTTTAGATTTTTTTTTTTACTTTAATTTTTATTTATCAAAAGATGATGAATTTTTATTCAATTTGTATTTGAATTTCTCAATGCCGGAAGAATTTAAATTCAAAAAATAAACTGTTTTTTTTTTAATTTTTAGGGCTTGTATTTAATTAGAAGTTGCACTTTTTTTAATACCAAACTGCACTTTATTATTTCCAAAAAGTACTCTACATTATTTTATGTGCACTGAATTATTCGTTTTTTTACCAAAATAATTCAAATAAGAACTTTTAAATTTCAAAACTTTACTATATAAGTCACTTCGCGCTTAAATAATTTTGTTTTATACTAAAATAATTTATGAGTTGCATTAAAATAATTTTCTTATTTGAACTAAAATAATTTTTGAGTTACACTAAAATAATTTTTGACTTGAACGAAAATAATTTTAAATATTAATTTAGACTTTATTTTTGTTTTCAAAAACGCTTATTTTATCTTATTTTCCGTCCCTATTATAAATTCCTTGCGGCTACTTATTTAGAAATTAAAGCAATTAACAGCTAGTTACTCAACGGTAGATCATCATGGTATGGTAATTTTTTGTTAAGTACGCTCTTCTCCTTAAATACTATGTTACTTCCTGTCTCTCTTATATCTTTAATTCTTATTTTCTATAAATAGCCCATACTCTAAAAATAAATAAATAAAATAAAAATCATATTGATTTCGCTTGTTTGATGGAGAAAGAAACATTCAACAACATCGCTTCGGTCAACAAGCCATAAGGAAAAAAACGTAGTCGAGGAAGACCAACTTTGGCAGCAGCAGCACTAGTGGTAGATCCTACTGGATTCAAAAAAGTTTAAAGGGTTATTTAATTCGTTAATTTAATAACGAATCGGCTACTTAATAAATAAAATATTA
The DNA here is from genome assembly GCA_025491095.1 of Brachionus asplanchnoidis. Lineage (NCBI taxonomy): Eukaryota > Metazoa > Rotifera > Eurotatoria > Ploima > Brachionidae > Brachionus > Brachionus asplanchnoidis. Next base: position 1,125,907 of record JAILYF010000016.1, read on the forward strand.
TTTATTTATATATAATAATAATATTATTTTTTTTTAAATTTTATTCTTATGTATGTATTACTATATTTTTTTCTCTCCAAAATTAAAGCACAAATTTGAAATTGTAATTTGTATTTTCTTATGTTTAAAAGAAATAAAGTTTTCGAAAAAAAAAATAGTGCTTGTTGTATTTATTTATCTAAAGATGAATTAAAATAGTTCAGGTTCATAATTATTTTAGTGCTTTTTAAACATTAATTTAGTAATTAATAAAGATTATTTTAGTGCAAAATAAAAATTATATTAGTGCTTATTAAAGAATATTTTAGTGTAAGAATGTTATTTATAGTGCAGCCTTGATAAATATAGTGCATGTAAATATCATAGTGCAATTCAAATATTAAAGTGCAACTTGTGATTATTTATAGTGCAGAATGTATTTGATGCCAATTTTTAGTATTTAATGACCTTTAGTTAAATAATTTTATCGTTTTTTTAAATATTAATTTAAAGTGATTAAGTTATAGATTAATATTTTGACAAAGTAAGAATTTTTTTCAAGATCTTTCCGTATTTCATGGAATAGAAGTAACCACTGATAAGAAGAAACTTGATAGTATTTGAGTCAAAAATTTGACTTTATTTGTGTTGTTTTTCTAGAAAAAATTTGTTTCGATTAAAAGAAAATTCGCCAGTGATTTGTCATGTAAAACATGTATTTTCTTGTTTCTATTTGAAGAGAAAACATGTGATAAATTTCTTTTATTTGAGTCACTTTTTTGTATTGAAAAATTTTCGAATAAAAAAAAACCCTTGATGATTGAACTTTCTTTTATTTAAGGAAATACAGTAATATTATGTCTACAATTGCTAACAAAAAACAAATATGAATTCAAACAAATTCAAACCCAACTTTGAAAATGTTAAACATTTAAAAAAAATCAAACAGATTTAACATTAGAAGACCCGCGAGCATTTTGAAGATTTTTTTTGAAATTAATTAATTGATATTGAAATTAATCAATTGATATAGAAATTAATCAATTGATATAGAAATTTTATTAAATAATAATATCAAAATTAGTCAATTAAAAAAGAAGATAAATCAAGTATTAATTTTTACATTTTTGCGGTCTGTCTCTTTTTCTCTTTTCTATAACATACGTATTTGAGTTACCTACTACATGAGCATTCTGAACAACATGTTCATTTGCTAAATCAGTTAATTTTTTTGCAACATTTCTTTAGATTTATTTATTTTCAAAGAGGTGCTTTATTTTGAATTAAATTATTATTTTTTAGATATTTAACTATTTCGCCATAATATTGTTAGATTTAATTATAATATTGTTAGAATTAATCAATTCGGTTAGAAATTGAACATCAAATTTTTTTTTATGTAAAAATTTGTTGTATGAAAAATATAATTTACATTTAGATTCAAAAAATTTTCAATTTATATAGATTTGGAAATTTAATTATCCAATTAACTAGTTTGATAGTGAAATTTTTACCTTGAAATTGAAATCAATTCATTGATATTGAAATTTTTACCTTGATATTTATATAAACAAATATCAGTAAAGTGTTAATTAATTAATTGATATTGAAAATCACTGATATTGAAAATTCAATATCAATGATATTGAGGTATAAGAGACCCCAAATTTTGTTTAAAACTTTATTTTCTCTTCAATTTAAAAGTTAATTTTTCACTTAGTTTTATTGTTAAATTTCAATTTTATTAGTATTTAATGCCAAAAAAATATACTAAAATATACTTCTGAACCTCGGTACAGATGACAAATAAATAAATACTTACATTCCGAATTAAATATTTTGACAATTTAACATTAAAATATCATTAATTGTATTTTTTTTAAATCAAGCTACAATTAATTAGCATAATTTACATTAAAAAACATATTTTGTAAGAAATATTTTTTTCTTATTTTTAGAGCTGAATTTAAAAATGGATTTTTAAAACCTATTTTAACTTTAATAATTAATTGTTGGCTATAAACGTTTTTAAAAAAAATTCGGAGTTTCTAATGTAAAAAACTTTTGTTTAAAAATGGATTTAATTAATTGAAATTATTTAAGGAATTTTATTTCCAACAACATTCAGAAATCAGTAATGCAAAAATAGTGCAAAAGTTCTGCAAAAATGGCGCACGAATTCTACAAAAAATTTGAATGTTAATTAAAATTATGAAAAATTTAATCACAGAAATTTTTTTTTAATCATTTTTGTGTTAACCTTCGTTCTACATGCTACAGGATATTAAAAATTCCTTAGATTTTAAAATTTTATCAACTTTATCTTTTTTCAAAACTATTATTATTAAAGATTGCCGAATTATTGATAATATTTTGATATTATTTCTTTAAATTAAAATTATAAATGATTATTTTATAGATTATAGATTATTATTTTTTATGAAAATAATTTTTTTAGAGTTTTTGTAGAAAATTAAAATTTAAAGTTTTGGAAAAATTTTATTGTAGAAATAAAAAGTCATGAATCTTAAAAATCTTTTGAATTTCATTTCATCGAAAAAATGCATATCACCCTGAATGATTGCAGATTTTTTTTGTTGTTATCGAAAAATTGTTTAGTAAAGAAAGACTAAGCTATTTTTCATTTTGATAAAAAGTTTATAATATGACACGCCTAGTTTGTGTAAAAAAAAAAGCTTGGCTCAAGATTTCGACTATTTGAATTTAATTTCATCATAAAAGTGAAAATCATCCTGTTTCATTGCGCTTTCCATGGATGTTAAGCTTAAATTTTGTTTTATTGCAAAACCATTAACACTTTTCATTATTATTAGTTTTCAAAAAATCACATCCAGTTAAAAAATTTCTCTTTCTTTTTTTAAATCTAATCTTAATAAATAAAAAAATTTGTTGAAAATAGAAATAAAAAAAAAAGTTTGGCTTAAGTTTTTTTTGAATTTTATTTCATCAAAAAAAGTCAAGTCATTTTTAAGTCAAAATTAATATTGCAATTCTCTCTTTAATTTAAATTAAATTAATATTTCTTGGAAAAAAGTTTTTTTCTATGTACTTCTTTAAAAACTAAAAATAAAAAATAAAAAAAACTGAAAAACAACTAATAAATTAATAACTTAGAAAATAAATAAAATTTGCTTTCAAATGTTTTGAAATCTAAAAATCAGAAACAATATCAAACAAGTCCAAATTAAAATCCCAAATTTAAAGTTTGAAAAAAGGAAATCTAATAGAGGATAAAATGGAATAGGTAAAAATTGGTTAACAAAAATTGGTTATCCAATTTTTGGCTCAATACTTCTTCATTGAATATTTAAAGCTTTTTTTTTTTTACAATTTATAAATCTATATTTTTTAGACTGCATTATATTTTAGATCTTCATGATCAGACTATAAATACATCTTAGTTTTATTATCCCAGAAATTATTTCAATTTAGAATTTAACAAGAAATAAAGCTTTCTATTCACGGACTCGTCTTGACGGTTTAAAATTAATCTTACAAAATTATTATTTTTAAAATTAAAAAGAACAATTCAAATAAATAGAATTTTTGAATTTAAAAAGTTAAAATCGAATTCAAAAATTCTATTTTTTTTGAGTTCTAAAGATTTTAATAAAACTTATTCTTAATTGAAATTAAGTTTTATTTTAGAATGAAAGAAATCATCATGTACATCATCTTTTTCAAAATTTTTACAATTATCAATTGTGAAAAGTTAAAGGGAAATTTTATTTATTTATTTATTCTAGTAAATCTAAAGTCTTATGGGCAGAATAAAATTTCTAGAAAATAGAAAGTAGAGAATAAAATAAAATATAAAATGTAAGAAATACAATTATGTAAAAAATCTATTTTCAGGAGATCATTTAATATATTATAAAACTGACAAAAATTTGAGTAGTCAAAATTTAATTCCATATATAATATGATTTGGAATACCGAATCAACTAAACCACGAATTATTTTTTTAGATTTAGACATAAATTTAGTGCATTTAAGTTTTTTATTATTTTAGTACATTGTTATGTTCCTCACCATCTCTAAGTTCAAAGTTTCCAACAGGGGTCTAATCCTTGGAAATTTCATAATTCCTAGTGTTCCTTTAATTAATAAATTTTGTCTTGTGTCTAATTCTCTTAGTCTATTTAAAGTAATATAGACCAAATCTAGATGGTAACCAAAAATCGACTGACAAAACTGTTTATTTATTTATTTGTTTATCTGTACCGAGCTAATGCTCCTTCAGAATATTAAAAAAAAATAAAAACAAAATAAAGTTAAATAAGGTAAAAAAAAAATAAAAAAATAATAAAAAAGGATAAATAAGTCAAAAGAAAATTAAGAACGATATGTTTAAATAAATAGAGTTAAGACATGCTTAAATAGTTGATAGTTGATATTCTTGAATTTCACTTCTGGACTTTATCAATAAATAAAAAAATTAATTTTTAAAATTTTTTTATTTTGATATTAAAACAAAAAAAATTGATAGTATGTATAACATCGGCCGAATGTATTTAAACATAACGTTAAGTTAACGTTATGTATAAATAGTCATTAGTAGGATCAATAATATCTTTTTATATAATGTAAAAGCACGGGAAATAGTAAGTGTAATCTATCGCTTAAATGCTACATCCTGATTTTTTTGCGCTTTAAAAAATAATTAGTTAAAAAATTAATCAAAGAAATAATACTATATCAGCTTTTTCTAGCTGTTGACTTACACAGACTCATACATACAGTCCCTAAACTTATTCACGTTTATTTTTTAAAAATAAACAAAACTATTAAATTTCAACATGATAAATTAATTTTTTCAAAAAAATAATTTTAATTTTTCAATTATAAAAAGTAATTTTTCCCAAAAATCGACAAGTAAAAGTCATAAATATTTAAATATTATTAATATTTAGATATTTTTTTAATTGAAAAAATTGTATTTTTATTCCAGAATGAAAGAAATATACATCATTTTTTTCAAAATTTTTACAATTATAAACTGTAAACAGTTAGAAGGACATTTTAGTAAATATTATGGAATCAATGCAATCAATAATAGTACAAACAACGGAATAAAATGTTCATTTAAATGTTTGAAAACCGAAGATTGTAAAATGGTAATTGTGAAAGAACAAAATTGTATAATTCAAAATGAATGCACACCAATCGATTACAATAACACTAATTTTGTTTTAATAAAAAATATGAAGAAAAATACTAGAATGAATTCAACTTTTACATGTAAATAAAATTTAAAATAAAAATTTTTATAATTAAAAATTTAATTTTCAAGTAAAAAATACTCTAAGTGGTCATACAAGTTTTGTTATGTCACTTGCGGTGCTTAAAAATGGCGCGTTAGCAAGTGGTTCGAGTGATATGACAATTAAAATATGGAGTCCATATAATGGATGTGAAATAATGACTCTTTCTGGTCATTCTAGTGGAATAATATATTTAGCAGTACTCAAAAATGGCGATTTGGCCAGTGGATCTGCTGATAAATCAATTAAAATATGGAATACAAATAATGGAAGGGAAAAAATGACTTTAAGTGGTCACTCAGGAATGGTTTTGACACTAACAGTACTAAAAAATGGTGATTTAGCTAGTGGGTCAGCAGATAAGACAATCAAAATTTGGAATACAAATAGCGGAAATGCAAAACTGACCCTATTTGGTCATTCAAACTTGGTTTGGTCTCTGGCAGCTCTAAACAACAGCTATTTGGCTAGTGGTTCAGATGATAGATCAATTAAAATTTGGAATACAAATAATGGAAATGAAATAATGGCTTTGAATGGACATTCAGGAACAGTGCAAACTCTTGCCTTGGTGAATAGCACATTTTTGGCTAGTGGTTCATCTGATGGTACAATTAAAATTTGGAATTTAGATAGCGGATTTGAAATAATGACACTGAATGGTCAGTCAAGCACGGTTCGGACTCTTATAATGTTGGGCAATGGTGATTTAGCTAGTGGATTTCAAAATGGTAATATTAAAATTTGGAATACGAATGACGGTAGCATCAAAATGATTTTGTCGGGTAATTCGGATCCGATTAGCTCTCTTTCAGTACTTAACAATGGTGATTTGGCTAGTACATCGAATAATGGCTTAATTAAAATATGGAATTGATTTTTTAATTTTTTCCATAGTTTAATTTTTTAATAAATCACAAGATGATATTATTAAAATTTGGAATTGATTTTTTCAGTAGAAATTAAATTTTGTGACAATAAAAATAAAGAATTTAATTTTTTTTTATTTTTTACAAGATTTTTATTTAATTTGGTAGTTTTAATTAAAATTTAAATTTTAATCAAATTTAGACTTGTCTTGTTGTTTTTTTAAATTGATTAAAATATTTTATGCTGAATAAATATATTTTTTTGGGGCTGTGAAGTTCGTTTCAATTCGATCTTTTCAATTCAGAAAAACTTGAATAGCTTTTTTACTAAAAGAGATAATTTAATTCTTTAAAATGCTTAATTATAAGCAAATTTGCTTAATGCATTAAAATAAGCCTGCAAAATACTCTGCAATTTTCTGCGTTATGCACGCCATTAAAAAGTATTCTAATCAAGTGTGCAAGTGCATTGCAGAGTTTTTGCAGACATATAGGATTAAGCAAAATTGCTGAAACATTAAGTAATTAACAGAACTAAATTATTTCTTATAGTGAAAAAGTTATTCAAATTTTTCTGAATTGAAATGAACTTCACAACCCCATTTTTTTTTATTTCAAGGTTAATCAACAGGCTAGTGCCTATGTCTAAAAATACTGATTGACACTTCAATTAAATTAAAATTAATTACAAAAAATAGATAATATATAAAAATTTAAAATATTAAAATATTTAATTTTTTTTTCTTCTTTTAATTAAATATATTTGATAAAATTTAACAACAAATCATTCAGGTAAAATAATTCAATTTTTGAAACAAACATAAAAAAAAATAAAGTTGGGGTTGTGAAGTTCGTTTCAATTCGATCATTTCAATTCAGCAAAACTTGAATAACTTTTAAACGGTTTAATATTTTTTAAAAATTTTGATTCAAGCAAATTTAAGCATGTTTGCTCAATATTTTCCCAAATTTTATAAATATTATCTAATATAAGGAAGCATTATCTAATAATTTAAAAATAAAAGTAAAGTTTGTTTTGCAAATTAATAAAAAAACAAAAAAAATGTTATGTTTATTTTATAATTTAACACTCTTTTTAAGATATTATACGAAATTTTCAAATAAAAGAAATCAATTGAAAAGTTTTTTGAAAATGTATCGTAAAAGATAATTAAAAATAAGGGAAAAGAATAAAAATCAAAAAAGCTTTTACCAAATATGAATTAACAATGAGTAAATTTAAATTGATTAAATTAGGATATAAATTAGTAAACCCTTTTAAATCGAAGTGATATATAATTTTTCATTTTAATTTATTTAAAGGATTAGAAAACTTAATTAATTAATTAAGAGGTCATTAATATTAATCATTTTCTTTAACCTTCCCTGACTTGATCTAAAATGAAAGTTTTATTTGTAAATAATTGTTTTTGCCTTGTTTTTTCAATGTCCCCACTGAAATTACATATTTTTTTAAAACTCAACAGCTAGTTTGACAATCGAATTCAATGTTAAATACAGAATGAATTCAAATACAAAATTTTGCAATTTAAATAATCAAGAAAAAATATATTTAAACAGTGAATTTGATTAGTTCGCAACAATAATTAAAATAAAAATAGTTTTTTTTCAATTTATTAAAAATATAAAAAATATAAAAAAAAAGGAAAAAAAATAAACTCAAAATCACTGATATTGTTCTTTTTCATCAAAAAAGCGATTTTCATTTCATCTCATTGTATTACTAATAAAATTTCTTTAAAATTGTTGAAAAAAATCAGCTAAATTATGTAATTTCAACAATTACAAATTTAATATTTAAAATATCATACTTTATCGCTTGAAATGCTTAATGAGTAAGCATTTCCTGTTCTCTCTTAGTACGCTCGTTTAGATCGGGAAAAAACAAGCATTGTTGGATATTGGCAAAAAAAGGAAAGGATCGTGTCGAAACGAGAATTAACTGAATTTCGAAAATTCAACTCTCTTTTTGTTTTAACTAACAATTCTAATTTCTTTTAGACAGGATTACTTATTTAATTCATAATGAATTTTTTAGAACATAATGATCTTTTCATCCTTTCAAAAGGCATTTTGAATACATTTAAGTTTTTCACAAAAAGAAATATTGCTTTTCTACACAAACAGTCAATAAACGATTTGTACACTTCCAATTCCTTTTTTACAGTCCCTCCCAACAAGCTGCTTATTTTTTCACTCTTCCGTATTAGCTTTTTTAACATCTGTTCTTTCAGAAGTCAAAAAAGCCAGACCAATCTAATCGAGCAGATTTTCGGATTTTGAGCGAAAAAGCAGGATTTTTTAAAATTAAATTTTAATGAGAGGGTTAAAAAATTGAATTTTTATTAGATCAGAATAGTTAAAATGATTCTGATCTATATAAAAATACCTCTATTGATGAATTTACATTAAATAAGCTAGATTTATTCCAGCTTTCTTAAAAAATTTTTAAAAGTAATACAACTGGAAAAATAAAAAACTCATTTTAGAATAAAAAGAATAATATCAGAAAATCTTCATTACAAATAGATGAAAAAATAAAGTAAAAAAAAAAACTTTAACAAAAATAATAATAAAATACAAAAAAACAAGGACGTTTTTATATGTGGTTTTCTAAATATTTATATTCAGCTAAAAAATTTATCTGGAGTCTTTCCTTTCCACGAATATAATAAAGTGAACCACTTGGATTTTCAAGAAAAAGTCCTCCTTGTGGCCCGAGATAAACGTTTCTGCCACAACGACTACGGCTGCTCACAAATTCACCAACCTTTGTTTTCTCTGATGTTCGCGAACAGAGAGGCTTTAAATTAATTTTAATTTAAAATTTTTAAAATTTTCATTTTTTTTAAATTACTCTTGTCTCTTTGGTATCTCCATGGGGTAAAGTTTTCTCATCAAATCTTTCTTTTAAAATTTTTTGCTCATTTTCCTTTAATTTTAGTAAATTTTAACAAAGATTTTACGTGGACATTTTTCGTCTTTCATTTAAATATTTTAATTAATTTTGAAATTGAAGCTTTAATTTGTCTAAATTTTTCTAATAATGTCTTTTATCTTTTAAAGTAATTCAGAGAATTATTAAATCCCTATGATGCATAAAAAGTTAAACAACAAAGCGATTTCAAAATAAGGATAAAAATTTGAAAGACGAAAAATTATTAGTTCAGAATTTTTTCTAATTTACCAATTGTTGAATTTTGGTTATAAGATAATCGTAATGGTTTTCATTATTTTCATTTACAAACTCTTTCTTATTATCATTTATATTCTTCAAAAATAAAATGGTCTTGAAATTGTTTAAAAAAAAAATAGAATTACTTTATTATAATCTGACTTTCTTTCATCTAAAAAATCGCTATCCTCAAGCAAAAAGGAAAACAAATGACTCTTTTTTAAATCGTCCGGTTTAATTAAGTTGTTTAGATATTCATTTTCCGATTTGAGATCTTTTATTTTTTCTTCAAAAAGATCCTTGTATTTGATAATTTTAGCATTGACAGGATTTTTCGGACAATTAGCAAAACTTTAAATATAATTATAACTTTGATAAATTAATAAAAATGAAATAATATCATACCAATAATGCTTATTACGACCAATCTCAGTGTTTCCAGAACCATCGCAATTTTTAGAAGGACATTTTGATTGATTATTTGATATTATTGTAAAATCATTATGTTCTAGATTTTGATTTTTATTAAAATCTAAATAAAAAAAATAAATATATATTTTATTTTTAAAATTAAATACCATCGACAGAAACTGATAATTTGCTCCCATAGCCCTTTTCAAAATCAGTTTTTCTATAAGAATTCTGGCTATTAATGTCTTGCCAAACGTATGAGCTTTCCATTTTATTCGCAAATTTAAGATCAGAAATTTGCTTTTCTTTGTCATCTAGTGCTAATTCATATTCCATTAGCTGTTGATCTTTGTCCTTAAGCAAATTATCTTTATGCTTAATCTCTAAAAATAAAAATAATAATAAGTAAAAAAATATTCAATATTTGATCGAAAAAAGATTATACCTTGATCTTTTGACGTTCGTAATTTTTCAAAAATCGCTTTCTGGTCCGATTCGAGATTCGACGTCATACTCTCATTTTCCTTTATTTTTTGCTCTAATTCTTTTAGACGCTCATCTTTTGCTTTTAATTTTTCATTGTTTTCTTTCAGAACTAAATTAGTATTTAAATATTTTTAAAAAATTATATTAAAGAATGAAGTTAAATAGTTTTACTTTTTGATATAATTGTTGACAAATTTTGTTTCTCGGTTTTATTCGCAAATTTAAGATCAGAAATTTGCTTTTCTTTGTCATCTAGTGCTAATTCATATTCCATTAGCTGTTGATCTTTGTCCTTAAGCAAATTATCTTTATGCTTAATCTCTTAAAAATAAAAATAATAATAAGTAAAAAAATATTCAATATTTGATCGAAAAGTGATTATACCTTGATCTTTTGACGTTCGAAATTTTTCAAAAATCGCTTTCTGGTCCGATTCGAGATTCGAAGTCATACTCTCATTTTCCTTTATTTTTTGCTCTAATTCTTTTAGACGCTCATCTTTTGCTTTTAATTTTTCATTGTTTTCTTTCAGAACTAAATTAATATTTAAATATTTATATAAAATTGTATTAAAGAATGAAGTTAAATAGTTTTACTTTTTGATTTAATTGTCGACAAATTTTGTTTCTCAGTTTTATTCGCAAATTTGAGTTCAGAAATTTGCTTTTCTTTGTCATCTAGTGCTAATTCATATTCCTTTAGCTGTTGTTCTTTGTCCTTAAGCAAATCATCTTTATGCTTAATCTCTTAAAAAAAAATAATAATAAATAAAAAAATATTCAATATTTCATTGAAAAGTGATTATACCTTGATCCTTTGACGTTCGTAATTTTTCAAAAACCTCTTTCTGGTCCGATTCGAGATTCGACGTCATGCTCTCATTTTCTTTTATTTTTTGCTCTAATTCTTTTAGACGCTCATCTTTTGCCTTTAATTTTTCATTGTTTTCTTTCAGAACTAAATTAATATTTAAATATTTATATAAAATTGTATTAAAGAATGAAGTTAAATAGTTTTACTTTTTGATTTAATTGTCGACAAATTTTGTTTCTCGGTTTTATTCGCAAATTTGAGATCAGAAATTTGCTTTCTAAGTTTCAGTATTTCTGAATTGTTTGATGACTGCATTATTTTTAGGTTGTCATTTTTAATTTCAAATTCGGAATTCAGGATTACCATATTTTCCTCATATTCTTTTTTTAATTTTCCTATATTTTTAGAAAAATTTTCCTGATTGCAAGAAATTACTTTTAAAATTATAATTAAAATTGTTGAAATGCTAAGTAAAGATGCTTTGTCTAAATTACTTGATTCGAATTCTTCAGCTGTCTTCTTAAGCTTAATTTCATATGCATTTTTTAGTTCTTCATTAATTTTTATTGCCTCATTAAGTCGTTCACTTAAATCGGACATTTCTTAAATTAGAAATTGAAAAAAATAAATGAACAAACAATATATTTTAAAAATATACCTTGTTCATTTTCATTGTATATTGATAAATTTTCTTTTTTTATTTGAATATGGTTAAATTGTTTGGACTCTAGAAATATATTTAAAAATATTTGTTTTAACAAACTTTAATTTTTACCTTTTGATAACGAATCTTTTAATTCAGCAATTAATGAAGAATTATACTTTATTGTGGACTGCAATAGTGAATTATCTTTTTGAATATCTTCATATGTCTTCTTTAGGTCCTCATGATCATCTTCTAAATTTTTGAATCTTATCATACTTTTCTCAAGTTCTCTTTTAATATTTGAGGTTTCTTTCTCTGATAACTCTTGTTCTTTTACAATTTTTTCATAATCCTCTGAGACATTTCTAAACAACACTTGTTTTTGAGTATTCTTATCCTTTTAGAGAAAACTTATGTTCATTTAATTAAAATTTTTATCAAAAACTAACCAGTAAAATTTTTATTTCCTCTTGTAAATCATTTATTTTAATTTCGAGTTCCTCCTTTTCTAAAGCAAACTGCTTATTCATTGCATTCAGCATGTTTTCCACTTCAAATACATTATGAGAGTTTATAAAAGATGTATGCTGATTAATTGAAATTTGTTCTCCTAATTGCACATCATTTTTTAACGTGGATGAAATATCGCCGTCGTCTTTCACCAAGCTGGAAACTTCTTCATCTAACTTTGGGCATAAAATTTCACCGTCCTCCTCCAAAGAATCTGAAATTTCACCATCTTCTTTCTCTGAGCTAATAACTTCTTCTTCATCAAACTGTGAGCATAAAATTTCACCTTCCTCCTTTAGAGAATCTAAAATTTCACTATCTTCTTTCTCCGTGCTGATAACTTCATCTTCATCTAACTCTGAGCATGAAATTTCACTATCCTCCTTTACAGAATCTGAAATTTCACCATCTTCTTTCTTCGAGCTGATAATCTTTTCTTCATCTAACTCTGAGCATGAAACTTCACCATCCTCCATCACTGAATCTGAAATTTCACCATCTTCTTTCTCTGAGCTGATAACTTCTTCTTCATCAAACTGTGAACATGAAATTTCACCATCCTCCTTTACAGAATCTGAAATTTCACCATCTTCTTTCTCCGTGCTGATAACTTCTTCTTCATCTAATTCTGAGCATGAAATTTCACTATCCTCCATCAGTGAATCTGAAATTTCACCATCTTCTTTCTCCGAGCTGAAAACTTCTTCTTCATCTAACTCTGTGCTTAAATTACCATCATCTCTAGTTTTAATCGTTTCGAAAAATTCTTTGCTATTTCTATTATTTTGGTCAGCTTCTTCTTTCATGTCTATATTCATATCAAGATTTTGAATGTTCTTTAAAGATTTTTCTTTAAATCTTTTATTTGAAAACCAATTCTGGACAAAAAATTTTGATATAATTAATGATAATTTATTTTATTAATTTATTAAATGATTAACTTACACGAACTTGTTGTTTTTGGTATCGGCATTCCAAATAAAGAATTATGTTACTAATATCTGAATGATTTGGTTTGTTGTTCCGCGCATAATAAGTATTCAGATAAATCAAATCGTTCTTATCAAAAATGCTCTTTCTACCTCTTTTTTTTTTCTGATAAAATAAAGTTGGTGAAAGAGGTGTTTCTGATTCGGAATTGGATTTAACAACTGTCCCTTTTCTTTTTCGTCTTGTTGTTGTTGGTTGTTCTTTGTTAATAATTATTTAACATTTTAATAAAATTTTTATAAAGAAAATCTTTACGAGATTGTTGATTTATTTCTGAACTCCCTTTAAAAGAATTCATTATCTTCTCTCTGATGCTCGCAAAGGCTTCTAAAGGGTTTTTATCAACATATTTCTAAAAAAAATTTATAAATTTATATTTATAATTTAAATAAAACAACCTTTAAACAATTGATTGAGTTATTAAAAAGATTTTTTGGGTAGTTTGCGAAAAATCTCTTTAAAACTTCTTTGTATTGTTCCTGAATTTTTGGTCTCACAATATTAAATTCACTTTTCGATTTCCTTACAAATGAATTTCCAGTAATTTTCTTGGCCAAACTAGCCAATGTTTCGTTAGATTTCGACTTCCTGAAGTTTCCGTTCATTTTTTCGATAGTTTAGATTTTTTTTTAAATCTAAATTTCGAGTTTTTAAATCAATATTAAATATGAATTTTAAAAAAAGTGTTGTTTATAAAGACAACAAAATGGCGAACAAATTAAAAAAAAAAAGAATTTTAGATTTATTATTTTTAAAATTTAGAGTTTATTTGATTATAAGAAATACAGTTTTAAGAATGGTTGTATTTTTCAAGTAAGCAATCAATAATTTCACATTGCTCGCATTCGTTTTTTTTTAAGCATTTTGAATGATAAGAATGAATGCAATCAAAACCTATTATTTCTTGATCGGAATCTTTCTTACCACATATACAACATAAATTCACTATGCCTACATATTTCAAATTTTCTTTATATAATTCATCAAAAATCACTTTTCTGAATCGATATGGGCATTTTTCTTTTATTTTTAACTCATTGTCTCTTACATCAACATTTAATAAGCTTTCGAAAAACATACAAACAAAAACACCACAGCTTACTCCATCATTTTGCAAAGGATGTACAAATTTCCTTAAAATCCATTTTTTATCACATAAATCCTTCCGATAGGTGCAAAACAATCTAAATATTTTCAAAGAATTATTAAATATTGAAGAAAGCAAGCTATTTCTTATTACTTCCACTTTTCAAAATAGATATTATCATTCTCGGCACCTAATGAATCTAAGAACGAAAAACTTTGATTCTTCACATCTACAAAGAATAGACACCAATGATGACGGAGTGGATCATAAACCAAGCCAGCGATCATTGAATACGAATTCAAATCCTACAAGAATATTTTAAATTATATTTTTAAAATATGTTATTTATAAAAAATTCAAATTACCTCATCAAAAATATTCTCACTCAAGAACATACCATTAAAAATTTTACTTGTCGAAAAATAATCAATGATTCTTATATTATATGTTTGGCCTTTAGTTTGGAAATAATTAAAAATAATCTAAAAATTAAAATTTACAAATCAAATTTTAAATTTTTTTTAAAAATAATATTTACTTCGTCACTTAACAGGTCATTATTTAGAAGCTCAAAAACATTTTTGCATGTCATTTTCGAAAAATTTGAGTAAAAAAAGATGTGTTCCCTGAAACAAATCGAAACTTCGGCTTTAAATTCGGAATTCTCAACATCAATTAATGGTATTGAAAACAATTCTGATTTTCCACGAAACTGAGTTTTGAGGGAATCTTCCTGCTTAAAATTGTCAATCCCAAAAGTAAACTTGTTAGTAAAATATATTCCTTTTTCTTTTGTTAATTTTTTTTCCTTTTTAAACTCCCATTTTTCTTCTTCCTCGGAATTGTTGTGTCCATCTTTGATTTTAGAGAAATCGATACAATCTTTTTCATAAAACTGTTTAAATTTCATCGAAAGATAACTGTAATATGGAATTACAATTTCGCTTGGAAAAAGAAGACGCTTAAATTTTAACCGTTTATTTATGTCTAGAATATTATTTCTGAAATATCCAAACCATGATTCTACAGGATTATTAGTCAATCGTGTTATTCGAGATCTTTGAGGAAAATTGTCTTTATCCATCGAAATTAGAACTCCACTCCATAAAGGTACTAAATGAATCCTTTTTTCTATTATTTTCATCAAAATTGGTTTGTAAAACTCATTTGTTTTAATAATTTGATCCTTTGACTCTTCTTTTATGCATTTTTTATAAAAACTCAACCGTTGCTCAAAGAATTTTGTAAATGGTGAATCCAAAATATAATTTTTAGACATATCATTTGGGAAATATAAATCTTCTATTCCAGATTCCTTTGAAGTTATCAAAAATTTTCGATCAAATTTTTTAAAAAGTTGATTCAGCCAGTCATAATTCCTAATGCTAATCTCTATATTCATTCTAACTAGCGAACGAAGTAATAACTGAGATAATTTAGGTTGACAAAATATAGTGACCATATCTTCCAAATTCTGATTAAATTCATCAATCGAGGAAGAGTTTTGAAGCATTGTAAAGCAATAAATAAATGCTGCACGCATCTTATCGGATATTTTTCCCTTTGTTATATTAATATCATCAAGATCATCGATTATTATTTTTAAAAAATGAGTTGAACAAATATAGATTTTTGAATTTAAAATTTTCGAAAAGGAATAATCTTTCAAAACGACAATGTTGTAGCTTAATTTCAGATATTGAATAATGTCACAGTTTAAAATGATCCTCAACAGTGCGTTTATATTTGCCCAGCTAAAATCTGTAACAATGATTTTAGGATAATAATCGGGTTTTAATTTCTTAAATGATGACGTAATTTTTAAAAGGTTGATAGATATATTTGTTGTGTCGTTTTCAGTTGAAAAAAAATCTGCTATTGGAATCAATGATTTATTTATAGGATCATAACTTACAATTGAATATAGTAGTGGCTTTTTTTGATTGAAAATAGCAGGAATAAAAAGACCGGAAGCGTCAAAATACCAAACTGGATTTCTCTTCTGAATGCTATCCCACATCCTTAATTGAATTTCCGAATAAATGTTCATGGAGAAAGGCGATATGGATATTTCTTGAATAAATCCTTTTATCCCTTTTTTACAACTGCTTTTAACTAGCAGGTCAAATGAAGATTTCGCTGCATCTGCATCCGATCTCACCTCATTGAATAATTTAAATCTATGTGTATGCTCGCTTGACATCTTCCTAATTACTGAATAATCAATCGGATGATCAGTTTTGATTTGATTTTGGGCTCTGAAATTAGTAATCCCCATTGATTTTATTTTTTGAGACATTAATTCTCTTTTTTCTCCAATAATTCTTTTGTTTTTTGGGTTTACTACATACGATTTGTGATTTATTTTATATTTTTCCAAGTTGATAATTAGTTCATCCATTTCGAAAGACGGAATATTAAGTTTGAAAGAGTTTTCACATGATATGCAGGAAAATATACCATTCCAACAATGTCCTTTTTTCCTTCCATTTTCTTTCCTAAACCAGTTTGAACCATATTTTAGCCAACACAGAATACCAATAGCCTGAAATTTCATAGATATAAATTCACAAAATTCGGCATTAAATCGTTTTCGACTATCCGTTTTACTTATTTGAATAAATTTTTTCAACTTTTTTTTGTCCTTTTCAGAAAAACGAATAATTTTCTGTTCCTTTTCGAGTCTAATTTGTTTGAACTTGTTCATTACATTTGTTCTATACTTTTTGGTGTCTCTTTTCCACATTGTATGTAAAAACAGTGAATCTATAAGTACATAAGCACCAAATATAAAAAGGCAAAGTCTTCCCCATAATGTATTTTCACCACTATATGAGCCAACAAGTTCACATGGCGTATGAGCATTCTCAATCAAAAATTGCACAGATTTATCAACAATTACGTTTAAATCAATGTTTGATCGTCCTTTTCTTTTTTGACTCATTATTTAGTTAAATAATAATTTTTCTTAATAATTATCTAAGATATCTAAAATTTTTAAAAATATAAAATTGCTCCTTTAGAAAAAATAATTTTTAGAAATTTTTTTTAGTTATGAAATGGCACTGTATTAGAATAGCAATAGTCAAAATAGAATGTTGATAATATGATAACTAAATTAACATGTAATAATTGAGAATATGTTAAAATAGCAATTCATATTAATTAGCATGGCAAGTTTTTTTTCTATTCAACTTTTTTGAAATCACAACCAATTAGAATTTTTAAAATTTATTTAAAATTAAATTTAATTAAATTTAAAATTTTTAGTTTAAAAAAATACCTATTTTCTTAGATTTTTGTTGTAGAAGGAATTTTTTAATAATAAAAAATTCTTTTAAAATGAAAATTTAAGCAATTGAAGGCTATAAGTTAAAAGTGAAAGCTAAAGAAGAAAATTTTAGAAGATGACGATACTTGATCAATATTTTATTTTAAAATAAAACTAAAAATAAAATCTTTTTATTTAAAATTTGTATTTTCGCCTTTTTTTGAATTCATTCAAGGTTCCTTTCTGACTTTGCATGTCAGAAATATGGACAATTGCACTATTTTCTTTTGCTGGTCTTTCAGGTCTTTCATTTTGAAAGCCAGGATTTATCATTGAAAAATTCTCCCAAGTACTATAAAATAAAAATTATAAAATTAAAATCGAAAATTTTTTCAGTTAAAATAAATAATACGGTTTGAAATCGATCCCGCCGAGTTTGGACCACTTAATTTTTGCCTGACGCTTATTTTTTCGGACCCTCGTGTCCAAAATTTCATCGAAATCGAAATAAATGTCGTCTGGGTGGACATATTCGGGAATATCCTAAAATCATTCAATGTTTATTATTATTTAAAATTTATAAGGCATTACTTTTATTTCAGTTATCTTTTCTTTTGAAATTTTTTCTGGCGAGACAATATTTTCTGGTTGTTGATCTTTTTCATTTTTGCCTTGAAATTCACTTAGTTTAGATATTTTGATACTCGATTTGACATTTCTATTTGCAAATCTAATCGATTCCATTTCAACTTCCGTTTTTTCATTTTGTTTGATGGTGAAGATGCCTTGAAAAATATCAAATCCGACAATATTTCTCGAATAAATTGAATCATCCATTTGAAAGCCTGGAAGTTCAATATTATTGACTTAATTAAAAAATTTTAAAAATTCCAAAAAAATTCTTTTAATTATATGTAAAACTTACTAGTGCAATATTCGTTCATTTCATCAATGTTCTCAATGCCAAGCTCATTTCCCATCAGCTTTTTGCATTTAAGGAAACAGTTTTTAATTCGTTCCTTATCCAGATCACGATTTGACATCTATTAAAAAATAATTTACAGATAAATAAAATTAGTAGATAAAAAATACTTTTTTGGAATCACAAACAGTACTTAACGTTCGATTTTCCGAATACAAAGATTCACTCTTAACAAAAAATAATTAAAAATTACCAAAAGAAAAAATAATTTTAAATTTACCTCTAAGTCAAGTTCATGACTTTTGAATTTGAGGACATCTGAAACCGCGTCGTCATATTCTCTTATTTTAAAAGTTTCTTTACCATCGTACTCCACCCAAAAATTGACCAAGCCTTTTTCTTTCGATAAGTTGGCTATTTCTTCGTCACTTTTGTCGAATTTTAAACCTTTTTCTAATTAAATAAAAAATTAATAAAATTTAAATAATGAAAAATAGGATACCTTTCATTAATTCTTTGAATTTTCGAGCGTTTAATGCGCCAACCCCATGAATTTTGTTGAATTCATGAAAAGCTTTTCGGAGCAGGGCTCTGATATCCCTTTTAATGAGTTTCGCTGGGTTAACCATGTTAATTTTTGTAATTTTTTATTTTATCTAAAGTAAAAAAATCAAAACGATTTATAAAAGAGGTGGTAAAAATAAATTTAAAACAGTTTGTTATTACTGTAAATTGAAATAAAAAAAAAATTTATTTAAAATCATTTATTAACAAGTTATTCAAAAATATAAATTAAAAAGTGAATTTTTGTATTCACGGTGAAAAGCAGATAATACTTTGAGTGATAATTGACACAGCATCATTCTATGCATTCTATGATGTTTTTTCATAAATTTTCTGCGATAAATAGCAACTGATTTAATACAAAAAAAAGATTTGATTTTTTGATTTTTTATTTATTAAACTAAATTTAATTTAAAATAATTAAAAATTAAAAAAAAAAACAAAAAATTAAAGATTTAACAAAAACAATTAATAAAAAAAATCAAAAAAATCATCTGTTTTGATAACCATTCGTGTTGAAAAACAAATTGTTTGCTTGCGTCCATTGCATCATATCATTTTTTTCGTATGTTGATTTGAAATTACCTAGGACAGACACCAACCGAGTTAACTTCGAGCACAAGACTTCCTCCTATCAACTCTTTAGTAAGTAATTTCACAATAGACCGAGTTATTGTGAAACAAGCGGTAAAAGAAATTGATAAAAATCGAATCCCTCTACACATTAACCCGATTAAGTGTCCATCCGAATAAAAAAAATTTTAAAATAAATGAAGAATTAAAGATTTTTTACGACCGGTTAAAAACTCTAAAGATCATATTGTTCTCGAAACCTTGCATGATCTCAGTTCGCCTTCCAGATTCGCCTACTCGATCAAAAGTCAGCTAGAACATGAAGTTCTTGACTTAGACGTCTCCTTGGACTCACCAGCCACATGCATACAATGAGAGATGAGTCGTTAAGTCAACCTCAAGGTAATGATCACTTCGGGTCGTTAAGCCTCCATGTCACTGTCGGAAATCTTACTGGGTGGGCAGCCCTAATTTATTTATTAATGTGCAAGAATATTTACGTACGGTCCCACGCGTACGGCCCGAAAATGTCCTACCTACAGAGCTATAAAATTCATTCTCCCTCTAATGGCTATGATATTTATCTGCTATTTATAAAAAAGGATTTAGCTTAAATTAAATTAAGCTATATTTTTACTTCTTACTTCTTTAAATTTTATATTATTAAAAAATGAAATTTTATTATTAATTTTATAAAATTTAAAGAAGTAAGAAGTGAAAAGATAGCTTGATTTAATTTTAAGCTAAATCCTTTTTAAAAATTTAATTTTGTTTATTAAGAATTAAAAAAAAAATCAGCTTCGTAAAATTACTTATATTATTAAAAAATGAAAATTTAAATGAGTAATTTTACGAAGCTGATTTTTTTTTCAATTCTTAATAAACAAAAAAAAATTTTTGATTTAAAAATTAGATTTTAAATTATTTGATTTTAAGTTTTTTTCAAAAGACATTTAAAATAATTAGAAGCTTTAAAAGAAAAATATCAGCCATCAGTCTAGAGGTTAAGAAAACGAATTTCATAAGAAATACATCCAATAATTTATACTACCTGAAAAAGCAGTCCATCGAAGTTGAAATTTGATTTGAATGTCGAAAAGTGGTAAAATTGACAAAACTAAATAAAAAAAAATATTTTAAAATGAAATCAAAGATTAAAAATAAAAAAAATAATTTTTTTTATTAATTTTATATAAAAAATTTGACATTTTATAAGTTTTATTTACTAAAATTTGCTCAAGACTAAAATCAAGCATGTGAATAAAAAATGGAAAATCAATTTCACTTATGTCAAATAAGATATGAAATTGTTTTTACCATGTCTATTCAAAAGACTGATTTTTTTTGTGCTTTTAGTCACTGTAATATGCTCAAGACTAAAATCAGTCTTTTGAATAAAATATGGAAAACCAATTTCACTTCTCTCATACAAGTTATGAAATTGTTTTTCCAAGTCTTACTCAAGAGCCTGATTTTTTTTTTCGTTTAGTTACAGTAATATGCTCAAGACTAAAATCAGTCTTTTGAATAAAATATGGAAAACCAATTTCACTTCTCTCATACAAGTTATGAAATTGTTTTTCCAAGTCTTACTCAAGAGCCTGATTTTTTTTTTCGTTTAGTTACAGTAATATGCTCAAGACTAAAATCAGTCTTTTGAATAAAATATGGAAAACCAATTTCACTTCTCTCATACAAGTTATGAAATTGTTTTTCCAAGTCTTACTCAAGGGCCTGATTTTTTTTTTCGTTTAGTTACAGTAATATGCTCAAGACTAAAATCAGTCTTTTGAATAAAATATGGAAAACCAATTTCACTTCTCTCATACAAGTTATGAAATTGTTTTTACCAAGTCTTACTCAAGAGCCTGATTTTTTTTTTCGTTTAGTTACAGTAATATGCTCAAGACTAAAATCAGTCTTTTGAATAAAATATGGAAAACCAATTTCACTTCTCTCATACAAGTTATGAAATTGTTTTTACCATGTCTTTTCAAAAGACTGATTTTTTTTGTGCTCTAGTCACTGTTATATGCTCAAGACTAAAATCAGGCTTTTGAATAAATATGGAAAACATATTTCACTTCTGTCATACAAGTTATGAAATTGTTTTCCCATTTCCTAATCAAAAGCCTGATTTTTTTTTTTGCTTTTAGTTACATAATTAATCTCAAGACTAATATCAGGCTTTTGAATAAAATATGGAAGACCAATTTCACTTCTCTCATACAAGTTATGAAATTGTTCTCCCATTTCCTAATCAAAAGCCTGATTTTTTTTTGCTTTTAGTTATTTAATTAAGCTCAAGACTGAAATCACGCTTTTGAATAAAATATGGAAAACCAATTTCACTTCTCTCATACAAGTTATGAAATTGTTTTTCCAAGTCTTACTCAAGGGCCTGATTTTTTTTTTCGTTTAGTTACAGTAATATGCTCAAGACTAAAATCAGTCTTTTGAATAAAATATGGAAAACCAATTTCACTTCTCTCATACAAGTTATGAAATTGTTTTTCCAAGTCTTACTCAAGGGCCTGATTTTTTTTTTCGTTTAGTTACAGTAATATGCTCAAGACTAAAATCAGTCTTTTGAATAAAATATGGAAAACCAATTTCACTTCTCTCATACAAGTTATGAAATTGTTTTTCCAAGTCTTACTCAAGGGCCTGATTTTTTTTTTCGTTTAGTTACAGTAATATGCTCAAGACTAAAATCAGTCTTTTGAATAAAATATGGAAAACCAATTTCACTTCTCTCATACAAGTTATGAAATTGTTTTTACCATGTCTTTTCAAAAGACTGATTTTTTTTTTCTTTTAGTTACAGTAATATGCTCAAGACTAAAATCAGGCTTTTGAATAAATATGGAAAACATATTTCACTTCTGTCATACAAGTTATGAAATTGTTTTCCCATTTCCTAATCAAAAGCCTGATTTTTTTTTTGCTTTTAGTTATTTAATTAAGCTCAAGACTAATATCAGGCTTTTGAATAAAATATGGAAGACCAATTTCACTTCTCTCATACAAGTTATGAAATTGTTCTCCCATTTCCTAATCAAAAGCCTGATTTTTTTTTGCTTTTAGTTATTTAATTAAGCTCAAGACTGAAATCACGCTTTTGAATAAAATATGGAAAACCAATTTCACTTCTCTCATACAAGTTATGAAATTGTTTTTCCAAGTCTTACTCAAGGGCCTGATTTTTTTTTTCGTTTAGTTACAGTAATATGCTCAAGACTAAAATCAGTCTTTTGAATAAAATATGGAAAACCAATTTCACTTCTCTCATACAAGTTATGAAATTGTTTTTCCAAGTCTTACTCAAGGGCCTGATTTTTTTTTTCGTTTAGTTACAGTAATATGCTCAAGACTAAAATCAGTCTTTTGAATAAAATATGGAAAACCAATTTCACTTCTCTCATACAAGTTATGAAATTGTTTTTACCATGTCTTTTCAAAAGACTGATTTTTTTTTTCTTTTAGTTACAGTAATATGCTCAAGACTAAAATCAGTCTTTTGAATAAAATATGGAAAACCAATTTCACTTCTCTCATACAAGTTATGAAATTGTTTTTACCATGTCTTTTCAAAAGACTGATTTTTTTTGTGCTCTAGTCACTGTTATATGCTCAAGACTAAAATCAGGCTTTTGAATAAATATGGAAAACATATTTCACTTCTGTCATACAAGTTATGAAATTGTTTTCCCATTTCCTAATCAAAAGCCTGATTTTTTTTTTTGCTTTTAGTTACATAATTAATCTCAAGACTGAAATCAGGCTTTTGAATAAGATATGGGAAACCAATTTCACTTCTCTCATACAAGTTATGAAATTGTTCTCCCATTTCCTAATCAAAAGCCTGATTTTTTTTTTTGCTTTTAGTTACATAATTAATCTCAAGACTGAAATCAGGCTTTTGAATAAGATATGGGAAACCAATTTCACTTCTCTCATACAAGTTATGAAATTGTTTTTACCATGTCTTTTCAAAAGACTGATTTTTTTTTTCGTTTAGTTACAGTAATATGCTCAAGAATAAAATCAGGCTTTTGAATAAAATATGGAAGACCAATTTCACTTCTCTCATACAAGTTATGAAATTGTTTTTACCATGTCTTTTCAAAAGACTGATTTTTTTTTTCGTTTAGTTACAGTAATATGCTCAAGACTAAAATCAGTCTTTTGAATAAAATATGGAAAACCAATTTCACTTCTCTCATACAAGTTATGAAATTGTTTTTACCATGTCTTTTCAAAAGACTGATTTTTTTTTTCTTTTAGTTACAGTAATATGCTCAAGAATAAAATCAGGCTTTTGAATAAAATATGGAAGACCAATTTCACTTCTCTCATACAAGTTATGAAATTGTTTTTCCAAGTCTTACTCAAAGGCCTGATTTTTTTTTGGGTTTTTTTACTTAAATTTGCCCAAGACTGATATCGATTCAAAACCTTTTGAGTTGACAAGTGCAAAGGCAATGCCTCTGCACTTGTCAACTCGTCAACTTTTATTTTTAACAATTCTTAATAAAAATAAAAATTTAAATAATTAAAAACAAATATAAATTGTTTTACCTTCATATTCTTCTGGTATATAGTCCCCTTGTTGAATATTAACAAATATACTGCTCATTAACAAATGCTGATTACTCTCTGATATATTTTTAATTTTTAAATTAATTTTTAATTAGAAAATTTATTTTTTTAAATTACTTTAGGGATAAAATTATCGGATGAAATCCGAGTCCCTTTGGGGTAAATTTTGATATGTTCTTGAGAGTGCCGTTGCGGCGCGGCAAGCCGTAGAGACCTGGCGGCCATCTTCGGTCTGTCTCGGTCACCATGTCCACTCAGTCAAACAAATTTTTGGCAAACTCGTCAATGTTGCTGGATTGTGGGGAGCGGACTGATATGCCTGAGATTACAATTTCGACCTCTGGATTTGTCATTTTGTTTGGCTTTTTAAATTGAATTAACACGTGTCAAAAAATGCTCTCTAAAAATACTTTTTGTATGATTTAGAAAATTTTAGGATAAAAAAAAATTTTTGTTTTCTATTTAAACCAGCTTATATAAGAAGCTTAATTTAGTATTTGTTTAAAATTTTAATACAAAACACATTTTAAACATAACAAAAGTTTAAAATTCTATACTTTAGGTTGCCTAAACACTGGTTTAAATGCTTTGTTAGATTGTGAATTTTAGATTATTATTTTTACATTTAATGGTTATATACAAAATAATTTCAAGTCAATAATTTTAATAAATTATTTTTTATCATTTTAAATATGTTTTAAGTTTTACAACAAAATAGCTGTCTAAATATTTACTCTTGAAAGTTTTAAAGGGTTTTTTTTTTTGTTTTCATCTACTAGATCTAAATTTTTTGATCAAAAAGAAATAAGATCAGAAAAAAATCTTTTAAATAGAATTTAAAAAAGTTATGAACACGTTTAGTAAAAATTGCGTTCTTAACATTAAGTAACCAAAAAATTTATTGCGTGACCTAAGAAATTCAAAATAAAAAAGCATCAATTTCAAGCTTATATTTTTTAGCCATATGAATCATTAACGCCTTGCAATACACTTGACTGGGCTTGTATTTTATCTCAAAGTTTTTTTATTTCTTCTATAGTTTATATGTGCATTTTAGTTAACTGCATTTTTTTAAAGCTCTGTAATTAGTGGGTGAGGACTAAAAAAAAAAGAGAGATTAAAATACATAAAAATGTGATTCACGCAAGGAAAGAATGAAGATTATAATGATGACACACAAAATGAATCAAAAGAAATATGAAATTCACAAAAATTAATATTAAAAATCAAACAAAAATTCAACCATTAAAAATTTTTTGTTGCTAATAAACAATGTAACTGTATTATTGATTAATCTTGAAAGTTTTAAGGTTTTTTTTTTAATTTTATATTCATCTTTATGATTTAATTTTTTTTATTAAAAAAGAGTTAAGATCATAAAAATTTAAAAAGATAAGAACACATTTTGTAAAAGAAAAAAGAATTTTTATGAGCTGATTAACATTTAAAATAATATTTTTGACAGATTTAGTTTTAAGCGCTATTTTTTTAGTTACACTTTTTTTTTTATTTTGATCCTCATCCTTAATCAGTCATTTGCTTTTTAATTTATTTATCAATCATAAAGCGAAAATAAATAAAAAACATAGTGAATACTCTCTTCTTTATGCTTACGACTTGGTCACATTCGACATTTTTTAGAAAAAAAAGAAATCACCAGAATAAAACAAACAAATACTTAGACAAATAAGAAAAATAGCTTTTCAAGTGGAAGATGAAAATATATGTTGAAAAGCCTTGCTTCACAGTTTTCTCTAGACAAAATTAAGAAAATATTTACCCAAAATTAAAAATGGTAAATACCTGTTGACCAACATCGGGACTGGGTCCTAGCTCGAGCAGTCTTTGAGCGAATATCATAGCAGTTTTATAATTTTTAAGTTTAAAAAAAAGATTCAAAGCGGTTCGTAGAGTCAAAATTTTGTGAATGGGCTGAAGGTTACAGTGGGAAAAATAAGCTGCCAATTCGCATGCATGCTTCTGATCTTCTATACTTTCCTTAGGCAGCTCTTTTCTGTGCAGTTCCATTTGCAGGCCAATTAAATACTCTCGACAAACTTCAATTAACTGTTGCGCCTCAGCTATTTCCTGTTTATTTTCCACCACAAGCAAAGGCACACTCAACAAAATAGATCTAAAACTCTCAATAGCTTCGCTGAACTTTCCATTAGTAGTCAAATCATAGGCCTTTTGCAAACGCTGAATCAAATCATTTAGCTTCAATCCGACAGCTGGGAGAACATTTTTTTGATTCTGAACATTGAGTGACCTAAGTGGATAGGCAAACAGAGGAGGTAGAGATGGCAAAGCGGTGAAGCATGTCCTAGATCTGGCATAAGTTTGCATAAAAATTTGCTTGTACTGTTCAAAGTCCACAATGCCAACTTGGTCAAGCAATAAACGCATAGCTGTTTCGAAAGATCCTGCCAGAACATGATCAACTGGAAGCTTTGAATTGTTGCACCATTGATGAGCCAGAGAGAAGCCTTTTGTGGGTGGCACAAAATATCCGCTTGAATCATCTTCAGCCAAGTTGTCCACTGCATTTACATTAAGATCAGCTGGAATCTCTAGCTCGCCATCGTCCACGTCCCATCCTGCTTCGCCCTCCTCATCTCTGGTTTGAGTGTCTACCACTTCTCCGTCTTCATCCAATTCCAAGTCAGCATCTTCATCCCAAGTCTTGGCAGCGGTGCTAATGTCCACATTGGCTGTTTGTAAGGTGTTGATTGGCGCGCTGGGCGCAGCAGTGCTTCTGGCAGTGATGTTTCCTTCAAAAAAGCCCTTGGTAATGCTCAACAAAGGCCAATTGGATTCTTGTTGAGATATTGGAACTGGTGATTTGAGCAGTCTTGCATCTGGTATGGTCTCTGGTGGCGCTGTGTCCACGAATGCTTCCTCAGCCAGACGACCGGCTTCCTCTTCCAAATTGTGAGTCTTGGCAGTCAAGTAGGCCAAGGATTTTTGGCCACAATTTTCCAGTATTTTCACTCTCTCCTGCACATCACCAAGAAATAGCGCTGTCTGAAATTGACCGTTCACATCTTTTCTCACCTCGGCTATTTTCATCATTTTTTTGAGCTTTTCCAAATTGCCAGTGATCAAGTACAAAAATGACAGCTTGTCAAAATTTTTAGTCCGCTGGTAGCACATTTCGACTATTTGATGATTTCCTTGCATTAGCGCAGCTTCTGCCAGCTTTTCCCAGCAATTTTTCTCGTCCAAGGCTCTTGCTGACTCTAGGGCAATGTCTATGTTACCACACTCGAGTGCTAGGCCAAATCTGGTCTTTTCGTCCTTGACAAAATGAAGTGCCACCTCTGGATAGCCAATTTATACTCTGTCGAGTCGATGTTCATGATGCGTGGACGTTCTTCACGGTCCAAACAGTAGACCATGTCGCCTTTTATTTTTGTTATGTAAACTGGCAGGTCCAGAGTTCGAATGATGCCATGATCACTTAAAAATTAAAATTAGAATGCCGGAAATAAAGAGGCTGTTTAGCTTTTTGATTGTGTTACCCATTTATCAGAGCGTATTTTATGTGGTTGCTAGTGGTGTATACAAAAACGTTGTTGTCGTCCCAAGAACCTGATTTAACTCGGATGTTCTCGTTTATCGAGCACAGCTGTTCCAATTTTTTGTCACAGATCACAATTTCTGAAAAAAATGGTGTAAGATAATTTCAAGATTTATTTAGATTCAATTCAAAGAAATTAAAAATTAAAATTAAAATTATTTTTTTTTTAATTTAAAAAATAAAATCATGATGCAATTTTTTTATTTCAATTTTTTGAAAATGGTTGATCGATTTGGTAAAATTTGGCAAAAAAAGAATATAGCAAAAAATCAAATTAAAAACCTCAAATTTTGAAGCTTTTTTGTTAAACATTTTGACATGTCATTAAGTTTGGAATTTTCCGTACTTTTTGATAATTAAATTATTTTTTGTCAAGATTTTAATTTTTTTTAATTGAATTTATATGTAATTTTAGAAACCTAATTTTATACGACTGAGCCATTATACTTGTAGAGAATTTCAAGAGCTTTTCAAAAATGTTTCGAATAGTTCATTTTTGAAGGAACATGTTACCTAGTTTAGTTTACAAAAAAGAGGGAAAATTTGGCAAAAATACAAATAAAAAATTTTGCTTCACTTAAATAAATCCTATTTTACTTATTTAAATATTTAAAAAAAAGCCTCTATGTTTTTTAATTAAATGATTAAATATATTAAAATAAGTGATGAAATCGAATTAGCATTTTGGAAAAAAATTGAAACTTGAAAATATTCTTGCCTTCTAAAATTTTTCAAAATTTTGAAGCCAGTGTTTTACCCGATTGTCCTGGCATTAAAGAAATAAAATAAATTTTATTTTATTTTAGTGCAGTCAAAATACTAATTTTTGAATGAAAGAAAATTTTTAAGAACCTAAGATTTTAATCTTTTTGTACTTTTTTTTACCAAAATCCATTTAATTAAACTATTTTAAATCGATAGTTTAAATTATTCTCACATGTATCTTCCTTTCCCAAAGTCTGTCACAGAAAATAGGATGGAAAAAATTACTTGAAAAATGCTGAATCGAAAAAAACTTTATGTTGATTTTTGAATCTAACCTGAACAAAGATTTATATTTTATATTTATATTTTAGATTAGGTATTTTTTTACCTAAAATTAAATTTTAGATTTTTTAAGGACAATCAAATTATGCCATATTGATGTTTAATTTTGTATTTTTGGCTCATGAAAAAAATTACTTTAGTGTGCAACACAGCATGATGCAAGCTTTTTAATGATGATTTCAGTTTTTAAAAAAGGAAACAGCAAAATTTCAAATAAAATTAAAACTAAAATTTAAATTAAAAATAACCAAGAGAAAAAATTCCATATAATTTTCTTGAACCTATCTTTTAGCCTAAAGCTGTTTGAAAATAAATAAAAAGTGTTAAAACTTACGGTGTCTGGCTAAAATGGCCACGTACGACATATCGTTAGACCAAACAACGTACTTAGCTTTGGGTATTCGAACCGAGCCTAAGGTTCGTTTTTGCTGAACATCATAAAGAGTCACCATATCACCTTCTTTTACCAATAAATTTCCAGTACCAGCATAAAAAATTTCTTCACAATTTGGCAGTTGTAATTTTTTTGTAGTCTCATTTTTCAAATTTTTAATCAAAATCTGTAAAAAAATTTAAATATTTTTTATTTCAAAATGGCCACTATTAATTTTGATATAAAATATATTTTTTATGCTATAAAAAAAGTTATTTAAAAATATGTTATTAGAATGCTAATGAATTTTAAATTAAAATATTATTAAAATGGTCTTGTAACTTTCACGTCTAATTAAAAAATATTAGTGGCCAAATTAAAAATATATTGGCAAATTAATAAAACCTTTTTTTTTTCGAATCTAATTTATTTACAAATCACTTAATTATATCTTTTATATTTTAGTCAAAAAAAATTCCTTAATTGAAAAAAATCAATTTTTGTCCATTTTTCTCAAATTGTAAACTTTTTCAACCATTTCAAAAGTATAATTTTTTAAAATAAAAAAAATAAAAAAACTTTTTTCTACGAGTCAAATTTTACTTACCAAACAATTAGTTCAATTATAATGGCCAACTCGGTTAATTGATGCCCAGGTAAAAAATTTGATGGCCTTTTTCGGGTTGGCCTGGCAAATTGGACCTGAAAGTGACAAGACCCGTTTAAGAAAATTAATCTAACCTACTACTACTTAACGTGTTAAGTCAAAAAAGTAATAACTGACCCTTTAAACTGCCAAATCACTTTTTTTTTTATTTTTTAGTTTTTTTTTTATAATAAATGAACTTTTTATCCGATAAAAAACCTTAATTATTTAATCAATATCTGTCAATATTTTTTATATTTATTTTTTCAATCGCTAGGCTGAAAAGAAGAACTTATTTCCATTCCGTGCAGCCTGAGGTTTACCTCAAATTATTTATTTAATAATAATAATAAAATAATTAATACTACTTCTAACCCGAAACAAAGGCTTCGCCCCGGACCCCATTAACCTAAGCCTCTTTTCCCTAAAATTATTTTTTAATATTTCATATTATTATTTTATGGCATTAAAAAAAATTTTTATATCCCAAAAAAATATTAGCCTTTCAAAATCTATCAGAAATTTACAGTATGATTTTTATCCAAGACAGCAAAACGGTTTCTGGCAACCCAAACAGCAGTTAATCCAGCTGATCTTCGGCCCTCTGGCGCTGAACACAAAAAAATTATCTTATTTTTTAAAAATGTTTTTAAATAAATTATTTTAATTTACCATCGGGACTTGATGAATCATTCTCTTTTGGAATAAAGTACATATCATATGAACAATTGTCCAAATTTCCAGCTATGCGGTTCGATAAAAGAACGGCATTTTCGGCCGGGTTATATGACATACTGTAAGACGGAGCTCTACCAGTACTTGAAAAAAATAAATAAAAAATAATAAAATTTTGTTTTAAAAAATAATAAAAAAAAATTTTATTATTATTAAAGTTTTTCACTTATTATTGATAGTATTTTATTAAACCTTTTTTAAAGGCAAATTTAAGTTTCAGATCAAATTTTGAGATCAAAACGAATTTTCCATCATCAAAAACAACTCTCAAAAATATTTTTTTTTATTAAAAAAAAAATAAAATAAAATTAAATACCTGCTGCACATGTGGTAAAATTAATGTCACCACTTCCATTTAGAATATCAATTAACTTTTTGATAAGGCCTTCCAAATTGTCTTCTCTGATGGCACAATCGCTCAAATTCCTCAATGTCAACAGACAATTGTAAGCAATTCGCTCATCATTGTCCACATTTTGCAGGTGAGTGCTGAGCACCTGCATGGCGCCCTCGGACACCAGCTCTCGTTTGTTCTCCGGACAAACACTCAACACCTTCATCAGCCTAACACAAGTCCAAATCAATTTTTGATAGTTGGTCGAGTTCATGATTCTGATGAGCTCTCTGGGACAGCCACTTGTCTGAATGACCAGCTTGACCTCGCTGTTGTTAAATGCCAAAATGTGCAGCGAGTCGAGCAGAATGGCCAAAAATTTTTGGTTGTTGCTTTGGCCCAGCAATTCGACCATTTTGCGTGTGCCGTTGTAGTGGTGCACCTGGGCCTTGGAGGCCGGCTCGTACATCAGCAAATTGTGCAGGGTAGTGGCCGCATAGAACACCACACTTTCAATGGGCGAGCTCAGCAGCTTGATTAGGGCCGGAATGCCGCCGCACTTAAGAATGGCGTACAAAGCCGGTTTGTTGTTGTTGGCCGACAAATTGCACAGAATTTTGGCCGCGGCGTTATGAAAATCCGAGTCATTTGAGTTCAGGAGAATGTTGACCAGAGAGCTGATGAGCGCCTGAGAGCTGGTCAAGGCCATGCGGCTTGCGTCCTTGCTGGACAGCTGGTCTATGAGCTTAAGGGTCTTGGCGACCACTATTTTGTCTTCGTCGGTCAAAAGCTTGATCAATTCGGGAATGGCCCGGATGGTAACGTCCGCGTCCTCCTGGTAGTTAATTAAATTGATGATGGCTGTCTTTAGATGCTGGGTGGGCTGGGCGAGACGCTGGATTGTGGAGGGCCTGCCCAGGCTCGAGCCGTTTGTGCTCTGCTTCATGAAACCGTAGTCCTCCAGCGACTCCGGAAACATGGCCGCTCGGATCCGCTGAGACCGAGTCTGGTTCAGCTGTGCATTTATGTATAGCAAGAAAAAAATTTATTTGAGCAGTGTTGGGTGGCTTTTTTTCTTACCATCTACACTTTGCTGCGAGTGGACAAAATCAAATTGGGACATTTCTTCCGAGTAGATCATTTCGGACTTTTGAGCACTTTCCTTTTAAAAAAATAAAATAAAAATTTTAAAAAAAAAATTTCTTTTTTTTTATAAGTTTATTAGTAATTTACTTTGTATTTGATGGTATCCATTTTTAAAACGAGTCTGTGATTTGAGCTTATTTTTTAATTTTTTGAATTTTGAATAGTTATTTAAAAAGATCTATTTCATTTTGCAAAAATATCTGGATTTGATTTAATTTTTGTCTTCATAATTTTAATTTTTTTTTTAAATTACACCTTAACGACTAATTTAAAAAAAAAAAAATTTAAATTTAAATTTTTAATTAAGCAAATTTGCTTAATTTTTGAGCAAAAAAAATTAAGATAAAAGCTTATTCCTCTAAATAGTTATTCAAGTTTAGCTGAATTGAAACGATCGAATTGAAACGAACTTCACAACCCCAATAAAGTTAACGCTATTGAAAATCGAAAATTTTAGCATTGATTTCTTAATGACAAAGTAATGAATAAAAATATTCGAATGTTTTTTCTCCACTTTTCAATTTAGCCATCGGTTCAATCAAAATATTGCTGCTTCTAAAGTTATATTTCTAGTTTCTTGAGTCATTTTTCTAAAGTTTTTCTTTTTAATTAGAGGCTGAGTTATTTTAAAAATAACATTTAAAAGATAAAGTAATCATTCTTTCAAATATTCTATGCTAAAAAATTTTTATTTGGTTAAAGTTATTTTATTTAACTTTTAAATTTAAGAGTTTTGTGATAGATAAATAATAACTCTTAGCTAAAAAGGCTATTACGAAATCTCTCATTTCACATGTTTTTGTTTTTTGAAAAAAATAAAAAAATTTAAAAGTTTTTAAAAATATTTAAAATATGAATCGAATTGGAACAAATTGGAAGTTGATGTAGTCGCAGCTCAGTAGGATTAATTAAAGATAAATAAGGAGGCCGAGGTTTAATTTTTAATTGTCTTAAATTTTTTCTTACCCTATTACTTTTTTATTCATTATTTTCATAAAATTAATTTATGAAAATAATGAATTTTTTGTTATTTGTTAGGCTGAAAAGAAAGTAGTAGTAAAATAAGGATGCTCAATATTTCATCTCTTTTCAGTTCTAATTTTTCTCTTCTATTAAAAGAGTAATTTTAATTAAACTGATCTTTGGCTTTGATGGTCTGACACTAAAATGGATTGAAGCTTTCTTGAAAAATAGAAGACAACGAGTTATTCAAGGTGAAATTTTGTCGGATTGGGTTGAGATTTTTAGCGGTGTACCACAAGGGTCAGTGATTAGTCCACTATTATTCGTTTTGTATATCAATGATCTACCAAAAGGAATAGAGAATGTTGTCAAATTGTATGCAGATGGTACTAAAATTTTCTCACTAACGGTATTAAAATAAGCGCCGCAAAACTACAATCAGATTTAGATTTAATTTTCAAGTGGACTCAAGATTGGCTACTTCTCTTCAACGCATCAAAATGTGTGGTTATGCATTTTGGTCATAAAAACAAAAAATTTCCTTATTTTTTTAATGGTAAGCAGTTAGCAACGTTAGAAACCGAAAGAGATCTTGGAGTTATTTTCAATACAAATCTTAAATGGAAAAATCAAGTAATAGAGGCTACAAACAAAGTAAATCAAATGTTAGGTCGCATCAGGAAGTCATTCGCTCGTTTTGATTGTAAGATCTTTGTATTTAACTTTTGTTCGACCTCTTTTGGAATTTGCGGTGCCTGTATGGCCTCCAATTCTTAAGTCTGACTGTGAGAATGTTGAAAGGATTCAACGCAGAGCTACGAAATTTGTTTCGTCAATTAGAAACAAACCGTATGAAAGCAGATTGAAGGCTTTGAACATTCCAAATCTGGTGGAAAGAAGAAAAATAGGTGATCTAATTCAATTATACAAGTTCATGCATGGAATAGAATCGGTTGAAAAGAGCAACAATTTTAATGTCACAAAAAACCAACTTAATAACTTTTGTGTCTATTTTCTGCAGTTCAAAAACGATTTTTTATTTCTTTT
Source organism: Brachionus asplanchnoidis (assembly GCA_025491095.1). Lineage (NCBI taxonomy): Eukaryota > Metazoa > Rotifera > Eurotatoria > Ploima > Brachionidae > Brachionus > Brachionus asplanchnoidis. The sequence continues at coordinate 1,159,982 of JAILYF010000016.1, forward strand.
CTTCTTTCTTTTTTTCTTTTCTTTTAATTCCTTTTCAAATTTCAATTATTTAACTATATTTTTTAATTCTTATTTTATTCAGTATATTTTATTTTAATTATTTTTTTTATTTTTTTTTAATTTTTATTTTTCTCTGAAGGAGCTAACGCTCGATACAGATTTACAAATAAATAAATAACCAAGGAAGAGGTCACTGCCTAAAATATCACAAAGAAATATCGAGGCTCCAACCTAGAGATAACTTTTTTTTTTAGCAGAACCGCTAATATATGGAACTCGCTGCCAAATGAATTAGTTGAAGCCCCCAATGATAACAGCTTTAAAGCAGGCATTGATTGCTGGATGAGCAGCAATCAATCACATTAGGTGTCTTTGTGTGCCTTATCTGCACAATCGCTGGCTAGCCAGCTACAGTCAAAACTACTACTACCACTACTACTAAAGATATTTCTAAATTTAATCTAAAAAATGATTAATAATTCTTTTTATTAATTTAACTTTTTTTAACTAATATTTTAAATTATCAAATTTTTATTCTTTTATTTCTTATTGCTTTTATTTTTTCATACTATAAAAATATAGGGTCTACTCGACCAACATACTATCAAAGCTTTTTAACAAATTAGCCAAGCTTTTCAGCATACCCATTTTTCATCCCAGCATACTTTACTTTTTAACACACTTATTGCTGAAAAACATACTTACCTTTTAAAAGCAATCAAAAAACTGTTTAACATACTTAACTTTTGAAATAAAAAAATTTCTATTTTATATATTTACTTTAGAAAAAAAATATTAAATTTTAGTCAAATTAAGTAAATACAGCCAATTCTTTTTGGCATACAATTATCGTTCACCAATAATATTTTTTTTATTCACCAAAAAAATAAAGAATATCACCAAAAAAATATAATCTAAGGCGAAACTCGATTACCAAAATTTAACACCTAATTGGTGTATTTTGTCGCAAATTTATTCTTAATTGACACCAAAAAATCACAATTACCTGTGCAAATCAAACCACCAATTCAAAATAGGTTTCTAAACTAAATTAATATTAATTTAACCAAATTAATTTATACTTCACCATTTCAATTTTTTATTCACCAAAAATATTATAAATAATATTTTTCATTATGTTCTCAAAATTGTCGTTTGGCTTAGCAAGTTTGAAAAATCAAATTTAATTAATAGCGTCATCACGTGTTAAAAAACCTTTGAAAGTTGTGTGTTGGCAATGTCGCTCAACAAAACAAACCAAAACCGACGGTGGATATTTAAAAATTCGGTCAAGCTAAATCTGAAGAGGTTAGACAAACCGATTAGCCATAAGGTCTTATTTGGTGCACTGGATATCGTACTAAACCAGGTGGAAAATGATGCGATCACATCTGTCTACAATTTTTCTTCAAACAAAGTATGGATAATCGAGTTTAATGCTGCTTTTAATGTTACCCAAATCTTCGATCGTGAAATCAATATTAATGGAACCAATTTCTACTACAAGACTTCAGTGTCTTAAATAGTCAAGACATGACTATTGACCATTTCCCAATCGAAGCATCGATTTCTATTGGCTGTCAATTAGAAAATAAATCTGCAGCTAAAAAGTTTAACTATAAGAAAGCAAACTGTCAATTATTCAGCGAGATTTTAAATTCTCAAATAGTGAATGTCACTGAAAGTTCCCTCACAATAGATCAACTAAATAATAAAATAACAGAAAAAAATATTTCTGCTTCACATAAAAGCATTCCATATCTTTCTCAGAAAATCTACAAAACGAGTCTTCCGCCAAACTTTGTTAATTTGATAAAAGAACGTAGGAAAGTAAGAAGAAATTACCAGAAAACTCGCTGTCAAAAGCTCAAGCAAAAATTTAATCAACTTACATCTGAGTTAAAGGCCTCTTTAAAAAAATTCTGGAATCAAAATTGGTTTGGTTTTATTGAGAAGATGGGAAAAAACCCACTGACAAGTAGACCTTTTTGGAAAAAAATAAATAAATTTAGAACAAAAAAAGGATCAAATTTAATTCCTAAATTGATTTTAAATGAAAGGGAATTCAAAACTAATGAAGAAAAGGGAAAATGCTTTGGAGAACTCTTATCTTCAATATTTAGTCCTAATTCTGATTTAATTGATACTGAGAAAGATATCGAAATACTAAATTCTAACTCTGTTTTCTTTAGGAATTATAACCAGTCTAATTTTAATGATCCAATTTGCTTAAATGAATTAATTATGGCTTTAAAGAGATTAAAAAATGAAGCGGCATCAGGACCTGACCAAATTCATAATTTAATGTTAAAAAACTTACCTAGAAATTCATTAATAGAAATCATAGAACTTTTTAATTTATCTCTTCGAGAAGGTAGAGTCCCGAAAGCGTGGAAAACATCTTACATTACTATGATTCAAAAAAAGGCCTCTACTTTACAAGATCCTTTAAATTTTAGACCAATTAGTATAACGAGTTGTTTAGGAAAGCTACTGGAACGCATAGTATATTCAAGATTATACAATTTTTTGGAACAAAATTCACTCCTTATCCAGGAGCAATCTGGATTTAGGAAACACCGGCGAACAGCAGATAATCTTTTCTTCTTAATTCAAAAAATTGTGGAATCATTTAATAGAAAAAAAAGAGCTTGCGGCCTTTTTTTTGATATTTCTAAAGCCTTTGATAGGGTTTGGCATGAAGGTTTACTTTTTAAATTGATTAAAATAAATCCACCTCATTACTTGACTAACTGGATAAAATCCTTTTTAGACTCTAGGACATTTAAGGTAAATGTGAATGACAATTTGAGCGAAGAATATCAAATAACTGCAGGTGTTCCTCAAGGTTCAGTAATTAGTCCTCTTTTATTTAGTATTTACATTAATAACATCCCTAAAAGAAACAAAACAAATAATGAATACTCTCTGCTTTTCGCAGATGATCTAGTTACATTCTTCATTTATAACAAAAAGGGGAACCTAGAAAATGAGATCAATAAATACCTCAACGAACTAGAACAATGGCTTATTAAGTGGAAAATGAAGATATCAGTTGAAAAGTCGTGTTCAGTAGTCTTTTCTAGGTACAAAAAAGAGAGTGATAATCTTAACTTAAATATTTATGGAAACAGAATAGAGAGACAAAAAGAAATCAAGTTTCTTGGTATTAAATTTGATTCTAAATTAAACTTTAATATACTGGTAGATGAAATTAAAGAGCGCTGCAATAAAGGGCTAAATATTATTAAGATATTGTCAAACAAAAAATGGGGTCTTAATCAAAACACACTAGGAAATTTATATAAATCTTTAGTCGGATCAATTTTAGACTATTCTTTTCCTTGCTTAAATTCATTTTCAGAAAATAATATCAAAAAACTACAAGCAATTCAGAAAACAGCAGTCAGATCTATTCTTAAGTTAAAATATGATACTCCCTCCAGCATCGTACATCATGAAGCTTTTAATAAACTAGAATTACTAACAATCTCGAATCGGCTTTTTGAATTGAGTGAGAGATATGTTGGGACAGGACTGAGTCATTCTATTCCATTGGTTGTAAGACTGGTGAAGGAATACAAAGAAGGTTTCGTATCAAGATATATTGACTACCCAACTCCATTGTGTAATTACTACCTTACTATTTCTTCCTGAAACTTGAACTATTTAAACATGAGCCACATGTAACAATCTTTTCCAATTTTATATATTCTTAATTTTCATTTATTTATCTTATTTACTTTTTAATTCTTTTTTTTTTTTTTTTTTATCTTATTTTATTAACTTTAATTTTATTTTTATTTTATTTTATTTCATTTTTATTTTATTTTTTTAATTTTTAACTTATTCTGAAGGAGCTCTAGCTCGGTACAGAAAACAAATAAATAAATAAAAAAAATAAATGTTATTTTACCGAAAATCCTAAAAAAATCAATGATACGATGACAACAGTAATTCAAGATAACACAGTATCGTCATCAAGTGAAAACGTTCTTGTTTATCAAGATACTAGTGATGATGTAGATTCGGATATTGAATCTGAAACATTGCACAGAAAAAGGAAAAGAAGCAAAGGTCAAGTATACAACGTGCACAACAATTATCAATTATTTGATGAAGCTTTGGAAGTTCTCTATAAAATAGGCAATTGGAGAAAACAACGCAAGTATTATACCAGCGATGGAGCAAAACATTATTTTAAATGCAGCAACATCAAATGTCAGATGCAAGCTTGCAAGCCTTTTTCATGTTGATGGTACATCAAGAATAACATTTGCAAGCACTTAATTGGTTTATCAAAAATTCTTAATATTCCTGAATGTGAAATACCATTATCAGCGAAAAATATTCCTATCGGCGAAAAAAGAAAACCTGGAAGACCTGCAAAGGCAAAACAAGCCTTGATTATTCAGGAATTATTTTTGGTTTTATTTGTATTATTATTGGTGATAGAAACTATTATTTTGGTTGAAAAAAATATTTTTTTGGTTTAAAACAATTAATAAATTTGGTGAAAAAATAATATTTTTTTTGGTGAAATAAAATTGTTTTGGTGAAAAATATATTTATTTGGTTCATTTTTTAATATTTTTTTGGTGATTTATTTTGGTGAAGAATTTGATAATTATTTGGTGAAGAAGAAATTTAGTGCCATTCTTTTTTATGTTCGCTCAGATTCTTTAATGTCGGAATAATGAAAATGCTGATAATCCGAAATTGAGAAAAAATTAAAAAATGTCTGACATAAGAATATTTTACAAAATTGTTTTATTTTTAAAGCCATTTTTTTTAGTGAAAATCATCAAAAAAAATTGCATTAATCAAATCATCAAAAACTAAAATTTGGCTAAAGAATCTACTGGTAACCTAATTGTCCTAATTTCGAAGACTCGAATTTAAAAGAATGATGTAGAAGAGATCGAAAACCTTAAAAAGAAATAAAGAGGAAAAAACAAAAGCTTCAAGTTTTGTGCTACATTCTAACTATTAAAACGAAATCCTTTTTTTGTCTCTTGTAAACGTTGGTTACCCAATCAAATGTTAAAATGGGTATATTTTTTGTCAGTAGATAATTATTTTTTTTAGTAGATATTTTTTTTTAATAAAAATTAGATAAAATCAATAAGAAGTAGATAATAGTTTTTAATAGAAGATCTTTATTTTTTCAAACATAGATAATTAAAAAAAAACATAAGAAAAATAGTAAAAAAAATACCTTAAACAAACAAAGTAATTGAAACTTAATTTCTTAACATTCTTGACGGCTGCTCACTTTCATTTTTAGTTTTTTTTGGTCTTCCACGTTAACGTTTCTCAGAAATTTGAATTTTGTTTTCGACTAGATCTTGGACTGCTGAATTTGAAGCCAAAATAAGTTGATTTTGATGAGAGATATTAACGATTGAATAGTTTACACTTAGAACCGTACCTGAAACCTCTTGTTGAACTTCGTGTTGATTTAGATTGTCTAACTGCCTGTTAATCGGAGCAATCGAATTTCTTTCTAAAGCTGATCTTGCTTTTTTTTTTCGACCTCGTTTTGCATTGCCTTCGACCGCTAAGTCCAAACCCGGGAATTTGTTTAAATTCAAAAAGTGCGAAGATCCGATTGTGTGCTTGCAATTGAAAGTTTTTTGCCAAAAATGGCATGAACAAGTACTCGATTCTCAATTTCCGAATCGATGTTAACAGCAATAAATTTCATACTCCATTCCAACAACTCATCAAGATCATGCCAAACATCATCTTTATCAAAAACTCTTTGCACTGTGCCTTTGTAATATCGGACGTCGATTCAGAAGTTGTACACATGTAAAACTGAGTGCCTTCGTGCAAATATTTGACTATTCGTTTTCTCAATTTTACCCAATTGTAACCGAATGTCCATTCTCTGGTTGAAATGATCGGCTTTAACTCAAATTTTTTTGTCATCGTAAACTCGGCGTCTCGGTCAAGAGACCATTTCTGCAACATGTCAACCTGTCTCGATCAGTACCCTCGTCTTTGATCACCTTGTTTTTAGACTCTAACCCATTATTGGTACTCGGACAACCTTGCGCGTAAGTCTCATACCAGCCAAAAGTGTTCTCGCTCATCCATTGTGCCCTGAAGTAGTCAAAAAACTTAGTAATGTTTTCATCGTTCCTTCTGGACCATTTTTGCTCTAAAAGATCGAACGCAGTGTTAAAATGTTAAGCTTAATAAATTACGCAATTTAGAAATTTTTAATTACTGGTCATTTTTTGAAGTGTAAGTGTCAAAAAACAAAAAATTAGCACTTTTATGATAAATATCTACTTCAGAAAACAATTATCTACATTTGAATAAAAATATCTTTTGAATACTATTTTTATCTTATTCCAAAAATTTTTATCTACTATTTATTTTATCTACTTTTTTAAATAAAATTATCTACTAAAAAAAACATTTATCTACTAACGAAAAACTATGCCATGTTAAAATCTTATTTTTAATAGTTTTGACTCAAACAATTACAATAACTTTTTTCAAATATAAAAAGGAGTCAGTTTAGTTAGAAAAGAGTTAAGCTTAAACATGATAAAAAGGATGATACATAAACATGTAAATAAAAGAAAGCGTGCAAGAAAAGAAAAGAGTTTCCATGTTTAAAGAGAGAGAGAATAAGAGACTAGTGAAAGTTTGGCAATAAATCTAATAAGAGAAAATCTCGATAGTTTTTGAATCGAGATTTAAACAATATAAATTTACAAAATAATGTTTGACTCGAGACAAAGCCAAGCACATACTTTTACTCTCTATTTTCCAAACTCTTTTTATTCCTTAATTTAACTTCTGGACATTATCAATAAATTGAAAAATCAATTTTTAAAATTTTCATTTAGATATCAAATTAAAAAAAAAATTGATAATTGGTCAAATATTTAAAATTATTCATCTTTATTTCAAAATAATTAGTTTAATTTATATTAAAATAAAAATCAATAACTTAATATTTTTTAACCTCTAATTTTTCAATTTCCAAATATTTAGTGTAAGGAACCATCAAAACATGTAATGATTCTTTCTAAATTTTTCCCAAAAGAATTTAGACTTTAAGGCACTAAATTTCTACTTCACTAAGTAATTATTAAATACTTCACCAAAATAAATCATTAAAAAAATAATTAAAAAATGAACCAAATAAATATATTTTTCACCAAAACAATTTTATTTCACCAAAAAAGATATTATTTTTTGAGATATATATAAATGAACACCAACTTATATTGAAAAGCTCTCTTAAATATAATTCAAAAAACCACATAGCTATTGATTTGTTTTGTTAAATTAATAAAAGATTTCTTTAATAAATAAATATGATTAATATCTAATTTTACTCTCTTATACTAATGGAATGATATGTTAAAATAATTAAATCAATACTAATAATAAGAGTTGTACTCTTAAAAGTTTTAATTTTACTACTAATTTTAAGGATTAGCATTCTTGAAAATAAATCAAATATTTAAATGGATCGTAAATCGAAACAGTATCAGAAAAAAAATTAATGGATTTAAGTGAGACATTTGAGCAACCTGAAGCTTATACTTCTCCAAACTCTTCAATAAATAGAGAAGTTGAACCGGCTATGGGTTCAAAAAAACGAAAAGCCAAAATCTGGGTATAAGATCAAGAGTTTGAAATAGTGTTGGGCGGCGGCCAAGCCTGGCCGGTCAAAACGCGGCCAAAATAAGGCGTCCACTTTGGCGGCCAGACCGGCGCAAAAAATTTGGACCGCCGAGTTGGCCGGCCAAATCATTGACGGCCGGCCAAATGTAAGGCCAATTTCAAAACGGACGGCCACTTTGGCGGCCAGACCGGCGGTCATATTTTTGAACCGCCGAGTTGGCCGGCCAAATCATTGACGGCCGGCCAAATCATTGACGGCCGGCCACTTTGGCGGCCAGACCGGCGGCCAAAAATTTGGACCGTAAAAAGAACCGGTCAAAAATAAACAGGCGGTCAAATAACCGGCAAACTTTTTGGCGGGCGGTCATTTGGCCGGTCAGCTTGGCGGCCTAATTTTTAGACCGCCAAAATAGACAGTCTAAAATATACGGGAGGCCAAAAAACCGGTAATAAAATAAAAAATTAATATAATTTAAAATATATTTTTTATTTAAAAAGAGGAGTTTTTTAATTAACAAAAATAATAAATTCAAAAATTCTTAAAAACAAAAATTTAATTTAAAAAATAAAACAAGTTATTTTTAGGAACAAACTCTTAGCTTTTAATAGAATTTGGGACAATGGCTGTGTAATGGAATTTTCCAATTTGAATATTATAGAAACCACAAATAAAATTATCGGTTAACTCTCCATTTATTGGTATATATTTTAAACAGGAACATAAATTTAAAGGGTTATCATTAAATTTTGAAAAAAGTTCTTCAACAGATGGTAAGTTATTTATATCATTCATTTGATATTAAATATAAATTTTAAAGTTAAACACAGAACTGAAAGCTGATAAATGATAATCATTACACCATACACCATTCTTCCTTGCATCATGCAACAATTTTCTATAATTATATTCGACATGAGAATTTATATCTAAGTTGAAGCCATTAGATCGTCCTTGGGTCACTATTGATCTGATAACGTTTTTGTAATAATCTTTTTTTTTACAATGTAGAAAACCGTAATTAAACGTAAAAGATTCGAATACAACTTATCACCGAAGAGACAAAGTGAAATCATATGAAAACGACAATTCCCATCTCCTGGGGTTTTTATTGGTGTATATTCTTGAAGAAATATTCGATTTAACTTTGATTTAACTTCATTATCAATATCAAAACGATTTGTAAAATTTTGCTTTTTTAAAGTGCTTCACAAACTTTTTATTACATTTTCAATGAGTTAGGGATATGAAAAGCTTCATGAAAAGTTAAGTTAAGTTAAGAAAAGTTCTTATGAAAAGTTAGGGTAATAAAATAGCTTCAACAATCCTTAATTGTTGAAGCTTCATTTAGTTTCGGAACTGAATTTAAATCGATTTGGCTTAAAATCATGTCTTCCTCATAATCTTGTACAAATTGATAAAACTCTGTAAATGGAATTTTAAATTTATTGAAAACATAATCTTTCAAATATTTAGTCTTTTTTTCATTTGCCTTATGCATTCTTTCAACACGCAGCGGATCTACCCTTTTCAGTAACTCATTGTAATGACTCAGAAAATTTAGATAGTTTCTGAATTTTCGAGTGTCCAAACTAATGTAAATGAAAATAGAGTTTAATAATAAAAAAAACATGTAAAAGTGAATACCCTTCTGTTTTGAAAATTTTCAAAAGCATAATCAGCTAACTTGGCCCTCATTTCGTTAATTCTAGATCGTTCTTCTGAGAAGTTTTTTTAAAATTTTTTCTTCGGTTTCGAAAAAGCTTTTAGTACGCATCATAAATTCATGAAGTTTATTGTTGTTAATGAGTGTATATCCTGTTTGGGGCATTTTTAGTAAATTTTCCGAAATTATTATTTGTTTTTTCAGATGTAGCAATTTATTTAAATAAAAACAATCAAGTCAAAAAAAAATGGTGTGCAAATGATCAAATTTTTTAGAAAGTAGAAACGTCTTTTTAAATTGAGCGCATTTTAAAAAAAAAAGAACAATTATAAAAAAAAATGTTAATGAAATCTAAACTTCTGGTATACCCATCTTTTAACATTGCCAAAAAATTTTCAATTCAAGTTAATAGGAAAACGAAATATTAATTTAATATTGTTGTAGTGAAAAAACCAAAGAATAAAATCGCCGGTCTGGCCGCCAAAGTGGCCGTACGTTTTAAAATTGGCCGTACATTTGGCCGGCCGTCAATGATTTGGCCGGCCAACTCGGCGTTCCAAAAATTTGACCGCCGGTCTGGCCGCCAAAGTGGCCGTCCGCCTTTATAACCGTCCGTCAAGGCGGTCTTGTTTTTTGGCCGCATCAATGGCCGTTTGTACGGTTCCCAACACTAGTTTGAAACAAAAGAAATTGCTATTGAGTGGATTAAGGAACAAAGAATATAGTCAGCCATATAAGATTATGACAATCAGGTCGATAACAGTTGAATCGTTGAAATTTAGGAAATTTTGAGGTCAACAATGTAAAGCTAAAATTTGTTTGCAATACAACAGAAACAACTTCAGAATAACTTAATTTTTAAATGTTAACGAACATGCAGATCAAGAAAAATTAATCGAAGCTAATAGAAACGGCATAAATGAGCATACCAAAATCTTTATTTTGAACTTAATTGAAGAAAAAGGAGCTCGATTGCCAAAGCAAATTATAATTAAAAATTTTTAGATAAGGAACAATTGCAAGTTGACGGATCGATTTCTATTTTAGCCGATGGTGCTGACGCGATTTCAAATGGCTTTAAATAAGTTTTTGCTCCATTAGATGAATATTATGGAGCGATGTGATGGTCTCACATGCTAAAAGTTGTCGACAAATATTTATCGATTCTTAATGACAGTTCTCTGAAAGATGAACTACTTGCCGATATTGACATTCTACAGCTATCAGCATCGCGTGTCCTCTTTAAAAAAGCTTGCGATCTGCTTTTTTCCAAGTGGAAAAAAAATAAAGGCAACAATATGCAAGTATTTCTAACTTTTTTTGAAAAAGAATGTATAAGAAGTCATAATGGCTGGTTCGAAGGCTTTCTTTCCCTATTATCCAAGCACTAATAATGGTTAAGAAGCAGTAAATGCAACTATTTAAAAGGAAGATACCCTCCGTAAATAGTTACCGTTTTCAGATTTTTTTCAAGCTGTGATTAGAACTGTCGTAAAAAACAGTTGAAGTGAAATAACTTTAGATGCAAATTCATTAAATAAGAACACACAAGCAGTCATTCGACCATTACCATAATATTTGCTTCTCAATTTGGTGCATTCAGTTACCTTTTTTTTTAAAGATTTATTTATTTAAATTTAATAAAAAATTTAAAATGGCTTCGAGCTCACTAATTGAGTGTTACCTCTTTCAGCTCGCTCCTTCAGCCTAAATAAGATAAAATAAATAACAATTAAATAATATTATTGTTTTACAATAAACGAGAAAAAAAAAAAAAAAAAAAGTCAAACTAGTTATAAATTACTCAGGATAAATCAAATTTTTACGTTTGATTTTACACAGGAACCAAAGATTTTTCAACCTTTGGAAAGAGCGTATATTAAAAAAAACAAGAGTAAGGTACAATCGAATTAGGACTATGCAGGCATATGCAATCCGAATAACTGATTAGAAAGCTCCCAAAGGAGTTGATGTAACATGCATTTTAGCAGTGATTGCTGACCACGCACTAAAATATTCCTCAACAAGTAACATGGTAAACTTATTTTTATATTTAAAACATTTGGTGATATAACGTGAACCCATTTGTAAAAACCTATCTTTTATTGATAGTATTCTACTCACTATGAAAAGTTCCTTAGTTGGGCTATCCCACTTGAGTCTGTATATACATCTTATTGCTCTGTTTTGAACTGTTTGGACTGATTAGGTACTATTAATTGAAACACTAGCAACCGTAAACAAGGAATAGTCAAAAAGTGATCCTATCAAGGCTGAGTAAATGTTATTAAGTATTTTTTTGCTAAAATGCCATGACCGGTGAGAGAAAATCTTTATGATATTGAGTCTCTTGAGTGCTCTAGTTCTTAGGTTAAGGAAATGTGCATTAAAACACAAAAATTCGTCAAAAGTTATACCTAAAAAGACTGGTTTTGGGTTATATGGTATTTCTTCGCCAAATAAGCGAAGCTTTAAACTCAAACCCTCTCGTCCACTACCGGAAAAAATAGTATACATACATTTTGATACGTTCATTTTTAATCTCCAACTTGAGAGCCATAACATTAACTTGCTTAAATAACTATTAATTACGTGAGTTATTCATCCTGTTTTTTTGAAAAAAAATATAGCCCCAAGATCGTCAGCAAAAAGTGCTGAATAATTGGAGTTCTTATCGTTCTAAAGGGATGTCACCAATGAAAACTAAAAAAAGGAGAGGTCCTAGCACAGAGCCTTGAGGTACTGAGCAAGTTATGGGAAACAGACTACTAAATTTGCCGTTGACCTTAACTTTGAAAAATCTGTTACTAAGAAAATTTCGAACAAATCTGATTAAATAAATAGGAACTCCTAGATATACTAACTTATAAATAAGTCCGGCATGCCATACCTTATCAAAAGCTTTAGAGATGTCAAAAAAAACACCACAGACTTTACTACCATTTTTTTAGCTAAACGCTCTTGAATCTTTTGTGTCATAAAGACCAAGTTGTCGGCTGTACCCCTATGGTTCCTGAAACCAGATTGTTCATTAATGATTAAATTTTTACTTTCTAAATATCTATATAGCCTATTTCTTATAACTCGCTCAGCTAGTTTCCCAACACAACTTAAGATACTAATGCCTCTATAATCATCAGGGTTGCTAGAACCAGCACTCTTTTTTGGGATCATTGTGATGACCGCCACTTTCCATGAGTCAGGGAGCCCCACCACCAACGAAAGGTTTATCATTCTTAGAAGTAGATCAACTCCCTTGACTGACAAATTCTTTAGAAAGTGGTTATGAACCCCATTCTCCCCAGGTGACGAATCAATTCTCAATTTTTTTATTATATTTACCAATTCAAGAAAAGAAACCTTATCGTACTTATCATCGCTGTAGTCAAGCTTATTGACAAATTCCTCAACATAACTATAAATGTTAGAGTCAAAGTCGCAACTGTCAACTCCTGCTTCAGTATATGTTTTACCAAGTACTGAGGCAAATAAATTGGCCTTGTCTTCGTCTGACTCATATAATATACCATCAACAACAAGAGTTGGGATGGATGACGACTTTTTTTGTGTTCTAGCTCTGTTGATTATTTGCCAAAAAATACTTGATGACGGTGGATAAGGGCCTAGCTTACCCAAGAAATGTTCCCATCTCTCTTCAGTGTATTTTTTTATTGAAGACCTTATTAAATGAGTAAAGTTGTTGTACTCAAAATTTAAAATTTTTAACTCTAATCCTTTTTTTTTTCGTTTTTTTTTTCTTACAACTCGTCTTTTTTAATTAACTCGACTATAGAACTTGGGTATGACTTAAGTTGTCTGTTGGATAACTTAGGGATTGCTCCGTCAGCCGCCGAACCAACTATCCTTGAGAATAGTTCGTCCAGCTCACCAATTTCGCACGAGTTACCAACATTCAAACTCTCAATCATATTATCCAAAGAACTACCATATAATCCCCAGTCAGCCTTGGAAAAATTAAATCTCGGTTCTGGATCAACAGTCTCTAAGAAAAAGGGACTGCTTATACTAAAAGTGCACATTACTGGAGCATGATCGCTTCCCATTTTACTGTCAGCAAGAACTTGAATACTTATCATTTTGTTAGCTAAGGAAGTAGAGCACAAAAAGAGATCCAGTATCTCAGAATAACTATTGTTAAACTTAAAATAGGTGGGCTTGTTAGGCTCATTTAGTACACATAGGTCTAAGTCTGATACCAAAGCTTCTTCGAGAACTCGACCATTTGCGTCCAATGACCCACAACCAACCACTGGGGTTTTAGCATTAAGGTCACCAACTATTAATACGTCACCCTCTAACTTACAGTAACTTTTCATCAAATTTAAGTCGAGAGTGTTCACCGGTGCATACAGGGACACCAAATGAAGTTTTAATCCATTTGAGTCGATCTTAATACCTAGATGGTCCACACTAACAGCAAAATTTGATATTTCATTATGCCCTATCTTATTCTTAACCAGTACAAGGACTCCTCCCCCAAAGGATGGATTTACTTGCCGAGGTTTATAGTAAGTAGAATAGCCAGAAAACCTGATAAAAACATTTACCTCCTCCTGAGTAAGCTTGACTTCTTGAATAGACATAATGTCTGGCTGAAAATCTTGCAAAAAGACTCGAAGATCCAGTATTCGATTTTGCGTAAGCTTAAAGCAGTACCATTGGACGATTGCTTAACTGTTTGATTTTTTTTGCTTAGATAAGGACATAAATATAATAAAATTAAAATTAAAATTAAAAAATAACAATAAGTTTAAACTTAAAAAAATGGATTTAGTTCACTTGGCCTTTCAGACTCAGAATCGAGTACTTCATAGTCAGTTTCTTCTAGCGCAGCTACTTTACTTGAAGAGACCAGCGTCGAGCCTGCAGTTTTCTTTGCCTTAGAAGTTTTGAGTGTATAAAAAGGCTCCAAAGCTGCTTTTTTGGCCGCGGCGTTCATTGCTTCAAATTCAGCCAAAGCCTGCTCTTTAGAGGTTTTTTTGTTCGATGCGACTTGCTCTGAGACCATTTTTGCTATAGCATTCTTCTTTATTGTCGCCTTTTGTTTATCAGCAGTAGCTTTATTTTTCAGCTTATTTGCAACTTCAGCATCGATTTGTTCTTGTTTTATTTGTAAAGTTGACGCCTGTTGATTTTTGTGTTTAGTATCTTTGAATCTGTGGTCATTAATTTAAAGGTTGGAGGTAAGGATACGGTTATTTGTACGTCAGACGAGGAAGCTGAGGTGCTCGAGGGCTTAGTACTGCCGCTTACTGGCACTTTGAAGTTTTCAGCAGCAGTTTCTGTCCAAAAAGGCATCTCAGTTGGTGCCACGAATCCAGATTCATTTAGATTAATAGATTGGCCTCCTTGAGTTGTTGTTTTGTTAGCAGCATTAGTATCAATATCGTCAGGATCATCAACGCAATCTTCTTGGTCATCAACTGTGTGACTCGGCATTATTTTAGTTCTATTTGCAAAATTGCATTCTTCATGTCCATATTTGTTACAAGTCTGACATTTTGGACAATCCTTGCGAATGTGTCCAAATTTTTGCAACCTAGACATTTGGCAGGCATGTCACAAAGTTGAATAAGAGCTTGACACTCACTGATCCTATGCAGACCAGCAAAATCTAATACAGCATCGTGATATTTGACATTGTATTCAACTTTTATCTTTACGACACCATTGTTAATCGTATTAAACTTTTTCAACTTTTCACGTTTAATCTCTTTAATGTAAGCATTTTTAAGGTTGATTTTGAAAAAATCTAAAATTTCATCGTTTGGTACATCTAGTGGCAACCAATGAACTCTGTAGAATGCTGTCATAGTAAATTCGTTTTTATTTTTGTCGCGACTTTTGTCACTGATCTGCAAAAATTCAGTCACTGATAGCAGTCGGTATTCTTTGTCATCATAAATAAATGTTTTGTTAACCGATGCGTCGTACTTGGAAGAGTCATTAAAATGTATTGACCAAGTTTTTGTAGACCTGTATTGACCAACTTGCACGATCGAAGCGAATTCATCAGCACTTTGAATTTTTTTAATACTTTCGACTAGTTTGTCAGCGGCAACTTTAGTTTTCTGGTCAAAAGGGACCAGGCAACAATATTGTAGCTTGACTTGTTTTTGTTTATTGTAGTTTTCCATTCTGAATGTATAATTTACTTGTTGAGCAACTTTTCGTTCATTATAGTTTGTAAGATTGAATCTTGTACCACGCTGATCAGTTTGATTAGCGTTCGAATTTGAATTATATTTGTCACTGATATTACCGTCCACAGTGGTGGACGAACTAGCTTGGCTAGTTGTAGCCGACATTTGCTTTTCGACGCCGACGTATACGAATAATTAATTATTACCTGAAAATACTACAGAATTAAACTGGAAAAAAGCAACATGTACTTGTCCCCGATTTCTCAAGAAACACATTTGCAAAAATATTGTTGGTATCGCTACAATGAACAAAATTACAACCATACCAATTAAAGCTAAAACCATACCAATTGGTCAGAAAAGATCGAGAGGAAAATCGATAAAGGCTAAGAAAAGAAAGCGAAGATGACGAAAAAGTGCCGATAACTCAACCAACAAAAAGGTTCTGCTCCACAAATGCAAGCTTAGATCCAGCAGCATGCACACCTTCTCAAGCAGCAACACAAGCACAAACTCAATCGTCAACACAAAAACGTCGTGTTGGAAGAAGTCGTCAAAAAATAAACCCTAAATAATTCGTTCAATTGAACTTTTCATGTTTTTTTAAATATTTTCATTTTTCATTCATTTTAATTCAAAATACAATTTATTTATATATAAATTTTTAAGTGAAATAAGATAACTTTTCATTTTTTTAAGAGTAACATTCATTATTTTATGTAAGTATTTTCATTATAAATAAGAGAAAGGTTTAAATATCGTAAGAAGTACATTAATTAAAGTATGCAATTAATTTGTTTAGGTGAGCGATTAAATGGCTGTCCCTAAAATGCGGAAACGGAAATGCGGAAAACGGAATTCTGCAACCCGATTTCCGCAGAAAAAAAAAGACCATATTCCGCTAAATCATATACTAAAATGCGGAAATTCCGCAATTTAGGAAAGGGTCTTTATTTTGCGGAAATTATTCTGCAGAATGAGCGGAAACATAAAATAGAGAATAAATAAAACTAAAATTTTGCTTAAAAAATTAAGTAATTTAAAAAAACAACTATAAACTGAAAAAAAATTTAAATAAAATAAAAGCGCTAAGAGAATAAGATCTGAGACCAAAAAAAATAATACTTAAAAAAGCTAAAAAAAACTAAAGTTGAAAAATTTTAAATTTGAATTATAAAATGAATGTCTTTTCAATTGACTTTCAAAGACTGGTCACTGAGACAGTCGTTGAAATTTTTGAGCAATTAAAAGTATAGGATATATTCCATGTAGACAAAATCGAAGGTCCTAAATTAGGTAAAACAAATTTTATTTGAAGATTAAATAGAAAAAAAATGTATTTATAATATAAAAGGTGATGTTTTCATATTTTGGTCGTCAGATGAATTTAAGAGTCGTGACTGGTCGGTTGATGCATTGTCTTGGAGAAATCAGGATGGTCGAAAACCTTCTCCACCAGCACCTAATCCTCCGAAGCTATTCAAATCCTACTACCATCTGATTGACCAAGATAAACAGATAATTAAAAATGTTATCAAAGATGTGTATTTTCATCCAACTAAACCGTTTCCAATAATTATTCATTACTTGGACAAATCAAAGAGATAGTAATGTAGAATTAGAATATCCGACGGCACCCCATGGAAATATCAAAGATAAACAAAACAGCGAAGGGTATATGTGTTCACTACCTTCAGTATATTCTCAACTAAAAGAGAAGGTTAGTAACCAAAACCCTCACTTAGTTTATAAACAATCCAGCAAAAAAAATGGTACAAGAGATTCAAAACAATGTCAAAACCTTAGATACGTAGGTAAAATTCCAGGGGGTAAGAGGATTCATCTAACAAAAAATATTTTTTTATAAAATATATTTTTTAATTGGTTAAATTACGCCAAAAATACGGGAGTTAGTGAATTACGGAAGTTAATAAGTTAGTGAGTACACAAAAATAATGTTAAAAAACATTAATATATTAGATTTTTTTTAAAATTTCACTCTTACAGATTTTGATATCCTACCCCCTAATTCATTAAAAGAATTGAGTTAATGTACACATTTTTAAATAGGCTGTTAATCGTCGGAGGAGATTTACATATGATGAAATAGCAAATATACATTTAATGCATATTTCTCTTTTATTTCCTAATCACATTTTGACAGTACCGGATATTCGTATCATATGTATCGATGAAAATGTTGAAGATGTTAATTATGTAACTGGCCAAGTTGATGATCAAAATGTTGAAGATTTTGTTGAAAGTCCAACTTTTAGTAGGAATTCACAAGATATTAGCCATAATGGTGATGATGAAGATAATGATTAGCCTAAAGAGTCAAAAAATAGATACAATTCTAAGGTCAGCAGAGCTTTGTAGCTAGTTAATAATAATAAAAATTCAATTTGACATGAAATTGAAAATCTATTTTGTGGTTGACGAGATAAACAATTGTTTTCAAGTTAAATTGTTACCTAAGCCTACTTGTTCATGTATAGATAAACAAATTTGTTCGTATATTTTAGCAGTACAATCGATTAATGGGATAGATATTAGTAATAGTTACCGTATACCAAATTTGGCACAATTAACTATTTCTAAAAACTTAAGATCAACTTGTCGTAAAAAAAAGGGTCATCTTGTCAACTCTATTTATATTCAGAATACTAGCTCATCAGTTAATTCAAAAGAAGATTCAGCATGTTATTTAAAAGAAATTTTTAATTCAGATAGTCATCATTTGCTAAATGAAATAACTAATCGGAAGTTATTGATCAAATCTACTATGGTCAATTCAGATCATAGAGAATTGAGTGATATTTTCTTAGCAAGGTGTAATTTAGACGCTCTTTTTAAATTCTTTAATAAGAGTACCTGGTAAATAGTAAAGAAACTGATTGAAACAAAAGTTGTTCACTGGACATGTCCAGTTTGCTCTGATTTATGTTTAGAAAAATCAATAGAGTGTGATAAATGTTTATATTGGTATCATTTTGACTGTGGCAAATGTAGTCTTTATTATCGTTCTGGCAAAGCTAAGTCTTGGTCTTGTAGTAAATATGGCTTTGAATGTGCTGTCATGAAATAAAAAAAAATTTGAATTACTTATAGTTTATTTATTATTTACTTATAATTAAATTTATTGACATAAAAAAAAATTGTGACCGATAATATTCGTCTCTTATTTTAATAAACTTATATTTATTCTCTATTTCATGTTTCCGCACATTCCGCAGAGTAATTTCCGCAAAAAGACCCTATCCTAAATTGCGGAATTTCTGCATTTTTGTATATGATAATACGGAATCTGGTCCGAATTTTTCTGCGGAAATCGTATTGCGGAATTCCATGTTCCGCATTTCCGTTTCCGCATTTTAGAGACAGCCCGATTAAATACCTCCCATCATTTTTTCACCAAATTAATTAATTATTTTAAACCAAAAAAATATTTATTTCAACCAAAATACTAGTTTTTATCACCAATAATAATACAAATCAAACCAAAAATAATTACTGAACTATCAAGGCTTGTTTTGCCTTTGCAGGTCTTCCAGGCTTTCTTTTTCGCCGATAGGAATATTTTTCGCTAATAATTGTATTTCAGATCCAGGAATATTTAGAATTTTTTAAATACCAATCAAGTGCTTGCAAATTTTATTCTTGATGTACCATCTACATGAACATTTTCCGATCTTAAAATCGACTAAATCGGGTACTATGACATATAGTAAAGGCTCTTGCTTTTTGTAATCCTCGAATTCACCCCAATCACAATTAACGTGAATCACAGTCATCCAGTTGTCAACATATGTTTGATATATTTGTTGATTATTTTTATAGCCGACATAATATATTTTTGGGTTATTGTTTATTTTATGTTTAATGACCGGTTGTTTTCTTTGTAACCATTGTGCAGCGGAGTTTCGATTGATTTTTTAAGGATTTGCGGTAAAATAACATGATGATGACGATAATAGTCTTGATTTAAATGAATAAATAAATATTGTCTAGAGCTTTCGCTCCTTTGCCAAGCTTATATAAAATGTTCCAAAAAAAAAAACAATTAAGAAATATAAATTAAAATTATTATCTCATAAGTTGTACCTTAGAGAATAAAAAAACAGAAAGAAAAAAAATATATATCATTGTTTTTTTTAAATAACATTATGAAAAATACTAGTGATGTTGGTTTTGCTTGGTTTTGTGGTTAGCTAATTTTGGTTAGCCAAATATTGGTTTACCAAAAACCTGGTTAGACAAAATTGGTTATCCAAAAACCTGGTTAGCCAAATATTGGTTTACCAAAAACCTGGTTAGACAAAATTGGTTAACCTAAAACCTGGTTAGCCAGAATTGGTTAACCTAAAATCCGGTTTGCCAAAAATTGAGTTAAAATTTGTTTTTGTATATTTCAGTTTCGGTTTTAGCTATTCAAATAAATTCTTATTTAATAAAAAAAAATAATTAATTTAATTGTTTATTGAAAAGGATTCTTCAAGAATAAATTAAAAAAACTATAATAAATTGGTTAATTAATTACAAAAAAATTTTAATAAAATTTAAAAATTTTAAAAAAATAAAAGGATTCCTTATACTTTAACAAAAATAAAATTAAATTTAGCCAATTTTTGTAATCTTAATTTTTCCAGAATTTTTAAAATGTTTCAACTTAAGTAGCGTTGCTTTTTTACTCAAAGAAATTTTTTATTTGTTTTTGGCTAGGAGGAATAAAATAATAGAATAGAGGATAGAATTGATAATAATCAAGGGGATTATGAAAAAATTTAAGGAGCTTCATCACAGAATCTATTCAATTTTAAAAAGAGAGCTTTATTGTTTAATTTAATCAACTAACCATTCCTAGACTCATTTTTCAAAACTCTTTAATGTTAGTTACAAAAAAAAAACAAGTTTTAGACCAAAAACGTCTAAAAGAAAAATTACCAGATGTGTTCAACATGAATTAATATGAATAACTAAAAATTAAATCAATAACCGAATTTTCAGTTAACGATTTTTGGCTAACCAGGTTTTTGGTTTACCAATTTTGGCTAACCAGGTTTTTGGTTAACCAATTTTGGCTAACCAAATTTTTGGTTGACTAATTTTTGGCTAACCGGACATTGGTTAACCAAAATTTACAAAATTGGTTAACCAAGCAGTCAATAACCAACATCACTAAAAAATACTATTAATAATATTTTTCGGGAATAAAAAATTTAGCTGGTGAAGTATAAATTTATTTGTTTAAATTAATATTAATTAGGTTAAGGAACCTATTTTGAATTGGTGGTTTGATTTGCACAAGTAATTTTGATTTTTGGTGTCAATTAAGATTGAATTTGCGGTAAAATACACGAATTAGGTGTTAAATTTTGGTAATCGATTTTCGCCTTAGTTTATATTTTTATGGTGATATTCTAAATTTCTTTGGTGAATAAAAAAAATTTCATTGGTGAACGATAATTGTAAGCCATACTTTATATGATGATGCTGTCTTACCAAAGCTTGTTTTACCACTTGTTAGTCGCAAATTTTTCCAATTTTTGTCTAAAAAACACAATGGTAAACAAAAAACTAATTAGCCAAAAATTAATTATCCAAGTTCTTGCTGACAAATAAAAATTAATAAGCCAGAATTCGATTAACTCATTTTCGATTTTATATTTTTCGGATGATTAAAATCGATACCAAAAATTTGAACAAAATACCCCAAATTTTTTATTTTCTTCCCCAAATATTAAACTAATTCCCGAATTATTAAGTTTATACTAAAATTAATTAACACTAAATTAAATAGAATCCACTATTTTTAACTTATTAACACTTTTTCATAAAAAATAGCAATTTTTATTATAGAATGATAATAAATTTATGAAAAAGTTTTTTTTTTTCAAAATTAACAAATAAATTTTTGGAGCTAATTTTTTTCACAAATTATATACTAGGGAATATATAAAATTGTTTTCTTTAAGATATTTTTATATCAAAGTTGATACGTAATTTCTAATGCAAAAATATTTAAGAGCTTATTTCTATAAAATATTTTTCTATTAAAATTTATCTGATTTTATTAATTTTTTTATTGATTCAATTTTCAATGTAATATTAATAAATAATGTGTTTTTCGACATAGATATTTTTAGCTTTTTTTTAAAATTTTTTAAAAATATTATCTTTTAATAAACAAAATATCAAATTTCAACCTGATAAGTTAATTTTCCAAAAAAAATATTTTACTTTTTTCAATTATATAAAGTAATTGTTTCCAAAGAACGACAAGTAACAGTCATAATTATTTTAAAGCTATTAATTTTTAGATTTTTTTTAACTGAAAAAAATTGTATTTTTATTTCAGAATGAAAGAAATATACATCATTATTTTCAAAATTTTTACAATTATCAGCTGTAAACAATTACAAGGATATTTTAGTAAATATTATGGAATCAATACAATCCATAATAATACAAACAACGGAATAAAATGTTCATTTAAATGTTTAAAAACCGAAGATTGTAAAATGGTACTTGTGAAAGAACAAAATTGTATAATTCAAAATGAATGCACACAAATCGATTACAATAACACTAATTTTGTTTTAATAAAAAATATGAAGAAAAATGCTAGAATGAATTCAACTTTTACATGTAAATTAAATTTAAAAAAAAATTTTTATAATTAAAAATTTAATTTTCAAGTAAAAAGTACTATAAGTGGTCATACAAGTTTTGTTTTGACACTTGCGGTGCTTAAAAATGGCGTGTTAGCAAGTGGTTCGAGTGATATGAAAATTAAAATTTGGAGTCCATATAATGGATGTGAAATAATGACTCTTTCTGGTCATTCTAGTGGAATAATATATTTAGCAGGACTCAAAAATGGCGATTTGGCCAGTGGATCTGGTGATAAATCAATTAAAATATGGAATACAAATAATGGAAGGGAAAAAATGACCTTAAGTGGTCACTCAGGAACGGTTTTCACACTTACGGTACTAAAAAATGGTGATTTAGCTAGTGGGTCAGAAGATAAAACAATCAAAATTTGGAATACAAATAGCGGAAACGCAAAACTGACCCTATTTGGTCATTCAAACTCGGTTTGGTCTCTGGCAGCTCTAAACGACAGCCATTTGGCTAGTGGTTCAAGTGATAGTTCAATTAAAATTTGGAATACAAATAATGGAAATGAAATATTGGCTTTGAATGGGCATTCAGGAACAGTGCACACTCTTGCCTTGGTGAATAGCACATTTTTGGCTAGTGGTTCATCTGATGGTACAATTAAAATTTGGAATTTAGATAGCGGATTTGAAATAATGACACTGAATGGTCAGTCAGGCATAGTTTGGGCTCTTATAATGTTTGGCAATGGAGATTTAGCAAGTGGATTTCATAATGGTAATATTAAAATTTGGAATACGAATGACGGTAGCATTAAAATGACTTTGCTGGGTCATTCGGCTCCGATTCGCTCTCTTTCAGTACTCAACAATGGTGATTTGGCAAGTGGTTCACAAGATAATATAATTAAAATTTGGAATTGATATTTTCAGTAGTAATTAAATTTTGTGACAATTAAAATAAAAAATTAAAATTTTTTTTTTTAATTTTTTTTTTATTTGGGAGTGTGAATTAAAATTTTAATTAGAATAAGACTTGAAAAGGAATGATTAAAATAGTTAACAATTTTATAAAAATAATTAGCTTTCTGAAAGCAATCTATAAATAACTTTTGTTCTATAGAAAAAAAATTTAGAAAAATTTTGTTTATGACGAAATAAAAGGCAGTAAAGTAAAAATTTTAATTTGTCTTGATATTTTTTTAAATTGATTAAGATTTTTTTTGTTGAAAAAATATATTTTTTTTTATTTCAAGGTTAATCAACAGGCTAGTGCCCATGTCTTAAAAGACTAATTAACACTTCATTTATTTAAAATTAATTACAAAAAATATATTCAAATTTATTAAAAATTAAAACTCAGCCTCCTTATTTATCTCTTATTAATCCTATTGAGCTCCGACTTCATCAACTTCCAATTTGTTCCAATTCGATTCTTATTTTGAATATTTTTAAAAACTTTTAAATTTTTTTGAAAATTTTATTTTATTTTTCCAAAAAACAAAAATATATGAAATGAGAGATTTCTTAAAAGTCTTTTTAGCTAAAAGTTATTATTAATCAATCACAAAACTCTTAAAAATAAAATAACTTTAATGAAATAAACAATTTTTTAGCAAAGAATATTTGAAAAAGTGATTACTTTATCTTATAAATGTCTTTTTTTAATAACTCAGCCTCTAATTTAAAAGAAAAACTAAAGAAAAATTACTCAAGAAAGAACCTTACCGGTTTTCCATAGAAATTGGGCCCCCTTTTTTAAGTTACAAAAACAATAAAAAATTTGACAAAAAATGGTATCATTTAAGAGCTTTTTTTATTCATTTTTGTTTTCTAATTTTTTTTTAACAAAAAGTTACTTCCATTTTGACCAAATTGGAAAAAAATTTAAAAATCTTTTCAAATCTAACATATCTTTTTTTAAGAAAAGAAGAAAAATTTTACATTTTATTTTATCTAATTCTCAAAAAATTGTTTATTTCATTAAAGTTATTTTATTTTTAAGAGTTTTGTGATTGATAAATAATAACTTTTAGCTAAAAAGACTTTTAAGAAATCTCTCATTTCATATATTTTTGTTTTTTGGAAAAATAAAATAAAATTTTCAAAAAAATTTAAAAGTTTTTAAAAATATTTAAAATATGAATCGAATTGGAACAAATTGGAAGTTGATGAAGTCGGAGCTCAATAGGATTAATAAGAGATAAATAAGGAGGCCCAGTTTTAATTTTTAATTGTCTTAAATTTTTTCTTATCCTTTTACTTTTTATTCATTGTTTTCATAAAATTAATTTATGAAAATAATGAATTTTTTGTTATTTGTTAGGCTGAAAAGAAAGTAGCAGTAAAATAAGGATGCTCCAGATTTCATCATTTTTCAGTTCTAATTTTTCTCTTCTATTAAGAGTTATTTTAATTTAACTGGTTTGAAACGATCAAATTAAAAGAAGCATCAATCATATTTTTTGACTTTACTTTATTTATGCTGTTCATAAAAAAATTTTGGCCGAAAAAGCGTTAAGCAAAAATTGGTTAGTCTAAGATTGGTTAGATAAAAATCAATTTGCCAAAAATTAATTATCCAAAATACTTTTTAAAAGACTTGTTTTTTTAAAAAACTTTAATTAATAGAATTTGGTTAACCAATTTTTAGCTAAAAAAAAGTTTTAAATAATCATCAATAGTTGACATTGCTATTTTATTTAAGATTTTTAGGTTGTTGTTCAAATTAAATATTTTATAAAAATATCATTTTTTTATACTTACAAGTTACGTTTTTGAAATTTTTTTAAAGAAAGATTGTTATTTTATGTCTATCTTAAATCATCTGAAACATATGGCAATTTTTTTTATTGAAATAATTTTTTTCATAAATTTCAGAATATTTTTGGCAAGTTTTTGAATGAAATTTTCAATTATATTTTCACAATTTCAAGCTTTACCTAACTAACTTTTGTATTGCACTGATAATTTTCTCGGAATGACATTAAACATTTTTTTACAAGAATTTGGAAAAGCTTTTGCTGAAAAATTAAAAAAATTTAATTAAAGTAAATTCTGATTTTAATCTAAAAAATTTTAATCCAATTTAATCCATATCCAAAAGTTTCCCAATATTTTAAAAATTGTTTTTTTTTCTGAAAATATTTTAGCTAGATCGATAAAAAACGAAAAAGTGAAACGAAAGACTTTTTATTCATTCAATAAAATGAACTTCCATTTATTTAAAAATATTCTTTTCTCTCTTTTTAACTCTTCCATATTGAATAACTCTTCTATATTTTATTGATTACTAAGCCCATTCTGCTAATTTATTAATTAAAAATT
Source organism: Brachionus asplanchnoidis (assembly GCA_025491095.1). Lineage (NCBI taxonomy): Eukaryota > Metazoa > Rotifera > Eurotatoria > Ploima > Brachionidae > Brachionus > Brachionus asplanchnoidis. The sequence goes on from JAILYF010000016.1 coordinate 1,185,413, forward strand.
AAAATTTAAGAGAAAGTTTATATTTTTGGAAAAATTAAAAGGTTAGTTGTCTAGGAAAAAAAGAAAATAACTTTATTTTGAATTAAAGTTGAGTTTAAATTTTGTTCAAAAAAATTTAAGAAAACTAGTTTTAAATCTTGCCAGTTAAGAAAACGAAAGCTTTTTTAAAAAAATTATTAAATTTCATTTAAAAGTATTTTAAAATGCGAATCATAAGCAATTGTTCATTTAATTGAATACCTTGCCAAATTATTTGGTGATTTTAAGAATTAGTCGTTTATTTTTATAATATTGGTCAAATGAAAGAAAATTTTGTGACAAAACCATTAAATTTGGAAAAATTCCTGAATAATCAGTAAATTAGCGTAATTTTGCTTTTTTACTGAATTTTTTGATTATTTAATAAAATAACTGAATCGTTTCAGGAAAATACTAAAGCAATCAGTATATTAAAATAATAATGAAAATAAAAAAAGGTAAATTACTGAAAAAAAATTTATTTACTGAACAAAGATTTTATTAAAAATAAAAAATAGAAAAAAATATAATTCAAATTTAAACGATAGGAGATAATTAAAATGAAATAAAATCAATAAAATATTGTTGATGGCACGAAAATTAGTCACTTAGATAAGGATTTAGAAACATTACCTAAAACATTAATAAAAACATTGAAAATCTAAGTAATTGGTGTTTTTTGACAAAATTGATATTAACTGGTCTAAAACAATTTGTATGATCTTATCCCATAAAAGATCAATATCCCCGGTAAAATACATTTATGTGGAAAGAATATACAAGTTGTTACTGGTATAGTTCTTTTAGGTTTTAAAATAGATCAACATTTAATTTTTTTAAAACTCACTTGAAGTATTTCTTTAGTTGTTAACAAAAAATTGTTCAGTATAAAAAGACTCTTCTTTCTATGAAAATAGGCAAAAATAAATTTTTTCAAATTTTTTTTCATATTTTGATTATTGCTTATCTCGTTAGTGTATTTCTCAACAGATGCGATAATCAAACTGGCCAAAAGCTTTTATTTAACAATATTTAAGCTGTTTAAATTAAATTTAATTATCAAAACTTCAATGATGAAAACATTAAAAAAAAAATTTAAAGTTCTATTGCTAAAAAATCACTCAAGAAATTTAGTTAATAATTAGGCAATTTGAAGTTTTTGATCAATTTTTGATGCTCAAAATGATCAAATCAAACTAAAACTATTAAATAAATTGTGTTTTCATGATAGAAATAATCCAGATATACATTTTTGGATTTAACATACTATGTTAAATAAAAAGATAAACTCTGCAATATCAAAATGCAAATTGCAGAGTTCACGTCATAGAAATGATGCTATTTTAAATAGATACTTTTTTGCAGACTTTTGCAGATTTTACCTTTGGATTTAACAAAGTATATTAAAAACCAAAAATTTATCTCTGCACTAATTCTATTAAAAAATTACAATTTATTTAATTTTTTTAGAATGATTTGATCATTTTGAGCATCAGAAATTGATCATAAACTTCAATTTGCCAATAATTTTAGAAATAGTGAAAATCTAATTGAACCAATGTCAAAAACAAGTAAAGGTGAAAAAACATTAGGATATCTTTACTCGAGATTAATAAATAGCTTTGTTATCAAGAGATGAATAGAAATTTTCCACACTTAAGCCTTCAATATTTAATAAATGTGGAAAATTTCTATTGATCTCTTGATAACAAAACTATTTACAAAATCAGTAAAAATTAAGTTAATGATTAACTTAATTTTTACAGATTTTATAAAAAAATATTAATTATATTAATTTTAGAATTAAAAAAAAAAATTATTAAAAATATAAATTTTATTTTTAATAAATCAAATGTAAATCGGTCTTTTATGGACAGAGGCACTAACTTGTTAATTTACCTTGAAACTGAAAAATGAAATCTAATCATTAAAATAATAAATTTTTTCAATTATTCAAAATCAATTAATTTTAATCGAAACAAATTGCATTTTTATTTCAGAATGAAAAAAATTTTCATCATTTTTTTCAAAATTTTTTCAATTATCAATTGTCAACAGTTACAAGGACATTTTATTAAATATTACGGGATCAATACAGTCCAAAATAGTAATAACAGCGGAATAAAATGCTCATACAAATGTTTAAAAACAGAAGATTGTAAAATGGCTCTAGTGAAAGAACAAAATTGTATAATTCAAAATGAATGCACATCAATCGATTACAATAAAACAAATTTTGTTTTAATAAAAAAAATGAAAAAAAATGCTAGAATGAATTCAACTTTTACATGTGAATAAAATTTAAAATAAAAATTTTCATTATTTAAAATTTAATTTTTAAGTAAAAAACACTTTAAGTGGTCATACGAATCAGGCTTTGTCACTTGCAGTTCTTAAAAATGGTGTTTTAGTGAGTGGATCAAGCGATAAGAAAATTAAAATTTGGAATCCAGATAATGGATGTGAAATAATGACTCTGAATAATCAGTCAGCCGCAGTTTGGTCACTTGCAGTACTTAAAAATGGCGATTTAGCTGCTGGATTAGCTGACAGCACTATTAAAATATTTAATTCAAATAACGGAAGTGAAAAAATGACTCTGAATGGTCACTCAGGAATGGTTTTGACACTAACAGTACTAAACAATGGTGATTTAGCTAGTGGGTCAGCAGATAAGACAATCAAAATTTGGAATACAAATAATGGAGTTGAAAAAATGACCTTGAATGGACATACTAATGACGTTCGGTCTTTAAGAGTACTTAAAAATGGTGATTTAGCTAGTGGATCATATGATAGAACAATTAAAATTTGGAATACAAATAATGGAAGTGTAAAAATGACACTGCTTGGTCATTCCGGCCTGATATGGTCTTTAGCAGTACTTAAAAACGGCTATTTAGCTAGTGGTTCAAGTGATAAAACTATTAAAATTTGGAATACAAATAATGGAGATGAAATAATTACTCTAAATAGTCAGTCAATGACAGCTGTGTCACTATTTGCGTTTAATAATGGTGATATAGCAAGTGGGTTCAGTGATGGCACAATTACAATTTGGAATACAAATAATGGAAGTATTAAAATGAATCTGCTTGGTCATTCAGCTACGATTCGCTCCTTTGTAGTACTCAATAATGGCGATTTGGCTAGTGCATCGTCTGATGGCTTAATTAAAATATGGAATTGATTTTTTAATTTTTTCCATATTTTAATTTTTTCTTGCTTACTAATTTGCTTTTACTTTTTAAATTTATATCATTTCCAGAATTGGCGTAAATTGAAAATAAAATAAATGTCAATTTGTGATAAAAACTTAATTATATTTTTTCTTTTTTACGAGTAATTAATTTGACAATTTTGTAGTGACCAAATAAAAATTGTATTTAAATAAGAGGAAGTTAATTTTGAGAAAGGTTCTTTGAATAAAAATCGTTACACGAAACAAGATTTATTTTTAATTTTTTTATATTTTAAATTTCCAATAAAAATAAAAATTTAAATACTAATAAATTTTAATAAAATTTCAGCATAACAATTTTTTAATAAAAAAATGTCTCATTGAATTTTCTAAGCTTTGCAAGAAATAACAGAAGATGATAGACTTAGAGAATTAATTTTCGAAAAGTATTTTCAGTTTTTCATTAGAAAAAAACATCATTTTTGACAAACAGTTTTCGTTACTATTGAGAGGGAAAACAGCAAAAATTCGGACAACGATAAGGAATATGAAAAATTTTTGTTTTTAAATTGGGAGGAATATAATAATTCAAATATTTAAACTTTCAAATAATTTTTTAATAGTTTATTTCTTTAAATTTTAGCAGTTTTCACAATAAATCTTTAAAAAAATACAAGAAATTAAAAAAACTTAAGGAACTGAACAAACTAATTACAAAAAAATTAGGTCAGGAATTGGACCTCGTATTTTTAACTTAAATCTGTAAATGCAATATAGTGCAACATTCAAAGTTTCATCAAATATGAACATTTATTTATATAATTTTTCTTTTACAGCCTTTTCTATCTGTTATCTCTTATTTTTACCTAAAAATTTTCAAGTCAAGTCAGCGACTTGACTTGAAAATCTTGGGAAATTAAGTCAATTGACTTGACTTCAATTTTTTTTTTTTAAAGTCAAGTCTTTTTACTTGACGTTTCGCTGAGTTAATAAGGCGGCCCAATGTTTTGGTTACCGTTCCCCCCTTATTTGCCGTTCCATCGACAAAAATTGCCGTTTCCATAGAATATTTGCCGTTCCACCGAGTTAATTAGACGTCTCAATGTTTTTGTTGCCGTTCCAGTGAGTCAACTAGGCGGCCCAGAACAAGTCAGATGACTTGACTTGACTTTGACTTGATGACTTTTGCCCAAATCTGGTATAGTGACATGTCACTTTAACAAAAAAAGTACAAAATGGATTATTAGATTGAATAAACAAAATATTGAATTAAATATCAAAATTATTAATGAACTGCTTATAACTTTAAAATAAGCCAGGCAAGCTTATTTTATTTTTTTTACTCGCTTCATGGTTATTGGCTTGCATGAGGGCGTGTCTGTATTCGTTACTAATACACATTTTTAATAAACTTATCGAAAGTTCTTTGGCGAAAGCTTTTTTTTGCAGTACCCATTCTTGTTTTTAGTGATGATCTCCTCCCGCTGAACAAAGTTAAGAACAACCTTCTTGCGTTTTGCAATCTTAGTATCAATTACTTTTTTACAAGCGTTCTTGCGAGGCTTAGGGACTTGATACAAAGGTCTTGTCATTTTAATACGAATAACAGAATGACTCACATCGTTAATTTTTATATATTAAGGTTTAACATGAAGTAATACGGAAGTAATGTTGTTCTAATTAGCTCAAAGCCTAAAAAGTAGGATGCGAAAAAGCTCAAAGTAAAAAATCAAAAAGTGCTGGTCCGAAAATTGATTCCGGATAATCGGGCATTCCGGATAAAAAAATTTCGGATAATTGGTTATTGACTGTAGTCAGTGTCTTCCTTTTTAGACAGCTTTTTTATTCTCATCATAATTATAAAAGGGATGAGAATGATTTTAATTGGAATGCGTTTCTTGACGCCGAAACCTCAACAGTCTAGTCTTACTTACTATTGGGATCCCCTTCTATTTTATTTTGTAAAGACTGAGATTAGGAAGACCAACTTTAAGCCAAATGTGTTGAGGAATCTGAGACTGAGATAGATGACTCTGACGATGAACTAACTCAGCTAATATTGGCTAAAACTTCAGTCACCATCCATGCTATTGTTAATTCAGGATTTAGCCGACCAGTCCCCTAATAATTCATCCTTTTCTTTAGAAAAAACCGTCGAAAAACATATCAGTTATCGATATCATTAATAGCCGTACCATTTAACTGAAAATGGAGTCAGAAAAAAGATGCTCATAAACGATTGGTTCTAAAAGAGTCGCAATACTGCATTTCGACAAAAAAACAATAATGCAAATAATCTATGAATCTCAGAGTCCTAAGGGGTAAGGGCAAAAATAGTCATAGATCAAAGTGGTAAAATATTTCATTACAAATTGTCATAGAATATTAAAAAAAAAATGTCAAACCAATTAAATTTTTTTGATTTTCAATTAATTTTGTTTATATCTCTGAAAAAAAAAAAATAAATAAGGAATATGAAGTCTTATTATTTATTTATTTGTTTTCTGTACCGAGCTAGAGCTCCTTCAGAATAAGTTAAAAATTAAAAAATAAAATAAAAATGAAATAAAATAAAATAAAAATAAAATTAAAGTTAATAAAATAAGATAAAAAAAAAAAAAAAAAAAGAATTAAAAAAAAAGTAAATAAGCTAAATAAATAAAAATTAAGAATATATAAAATTGGAAAAGATTGTTACATGTGGCTCATGTTTAAATAGTTCAAGTTTCAGGAAAAAAAGAAGAAATAGTAAGGTAGCAATTACACAATGGAGTTGGGTAGTCAATATATCTTGATTCGAAACCTTCTTTGTATTCCTTCACCAGTCTTACAACCAATGGAATAGAATGACTCAGTCCTGTCCCAACATATCTCTCACTCAATTCAAAAAGCCGATTCGAGACTGTTAGTAATTTTAGTTTATTAAAAGCCTCATGATGTACGATGTTGGAGGGAGTATCATATTTTAACTTAAGAATAGATCTGACTGCTGTATTCTGAATTGCTTGTAGTTTTTTGATATTATTTTCTGAAATGAATTTAAGCAAGGAAAAGAATAGTCTAAAATTGATCCGACTAAAGATTTATATAAATTTCCTAGTGTGTTTTGATTAAGACCCCATTTTTTGTTTGACAATATCTTAATAATATTTAGCCTTTTATTGCAGCGCTCTTTAATTTCATCTACCAGTATATTAAAGTTTAATTTAGAATCAAATTTAATACCAAGAAACTTGATTTCTTTTTGTCTCTCTATTCTGTTTCCGTAAATTTTTAAGTTTAGATTATCACTCTCTTTTTTGTACCTAGAAAAGACTACTGAACACGACTTTTCAACTGATATCTTCATTTTCCACTTAATAAGCCATTGTTCTAGTTCGTTGAGGTATTTATTGATCTTATTTTCTAGGTTCCCCTTTTTGTTATAAATGAAGAATGTAACTAGATCATCTGCGAAAAGCAGAGAGTATTCATTATTTGTTTTGTTTCTTTTAGGGATGTCATTAATGTATATACTAAATAAAAGAGGACTAATTACTGAGCCTTGAGGAACACCTGCAGTTATTTGATATTCTTCGCTCAAATGGTCATTCACATTTACCTTAAATGTCCTAGAGTCTAAAAAGGATTTTATCCAGTTAGTCAAGTAATGAGGTGGATTTATTTTAATCAATTTAAAAAGTAAACCTTCATGCCAAACCCTATCAAAGGCTTTAGAAATATCAAAAAAAAGGCCGCAAACTCTTTTTTTTCTATTAAATGATTCCACAATTTTTTGAATTAAGAAGAAAAGATTATCTGCTGTTCGCCGGTGTTTCCTAAATCCAGATTGCTCCTGGATAAGGAGTGAATTTTGCTCTAAAAAATTGTATAATCTTGAATATACTATGCGTTCCAGTAGCTTTCCTAAACAACTTGTTATACTAATTGGTCTATAATTTAAAGGATCTTGTAAAGAAGAGGCTTTTTTTCGAATCATAGTAATGTTCGATGTTTTCCACGCTTTAGGGACTCTACCTTATCGAAGAGATAAATTAAAAAGTTCTATGATTTCTATTAGTGAATTACTAGGTAAGTTTTTTAACATTAAATTATGAATTTGGTCAGGTCCTGATGCTGCTTCATTTTTCAATCTTTTTAAAGCCATAATTAATTCATTTAAGCAAATTGGATCATTAAAATTAGACTGGTTATAATTCCTAAAGAAAACAGAGTTAGAATTTAGTATTTCGATATCTTTCTCAGTATCAATTAAATCAGAATTAGGACTAAATATTGAAGATAAGAGTTCTCCAAAGCATTTTCCCTTTTCTTCATTAGTTTTGAATTCCCTTTCATTTAAAATCAATTTAGGAATTAAATTTGATCCTTTTTTTGTTCTAAATTTATTTATTTTTTTCCAAAAAGGTCTACTTGTCAGTGGGTTTTTTCCCATCTTCTCAATAAAACCAAACCAATTTTGATTCCAGAATTTTTTTAAAGAGGCCTTTAACTCAGATGTAAGTTGATTAAATTTTTGCTTGAGCTTTTGACAGCGAGTTTTCTGGTAATTTCTTCTTACTTTCCTACGTTCTTTTATCAAATTAACAAAGTTTGGCGGAAGACTCGTTTTGTAGATTTTCTGAGAAAGATATGGAATGCTTTTATGTGAAGCAGAAATATTTTTTTCTGTTATTTTATCATTTAGTTGATCTATTGTGAGGGAACTTTCAGTGACATTCACTATTTGAGAATTTAAAATCTCGCTGAATAATTGACAGTTTGCTTTCTTATAGTTAAACTTTTTAGCTGCAGATTTATTTTCTAATTGATAGCCAATAGAAATCGATGCTTCGATTGGGAAATGGTCACTAGTCATGTCTTGACTATTTAAGACACTGAAGTCGGTAATTTTGTCAATTAATGAAGATGAAACTAAAAAAAGGTCAAGAATTTCAAAGTAATTCTTATTAAAAATATTGAAAGTAGGATGCTTATCATTGATTACTGAAAAGTCTATCTCGTTGATTATTCTTTCTAATATTATCCCGTTTTCATTTTCCCCTACGCAGCCTATTTGCTTTGTTCTAGCGTTTAGATCACCACCTAAAATGTAGTTTCTACATGTTTTATTAACTGTTTTAAAAAACTCAAAGTTCAGAAGCACATTGGGTGGATTATAAAGACTAAATACAAACAATTCATTATTCCTTCCTAAGTTCATTTTTATACAAAGGAGTTCGGAATTGAATTCCTCGTAAGAAAAATCTTGTATAAATTCGATTCCTTCTTTAATTAAAATGGCTACTCCTCCTCCGTACTTGTTGTGTGGTTTTGTTAAGAACTGATAATTTTGAAAATCAAGATAAATATTTGCCTCACTCAAATCTATCTTTAATTCATTGAGCAAAACAATGTCGGGACATTTTTGAGCTAAAAAATTGTCTAAGAGGTGAACCCTACTAGGTAAATGAAGACAATTCCAGTGTGTAATTACTAACCTTGTTTTAATAAGAGGTTTTGTTCTAAAAATTGATTTATTTGTCTTCTTGTTCATTCTAAATCTTCTTCAAAGCTGTTTTGACTGGAAGTTTGCTGAACAACTTCACTGGATGATTGATCTACTTGACTTGTACATTCAGTTGTTGAACTGTTTGAATCAGACTCGAAGGTGTTGTCATTTTCATTTTCTAAGACAACTAATGGCTTCTTTGATTCGTTTTCGGTGAATTCTTTTTCATTTGGATCAGATTCTGAAAATCTCTTGATTTGATTTTTTGTTTGGAAAAAAGCTTCAGTCTCATTCTGATCATTTGAGAGGACATTGACAGGTCTCTGACTTATTGGTAGAAGATCGTTTAAACGGCTTACCAAACTGTCTTCTAACACTGAAGTTTTGAGGTCTTGAGGACTAATTTGTGACATTACGTCATTGAGATTTGATGGCTGATATCCAGGCGTTTTTGGCATCATATTTTCATCATTGTCTTTTTGGTAAGCTTCAATTATTGATTGGGTTTCTTCTTGGTCAATGTAAAGATCATTGTAGTCAATCTTTTTCCTCTCAAGCGACTTAAGCTTTTCATCAATGGAGCATTTTTGTGTCAAGTGTCCTTTCTGATGACACTGTTCGCAAAGTTTTTCTTTGATAGGACATTTCGGTATGTTGTGTCGTTCTTTATCACAAAAATAGCATTTCTGCTTTTGTCCAACAATTGACACAAGACACTTTAAACAATACATTATTGTAGGGCCTGACAAGCTTCCAATAATGTTCTCAACTTCTTTTGGAAATGATATTCTTACTCTTCTGACACCATTTTTCCTCTCCGGTCTATCTTTATATTTTTCTTCAGTGATGCTTTCAATCTTAAGACCATCAATCCGAACAGCGTTAAAAAAAGTTTCAAGTCTATGATTCTCGAAATCAGAGGGCAAAAAGTGAAATCGAAAAGTACAATACCTTCTGAGATCCGGGACTTTATTTGCATCTTCAAGCCTGAAATTGGTTCCATTAATATTGATTTCACGATCGAAGATTTGGGGAACATTTAAAGCAGCATTAAACTCGATTATCCATACTTTGTTTGAAGAAAAATTGTAGACAGATGTGATCGCATCATTTTCCACCTGGTTTAGTACGATATCCAGTGCACCAAATAAGACCTTATGGCTAATCGGTTTGTCTAACCTCTTCAGATTTAGCTTGACCGAATTTTTAAATATCCACCGTTGGTTTCGGTTTGTTTTGTTGAGCGACATTGCCAACACACAACTTTCAACGGTTTTTTAATACGTGATGACGCTATTAATTAAATTTGATTTTTCAAACTTGCTAAGCCAAACGACAATTTTGAAATCGAAAAATTTAAAAAGTCTTTAAAAAAATAAGTAATATGAAGAGCGGTAACATAAAATAAGAAGTAATCAAAACCTTATTAATCAGATCTTTTTTATCCACGGACACTATCAAAATCAAATGTTTCCATCGGGATACATACTTCTTCAAAATAAAGAGCGTAAAACGTATGTTGAAGTAGTGTTGTGAGTCGACTTTGATTTCGACTTTAGAAGAAAAAGGAATAACACTCTCTTTGATAAAATCTAGAGATGCTTAAAAGTCACAAGTCTCGAAAATTAAAAATAAGATACAAAAAAGCTGAGCTTTATATATGCGAGTAACGAAGCGTTAATTTATTTTTATTTTTTAGAATTAATTTTTTACGAATTAAAAAAACAAGTCAATACGTTTGTAAAAAAAAATATGCAACAAAAAATTCGAAATAAAAAATTATTCATTTGAAATATTATTTGAAAATTCTAAAGTTTTTATTTCAATCTCTCTTACTCTTTTTTCCTCTTCAATTCGAGGTTTTAACATTGTCGACTGAGATAATTTTTGCAAACGTTCTAAACTCATCGGTTGAATTAGAAAATCAGTGAATTTTTTCAATCGAGAAAGTGCGACGAAGGTAAGTCCCAAACTATGCTCTTTTTTTCCTAAGTCAATTACCGCCTTTGGTATAGTTTGCCCTTGAGATTTATGAATTGTGAGAGCATAAGCAAGTCTAATCGGATATTGGATTCTTGTGTAATTAAGACTTATATGATTTCCGTCAAACCAATTAATCGGAATCCAATTATGTCTAGGGTCATCTTCTTTAAACAATCTCGGTCCAACGTAGTAATCAAATTCTATCAACAAAGCTGATGGCAAACTATTTCTATAGTTTTTTTTATTAGGATAAATAATGTCACGAATCGTACCATTTGCTCCATTCACCAGTCCTTTTGAAACCCATAAATTGTTGGTCAAAGTAACTTTAGAGTTTATTGATATATTAACTGTATTAGTCAAACCGAAAAAATTATCTTCGTTTAAATTCCTAGCAGCTGCTGGTATATTTTCAGCTGTTAGTCTACAAATAGGCATTTTCAATTCTTTCAATTTATCGTGATTGTATTTCGTACACGCAGAATTTTCACAAAAAAGACGAATCGCGTCAGAAAATTCTTCTTGATTATTAGGCTGAATTTGCCGTTTTAACAAAAATTCCCAGTCATCTTTAGTGTTTTCATCATTTATCCCGTTTCTTAATCTTTCTAGTAGACTAATGAATTTCTTTTGATCTAGGTCATCGTCCGTACTCTGCTGACGAACCATAACTTTTAAGCATATTGCTTTGTCAAACTGTCTATAACAATCATACCCATGTGTTGACAATTGATCTTTTGGTGGATAGTGGTACAACGGTGAGCCAATGACTGGTAAAAGCTGAGCTGGGTCTCCAGTAAGTATAATTGATAAACCTCCAAAATATTCTGCGTGTTTTCCAGTTGCCTCTCTAAGCCGTTTATCAATTATAGCCAACGAAGCTTGTGACAACATCGAATATTCGTCGATTATAATATGTGTTATCCCGATGAATTTTCTTTGTAATTCTTGTAGTTTTCGACCATTCAACGTTACGTATTTATCTTTTTTTCTACACGGTTTTATATCGAATAATGAATGGATGGTTGAACCTTTAATAAGAAACGCAGCTTTTGCTGTAGGGGCGGCTCGTTTTAATCTATATTTGAGAAAACCAGACAGAGCGTTAATTGTGAATGATTTTCCAGTACCAGCTGTACCATTAATGATTAGCAACAACTGTTTATTTATTTTTTGGTAGTGTTCAACAATTTTATAAGCCAATTTTTGATGGTCATTCAAGTCTTCTTTAGTAACTGTTGGGATTCCTTCAAAACTTTCCAATGAATCAGGGTATAGATTTTTTTGAATATTGATCCAATTGTTTTCTATTAAGTTCAATTCTTCTGTTGTATAATTTTTACGATGAGATAAAAAATCATAATTTGTATCTGGTACGATGTCATCATCATAATTATCATCTTCGTTTAGTGTTGGTCCGATTTCAGAAAGAATCATCCACTGATCACGAGTCATAGAAATCTCTGGTTCAACATCCATTTCTTTTCTCGCCTCTTTTAGTTGTTGAGCAAGTTGGTTATTAAAACCAATCATTTCAATTATATCACTAGGAGCTACCTTTAAAAAGTTAGTCCATCTTTGTACCGCAGTTTTTTTGTTTCTAATTTTATCAATATTGCTTATATCCCAGTCGCTATATTTTATCATTTGATGATAACAGTACAACTCATATTTTTCTTGATTATCTGGGCAGTATCTAATTTTTGGGAATGTTATCACAACTGTTTTTTCAGAATCGGGTCTTCGGATTATTTTATTTTTGTTGTCTAGTTTATAATTTTTGACAAATTTTATTAAACAATTAATTTGACTATCGCATAATTGTAAAGATTTACGATTAGCATAAAAATCAATTAGAGATTTTTTTGTTGCAGGGGCATCATCATATTCGTTTAAGTTTAAGTTTAGTTCACGTGAATCAATTTCTGTCGAGATCGAAACATAATTAAACGACGAATTATAAAGTGGTTCACTTAAGAGAAGTCTTGAAACTTCACACTGACCAATATCTCTTTTTCCAGCTATTGACCTTATCATTAAAGACCGAATTTTTGACGTTGGATTGTCATCAAGTGAAGAGGGGGCTATAACATCTTTATATATCTGACATAGAGCTTGACCAGCTTTTTCGCCTTTGGTGGCATACTTCACCATGTAACTAATAGCTGCCGATTTATCTAGTATTATTTGCATATCGACATTACCACGCCAATGATGGCATACTAATCGATTATGCATGTTCATATAAGAATCGTTTCTCATTAATTTAATCTCGGCTTTTACAGAATTTTTGGTTTCAATAAACTCTATTTTTGTTTTTTCTTGAAGGTCGAATGGGTATGTAAATCTACATTTACCATCGTATTTTGATTTACAATAGCCGTTTAAACGACAAATATGGCGTTGTCAACAATTGATTAAGTCTATGTAGTCCTGATTTAAATTTTCATCGGGTATATCTGAAGTTTTTAAAGAACACGGATGTGGGTCTGGAACACAACAATCAACTTGTCCACAACGCGGATTCATCGCAGTTACTAAGGTATCAGTATAATTTATTATTTTTTCTTCCGACTCTTTACCTCTTGTAAATTCCATCATTAACTGTTGATACGTTTCATTTGAATCGTACTCATGTTTTTCAATCTTTTTCTCAGCTAATCTTCCAATGTAGACTTGAGTTGTAAGCTTAACTAAGTCAGGGTCGTTTTTTAGTTTCACAGCGCCATGGGCATGAATTGATGATCTAGACTGCCACTCATAACGATGCCATCTCCATTCACAGTCCAAAATATCATCAAAGACTACTTTCAAAAATTCATTTAGTCTTTGGCCAAAAAACCAGTCAACTAAGTGGGGATTGTTTAAAAGGTTCTTATATTTTTCAGATTGTGAAGTTGCTGGATGACCAGGCATCAATCTGTGAAGGTCTTCCAGGTGATGATCAGGGTAACTAAAGGTAAAAAAAGCTGTGGCAGTCTTCATTTGCTCAAATGTTGCCTCTAGTTCTCCTCTTCTTTTATACCAGTAGGCATCAGATCCTGTTATATTTGCTGCATAAGTAGTCATTTTTTTCATAAAAATATCAGACTCTGAAGTGTTAATGAGATCTTTCAAGTCTTTAATAGTCAAATTAGCATCATGAATGTTATGCTTTAGAAAGACTTTACATTGCTCGAGACTTCGGTGCCTTCTGAGCCGGTCGTACGCCCAAAATTTGAATCTGGGATGCTGTGCCCATGCATAATAATAGTCACCAGTTTTACAACTTTTGGCTACGGACTTCATCAGATGCTTGAAGGCAAGTGCCTCAGTGACGTCTTTAAGTCGGGCTTTTTTTGTGGGATCTCCAGCTCCATTAGGAAAAAGTTTGGGAAAAGCTAAGGAACATATAGAGTCTGTCTGATATTCATTCAATGACTGTTGAGATGCGACCGGAAAATTGAGTGCATTTTTTATTTTATCGTCTAAAATAGGTTCGTTTTCATCGCTTTCAACATAAGTTTGAATAAAATCATCCGAGTCTTGGGGGTATATTTCAATTTCTTCGACAAGCTCTGGACCTTTGTCAATTAACAATTCAGAATCGACTGTTTCCAAATGATTAAAATCATCGGGTATTGAATTATGAGGAAGTAAATTCAAAAGGTTTTCATCCATCTTTATACCGTGTGCGATGTACTGTGGGTTGTTTTTACATAAGTAATTTAGACAAACACTAACTCTCATTCTATTTACGACAAAGTGCCTGGTTCGATTTTGCTGATCTTTTCTCTTTAAAATTAAGATTGGTAGGTCTTTCGGTAATCTCGGGAGAACTTTGACTATAGGAAGAATATTCTGAGAGAAGTTAGCACAGAACCCTCTCGAAGTAAGTGCTCCTCCAGGCAATCGAAACACACTCATAAGAACTAAAATGGGTGAAATAAGCATTTCTTCTATCATTGTCAAATCCTCAAAACATTTTTTGACGTCACTGTCAAGATCATCTATTCCAGGAACCATATCATTAGCCCTAGAATATTTCACATTGTCTATCTTACACTGCATACAATAGTCAATTTTCGCAGGCCACATCTCATTACAATTAGTGCAATAGACTTGTTTTAATTGATCCATTTCATTTTGAAATTTTTTCATTTTCTCGTTTGCCCATATTTGTTTATGAAGGGGTCCATTTTCGTAACAATTGAAATCTTTAAGGTATGTTTTTTGGTTTTCCTTAAAAAGAGTGGTTTCAAGTTTTTGTTACTTAGAATAGGAGTCAGAAATAATTTACTGTTTCATTAATCTCTTGATTCAAATTTCTTTTTTTTTGGTAATTTTTTTTAGCTATTTCGCGGTTATTCATGACTTGTTCAGGGGTTCGAAATCTTGGACTGATGTTCTCATCACTATTGAAATAGGTTTGAGTTGAGGGTAAGGTTCTAGTTGTCAAAGACGAGTTATGTTGGGTGTTAATGGTGTATTCAAGTAGATGTTCTTGTGAAATGTTGACACTGGATGACGGTTCAATCAAAGATGATTCACTCAAAGGGGGTTCAAAGGCAAGTAAAGTGGGACATAATTAGGGTTTTTTTGGTTTCTCAAACAATTAATTGACGTAATTCGCACATGATCATTACGAAAACAAAATTTACATTTTTCGGGTTTTTTTCGCTTGTGAACTAAAACCTAGAAATTTTTAAAGGTGAGTGTGAATCAATATTTTTAATTAATTATATAAATACATTGTTTATTTGCTGTAAAGAATCGAGTCGGATTCGTTTATTATCACTTTGATAATTTTCCTAACAAAAAAATACTTAATCAATCAATCAATCAATTTTGAACCAAAATTAACTATTTTACTTCATTAGATCGTTTCTCAGATGTTGTTGATTGTGAAAAAGGTGAGCTTTGGTTTTGAGTTTTTCTCCGTAATATGAGGATTGATGATTTGGAGCTAGAATTTAATGGTTTGGATGTAGAAAAAGGCAAATTGATTATTGGAAGCTTTGAGGCTTGAAACACTGGACTGGATTGATTAGACATAATTGTCTTATAATCATAAACTTATTAGATTTTATCAATTAGTCAAATAAAAAATTTTTTAAGATTATATTTTATTACAATTCGATTCAATTCAATTCAGTCAAAGTTAATAGAATAAAAAAATAGTTTATTAAAAAAAAAATTAACAGCGAGCATTTTTGGTTATTTTTTTTTCTTGTGAAAAAAAAAGATTATCTTCGTCGTCTTCTTCTGAATGTAATCTCTTAATGTTAGTTGTTCGGTATGATGGAGAGCTGTTGGAACCTTTTGAAAAGCGATTAGTTTGAGCAAGTGGTGAGGGCTGGGGTTGACTACTGTTACCATTTAGTTGGGTTGTTATGCTTAAGGTATTGGGGTCGTTACCTATTAACTGAAGGGGTGGGTTGGCAGAGGGTATATACTTATAATAGCTCTCGTCAAGTAGGAGCTCTGGATTTAAATTTATTTTGTCCAACTCTATTGTGGGGTAATTTATACCATAATATTTTAGTGCATACGGTCTCAAACATTCACCTTTTTTGTTTAAGACCCTTGTTCTTTGTTGTATCATCAAAATATTTGCATTGGTTACCGATATTAGCCGATTGATCTCGATTGATTCGGTGGTTAATTTATTCAAATCTATATTGAATTTTGAAAACTCTTGTAAAGCTTCAACGCTGTTGAGTTCTATCAAATTTTGTTGACTCATTTTTGGAGCAAATTAAATCTTGAGTTTAAAATAAATATTCATTCAATTTATATAATACAATTTAAAATAGATGTCAATGTCATAGATTTCAATCAAGATTTTTTCGCAAAATTATTTAAAAACTCTGTAAAGTTTTTTATGCAATTTTTTTTTATATAAGAAATTAAGTGTCTTGTATATAATTTTTTATTATAAGGAATACTGTACGTGTACTGTATCTTCCTTATACGTCAAGAATTTTTTCGAAAAAGTCCGTTATTCACTGTACGCGCATTCACGTCTGCTTAATCAGCTCGTCACGCGACCGCTCGTTCCTCGCAAATAAGACTGTTAAAAAAATATCAGACTTGTTACTTTTAAACTTCTCTGGTTTTTATCAAAGAGAGCGTCTTTACTTTTCCTATTAAAGTCGAAATCAAAGTCGACTTTCAACACTAAAATTAAAGTCGACTCACAACACTATGTTGAAGCTCTTAAGGTTCGCGCGGAGCAAAACTATAGCACTATCTGAATTTCGGCAAACCGACTTTAAAATATTAATCTGCATACTTGAAAACCTAGAAAAACGGTTTTTTAGGTGGGGTCAAAAAAAAATTTTTTTGATCCCACCCCCTCAAAGATCGAATAAAAAACAAAAGTTAGTTACCTTTGAGCTAAAATATCTCATGTTCTAATAGACATAACCTTATTAATATATATATTCTGAAAGCAAATAGTCTCATCAACAAAATGGTGTATTAATTTAATCTATTATTTTACCAATAGATCGATATTTTGGCAAAAAATGGTAAAAAAATGGTATTTTTTCACTATTTTTGTATCTACTCCGCGGTTTACCCCCCGACCCCTACTTTTTTATACAGATTCTGAAACAAGAATGACCAAACAGCGTCATTTTTTCACATCCATTATTTGAATTCCAAATTTTTGTTGTGTTATCACTTGATCCACTAGCCAAATCACCATTTTTAAGTACTGCAAGTGATATTACCGAATCTGAATGGCTCAAAAGAGTCATTTTTACATTTCCTGTAATAGTATTCCAAATTTTAATTGATTTATCTCTTGAACCACTTGCTAAATCGCCATTTATTAGGACTGCAAGTGACAAAACCCAATCAGAATGACCAAAAAGAGTCATTTTTAAACTTCCATTTTTTGAATTCCAAATTTTAATTGTTCTATCTCTTGATCCACTAACTAGATCATCATTTTTTAATACTGAAAGTGAGTATACTATATTTGAATGGCCAAATATCCCAATTTTTTCACATCCATTATTTAAATTCCAAATTTTTGTTGTGTTATCACTTGATCCACTAGCCAGATCTACATTGTTTAGTACCACAAGTGAGTTAATGGTGTCTGAATGACCATTCACAGTGATTTTTAGACTTTTATTATCTATGTTCCAAATTTTTATCGTGCCATCATTTGAACCACTAGCCAAGTAGCTATTGTTAATTACTGCAAGTGAGGTAACTGGACCTACATTATGATTCAATTCCATTTTTATGCTTCCGTTATTCGAATTTCGAATTTTAATTGAACCATTTCTTGATCCACTTGCTAAATCACCATTGTTTAGGACTGCAAGTGAGAAAATTGTATTGTCATTCAAAGTCATTTTTACTTTTAAATAAAAAAATTATTAATTTTTTAATTTAATTTTTTAATTTTTTTACGACTAATTGTTGAATCAATTTTTTTGCAATTTTTTACTTTTTTCAAAATCAAAGAATTCATTGATTTATTGTAATCAGTTGTCGATGATTCATTTAATACTGTACAATTTTGTTCTTTTACAAAAGCAATTTTACAATTATCTGTTTCTAAACATTTCAATGCGCATCTTAATAAGTTATTTCTGCTTATTTGGACTTTATTTTTTTCTTTATTTATTTCAAAGTATCCTTGCAACTGTTCACAAAAACAATCGAATACCAAAATTGTAGAAACCACAATGATGTAAATTTCCTTCATTTTAGTCAAATTCTGAAATTTTGATTATTTTAATCTAAAAGATCTGTTTAAAATTAGTTTTTTTCTTTATAATAAAAAATATCTGAAGCAAAAAATCGAGAAAATGTAACATGAAAAATAACGAACAAACGAACATTCAAATACATTGTGTTAAATTCGTCAATTTAAATCGAAAATCAAGTTTTATTTTAGAAACAGGAAAGGGGAAATTAGATCGTTTTTTAAATTTAAATCTCTTTTACAATATTATCTAATTAAATGTATTTAGTTTTATTTTTTTATTTACAAAAAATTTTAATTAAAAAACATTAAGAGAAAAACTATTATATAATTCTTCATTATTCATTTGATAAATTTGGCAAATTGAAGTTCATGATCAAATGTAAATTTCGAATAAAAATTTTTAGTTTTTGATTTAAATAAAAAGGTGTTTTTTATCAATTTTTCAAATAGGGTTTTAAAAGAATCAATTTAAGATTAATTAGAAAAAAAAGATTTGTTTATTTTTAATTAAAATAATTACGATCTTATGTTTAATTTAAAAATAATTGAAAAAAGCTAATTTAATTTTTATTAAGATTTTAATTAGTATTGTACATCAAATTGACGATTTGAACAGATTATTTGATTTATTTCGATTTAAATTTAAAATAAAATTTGAATTAAAATTTAGACTGAAATAAAATTTGCAATAATTAGCGTTCAGAATTAGATTTCGAACGTTTTACCCGATTTGATAAAAGATTATGCTGTCGATGATTTATTCATCGCCGACGAAATCGCCTTTTTTACAAAGCTTTGCCCAACAAATAAACGTGTACAAGATAATGAAAGCCGACAATGTTAAAGGCAGGTATTTTTCGGTATATCAAATTTTAATTTAATTTTACCCTTTTTTACTACTTATCTTATCTTTTTTAATAAAGCTGTATCTAAGTTATTTTTCTGGTATCTAAATTAATTTTTAGATACTCTATTTTAATTCTTTCATTAGCTAAATTTATTTTCTGGTATCAAAAAATAAATTATGATACCAAAATTTATCTAAAGCTAAAATATTATTTAGTATCAGTTTTAATACCCTTATGTCTATACTATTTTATTTTTTAATTAACAAGAGTTTGTACAAAGAACTCTTAAATTATGTTATTATTTTATTAATGTATACTATTATTTTTATACGCTCTATGTACCTGTTAAATGTAGCTGATTCTTTTTTAATTTGTTAAATAAAATTTATTTTATTAAAAATTCAAAATATATATTTGATGTTTAAAATATGATTACATAAAAAAATTTTGATATTAAAAAATAAATTAACTTTGATATTGATAAATTAAATTAAGTACTAGAAAATAAAATTGATCCAAAAAAATAAATTAGATATGTTTAGAACAAATTAGGTACAGTGAAAAAGATATGACAATGTTAAAGTTTCAATTCTTTTTACTTGCAATATGTCAGGCACAGAAAAATTAAAACCTCTAGTAATTTCTAACTCTGCAAACCCTTGATGTTTCAAGTCGATTCAAAAAGCCAACCTACCAGTTTATTATCGCCATAATCAAAAGGCATGGATGGATGCTTGAATTTTCGAAGAATGGTTGTTAAAATGGGACAATCAATTAATGTCTGAAAATCGAAATATTTTACTATATTTCCTAGAGATAAACCAATTATGACAGAACATAAAAATTGTTTTTTTACAGCAAACTGCACTTCTGTTTTGCAGCCTTTGGACCAAGGCGTAATACAATCGTTTAAAGTTAAGTACCGAACAGATGTTGCCCGCAAAAAGCTTCATGCGATTGAGTTTGCTTCGGAAATGCCCAAAATAGATAAAACTTAAATTTTTTTTTCTTTTTTAAACTATAACATAATGCCTAAAATAGATATTCTCTCAGCGATTTATAAGATAAAAGAGCTTGGGATGGTGTCTTTTCACTAACAATCTAAAGATGTTAGTGAAAAGATTTTTTTTGGAGAAATCTCAAATAGTTTACTTGCTTATCCTAACCCCTTGAGTCTTGCGAGCGGCGAGTTTTTGCGAACTAGATGTAGGGTCTTTTCTAATCTCTCTAAAAATGTAATTTTCATCCCTAAAAGTCAGCTTCCGAGGTCTACCAGAACGGCTTCGATCAGAGACAGAACCAGTCTCTTCATATCGTTTCTTAGATGAAGAGCCACATTTTGGAGATACACCTAACAGCTTGGATATTTCGTTTTACTTTTTATCTCAAATTTTTAGCAGACCCACAATCTACCATTTTTGTGGGCCAGACACATTTTTTGCCAAATTAAAGATTTTTTGGTAATGTTATTTAGAGACCAAGTGATATATTTTATTTTTTAGAGGAAGTTTTTTCATTATAAATATTTAAAAGTTGATTATATTTTTATGCCGAGTGTCATATATCAAATTGTAGAGAAAAAAAATTCTACAAATTAGTGCTTTTATTTTTTTTCTTTTGCACTCAATTTTTCGTAAAATACAACAATTAAACATTTTAAGATAAATAAAATAATCAATTTCTAAACTTTTGCAACATACTGTATAATTCCTCGTTTCCCCATTGAGCTATGGAACTTACACGAGCGCGTTAAAAGTAACTTGCCGCGTACTATTAATAACGTAGAATCGTGTCATTCACGAATAAAATCAGATGTAAAGCATAACTTAACAGTCCCTAAAGTACCGTATTTCCTCGCGTTATATCCCACTGGGAACTTAAATGAAACATGATCTAATGTCTCTAGGATATTATATGAAACTGAGCAATTTTTGCAATAATAATAACCCGTGTACATTGTATGAAACATTAAGTGACATTAAGTGAAACAAGGTAATTTTACTCTGAAATTTTGAATAACATTTAACTTTATGTTCAGGCGTGGTTGAAGCTCAGTCATTTGATTCAGTTAATCTTTTCCGTTTCATCTAATGTTCGAGGGTTATTAAAGTTTTAAAAAAGCAATAATTTCACATAATTATTCATGGACTTTAAAGACATTTCCTGCTTAATATCCCAAGGATATTACGCGAGGAAATACGGTAGTTGAATTTTTCAGATTGGAACAAAATAATATGGAGTCTGATTTGTTGCTGTTGTTCGTTGGTCAATAATATTAAAAGCTAAAAAAAAAAGAAAAAACGATAAAACGACAAGTTTTGGATTATAATAAAAACATTTTAAATTTATTTATTCGTAGCTTTGTTAATTTGCTAATTGATTAATTTTTGTCGTTATTTTTTTCACTAAAAAAAATTCTCTAATTTACTTTCTCTATTATATTTTTTTTTTCTCTAATAAATTTATTCTATATAATATTGACACTTAATTATCTCTATTTTTTTTCTCTAAAATAAAAATTCTCTAAAAAGTTTTTTCTCTATTATGAACGTTTACCAAAAAATTATCTGTTGAAATAGATGTAAGTATTTTGGCACAAATGTCCATTGACTTAAATCTCTGTTTTTGCTTATAAAAAAGTTTTAATTAAAAAATAATATGAATGTTAAATTTTAATTTATTAAAAGACGAAAAGTATGGTTTTGTGAAGTTTAGTACAAAAGAACAGAACAAAGTGAAAAAAAATTGAATAACTTTTTTTCTAAAAGTCTGAAATTAATTATGTGAGTGCAACATTCAAAGTTGCATCAACTGTAAAAGTCTGCTAATGATGTGTAAAATCTCTGCAAAATGCACCCCGCTCCATTATATTGAATTTTAATTTTTACTAAACTCTACAAATTTAGCAGACCTTTTTATTTGATGCAACTTTGAATGTTGCACTATATTGCAGTTACAGAATTAAGTTTAAACATTTAGAAAAAAAGTTAATCAATTTTTTAACATTTTTTTCTGTTTTTATAATCATTTTGTACTGAATTTCACAAAACCGAAAAGTTATTAATATTTAATTGACAAAATTAAATTAAATTCTTATAATTTGCTTAACAAGAATCGATAGATGATAGATTGAAAAATAGCATTGATAAAATTTTAAAAGAATGTTTGTAAAAAGAAAGTTGATTTTTGTTATTATTTTTTAATTTAGAGGCTATGTGAATACTTGGTAAATTTAAAAAAAAATCAAAAATTTAAATCGAAAAATGGTTAAAACAAATTAGATGTTTATTCTATTTTTTCATATTTTCAATTTCTTTTAAATTTATAAATCAAAACTAATAAAAAAAAATAAAATTTATGAGAATGTTTATTTCAATTTTAAACTAAATTAAAGGCTCTTTTTTAAATTAATCACAGTTATTTCTCATATTTTTTTGAAGAAGAAAATATTTATAGTAATTTTTTTGTCTCAATTAGAAATTTCATTATTTTAGCATTAAGCATTTTATTTTTCACAGCAGAGGTAATTTACATCTATAATATTTAGTATTAGTTGAAAAATATTAGTTGTGAATATTTAAAAAAAAATAAAGTTTAGCTTATATTTTTAGAATCAAGAAAATTTTAGATAAACAAATAAATAACAGTTTCTAATTTTTTTTTAAGTTAGCAGCACCAATGAATATCGTGTGTTTCTACCAATGCCAAATAAATTTTGAGCAAAAATAAATTAAAATAATAAATAAATTCCAAAATTTTAAGTGAATTTTTATCCAAAAAATAATTTTTATTTTTTCAATAAAAAGTAATTATTTTTCAAATAAAGGCAAGTAAAAGTCATAAATATTTAATAACTAAACTTGTTGATGGTTTAAAAGCTGTTAATATTTTAACATTTTTTAATTGAAAAAAATTGTATTTTTATTTTAGAATGAAAGAAATTGGCATCATATTTTTAAAAATTGTTACAATTATCGATTGTGAACAATTCCAAGAATATTTTAGCAAATTTTATAGGATAAATGCATTTCAAAATAATACAAACAATGGAATAAAATGCTCTTTAACATGTTTAAAATCAGAAGGTTGTGAAATGGCACTAGTAAAAGAACAAAATTGTATAATTCAAACAGAATGCATGCCAATCGATTACAATAAAACAAATTTTGTTTTAATAAAAAAAATGAAAAAAAATGCTAGAATGAATTCAACTTTTGCATGTAAATAAAATTTAAAATTTAAATTTAAAAATTTTAAAGTTTGAATTTCCAAGACAAATTGACTTTAAGTGGTCATTCGAGTTCGGTGGTGTGAGTTGCAGTGCTTAACAATGGCTTGCTAGTAAGTGGTTCAACTGATAAGAAAATTAAAATTTGGACTCCAGATAATGGTTGTGAAATAATGACACTAAATGGTCAATCGGGCGCAGTTTGGTCTTTTGCAGAACTAAAAAATGGTGATATAGCTGGTGGATTAGATGACAATACAATCAAAATTTGGAATACTCATAATGGAAGTGTAAAAATGACTATGAGTGGTCACTCAGACGTGGTGTTCTCAATTGCAGTACTAAAAAATGGTGATTTAGCTAGTGGGTCAAAAGATTACACAATTAAAATATGGAATACACAAAATGGAAGTGTAAAAATGACTTTGAATGGACACTCACATGACATTCGCACTATATTAGCGCTCAATAATGGCGATTTAGCAAGTGGTTCAAGTGATAAAACAATAAAAATTTGGAATACAGTAAATGGAAGTGAAAAAATGACTCTGACTGGTCATCTAGACAGAGTTTTCTCACTTGCATTACTTAACAACACATTTTTCATTCGATACTACAATTAAAATTTGGAATTTAGATAGTGGATTTGAAATAATGACTCTTAATGGTCAGTCAGGCATAGTTGAGACTGTTGTAATACTAAACAATGGTGATTTGGCCAATGGATTTCAAGATGGTAAAATTAAAATTTGGAATACAAATAATGGAAATTTGAAAATGACTCTCAGTGGTCATTCAAACGCGGTCCGCTCACTTGCAGTACTAAACAATGGTGATTTGGCAAGTGCATCAATTGACAACGCAATTAAAATTTGGAATTAAATTTTCCAATTTCTAAAAATTTAAATTGACAACTTAAGAATAAAATTCCCTTTTAAAATTTTTTATATTTTTTTAGAAAATTAATTTTATAAGCTTGTAAAAAAAAATAAAAAATGATTTTAAATTAGAGGAAGTAATTTGTGGTTCTTCCATTAATTGGTATATAAATTGATTCTCAATTTTATGAAAGTTCTTTGATTTATTTTAAAAATAAGACATGGATAATCCGGCAAATATAGCTCACGCGATTCTGTAAAAACTATTTTCAAGACAATTGAATAAAAGTTTCAAAAATATTTGAAAATTCTAACAATTTTTGAAATAAAATCTTTCAATTATTTGTATTTTTTAATAAAAATAATCTAAGTTAGTCAAAATTTGAAGTTTTTAAGCAATTTAATTATTTTTTAACAATCTTTGGTTTATACTTTGCTAGATTTTATAAAAAATATCATGGTCCGGGTGTCAATGCAAAATTTGAAATTTAAATTTAAAATTATATTTTTTATTATTTGCTTTATTAATAGATATTTTTTGCTTTATTTGAATATTTTGAAATTTCCTTAAAATGAATAATTAACAAAATAATGTATTTTATTTCCCAATATTGATTCTTATTAAGTGGTTTCCAATCGAAAATTTTTTTTTCTTAAATTATGGTCTTGAAAAGTTTGAAAGGTTCATTTTTGGTATTTATTCTTCAGACTTCCTTAACTTTTTAAAAGATGTTATATAAAAAAACTATCACTAAATGAAATGATACATTGTGTCTCCTCTATCAATTGAAATATATAATTGAATGTTTATAAGTATAAGAAATTAAATACAAAGTGTTGATGTATCTACATTTTCATTGTTTTATTATTGATTTATCTGAAAGAGAATTAAATGTAGTTTGGATTCAAAAACTAAGATTAAGTGCAGTTTTGAGTAAAAAAAAAAACTAAACTTAAAATTGGAGTTCATATTTAAGGGCAGGGATAAAATTTAAGATTAAAAGAATATTTAAAAAATATTTTTAATTCTTTTTATTATTTTTAAATCCTAATTTTTAAATGCGCCTCTAAAAATTGAAAAGTATTAATTAAATTGTAATTTTTTTTAAACGAAAATACGAGTAAAATATGAAAATAAATCATTTAATTAAAAAAGCCAAAAAATTCATTTTTCTAAATTTCAATAAGATTGTCATTAATTTTGTTTACTTTTTTTAACTACTTGAATCATTATTTTAAAGTTTTTTTTTATTTAATCTACAGGAAAGTTATCAAAAAATAAGGTAAAAATTTGAGTCAATAGAAATATTGTATTTGACATCATAAAATTACTTCAAGTCAAGGCTTGGACTTTTTAATTACAGATTTGGATGTTCTCTTGATTTAAAACATTATTTACAACTTTTCTTTTAAATTTTTAAATGACTCTAAAAGCACATTTCATTGATGGCTTTGTTTGATACTGGTTTATTGAAACTTTATTTACCAAAATTTCCAATTATGGAAATCTGTAAATTTTTTACCAAAAAATCTTTGGCAAAAAAAGGGTTAACCCAAAATTGGTTAGTCACAGATTGATTAGCACAAAACTAAAAATTAATTATCTAAAATTCTGTTAAATTAAAATTGGTTAACCAGATTCGGTAAACAAATTTTTTGCTAATTAAAAATATAAATAATCATCAGCAATTTTTAATTCTTTCTCATTAAATATATTGAGGCTATTTTTCAAATGCTTATAAATTTTCTTTTTCAAGGCTGCACATATTTTTTTATATTCATGAAATAATAAAATTTTAAATAAATCTTGAATAAACAGAAATTAATAAAGTAAAGATTGGTTTATTTTTTTCTAAAAAATGGCAAATTTAGCGGTGCTCTTTTTCGAACTATTATAAAAAAAGTTATAGACCCAACTTATTAGACCTTATCTAGAATATTAAGTTAATTATGAAAAAAAAAATTTTACGAGTGTTAAAAAAAATTTTCAAAATTTTATTAAGTAAAAATAATATTTTTTTTATGATCGAATTTAATCTAATTAGTTTGCAAAATCAAAATACTTTATTTATTTATTTATAATTTAAATGTATCAATTTGATGTTAAGTTTTTTAACAAAATATAAATCTAGTTACGTCTTTTGTATAATATTTAGCTAATCAAGGTTTTTCATTAAATGTTTAGTTTTCGAAACAACTGTTAATATATTATTTAAGTTCATTTTTACTTGGAATATTTTTAAATTTAATAAAGATAAATTTATATCCAAATATTAGGTCTGCCTGTTAGTATGTTCCATTAGTGGAAAATTTATTATTGTTTATTCTTCTAAATGTTCTTACCTAAATCTTCCGAAGTATAAGGTTTTCTAGGAAATTTTATGTAAAATAAATCTAAAAATTTAAATGAATATTAATTTGGTCAAATTTATTTTAATTTCTAGAGCTAATTTAATTTTATTTAACGATTATAAAATGACCATAATTTTCAATTTTTAATTTTATCACAAAAATTTAAATTTTTAATTTATTTTAAAGTTATGTATTAGATAAACACTAAGTGATTTTGAGAAGTTACTTATTATCTTCATACTGTTGTCATATAAAAGTATATTTTGTATTAAATATATTTAAGTCAGATTTTAAATCCAGATTATTATTGATTAATTTTTTATATTAAAAAAGGCCAAAGAAGATGATAGATATGCGTCGATTTTGTTAGAAAAAATATGTTTTAATATTTTATATTAAATTTTATTTTCATTAATTTCAAACTAAAAAGAAAAAAAATTCCTTTTGATCATATTTAGAAAATATTTATGTTCATTCAAAATAATTTTTAAATTTAAAAAAGAAGAAAATCCGGTTTGTTTAAATTTTTTTTAAAAAAAGTGAAATATATCCTCCAATTTTTCTGTATAAAATGCAATGTTTAATAGCTTTCGGTCATTTGATATTAATTCAACTTAATTTTTTTTATAGACATTTTATTTTCCTAAATATTATAAATTGTGATTAAATATTTTTATTATAGACCAAAAGGTTTCAAAATAAAAATATTAAATTAAATGTTCTCAAATAAGTAAAATGTTTTTGTTCTGATTATTTTTTAATAGATAATTTTAATGAATTTTAATCTTAAATTTTTAAAAATTTGATTTAAATTCAAAATAATAATTTATTTTCTTCTTTCAATAAAATTTACTAATATTTTAGAATGAAAAAAATTTACATCATTTTATTCAAAATTGTTACAATTGTCAATTGTGAACAGTTGCAAGGATATTTAAGCAAACATTATGGGATAAATGCATTCCAAAATAATACAATCAATGAAATAAAATGCTCTTTAACATGTTTGAAATCAGAAGGTTGTGAAATGGCACTAGTAAAAGAACAAAATTGTATAATTCAAACAGAATGCATGCCAATCGATTACAATAAAACAAATTTTGTTTTAATAAAAAATATGAAAAAATTATCCAGAATGAATTCAAGTTTCACACGTAAAAATCATTTAAACTTTAAATTTTAAAAATTTAAAAATTTTATTTCAAGTGAAAATGAATCTTCATGGTCACTCAAGCGGGGTTCTGTCTCTTGCAGTGCTAAATAATGGACTTTTAGCAGGCGGGTCCAAAGGTAAGAAAATTAAAATTTGGACACCAGGCAATGGATGTGAAATAATGACTCTGACTGGTCATTCAGATTGGGTTTTCGCGGTTACTGTACTTAAAAATGGCGATTTAGCAAGTGGTTCAGGCGATGGCACAATCAAAATTTGGAACACAAATAGCAGAAGTGAAAAAATGACTTTGAGTGGACACTCAAGTTACGTGCTTTCACTTGCAGTTCTTAAAAATGGTGATCTAGCAAGTGGGTCTGCAGATAGGAGAATTAAAATTTGGAACACAAATAATGGAAGTGAAAAAATGACTTTGAATGGACATCTACATGACGTCCGCTCTTTAGTAGTACTCAATAATGGCGATTTGGCAAGTGGTTCTAGAGATGAAACAATTAAATTTGGAACACAACTAATGGAAGTCAAAAAATTGCTTGGAATAGTAACTCAGGTATGGTGGTCTCACTTGCAGTTATTAACAATGACATTTTGGCAAGTGGTTCAGTTGAAAGCAAAATTAAAATTTGGAATACAAATGATGGAAGTGAAATAATGACAATGAATAATCAGTTGGGCGAGGTTTGGTCACTTGTTATTTTAAATAATGGTGATTTAGCAAGCGGATTCAATGACGGTACAATAAAAATTTGGGACATTAACACTGGAAGTTTAAAAAAGACTCTCAGTGGTCATTCAAACGCAGTTCGCTCACTTGTAGTACTCAACAATGGTGATTTGGCAAGTGGATCTGCTGATAACTCAACCAAATTATGGAAATAATATTTTCAATAGAAATAAAATTTTTATTGATAATTTAAAAAAATAAAAATTATTTTTTTTTATTTATTCATTTTCAGAGAGTTTTTTTAACAAGCTTTTCCGGCAAATTGAAGTTTGAGATCAAGATCAAAAGATCAAAATATAAATTGTAAAATTTTTTTTAAAATAATAGAGAAAAAATAAATTTTTTCCAATTACTTGATTACAATTGCAATTCATGTCAAGTTTATTTTTAAATTTAGAATTTTAAAATTTCCCTTTTTATTAAATTTTATATAGGTTTAAATATGGTATGTTCTATTGTGTATGAATAAATTAATGATTTTTAATCCTCTGATTAATTTGACATTGGTTCGATTTGATTCTCAATATTCTTTTAACCATAACTTAAATTTCATGAATCATATTTTATCAATTTATCTGAGGGAGAAATCCCAGATGAATGGAGGGAAGCCAACGTTACTCCGATTTTTAAGAAGGGTAGTAAACTTTCCGCATCTAATTATAGGCCTGTCTCGTTGATCGAATTACAAGTCATCTAAATAAGCATAATTTGATATCTCCGAGTCAGCATGGATTCGTTCTTAAAAAATCTTGTGTCACAAACCTCTTAGAATGTCAGAATGTAGTCACAGGGCTTTTGAGGGATAATAAATCGGTGGATGTATTGTACACAGATTTTGAGAAGGCATTTGACAAAGTCTCGCATAAAAAGTTAATCATAAAGTTGTACGGGTATGGGATCAGAGGCAAGTTATTGGAGTGGGTTAAAAGTTTTTTAAAAAACCGGAGACAACGAGTTGTGATGGTTGACATTGAATCAGAGTGGAGAAATATTCTAAGTGGTGTACTGCAAGGATCGGTACTAGGACCATTACTTTTTGTGATCTACATTAATGACTTGCCTGATGGATTGGATAGTATTTTTAAAATGTATGCAGATGACAGTAAAGTTATTGCAGAATCCGGTTCTAAATTGCAAGATGACATTGTAAAAATTAAAGAATAGTGTGATAGGTGGTCCATGTGTCTAAATAGCAGTAAATGCAAAGTAATGCATTTTGGGAGGGGGAACCCGGGGAAGGAATATTATATAGGTAGTGGGGATGAGAGGGTGATACTTGAGAAGACAGAGGCGGAAAAAGACTTGGGGGTAATTATATGTAACGATGGGAAGAACAATAGACAGGCAGTAAAGGCAATAAACCGGGCAAATTCAGAACTGGGGAGGTTGAGGAAAACATTCCAATTTTTTAATATAAAATTATTTAAGATTCTATACCCAGCCTTTATAAGGCCACACTTGGAATTTGCGGCATCTGTGTGGAATAATTTCTCAAAGGAAAATATAAAAAAGATAGAGGGGATTCAAAAACGAGCAACAAAAATGGTCATTGAACTGAGAGCTCTAAGTTATGAGGACAGACTAAAAGAGTTGGGTCTGACGACTTTAGAGGTAAGAAGGAAAAGGGGTGACCTTATCCAACTATATAAAATAAAAAATGGGGTCGAGGAGGTGGATATAGACATAGGGGGAGGTAATCAAGGGGGTTACCAAGGGAGGAGACATAACCAACAAATTACCAGGGAAGTGATGGGAAATGTGCCCATGAGGAATTACTCTTTGCCAAATCGAAACGCAACTACTTGGAATTTATTACCCTCAGACATAGTAGAGGCTGATAATGTGAGCATTTTCAAATCCAGGATTGACAGACACATTAGATTGGAGTCTTTGAGGAGATCTGTTTACAGAGTCTGAACTCGAGTTTAAACTTTAATGATCGTAAATAAAGGTTACGAGCTGATAAAGTGTAGCCTTATGAACTACACTCGCACATTACTGTGTTACAGCTATTACCACTAATTAAATTTTAAAATTTTAAGGAAAAATTGTGATTGAAATAAATTCAATAAGAAAGGATAGCATATTAATTTCATTTTTTATAAATTGTATCTAAATTAAATTTTTTGGTTCTTTAAAGCATTGAGTATTAAATTAAAACAAACCAACTTGAATATAAAAAAAATTTTGGCTAGTTAAATTATTGCCTTTTTCAACAAACAAAAGATTAAAAAATTTATTTAGAATTATTAAAAACCAAAAACCATTTTTTGTCAATATTAGTTTTTCAAATTTTAGCCATTAACCATTTTTTTGAAATTTAAGAAATATCTAAAAATTATATTGTATAATTTTTAATCTGAGTAATTTAACAATTAGAGCTTAATTTTTAACTAATTTGAATAAATTAATGATTAATTAGTATTAAAATTTCTAATAATGATTCTTATAATGATATTTTGAATTGATCATCAACTTCAAGACGCCCAACCATCGCACATTTTCAATGCACTTTCAAAATTGTATTTAAAATTTTTATAAAACACAATAGAGCATACCATATTTAAATTGATTTTAATGAAAATTTACTTTTAAAGACAGCAAAGTTTACTGTTTTAAAACTTAAAATTTATTTAGGTGGAAAAATAAAAGTATTTCAGCTCGAATGAATGAATATAATAGTAATAAATTTGAATTTTTGAATTAACTTAACTTGAATTATTTAAATTATTGATTGTTTTTGTTAAAAATTAGATATAAATCATTTTGATGTAAATTTAATAATGAACCAATATTAGACATAACATGTCTAGTAATGTTTAATATCTATTTCTTAAAAATTATCAAAATTATTAGATTAAATAAGTTTTAAAATTTTAAATGATCGTCATGATCTTAAAATTTGATTTGAAACTTCAATTTGCCGCTTTTTCATAGTCAGAGAAAAAAAATTTAGAAAATAAATAAAATTTAAAATAAAATAAATGACAAATTTTAGTTTGCTCAAAATTTTTTATTTAATTTAAACAAAAATTAAGTAATTACATTTTACTTTAAGACAAATGTTGAAGCATTTAAAATTATAAATGCCACAAATTAAAAAAATAATTTAAATTTTATTAAATAAAATTTTGTTAATATTGTTAGTGAATAATTTTTAAAAAATGATGTACAATAAGTCTACCAACTACCAATTTAACAATTGGTACATAGAGACAAACAAGGGTCGGATCTTGGCCAGCCAAGGCGAACAAAGAGAAAGATACGAAAACGAAATAAAACTACCACATTTGCCTGACATGCTTTTTGCAGACAACTACCTGAGACTATCTCACAAAAGCGGTTTTGGCATCGAATTCAATGCCTTGGATGCGCTGAAATTGGTCGATCCATCCGCCGACTTAATAAAAGTATCAGTGGCAAAAGAGTGGCAAGAGTCAAGAACCGATTGCGAATTCATTGACAAACTAGTTCGTCCATTTGACTGGACCTTTACAACAAATTACAAAGGTTCGTTTATTGGCGACAAAAAGCTTGCCGAGAGTCCAACCTCTGACAGAATCAACATGGAAAAACTTAAAATACCAGAGACCATCTCTTTTTTTGATGAAATTTCCCTGTTCGATGATGAACTAAGTGATCACGGCATGTCGTGTCTCAACGTAAAGATACGAGTCATGCCCACAAGTTTTTACATCCTGCAGAGATTTTTTTTGAGGGTAGACAACGTGGTAATACGCTGCAATGACACAAGGCTTTATCACGAAGCGCAAAATAATTTTTTAATTCGTGAGTACTCGGAGCGTGAAAGTCTTGTCAAAAATTTGGATGTGACACCGAAAACTTTAAGCAACATAAATGAGTTGTCAAACATTTTGGAACTCAAACACACTCAAATAGAAAAACTTCAATTTCCTTAAATTAGCTGCTTACAAAAATAATTTAATTGTATTTTTTTAAATGAAAATTTTATTAAAGATTAAAGAAAAAAATTCACCTCTTTTTTGTAGGAAAAGAATTTCATAAGTTAATAAAAATATAAAAATTTATACAGCTTTCACTATTTTTGTCAGCTTAATAGATAAAATATTCTCCTAAAATGGTTTACTAAATGATTAATTAAAAAAAATATTAAATGACTACAAATTAAAATTTTAATTTATGATTTAAAATATTATTTTTTATTTCTATTTAAAGAAAATTTTAATGAATTTTTCGAAAAAGTTTATCAATTTAACAAGATTTTAATATTTTTTTGTGAGTTTTATGGGTTAAATTTAAAGAATTCTTATTAAATAATTTAAAAAAATTAGAATAACAAAACAAAATTTACTTAAATTAGCTTCTTACATCAAAAGTTTAATTGTATTTTTTTAAGATAAAATTTTTCTTAAAAAAATTAATCTCTTTTTTGTGGGAAAAGATTTTTTTTAAGAAATTCATAAAAAAAATATAAAAATTTTTGCATTTTTTACTATTTTATTGGCAATGTGGAATTTTAGTACAAAAAATACAAGACAAAAAGTAAAAACACTATAATTAATTTTTTAATTGTGCAGAAATGGTTCTATTAAGAATACAAATTTGTTATACCGAATTCCAAGCTCTGCAAAAACTCTGCAATTTATTGCATATTTTAATCAAACATTTTTTGCTGGTGTGCATTTTACAGAAAATTGCAGAGTTTTTGCAGAGCTTGGAATTCGGTTGTACAAATTTGTAAAATATTGTACTTTTTATAGAACCATTTTTGCACAATTAAAAAAAATTATAGCGTTTTTACTCTTTGTACTGTAATTTTTGTACTAAAATTTCACATTGCCATTTATTCTAAATTATTATTTTTTATTCTATTTAAAGAAAAAAAAAATTTAATGAATTTTTAGAAAGAGTTTATCAATTTAACAAGATTTTAATATTTTTTTGTGAGTTTTATTTGGGTTAAATTTAAAGAATTCTTATTAAATATTTTAAAATTATTAGAATAACAAAACAAAATTTACTTTAATTAGCTTCTTACATCAAAAGTTTAATTGTATTTTTTTTAGATAAAATTTTTTTTAAAAAATTCATCTCTTTTTTGTAGGAAAAGAATTTTTTTAAGAATTTCATAAAAAAAAAATATAAAAATTTTATCAGTTTTCACTATTTTATTCCAAATTGTTATTTTTTGTTTCTATTTAAAAAAAAAATTTAATAAATTTTTAGAAAATGTTTATCAATTTAACAGTATTTTAAAATTTTTTTGTTAGTTTTTTTGTTGGGTTAAATTTAAAGAGTTATCATTAAATAATTTAAAATAATTAGAATATCAAAACAAAATCAACTTTAATTAGCTTCTTACATCAAAAATAATTTAAAAATAATATATGATTTAAAAATAATTTTTCCATCTAAATAAATGAATATACTATCTAAAAATAAATTTTTTTAATTTTAATCACGGAGTTATCTATTTTTTAAATTGTACTAGATAAATTAATAAAGAAAAAAGAATTATTAAATAATTCAATTGGAAAAAATTTAATGTATTTTTTTTATTTTTAATAAAAAGGTTTAAAAAATTTCTCTCGCGGTTTTCTTTTTTGGTGTCGACTAAAAATAGATTGTTCTAAATAAAGCATTTAAAATCTGAAAAAATTTCTTTTTCAAAATTTTTAATTTTTGAAATGATACTTCGAAACATAAAACTTAATTTTTTTGTGACTCAGACGCGAGCTATTTCAAAGCGGTATGCCGAGACCCTTGAGTCCACTTTGAGTACAATACACCGCGATGAGCTAGAGAACACACTGCCCAATATAATTCATCCGGCTCACGAAAAAATAAGCTACAAAGTCACGCCAAACAAAGGACTTCATTTGCTCTATGAGACATTTGGCGAGCGGATTGACTTGCTTGCCAAAGTGAAGCCAAATGAAGAATGCTTCATATTTCCATACAGTCACCGGCGCATTACTTTTTTGGAATTAAAGCAAAGAGTGGATGAGTTTGCGCAAAATTTGCTTAATCTTGGATTCCAAAAGGGAGATCGCTTGGCCATAATGCTGCCTGATATACCCGAAATAAACATTTCCATTCTAGCTTGTGCATCTATTGGTGTTATCGTGGTCTTGATGAATCCGGCTTATCAACAAGTTGAGCTGGAGTACATGCTGAAGAGGACCCAGGCTAAGGGCATCATCATGATGGAGAGTGTGAAAAATTTTCACCATTACCAAATTTTGTCCAACATTTGTCCAGAATTAAAGCATTCAATAAAAGGTGGTATTATATCAAAAGGACTACCCGATCTAAGACATGTCATCATGGTCAATTTAAATGGAAAATATGAATCTCATGTGGACACTAGATACAAAGGAACATGGTCTTATGGCGAACTGGACAAATTTAATCTCACCCATTTGCCCAAACCTGAGGTCGAGCCTGAAGACCCTTTTGTGCTTTTATTTACAGTAAATAATTATTTAGATAAATAAAAAAAAATTTAATTTTAATTTGAATAAAAAAAAAAAATTTTTATTCAAATTAAAATTAAATTTTTTTTTTTAATTTTTATTTGTGTAAAAAATATTGAATTTTTGTTGAATAAAAAAAAGTTAATCTTTTATTTGAATAAAAAAAAATTTGATTTTTATTTGAATAAAAAAAAGTTAATCTTTAATTTGAATAAAAAAAGATTTAATTTTTATTTGAATAAAAAAAGATTTAATTTTTATTTGAATAAAAAAAAAAATTTTTTTTTTCGAATAAAAATTAATTTTTTTTTTTTAATTTTTATTTGAGTAAAAAATATTGAATTTTTGTTGAATAAAAAAAATTTAATTTTTATTTGAATAAAAAAAAAAATTTTTTTTTTCGAATAAAAATTAAATTTTTTTTTTTAATTTTTATTTGAGTAAAAAATATTGAATTTTTGTTGAATAAAAAAAAGTTAATCTTTTATTTGAATAAAAAAAAATTAATCTTTTATTTGAATAAAAAAAATTTAATTTTTATTTGAATAAAAAAAAATTTAATTTTTATTTGAATAAAAAAAAATTTAATTTTTATTTGAATAAAAAAAAATTTTAGATTTTTATTTGAATAAAAAAAATTTAATTTTTTTTTGAGTAAAAAATATTTAATTTTTATTCGAATAAAAAAAATTTAATTAAAAAAAAAATAAATTTTATTTTAGAGTGGAACAACCGGCGTGCCTAAGGCAGCAGTAGTAAGTCAATTTTCGCTTCAAAATACAGTAAATCTTGGTTCAGCAGTGCATGGCTCTTTTACATCAACTCGAATTATGTGTTCGCCAGTGCCAATTTTTCATAGTAAAAATTAAAATGAATACAAAAAATATTTTTTTTCCTTATTTTTAATTTTTAGCTTTTGGTTTGGTCCTTGGTTGTATATCCCCACTAATATTGGCTAACAAAGTTGTCTTGCCAAATTATGTAAATGACACATTATCTACTATCAAGTCTATTCAAAAAGAGAAATGTAGCGCACTGAACGGTGCACCATTTATCTATTCGGATTTGTTATCTCACCCGAAGCGTCACGACTACGACTTGTCTTCGCTAGAGATCGCATTAGTTGGCGCCTCTAGCACCCATAGCAAATTTGTCAAGTTAATAAAAGATGAGCTTGAGCTTAAGAGTGTAATTATTGGCTACGGTATGACTGAGACAGCAAGTGCAGGTACCATGACCAAAGTATCGGATGCTAAAGATTGTGAAAAACATGCATACGAGTCCATAGGTGTTCCATTTCCATTTACTGAGTGCAAAGTGGTGGATCAAAAAACAGGCCATGTAGTGCCTCATGACACAGATGGTGAGCTTTGGATGCGAGGCTACCACATCATGAAGTGCTATTGGGACGAGCCACACCGCACCGCTGAGGCCATTGACAAAAATGGATGGTTCAAAACAGGAGATATTGTTTCCATGGACAAAGATGGTTATTTGTACTTTAGATCAAGGGCTAGAGAGTTGGTGGTCAAAAATGGGATAAACATTTATCCGGTAAATAAAAAAGCGGATGAAAAAGCAAAAAAAAAATTTTTATTAATTTTTATTAATTTTTTAATTTTTTTTTAATTTTTCAAAGGCTGATATTGAGAGATTTTTGATTATGCATGACTCCATAGCTAATGTATATGTGTTCGGATATCCGGATGAAATTACTGGCGAAGAGTTGTGTGCATGGATCAAGCTAAAAGATGATACTGAGAATGTGAGTGCCAATGATATACTTGAGTATTGTAAGAATAAAATAGCAGTTTTTAAAATTCCCAAATATGTAAAATTTGTGAAAAATTTTCCGATTAACGTTACAGGCAAGGTACAGAAGAGCGAAATGAGGACTCATATGTTGCACGATTTGCACAACATGCCGGTTGATAATCTTTGGAAAATTAATTAAAGTATTATTCGAATAAAAATTTTTTGATTTTATTTCAAAAATTTTTTTTATCTATTTTTTTTCTAAAACCACTAAATTAAAAAATAAAAAATTTAATTTTAAATTCTTCTAAACCAAAAAGGAATGCTCAACAAATACTTAAAGAGAAAAATATTTTTTTTAATTTTATTTTAAATTTTATTATTTTTTCATTTTTTATATTTTTACTGATATTAAATTTTGAAAATAAAAAAATATTATTCTCACAGATCATTAGTATTCTCTCAAAAATTATCAAGGGGCTCAGTTAGAGAAATCAAAAATCTTTATTTACAGTACAAGTGGATTTCTGGTAATTTTAAGTAAATTTACGTAAATTTAGGTAAAAATTGGTAAAAATGAAAATGCCAAAAAAAATTTGAATTTTTTACTATTTTCTAATAAATTTTGAAAATAGGAGTTTCTATTTATTAAAACAATATTTACCAAAAGTTACTTTTTTAACCATATTTTACCTTTTTTTATATAAAAATTAGTAAAAAAAGTTAAAAAAAGTAACTTTTGGTAAAATTTGATTTAATAAATAGAAACTACTTTTTTCAAAATTTAATAGAAATAATAAAAAATTCAAAAAATCGAGCTTTTTTTGGCATTTTCATTTTTACCCAATTTTTACCTTAATTTACGTAAATTTACGTAAATTAACTTTTTGTTACAAAGTAATTAAGTAAGTATTAGTATTTAGTAAAATTAGCAGAAATCCACTTGTCAAATCGGTACTGTAAGGACTTACTAATTATTTAATTCAAAAGAATGTTGAATAGTTTGAGTTATTTATTCAGTTACACTCTTCTCGATAGCCCCATTCATTTACAAAATCAAAAATTTTTTTATACAATCAATTTATTTACAGTACTGATTTGACACTTGGATTTTCCGTAAATTTACGTAATTTTACGAACGTAAATTTTCATAAATTTACCATATTTTACGTAAATTTACGTAAAATCCAAGTGTCAAATCAGTACTGTATAAACATATAATTACTGAATGATCTGTAGCAATTGGCAATACCAATAGCAAGTAAGGCGTTCTATTTTATAACACCAGATATAATCAGAGTGTCATTTGATGGTGTACTTAGAGAATACCAAGCAGGACAGATAGAGGATGCATAGACCAGATATTTGCTCTTAGAAGCATAACAGAACAAAGTATGGAATGGAACAGACCATTGTTCGAATACTTCCTTGACTTAAAGAAAGTCTAT
The DNA here is from genome assembly GCA_025491095.1 of Brachionus asplanchnoidis. Taxonomy (NCBI): domain Eukaryota; kingdom Metazoa; phylum Rotifera; class Eurotatoria; order Ploima; family Brachionidae; genus Brachionus; species Brachionus asplanchnoidis. The sequence goes on from JAILYF010000016.1 coordinate 1,223,662, forward strand.
GATAAAAATCACTGAGTAATCTTGTGAGCCATTTTAAGGTCAGAGTAATTTTAGTGCAAGGTAATCCTGGTAAAATGACAATCTAAGAGTATCAGGAATTAAAGAAAATAAGACTTTTAAAGGGATAACATTAAAGAAAATATTTATCTCTGAAAATTTATTGTGCAAAAATTTAAAACTTAACTAATTTGAAACTAGTCTTCCATTTAGGATTTGAAAAAAAATTATTTCCTTATAGTAATTCCTATCTTTTCTCACTTTTTTTAACTGTTCAGCGTGCAAATTATTTTTTTTAATTTTCAATGTTTAATTCATCATTTTTTTTTAAATTAAGATTAAGTTTTTAAATGATTTCAGTAATATAACTCTGAGGCTGAAAAAATGTTTTATCAGACTCAGTTAAATTGCGAGATGTTTAAAAGTCCCAAAAAAATCCAAGTCATTAAAAAAAAGTCCAAGTCCAGACTTTCTTTTTCGTTCAAAAGTGTTTGTTTGTTAAAAAATGATAAATTTTATTGAAAAATTCATATTTTTTTTAATGTAAAAAATAGTAGAGAAAATAATTTGAAAGAAATAAGCAAAAATATTTTTTGAAATTAATGTAAAATTGATATAGGATTTTCAAAATTAAAGTCTTATATTAATTTTAAACAATTTTATTACGATTAAAAAAAAAAAAAAATTTAACCATAACAAAAATATGAAAAATTTAGTCAAAAGGTATATTTACTTTTAAGAAAAATTTATATGATCAGTTTGACTATCAGTTTGAAAATTTATACTAGTTCTAGTCATAATAATTATAAATAATTATTATAAAAATAATCTTTTACATGATATATTTTATTAGAGTGAAAAGAATAAAATTTTTTTATAGATTATTACAAATGATTCTAAAATATTAATTTGAATACAATTATTCTAAATTCCTAACTGCAAAGTTCAACCCATTTCATTGTCCACATCATTTAAATTGAAAGTGATTCGTCAATAAACTAAAGATTAATAATTTTACACTTATATATATTTTTTTCTAAAATAAGTTTTGTTGAAAAATCATATTAAATGTGATTTCCCGAAGCGGAGCGACTGGTCCAAATTCTTTTATTTAAAAATTTCCTAAAAAGAATTTACTTGTTTTATCACGGCCGAGCTAAAACTCATTCAGATTTGAAAAAATCAAAAATTCAAGAAAACATAAATTAGAATAAAAATAAAATAGACAAATAGAAATAGTAATGATTTATTATTTATTTATTTATTTGTTTATCTGTGCCGAGCTAAAGCTCCTTCAAATTAAGAATTAAAAATAAAATAAAAATTTGAAGTAAAAAAAATTAAATAAAAAAAATATATAAAATAAATTAAGGAGTTAATTCTAAAATCTTATTATATTGAAATTAAAAAAATCTACTGGAAAAGGTATCTTTTAAAAACAAAATCCACCAAAAATGTGAAAAAAATGATGGGAGTTTTATTAGCCATTTTGATAAGTGTTTTTTTTCAAAGAAGACCATTTGAAAAATCAAACTAAATAAAGAATATTAAATTAAAAAAAAAAATTTCTTTTAAAAATTCTTAATATCTGAGATATTAAAATATAAGAGTATTTGATTATTTTTTTTCTAATAATTTTTATAATCAATTAAAGAAATAGGTAAATTCAATAAAATGTTTTTTATATATTTAAAGAAATTTATTCTTTTATTTTATTTTGAAAAAAAAGTCCAGAATTTTAAATTTTTTAAAAAAAATAAAGTCCGAACAACATGAATTTTTTTGCCGTTCCAGGTAGTTATTGTGGCGGTCAAATGTTCCTTTTACCGTTCCAAGTAGTTAACATGGCGGCCTAGTTAAAGTCATAGTCACTTTAAAAAAAAATAATTGGCCCGGAATTTAAAAATAAAAAAAATTCCGGACTTGGACTTGACTTAAGACCTGAAATTTATTATTATTATCATTATTTATTTAAATTTAAATTAAATTTAAATTGTTTTTATTTGTACATGTCACTTCTTACAATTTATCAATTTTAACTTTCTTTTATATTATATTTTAACTTATTTTAAATTTTATCTTATTTTTTCTTCATTTTTATTTTATTTTATTTTGACTTGATTTTTATTTTTTTTCTTACTTTTTTTTTAATCTGAAGGAGCTTAAATAAATAAATAAATAATAAATATTAATCTATTTAATTTCAATGTATTAAGATTGCATGTATTAAAAAAAAAAGATCGGAAACATCGCACTTTTTTCATGCTTTTTCAAAATCAAATAAAAATTTTCATTAAAAGACGAAAAAATACACCACATTTTATTCACATTAAGAAATTATCGTTTTCTAATTAATCAACAATGTCGGAATTTTTTCCACATCCAATTAAAAATAAATCAAATTTTTCTGAACAATTTAAACAGGTCAGCAACTAAATTTTATTTTCAACCGTAAAAATTAATTTTTGCCTGCTTCGAATCCTCTCTTTTTTCAAGCTAAACTGAAGATAAATTTACTTTTCTAATTAAATGCACAAATTTTTGTCTTGTTACATTTATTACATATCTATAATTAATATCGTAATATTAATATCTTAATTTCGTTTATTTTAACTACGTTAAGAAAACTACATTTTGTGAAAAGGTTGATGATCAATAAATTTAAAAGAGAACTTGTCGATTGTTTATTAAAAGAATCAAGACAAAATGGAAAAAATACTAGTAAGAAATCGGTCTTAAGTGAACTAAACGAAATACTAGGAAATGAAAATGAAGCCATAGAAACTTAGAAGATCCTGAAAAAACAATAAATGATAAAATTTAAGAACTTTCAGTAAAAAATCGTGAACGTAAGAAAGATGGAATTGTTGAGTCAATTAAGTTTTGTATTTCTGGATCAATGACCAAAGAAAAACAAGAAAAAATCCTACAACTTTTAACGAAAGCTTTCTAAGCAAAAATGCAAGAAAAAAAAATACATATATTTACCAAATTGCCATTTTACTTGTTTGTATCTTATTTTTCTTTTTGTTTAAAATTTTTTTAAATTTAAAAAAAACTAAAAACAATCGAGTTTGAAAAATTTTTCTAGTAATTTTTTTAATTCAATTAAATCCTGTGACTAATACAATTATTAAAAAAATATAATTAATTCTTTAAATTTATTTAGAAAGGCAAAACTTTACTTTAATTTACTTTATTTTTTTTATTTACATCACCTTCGCGGTGTTTACTGGATAAATAATAATAATAATAATTTTACACTCTTTACTTTAATTTTTTTTTATTTTATTTAACTTTATTTTAATTTGGTTTAATTTTTTGTGTTTGAATTTCAAAATGTATCCAATGTTGAAATAACATTGAAAAAGTGCGCGATGTTTAAAATATGTTTTTCAGTTTCAAATAAAAAAATAATTTTAAGTTAATATTGCAAGCATCAAAACTTAGTATTTTTTTTTAAATTTTGACTTTGGGTTTGTGATATGATGATCCTTAAGATAATATTTGTAGTTTAAAAAAACTATCTACGCTGTGTTTTCCATTTTTTATAGATTAGTTTTTGTTTTCAGGGTCTAGTCGGTTAGGTGAACACTTCTTAACAGTCACAATTACTCGAACAATTCTTAATTTCTCAGGTTTTGTGAACTATTAGTTATCTTTATCTAATAATTTTTCACCTATTTTAATATATTTTTATCTATTTAAAAAAAAAAACAAAATGTAATATTAAAAAATAAGATAGAAAAAAATAGATAAAAAAATCAAAATTGGGCGGAAAATGCAAAATTTGGAAATAGATGAATTTATGTTCCCCAAAGTACTTGAAGGGTGAAACATTAATTTTTAATTTTTTTTTAAATTTAATTACTTATTTTTCAATTCTTTATCTTTATATCAGTTTTGAGAATTAGGCATTTTATTGCTAGAATTACTTAGCAAATTATCTTTTTATTTCTATTATTATTTATTATTCACTAAAAATTAATTTAGATATCAGCATAATTAATTTTTCTATCTTATACATTTTTTTTATTCTATCATTTGTATGAAATTTTGTATCTATTTTTAGTTTTATTTATGTAGCAGAAGAATGAATTTTTGTATCATCATAAAATATAAGTCTATATTAAATATTTTTTCATTTTTTAAAAAAACACAAAAATACAAAAAAAATTGTATTTTTATTTTTTTACTTCTCCTTTAATTCAATAAATAAATATATTAGATATCTTTATTCAATTTGTTCAAAAGAACTAAAAATTATTCACCTAATTTGAGATTTGTTCACTTAGTTCTATTTTGGTTCAGTTTTGTGTGAACAAAAAAATTAGGTAAACAAATAGTTCACAAAACTAGAAAACAAAAATTGCTTCCTATTTGGTTAGGTGAACTATGGCTCACCTAACCAAATAGATCGAGTTTTTCAACGATTTAATTTTTTTTTTTATTAAAAAACTAATTTAGGAAAAGTTTTTCCAGGGCAGTTCCGAATGGCATAGCCTTCTTTTCAGCCCACATGGTTGCAATATGATTAAGATATGTATTAATTTTATGTGTATAATTAAAGTAGAAAAATTAATATCTAGATTTTATACAAATTGTTAAATTAAATTTTTGCTAAGAGTTTGACGTGTTAATGATTGAATCAAAGGGTGTTTTGTACTTTAAATTGTTTCTGGAAGAGTTTTGAAGCAGAAAGTCCTGGATCTCCTGAGCTATTATTTCATGGCTTTGCCTTGTGGTGATAAATTTTGAAAAAAGCTTGTTTGCTCTGTCATCAATCAAGTCGATTCTTAGCTCTTTGTGAATTGTTTTGATACTTGTCTTTAGTGGAAAATACTTTATGAATCGCAATACTCGATTTTGCATTTTTTGCATTTCGGCTCTTATGTTCTGAGTGCCTGACTGAAGTATTATAAAACAGTAGTCGAATAATGATCGTATGAGTGACATGTTTAAAATTCTGTTGATTTTAAAAGATGATCTCCATTTAAAACTTTTACTTTTCCTGATTAGGTTTATTTTGGAAATTTGTTTTGAATTGATAATTTTCAAATGTTCTTTGTAGTTGATTTTGGGATCTAACTTAATACCAAGGAATGTTGGATTTGGGTCAAGAGGAATATGTGAGCTCCCAATTTTTATTTTCATTCCATATCTTTTCTCGTAATTTTTTCGAAGGCCGGCTTTGGTAAATGTTGTTTAGCAAGTTTTTTTTTCGTTAATTTTAAATCCCCATTTTTTGCAGTACTCAATGATTCTATTCACTGCCTTTTGAAGAGTTATTTGAATTTCCCTTTTACTGGTTTAATATTTATGGTCAACGATTTAATATTTATGTAAATCTAAATGATTTTTTTTCTTTTTTTTTTCTTTTTTTTTATATATTTTTATTGTGAATAAGAATTAGCTCGATGCAGATAAACAAATAAGTAAATAAATTATTTAAAAGTAAAAAAAAGAATTTTTAATAAATTTTTTAAATTTTCAAATAAAAATTAAACCCATTCAATTTCACCAAAGAGATTAATTTCAAATATGAAAATGCTTGCAATATTAACTTAAAAGTATTTTTTTATTTGAAACTGAAAAAAATATTTGAAAAATCACACTTTTTCAATGTTATTTCAACACTGAATACATTTTGTAATTCAAACACAAAAAATTAAACCATTTTTATCTTAAAATAAATAAACAGAAAACAAATAAATAAAAATAACTTTTCATGCAACATTACATTCGAGAATTTATGGCCAATCTACTTGACTGAACAAAATGGCCATAAATCAAAGTTCTGCATCTGGCTAAATGTTTGGAACATTTTTCTAGTGTCCATTAAATGCAACTCGCCTTTTGAGCTGTTCAGATAATTTGTCCCAAGGTTGCCGTCAGAAAGAATGATCGTCTCAAAACGAGATCCAATAAATGCTTGTCAATTCTCTTCGAGGCACTATTTCAAATGATCGTCACAATTAGAATAATCAAATAAAACAATAATGAAAAGATAATTATCATTGGTGAAAAAAACACACAACTCGTCATATAAATTAACCATGTTTACAAATGAAGCGAGCATATTTGCACCATATAGCACTAATTGACTATAAACCAGCATTGTCAATAATTCTCGGTTATAGTTCTCTTCTACAAGAAAAGCGAACCGACCATTAATTGAAATTAATTAATTTTATTCATTTTGTGTGCTCAAGAAAAGAGTAAGAGTCTGGTGGCATTCAAAACTTGAATAATAAATAGCTATCTATCGATCTCTTTGATTCCAGGCCCATTCTATTCAACAACAAAAACTAATTAAAGTCGGCATTTAGTGCTAGTTGCTTATCTCAGTAGATTATTTGTTTCTTTTAAGCGTGATATTTTGCTCACTAATTGAATTGGATTCTGAAAATTAAATTTTATTGTATTTTATTTGTTGATGTAAATTTATGGACTCATTCGATAAAAAAAGAAAGAGATAGTGTGAAGTCAACGAAGTAACATTTGAGCCGTGTAATTTTCTAAAATTCTTTTTGCTTATTTTTTTTAATTTTTTTTTTAACTAAATGAATGAACAAATTAACTCTAAATTGTCAATAACTGTCATATCATTTAATTTTGTAACCTTATTTATCTCTTATACTCAATTTGGTATATATTCAAAATTTTATTTTTTTTATATTTTCAGCAGGTGTTCCTCAAGGCTCAGTTATTAGTCCCCCAGTTAATTAGAATTCGATGTAGCATCAATGGAAAAAAAATATTTACATCGAGGTTTTGTCGATGAGGAGTGAGCAGATTCATAATGTTTCATCGGTGAAAAATAAAAATTTCACCGGATTTTCATTTATTTAAAATAATTTTTTATTTTTTTATTTGAGAAATTTTAGTTTTGTGAAATTTAGTACAATAAAACAGAATAAAAAGTAAAGAAAACTATTGCTTTTTTTCTAGACGTAAAAAATTAATTCTCTAAATGCAAAATAGTGCAACATTCATTGTGGTATTAAATTTCAATGTCTCTTAATGATGGGCAAACTCTTTACAGAATGCAATACGTTCAAATACATTGAAATATAATTCTGCTAATATTGGAGAGTTTTAATAGAATGTTGTCTATAATGCAACTGGGAATGTTGCACTATATTGAATTTACAGAATTAATTTTTAATATCTAGATAAAAAGGAATAGTTTTATTTTACTTTTTGTTCTGTTTTATTGTACTAAATTTCACAAAACCGAAATTGTTATCATCTTGCTAATGTTATAATAACATTAGCAAGATGATAACGTATATGATATGTTTTTTATAATAACTTTTTTATATTCTACTTTTTTTTCTATTTTTTATACTTGTCCATGGGACTTAAATTTTAATAAATAATAATAATAATAATAATGTTACAAGGTGCGATACCGATTCTTAAAAGCTCATTCCATATTAGTCCAGATTAATCTAAAAAGAAGGTCTCCTCATAATTAGCTTAATTTTAAATTTTTTTAATGAATTAAATAAACAAACCTTGTTATGATCAAAGAGTAAATTTATTTTACTACTGATTCACGACTTAATTATTTTTTTAGTCGACTGAGAAAAATCTGGTTTTGTCATTGAATAATTAAAGCAGTTAACAAGCAAGACTTGATTTTAAGGATCAAACGCTTATATAAATTTTTCACACATGCACCTAAGCATACAGGCTTAAAAATAAGTATATTCAAGAAATAATTTAGTCTACTCGTTTCAGAAAATTTCAAACATTTAAAAGCTTTTTCGATCAAGATCTTATCAAATTGCATATTAACAAAATAGAAAAATTAAAGACTGTTATTTAATGCACATATATACTTTCTTAATATTACTCAAGCTCAGAATCAAAGTTCATGAAAAGTTCAAATAGTGACTCATTCTATTTTTGTTGCTAAAAAAAATACTTGTAGGTTTTGATTATCTCATCTTAAATTCATTGGTTAATTTGATGATTTTTCGATGATCCTCAATTTTTCCTTGATGAAACATTATTAAGGTTTTGACTGGGCCTCTTTTATTTAGCATTTGTATTAATAACATCCCTAAAAGAAACAAAACAAATAATGAATACTCTCTTCTTTTTGCATGATGATCCAGTTACTTATTTTATTTACAACAAACAGGGGAACCTTGAAAATAAGATAAATAAAATACACCAACCAAATAGAACAATGGTAAATTAAGTGGAAAATGAAGATGTCAGTTGAAAAGTCGTATTCAGTAGTCTTCTCAAAGTACAAGAAAAAAATAATCTTATCGTAAAAATTTATGGAAATAGAATAAAAAGCCAAAAAGAAATTAAGTTTATATCTAATAGATTTGATATTAAATTAAATTTTAATGTACTTGTTGACAAAATTAAAAAAAGTTGCAATACAAGGCTAAATCTAATTAAGATACTGTCAAACAAAAAATGGGGTCTTAATCAAAGAATGTTGGCAAATCTTTATAAATCTTTAGCTGGTTCAATTCTAGACTATTCTTTTCCTTGTTTGAATTTATTTTCAGAAAACGATATCAAAAAGTTACAAACAATTCAGAATAAAGCAGTCATATATCTATCCTCAGATTAAAATATGATACTCCTTCCAACATCATGCATCAGCAGGCTTTTAATAAACTAAAATTACAAACAGTCTCGAATCGGCTTTTTGAGTTGAGTGAGAGATGTGTTGGGACATGACTGAGAAATTCCATTCCATTGGTTGTAAGATTGGTGGAGGAATACAGAGCAGGTTTCGAATCAAGATATTTAGAATACCCGACTCCGTTGTGTAATTGCTACCTTAACATTTCTTTTTTTCATGAAGCCTCAACTATGTAAACATGTGTGTAGCGTCACATGTATATATTTATTTTTTATTATTTTTTTTTCTCAATTTATCTCTTTTTATTTTCAGTTTACTTTACCCTATTTTACTTTATTTTTAAATTTTTTTTTTTTGATTTTTATTTTATTTACCTTAATTTTTATTATTTTTATTCTATTTTATTCTGAAAGAACTTAAGCTCGGTACAGTAAACAAATAAATAAATAATAATTTATTATTGCATATTTTTTTGGAACCTCTCTACTTTTTCTTTCTCAATTATTCTCAGTCGCTAGGCTGTAAAGAAGGACTTTAAAGAAGAACAAAAATGTTACAAGTAAACAAATAAAATACAAGAAAAACAAAAAGAAATTATTTTATAGTAATGTAGTATCATACTGTATAAATAAATCTTTTATACTATATATTATGCAAAAATTAAATCTCTTTAATGAACAATTTCTTAACATTTCCTTTATTCGAATTTAAATTAACAAAATAATTTAATAGAAAACAATTTCTAATTTATATTATAATTTTTCTTTTTCTTTTACATTTTATAGTTTAACTACATCGCCAAAATTGGCGCTAAATGAAACAAATAAATGAATAACTTGTTACTCAAGAGAAAAGAGATTAGTTATTATTTCAAAACTTATTTATAAATTAAGTGTTTGATTTATATTAAAATTATACCGTTTTTTATCCCAAAAAATAACAAAAAGGGATATTTTTTCTTATTTTAAAAACAGGATAATTTTCCTATTTACCAAAGTATATAAAACTGGAAGCAACAACGAGTCAAAACAACTCTTTTTCAAATTTTGACAGCTAAAATTCAAGTCAATTTTTGCTATTTTTTTTGCAGTTAAAAAATAAAAATAGCTTTCTAAATTAACTAAATTCAATAAAAAAAAAATGTTTAAATTCGTTTATATAATAATTATAAAGCGACGAATATTTGTTCAAAGTGTAAAAAAAATAATGTTTGGATATTGTACAAAAGAATTAGAGAGTATTTGTATAGTGTGATTGACAATGGATATTTTATTTAAATTTAATAATTTACTTTTTTTATTCAATTAATTTAATAGTTTCAATAAATTCGAGCATAAAATATATGATTTATTCTTTATTTTTCATAGCTAATCAAAACGACTCGTTTTGATACTTCTAGTGTTAACTAAATACTAAGCTTTTTATTCACACACAAATAACTACAGTAATTTTGTCTTAAACGGTTCATAACTTTTTTATTATTTTTATTTTGCAAATAATTTGCAGATAATTTTGTCTTCTAACTTGATTAAATATAGTAACAAAAATTAAATCAATTATTATGAAAAGCATTCAAATATTCAATAGCTATTTACAATTAAAGATGAAGTGAAAAAGACAGTCAGTATTAAATCTGAGCAAAAAAAATAGGTTTAAAAAAAAAACAAAATATGAATAATTTAACTTATTTTCTTACTGTTATGTCATGAAAGTCATGAAAAAATTTCAAATCAAAAATATGAGTTATGACTTAGACTTGTAAGTTTTTTTAAGCCCCACATGAACATTTTGGCGTTCTGAGCAGCAGCGTAGCCAGAGAGGAGCTGATGGGTGCTCAAATCGATATATGCTAAAATTAAAAAGAAATTAACTCCCTTTAAAAAGTTCTATACATCACATATATATATTTTACAATATAATAAATAAATCACTAGAAAAAAAAAGAGAATTGAAAAAATTGACTAGCCTCAACATTTAAATTATATTTTTTATTATATATTATATTTATTATTATTAATATATAAATTATTACCACCAAATTCATTTAAGTTTCAATGAAAGATTTTAATTTTTTTTAGCTGTCTTTTATTTATTTTTATTGAAAAAATAATTTTGTAAAATTTTTTCCAGGGTAGTTCCGAATGGCAGCGCCTCCTTTTAATTCTCTTTTAGTTTCTTTTTTTTCACTTAATAAAGTAAATTTGTGTTCCGTCTAAATTATTTTTAAATTAAATTAAATTAAAAATAAAGTAAATTAAAAAAAAAAATCATTCATACATCAAGATCATAGAGACAGAAAAAAGACATCTCATAATACTGAGTTAATTAAAATTTATTTTTATTTAATGAATTTAGTTAAACATATTTTGTTTTATATTGTTTCACCATCGATATTAATAAAACTCAATTTTGTAAAATTTAATTGATGTAAAAAAAATTATTTTTGTAGCTTTTGGAAGGTAAATAAGTTGTTAATGACTTTTTTTTTATTTTTATTTTTTTACATTTTTTTCTTTCTTATTTTCAAATTTTTTTATCATAACCTTGGTGTTATTTATTGAAATGAATGATAATAATTCAATGCTAAATATAATTTAAATTTATCTAAAAAAAAAGCTCGAACAATTAAAGATTATGCAATCATCAATAGCTCATTTTTATGTACTTGAATTAAATTTTCACCCAACTTCGAACTTTATTTACGCATATTTTTTACAGAAATTTAAGAGATTTGAAAAAGTTTTATCAGTACTTCTAGTGTTTTTTTTTATTTTTAATTTTTTTCTTCTAAAAATCACCAAAAAGTAGATTTAGATTTAGATCAAGATTATCGATTTGGATTATGATGAAGTTTTAGATCAAATTTAAACGATTTTAAAGCAATTTGAAAGAAGGTTTTTAAGTAATTTTAAATAAAAATTTTATTTATTTGGAATTTTTTAATTTCGATGTTTAAAACATTCAATTTTAAAGTTTCTAAAAAAGGTGGCAGAATTGCGGCCAATATTTTGGCATGGTAGCTATACATGAAAAATGATTATTCTGTAAATTCTAAAATAACACATTTTTTTATCAGTTTACAATAAATTTTTTATGAAACATGCTTCTTTCATGCTTTTTTTTTAATTGTCAAAGGATAAAAAAATCGAAAAAAATTAAATTTTTATTTTATTTCAGTAAAAAAATGACAGATAAGCTTTTAAATATCTTGTTGATCTTGATATGCATAATCAAAAGCTAAATCTAAAAGAAATTAGTCTAAAAATTTTATTTGCATTAAATGAGCAATTTTTATTTAGGTTTTTTCTTAATATTTATTAAATGATGATTTTGTAATATTAGACTGAATTGTAAAAAAAAATAAACTCATCGTTCAGTCTATTTAAATTCAAATTAGTCTTTTATATGATGGCCGATAAAAATAATTTCTTTTTCTTTTTTCTTTAAAACAATTTAAACTTCTAGTCATGAGAACGCAACAAATTTTTTAAACAAAATTTAAAAAGTAAAAGTTTTTTTTTAGTTTTATTTATAAATAAAGTTGTGAAATAAAATGGAAAAAAAATTGTTTTGATCGATTAATTGATTTTTTTTGTAGATTTAACAAAATTTTTCCATGTTTTTGTTTTATAATTTATTTTAGAACTTAAAAGATTAGCTTAAAAATTTTAATTAAATTTTTGTTACAAGAATAAAATTAATTACTGTTTTCAAAAAAAAAAGGAAAAAAGTATAATATAAACTTTTATTTTAAATTATAAAATAAATAAATTTTAAATCAAAAATTTAGTTTCGTAGTTAAATTTTTTCATTTAGAAATTAACAGAATAAAAGAAAAAAAGTAAAGAATAATATGTTTTTATTTAGTAGCATATTTAATTATTAAAGCTTGTTTAATTAAGAATAGATCACTACAAAAATCTTTTTAAACAGTAAATCTGATTATAATTGCTGTCACAAATATTATTTTTAATTAAGTCCATGCAAATTTCTAAATAATTTTTATCTTTTTTATTTCTGTGCGATTAAAAGAATAGTTGATAATTATTTCCAAAAATACTCAGCAATTGTCTGAAAGAAAGGTGAATAACAATTCATTAAAGGATCTGTAAAAAGTTTTTACAATTTTTTATCAATTTAAAAAGTTTCTTTAAATTTTTTTGAAATTGTGTGAATTTTCTGGTAGACTGTGCAACAATTTACAAAATCAGTTTCAAAAAGTGTAATTTTTTCCCATTCATTGCGCTTTTTTATTAGGCTATCTAAACATTCGTTGTAATCTTTGAAGTGTGAGATAATTTGGCTAAATTGGTTAAAACTTTAAAATGAAACAATTTACGTTCACTTTTAAAATTTTGCTTTTATTTTTAGATTCTTCTATTTTAAAAAATGTGAATATTTTAATTTTTAAAACAAACTAATTTTTAATTTTTTTATTTCCTTTCATTTATTTTTAAAATTTCATAAAACCATTAGTTCGATTGAATTTTTCTTTCTGTGAAATTTAAAATTGTAAGGAAAAAAATATTTTTTATATCTTGAATTAAATGAGGACAAAATAAATGGTGAAAGTCTTTCAGTTGTCTTGGTGGTAAAATTATCATTTTTAGTTAATAATAAAAAATAATAATTGTATTTTTTTTTATTGTTTAAATAAACATTTTATACAGAGTGTTAGTCCAAGCTATCAGTCATTAAAAAAAAAAGATTTTTTTGATTAAATTGAAAAACAATTTTTATTTAATGGAAAATATTTTTTTAGAAAACAAAGAATGAAATTAATCCAATTATGGTGATAATTCAAAATTTACCTTATCGAAATAAATAATATAAAAATTAAGAATAAATTCCGTTTAAAATTTATAAACATTATTATTTTATTTTAAAAATAATTGCTATCAGTTCTTATGTTGGTATTTATGTAAAGTTTTAATTTATTAAAGAAGTTAAGTTTATCATTCATTTTTTAATAATTAGAAACAAGTATATTTTTTTTAAATATTTGTTTAAAAAAAAACTTTCGAATAGAAAGTAAATTTGTTATGACGCATTTCGACCAAATGGCCTTCTTTAGATTTTAAGACTGAAAGAAAGAATAAATTTAATAATAAAAATAAAAAAAGATGATATTATTTTTTTATTTTATACAATAGGAAATAAATGCTTTTCTAATTATTATTGTAGAAATAGATATAATTAGAATAAAATTGGATCACATTTTATGTTGCTTTATCTTTATTTTATTTTCAATTGAAAAATGAAAAAAAGAAAATACGATTAATAAAAAAAAATTTACATTTTTCTTATATATTTATTTAGAAACTATCTAATTTCTGTCATATTTATTTTTTCTTAAATATTATTACTTTACATTGCCTTCAAGGCATTTAATGAAAATAAAATCTAGTTTTTTCTTAACTTAACAAATCTATCTCTTCTCATTGGGCTGAAAGGAAGGACTTAACTCCGTTCCAAACTGCCTGGGTTTCTCCCAAACTATATTTTTAATAAGTAAATAATGAAATAATGAAAATAAATAAAAAAAAATAAAAAATAAATATCAAAAAATATTTTTTGAAATTAATGTAAAATTTATGTCGAATTTTCATACTTAAAGTTTAATATTTAAATTTAGAATAATTTTATTAAAATTCAAAAAATCAAAATTAACAAAAAATAAAGATTTGTGTTTCGCAGTAGCTTAATGAATTGGTTAGTCCGCAGCTAACATTACACTTCTTAGTTTTTATTCTCTAGTTATTATTAACATTTTATTAATAACTTTAGTTGGTGGTTTGGAGATATAATACTTAATTAGGTTTAAAAGCAAATCTTAAAAGAAGATTTACTGCAACCTTACTATTTCTTCTCAATTTTTTGATGCTTCAACTTTATAAACATGTATCACATGCAACTTTAATTTCTTCTTTTCTTTATTTTCTTTTCATTTTTTTTAAATTTATTTTATTTAACTTTATTTTATTTTTTTTATATTTATTTTGAAGGAGCGTAAGCTCGGTAAAGATGACAAATAAATAATAAGATTTTTGGTTGATTTGCAAGTGTTTATATTTGTGCAAAATTTTTCATATGTAAAAAAATTTTTTTACTCATGTAAATAAATTTGGAAGCATTTTTTTTGGTAAAAAAAAATACAATGGTTAGAAAAAGAAATTATTCACAAACAAATTGAGTGTTTTTTAGATACAATTCCGGACTTGGTTAGTGACTATAAACAATTTTGTTTTTATTCATAGATTGCATAAAATTGAAAAAATAATAATTTAAATAAAATTAAACTAAAATGAAGAACTTTAATAATTTAAACAGTCAAATATTAAATATTTGACTTTGGCAAATTTTATTAAATGCAAACATGCAGACAATGGTAAACAAAATCCTGTTTTGGCATCAAAAAAGCAATTAAGTGATGCATCACATTTGACCGATGACTCTGCATGAGCAAGTACCATTGGATTTAAGCAAATAAATATATTTTCAGATTAGATCTAGTTTATGATATGTGTCAAATGGCAAGTCCATTGTTGTTTAACTAACAATAAAAAACTGGACTTCGATTGCACAGATTTATTCTGAGCAAAAAAAAACGAAAACAAGCTGATTCTTCATCAGTTTAGCAGTGTTTAACTAAATCAATAATTTATATTTTTTTAATAAATAAAATTTGAGTGAAATATTTTCTTTTTAGGTTAATCTGATTATTGATTAGATATGAAAAAAGGCTTGGGACGCCGAGAGAGATTTTTTAAATTAAGCCCATTCAATTGAATTGAAATAATTCATTATTTAACAAAAGCCGTGAAGATGACAAGATAAGCTTTGACTCGCTTAAGGAAATAGTTAATTTAAAAGATGGGCATTGGCTTTGTTGGCCAAAGAGATAAATTTATCAATATTGAGGCTTTGTAAAGGGCGCCTAAATCAAAATTTTGAGATAAGTCTAATTGAATCAGATTTAATTGATGACCTAAAGTTGTTTGTGCAATTACAAAGTGAAGATAATAATAGAAGATAATTTGGCATCTTTTGGACAGATGCAAAAAATGGCCAAATTAAATTTGCTAATTAATTGATGAATAGCTAGATTCCGAAATGTGAATCGAAAGCGTCAAATTATGTCCAGTGAATAGACAATAATTAAAAGCTAAATAATTTGAGTCATTTAAATTTTGATTGATTAAAGTTCAAAAATCAGACATGGTATGCTCGAATTGAAAATAAATTTAACAATGCCTATTCAGCCAGGTTATTCGATTTAATATGTCGCATGCAAATGCTGTGTGATGTCAGCGGCCAAATGACTTACTGAATAAAGATGAGTGATTTTTATTAAATTCAATGACGGTCAAAATATTGTTTTTTTTTTTAGAATTTTTAAGTGTTATTTTATATTCACATTTTACCTGTCTATTATTTATTCAAATTAATTCACTTCTCTTAAGAACCAGTTAAGCCTAATGACCACTTCTTCTACTAGTCAAGCAGGAAGAGAATAATTTTTTATTTATGTCAATCAATCGGCTGATTAAACTTTTAAAACAACATTTGGGTGACAAAAAGTTAAGGGAAAAAATTCTTTTTATTAAATTTTTTTTTATTTTTTGAAATATTTTCTATTTTATATTATAAAAAAAAATCACTATTTTTAAAAGTATATTTTTCTATTTCAAAAATTACATTGGATGATGAAAAAAATGCAGGAATCGTAAATTTTTTCTTATTAATTGAAATTTTTTATATTTCTCATTATAAAAAAATCACCTTTTTTAAAAGTGTATTTATCTATTTCAAAAATTATATTGGATGATACAAAAAATGAAGGAATTATAATTTATTTTTTATTAATTGAAATTTTTTATATTTCTCATTATAAAAAAAATCACCTTTTTTAAAAACTTTTTTTAAATACATGATGTATTTATCTTTTTCAAAAATTACATTGGATGATACAAAAAAATGAAGGAATTGTAAATTTTGTTTTATTAATTGTCATTTAAATGAAAATACATGATGTAAAATAAAAGGATCACGTGCAAAATATTTAAATCGTTTAAACAAAGAAAATAAATAATGAAAGTCTATTTTTCCATAGGTATTTTTAAAATCCAAAAAAATATTTAAAATAGTTTTTTTTGAGTTTATTTTATATTGGGACTGGACAAAACTCATTCAAAATCTAGTGTATTCTATCACTCTCCTGATTTTATATTTAGGAATTGTTAAGTTTTTTAAAATCATGTAAGACAAAAATACCCGTAACATTTTTCGATTAACCTTAAACTTTTTTATTAATAAATGGAAAAAAAGGAAAAATTAAGTTTAAATAAAATAATACTAATTTAAAAGTTAAATAGTTAAAAAAAAATTACTTTTAAAAATTATTTTATTGATACAGTTTTAGTTGAAATCTAGTCAGTTTGGAAGAAAGATAATTCGGTTTTGAAGTTTTAAAGGATAAGGGTATTCATTTTTAAATTAAACATAAAGCTATCCAGTTCTAAAAATAAATTTGAAAAGATGGAAAATAAATTCTTTATACATTAAGTATAATCCATAGTTGTTTAAAAGTCACAAGTCTCAAGTAAAGTCTGAGTCCGGAATTTTTTTTTTAAGTTAAGTCAAAACTTTGACTCTGACTTTTCATCATTTTGACTTTATACTTTGACTTTTGACCAACTCTGCTACTTACACTTACATAAAAATAAAAATCCCAACTTTTTTTAGAATCAGATTTGTTTTTAAATAAAAAGTTTAATTCAAAGTTATGAGTAAAATTTATTTTTTAAGTCAAAATTAATATTTACATCTGGATTTTTTCCGTTCCAAGTTGTAATTATGGAGGCCAAGTCCCGACTTGGACGTTTTTTAATGATTTTATTTTTGGACTCTTAAACAACTCTGGTATAATCTCTCTTTGTATATTCAACTTTTAGTTATTATACAGGGCAATGTTTTCAAATCGTAATCTGCTCCTTTTTTTTAATAAAGATAAATAAATTTATTGAAAATTTTTAAACAACTAAATATTTTCTCCCATGCAGTTCCATTGAATCAATATTTGAAGAATTTGGTCAGTTCTTGAATAAAAGCACATTTTGGAAGAAAAAAGTGCAGTTTTTGGGAAATTTGTTTATTTTTTATGAAATTAAAAAAAAACAAGAAAAAAGGACTACAATTAAAAAAAAATTAAAAAATTTTTACCATTGGTATTTAATGAAACTCTTAGCTGTTTCATTTTTTAATTGGAATAATGTGATATATTCAAATCTAAGCATAAACATAGAGAAGTTCATGTCAAAAAGAAAAATTGTCTGACTTTAATGGTTTTGTTTAATCAAATTCTGCATTAATTAAATTTTGCGGGGCAGTTGAGAATAGTTTGAAATACTCTTTTCAATTTTGTATTGAGGAGTTTTGATAAAATTTAAAGATATTTTTTTCAAAAAAGGAATATTTTTATTGATTCAGAAGGTCAATTTAAAATAAGTCACGTGAAAAATTTTTTTAATGAAAGAAACATTAAGGTATTTAAAAAATTATATTATTTTCAAAGATAAACCTATATCAAATGAAGAAATAATTTTCTCCTATAAATTTTTTATTCTATTCAAATTAAGAACGATTTTGTATCTTTCTTGAAAATAAACCCTATTTTGTTTATAGAAGAAGAATAATTAAATTTGTAGAAAATAAAATAATCAATTTATAAAATCTGGAGCATTTATTAAAATTTAAAATTAGATACACACAACAGTTTTTTTTTATTTAAAATTAAATTTTTTTCCACTTTTTTTTAATCACCAAATTTGACGTAAATTTCGAAACTATAAATAAAATAAGATTAGTTCTGGTATCCACTTGATTTAAATTGAGCCATTTAATTAAAAAGTCCAAGTCATCCAAAAGTTTTTCAAAAAATTCACCATTTAATTACAATCTGATTAAAAACTTTATAAAAAAGAGTCTTAATTTCAGTAAATTATGCTTGCGAATGTTATTTTATTTGTTTTTACAAAAAGATCAATAAAATTTTTTTGAATGAATTCATTAGTTTATTATGAATTATTTAGCTTGATTTTTTTTTATTTTTAGACCGATATTTTAAATAAAAGTGGAAGTTACATAATGGAATAAAAGTTTTTAAAATCATATTTTAAATTTTAAGACTTAAAATAAGTAAACATTTTTTCGAAATTCAGTCATTATTTTCCTTTTATTTTCAATGAGTCATTTAGAATTTAATTTTAAACTATCAAAAAATTACGAATAATCTTTTATATTTTTTTCATAAATTTAAAAAAAAGTTAGAAGAGATTAAAAATTTTAATGTTTCTTATCAATTTTTGAAAAATATCAATGTAGAAGTATGCAGCTTTCAATTTTCAACAATCATTTATTTTTTTAAATATTTAATATTTCATAAAATCAATTAGAAAAAATAAGTGTTAGTCAGTCTGTTGACAAATCTAGAAAAAAAAATAAAAAAATTTTAATATAATTTCATAGTGTCTAATTCAAAAAATTTACACTCAATAGCAAAAAAAAATGAAATTTTATTCAAATAAACTTTATAATGATAATCTATTGATTAAATTTTTGCACTGAGTATTTTGTTTGTTTCACAGCATTTAGAATCAGTTTAAACAAATATTTAAAGTAAATAAACTATTGATTATTAAAAGTGACAATTTAAAATGAGTAAATTGAGATTTGAAAAATAATTTTCAAATTAAGCGATCAATTGTGCATTTAGGCGACATGACCCGGGCCGTCTAAAATTTTTAAAATTTAATCCTAAAATGAGAAAAAGAGAGCCCGAGGCTCCAAAAGCCAACAAATACGATCTGAAAGCAAATGTTTCACTAAAATAAAAAAAAAGAAATAATAATGATAAATTTAATTAATTTAAAACAGTTTTATTGGAAAACAATCTAGTAAATTTTTGAAATAAAAGGTAACTTATTTTTATTATTATTAATTCAGTAAACATCGTGAGGGTGATGTAAAAAAATAAAAAAAAATAAAGTAAAGTAAAGTAAAGTTTTTTCTTTCTGAATTTTAAAGAATAAAAAAGAAAGTTTTGATAATTGTGTTAGTCACATGATTTAATTGAATCAAGAAGAACTACTAGAAATAATTTTTCAGATTGATTTTTTTTTGTTTTAAGGTTGTAAGTTTTTTTAAAAAATAATTATTTTAACAACAGAATTTTAAAATTTAATCCTAAAATGAGAAAAAGAGAGCCCGATGCTTCAAAAGCCAACAAATACGATCTGAAAGCAAATGTTGCACCAAAATTTAAAAAAAATAATAATAATAAATTTAAATAATTTAAAACAGTTTTATTTGAAAAAAATTAAGGAAATGTATTAAAGTAAAAGATAACTTATTTTTATTATTATTAATTCAGTAAACACCGTGAGTGTGATTTAAAAAAAAATAAAATAAAGTAAAGTAAAGTTTTTTCTTTCTTAATTTTAAGGAAAAAAATAGAAAGTTTTCAAAATTGTGTTAGACAAATGATTTAATTGAAAAAGAATAACTACTGGAAATAATTTTTCAGATTCTATTGATTTATTTTTCTATTTTTTAAGGTTTTAAGTTTTAAAAAAAAAAATTATTTTAACAACAAAATTTTAAAATTTTGTTGTAGAATAAGAAGAGAACAAATACAAACTAAAAGCAAATGTTGCACCAAAATAAAACAAAAAGTAATAATAACAAATTTAATTAATTTAAAACAGTTTTATTGGAAAACAATCAAGGAAATGTGCTGAAATAAAAGATAACTATTGCAAAAATTAATTTATTTATTGTGTACGCAAACTTATCAGTATTCATTTAATTAAAATAACTTCACAAGGTAGCCCATTTGAATAAACAAAGTTAAATTTTCTCTAGTTTATTGTATTAATTTGTTTACTTGGCAAAATAATGATGGATTGATATTGGGCTGAGAGCGTTTGTCATCTATTTGCTCGGAATCATTCGATTCCGTTCTATCATTTTAATTAGTCAAGTTTAAATAAAAGCGTTTTGAGTTATGCAACTTTGGGGACTTGTTCGAATTAATCAAAAATTCTCGTCTAGCTCAATAAAGACCTAATGGTTTAAAAAAGAAGCTAATTGTTATTTATTCACTTGAAAAATAATGCATGAAATGGAAAATTTAAATTGAAAGCGTTAAAAGAATGGATCTGGCAGTGAATGGCGATAGATAAGCTAGATTCACACATAAGACTTGAAAATTTTTAATTTTGTTTATTGTAGACTTGATTATCAGTAAAATAGTTGCATTCGGCTAATATAAAACCGAGTGAATGGAAGCTGGTGGGAGATGGAGGCAGCCAGAGGCGCCAAATGCCCAACTTAATAAAAAAAAAACTTTTTTTTTTGTTTTTTAGAAAAAAAATTCCACTGATAATGTAATTTAATTAAGGCCGAATTGCTAGGTTATCTTTGTTCAATTTAAAGATTAGCAAATATTTTTGAGCACTTATCAATAATCTTTTTTGTTGCTCTGATTTGAGGGAATTTGCAGATAAAATCAATGGGAAAAAATGTTGGATTTTTTTTTTTTTTTTTATCAATAAAAAATAAAACCAGCCAGACCATTTCAAGTCTGTTTATTCCAATTATTCGACTAATTTCAAAAATCACGAACCGATTATTTGATTAAGTTTATTGAGTTGGATGCAGTGAGCCAGTGTGTGTGTGTGTGTGTGTGTATGGCTTATTTGTATATGCCACCTTTTCCTTTTCTTAATAAATCACTGATTTTTTGATTCTTGATAATTCTTTTCCTCATTCTGACTTATGTTTGTTTATTTCCTTTTAATTATTTTTTAATTAAAATTTTGACGACAACCACTTTTTCGCTTTGTACACAAATATCATGAAAAATTGCTCTTTTCTCTCTCTCTCTGTGTCTCATTTGGCCAGTTGATCGAAATCTTCGGCTCAAAACAGACCGAGAGATAAACATCTACAAGTTGTTTCATGCCAGTGCCTCTTTCGTGCCATTTAGCAATGAAAGCTAAATTAAAAGCTATTTTTCTTTCTCAAGGATTTAATCAGAATAAATATTTCCATAATTTTCTTTATCAGCACTTATTCAAACAATTTCATCAATTGCATTCAAAAGCATGTTATGTCAAAAATACTCATTATTTTTTTTGTTAATTGGATTTTTTAGAGATAAAAAATCTCAAAAGAATTTAATGTAATGTTTTATATGACTTGAAGTTAATTTTTTTTTATTTTAAAGAAAATGAAATTTTTTTAGGAAAAAAAAAGAATATGATTTTTAGACGAATGCTATTTTTGTTTTATCATTTCTAGTTAAGAATAAGCTGCCAAAAAATGACTCAAGAAATTGAAGTTATTATTTAAGAAAGAGTGGAAATTTGATGGAACAAATGGCATAAAGTTTTAACGGAGAAAAGCTTTTGGTTATTTCTTTTCAAGAGATTTATGTTGAATTTTTTGAGGAATTAAGCTTTCTTTAAATATTAAATAATGCCAAGATTATTCTTTTAGATTTCGTAAAAAAATTAATGAATTTAACTTAAAATTTTCAGTGTTTTACTTTTTTCAAATAATTTTATTGCTATTTTACAAAAAAAATATTTGATTGTATTTAATAATTAAATAAAAGGTTTGAAATCATATCTGAAATACATAATAATATAATTTTAAGTATTAAACCAAAAACTTTGGACTAGCAATATTTTTTTTAAATCAAAAAAAATTTAATGAAAATAGGCTTTTTTTAATTTCAAGGCACCCCAAAAGATGTTAAGAGTTAGCCCCATTTTGTGACCAAACTCTTCAGTTTTTTGTGTTTTTTTTTTCATTCTAGATTTTTTTTCATAAAAGATTTTTTTTGAATATTATCAAAAAAATTAGTTAAATTTTTTTTAATCGAGCTGTTTTTTAATATTTTTTTTAATATATTAAAATTATTTTAAAGATTATTTTAAGAAAGTAATAATTTTTTTTCCAATATTAACGCTGTGGACTATTTTTGCCAATATGGCGATTAGATAGAAATGATTGTAGTAATTTTTATCAGCGAAGCTTTAAAATGTATAAATCATGATCTGATTAAAAATTTAAAATAATATTCATTAAATGAAACCTTATTAATTCGCATTTGTTTTTGTTTTTTTTTTGATTTTAAGATATTAAACAGAATAGAATTTAATTGGTCACGCAAAACCTGGTAACTTAATTTCTTTATTTGATTCTCGATCTTTTCTTGGTTTTCGAACTGATATGGAGCCTATTCTCCACAAGATTGTCACATACCGGACCAGATCTGAAATTATTCCTTAACTTAACATGATTTATAAAGGCAATTAAGTCACTTTGGTGTAACCAGTGAGCCCACTGTTTTTTTAAGGACTTTGTCTTTGTCTTTTCTTCTTTTAATCAAAGAAGAAGCCGATCAAAATTAAAATGATAAAATTTTAATAATAAAAAATTTTTTTAATTAATTATAAATTTTAAGCTGAGATTTGTGCGCATTAGAGTTCTTAAGGGAATATTCTATAAATAAAATTAGGTCTGCGTCTGCATGACCGGTCCATAGATAATAAGATAATGCCAAAAAAAGAACAATTTTTTTCATTTCGTTTTCTATTGAATTAAAAAAAAAAACAAAAAATAATACATTATTTTTTACAATTTTTATTAAGTGTTTTAAATAAAATATTTTAAATTTTTCATTGTATTAATAATGGCTTTTCAAAGTCTTTTTTTGTCACTTTATAACAGTTGACTCTTGTTATTGAAATCTAATTGTTTTATCAAAAGTATATTCGAATTATTGGGTAAAATGTTATTTTTTAATAAAAAAATTTATTTATTTAGTTGTAAAAAATTAAAAATTTTTTCAACAAAAATAAACATTCATGCCTCAATAAGCTTAGATAATAATACATTATTTGTCAGAAAAAAAAAATTTCATCTTATATTTTAATAAATTTCAATAAGCCAAAATAAAATTTTTATTAAAATAAATTTTCTCTTTGTTTTAGACTTTTAAATCAGCAAACAAAACAAAAACAATGAAATAAACTCAAAAACCAAAACTAATAAAATGATGTTTAATAAAAATTTTCTATTTCCACTATTACTTTTTCTATGTAAATACTTGAACAAAATATCAGCCACCGAGTACATATATTTGCCAGACAAACACATACACGAAGAGATGGCAGCAAACAGTCTGGTTTGCGACCTGTCCAAAGAACTCTCATGGACAAGCGGGGTGTCATACACGCTGCTCCACGAAACCAAAGCGCCCTATTTTGCGCTCAACTCTAGCCTCCTGCTGACCAAAGTCCAACTAGACCGCGAGCACTTGTGCGCCAACTCTCTGTGCACCGAACCCTGCTCTCTTGCCACTTATTCCATCTCGGACCAAAGCTGCAAGCTAAACATCAAAATTCTGCAAATTCCCACCTATTCCATCCTGAACATGAACATCCTAGTCCATGACATAAACGACAACCTTCCAGTATTCAAAAACAGCCAACTAGTCTTGCCAATAAACGAAAACAGTCCCATAGGCTACACAATTCCACTTGAGCTTGCCTATGACCCGGATGTAAATGCAAACACTGTTCAGAAATATGAATTTTTGCAGCATGCCGACCTGGTGCCATTCAGTCTGGAGCAAAGTTTAAATGAGTCAAAGCTAAATTTGGTGGTCTCAGCTGGCTTGGACAGAGAACTTAAATCTGAGTATAGACTAGAAGTGCGCGCCATAGACCCATCTGAGTCAGTGAGTGTACAAACACTGGTCATTGAGATAATTGACCAAAATGACAACAGGCCAACATTTGCCAAGGACTATTATAAATTTTACATCAGAGAAAACTCGCCACTGGACACCCTAATTGGCAAAGTGTACGCCACTGATCTGGACATTGGTCCCAATGGTCTTGTCAAATATGCATTTGTGGACTCTAGTCCAAAGTTTATGAATTTAAGGCCCACTCTCAAAAAGGTAAATAACAAATATTTTTACTTGAATGAATCCAGTGGTGAAGTGAGGCTGAAAAATTTTGTTGACTATGAAGAAGAGAATTTTTTTAGTCTTTTGATTGAGGCCAGTGATGGTGGCGAGGTTAGACAGCTGACAGATTATGCTCATGTTGACATAGAAGTGGTGGATGAAAATGACAATGGTCCAGAGATAAGTGTCAGCTTTTTGAACAGTAATTTCAATGACAGGGAGATTTACATTGGCGAGGACAGCAAGGAGAACAAATTCATTGCCCATGTGAGCATTTATGACCAGGACTCGGCAAAAAATGCCATTTTTAATTGGAAAATTATGGCAAATAATCAAGAGATAGTTGATAGCCAACCATTTGCCATCAAGGTAAATGTGCTGAACAATAATTCATTTACAGTGAACATTGGAGAGCCGGAATTGTTTGATTATGAGCTAAATGAGTATTTTAATGTGACCATAGTGGCATGGGACACACAAAACCTTTTGAGTGATGAATACACATTTCGCATTGTGGTCTTGGATGTGAATGATCATGCTCCCAAATTTGGCAAAAGTGTTTATAACATCACTGTAATGAACGCCAAGCCAGGAGATGATCTATTGAAGGTGAGTGCGCTGGATCTAGACAAAAATTCAGCTATTTCTTATGAAATAGTTGAAAAAATGGCCAAAAAGTATGTCTCTGTACAAAATGGTCAGTTGAAAATGGTGAACAATTTTAGCCAGTTGTCATTCCATGTTTTGGCCAAAGACAACGGTGTTCCCAGTCTGAGCTCAAAGGCTAAAGTTTACATAAGTAATTTGAGCTTTAGAAATGAGACAACATTTGTGTCACCATACAAACATTGGTACGACCAGAATACTTTGGTGTTTAGAGTGGACAACAAAGTTGAATCTCGACTAAAAGTAGTCGAGTTCGAGCAAGAAATAGACATCTTGGGTGACTTACCAAAGGGAATGGAGCTATTTTCCAATACCATCTATATTACTGATCATGTGAGCCAGGAGTATGTTTTAATCAATTTAAGAAATAAAAATGAACAATTAAAAATTAAATTTATTTTTTCTGAGAGTGAAAATTTTTGCCTAAATTCAATGCAGAGTGTGAGAATAAATTCGTTTATAAAATTCGAAAAATTGAGCGAATTAATCGAGGATTTTGAGCTTTTTTACAGCACTTCCAATTTAAAAGGTATTTACTCGATTGATTCGGTAAAAAATAACCAAGACTTAGAGTTCGACATTGTTGCTCAGGGCCCTGTGGTGCACAATTCAAGTCTATTGGTGCTAAAAGATGAAAATAAAGCTCTGGTCAATGCATACAAATTGAGTATAAAAAAAAAGGATGCTGGCAATTCGAAATTAATTATTAAGATTAAAAGCAAAAAAGATCCAATTTGTGTCCTAGAAGAAAGTTTTATTTACTTTGTAGATGACGGTCTATTTAAGCTTGTTAAAAGTAGTGGCAATCATGCCAAGTCATTTATGTACAAAGTGTCACCAGTGGACAAAAGTGAAAAGTTAAAGAGTGGCACTAACTTTTTGACCATGCTAATGATTCTTGTGTGCATTATTCTTGTATTTTTTATAAGTCTTTTTCTCATGATAATTAAATATTTTAATTATTATAAGTATAAAAAAAATTTGAAAAAAACGACCAATATTCTGCAAAGGGAATTTAGTCTCAAGTCAGAGGAAAACAAAGATCAGATACGGAGCAAAAGTGTTAAACCGGGCTATTCGTATACGGCCTATAAACACCAAATTCAGGACCAAACATCCCAATGTGTCAAGTACATGTCCAAAGCGCCAAATTGTGTCATCAACAAAAATTTTAATCCTCGGTCTAGTGTTATTTTGCCAAGAGAAGTGCTCACTAGTTCGCCAAACCAGTCTAATCATTCTCAATCGTCTGATGCTTCAACTAGATTTAAAATTTTGATTTAAATTGTTATTTTTCTAAATGTTTAACGAAATTTTTTTAAATAAAAAATTAAAATATAATTTTTTTTTATTTTATCTTATTTTATCTGAATATCATCTTATTTTCTATTTTAAAGGATAATTCACATTAGTTAACAGGACCTGGTACTGTTTTATAAAGGAAACATAATTATCTTTAGATCTATCTAAATTTACCAAGTAATCTTTATGAATTTTTTTAAGATAGAAATAGGATTAAGAAATTAGATTATTTTTTTTTTGTAAACTGAAAATTTTTCTAAACGAAATTGCACAAGTTGCAATTGAGTTTTAATCCAGGATCAGCTGATACAATTTTCAAAATCAATTTTGAAATTTTAGAAAAGAAAAATTTGAATTTTTTTTTAATTTTTGCCTGTTTTTTTTTGTTGGTATAAAATTCATAATGCCAAATAAAATTAAAATCAATAATAAAATAAAATTTTCTAAAAATATTTCTTCCATTCTTTGGCATGCAATTTTGGATCAACACATCATTTTGACCAAACTAAATTGCACTTTTTAATGTACTTTGTGGAACATCGCTCATTTCATCTTTCCATTTCAATATTTCAATGTTAAGATTTATTTTTTTTAACCATAAACATGGTAAATAGCACAAAAATAAAAAACTTTTATTCTTTATTGATAAATATTTATTAATAATATAAAAAAAATACCTCTCAATAACAAAATATCATTTTTATATCATGTGCAATGCCTCGTAGATAAGGCAATAAACTATCATTGTCTTATGTAGAAAAAAAGCCTGAAGCCATCTGTTTAGTTGGCCATTTGTCTTTATAATTTTGAATATTTTCAATTTTCTTTACTCAGACAAAAGATTAATTTTATTTTGGAACATCTTCCGGTATATTTTTTCTATTATTCATTCTATTTGAAAAATAATAAAAAAGTTAAATGTAATTTTTAAAATTTTTAAATTTTTTCATTTTTTTTTAAATTTAAATTTTTATTATGTTAATTTTGATGGGATATCATTTAATAAAAATTGCTGATATAAAATGCGCTCTAAGCGGTAAGCTTGAATGAAAAAAGGACTTTATTAAAAATTTATTAGAGAAAATCAAAGTATCCAAAAACAATTTGAATATCAACGATTCAATATTAATTTAATTTAATATTGATTTTATTTAATATCTATTCTAGGAAGAACATTTAAAAATTTAAATTTTAAATGAATTTATTGATAATATATTTTATTAAAAATGCTATAAATCGATGTAACTTATGATTTAAATAGTTTATTCTTTATTATTTTTTTTTCTATACTTTATTTAATTTGGTTGTAGCTTGATTCAATTGATCTTATTTTCAAATGTCAGGTATTTAGATTTCTCAAGTAGCAAGCTTGGAAATTTTAAAATAAAAATATTTTTTCAAATTTTTTATTTTCCAAATAACATTCATTCTTTTAATTTAAATTTTTTCAAGTCAATTCTAAGAATTATTTTTATATTCAAAATTTTATATCGAAATAAATTGAATTAAAAAAAAAAATACAAAATTAATTCTTTATTTGATAATACATCAATCAATTTTAATTTTTTAAACATTTAATTTAGTAAAGAAATTTTTTCTTGAGCTTTTTAAATGAAAATTTTTAATAATCAATTAGATAAAAAACCCTTTAAAAACAAAATACTTTGCTAGCTATATACTCAACAATTAAAAGATAAGATTCCAAAAATAATCAAGATAATTGAGTAATTATTTGCGTCGAATCTTGGTTAGTTAATTTAAATTTCTTTATTAAAAAATATACACAAATATAGCTTAACTCAAACTTTTTTTTTGTAATTAAAAATCTTTATTTAAATTAGAATTAACTCCAAATCGATTATATTTACAATAAAGAGGGAATTTTTAATAAAAGAAAAATAAATAATAATCTCTAAAATCTTTTATTTCTTTTGTACCATAGAAGCAATGAAGTTTGAAAATTTTTTTGACTCCAATAATCGTGTATGAAATAGGAAACTAGAATAATCTAATTTATGTTCCACACAAAATGGTCGAATATTTTCCCAATACCATATCACCTCAATAATAAAAAACATCTTCGTGATATCAACACTAGAACTTAAGTCTAAGCATTTGCAGCAGGAATAAATATTTTTTCTGATATCAAACCTTTCATGATGGTGCTAGGTTGACAAAATCAGTTTTTGATTTCTTTAAATTTAAAAATGTAAATATTAAATTAAAAAACAAATTTATTTTCAAATAAAAATTTTAAATTAACTTTATTTATTTATTTTAATTAGACAAATTGTTAATGAATTGCTGGGTTTTATTTGTGAACAAGTTTAAATTTTCAATAAAATTTGATTTGGTCAATTGCATTAAATTTACCAAGCGGTATTCCAATTCTTTAAAAAAAAGTAAAATATTTTTTTAATGTTGATATTCAGCCTACCTCTTATGCTGGGGGTGAATGACTCTGCAATTTTTGTAAGCGATAAAATTAGTTTATACGAACAATCCAGAAATTGGTCATAAAATTCCCTAGCTCTTGCCAAATCACCCTGATCAACAGCAGATGAATAATCATCAAGTTCCGTATAGCATTCTGTTCCATTTATGTTCACTTCACCAGTCTCGTTTACCATCAAAAAGCTCTCCATTCTGGTGTAATCTTTATCAAAAATAAAAACCTAAAAAATACCAAGAAAAAAGTACTTTTCCATCTGAGTGCAAGAAGACTTGACATGATATCACATAATATCAGCTCTTCTCTCTCGTAGATAACCGATGTGTATTGATTAAAATTTTTGACAAAATTTTCCAACTTGATTTTGTCATTTAAATCGGATGGCAATTTAACTAAAAATTTAAAATTGTCCAGCACTCTGGCTTGAGTTACTAGTAAAGTGGATAAAATGTCTTGAAGAATTAAAAAGTCTATGAATCTGTAGCTTTTTTTTGCTAAAAAAATCAGCATTAAAAGGAAAAATTTTATTGATCAGATAGGTACCATCAAAGAACAGTGCTAAATTTTCTGGTGTGCACAAAAAAGGTTCGCTTTTTGGATCAGTTGGTTGAGTCAGTGTTGCATTGGTGCTTTGGAGACTTGCAGTCTTTGCTATTTCTCTGATTTTATGTGAGCCTAAATAATAAATCAAGAGTGAAAATTTTACATTCGGATTTAAATTTTACCAAAGTGAAAAGTGTCTCCTAGAGAAGAGCATAGAATGAGGCCTAGGAGACCTGAAAATAAGAGAGCGGAGACATAAATTTTATTAGAGCTAAACATTTTCATAAACATTGAGAAATAATGATTCAAGTCTTTATATAATTAAATTTTTTAATGTCAATTTGGGCTAAAATATTTCAAAAAATAAATGTTATATTTGCCGCCTAGATCAAGAAACTCGAAAATTAATCTGTTTAGTATTTATAATGGCAAGAATTTATACAAAAGTTTTATTTAAATTCTGTTCCTAATTTGTTTTGGATTCTAAGCCCGCAAGTGGTAAAGCGCAATATAAATAATCACAAAAAAGTAATAGTTTTATATTTTTCATTTGTTTCGCTATCAAAAAATGTTGTATAAAAAAATTTTGTTTCATTTTTTTTTAAACTGTTCAAATATTGTTAAACTAATTTAGCGAATTTTCAAAAATAAATGTTCTGTTTGAAAGAAATATTTTACAGGATCTATTTTGTTCTATGTTAAAATTGAGATCAGTCTTATCACATGCTACTTTATAAACTTGTTGCTGTACTTTTCATGGATCATGGTCTTTATCCTTAAAGATTTTTATCAGGGTTGTTTTGTCTTGACATCTACTCTTTCATTGCTAATAAGAAAACAAGTGACGCTGGCAAGCATTGTTCACTAACCCTTCAGATTGTTCATTCTGTTCATTTCATTCATGTGTTCACATTGCTTGTTTTTTTAGAATTTATAAAAAAAAAATTATTTTGATTTTTATTTATTAAAATTAATCATAATAATAATAAATAGCTATAATGTGGCTGACCAAATGAAATGGAGTTTTAGACTCTAATGTAATAGTTTTCTAAATTTAGTCTGTGAAGTTTATTTTAGAATTCATTTATGTCATTTGATAGAACTACTTCTTTAGGTAGATTGTTGAAAAAATAAGTATTGATTAAGTTTTTCTCTTAAAATAAAAAAAAATAAAGTAAAATAAAACGAAATTGAATAAAAACTAAAAAAAGATTTGTCAATTTATGCGTTTTGAGAGACAGGTTTCTGGCGTTTATATTACCTGTGAAATTAAAATTATTAGTTTACTGCTAAAAAAATTGTCAAATATATTTATTTTTTGTTTATTTTACTTAGTTTTTTGCTTAAAAACTTATTTGTAACTAGCAATGTTAATTTTTATTAGTTTTTTATCAAAATAATTACTTTAATATTTACCACTTTTTTTCAAGTTTAATTTTATTAGTTTTTTATCAAAAAAATTAGTTTAATATTTACAGCTTTTTTTCAAGTTTAATTTTAATAAAATAACTAATTTTGTTTTTTTAATAGTAGTGTGCTAGAACTATTGTTCTTTTTCCATTTTTATTTATTTCCTTTACCAAATCACCGTCAGATTCAACTTCTACTGGTGGCGTATTTATTTGAACATCTGTAAATTCTTCTTCTTCCTCACTACGTTCTTCTACTTGTTCTTCGTTTTCAACTTGACCAACATTAATACCATTTAGAGTGATATAATCGTTTAATCTTTTTATTAATTGAGCCTTAGTACCTTGATAAGATATTTTATATTCTTTGCATTTTTCTTTAAGAGTAATCACTAAATACGATGAATCAAACATTTTGGCATATGATAAAATATTTCAAACTCAGAATAATAATTTATAATGTAAAAGAACAATAAAACAATAAAAATACTTAACAAAAAATAATAATTTTAAGCAATAAACTAAGTCATTTTTATTTTAAAGTGCAAAAAAAAATTTTTGCTAACATAAGACAATTTATTTTCTTAGCAAAAAAATAAAAAAATAGACAGTAAACTAATAATTTTGAAAATACAGGTAAATAACAGCCGTTTGCAAATCGTAGGTATTCATCGAATGAGCCTAATACAGTATGTTGCAAAGTTTTTGATAACTAGATGTAGGATCATTTCTAATCTCTCTAAAAATGTAATTTTCATCCCTTAAAGTTAGCTTGCGAGGTCTACCAGAACGGCTTCGATAAGAGACAGAACCAGTCTCTTCATATCGCTTCTTAGTTGAAGAGACACATTTTGGAGATACACCTAACAACTTGGCTATTTCGTTTTACTTTTTATCTCAAATTTTTAGCAGAACCACAAACTACCATTTTTGGGGGCTAGACACATTTTTTCACCCATTTTTTGCCAAATTAAAGATTTTTTGGTAATGCTATTTAGAGACCAAGTGAGGAGTTGGAGAGTTTTTAAATTAAACAGTTAAAGAGCAAAATTTACTCAAAATTAAAAGTTATTTAAGAATTAATCTTAAAGGTGTGAAAAAAGGTAGCAATGGTTGCTAAAACCTTTGGATTACCCGAATTTCTAAACTTTTGCACCGACTTTTATTTTTTATTTTTTAGAGGAAGTTTTTTGATTATAAATATTTAAAAGTTGATTAAATTTTTATGCCGAGTGTCATATATCAAATTGTAGAGAAAAAAAAATCTACAAATTAGTGCTTATTTTTTTTTCTTTTGCACTCAATTTTTCGTAAAATACAACAAATAAACAATTTAAGATAAATAAAATAATCAATTTCTAAACTTTTGCAACATACTGTTTAATAGGGTTCTTGTTTATTAACGCATTTTGAATATATCTCAGAGATAGTTGCTTAAATTTTTCGTGTACCATATTGACTTTTGCTTAATCGTTTAAAGTGGTGATTCTGGTAAGTTTTGGTTTTTTAAAAATGGATATGAAGGCGTTTCCAAAACCAACATCAATAATATCCAAATAATCCAGAATAACGCCTTCAGATGCTTCGATTGAAACGACTGTTTGTTTTTAAACACAATTTTATTAAACCAGTTAATTTCATCAAAAGCCCTTAACTATTTTAAACATTTGTATTAAATCACCTCTAAATCTTCTAATTTGAAGTGGTATCAAAATTTAGTTCTTGTAATCTTTTTTCATAGGATATTCTTCTGATTTCAAGCACAAGCCTTGTTGCTCGTCTTTAAACGGCTTCGATGGAGTTTATGTCTTTCTTCAAGTAAGGTTTTCAAATTGTAACTCCAGAGTTGTTTAAAAGTAACAAGTCTCAAGTCAAGTCCAAGTTTGGACTTTTTTTATCTCTTTTTTAAGTTAAATTAGTTAAATTAGTTTTTTAAGTCAAAACTTTGACTCTGTCTTTTCACCATTTTGACTGTATACTTTGACTTTTGACCAACTCTGCTACTTACACTTACATAAAAATAAAAATCCCAACTTTTTTTAGAATCAGACTTGTTTTTAAATAACAAGTCTAATTCAAAGTGTCGTGACATGAATAAAATTTATTTTTTAAGTCAAAATCGATATTTTACATCTTGATTTTTTCCGTTCTAAGTGGCAATTATGGAGGCCAAGTAAGTTTTGGACTTTTTTTTTAATGACTTGAAAATTTATACTCAAGTACATTCATTTTCTAGTACATTTAGTGTTTTGCAGACTTGTAGAGTTTTTTCAGTGACTAAATTTGGGTTGTAAAAAGTTTGTAGAGTAAGTTTGTATATTTGTGTAGTTTCTTTATAATAGCTATATTCTTTACTAAAAGAGCTAAATGATGTTTGTTTGTACAAAATAATGATGAAAGTGTATCTCATTTTGCTTTTTATCTCTACTTTTTAGAAGGCCCACGATTTTAGAAACATTCTATTACCCATTTTTATATAATTTCTGAATTTTTGCAACATACTGTTTGGGGCATTAGAAAGATGGTTATAACTTATTCTTTTTGTAATGATAAGATGATTTATAATAATAAAAAATAGTTGCTTATATATGGAATCAAGTACGTTACAAAATTCTTAAATAAAAAATAAAGATACATTTATAAATTGCCAAAAAAGGTAAAATTAATTTTTGTAAGTTCTATTTGATAAATTATTCAAGGCATCAGCTAATAATATGACACATCCACTGTGATCTGTCTCAAAATAGTTGTCTATCACCTACACTTTTAATTTTATGTAATGAAGATGTATCCCTACATTTTAAATAATTTTTAAATTTTATGATTTTAAAAGTTGAAGAATATTACTTCATTTTTCTGTTTAAATATTTAATATAGATACAACTTAAACTTTGCATTATGTGAATCTAGAATTTGAAATAAAAGTATATTTAGAACAAAATTAACTTTTTATTCTTTTACTTTATTCCGAGCGATTTAACTTAAGTCTCTCGTTAAACGAAAGGAAGACTGCAGAAGTCATCCAAAGTTCTGAAAACGAACTCGAAATATTTAGCTTTACCATGTTCAACACTCCATTTAATCCTACGACCTTGTACCGGCATCAACAGATGGAAAATCTAGGAAAAACTTCAAGTAGCAATAAAAAGTATAACCAATTTGTAAGACCTCAAAGGCCTAAAAATAAAAAAAAAAACAAACCACTCAGAACAAATATTAGCACAGCCAGATACAGGAAAAACTATGAAAAAACAACGGGCTAGCGATCAAAATCAATGAATAAAACTAGTGATGTGGATCGAGGGATGATCGCTGCTCACGATCTTTTTTTTCCGATTGCGAGCGTAACGATTCTCTCGGGCGTTAAAAAAAACTTAATTAATTTAATAATAAAATAAAAAAATAATCAATTTTAGAAAAATAATCAATCTCCATGAGGCGTATCTTCATGCAAAGAAGGGTTTAATTTTATTTTTGGAAGGTTTTTTGATCGAAGTATAACAAGAGAGTGACTTGAATCCTCTTCATTCATTTTGTTTAAAGATTTTAAAATAAAATGTGTTTTCAATTTTTAGAGTTATCTAAAATTTTATCTAAATTCAATTTTCAATTTGAATGTTTTTGAAATTTATAAATTAGTAAGCTTATTTTCAAATCCTTGATCTG
This sequence comes from Brachionus asplanchnoidis, assembly GCA_025491095.1. Lineage (NCBI taxonomy): Eukaryota > Metazoa > Rotifera > Eurotatoria > Ploima > Brachionidae > Brachionus > Brachionus asplanchnoidis. Next base: position 1,258,359 of record JAILYF010000016.1, read on the forward strand.
ATCAACTTTCGGCTACAGTTTTTTGATTTACCAAGTTGGGTCGCCCAGTTTCAAGTCAACCTTAAAAATAAACATAGAAAAAAAATACATCAAGACATCTATTTTACACATACTTTAAAGCCTTAACATTAACCAAATAATGGATCGAATAAATAAATTTTTATTCAATAATTGTGAAAAAAAAACTCCAAATTTAATTTTCTTATCAGAGAACTTTCTAATAAATTTTTATTTTCTTTATTCACTTTTTTACAACTTTTTCATTTAAAATTTTAATTGTCTTTTACTCAATATTTTTAAAAGAATGAGAACAGGGTATTTTACTACCCGGATAAGAGTTTGGAGGTTATCTTCCAAATTATTCTATATATGTTGTATTTTTTCGTCTTTTAAAAAAATTTGTTTTACAATTTTGATAGAGCATGAAAAAAGTTATTAGTAAATTAATTTAAAAAAGTTAATAAACTGGAGTTTTATTAACTGAAATTTTATTTATTTATTTATCTAAGAATAAGAAAAAAACTTTCTTTACATAATAATTAATTTTTTACAAAATTATAAAATATTGAATAATATTGTAAATTACAATTTATTCTTAAAAATATTTAATAGTCTTTTTTTTTAAAATATTTAAATATATAAAGTTCTTAATTTTTTAGGTAGGTGAATAGCTTTTATAATGCGGAAAATTAAGTTCAGTTTTTGAAATAAAGTATTTTTTGCTAAATAAACCATAAAATGTTTCAAGATATTAAAAGTCTTTACCTACAAATTTAAAAGGCCCTAGAAATATTTAAATAAATCATTATCTCCTGGAAAAGGTATCTTTTAACAACAACATCCATCAAAAAAGAGAAAAAAAAATGATGTGAGTTTTATTTTTGCATGAAATAGGACGTTTAAGAATAATCAAATGACATAATAAATCAAAAAAAATTCTGTCTTTTATGATAAATTTAGTGATTCAAACCAGCTTTTGTTTTTTGGCCATTTCCATAAGTGTTTTTTTCTAAAGATACCATTTGAAATACCAAACTAAAAAAGAATATCAAATTTTTAAAAAATCACATATTTCCTTTAAAAGTTTTTAATATCTGAGATATTAAAATTTTTGAGCATTTTGATTATTTTTTTCAACAACATTTTAAATAAAATCTTCTTATTTAATTTAGTGATTCTACACTATTAAAGAAATTAAAACAGTTATCAAGCATTCAATTTTAAAATTGTTGATCGAAATAAAATTATGATTAATACTTCTTTGAATTAAAAAATTTAATTTAAACTAAGAACTAAAGTAAATTACTTTGCTTGAAAACACTTTATTTCTCACTTGAATATTAGCCCGAAAATTAAAAATCGATTTATTATTTGTATTTAAAAAAATTACCTTTCACGCTAAATTTTATGATAGATTTTTATAATAAAAACATATGTGAGTCAATCAGCACTTGAATTGAATTTATTCATATCTGTAACTAGGCCTCAATCATCAAAAAACAAAAATGAGCTGAAGTCAGTTTAAAAAAAATAAAAGAAATTTAATTATTTAATGACGGATATAATTATTAAAAACATTAATTCATGCAAATAATTAAGACAAAAAATTGATCTACCAACCATGAAAGCTTAGGGACTTGAGTTATATATTTGATAAATTGACTGGTTTTTGGTTACTCAATTGCCAACTTAAATAGACTAAATGAAAAATTCAACAAACATCGTCAAAAAAAAACCAAAAATAAAAATCTAAAAAAATTACATCCATATGGTATTATTATCCGAACGATTCCATATATGATAATTAACTCTTTTATCTATGATTGAATTTTTGAATAAAATATTCTCTAATTGTTTTAGTATACTTTATCTTTGTTGCCTAAAATTAGACTCGATATACCTGCACTTGGGGCAAAAATTGCATAAGCAAAGATTAATTTTGCATAAAATAATTCAACATACTTATCTTTTAATTAAATTAATATTAAATCTTAATTTTTATTTGATAAGTATAAATTTTATTTTTAAATAGACCAGTGGTCAAGCTTTTTCTAATCTCGGCAATAAATTTTTTTATTTTTAAAACCCAAAAAATACAAAGTGAATTCTTAGCAACTCAATTCATTATTAAATTAATTTATTTATAGATTGAAAACTGTTTATTTGACGCTGAAATGTGGCTTCCAAAATCAGCATGTGCCATTAAAAGATATTTTTTTTACTAAGAAAAAATTAAAATTTTATTTTCAAAAAATTAAACTTTTATTTTCAAAAAATTAAAATTTTATTTTCAAAAAATTAAAATTTTATTTTCAAAAAATTAAAATTTTATTTTCAAAAAATTAAAATTTTATTTACAAAAAATTTTTTTTTAAAATTCGATTTTTTCATTTTTCAAAATTAGTTGAAAAATTTCAAAAAATATATTGCTTATCAATTTGACCAAGTGATAAGTAATTTTAGCTTATCAAACTGTTATGCAATAGTCGAGATAAGCCAAGTATTAATTATGTAACTAATACGTATTGAGTTTTAAAATTAATTAATCATTTGTTGTTGTAGCTTCGACTGGTACCACTGCTGCTTAAATTACTACTGCTTTGAGTATATTTAGAGAAATTCAAGTATTTTTTGTTATTTTTGTTTAGGAAAAACTTGTACTCGTGATTTATTATTTATGAAAAGAGTTGCTATTAATTTGCTAATAGAAGAGATTTTGTAAATAAACTTGGATTAAAAAATAAAATGGGGATATATTTTTAGATATACAAGTTTGATTGATTGGTATTTTGGCTTATTATTCAACAAATTAGGAACAAATTTTTAAAGTCAAATTTTAAAATTACCAAGCAACAAACTCAAAATAATTTAATCTTATCTTGTTTATTAACTGTTTAACCAGTTTGGATCGAGTTTTTAATAACTTCTAGGTTACTTGAAAACAATGATGAACTTTATTGCTTAAATGTTTTTTTTTGTAGCTAAACTTGAATGTTGTTTGTATAAATAAATTGTTTCCAAACTTATTTTTCTAATTCCGTAATTCTCAAGATAATTATCTTCTTCTAAATAATTTTAAATATTCTTTTATTTTTTTTGTTTCATTATAATCCTTATGACAAATAAGAAATTTTTTGTTTTAATAGTCAAGATAATTACTAAAAATATTTGGATTTTTTTAAATTTATTTATTTTAGAGATAAGCATAATAATAACAAAAAAAAGTTTTATTGAAAAATATTTCTTATTTTTGTGTCATTCTGTCTGATCTACCATTTGGTATTTTTGGTATCAAAACATGTTTTGTAGGATTTGATAAGATTTTTTTGGAGTAAAGCTAAAATGGATTTTTCAATTAGAAAATAATTTAATTTCCAAAATGGTTAATGAATAAAATATTTTTTTAATACATTTGTTCAATCATTTTTATCCGATTTTATTTTTCGAAACATTAAGAATCTCAAATACCGAGAATAAAATGAAAAATGTTTTATTAAAATGCTCATCATTTGATAATATTTCAAATTTAAAAAAAAAGAGATCATTAATTTAATACTATGAATTTATCATAATTTTTTTAGAGTAAATTATTTTTAAAAGTATGTTTTTCTAATTTTTTAATTTTTTCAAAGTCATAAATTTTTTAGTTCAAAATTTTGTGTTAAAATTATTTTTTTTTAACTTTAAAATGTGATTTAATCAAATTTCGAAGAATTTTTGGCAAAGATTTTTTGACTTTTCAACTAAATTAAAATGAATTAATATTTTCATGAGGAAATTCAATTTTTCTGATTTTTAAGTCAAGTGTCAAACTTCATCTTCTTTAGATTAAAAAAGAAATTTAACAACAACAAAAATAGCTAAATTAAAAAGGTATGAAGATTATGAAATTTTGTATTCAAGGAGAAGAATGAATATTTTGAAAAATAATTTTTTAATGGATTAAAACGATTTTTTACTTTTTTGGCACAAAATATTTACCTTTTGAATTTATTTCTATGTTTTTAAAAAATTTTGTCGGATAAAGCTAAAAGTCATTTAAAATCTTGGGTTAAATTAAATGCTGATAAACCCAGTTTCACTTCGAATAAGTGGGTTATACCCACAGGTATTTACATTAAGCTCAAATTTTCCTCTTGTTGATTTCGAGAAAATCATTAATTTTCATCAGATATTTTCATCTTCGATTTAATCGTTCATGGCTCAATTTCTATTCTTTATATTAAATTTAACTAGAAGTTAAATCAATATTTCTTTTTTAAAAAGTAAAGAACAGCAAGAAATTTATAAAAGAACTTAGGTCAAGAAGAATTCAAGAGACTTTACAAGAATTTTTTTCATATTTGAGTATTTTAATTTATTTTATTAAGATTTTTAAAGATATCAATTTCGAATGAAAATTAAAGAGATACTTAAAATACTAGCTACAAGTCTAAATCACCCTAGAACAACACGAGTTTAAATTTTTTTTTTAGTAATAAAATAGATTCTAATGGCGTCATTTTTTAAATTTTAAAAAAATTTTATAAATAATAATTTTTTTTTAAATTGAATTCATTTAAAATTCTAATTTCTTGTTTTCAAGGTACCTTTGAAATCATTAAAATTTTGTTATTTTTGTTAATGAACACAAATAGAGATATAATCATATTAGTTTAAATAATCCTAGAAAAATATTTTGAAAACAAAATCAAGAATTTTTTGTAAGTGAAATCAGAGGATCATTATATTGGGTATTTAAATAATTGGCATTTAAAATAATATCATAATAGACTGATAAAAGAGATTTATTTTTGGGGCAGTCATTCGAAGAATTTTTGCAAAATTTCTTCATTTAAAATTATCGTATTTTATTTTTGGGGCCGGTCAATTTTGTAATCACTGGTCACGTTATTTTGCTTTTTGATCAAAAGACCCTTTCTTGATAGCTCGTTCGCACAATTTACCAATAAATTTGGTAACGCTGTGTCAAAAGTTTTTTTTTGGTGAGTTTTTTGATCAAGCTTAATGCCACTTTGAGATAGTTCAATTTTCAAACATGATAAAATGTGGGTATAATTTAGATTTATTTAAATTGACCAGTTTTAATTAATTCAAGGATAGATTGAATTTTTTTTTAAAGTTTTTAAAATCAAAAATTTTAAAGAAAATTCCTTCTTAAATTTGGTCAAATATTTTTTCCTCAATTATATGGCCAAATTATATGTCCTTTTGTTTTTTTTTTAAATAAACTACTCTTATTTAAATGGTAAGTGTTAAATAAATAATTTTGATTAAATAGAGCGTTTTGTTATATTAATTTCAGTGGTGCCTTGAAAAAAATTTATTTTTTAATTTTCTTCAGCAAAAAAAAGGTTCATATAAATTTAGTGATCAATTGATCATATTTTTTATACTTTTAAATGATGCTAAAAATAATAATTTAAAATATTTTATTAATTTTGAAAACAATTTTGGACAGTTAAATAAGATAATTAAAGAGCCGATAAAGTAAAACTAAGATATGATGATTGTGAATAAAATTTATAAAAACAAAAGTTCGATTTTTGTTCTCAATTTCAATTTGAATGAGTCAAAAAAATTTTTTTCAAATAAGTGCAATAAACACGAATATAATATTTGTCAATTTACAGTTAAAAGTTTTTGGTGTATTATATAAAAATTATTCTCTACCTAGTTATTTTATGTGATTCTAATTGTGATTCTACTGGAATGGTTTATATAGTAATATGTAAAAAATTTACAGAATTATACATCGGTAAATCGAAAAGATCAACTAGCAAAAGAATTTTAGAACATATGTACTCATAAAAATAGTTAAGCAAAAATTTAACAAAATCGCTCTGTAATTTTGACAAATGTTAAAAAGTCTCGATTCATTTCAATTTACATGGTCACATTTATCAGGATTTTTTTTACGATATTTAAATCACATATTTATAATGATTCCATAAGAAAGTCAACTGAAGCCGATTTAATTAATTTATTCCTTAAATTTCAAATTCCAATTTTGAATAAAAAATTTATAAGCTGGATAAAATCAGAACTTTAACTTTTTCTTAAATTAATTGTATAATTGAAAATAAAATTAAATTAATATTTCAAATAAAAAAATTTTTATTCTTCAAAATTTAATATAAAAAGTTATTTCTAAAATTCAAATAATATTTTCTTTTTTTCTCTTATTCTAAAATAAAAAATTATATCGTTCGGTCATCTAGTTAAAAACAAGAAAACAAGTTAGGACTTAAAAACAAGTCTGATTCTAAAAAAAGTTATTTATTTATTTATTTTAATTTAATCATTAAATTAAAATAAGGGATACTTATTTTAAATAAGGGAGGTAAAAATAAAAATTAGAAGAAGAGAGTACAAAAAAAAAAATGATAGTACATATATATATAAAAATATTTGAAAATATTACAATTAAAAATTAAATAAAAAAAATTATGATTTTTATTTTTATGTAAGTGTAGTAGCAGAGTTGGTCAAATTTCAGAGTATTAAGTCAAAATGGTGAAAAGTCAGAGTCAAAGTTTTGACTTAACTTAAAAAAAAAAATAGAAAAAAAAGTTGTCCTACATGATTTTAAAATGCTTAAAAATAATTCCTAAATATAAAACTAGGACTGAGATAAAAAACAAAAGAGGACTTGAATGTAAGGGAGATGGAATTATGATCATTCTAACTTGACCAAGAATCAAAATCATTTTTTCAAAAGAAAAAAATGTATCAAGAGAGAGATAGAATACACTTGATTTTGAATAAATTTTTTTCAGTCCCAACATTAAATTAACTCAAAAAAAATATTTTAAAAATTTAAAATATTTTTTTGGATTTTAAAAATACCTATGAAAAAATAGACTCTCATTATTTAATTTTCTTTGTTTAAACGATTTAAATCTTTTGCATGTGATCCTTTTATTTTTCTAAATTTAAACATTCAGCATTAAATTGCTGACTTCAGATATAATATTGGGTATTTCTTCCATTAAGGACATTTTAGATTAATATGAGCAAAGTTTTATTTATTTGTTTTCTGTACCGAGCTAGAGCCCCTTTAGAATAAATTTTAAAAAAAATAAAATAAAAATAAAATTAAGGTTAATAAAATGAGATAAGAAAAAACAAAAATAAAGTAAAATAAGCTAAATAAATGAAAGTTAAGAAGACATGAATTGGAATTGATTGTTTATTTATTTATTTATTTGTTTTCTGTACCGAGCTTGAGCTCCTTCAGAATAAATTTAAAAATAAAAAAATAAAAAAAAATAAAATAGAAATAAAATTAAAGTTAATAAAATGAGATAAAAAAAAAAATAAATAAAAATAAAAATAAAGTAGAATAAGCTAAATAAATGAAAGTTAAAAAGACATGAATTGGAATAGATTGTTACATGTGTTACAGCTTTTATTTTTTTTTGACACGCAGTGAGTTAAGTAAAAAACAAATTAAATTAAATGGACGAAGTTTTTATTTTTTATTTATTTGTTTTCTGTACCGAGCTAGAGCTCCTTCAGAATAAGTTAAAAAAAAAAAAATAAATAAAAATAAAATAAAATAAAAATAAAATTAAAGTTAATAAAATGAGATAAAAAAAAAGAATCAAAAATAAAGTAAATAAGCTAAAAAAATGAAAGTTGAAAAGACATGAATAGGAATAGATTGATTACATGTTGCACATGTTTAAATAGTTCAAGTTTCAGGAAAAAAAGAAGAAATTACTAGGTAGCAATTACACAATGGAGTTGGATATTCGATATATCTAGATTTGAAGCCTCCTCTATATTCTTCTACCAGTTTTACGACCAGTGGGACAGAATGACTCAATCCTGCCCTGACATATCTCTCACTCAACTCAAAAAGTCGATTCGAGACTGTAAGTAGATTAAGTTTATTGAAGGCTTCTTGGTGTACAATATTGGAGGGGGTATCATATATCAGCTTCAAAATAGATCGAACTGCTGAATTTTGAATAACTTGTATTTTTTTTAATGTTAGTTTCTGAGAATGAATTTAAACAAGGAAAAGAATAATCCAAAATTGATCCTATTAAGGATTTGTAAAGATTACCTAATGTTTCTGGTTTAAGACCCCATTTTCTATTTGAAAGATATTTTATTAAATTAAGTCTAGAGTTACAGCGTTCTTTTAATTCATCTACCATTGGACTAAATGTAAGTTTTGAGTCTAACGTGATTCCTAAAAATTTCACTTTTTCCTCGTTATTTAAGCTGTTACTATTAATTTTAAGGCTAAGATTGGTTTTATCTTTTGTTTTTTTTCTCAAAGATCATGTAACATGACTTTTCAACAGATATTTTCATTTTCCATTTGAAAAGCCATTTTTCAATTTCGTTTAGGTACTTATTAATCACGTTTTCAAGATTTCCTATCTTTTTGAAAATAAAAAAAGTAGCCAAATCATCTGCAAAAAGAAGAGATTACTGGAAGTTTGTTTTGTTCCTTTTTGGTATGTCATTTATAAAAATGCTAAAAAGAAGTGGACTAATAACTGACCCTTGTGGGACTTGAAGTTAATCAAGCAAACATTTTTATAAGATATGTTTTGAAAGAATATACCGAAATCCTTTACTGATTTCAATAATTTTTTTATCAGAGCATAATGGGTTTGATTTAATAATAATGGTTTCGTTTTAATTAAATCAAAATATCAAAAATCAAAATAGATACTTGACAATTTATATTATTTTAGATTATATTCAATAAAATTGACACTAACTTCAGTATTTTTGTTTTTTTTTAAATTATTTTTGCTAATACAATATATTATAGGCTATAAAAAAAATGATCAATTTATCACAAAATTGACATGTACCTTTTTTTTAAAACTTATTCTATTTTCATTGTCAACAAGGTGTTTGCTGAAGAAAACAAAAAAATAAAATTTTTCAAGGCATCACTGAAATTAATACAACAAAACGCTCTATTTAATCAAAATAATTTATTTAACACTTGCCATTTAGATTAGAGTAGTTTATTTTAAAAATAAATCAAATGTGACACATAAATTATTTATTATTTGAAAAAAAAATAAAAATAAATTCAAAAATGCTACATTAAAATTCGAAATGAATTGAGACAAATTGAAAGTCAAAGCTTTTTCGCGAGTTAAGGTAGAGTGAGTGGTAAACAAACGGACTGAAGCAAATTTACAGCCTAAAATAATTTGATAAATATTTGACAAGGAAAATTCGTGATTAATTTGACAGGTGACGTTTCCGGATTCTAACTAAGATCTACTAAGTCATTTCTAAGCACACATACTAGTGCATAATCCAGATTGGAAAGAAGCACGAAAAGAATCCAACAAGCCTCTTAAAAGCACTACACAAATATTTGCTTGAGATAAGCATTTACCTTTGCTTTTTTAGAATCGTGTCATGTTTTTCTTAGAAAAAAATTCTTAGTAATAAAATACTTTATTTTCTAAACAAACCAAATCGAGAGAGAATTAACCCAAAAATGTTAATCTTAAACCCCCTGCAAAAATAGATCATTAATCATTTACTCTCTCACTGTCCAAGTGTGATTTTAAACAGACAAAAATGTTTTATTTTTTAATAAAAAAAAGTTCAAAATATTTTTTTTTCTCAAATTAATTCTTTGAATTTTTGTTCACCCTGATTGTTTAAATTAAAACTTATCAGCAAATCGAAGGCCCATTCTCAATTGACAAATTTAATCAGAGTAAATATTTATTTAGATATCAATAATAAAAAGGGGAAAAAAAATGATTTAGTCTTTGTTTTTGACAATGAATAAAAATTTTATTGATAAATTAAACGATTTTAAAAATGGCCACCGAGCTTTTAGTTATTTGTCGGACTCGAGCGAGTCGGTCAGCGACCGTCACGAGCTTGTCGAATTGGACAACTTGCTCGAAGACTTGTACCATGCCAAACAAACGCTCTCCGAGTCCAACACATCTACTTCGTCGGGCTCGTCGCCCGCGGTCTCTTCGCCAAATAGCGTAGTGTTCAGGCGCCAACCGCCTCCAAGTAGCATCACTGATGCCGAAAAAGAACTGCAGAATTTGATGACATCTCTGTGCAAATACAAAAGCAACTCGAGACTAGACAAAAATGTATGCTCCAAGTGCAAAGAACCCATCGTGGGACAAGTAATAACTGCTCTGGGTTGTTTGTGGCATCCGGAGCACTTTGTGTGCACTCACTGTCATCGGTCAATTGGCACTAGTATTTTTTACGAAAAGGACTACAAGCCTTATTGTGAACAAGACTATTTTGAGCTTTTTTCGCCAAAGTGTGCTGCCTGTTCTCATTCAATTAAAGATGTAAATTTTTTTGAATTTTATTCAGGTATTGTCAAAGGCAGTATATTAAAACATAGAAAAAAAAAAACAAAGAAAACAAAATATGTTACTGGAAGAATAACAAGGATAGTTGTTTAATAGTTTATTGCAATAATATAATATAAATATAAAGTAATATAATAATATAATGTCTCTTTTAAAAGGATTGTATTCTTTATATATGATTTAAACACGAGTTGATCATCAAGTAAGTGAGTGCTCAAAGTGTGGGCAACAAATATAGAAGACAAAAAATATATAAAAAGCGCCAGGTTTCTTGGCATGTCCGTATTAAGCCAGTTGTTAAATAAAATTTGACTGTTAGTAAAGTAGTAGAGCTGTTTCGTTTAGAACAAAGTTATATGGAGTCAAATTTTATTGCCTTATTCAAAGGTAAAACACTTAAACGTCCAAATAAATCAGTAGTTGAAAAAGATGAAATGATCAAGTGTGTGTAATTAATGCATATACAGTGGTGTTCCAGTTTTAGTAACTTACGATAATTTACGTAAAAATTGGTAAATATATCAAATTTTACGCAAAATGTTGCAAATTTACGTAAATTTACAAAAGTAAAAAAACGTAAATTTATCAGATTTTACGTAAAATTTGGTAAATTTCGAGCATTTTACGTAAATTTATGTAAAAAAAAATGTCCAAAAAATTGAAATGAAATTGAACGCCAAAAACGCAATTTCATTTCAATGTCATTTCATTCGAAGTGTCAAATATTTTAAATTTTTTGGACATTTTTTTTTTACATAAATTTACGTAAAATGCTCGAAATTTACCAAATTTTACGTAAATTATCGTAAATTACTAAAACCGGAACACCACTGTAGTTTTCAAACAATCAATTTACAGCAAAGTTAAATTTTTGATCAAATTTCAATCGGTCAATCTTGCTCAAACATTTTTAAATGCGCAATTAAATTTCATTGCATTTTTAGAAATTACAATCCTTTTTCAAAAGTTTTCAAATAAAGCTTTGAAATGTTAAAAAAATTAAAAATCTGCGATGAATTTTAATTGCGCATCTAAAAATTTTTGAGCAAGATTTAGCGCTTGATCAATAATTTTACTTTGCTCAATTTACACATTGATGGTTTGGCTAATATTTTAATGGCTATAAATTAGTTTTGTGTCTAAATAAATTATTCTAGTATCTAAAAAATAATAATAATAAAAAAATTTTAAAAGTAACTAATTTTATTTATTAACATATTATTTAATTATTGAAATATCAAAAATTTTTAAGTTATCTTCTCTTAGAAAATAATTAATAAGATAATTTTTAACAAAGAAGTAAATTCAGTTTAATTATTTGTTTATCTGTATCGAGCTAATGCTCCTTCAGAACATAAAAAAAAAATAAAGTTAATTAGGGGTTGTGAAGTTCATTTCAATTCGATCGTTTAAATTCAGAAAAATTTGAATAATTTTTTTAATATATGGAATAATTTAATTCTGTAAAATGTTTGATGTTTAAGCAATTTTGCTTAATCCGAAAATACATGTCTGCAAAAACTCTGTAAAGTACTTGCACAATTAATTAGAATACTTTTTAATGGTGTGTAAAATGCAGAAAATTGCAGAGTATTTTGCAGACCCATTTTACTGCATTATAAGCAAATTTGCTTATAATTAAGCATTTTATAGAACTAAATTATCTCTTTTAGTAAAAAAGTTTTTTAAGTTTTTCTGAATTGAAAAGATCGAATTGAAACGAACTTCACAACTTCAGTTAATTATAGATAAAATAAAATAAAAAATAAATAAGTTTTATAGTAATTGGAGATTGATGTTTTATTAGATGTTATAATTAAGTATCAATTATTAATTAATTGATCAAAAAATCATGTCAGTTTAGGCATCTTGAAGTTGAAGATAAATCCAAAATATCATTTCAATTCAAAGAGTTTATCTTTAAATATTAAAATTAATCTTTAAATTTATTTTAACAATTTTAATGTAAAATGCTTTATATGTTATGTAGATTGAAACAATTAAATAATTTAAAAATAAATTTTAAATCCATTGATACAATCGATTCTTAAATTTGAATTTTTTTAAATTGATTTTTTGTAGTTTATTTTGAAATTTTTTATTTCAAAAGTATTTGTATCTTGCACTCAAAATTAAAATTAAATTTAAAAATGAATTTCAAATATTTAATTACAAATAAGAAATAAAATGAAAATATCGGCATCTTGAAGTTGATGATCAATTCAAAATATCATTTCAATTCAAAAAGTTAATCTTTAGATATTAAAATAAATCTTTGATTTAATTTAAATAATTTTAATGTAATATGCTTTACATGCAATGTAGATTTAGAAAATAAAAAAAATTGTAAAAATATTTTCTCAATCTAATGATAAAATCGATTTTCAATTTAGTTAACTGATTTTTTGTAAAGTTTTGTTTTCATTTTATAACTTATTTTGAATTTTTTTTTAATTGATTTTTTTAATTTAATTGTGAATGCTAAATACAAATACTTTTGAAATAAAAATTCTCAAATAAACTTTACAAAAAATCAGTTAATACATTTAAATATTAAAATCGATTATCAATGGACTGAGAAAAAGTTTTTTCAATTTTTTTTTATTTTCTAAATCTACATTGCATGTAAAGCATGTTACATTACAATTATTTAAATTAAATCAAAGATTATTTTTAATATCTAAGGATAAACTTTTTGAATTGAAATGATATTTTGAATTGATCATCAACTTCAAGATTCCAAAATATCGATCTTTTTTTACAAATATTTTCTAAATAAATTTTGTTTTTATTTTTTAAATCTACATAACATGTAAAGCATTTTTAATTAAAATTATTTCAATTAATTCAAAGATTAATTGTAATATCATATGATAAACTCTTTAAATTGAAATGATATATTGAATTGATCATCAAATTCAAAATGCCTCAGTTTGTAAAGATTATTTATAATATAATTGAGAAATTAATAAAAAAATGCATAAGTTTCTTTTGATTCATTTAGCGTCAAAAAAAATATAAATTAATTAAATAAGATACAAAATAATATTTTAAGATTTTGGAATAAATTATATTAGATATTACATACACTATATATTTTTATAATTAAAATCAGATACTAAATTCATTTATTTAGATATGGTATTAAATAGCAGCCTATTTTAATTGGCAATTAATAAATTATCTTTCTACTTTTTTCTATATTAAATTAAACTCTATATTTAATAAAATTCTATGTTAATCATTCTATTTTTTTTTCTACATTTTTGATTTTCTTTATTTTTCTTTTTCTATGTTTTGATTATTTCCCATTTTCAAAAGTTTTAAGGCTTCAGTAGGCATACTTAACAAAAGTTTTTAAAAAAATGTGATTAAATAAACGGTGTATTTTTTCGTCTTTTAGTTAAAATTTTCATACAATTTTGAAAAAGAATGAAAAAAGTGCCATGTTATAAATTGATTTTTGAAAAAAAATTTATGATTTTTTTTTGGCATTTTGAATTTTGGAACAAAGAAAAAAAACAAAATTTTAAAATGAAATAATAATAATAATAAATAAGCTACGACAAGCATGCTTGCGGAGATGTCTTACTAGTAAGACATCTATGGTAGCTAGATGCATTGAAATCTAGTTACATACACAAAGTTATTAATAGTTTTCTATTTCTTTATAAGTTCAATCTGTAAATTATAAAAAGAAAATGAATAAATAGATCTTTAAAAAGAAAGAGAGAAAAAAACAACAAACAATAAAAACGAGATCGAGAACAACTTAAAAAAAAAAACATCATATTCACTTAAAATAATTCACTAAAAATAATAAATAGCTAAGGTTACGGCAATGCAAAACGTCCACACTATCTTAGTATTCGATTTTCGACCTCAAATTCGTAATCTGCATAGTTAAAAACCCCAGAATATCAATAATTTTTGGAGCTATTTTTTTACCTAAAGATTGTAGAAAAAAAATTTAAGGATTAAATTAATTTATATTTTAGGAATATTTAATTTAATCGAATTTATTTTAACTCAAAATTTTGGAAAAATTATCATATTTAAAAATAACCTTCTGATAAATGATAATATGATTCAATATTGCAGAGTAAAAATACAAATAAATTGATAGTTAAGTCAATTTTAATCGATTAATAAAATCAATAAAAAAAAATAATATTTTTCAATAAATAAAGACAAAAAGTTTTCTTAAAAATTGTTAAAAAAATTTAAAGATATAAAAATTTTAATTTCTGATTAAAATTCTTATTAGATCTTTATTTTTTTTCAAAATTTCATTTTAATTATGATTTAAAGTTTACTGTAAAATTCTCGAATAATCAAAATTATCAAAGAAACCACTCTAACAAAATGATAAGTCTCAATTATTTTTATAATCTTCAATTGACTTGAGCCTCAAAACTTTTGAATGACGCTAAATATTTTATTTTTATCAATTTTTTTAAGAAAATGCTCACTGCATTGAGCAAAACCTGGCATCTCAAATGCTTTGTGTGTTTTTCTTGCAAAAAATTGCTTAATGATGAAAGTTTTTTGGAAATTGAGGACTCGGCTTATTGCAGGTAAAGATAAAAAATTTTAATTTTTAAAAAAATTCATTTTTTAAAAAAATTCAATTTTTAAAAAAATTCATTTTTTAAAAAAATTCAATTTTTAAAAAAATTTATTTTTTAAAAAAATTCAATTTTTAAAAAAATTCATTTTTTAAAAAAATTCAATTTTTAAAAAAATTCAATTTTTAAAAAAATTCATTTTTTAAAAAAATTCAATTATTTTATTTATTTAACAAAAAGAGAGTGTTATGTTTCGAATTTGGCGCCAAAGTGTAAGCGCTGTAGCAAAGCAATAATTGAGAATTTTATTTCAGCATTGAATGGATACTGGCATCCGCACTGTTTTGTGTGTCAGGAATGTGCCATGCCGTTCAATTCGTCTTGTTTTTTTGAATATGCCGATATGCCCTTTTGCGAGTTTCACTATCATCAAAAGAGAGGTAGTCTATGTTCAACTTGCCAAGCACCTATTAATGGACGCTGTATCACTGCGCTAAATAAAAAGTTCCATCCGGAGCACTTTACATGCTCGTATTGTCTCAAGCAATTGAGCAAAGGAACTTTCAAGGAAAACAATGAACGGCCTTTTTGTCACCAATGCTATAAAAAGTTATTCTTTTAAAATGTACATTTTCTAAATAAACAAGTTCTTAAAGATTAAGAGAATTGTTTTTTAATCGAAAAACAAAGATTGATAATTAAGTCCTGTTTAAACAAGGATATTAAAAAATCTTGGTCAAAAATTTTATTAATCCTTGAATAAACAATTTTTTTTCTTTTTTTTTTAAATTAGACCAAAATAAAAAATGATGCTTGAAGCACTCTTTTGGTCATTAGAACTAATTTTGTACAAAATTTTGCTGTAAAGATAAACTGAGCTTTTTTTTAAATTATTCATTTTGCAAAAATAAAAGTTTATTTCTAATATTTTTTTAATCAGTATTTAATAATATTTAACTAAATTAATTCTAATTTGATCAAATAAAATTTGGTATAAAAATTAATTAAAAAAATATTTTAGTAATTTTTTTTAAAATGATTATATCAAAAAATGAAGATTTAAAGATAAAAATTGAAGTTGTTAGTAGCAAAATTTTCTATTCTCTATTTAAAAATCACAAGTTTTCAATCATAATTAGATTTAAATTAATTACATGATTAAAATGTCGACTTTTTCCTTTGTTAAAACCACTTTCACTTAGAAAGTATTTCACTTATATTTTTTGAATAAAGATATACATGTATATCGGAATGATGCTTAGACTTTCCGTCTAGTCCCGAGTGAAAATAATTTATATATAAAAAAATAAACTTGGAAAAATTGTTTGTTAATTAAATGCTTAAGCTTTTCAAAATCAAATAAATATTGTTGATCAGTCTGGATTAAAATATAAATTGACAATGTTAATAAAAAAAATTAATTTACTTTAAAATTTTTTATTTATTTAAAAATATTTATTGTATTTATTTTATTTTTTTTAATTTTATTTTAGTCGTTTCTCGTTTGCTAGTTTATCTTTATTATCAATCTTGTTTTCAATTGTTTTTTAATTTTTTTTTTACTGATGGTTTGTGTATCCTAATAAATAAATTCACAATTATTTTCTAAATTTTATTAAATAAAAATAACAATAACTAAGATATCTTATTATTTAATTACATGCTTAAAAAATCAAAAATTAGTTAGACTAAAAATTTTTGAACTGATTTTCGTTTAGCTTGCTGTAAAAAAAGTTAAATTTTTCTCCATTCTCATTTCCTTTTAATTTTTATATTCTTTGAGTGCATTTTTTTTTACAATTTATCTTTTAATTTAAAATTGAAGGTTAATTAACTTATTAACTATCAGATATCATCAATTAAAATTTAAATGTTATATTGATCTAATAATTCTATAAAATTAAGAATATAATGAAATGCATACAGTGGTGATTTGATAACAGTATTTTACAAAGAATTACGTAAAATACCGTTAATTAACCAAATTTGCCACATTTTACGTAAATTAACGTAAAATCCGAAAAGTGAAAGAGAAGTATTCTACGATAATTTGGTAAAATTTGTTAAAATTCAAAGCGGCCAAAAATTTTTGAAAAAATGTCTTTTTTTCCAAAAATCGAAAATTTAAGAAAGTTTTTTTTTATAAATTGGTTAAAAATAGTTATTTTTAAAATCCTTGTAAAAAAAAAACTCTTAAATTTTCGAATTTTTGAATTTTACCAAAATTATCGTAAAATCGTGGTAATTTCCGTAATTTTGCGTAAAATATCTCTTTTTCACTTTTCGGATTTTACGTTAATTTACGTAAAATACTGTAATCAAATCGCCACTGTATGTTTAAATGCATTTTGAACTTTGTCACACTTTCAAAAGAAACAATTAAAACAAATTGTTCTACTATTATCGCAAGTCTTAAATTTATTTATAAAACAATATTATTTCATTAAAAAAATTGAACTTGAAGAAGATTTTCTTGTTTTTCAAGTATTTTTGAAAACTTAGAACTGATGAAATTATTTAAAAGAAAATTTTTTTTTTTTGAATCAGATGTCAAAATAAAGATCATTTAAAAAAAAAAGGTTTTTAGTTAAAAATAACAAAATACTTAAATTTTTTACTTTTTATTGTTGAACAATGGTGCTTTTGTTTTATTTTTAGTTCTTCTGATTTTTACTCGAATAAAAATTTTGAGATTTTTAAATTTTTTTTTAAATTAAATTATGTAAGATTGTCTTTTAATTTTAACTAAAATCTGATATTTTAATAAATATTTTACACCATTTAGTTACATAACTAGCAAATTCTTAACTAAGTTTAAAAATCTTTGATAAATGCTTCAAAAAGCTATAAAGTGACCAGTGGATTTTTAGGCTTTGAAATAAATTTGTAGCGGCTTAAGAGCAAAAATGCTAAGCCGAATAAGTTTATCACTTTTAGATTAAATTATTGCGCAATTTTGTTTGCGACTAGGATCAAGATGAGTTTACCTTGGGTGTAATTAAATTAAAAATTTTAATTAAATTTGTCAAAAGAAAAATACACCAAGTTTAAGAAGCTAGCAAAAGAATTGTGATTAATTTCGCACTTAATCCCCAGCGATTGACAAAACAATGTTGGGATTCAGCTAATTTTTTGTTTGTTGTTTTGCTTTTAGGTGAAATTTAAACTTAATTATCATCATTCGTGCTATTCTAGATACAATATTTTTTGTTAAAAAAAAAAAAATTCATTTCAAAATTTCCAAAATGTAACTAAACCAATTCATAGGCATCTAATACCCAGTGTAGGCGCACTTGTTTTGCTTGCCTTAAAAAGTCACTTTTAAAATTAAGTAATTTAATTTAAAATTTAAATTTTATTATGACAGTTTGCCTCAATAAAGTATTCGACTAAGCGTCGGCTTCCATTCACTTTAGCCGTATCTTCGACAATAAAAACAAATATCCATAAATAAAAGCTAAATATTTTAAGTTTAACTAAGGTGATATTTTATTTCTAGACTCATAAATCCCAAGCAAATTTATTTTTTAAATTCATTTAGTTAATTTAGACTTTTAAAAAACCATGTTCCGAATATCACTGTTCAAAGTGGGCCTAGTGGTCATGCTTTTCTTTATCTTTGCCTCCAATGTATTAAACTATGTCAGCATTGCCACCGAAGTATGGGACATTAAAGTGTTTGGTTCTTTGTGGAAAGCATGCAAATTCGGCACTGAAACACGTGAGCGATGCTTCAAAGAGAACCCACCAGCTTTGATTGCCACCGGAACAGCGCTCAACATTCTCAGTTTGCTCCTAATCCTGGTTTCCCAAGTGGCACATTTTTCAATCAAATTCAAAGACAGCTTTGCTCTGTATTTTGTAATTGGTGCAGAAGTGGTCACTCTTCTGTCCCTTGTGTTCAACTCAGTTGGATGGATATTTGTTTTCGACTTCAATTATCAACAAGTAAAAGTTGAACTTGGTTGGAGCTTTTGGCTCATGGTTCCATGCTTTGCATGTTCCATCATAGCGGCCATCATTGGCTCGTCCATTCTTGGATGCACTTGTGTTACCAATGATTATGAAAGACGCCGGACCAAAAGCCATACGACAAGTGCCCACACAATTCCTATATTCATAGCCCAAGATGCCAATGATCCAAAAGTTCTCAGACTTTAGACACCTTTTAGAGAATCAATGCAAATAATTTTACAAGATCTGATCGCTTTGTTTTTTATTTTAATAAATTTATTTAAAATTTAGATTTTTTTTTATTTATTAAACATAGTCCCTTTAAATTAGTTGAAAATATTTTTTTATTAAAAAAAAGTGAAAAATAATTAACTGTTTAGAACAGTTTTTTTTAAAAAAAGTGGGCCTTAGTGATTTTTGGTGTAGATTTTTTTGGAATGAGCCTGCTGTGCCTTTCGGAATGCTTCCTCGACTAGCAATCGGTCGTGATAAAACTGGTTTCTTTTATCCTGCTCGAGTTTTTTGTACGCGACTTTGTTCGCTTCTTTAAACTCATTTTCTTTTACTTTGTACATCGATTCCAGGTTTCTTTTATTGGTCAAGTTTCTAAGATATGCCAATTTGGCTTGTTCTTTAGCTTCAATATCAACTTTACTAATTTAATAAAAAAAAATTATTTTTAATTTTTCAATAAAATATATCACATATATTCAAAGTCACAGTAAAATTTGTTTAAAAAAGACTAACTTAAGGGGTATTGTGAAAATAAAATACAAATTGTACAAAAATTCTTCATTTTTTGATAAATTAAAATTAAAATTAATAAAATTTATTAGAAAAAATACAATATATTTAGTTGCATCTTTTTTTCCAAAAATAAAATTTTAACTTTCTTTTTTTTTAGTAAATCAAATCAATAAACTATTTAAATCATATTGATTCTTTATTTTTTTATAAGAGAAAAATTATTCTAGGTAAAAAAGTGCAACAAAGTATGTTGCAGTATTTTTTCTTATATATTTTATTTATCTTTATTTTTATTTATCAATAAATGAAGAATTTTAGTTCAATTTGTATTTGATTTTCACAATACCAACCTAAGGTATTTGATAATTTTTTTTTAATTTTAAAATTAATTGCATTTAATGTAATTAGATTGATCAATTAGAAAAAGAATATATTATTTTAATTCACTTGGCAAGGATATACCTTCTTTATTCAAATAGAACGATCATTTTTTTTAGTTTATTTTTTTAATGCTTTGGATAATTAATTGTAATTTATGGATTTTAAAACTCAAAAGAAAATTCAAATTTTTCTTAATGCTTTATTTTTATTTTTAAGAATACTTATGATTAACAAAAGCTTGTATTTGACTTTCGAACAAATTACTTGATTAATGTTTCTTGATTCTTAAATCCTTGAAATTTAATATCTATTTATCTAGGTAGAGTACTTTTTTTTCTTTATTAATTTAAAATCGACATTAACTTAAGAAATTTTTCTGAGAAAAAAAAGTAATTTGAAAAAAAAATGAGACAGCTCTCATTAGTAATAAGCGATTTAATTTTTTTTTTTTGGTTAAATATTTTACAAGTATAAATTAAAAGATTTTTTAATTTTTCGAATAAAATTTGATATTTTATTAGAGATCTTTTCATAAATAGCAATGTAATTATTTAACTATTTTTGAAAATTCACGTTTGAGTATAAGTAAAAAAAAATGATGTAAATCGTTTATACTCGAAAACTTTTTCAAAAAATAATCTGAATGACATTTAGAAAAATTGTAATTCAAAATACCTTTAAGGTTGGTTATTAAAATGTCAAAGTGACTCGAACAAAAAGACCTTATTAAGTTGAAAATTTAGCTGATAAGTTTTAATTCCGAAATAACTTAGTTTCATTAATTTTATGAGCTTATTTTTCAAAGGTTACAGTAAATTAGAAACTTAATAAATTTTAAAAATACTTATCAAAAAAGACAAATTGTTTAAATTATTTTTAAATTTTTTCTAAATCACCAAATATAATATTTTTTAAGACATTAAATATTTTTGAAAATTAACTTCATCATTCGAAGCTTTACAAAAATAATTTTAAAAATAAAATTTTTTTGCTCTTGGTAGATTTTTCAGAAATCTTGTTCATCTTTAAAAAAAATATTTAAGAAGGATAAATAAAAATTGAAGTTGAATTATTTTTTAAAAACTAAAATATTCGAATTCGAAAGTACCCACAATGAAAAAGCTAATCCGCATTAAATATTTGGCTTACACAAACAAAAAAAATTGTGTTTTTATTTTCAAGTATGATACTTTCAATAAACAAAATATTAATATTTAAAGACCCCAAAAAATTGAAAGTTTCGCCTTCTTGTATATTAAAAATTTTTTCGAAATTTAAAATAGTATTATAGAAATTATTCAGGAATGCTTGGTAACACAATGGCTAATTGGAAAAAATTAGTCATAAAGCATACTTTCACACTTGAAAAAATTCAAGTGTTAAGTGTGAGTGTGATTGTTTACACTTACAATCAACACTAAAACTTAACACTTAATTTTTTCAAGTGTAACACTTGGTTCTGAAACTTGGAAAACTTAAAAAATTCAAGTGTAAAAAATAAAAATAAATTTAAAACTTAATTTTTTTACTGATTTAAAATTATTTTAATATAAATTAAATCAAAATTATTAATTATAGTAAACAAATGTAAATAAATAAATAAATCAATAATAATAATCAAAAATAAAATATTCATTTGATTTATAAAAAAGTTTCCTTAGTGAAGTCAATATTTCTATTAATAATTTAGAAATAATTACTAACAATATAAATGAATTCACCTCAGTCGAATCAGCGAAAACCAGGACGTCCAAGAGGAACTAAAAATCTTATGAATAGGAGTGATGGTACAGAACAAGGAACTAATAATTCAATTTGTTACAGTGAACAAGGAAACCATTTGGGTCGAATAGGACTCGAAATCAACGAAGACAATTAAATTTGCTCACTAATAGCAATTTTAATGGTTCAAGAGCGTCGAGTCTGGACTCTCCAAATAATCGTGCATTAAATTCAGCAAGCAACAATACTATTCAATCCGAGACCTCTTCAGACACAGAACAAAGCTCCGAAACATCACTCTCAAACAATTCTGATCAAGTTAATAATAATTTCGTTATGACTACTAAAAGAAGCCAAAACATTAAATCGAAGACTTTTATTAATAAGGCTTTTTTGAGAGTAAACGTTGATCTAATATACCAAATTTGGAAAAGGCGGAAAAAAATTATTTTCATGGATATGTTTATAAATTAATAAATAAAAGAAATTTAAAATTTTTTACTAATTTTTTATAAATAAAATAATTTATGTTTAAATCAAAAAAATATTTTTAAATATTTTTAAATTTAATTATAATTATAAATTTATTTATTTATTTACATTTGATTACTATAATTAATAATTTTGATTTAATTTATATTAAAATAATTTTAAATCAGTAAAAAAATTAAGTTTTAAATTTATTTTTATTTTTTACACTTGAATTTTTTAAGTTTTCCAAGTTTCAGAACCAAGTGTTACACTTGAAAAAATTAAGTGTTAAGTTTAAGTGTTGATTGTAAGTTTAAACAATCACACTTACACTTAACACTTGAATTTTTTCAAGTGTGAAAGTATGTCATAAAGCTATTAATTCTCTTAAAATATTCAAGTCAGCAAAAAGAATAGAAAATACCTAAAAAAGAAAACTTTTTAAAATGCTGTTTTTAAACATTAAATACTTTTAAAAACTTTATTTAGAATAAAATTTTAGGAAAAATTTACACGATAAAAATTGATAAATAAATGGGATTAATCTTAAATTTAGAACCAGACTTGCACAAAAGTCAGAAAAAAAGTAATTTTAAAGTCTTTTCAAAGTCAAGTCATTTGATCTGACTTTAATTTTTTTTTTTTTTAAAAACTTTTGACATGACATGAAATTTTATTATCTGAAAAAAGTCATTTCAAGGACTTTGAAATAAAAATGGCCACCTTAATAACTGCATGTAACTACAAAAGACTTTAAAAAAAAAATCGAGTCAAGTCAATCAAGTGAAGTCAAAAGACATTTTTTAAAAAAATTAAATTTCAAGTCAAGTCAAAAGACTTTTTTTTAAAAAAAGTAAAATATTTGACTTTATGACTTTTTAAAAACTCTGGTTAGAACACACGATTATTTTAATCTTAAATTTAAAATAAGTTTACATATTTAAATTTTCAAGATTACATTTAAAAATTTTAAACAAAAATGAGTAAAAAAAAAGCTTCAACTTTTTAAAATCATTAATATTAAAATATTAAAATCAATGATAAAAACATTTCGTTGCAAAAACTTTTTTTGATATAAGAATTATTTCCAAAATTAACATGTATTTTTTTAACCAAATTTATAAATGGTTGATTTGGATAGTGAATCCGAAAGTAGTTCAATTGAAAAAATAAACTCTCAAGCAACTGCTAGTTAAAAATAAAGATTAAAATGATAGAAAAAGGCGCCAAGTATTTTGTAGTTTAAAAGTCATTTTAAGATATTTGAATATTTTTCGAAATAAAAAAAGGATTTTTACATTGAAACAATTTTTTTTTAATTCATTAAGGTTTTTTTATTGAAAAAATCTTTTATTTATAAAAATTATTTTTATCTTAATAAAATCTTACACGCCAAACTTTATTATCAAAAAAAAATCATAAAAAATGACGTAATATTAAATAAAAGAAAAATCAAATTTTTTCAACTAATGGATTTTTTTTAAATTTAATTAGAATATATTTACAGTTTATCTATACTTTTCTGTGAATAAAAATCTTGATCTGGGAAAACAAAAGAATTTTAAACGTTAATTAAACCTTTTAATTAAAAAAAAAACACAGAATTTAGACCTGTCCTATTAAAATTTAAGAAGATGCTACATATAGATAAAATATCTTTCCGTAGCAATGTCTTACGACAGATAATTATCTGAAAAATAAAATTTCTAGAGAAAGATAAAATATCTGAAAAAGAAAAATTATTTCTAGAAAAAGATAATTAAGTGTGAATTTTTATTGAGAAAAAAATTAAAAAAAAAGAAAATGTTAAATGAAAAAGTGTTGTTTTTTACAACTTTTGCACGACCAAAACTTTAAACTCTTTTATTTTCTTTTTTTTAAATTACTAACAATTTTTTTATTCTTTTTCTATTAATCAAAAAAGATCATTTAAAATCACTTTTTCTTTCATAAGTATGTAATTAAGCCTATTGTAAAAAATATAAAATTTTCCTTTTTTTTAAAATGGGGACTGAAAAGAAGGTCGAAACGATCGTTCGGAGCAGTCCTGGGTTAAACCCAAAAATATATTTTTTAATAAAAATAAAAACAAAAAAAGACTTTTTTAATGGGATCTAACCCTTAATACAATATCTATGAAAGCTAAAGTTACAAATACTACATACAAAAGGATTTTCTAATACCAAAATTTTACAATTTTTACATGTAGCCGAATCTTCGTCGTTTGCTTGATCAACTACTGGTTCGTTATCAAGTCTTGCTTTTTTTTTTGTTTTGCTTCCATTTCTTTCAATTTTCTCTTTCTTTGAGCTTTTGTAGGAGCTCATCTTTTTGGAGCACTTTTAACTAAGCTAAGCTAACAGTCAATATATACTTGTTAATCATTTTAATTGAGTTAATTAACTGAGCAATTAAATAGAAGTAATTCACTGCAAGTGAAGTCTTTAAAAGTCTTAGTTAGTTTCATAATAATTAATAAATAATAAATAAATAAATATCATAATTATTAATTAACAGTATCTCTACAAAGCATTATTATATGAAAAAGATATTTTATCTTCTTAACTTTCATTTATTTAGCTTATTTACCTTATTTTGATTCTTTTTTTAATCTCATTTTATTAGCTTTAATTTTATTTTTTATTTTTATTTTTGTTTTATTTTTATTTTTTTTTAATTTAATCTGAAGGAGCTCTAGCTCGGTACCGAAAACAAATAAAAAAAAAATAAATAAAATAAATAATCTTTATATAATTTTTGTCTTTTTACAGATTATTATCTTTCATAAGAATCAGCTACGTAAAGATAAAATATCTTTAGTCCGTAGTCATTCTCTAAAATTTAATGCAATTTTTTTTAGAAATTAATTTAAAAAAATTATAGTCATCTATTTTCAGGCTTGGAATAAATTACTTTAAATCTGTGAAAAGGATGACCAAAGTAATGCAAAATATTTGCGAAGAAAATGAGAAGTTTCTAAAAATAACAATCATATTTTTTTAATTCTTTTAAATAAACGATTTACAATCATTTTTCTATTTTTTGTCAACTTTACCATTTATATTTTAAATATTTTGCAATTACTATAAAATGTCGACTTACCCTGAGTCAATTTGCTGTGTATAATTTTGTTTTAGCTCTTTTTTGCCCAAATTTCTCTCCACATTCTTTAAACCAGCCATTTCTGTCCTTCTCTTTTCAAATTGAGCCACTTCGTGTGAATAATTTCGATGATACTGATCGCGCAATTCTTCCTTGGCAAAATGCTGGTTCATTTTATCAAGTCGTTCCTGTTCGCGCTGATAAACTTTTTCTCGCCTAAAGCCAACACTGTCCATGCTGGTGCTAACAAAATTTGGCTTAGGCTTTAAACCAGGTCTATCTGGTAGACCAATATTAACTTTTGGGTTACCAAAGCGGTCAGGAACATCTTTAAAAAAGAACATTTTTTTAGAAAATAAAATTTTATTTGATCATTTAAAAATAAAAAATTTTAAAAAAGGCATTTCCAGCGTCTCCAAGAATCCGGAATCTGGCACTTACTGGAACTAAGGCTCTGTCCTTTTGGCTTGGTATTTTTGCTGAACGAAATTTCCGTATTCACTGATTTATTTTCTTTTGGGTCACATTCATCATCACTATGGCACATAAATGTGACCGATTTGGCTCGGTGATCACACCAACTTTCACTTCTAACATCATCATACAATTTTTTTATTTTTTCTAAATATTCTTCATAATATCTATTCGATTGTTCTTTGATATGATTCTTGTTGAGACACTCAGGTGGACTGACTGGTCTTTGGCAAAGGCAGCTATGTGTTCGTTCAATTTCGGGGCTCTTGGGGCGCAACAAATGCCTGTTTTTGTGAATTTGCTCGCGAATCTTGTCGTCCAGTTGGTCTGGAGTCAACTGTGAGCCCATGATGCTCTTATTAATCGACTCAGCATCAACAACTGCCGGATTTGATCGCACCGATCGGTAATAAACAGGTGCCGTGCTCGGTGTATTGGACAAAAATGAAGTAGTCTCTACATTGCATGCAGATAAGGCAGGGTACAGTCCGGAATAGAGGGGGTAGAATGGTACAAAATAAGGCCATATGTCATAAATCATCCTAGGCATGATGACATAGTCTAGGTTGGTAGTTTCTTTTGCTTTTGCGGGGTACCCGGGCAAGCTTTTTAGCGGATAGTCTTCGTTTAATTCTTCCAGGTACTTTCTGGCTATTGATGGTAGATTTAACTCGAAATTAATTCGTTCAAACATGGCATCCGGGATCCAAATAGCTTCATTGAATGGCAGAGTGCGTGTCTTTCCATTGCAAAAGCTGACTGTCAATTGGGAGTCCGAGTCCGCGGGGTTTGAGCTGCGCTTTTCATAGCCTTCCAACACTTCAGCTGGAGCGTACTTTTCTTTGCCGTCTATCAAAGCTAGCACTTTGTCTTTAGTTTTTATTGAATGGGAATGTGCATCGTCATAGTGGATTATGTCATAAATGGCTGTGTCTTGGTAAATACTGTCTAAATACTTGCCGTGTTGGTTCGGGCCGAATTGTACCATGAATCGATGTGCCAGTATCTATCAAAAATGTTTTGAATATTTTTATTTTCATTTTATTAGCAAAAAAAATATGAAAAAAAAATATGAAAAAAAATTGACAGCTGTCATTTGAATAAAATTTAAAAAATTTTCTTTTAGAATTTAACAAAAATTTTGGTTTAATTTAGAGCTAATTTTTGAAATATTTAAAATTAATTAAGATGATTTATTATTTTTTAAACTAAAATTATTTATTTTTTCTTAAATTTTTTTAAAATTATTTTTTTTGTATTTATTTGTTTCCTGTACCGAGCTAGAGCTGCTTCAGAATCGAAATCATATTAAATTGTAAATTAAATATAATTTTTTGAGCTAGAGAAGAGTGTTTTGGTGGAACAATTAGAAAATTTTATTTTGAATTGGAACAATATTCAAATAATTAAGAATATTATGGTATGAATTTTAATAAAAAATGTGAGTTCGTTAATCTGGTTTCTAATAAAGATCTCAATAATTTTTTGTTAATTACATTTCGGTTCATATAGTGACAACGGAGAAACAAAATTTTTAAAAATTTATACTAAAAATTAATTTTTTTAAAGTTTAATTAAATATTGGAAAACTAGCATCAGACTTGATTTTTAAAATAAATTCACATTTTAAATTCACATTTCATAATTAAATAATCTTGTGAAAACTAGTTTCATATTCATCTAGTAAAATTGGTATAACATTAGTAATTTTAGTTAATGAATTAGCACATACCATTAATAAATTGGACAAAAATAAGTTAAAGACTTAAAAAAGATAATTTTATTTAAATTGTAATTAATTAAATTGTTTGATTATTGAATTTCGGAGCTATTCTTTTAAATGTTTTTAATTATTATTCACAAAAATTGCTTTTTTTTTTTGACACAAAAACATTCAGAATTTACTCTTTAAACATTATAATTATTATTTTTAATATGGGTCTAGTCAGTAAGGTGAACCTATTATGGGAAAAATTCTTGTTCTGGGGTTTAATCTACTATTCAATTAATCTGGAAATTGTTCACCTAATTTGAAAAATTTAAAAGCAATTTAAAAAAAAATAATATTAAAAGTTAAGTATTTCATTTATTATTCTTATTATTCTAAAGGAACTTTAGCTCGGTTCAGAAAACAAATAAATAAAATAATAAAAAAATAAATGGTACAAAATTTGAGAGAAGGATGAAGAAATAAACAAAGTAATTAATTTGATAAATACTATGCACACATTCTTTGTATTAAGATAAGATTTACAAGCACAAAATTTTTTATTTCTAGTCTTTAAAATTCACCAAATAAAATTAAGTTTTCTATCTAATATCGTTGCTCTAAATGAACAAATCATAAAAAAAATAAATTTTACTACTTAAAAAAGTATTCCTCTGAAATCTTTGAAATTTTTTGTTCACCATCCATAATATTAACCGACTATACCTTTTGATTTAAACAAAAAAACTAAAAATTTTAATATTTATCATTTTTAAGGGAAAAATGTGTGATCTAAAGATCAATGAATTAATAAGACCCAAAATGCCTTTGTTAAATATATACATATATATATTAATTAAATATATATACAAAAATACCTGCTATTTAATTGGAAAATTGATATAGAAAATAAAAATTATAAATAATTGGGAAACGGTGAAAATAAATTATCTCAAAAAAAAATTAGCATAAAAGCCACTTTTAACAAATAGATATGTCAAAATAAATCAATTAAAATAGACAAGTAAAGTCAAAAATAGCCAATAAAAAATAGCTTGTTGAAAATAGCTGAGTTTATTAGAAAAAAAGTTTGTTTTATGAAAAGAAATTGAATTAGTTAATTAAGCTATTAATCAATATTTTAATATTAAAGCTAAATTATTGTAAAATTCATCTAATTTTATCTTGTCATAATTATTCAATAACTCAAGTAGACGTTTTTGAATTAATTCTTGATTACTATTCCGATTTGCAACTAAGCCTGTTTTCACCATGATTAGATTGTCCTCTACTCTCTTGTACGAGGTATATTGATTTATATTCTTGAATGAATAGCCTGCTTTTAAATTATTGTAGTGATTCTCGAGATCAAGTTTTTGTATTCTTCGCCAAATTGATTGATTTAAATGAAAAAAGCAACCATATATTTTGGTAGAAGAAAAGACACATCTTTCCTTATCAAAAAAAATTCATATTCAAAAATCTATAATTTAGCTATTTAGAAATGGTTATTTTTATTTGCTATAATGAAAGAGATATTTTCATCCTGTTAAAAAAGGCAATTTTGACACTGCTATAATTAATTAAATTTTCTTTGCTATTTTGACAAGTTTGTTTTGACACAGCTATTAGATTCTCAGCTATTTTAAGATAGATCCAAATAATTAAACTAACTTAAGTAAATTTATGCTGATTACGCAGTAAAGTTTCAAAAAATCCTCAAAATTTGTGAAGACTTTGGTCAAGAAAAAGAAATTCAATTCATTTCAATTTAGAAAAAAAATGAAGAATGGTGCACGCTTGCATTTAAGAGGTATATAGAGGACGAAAACTAAAATATTGTTGGCAAGTTAGTGAGAAATCCTTGGATAAATTTAAGAATTAAAAATATTTAAAAAAAACCCTAAAATAATTAATAATTGTACTAATAGATCAAATGAAGAGTTTTTTATTGAAATTACAAAAATTTAAAATTTTAAAATACTAATTCAAATTCGTTCGAATTTTTTTAATTATTTTAATATTTGAACAAAAAAGTAAACTAAACAAAAAGAAAAAAAAAACTTGCCCAAATATTTAATGAGTCCTAATAAATATTTAATTTAAGAAACAATTAAACCAAAATTGATCATTTTTTGAATTTAATTCATATAAATTTTTTTAATAGAAAAATTTCACAGAAAAATATTAAAATTTAATGATTAAATAACTTTTTCCGAAAATTAGACAATTCAGATTATTTTTTACTGTAATGTCTAATTATAAATCTTTAAATAAATTATTATAGATTTTAATTTAATGGACGAAGTTCGATTAGGAATTAATGTAAACATTTCAAATAAAGAAAAAATAAAAGAGTTTAAATCATTCAAACTCTTATTGACTAATTGTGCTCTTTTAATAAGTTATTAAAAGAACACAATTAGTCAGAGCATTTTTTTTAAAATAAATTAATTGACATTTATGACACTAAAAAAGAAAATTCAAAAATTGAAAATAATGATCCTGAAAAATTTATTTTAAATAATGACTAATAAAATATTTAATTTTCATCAAATTTTTTTTTAAATTAAAATTTTAAATTAACAAAGTAATTTTCTCTATCGAAAATTTCCCCAATAGCGCTTTTCACATAAATTGTTTAGTTTCCCTTTAATTTTAAGAATTAAAAATAAAATAAATTTTTGGCCAATTTTACAATTTTCAATTGAACAAAATGCTCAGCACAATTAACTATTAACCACAAGCATTAAATTAAATTTAGAATAAAATCTGAATTAAATTATAATCATATAATTAAATCTGAATCTTTATAGGAATAATATTATATCTAAAGAACAGCATGGATTTGTTAAGAAAAAGTCATGTACATCTAATCCTCTGGAAACTCTAGATTTCATCTCAATGAGTCTAGACAAAAGTATTCCTGTTGATGTGATTCTGCTAGATTTTACGAAAGCATATGATACTGTTCCGCGCAGACGACTAATAGCTAAATTGAAAGCGTATGGCTTTGATGGTCTGACACTAAAATGGATTGAAGCTTTCTTGAAAAATAGAAGACAACGAGTTATTCAAGGTGAAATTTTGTCGGAGTGGCTTGAGATTTTTAGCGGTGTACCACAAGGGTCAGTGATTGGTCCACTATTGTTCGTTTTGTATATCAATGATCTACCTAAAGGAATAGAGAATGTTGTGAAATTGTATGCAGATGATACTAAAATTTTCTCGCAAACGGTATTAGAAATAAGCGCAGCGAAACTTCAATCAGATTTAGATTTAATTTTCAAGTGGACTCAAGATTGGCTACTTCTCTTCAACACATCAAAATGTGTGGTTATGCTTTATGGTCATAAAAACAAAGAATTTTCTTATTTTATTTATTGAAAGCAGTTAGCAACGTCAAAAACTGAAAGAGATCTTGGAGTTATTTTCAATACAAATCTTAAATAGAAAAATCAAGTGATAGAGGCTACAAACAAAGCAAATCAAATGTTAGGTCGCATCAGGAAGTCATTCGCTCGTTTTGATTGTAAGTTATTAAGATCTTTGTATTTAACTATTGTTCGACCTCTTTTGGAATTTGCGGTGCCTGTATGGCCTCCAATTCTTAAGTCTGACTGTGAGAATGTTGAAAGGATTCAACGCAGAGCTACGAAATTTGTTTCGTCAATTAGAAACAAACCGTATGAAAGCAGATTGAAGGCTTTGAACATTCCAAATCTGGTGGAAAGAAGAAAAAGAGGTGATCTAATTCAATTATACAAGTTCATGCATGGAATAGAATCGGTTGAAAAAAGCAACAATTTTAATGTCACAAAAAACCAAGGAAGAGGTCACTGCCTCAAATATCACAAAGAAATATCGAGGCTCCAACATAGAGATAACTTTTTTTTCAACAGAACCGCTAACATATGGAACTCGCTGCCAAATGAATTAGTTGAAGCCCCCAATGTTAACAGCTTTAAAGCAGGCATTGATTGCTGGATGAGCAGCAATCAATCACATCAGCTGTCTTAGTGTGCCTTATCAGCACACTCGCTGGCTAGCCAGCTACAGTCAAAACTACTACTACTAAATTATTTTAGTGTGAGAACCTGCAGCTTTTTTGCTTCCACATAATTAACGTAATTATCCGAATTTAGTGACATGTCACTATATAAGATAATGACATGTCTTAAAAAAGGAATAATAATAATAATATAAGAATAAGTCAACTTTTTTTTCAACATCCGGTTTTAATTTCAATCGGATTTAAAACATAATTAAATTTCCATTTTTAAAATAATTTCATTAAAGCTCAAACTATTTTTAATATTTTAACTTATTCACATTTAATTACATGTCACTAATAATGAATTTTAATTATTTTTATATTTTTGAATAACATGTCACTAAAATAGAGTCCTCTTTTTAAAAGACATTTCAAAAAATTTGGATAGTTGCTTTAATTATATTTTTTAATATTGAATTAAAAACTAGAAAATTTAAAAAATTAAATTTTCAAATAAAATTTTTTACCTGATTGTATATTTTTCCTTTGTGGTAGTATCCATCTAGATTGGATCTGGCCAATACGGCCTTATTTGTTAGCAGACTTCCAGCATCGGGGGTATAAGCAATGTCTTTGCTGATCGGATAATTGTTCTGGGCCGTGAGACCACAAACTGTTCCATCGTACAAAACTTTGACCGGTCTGAATCTACTCCAGGCCACAGATTTGTCCGGAATTCTTCCATCTTGAGTCAGAACCACTTTTGGAAATGTAACAAAAGACGGATAAGTGTAAACATCGGGTTTGTTCAGCCAGTTGGGATAGGCAAATGAGCTGACCAGGGGAGCTGGTGGATATAAACTAGTAACAGATCGTGAAACCATTGGTCCTAGTGTTGCATATCCGGCAGCGTTTAAGGCTAAATTAGTTAGCTGTACATGGGTGGACATGTCCTGGTTGATTGGAGTTATTTTTTCCACTCCAAATCGACCAATGTTGACAATTTTGAAAAATCCTCTGGTCATTGTGGACAGATTTTGTAAGAATTCGATGGCTGAGCGATCCTCATCGCGGCCATTTGTGATGTAAATGCAGTGGACTGGTCTTCCTCTGGCATGATGGGATATTTGGTTCAATACTTGATAAGGCTCCTGGTCTGGTATGTCATCGGTGACGAGCACCACTGCATGGTTCATTTCGTCTTTAAACGCGGTTATCAAGGCATCTAGAGTGTTTGTTCCTGTTTGGGTCTCCAAATCCTTTATCCAGTTGATGGCCGAGTTTACTGTCGAAGTGTTCCATAGGACCATGCTTGACGCCCACGGATACACTTCGGTGCTGAACGCAATCAAGTTAAACAAACGGTTTAGGTTGAGTTTGGCCAAAACTGATTGTTCTAGCAGATATTGAATGAGTTGTTCTTTGACAGTGTTCAATGAGCTGTACATGCTGCCTGATATGTCCAGACAAAAGGTGGCGTTGGGTTCCCTGATGCCCAGAAATATGTTCAAACTGTTGACCAGTTTATTTGCCATGGCTGAATATGTATCACGAAAATTAAACGATTTTTTTGCTAAATTCTCGTTATTATTTAAGGAGTTTGGATTTTTTTCTAGTTGCTAAGTAATTAGTAATAAATTTTAATTTTAACTTTTTTATTAAATTTTCAGCTCGTAGTCATAGATATTGAGGTAATTTGAATTATGCAATAGAGTAGTTTTTTTTTTGGTTAATAGAACCAGATTTGTCATTCACTGC
Source organism: Brachionus asplanchnoidis (assembly GCA_025491095.1). Classification (NCBI taxonomy): domain Eukaryota; kingdom Metazoa; phylum Rotifera; class Eurotatoria; order Ploima; family Brachionidae; genus Brachionus; species Brachionus asplanchnoidis. Next base: position 1,291,581 of record JAILYF010000016.1, read on the forward strand.
CATTTTCAGGAATTATTAGCCTCTTATTTGTTAAGATCGAATAAGTATTTAGCACACAAACAGTTGTTGATATAACATTTTATTTGTTTATGCAGTTTATTTGTTTTAAATTTTAAGTATTAAAATAAGTATTTGGTTAGATTGGTGTAAAACCGGCACACAATTTTTCAGTGGTAAAATATTTGGATTCAGATCACTTTTTTTTTGAAAAAAAAAATTGGCCAAAATTTATTCAAAGCTTTATTTTCTAAATAAATAAAGAAAAGCTAGATTCTAAATTTAATTATTTACTTTTTAGAAATAAAAATTTTGTGTATTTTTAAATGTTATTATAGAAAATAAGAAGAGGTAAATTTGCGAAAACTTACCAAAGTATAAAAACATAAATTTACCTCATTTTATTTAATTTTTTTTAAAGAAATAACTAAATAATTAGAAATTTGTTTAATAATAATAATAATAATAATAAAATTTAGATACCTTATTTATACATAGTATACATTATTTTCAAAAAAATAATTAAAAAAATGTTTTTATATTATTGTTTTCTTAATCAAATTAATAATTTTGAAATATTATCTTTCAATCTTACACATCTAATGGATAAAATTTTTAAAAGAAAAAAAAGTTTACCATTAAGGGGGTTATCTAGTTTTATTTAATTTTTTTTAAAGAAATAACTATATAATTAGAAATTTGTATAATAATAATAATAATAAAATTTAGATACCTTATTTATACATAGTATACATTATTTTCAAAAAAATAATTAAAAAAATGTTTTTATATTATTGTTTTCTTAATCAAATTAATAATTTTGAAATATTATCTTTCAATCTTACACATCTAATGGATAAAATTTTTAAAAGAAAAAAAAGTTTACCATTAAGGGGTTTATCTAGTTTTATTTAATTTTTTTTAAAGAAATAACTATATAATTAGAAATTTGTTTAATAATAATAATAATAAAATGTAGATACTAGTTACCAGTAAACGAACTCATTAGGGATTTGTTATAGAAGTTATAGTAGCTTCTGTTTTAGTTTTTTTTTCTTCAAAATTGTCAATTTTCTTTTAAAATGTATTTGATGACTTTTTTAGAAGAGCATCAGGATTTCAAATCCATTTATTAAAAATTCTTTATATTTTCTTTTATTTGCCTCATGACCACATGGATTATCTTTTATTAATGAATTTGTAGGTCTGATTAGAAAGTGCCATTCCATCTGATTTATTCCATTAGTTATTTTATTTTTAAAAAACTCGATTAGATCACCCTTATTTCTTCTATCATCCAATGTAGTCGATCTTAAAATTTCGAACCTCTTTTCACATGATAAACAACTGATGTTTTTAACAAGCTTTTGAGCTCTTTTTTTAAATCTTTTAAAAAATTTTTGTCTTTCTTGACCAAGCACTGATGGAAATTTACAAACGTGGCCTGACAAATGATATATAGAATTTTTTAAAGGTCCTAGCTGACAAGTTTTTAACACTTAGACCCGAAAAGTCTAATAAAACTTCTTTATAACATTAAATGAGAATAAATTGTTTTTTTTTATATTGTTAATAAAATATCTTTAATAAATTAATTCAAACAGCTTAATAATTGCTGAATCTTAGGAACTAAAAAGCATAATATAGAAAAAAAATTTTAGAATAAAAATATTTTTTAACCATTAAGGCACCAGAAGTCCATAAAACTTCTATTTACTTAAAAAAAACACAAAGAGTTTTTATGGCTACTTTTCATTTTTTAATTGTACAATTCTATGTGATTATGAATATAAAAATAATTAATTAATTCAGATATTGTAAAAAATACTGAATCTAAAAATATTAGCGAAGAACATAATACTGTTATGTAAATATTTTGATTTTCTTTATTTTTTTTGTGCCAAACTGTTCTTTAAAATAATTCTAATCAACTTAGTGTCATAGACCAAGAGCCTTTAAACGAAACTAACTACTTCAGGCATTTTACTCTTTATTTTCTTACAATTTAAAAGTAACTAATTTATTTCAAAATATTTCCTTTATGTTTTTATTGAAGGAACTGTGAAATTTCATATAAAACTTCCAATACGAAATGGATATAATTATATTACGAGTCAAATATATTTATTAAAAAAAAACAAAAATACTGAAGTTAGTGTCAATTTTATTGTATATAATCTAAACTATATAAAATATAGCAAAAATAATAGAATTAGTGTATTTTTATTTATATTACAAATTTTTTAAATATCATATTTAAAAAGTTTAACCATTAGAACGAAAGTTATTACTTTATTCTTTTTGCATTGTAACTTTTGCATGAAATTTTATTTTAATATTTTTATTTTATTGATTTTGATTTTTTATTTTATTTGATTGTAAGTCGATTTAGCAGTTTTACGTAAAATTAAAGTGAACTTTTTTTTATAAAAAAATCATCATAATAATTTTTCTTAAAATCAATAAAAGTTAAATTGAAATTTGAAAATTTAGCCAACAAAAAAATAAAAAATTAAAAAAAAACTTTTTAAAAATTTATTTTCAAATTCTAAATATTAAGTTCATTTTTCATTTGCTCAACCATTTTGAATTTTTGAATTTTTCCAGTAGCATTTATGGGAAACGTTTGCACAAACTTAATATACTTTGGTATTTTAAAATAAGCTATTTTATCTTTGCAAAAATCCAAAATGTCTTTTTCACAAACTTTTGAATTTTCTTTAAGTTTAATCCAAACGCAGACTTCTTCGCCCACTCTCTCATCACTAATTCCAACACAGTAGCAGTCAACAACATCCGGATGACCGCGCATAAACACTTCAATCTCAGCCGGATAAATGTTTACCCCTCCTCGAATTATAACCTCTTTGGCACGTGATTTAAATTGTATGCATCCATGCTCGTCCATTGAACCAATATCACCTGTGTGCAGCCACCCATTTTGGTCAATAGTCTCAGCAGTTTTTTCCGGTTCATCCCAATACTCTTTCATGACATTGTAGCCACGGATGCAAATTTCGCCATCCTGGTTCACCGGCACCAAATTGTTCTCTGAATCTGCTATTTTTATCTCAACAAAAGGAAAAGGCTGCCCTATTGTCTCATAGGCTTCTTTTTCTCCATAATTAACTCGAGTTATTGTACCAGCAGCTCTTTTAAATAAAGTTAAAAAAAAATTTTGCTTTACAGTGGTGTTCCGGATTTTGTAATTTAAGATAATTTACGTAAAAAATTGTAAATTTACCAAATTTTACGAAAAATTTGGTAAATTTCGAACATTTTACGTAAATTTATGTAAAAAATAAAGGGTCTCCCTTTTGAACACAAAAAAATAACCATTCAACACAATTTCAAAACGCTCAGCACAAAATGATTTCTTCTCATGACAAAAATTAAAATTTGAAAAAATACTTTTAGCACAAAAATTAAATTTTGAAAAAAAGAGCTAGAGCAAAAAAAGCGGAAATTTTTTTTTAATTTCTTTTCTTTAAGCTTCGAAATTTACTTTATTTACCTTACTTCAACTTATAAATATCATTAAATAAAATTTGAAATTAAAAATTTATTTGATTTTAAAGATTTTTGTGTTGAAAAAAAATTTCCTTTAAAGAAATATTTTCAAACATAATTTTTTTGTGTTAGATGTTGTTTTTTTAAAAATAATTTTTTGTGCTGAGAAGAAATCGAATTGTGTTGAATGTTTTTTTCATTGTGCTAATCAGAAATTGATTGTGCTGAAATAATATTCCCAAAAAAAAATGTCCAAAAAATGAAATAATTTGGCACTTCGAATGAAATGACATGCAATTTCATTGAAATGAAATTGCACTTTTGGCGTTCAAATTCATTTCAATTTTTTGGACATTTTTTTTTTACATAAATTCACGTAAAATCAGAGTTGTTTAAATACTTTTTCTTTGTTCTTTTTTTTTCAAAAGTCCTACCAAAGACTTTAAAATTTTTTTTTAAAAAAAGTCTGGATTTGGACTTTTTTTGGGACTTTTAAACAACTCTGCGTAAAATGTTCGAAATTTATCAAATTTTACGTAAAGTCTGAAAAATTTACGTTTTTTTTTACGTAAATTACCGTAAGTTACTAAATCCAGAACACCGCTGTGATTATTTCTTACGATGACTCTGTCATGCCATAACCAATTAATATATTCTTAACTTTAAGTTCTTCTTTCATTTTGAGCAAAAGATGCTTTGGCACAGTGCTTGCGCCCAGAAGCATGTACTCTAGACTGCTAAGGTCAAAATTTTTGCGCTCTGGGTGATTCATCATGTCCAAGAATATCACTGGGGCGCCTTTAACAGCAGTGCATCGCTCTGTGTGAATCGCTTTCATTAGCGATAGAGTGTCTGGTAAAAAATGTGGAAATATGGTTTTACCTCCCATTATCAGTGGCTCAATTAGTCCTCCTATTAATCCAAAAGAGTGGAAAATAGGAATTGGACAAGCAATTATTTTGCTTTGTTCAACTAAACCATTTGTGTACAAATCTAGATAAGCTGAATTTAAAATGTTGTAATGGCTCAGGACAGCTGCTCTAAAATTAAATTTTTTAAGTTCAAAAAGGTAAAATAATTTTTTTAGTGAGAAGGAACAAGGGTTGATTTTTTATCAGCAGAATTTGGTTAAGAAAAAATGATATTTAGTCAATTAATAAAAATAAATTTCAATTGAATAAATTTTCTATCAATTATTTTTTATTATTATCAATTAAATTAAAAAAAATTAAAAAAAATTAAAAAAAAAATTTTAAAATAATAAAAATCGAAAATTTTTATTATAAATTTGGTTTAAAATAGTTATATATAAAATTGCGTATTTTTTTACAGTATTTTACGCTAATTTTACGCAAAATGTGGTAAAATTTGGTTAATTTACGATATTTTACGCAATTTTTCGTAAAATACTGTTATCAAATTGATGTGGTTGCATATGTAAAATTTGAAACAGTATGGACAAGAAAATTTAATTAAATTTAATTGAAAACAAAATTTTATTCGAAAAAAAACAAAACATGAATAATTTTTGAATGAAAGAAGAAAGAGACCGGTCTGAATAGAGAATCGAAATAAAAGTGAAGAAAACGAAAAAATAAAAAACTAAAACATATTCAATTTTTAATTTAAATTTTAATTTAAAATTTTTGTTTTTTCTTATATTTTCTTACTTTATTTTACTTTAAAGACACATTCTTAAAAGAGGACCGAAAGGAAGTAGCTCACTTCCAACCAGTCCGCCTCAAACCCCTATTATTATTATTAATAAATTAAATTAATTATTTAATATTTAATTGAACTTTTTTTTAATTTAATTTTTTTAGGGACAGAATCCTTAATTACATCGCTAATCGACAATAATTTAGTATAGTTGACAATTATTTATTTTAAGCGACAAATATTTAGTACCATAGACAAGTTATTATTGAAAAATATATAATTGATAATAAAATTAATTTACATTTCTCTAAATTTATTGACGGTTTGTCCCCCTGGATCCAAAGAAGTAACATAGAATAAAAAAATATCTCATCTATTAATATCAATTCAAACAAGAGAATTATTCAAAATAATTAAGAGACAAATAAAATTACCGAAAATTAATCAAATAAAGGTAAATAAAATTACCAAAAATTAATTAATAAATAAAAATAAAAAAAGTTTATTTCTATTACAAAAGCTCTCGAAAAATTGAGTTCAATAGAATTTAAAAAGGCCTGAAAATTTTCAAAGAAATAAATTTTAAAAAATTAGAAGAAGGTAAATAAAATAAAAACACAAAAAAAATTTTATTTTACAAAATGATAAATACAATATTGGAAAATTTCCAAAAAAATTTTTTTGAACCTTTTTTTCTTTAAGATATGACTTTAAATTGTGACCAGACTTGTGCATAAGTCAAAAAAAAGTAATTTAAAAGTATTTTCAAAGTCAAGTCAAAATTTGACTTTTAATATTTTTTTTTGAATATTAAAATGGTTTAAAAAAATGTGAAAAAAAATTAAGCCTAAAATTTTTAAATCATCATAAATTTAATAAAAGAAAAATATGCGTTTTTTATCTCTAGAAAATAATTTATCATATTTTTTTATATGTTTTTATGGTTGCAATTAAAAAGAATAAATTTTATAAATTTTTTATCTATTTGAAGAATCAGAGCTTTAAGGCCGTTTATCTAAGAGTAAAATCAGAGTTGTTCAAAAGTCATAAAGCCAAAGTCAAGTAATTTGACTTGATTATTTCTTATCTTAAAAAAACTCAATTAACCTTACTTTGAATTTTTTTTCTAAAAAATTCAAATTATTTTTTTTTGAATTTTGTGTAAGTCTGAGAAGTTTGAAATTATTCTCAACTTCAAAAATTCAAAAATTTAAAGTTAAGTCATTTGACTTTTTTTTAAAAAAATTCCTTGTCCTTATGGCATTCAACTTTGATTTTATGACTTTTTGCTTGTGACTATCTAAAAGGTATAGAATAAAGTAATGAATTTATTTAAAAAAAAAATGAAGTTTTGTTGATAAAGCTGCATCTCAAAAGAGAACAATTGAACCACAACAAAAAAATAAAGAAGACGCATAAAATTTCAATTTGGTGTCAAAGTTATAATTTTAATTCATTTTTTTTTTGTCTATAAATATCTAATAAAAATAAAAAATATTTATCTTGCGATTTTAAATCTTCCTTAGAATGAAAAATTGCTAATCAAATAATATAGTAGAACTATAATCACCTAATTTTTTATGGCTAATTATATTTTTTTCACTAAAATTTCTGAATCAAGCACCAATTTTACTTTAATAAAAAAAAGAACTCATAATTTTCCCAACAAATATTATTGCATCTAATTTTTCGAAATAATTATGTAAATTCTGAATGCTTTTATAAGTTCTGAAAAAAATTTGAATTAAAAAAAAAACTAAAATGATTGATATTGAAATTGAAAATTTGATGGTTTTTGATGTTCCTGTGGCACAAAAAGTGGTCGAAAAGGACTTTTCAGAGGACGGTGATGACTGTTCTGTAGACGGAGAAGCTAACAATGAAGAGCAGAGGAAAAAAAGGAGAAGAATAACTGTAGTGTGGAGTTTTGTCAAACAATTTGACAATGAGACGTTTGTGGAGTCCGAAATAAGATCTAAATGGACCCAAAAAAAAACACACCAAACTTTAGTTGGTACAAAAATGTATTTTGATTGCAAATACCCAAAATGTCCAGCACATATACATCTGCTCTATATCAAAAACCAGCCTAAAATCTCCTTATTTGCAGACCAAAGTATTGATTTATAAATTTGATTAAAAAAAAATTTAAATATTATTTTAAAGATGAACATCTCCATTTACCATTTAATAAGTCAAGAGGTATTGACAATGAAGTCAAAGAGATGATAAAAAGTGTTTATGATTTGGGAGTTACTGGTGCTTTAAATATAATTTACGCCCTAAGGGATAAAAAAGTCGAAAACATACCGTCGCAACGACAGATTTATAATTTTTTATACGAGTATAAACAGGAGCTATATGGAACTGCTAGCATGACCTACATGGAGTTGAAAAATTGGTGTGAGAACAATATATTTAATAATTTTCTAAATGATGACGATGCATACGTTTTAGATTATTACGTTTCAATTACAGGTAAATAAGTGTCAAATTTATTTACTAATTGATTAATTATGTTTTTTTTATTAAGAACAAAATTTTCGTTTAGTTATGACAACCAATCGTTTGATTGATTTAATAAACAAACGAAAAATTGTAGTTATCGATGCTACATACAAAGTGATTTTTCAAGGATATGCTTTAATAGTGGCTGGAACTGTAGACATTGAACGTCATTTTCATCCTGTTTGTGTTGCTATTTGTACAAGAGAAACTGAAGACGATTACGAGTTTGTTTTTAATTCTTTAAAAAAGAAGTACCCTAATTTCAATCCTGAGTTTTTACTTGCCGATGGTGCTCATTCAATAACAAATGGGTTCGAAAAAGTTTTCGGCGAAAATTACAAGAGAATTATGTGTTGGGCTCATGCTGAAAGAGCTATGGAAAGACATCTAAAAATCGATAAAGACACAAAACAAAAAGTTTTAAAAGATATTTTCTCTTTGCAGTTAAGCTTTTCAGATTTGAAATTTAAGTTAGGCTATAAACTCTTAAAAGAGAAGTGGCTAATTAATGAACCAGTCAAAGGAATCGAAGAATATTTCGATTATTTTGAAAAGGAATGGATTAATTCCTCTAACTTTGGCTGGTTTGAAGGTTTAGCCCCTTCTTACCCAAGTACTAATAATGCTTTAGAAGCAACCAATAAATCAATAAAAGATGTTCATACTTTTAGAGAAAGAGTCCCATTCTCTCAATTTATTGAACGTTTAAAGATTATATTAAATCGATTTTCCACTGATAGGTTAAGTTTGAAAAAATTTAAAGAGGAGCCAGATATTTCTGAATTTTGGAAAAAAGCTATTGAATATTTAAACAAAAAACCGAAAATTAAATTCGATCAGTATGAAGATGCTTATCTTTTAAGCCTAGATCATGAGGTAGATTTTGAAAGATATGTAGAAACATTAGAATGCGACGAGAATTGTTATATAGATGTTTGGTTTAAAAGCCTACTGTCACATGTCACGAGTCTTAAAAGTACTAAAATTATTCAACTTTGATGAACTTTATCTATTTTCAAAACTAACTTTTATTGATACAATTAAATATAATTATCTATCATCACAATTTTTAAAATATATGCTAAGTGACCCCCCCTCTAATAAATCTTTTTCCTCCGACTTAGTACTTATTTCCAAGTACTTTAAAATTGAAACCTCAAAAATTTCAGTAAATATAAACCAACTTAAACAAAATCTTAAGATTAATCTGATTTCTAATGATGGTATATCTGATTCAATTTGGTTATGTCTTTGCAATTTAAAATTAAAACATTACAGAACTCTCCTAAATGAGCTAATTCAAAATAAAAGAAATTCATGAATTTTGGTCCAAATTTATCTTGCTTTCTAACTTTCATGCCTTTTTCTATTTTCGAACTAACATTCCTTTTTTATTTTTGTAATTTTATTTTTAGGTAATAATTTTTCATTTTTTAAAAAAAACACAAAAACACAAAAAAAAAAAAAAAAAAAAAAAATTTTTTATCTTTGTTTTCTTTTACTTCTCCTTAAAGGAGGTTAATTCAATTCAATAAATAAATATAGATGGTGAGTGTGAGTTTGTATCTTGTATGAATTTTGATAGTTTTGTTGAATTCACCAACCTGATTAGAGTCGTTCGTTTTAACGAACTGGATTGGAAGTTCTCAATTTGTACGTGTAAGGACTACCACAAAAGCTATATGTGTAAGCATATTATTGTAATTGCTTTACACAAAAAATCAATAACAATACCAGAAAAATACTACGATACGGTTATTGGTTCAAAGCCTAAGCCAGGAAGAAAAAAAAAGGCTCAAGATTGGCATATTATTCAAAATAATTAATTAATTTTTTTATTTTTTATTTTCACTTTTTGGTGCTAATTAGATTGTTTTTGAATTTTTATAATAAATCTTAATTTTTATATGTGAAAAGAAATTTTTTTGATACCCAAGAAAAATAATAAACACTAAGTAATATTGGTGCTTTATTCAGAAATTTTATCAATATAAAATTAACATGCCATTTTTTATTCAGTTTTAACTCAAATTATTTATTTTTTAAAAGCCAAGAAGTTCTTCTTGAATTAAAAGTATTAGTGATTTTATGAATAAATTAACTTATGAGAAAAATTTATAAAAAGAAAAAATAGACTCGAAGTTATGGATATTATTTAAAAATAAAAAAAAATCTTACTTTGGTAATCCGGTTGTTCCACTCTATAATAAAAAATAATAAATTTTTTCAATTAAAATCTAAATTTAAATTACTGTAAAAAGCATGACAAAAGAATCATCAAAGTCAACTGTAGGTAACTTCTGGCTACTCTGATTGTACATTGATATATCTTTATCGAACACCCAAGTTCCTTTATACTGCTCGGAATTGTCCGACATTAATCGGTTTTTGACCAGAATCACATGTTTTAAATCAGGTAAATTTTTAGAATTAAGTTCTCCTTGCACAGAATTTTCTAATTCAGGGGCTATTTTTTTAAGAGTTTCATAGTGTTTTAAAGTCTTTAAATTGTCCAGAATAACAAGGCCTTTGGACTGGGTTTTTTTAAGCATGTACTCAATTTCAACAAGCTGATAAGCCGGGTTCATTAGTACCACTATGACTCCTATGGACGAACAAGCCAGAATGGTCAATGCAAGCTCAGGAATATTTGGTAGGAGCACAGCCATTCGATCTCCTTTTTTGAAACCCTTGTTCAATAAATTCTGAGCTATTTCATCAGTTCGCTGTTTTATTTCCTTAAAGCTTAGATTTGACTGATTCAGACTGAATTTGTAGCAGGTGTTATTTGGATATTTTTCTGCCAAAGTGTTTATTCTGTCTCCTACTGTATCACACAAAAGGTGAAGATTGCCTGTTTCGGATATGGCGTAGCTGTACTTTTCATATTTGGGGTTGTATAAGTGTTTTTGGCCTCTCAATACCGTGTCTTTGTATGAATAGGTACTGGAAAAGCGTGTCAAAATAGATTTGACTTGAGTTTTCTGCGGTAATTTAAAAAATATTGAGCTCATTTTTTTTCAAAATTTAAAATAATGAAGGCAAGGCTTTGAGTTTTATTTTGAACTTTGAAAAGTAGGCAAACTCTAAAATAAAAATAAAATGAAAACAAGGCCAAATTCCAATTTTTTTAAGCATAATTATGAGAAAAGATAGCATTATGATCAAAGAGTAAGAAGGTAGTTTTTATTTTATTTTATTTTTTACAACGCAAATTAAACATTCAAAAATTGGCTTTTTTATGCAGCTTAAATTGAATTGTAGAACGAAATTTTTTAGTATTTCAAAGCTTTATCTTTTAACTTTTAAAAATCAAATTAAAAATTTAAATTGCTTTTTTAAACAAAAGATTTTCTTTATTTAGAGTTTTGTCAAAAGTTATTATTAACAAATAATTAATTTGTTCTATTTTAAAAAATTTGAATGAAAATTTTTTAATTTATTTAAATATTTGAAATGAGAAATGGATCAAATTTTGAAAGTTACTTTCTTTACTTTAATTGAAGATGGGTGTCCAAAGTTTTTAACTCTAAAACTCAATAATGATTGATAAAAAATCAAAAGAATAGCTAAAAGGTGTGTTTCATTAAAAAAAATATAATTTTTATCATGAAAATTTTTTTTTATAATGAATCAAAATTATGTTTTTTTTTAGAACTCTTTTACGTTTTTAAATAAAAAGGCCAGCCAGGCTGTTAAAAAACTTGAAAATAAAACTTTAAAGCATTTAATTTTTTTAAATAATATTTAATTATAAAAATTTTGTTGCTCAATTTTGGATCAAATAAATCTGTAAAGGTCTCTTAAGACAGTAAATAAAATAAAAAAATTAATTAAATCGTTCAAAATAATTGAAATTTATAATTAATATTTCAAGCTTAAAGAATTTTTAACCATTTTAGAAAAATATGAAAATCAATCCATTTTATTTTTAGCCATAAAAAGGAATTTCTCAAAAATTGATTTTATCAGTAATAGAAAGATAAAATTTAATTAAACCTTTTTTCTCATTTAGTTTTTTTTCAAGCAAAAAAATAATAAGGCGGAATTTCTAATAATCTTGTAATTGAATAAAAAAAGTTATTTTCTTATATCTTGTATAACTTTCTAATGAGCAAAATTTTTCAAGAAAACTTTAAGTTAAAAAAGCCTAAAAAAGAACTTGCGTCATTATTAAAAATTAAATCAGGATAATATTTCTAGATATCTCTTTTTATAAAAATTAAATCATTTGATAGTTTTTCCGGTTTTCTTTTTTATATTTAGTCGAAATTTTGGGAGCAAATTTAAAAAAAAATATAGAACAGTTTTTCTTGAATTTTTTATCAAATAAAAGTTAATTTAATTTAAATATTTTGTTCGATTATGCTTTTTATTTTTTTTTTAAATAAAATAAATTATAGATCAATGAATCTAAAGCAAATCTCAAAATATTTAAAATTAATCTCTCATGTGATCAAATTTCAAATTTTAAATATGCTCAAAATATTTAAAATGGCTAATTTCATTATTTGTACGATTAGACGAGATTGTTCTCTTTTTTTAGATTTTATTAGATTGAAAAAATATGGTTTTTGAGGATTTTAAAATTCTTGAATCTGTAGAGCAATCAATTACGCATTTAAAAATTTTGAGCATGTTTGAAATTTTGAAATTTGATCATAAATTTTACTTTGCTGAATTTAATCATTTATTTCGTACATTTAAGATTATTCTTTTATTAAATTTGCAACACCATACCTAGTTTATTTTTCATAAATATTTATTTTATATTTTTTTTAAAATTTAAAATGACAGTTTGGTGCAATGGTTTAAATAGAAGAACTTGAATTCGTTGATCACAGTACAAGTCTTAGAAGAAAATGATTTTTCTAAAAAAATTTAGCTAACATTTTCAAGACAAAAAACTCGAAAATTAAAAAATTATATAAAAATATTTTTATAAGAAATAATCAAAATAACAAGAAAAATATAATCAATATAAATTAAAATCGAAAACTTAAAAAAATCTGAGCATTAAAAAATAGATAGCTTGATCAAGAACAAAACGCACTAAATTTCAAACCTTGTTCAAAATTTTTAAACTGCGTAATTAATTAACTGCAGATTTCAGAATTCTTTAAGCCTCAAAAACATATTTTTAAATTTAAAAAAAGGTGATTACCGCTATTAATTTTTCAAATGATGATATTACGCATTTAAAAAATATTTTGAGCACATTTGATGTTTTGAAATTTTATCATAAATTTTACTTTGCTATAAATATTAAGAAGGAAATTAAAGTAGAAAATATTTTCGATTATTTTAAAATATTGAAAGTTTTTGTTTTTTATTATAAAACTATTTTATAAACTGATATCTAAAATAAAAATTTGTTTAATTTTGTTTTTTATTTAAAAAAAAATTGAAAATAAATTGTGATTAATTAGTCAATTATTGTAATAATTAGTAAAAGCAAGATTTGCAAAATTTTCATGAAAAAATGGAAGCATGATTATTTAAACATTGCATGTTATCAGCAAATTGAATTTTAAAATCAAGATCTAAAGATCAAACAAATTTAGAATTTTTCTAAAATCAAAATTTATTTAGTTTTGTTTTTTATTTTAAAAAAATCTTGCCACATAAAATTGAAAAAAATTTTTTTTATTAATTAGTCAATCATTGTAATAATGTTTACAAGTAAAATTTGATAATTCAACTCAGAAATGAATTTTTTTTAAATGTTAGGTTATTTTTGTTGCATTTATTTTTTTAAACTTAAATTTAAAATTAAATATTCATTTTTTCTAAAATGGATAAAATTGAAAAATCAATCATACAATCTTTAGAGTTAATCAAACGTGAACAAAATGAAGACCCCAACGAAAATCAACTGATTGAACAAGATGATAATCCGGACATATTGATCAAAGATTTGTCCAAATTAAGTCAGTCGAAAAACGTTGAATTCGATTTTATAAAAAATAAACCATTTTTGGATGATATCTATTTTAAGAATTCGAAACTGTTCAAAATGTAAAATTTATTTTAAAATTTTTATAATTTTATTTATAAAATACAACTTAAGTGGCTCTAAAGATCACTCAGATTTTTGGTCTTTTTTGTCAAGATATCAAAATCTACTTAAAAAAAAGTCAAACATTGCGCCAAAAAGTGCAAAGCAATCCGAACTTAATGAATTTTCGGCACAACTTAAACTTCCTCTTAAATATGACAAACGATGGAGACTTAATTTTGTATATAAACCAAATAAATCTGAACAAACAGGAACATATGACTCATCAGGTAATTTTCAAAAAGTTTAAAGCATGATTTTTTAAGAAGAAAAATTTCTTTTAGGCAATAAAATCAAATTTGAATGTGATGAACAAAAATTGAGAGAATTCGAGTTTATAATACATCTTTATTTGGACTTTTTACAAAAAGAAAAAGTAAAAATAAATAAAATTAATTACGAATTTACTAATATAATTTTCTTATTTTAAAAAGTATAAAAAGCTAAAACAGCTACGCCAAGCTCAAGCTAACTTGCCAATTTACAAATATCAAGAGGTTATTTTAAAAACTGTCAAAGAAAATCAAGTAACCATAATAGCTGGCGACACCGGATGTGGAAAAGTAATCTCAAATTGACTTAATTAATTTTTTGAAATAATAGTTTAATAGTCTTGTCATTTTTTCTTTAATGAAGATAAAAAAAACATTAAAAAGTGACAGTCTCATAAAAAAGATGAAAATTTATTATTTAATAAAATCAATTTCATCTTTCTAAAAAATTAAATTTTTAAAAATAACCGCACCAATTTTTAGGTTTCAATGTAATTCCAAAAAATTAAGCTTAAAATTAATTTCTTCATGTTTCTGAATCTAATACTTTAATTCAGAAAATTGTGAATTTTAGTACAAAAAACAACATTAAATATATTATTTTTATTATTTTATTATTATTTATTTCATTAAAAATTACGCCTATCTTGGTTATGTTTAAAAAAATCAAAATTAAAAAGTTTTTAATGACGTTTGTTAAGCAATTCTTCTTTCTAGTTACAAAAAAGATGAAAAAAAAATATGTACAAAGTATAAAATTTAGCTATTTCTACAAAATATACAGAATTATTCAAAACTTAAAATCTTATTCAAAAATATTGTTTTTTTAGTTATTGTTTTTTCTATTTTTTACGGCACATTACATACCGTGGCAAAGCTTCTGATACATCCTCCGTACCACCACCAAAAGTTGAGTCGGATTTCTATTATAGTATAATATCCCGAAATTCACAATTTTCTGAATTTTGTAGATTTATTGCAAAGTTTTTCAGAATCAGTATATTCGTGGTACAAAGGTTGTGTCATTTACTTCAATTTACAGAACATATTTTCATCCTTCAGAACTTAAGCTTTGGCATTTTTGGTATTGTGGATTTCAAATACAAATTAATCAAATATTCTTCATTTTTTAATAAATTAAAATTAAAGTTAATATAAAATATTCAAAAAAATACTACAACAAAGCGCAACATACTTTGTTGCAACTTTTTTACACAAAAGATTTTTTCTCATGTAAAGAAAGACAAAAATTAAAGAATCAATAAGATTTAAATAGATAATTGATTTGATTTACAAACAAAAAAGAAAAAAAAAAATTTATTTTAAGTAATAAAGGTGCAACATGGTATGTTGCACTATGCTGAAGTATTTTTTCTAATATTTTTTATTAGATTTAATTTTAATAAATCAAAAAATGAAGAATTTTTGTTCAATTTGTATTTGAAATTCACAAAACCGGCATTTTTAATATTTTATTTTCGTTTTTTGTACCAAAATTCACAACGCCTGTGAAATTGAATTTTATTAATTTTTTTTTAAGTTAAAATCAAATTAAAATTATTTAAAAATTCTGGTCTATGAATTTAAAAAAACGATCTACTTTGCTTTTTTTAAAAATAATCCTAGTGTATTCTTTAGGATAATATTTAAACCCTTAAAGAATACCTTAAAATATAAATCTTTATAAAAAATTTTTTTAATTAAAAAAACAAAAAAAAAACTCTAGATTTAGAAAAACTGATTTGTTCCAATTCCTCATTTCTCAAAACATGTGAATTACAAATACAAATTAAAAAAAAATTCTTCATTTTTTAAAAAATTAAAATAAAAGTTAAGAAAAAATATCAGAAAAAATACTGCAAAAAAGTAAAACATACTTTGTAACACCTTTTCTACCGAAAATAATTTTTCTTATGCAAAAAATTACAAAAAATAAAGAATCAATAAGAATTAAATAGATTATTGATTTGATTTATGAAAAAAAAAATAATAAAAATTTCATTTTAGGTAAAAAAGGTGCACCAAAGTATGTTGCACTTTGGTGCAGGATTTTTTCTAGTAATTTTCATTAAATTTAATTTTAATAAACCAAAAAATGAAGAATTTTTGTTCAATTTGTATTTGAAATTCACAAAACCCAAAAACAGATAAAAAATTTAATAACACAAAAATCAGCACTTATTTTAATATTTTTTAATTGAAAATCATTATATGCATAAAACTCTTTGGCGTCCAAATACTTGACTTTTAAAAAAAAATTTTTGCCAAAAATAAAAAAAATTCTACAATTCATTTTCAACCAAGAGTACCCAGATCCCACGCTATCTGCTTGAAGCTGGTTTTGAGCGAATAGCGTGTACACAGCCAAGGCGAATTGCATGCATGTCACTGGCAAAGCGCGTGAGCTATGAGACCCTAAATGAATTCAAGTCAGAGGTGGCTTACCAAGTCCGCTTTGACAAAACCCGTACCAAGCACACAAAAATTTTGTTCCTGACCGAAGGAGTGCTCCTTCGTCAGATTCAGAGCGATGCCCAACTTGGCCAATATGACATAATTGTAGTAGACGAAGTGCATGAGAGACACGTATTCACTGACTTTCTGCTCGGCATTCTCAAATGCCTGATCAAACAGCGCCAATCTCTCAAAGTAATCCTCATGTCGGCCACCATAAACATTGATCTATTCTCCAATTATTTCGACCAGTGTGTCATTGTAAAAATACCTGGACGTACCTACAAAATAGATGTAGAATACATGCCTGCCAACAAAGAAAAATGTGATCCAAAGTCAAAGTCAAGCAGCAAGATCGACCCAACACCTTATATTCGAATAATGCAGCAAATAGACAAAAAATACCCTGAGAGTGAACGCGGTGACATGTTAATTTTTCTATCGGGCATGACCGACATACAAACCATATTGGACGCGGCCAAGGAGTACGCTACAGAATGCAAGCGCTGGATAGTGCTGCCACTACACAGCTCCCTCTCTATCGAAGACCAAGACAAAGTTTTTGACATTCCACCAGAAGGCGTCAGAAAATGCATTTTGTCGACCAACATTGCTGAAACATCAGTCACCATTGACGGCCTACGATTTATTGTAGACTCGGGCAAAGTTAAAGAAACAAGCTACGACCCTAAGTACAAAATGCAGCGACTGCAGGAATTTTGGATCAGTCGAGCCAGTGCTGAGCAGCGAAAGGGCAGAGCTGGTCGCACTGGACCCGGTGTTTGCTTTCGTCTGTACTCTCAAGCAGACTACAATTCATTCAATGAGTTCACTACACCGGAAATTCGCCGCGTTCCCCTCAACTCACTTTTGCTGCAAATGATTTCAATGGGACTGAGGGATGTGCGCCAATTTCCATTTGTTGAACCACCTGATTCACAGAGCATAGAACACTCACTGAATTATCTAAAGGAACAGAACGCGCTGAATGAGATGGAACAATTGACTCCGATGGGCCAAATGCTGGCCGAGCTGCCTGTTGATATTCAAATTGGCAAGATGCTGATTATGGCAAGTATATTTCATGTTGTTGAGCCCATAGTGACAATGGCCGCAGCGCTCAGTGTGCAATCGCCCTTTACCAGCAATTTGCGCTGCGATCACGAAAGTATGCAGAAGCGCAAAGAGCTGATATCGGACCATGGCGATCCGCTGACACTGCTCAATGGGTACAATGAATGGATCCAAGTGAAAGTGGCAAATGACAACAGTTACAAGTGGTGCAAGCGGAGATGTCTTGAAGAGCAGCGGTTCTATGAGATTAGCAAGCTGAAGAAACAGTTTTTTGAGTTGTTGCAGGAGAATTATTTGCTGAGGAGAAAAAATGATGATAGTGATGTGAGTGACACGGATTCGGATGAAAGTGGTAGACCCAGAGGGTCTAGTAGCTACAGTGAAAAGGTGAGGAGAGACTTGAAAAAAGTGATGGCTAAAAAGGAAAGAAAGCGCTTGCTGGATTTGAAAAAAGAGATTTCTAGCAGGCCAAAAAGACCCAAGGTTTTAAATATGGAAGAGATCGAAGTGGATACAAGCAATTTGGACGAGAGTGAAAGCAATTGTCAAGATATCAGAGACATTGAGTTCAAGTTAATGCATGATCTAAATGAATTACAAGTATTTTTTTGATTTTTTTTTTATTTTCTAAGGTTCGCGCGGAGCAAAACTACAGCACTATCTGAATTTCGGCAAACCGACTTTAAAATATTAATCTGCATACTTGAAAACCTAGAAAAACGGTTTTTTAGGTGGGGTCAAAAAAAAATTTTTTTGATCCCACCCCCTCAAAGATCGAAAAAAAAACAAAAGTTAGTTACCTTTGAGCTAAAATATCTCATGTTCTAATAGACATAACCTTATTAATATATATATATATTCTGAAAGCAAATAGTCTCATCAACAAAATGGTGTATTAATTTAATCTATTAATTTACCAATAGATCGATATTTTGGCAAAAAATGGTAAAAAAATGGTATTTTTTCACTATTTTTGTATCTACTCCGCGGTTTACCCCCCGACCCCTACTTTTTTATACAGATTCTGAAACTAGAGAAAATTCTGAGCAAAATGTTGGGACCACTTTTTTTATTTATTGAATTTAAAGCCAAAAAAAAATTGAATAAAATGAGTTTGAAACTAATTTTTGAATAATCATAATTTTTTATTATGTAAAACGTCAGAATTAAATGTCAAATTAGTAAAATGTTTTCAATGCTTAATTTAATTTTTGTTAAATAATTATTTTTCTAATTTTTTTTTCTTAATATTTTTTGAGATGCCTAAAACACCCGAAAGAGTCTCTAAACTTTTTTTTTAAAAATTTTTTTTTTGACCCCACCTAAAAAACCGTTTTTCTAGGTTTTCAAGTATGCAGATTAATATTTTAAAGTCGGTTTGCCGAAATTCAGATAGTGCTGTAGTTTTGCTCCGCGCGAACCTTAATTCTGTTACAATTTTTTTTGTTGGGTCTTGTCCAATATGTGATCACTTGATCACAAAAAATGTGATCATTTTAATAATGCTGGTTTTGTGAACAAGACTGATCGCCAAATCGATGATCACACAATATGTGATCAAAAATATAAAAAATAAAATTAAGGAAAAAACTTATGTGATCAAAGTTTTTATTTTTGTGATCAAAGATTCATTTAAAGTTTTATAAAGAAAAATAATGTACTTGAAATTTAACTGTGTTTTTTAGCAATATGGAGTTCATTCTTCATCAAAGCCTTGCATATTGGGCATGAGACCGGATTTGTATGCTTGCTCAAAGCTACTGCTACTTGCTCTTTAGCCTCATCCGAAGCGACATGAGGCTCTAAAGCTAGCTTACGTTATTCGTTTAATTTTTCTTTAATATTTAAAAATCTCATTTCATTAAAATTTTTGCTAATTGAATTAATTTCTTCGTCCTTATCATCTTCACTTGAGTCAACTCCAGTCTCTTTAGAGTTTAGGTCATTTTCTGTTACAGATGTTGAATCAGTGCGAGCAAGTGTCTGTACCAAATTTTTTGCAGAAAGATTTAGAGCATTTCTGATCGTTTTTGATTAAGCCAATCTTAGCTATTTTCTCAAAAAGTTTTAAATCTTCACTTTCAAAATTCGTTTTTTTTTATTTGATTCAAGACATTCATTCATTTTATATATCACAATTTTAAAGCTTGGTAAGCGTAAGAATGATTAGATAAAAAAGTTATCAAAACTGAAGCACATATAATTTATATTGCAATATTAATGTTGCATCTTTTTATCAAGAAAAGTTAATGGAAAAATTTTATGTTTTGATGATCAATATCCTTACTATTTAAAAATCAAAAGTGTGAAAAAGTTAGCTAAAAAATTAAGAGAATCAGAGAAATAAATTTTCCCACGCTTATTAACTGTGTTACTTTTTTTAAAAAAAATCACACTTTTTACAATAAAATTTTCTGATGTTTTTGTAAAGTCAGTTAAACTTTCAGTCAATTATTCAATTACATTAGAATAAACCAAATTTTTTTATAGCAATTAAAATTAAATTTGTTAGAAAATGCCCTGGAATATTTTCCAAAAATAAAGGCTTAATTTAATTTGTAACCAAAAAATTTTAGAGTTAAATTCGAAATAGAAAATAACTCAAATTTTGACTTTTTTCTATTTTTTAACCTAACTCTAAGAGCCTTTTTTTTCTCTCGGGTATTTGCTTGAATATTTCCAACATCTTGAAGTCAATTTGAGCATTATCATACTCGAGTGCAGTTTGGCATAACTTTTAATTCGTGTGAGAACTCAATTGACTCAAACTTTAAATCTTGAATAAAACTAATTATATTTAAAGTAATTTCCATCATACTGTATCAATGAACGAAAAAAGCCGGTATTTTCTTAAAAATTTTTAAAGGTAAATGAATTTCATATCCTCTAATTTCATTTTTCAATTTTTCATTATTTTCAAAAAATTGATTAAAAAAATTTTTTTGTATTAAAGTTTTCTTAATCAAATTAATAGTTTTGAAATATTATCTTTCAATCTTACACATCAAATGAAATAAATTTTAAAAAGAAAAAAAAGTTTACCATTAAGGAGGTTATCTAGTATATTATAAAGATTGACACTTTATTCATATTTTAAGTTTGAGATTATCCAAATGAAAATTTATTCAAGCGTGATCAGTAAAATTTTTTTAGTGATCGGAGTTAAAATTCTCGTGATCAATCATTTGATCACATATTGTGTGATCATCGATTTGGTGATCAGTCTTGTTCACAAAACCAGAATTATTAAAATGATCACATTTTTTCATATTGGACAAGACCCTTTTTTTTTAATGATAAAATGAAATGATTTATATATTTTAAAGAAAAAAATTAAATCAAATTAACTGAATTAGTCCAATAAAGAACTTTTAATTAATTGTAAAAAAAATATATATCTTTTAACACTTGAAGTACCAACGAGTCAGAATGTCTCTTTTTCGATTTTTGGCCGCTAAAATCAGTAAATTTTTGCTATTTAAGCATAATTTTTTTTTTCAGCATAAAAATAAGAATAACTTTCTAAATTAACTAAATTCAAATAAAAGAAAAATTTCCTTTGTACAAAATCAAGTGTATAATACTAGAAGCACCAAAACGAGTCATTTTGACTAGGGTTGTTAACATACAAATTTTTTAAATTTTGGAATAAAATTTTCTCTTTTCTTTTATAACTTTAAAAAGAAAAATTGAAATTTATGTTTTGTATTATAACATTTGGAAGAGGATAGGAAATCTTATTTTGAAAATTGTAATTTAGTTATTTTGGTTTTCAAAATGAACTATTATAATTGAAAGAGATTATAAAAACTAAATCGAATTTTTTGAAATAAATTAAATTATAAAATAATTGTTTAAGCATTAAAAAAAAAAATTTTCACACTTAAATACTACACACAAAAATTATTATCGTTTCATTCAAACGTTTTGAATGCATTCATGTGCATATTTTTGTTTATCATTTTTCATTAATTATTAATTCAATAAATTTTTATGACTCTAAAAAATAGTGAAATTCAAACGAATAGGTTCAGTATTTGAAGACATTTCAACTTTATTTACATATTAAAAGATAAAATAACATTTAGTAAAAGATGAAATTAGATATTTTTTTAATTTGAAAAATAATTTTGGAGTAAGATTCTATATTAATTAAAGAAAAAAGAAAATATATTATTTAATAATAATATATTTGTTTGTATATTTATAATTCTTAAGATTCTGATTATAGAATAGAGAGTTTTGAAATTTTAATTTTGAACTTTATAATTTTGTGTCAAAATTTGTCCGTTTTGTTTTATTTTGAATCTTTCAAAAGGAGTGTTTCTGAATAAAATATTTTGAAATTATAGATTTCCAAAACATTTTTATTCAAAAGAGAAAATTCTAATTCAAAACAAAAATTTGGAAGCCTTCCAAATCTTCTTTTGAATGTTAACAACCCTAATTTTGACTCGTTTTTTAATTAAAATTTTGAATTTATCTACAAAATCAATGGATGAGTCATAAAATATTAATAAAAAGTATAAAAATCTTTAAAAATTTGACTCAAACCCTAAAATTTGAACGAAGATGAGCAAATTTAAAAAATGCAAAAATTAAAGTTTGCCTATTTTATATGAAAGACGAAGAATGGGTTCAAAAAGAAATGAATTCATTAGAAGATAAAATTTTTGCCAGATAATTTTTTTGAGCTAATTTTGTATTTTCACTCAATTAAAATTAAGTATTGAATAGATTTATCCAAATAATAAATTGTTATCCATTAGATTTCATCTTCTAGTGTTAAATAAAGGAAAATAATAATTTTTCTTTCGAAATCAAAACAAATTCATCTTTAAGTACATTTTATAATTTAATTGTTTTGTCATCCGACTTAAAAGCTTCATCAATATCAAAATTCACATTGATGGTCATCGAGCTGATAAACTCTAAGTTATTTTGTTTATTCATTTAAAATATTTAAAAAGCATTTAAGAAAAAAATGAATCAGAAATTTATATATCTTAAAAGTCTTAAAACAAAATAATAATAAATTAAATAGGACATTACTGGACCGCTGTCGAAGTCGATCAAAAAACATAAATTTCTTCTTGTATTTATAGAATATAAGAATATAAGAATATATTATAGAATTCTCAAAATGAACTTCAAAAGTAAATTTTAATGGAAAAATAAATTCTACTTAAAATTAATAATGCTTAAAATAACATAAAAATTACTTGTAACAAATGTTAAGAAAAAATCTCGCAAAGAGGATACTTTTTAGCTTGAATAAAATTACATAGTATAAAATTTTATATCAAATATGCGATAAAAAAATTTTAAAAGGACTTTTTTTAAAGCATTTAAGCATTTTTTAGTTTTATTTTATTTAAAATAAAATTTTCCACATTAAAAAAAATTTAAAATTTTTTATTTTTAATTTAATCAATTCAAAAAATATGATCATTAAGTTGAAATAATTAAAAAAATTAAAAATTATTAAAAAATATTGTCATCTATAAAATTTTACCTTTAAATGAGTCATTTCACAGAAAAAAAGTAGGCTTAAATAATCAATTATTTGATAATTTTTAGAATAAAAGTCTATCATGTAAAAAATTTACTCTACGAGAAGTAAATCTGCTTAAGATAATACTTTCATGTGGTTTATATCCTCAAATAGCAATAGCTGACGAAATGAATAGCTATAAACGTGAATCTGATCAAAAATTTAATTCAAAAGTATTCAGTTTTTAAACTAATAAAAATTTATTTTTATCTTAAAAAATTTATCTATTTAGCATAAATCCTTTGTGGTAATTCATCCGACCAGTGTGTTCTCCTATGACCCGGACATTTTACAACCATGTGACGAAGACGGCATAGTTAAGGACAAGCTCAAATTCAGCACTAGGCATCAACTAATAGCTTACGTGAGTTTATTTGAAACAAACAAAGCTTACTTTATGAACTGTATGAGAGTACCAGCTTTGCAGACACTGTTTTTGTATGCTAGATCGTTGGATACCAATGGTGAATGTACGCGGGTGTTGTGCGATGAATGGCTTGAGATAAGATTCTTGGATTCGGAAACAGGACAAAAAATTCTCTCTGCTGTGCTGTATCTGAGGTCTTCCATCGAAAAATTATTCAAAATTCGCCTGGAAGATCGTCTAAATTATGGAAGTAAACTTGAAGATGGAGAGGAGCCTGAAATAAAACAAGATTCAGTCAAATTTAAAGAAAGAGCTAAAAAACTAGAGAAAATATTGAAAAAAAAGCTGAGTGAATTTTTGGACTCAAGTTATATGTATTCGATTAGACGGGTTTTACCAGCTGAAGTCAACAAAATGTTTTTGAAAAACTATCAAACTGATTCAAATACCATCGATGAAGCTAAAATTCAGCCAGAATTCAAAAAACATTTGGACTCAAAAGAGAATAATCAAAATGAGATTAAAGGAGGCTTTAAAATAACAAGCTATTTAACTTATAATTGGTAAATAAACTTTTTTTTATTCATTTAATATAGAAATAATAAAAATAAAAAGTTTTTTATTATTTAAGTATTCTTAATGTATTCCTTATCTAAATAATAATACAAAGCATTCAAAGAATACAATTCCTATTAAAATCAAGCTTTTTAAAATTTTTACGTTTTTTTTTTCATTATATAGGTATTATTTTAACAAATTACCAAATGACTTTTTTTTTAATAGAGATAAATGGTTTCCCACAATTAAAAAACTGTTCACCACAAACCAAAATTTATTTTACACAAATCACTACAAAATACAGTTTTTTTGTGCTGAATTAAAAAAAAAATAATTTTTACGTATTTAACCAAATAACTGGTTAAACACACATTTTTTGTGCTGATAAAATTTTTAATAAATTTTTTGTATAATTTTTTCAAAAGGTGTTTATAAAATTTTATATAAAATTAAATTAAAATCTATTTTAAGGAAAACCAATTTCCAACTAATTTTGGACGAACTTATTTATGTTTATTAAGAATTATTTTCGTCGTTTTCAAGTAGCTTATTTAGGGCTAACGGGTAGCAAATTTATTATTTTATACAATTTTATTAATATATTAGTGGCAGTTTTTAATGGATATTAAAAAAAAATTTTGCTTAAAAGTTGTTTTTTTTTTGTGTTGAACAGTTTTGAAAATTTTTGAAAAAATTTGTGCTTAGAAGTTTTTTATTTGTGGGGAGCAGCTTTTGTCTTAGTCAAGTTAAGTCAAGTCAAGTTTTTGATTTGTGTGTGACAGTTTTTTGTTTGTGGGGACTAGGTAGATCCTTTTCTAATATCATTTTTTTTACTAGTTACATTAATTATCTGCCAAAGTTCCTTCAGAAGATTTTATGTTATATTAAGTAAAGTTAATTTTTATCCATTCAAAGCCAAAAAACTACATCAAGTACAAGCGTAGATCATTTTAATCCGATTAAAAACTAACAGCCATATAAAGAATTTTAATATTTTTCAAAATTTATTAATTGGATTTTAATAGTTATAAAAAATAAATAAATGAAAAAAGTATTTAAAAAAAAACGATTTCGCTTTGTTTGGGGTAATAAACTTTCAAAATTATCCGATTTTGTTTTTCAAAAAAAAAAAATATATCAAAATTTTTATTTTTTTATTTTCCATTCCTTTTTTTTGTCAATAATAATAGAAAATTAATAAAATTAAATCAATAAAAATTCAAATATAAAAACGGAGTAACTATAAATATACGGTTTTCATTTCTAATTTCCAAAAATATTTTTTGACTAATTTCTATTTTGAAAGTATCTGTTAATTAGTAATTTTTTTTAAAGTATTATACCAGATGAAACTCTTTCAATTATTAGCGAGTATAGTGGTATTATGAAGAGACATTGGAAGTGTACAAGTTGTTCAAAGGAATTTTTGTTTGATTTAATGGAAAGAATGCAGCATCAAGTTGAATGTCAAGAAATAGGTTTTTTTTTAATTTATATTTTATTTTTTACTATTTTAATCCAAAGATCAAATAGATACTTCTGATACTGGTGACAAAATATCCAAATCAATTGACCAAAAAGAATATTTTTGCAGCATTTGCAATAAGAATATGAATTTGACAGCCATTGAAATTTTGAAGCATAAACGATCTCATTTAAGCTCAGATTAAAATATTAGAAGATAAACATTTAATAAAATTATTATCTTGTTTTGTTTTTATTTAAGGTCTTAATAAATATTATTAATTATTAAATAAAAATAATTTGAATTCTATTATATATTCAAAAAAATTAATTTTTAGCTTTGTTTTTTAAAGATTTTATTTAAAAAAAAAATTCAGTCATTTTTAATAATAAATAAAAAGATATAAGTTACTTTTAAAGATTAAGTTCTTTTTTCATTTGTTCGACCATCTTGAATTTTTGAACTTTTCCAGTTGCATTCATGGGAAAAGAATCCACAAATTTGACATATCTAGGAATTTTAAAAAATGCAATTTTATCTTTACAGAACTCTTTGAACTGGCTCTCGCTCAATTCAGCTCCTGGTTTGAGTTTAATCCAAACACACAGTTCCTCTCCAACACGCTCGTCCGCTACTCCAACTACATAGCAATCAAGAACACTTTCATTAGTGCGAATAAAACGCTCCACTTCGGCCTTAAATATATTTTTAATCAAATATACTTAAATTCAAAATTTTTTTTTAAGTCACAAGAATTTAACCAGTCTACGGTTGCGGAGAAAGAAATAACAATGGTGAAAGACTAGTAGATCTGAGTATGACTAACAATTTTTGGAACTATGTTACAGTAAAAAAATATACCCAAACAGACATGATGATCACTATATAAGAAAACTTAAAGCCAAATTGATCATATAATGATCAATAAGGGATAGATGAATTGTTTAAATGATACAAAAGTCTTTAAAGATGCCAACATATTTAGTGATCAATTTCTAAAAAGATAGGAGTATGTGTAAAGTTAAAATTGAGTAAATCCTATCAGAGAAATGCAGCACAGAAAAACGATGTCTAGCTGATCCCAAATGCAAAGCAGAATACAACACTAAATCTAGAAAAAGCCTCCAAAACCTTGTCACCGATAGGAGTCTGAATACAGAAAAGATGGTTAGAAATTCGGGAAGCCTATTGCAAAACAGCAGAAGAGTTTCTGGGATTTTTAAAACAAAAAAAGAAAAGATGGATATAGATGAGAGATGGGTACTGATAGCTGATAGAGGGGAAATCAAAGGGAAATGCTTCAATCAAACTAAATTCGCGAGAAATTAGAATTAAAATCACTATATTGAATAAAGAACAGGCTTGCGAAAAGAGGAGCAATGCATGATAAGAGAAACTATATAAATAGAGAAGTGCCGCTATTGTGAATTTTAGTACAAAAAACAAAAACAAATTGTTAAAAATGCTAAAGCTTAAGCTCTGAAAGACCAAAACATGCTCTGTGAATTGTAGCACCTGATACATCCTTTGTACCACCAATATACTAATTTTGCAAAAGTCTGAAAAATTCAGAACATTGTGAATTTTAGTACAAAAAACAAAAACAAAATGTTAAAAATGCTAAAGCCTTAGCTCTGAAAGACCAAAACATGCTCTGTGAATTGTAGCAGCTGATACATCCTTTGTACCACCAATATACTGATTCTGCAAAACTTTGCAATAAATCTACAAAATTCAGAAAATTGTGAATTTGGGATATTAAATTATATTAAATATCCAACTCAACTTTAAGTTGTGGTACAGAGGATGTATCAGCTGCTACAATTCACAGAGCATGTTTTGGTCTTTCAGAGCTTAAGCTTTAGCATTTTTAACATTTTGTTTTTGTTTTTTGTACTAAAATTCACAGTGTTCTAAATTTTGCAGACTTTTGCAGAATCAGTATATTGGTGGTACAAGGGATGTATCAGCTGCTACCATTTACAGAACATGTTTTAATCTTTCAGAACTTAAGCTTTGGAAATTTTAATATTTTGTTTTTGTTTTTTGTACCAGAATTCACAATACCAGAAGTGCCAGAGAAGCAGAAAAAGCTAGCTCAAATAGCACCAATATATACACAGAATCAAAAATACGATATGTGGCTCCTCAAAGAAAAAAACAACATTAGTGATCGACAAAGAAGGCCATTTCTTTACAACTAAAATAGAGCAAGGACAAAGGTTTGAGCACTTTAAAAAAGTTCTAAAGACTTGTTTTAAATCACAAGTCTTTGGACAAATTAATATCTTAAATTTTTTTTTCCAAATAAAGTCATTGCCATGAATAGAGAATTAAAAACAAATTTGTTTAATTTACTGGATAGATATTTATTCCACCTCGAATTATCATTTCTTTTGCTCTGGACTTGAAGTAAAGATATCCGTGTTCGTCCATGCAACAAATGTCACCAGTATGAAACCAACTTTGAAAAAATATTTAAAAAAAATCAAATTAATTTTTCTTTTACCCATTTTTATCTATTGATTCGGCTGTTTTGGCCGCGTCATCCCAGTACTCAGTCATAACATTGTACCCTCGGAGGCAAAGCTCACCGTCAGTGTTGCGCAGAACAGTTTTGTTAGTTGCCGGATCAATTATTTTAACCTCAACATGCGGAAAGCCTTTACCAATAGTTTCGTAGGCAAATTTTTCAGATTTTGTGATGTCATCAGCAGTGGTCACTGAGCCAACACTTCCGGTCTCTGTCATTCCATATCTAAATAAAATAAATTTGTATTTTTAAATAAAAAAATATACAAAAATACCCCACAATTACATGTTTTAACTTGAGGTCTTTTTTTATTTTGAGCAATAAATCTTTGGGTACAACCGAAGCACCGATTAACATTGATTCAAGACTTGACAGGTCAAAATTTTCTCTTTCCGGATGATTTATTATATCATGAAATATAACTGGTGCTCCTTTCAAGGCAGTACATTTTTCCTCCTGAATAGCTTTCATTGTAGACACAGTGTCTGGAAGAATATTTGGAAAAACAATCTGGTTTCCATTTACAATCGAAGACATAGCTCCGATGGCCAGGCCAAACACGTGAAATAAAGGTATGGGAATGCAGACCACTCGGTTGGACTCAGGACAGCCTGTGTAATGATATTCCAATAATGAAGAATTCAATATAGTATGATTTGTTATTGGAGCCACTTTGGGCAAGCCAGTTGTCCCACTCTTGAATTATAAGGAAAAATTTATTTACAAAAAAAAAAAATTTTTTAAATTTTACTGTAAAAATCATGGAAAATATGTCATCGATGTCGATGTGTGGTAATTCTGTCTTTGGACCTTTAAATTTTTGAAAATCTCTGTCAAATTGCCAAATATTTTTGTATGCATCTAGACTTGACTTTTTGTCCAAATTGGCCAAAATGATGTGCTTTAAATCTGGTAGTTTTGGCGAGTTGAGCTCGCCGTGTTTGGATGTGGCCAATTCTGGACAAATTTTAGTCAAAAGTTCATAGTGCTTCAAAGTTTTGAAGTTGTCCATAATCATGAGGCCTCTGGACCCTGTCTTTTTTAGCATGTACTCCACTTCCATTGACTGGTAGGCCGGGTTCATCAGAGCGACAATGACACCTATCGAAGCACAAGCTAAAGTCATTAGCATGAATTCGGGCATGTTCGGAAGCATTATTGACAATCGGTCTCCTTTGCGGAAGCCCATTGCCAACAAATTCTGGGCTATCTCATCCGCCCGTTGCTTTAGCTCCAGAAAAGAGAAATTTTTTCGGTGCAGACAAAATTTGTAGGCCACTTCATTTGGTTTTTCTGACACACGGTCATTTAGGCATTCGACTATTGTTTTGCCAATGAGACTTAAATTTTGTGTTTCGCAGTGAGTGTAGCTGGGTTTATTTGGATCATTTATTTTTGTGGCAAAATATTTCGCATTTAGTCGATAGATGGAAAGATATTTCTTAAGTTTTAGATACATTTTATTATTTAAAATTTTAATAAACAATATACATTTTTTTGAAATTATGTAAATTTAAAATTTATAATAATTTTTTTTTTCTTTTAAAAATTTGAATAAATTATATATAATTGCCAAAATTTAATCTAATCAAAGACAATGCTCCTCATAGGAAATTTTTTAAAAATTGAAACACAAAAAATTCAAAAAAGAAGTTAAAAATAAGGGAAAAAAATGCATATAATTATATAACGAGTCAAATATTTTAATTAAAAAAACAAAAATACTGAAGTTGGTGTCAATTTTATTGAATATAATCTAAACTATATAAAATATAACAAAAAAAATTTTATTGTTTCAGTTACAAAAAAAATTTTTTTATTACAAAAATATTTTATATTGGTCGGCCTCGCTTTTTTCTTCCAGGTCTGGGTTTTTTTGTGATGGTGCTTCGTCATTAATACTTGAATTAGAATCTTACCCCTCGCAACTACTAATGCCAAAGTCCGATATTTTTTTTTGTTAATTCCATAACAACAGGATCATCTTTGCTAAGATTCGGCACAATTTTTAAACTAATTAAACATTTGTTGCATTGAGACCAAAATATAATAAATACCAAGATCCATATCCCATTACTTTTAAAAATAAAATATTAAATTAATACAAGCTATATTTATTTATTATTTATTAAAGCATTTTAAACTAAGTAATCAAGAATCTGCCCAAATAATAACTTAAACCTGTTGATTCTTCATCTTGATTTTTTTCTGATATCTCTGAATTTTTGAATGTATTTACGTAAATATCATTTTTGAAACAACATTTTAAGCTAGCCTTAAAAAATTTTTAAATTATTTTAATCCATAATTAATTTAAAATAATAAGTTTCAAATAAAATATCAAAAATAATCAAATTTTATATTCATTAACTTACATTATAATATGAAACTATTAATTGTGTGAAATAGTTTAATTATATAAACCTTTGGATACAATTAATTAAATTAATTGTTATTAATAAAAAATTTAACGCAATAAACCGAATTAGTTTATTATTCTTGTTTAGCTGAGTAATGTAGTTAAATTAAATGTGGTTTTTGGTGAATTTAAAGAAGGGAATATTTATACCCTCAGATAAAGCCCGCACCACTATATGTAAATTATCTACCATTTTTTTAAAAACAGAAAATTTTGGCTTTTCTTCTATTCGAATAGTAATATTTTTATTTTTCAAGTTAATTTTTAAAAATCTGAATCAATTTTTATCAAAAGACAAATAATTTCCAAAGAGTTTAATTATTTATGACCAAAATTGCTTTTTCGAGCCATCTTTACAGTCTCTTAGATAGACTGAATGACTTGTGCCATCTTCGAAATAAAATGTTACTCTATCATTGCCAGTTCCCCAGCCATCAAAAGCCCAATATCCATTATTTCCTCTGTGAGCGCCATTAACACCTCTATACTTTGCAGAAACCACCAATTTATCATTTGTATTAAATAAACCAACATTTCTATAATAGTTATTATTAGTTTCGCCTGTGGCATGGTAACATTGATATCCTAAATTTCTAAAAGTATTTCTGCTGGACAATTTCACACTACAATAAGCTTGTCCTGGTGGCTTATTGTTAGTAGCTAGTCCCCATGAAGAAGCATAAAGATCCAAACCACCTCCTAAATTTGAGTTGGTTACAATTATATCCAATTTTCCATTTCCGCAATCAATTTCCAAAACATGGCCACAGTATTTAGGATCGAATTTTAGATGACCAAGCGAGTCAATATTTCCTAGTGCAACTGGTAAAGTTACTGCATAATCAGCACCGGGAAGTTCACAAGCACCAACCTCATAAGCTGCATGTCTGGTGGTCAAAACATTTTCTTTAAGTTGACCAGAACCACTTGATGCCAAATCTAAAATACCACAAACTGCACCTGAATGGCTCAAGACAAATGCATTGCTTTTTGCCACTGGGCCTTTTTTCATCCAACATGTTCCATCTTTGAAATTGGTCCAGGTGAAATGAGTACAGCCAGGTGTTTGAACGCATTTAGGACCACATTGTTCGCCTGTTGATAAAATATTTTTTAAATTATTTTCATTGAAGTCACAGCCCATGGCCCAATTAAGTTTGTTAGCGTGGTCATAGTTCCAATTTATAGCTACAACTTCATCCAAAAAGAAGTAGACTTAGTGAAAAAATTAAATAGAATTTAGTAAATGATAACAAATAAAAAAATACTTGAAAATAAAATTAAAATTTTCATTTTTTAAATATTTAATGCTCAAACATTTAGCTTTTATACAAATATCTTGAAGAGCTAAAAATGTGAATATTTTCGTTTTTATAATTAAAGAGCTTGAAATATTTTTTAATTTGACATTCCTCTAAATCATGCATTATTATTTTTGACAATTTTTGATATCTTACAAAACAATATAGTTTTAGACGTTCATATTAAAATATCAAATTATCAATTTAGTCATATCTAGACAATAAGTTTTATCTTTATAAGGATCTTCTAGAAAGTTGATTCATGATTATAACACTGAAACATAGACTGTACATTTATCCAGCATTTATTTTTACTTATTTTTATCAAAATTGATATTTAACTTAGAAATATTTGAAAATATATGAATCTTTTAAATGCAAAGCTTTCAACTTCATTTACTATTTAAATTTAAAATTACCTTAATTTTTTTGATTCTAAAAGCTATTTGATTAATTAAAAAATTAGAAATGCGATTTCCTCTTTAGCCCAAAAAAAAGTAAGCCTAACCAAGTCAACAAAAGCGCCAAATGCTCCGTTTTTGTACATATTTTTTATAAATTTTTGTACATATTTTTGTAAATAACCTAAAACCATACCTATTAAATTTCTTTAAAATTTAAACAGAAATATTTTTAATTAATTTTTATTATCTGAGTTTGAGTTTCAAAAATATTAAAAATTGATATGTTTGATAATGCAGTTTAAGATTTAGTAAACTATACAAAATTAAGGCATAATAAATAATTTTAAACTTTAATTTAATATTTAAAATTATTATATTTGTATCATTAATAGCTAAAAAAATGTTTACAATTGGAAAGTATTTTTAAATTTTTTTTAAATTTTACGCCATTTTTTTA
This sequence comes from Brachionus asplanchnoidis, assembly GCA_025491095.1. Lineage (NCBI taxonomy): Eukaryota > Metazoa > Rotifera > Eurotatoria > Ploima > Brachionidae > Brachionus > Brachionus asplanchnoidis. Next base: position 1,324,171 of record JAILYF010000016.1, read on the forward strand.
ATTTTAAAAACGTTTTTTTGAAATATTTGCTTGCTATCTTAAATAATTTCTATGGGCCGCCTAGTTGACTCACTGGAACGGCAACAAAAACATTGGGACGCCTAATTTACTCGGTGGAACGGCAAATATTCTATGGTAACGGCAATTTTTGTCAATGGAACGGCAAATATTAGGGGGGAACGGCAACTAAAACATTGGGCCGCCTTATTCACCAGACGGAACACCAATTATTTCATTGGAGCGACTATTTTTATTTAAAGACCGTCATATTTAAATAAATTTTGAATTTGGCGATGAATTTTAAAATTTCCCGCCAATTTTTTTAATAGAAAGTCTAATTATTTAACGGGCCGCCTATTTTTGTCGATGGAACGGGAAATATTAGGGGGAAACGCCAATTGTTTTGAAAAGGAAGGCAACTAAAACAATGGGTCGTCTTATTAACTCAGCGGAACGTTAAGTAAAAAGACTTGACTTTGAAAAGAAAAAATTTGAAGTCAAGTCAAATGACCCAAGATATTCAAGACTTGACTTGACTTTGAAAAGACTTTTAAATGACTTTTTTTTTTGACTTTTGCCCAAGTCTGATTTTAAATAAATAAACTAAAATAATAATATTAAATTAAATTGAAATTATTAGAAGTGTTTTAATTTTTTGAACTAAAGTAAAGTAATTTTTGAGTCATTTTGTTCATTGATTATTATTTTTATTAATATTTATTTCATTGAACGTTAAGGAGATGTCAAGTAAAAAGGAGGAAAAAATTTAATGATATTAAATTGAATAATGAAAATCGAACAAGAAATTTTGAATCAAGATTTTTCGAATTACCAATTCACTTGTGCAACAACTTCCAAAAATATCTTCTTTTTTCCAAAACTGTCCACTTTTGAAACCATAAATACTTTTTTTCTATTCCAATTTAGTTTTTTTCAATATTTTTCTATAATGTTTTATTTTCATTTATTCCAGTAGGTTAGTTAGTAAATCTCGCTGCGCCATCAAAAAGTATTTAGTTAAATAATATTTTTTAAATTAATTTAAATTAAGTTAAATGAAGTTTCTATTGATAAAATAAATTTTAAAAGTTTTTTTCATATTTATATTTTTTACTTTCGCAGGATGTTGATAAGATTTCTCGTCAAAAACTCTAAAATAATTTCTTAATACTAGAGGCATCAGATCAATTAGAAAAATGTGACAAATCATGTTTTTTCACGTGTTCACTTTATCTCTTTTTTAAAAGATTAAATTAATCTAAAGAATGTTTTCTGAAAAAGTAAAGCCAATTATCTCAATATATTTGTAAAACTTCTGAAATAAAGCTATTAAGATAAATTGTCGGTTTTTTTTTTTCTCATAGAAAAGTTTATTAACAAAATAAAGTGGAAAAAGTATGAAAAATACCTGTAAATATTTATCGCATTGTTTATAATTTGTATCAGATGTTGTAATAACTTTTCACAAAACACATTTTTTCAATTAAAAATGGGTGCAAAAATAATATAAAAAAGGAAGAAAAAAACAAAAATAATTGATAAAAATAAAGTTAAATATCAATAAAAAATGATCGAGGAAATAGTTGAAATAAATTTGGAAGAAAATAAAGAGCGTTTTTTAGTATTATTATTTAATTGCATTTATTACAACTGCGATTTGGACAAATCATGGTCATTTATAGCCAGAAAAATAGTATTCAATCAAGAAACTCAGAACAAAGAGTTTTGCTATTTGGTTCAAATAAAGTTGTGCTGTCACGAATTGTCGTTCTTGACTTTGTGGGTTAACCAAAGTTATCTGACAAATTCAAAAACCAGACATTTAATCGAAAAATTTGAAAAAAATTTACTCATGAATAACCTAAGAGGATATCGGGAGCCCAATATTGAAGAGAGTATTGAATACTGCGATGCAATAATTGATGAATTGTTTACTGATTCGAACAAAATTAAAGTGGCCTATGAAGATTACGAGTGGCTGATGCGCAAATACGACCCAGAACATGAATTCTTCAACCAAAAAGAAAATGTAAATGTAAATAATTTAGAAAATTTGACTTTTTTTTAAAATTATTTTTTTGTCAATAACTTTTAAAATTTTTGAAATAAATAAATATAATTTAAAAATAAAATTGACATTTTTTTTATTAATTATTTTTTCGAAATTTTTTTGAAATTATCATTCAAGTCAAACAATCTTGAATTTATCTTTCTTTAAGTTTCGGTATCAATTAAAAAATAACACTAATAAATTAAATAGGATTCGGAATTCAACCAGAGGAAAAAATACAAAAAATTAAATTTGTTTAATATTTTTAAAAAAAAATTTTAAACTCAATTATTTGAAAATTAAATAAATTTTTGTTAACAATTAAATTTTTAATTCAAGAAAAAGTTATTAATCTGAAATTTTAAAATAAATTAATAAATAAGAATCATGTAAATTTTGTAATTATATTCGATTCAACGATTAAAAAGGAAGAATATTATTTTAGTGTATTCATTTAAGTTAAAAAGAACATAAAATTTAGTCTTTTATTTAAAAAAAAAGTTTTTGTCAAAATTAAGGAAACTGTATAAAGCTTAAAACTATAAAAATGATTAATTAATATAAATGTAAAAACAATTTAAATATATATAGGGTTCAAAAATACTAAATTAAAAAAAGAATATTTTAAATTCATTATTCTGTATTTAAAAAAAAACTTAAGGTAAATTATTCAAATAAATTCAAAAACTACTTTTTCAGGCTATTTTAAAAGACCACATTTATTTAAGCTTACTCCTATAATTTAAGATATTGTAATGTAATTTTAACATATTAAATCATTTAAAATCGATTGAAGAAATGGAAATATATAAATTTTTCAAAAATTTATATCTTTTTTTTTTTAATTCAAGTTCAGGACTCAATCAAAAAAACATGCAAAATTATTTGAAGTCACATAAATCGTATACAAATTTTTTAAGTAAACTCAAAAAAATATGAAGAAAAATTGACTGGCTAGTTATAAATAAAAGTATTACTACTTATTAAAATTATTAAAATTTATTGAAAAAATTTTAATCTATGCGAAGTATCATTCCTAGATAACATTTAAAAAAAATTTAAACAAAAATTTTGAGCTTAATTTAAACCCTAAATCAAAATGTACAGATCATTAAGCAGACAAAAATAAATAATTTTAGATAATTAAGTTTGCAATAAAGGTAATTTAAACTAAAATAAAGTTGAATAAAATTCTACATATTTTATCCAGACAGATATTTCCAAAATCTCTTTAAATAAGTATTGTTTTTTAAATTTTTTTATGATAAAGTACCTTTAAAAAAAAACACTCAAAAAAATTGAAAAAAGATAAGTAATAAGCATAATTTTGAACATGTTTTATCAAATAAAGGGTTTAATATTTTTAATTTAATTTATAAAAAAAATTACATCGAGATGTCTGATACATTCGAGTTTTATTGGTTTTTTAAGCTAAGTGACTCGGAGCCATTGTGGACCCCATTCTCGATATCAGACTGTAAAAAAATTGAGACAATTTTTTTAGGAAATAGTGAGTGTAAAAAAGTTGCAGTAAAAGGCGGTAGATACGATGCTGATATAGAGGTTAAATTTCTGATTCCAGTCTACTGGGAAGCTTCAAATGGTCTAGTCAAGCGTTTTAAATGGTTCAAGAACAAAAAAGAAATACATGATGAAGAAAGTAGTCAAATTTTGAAAACATTTAACCCCTCCATTGATTCTGATGAGTCTGATCATTTTGACCATGTATGCTTCATTGTGCATGGAATCGGCGAAAGCTGTGACCTGCAACTCAGGTCGATTCTTGATTGCGGTATTAAAAATTAAATTAAATAAAATTAAAAAAAAAAGAAATCTTTTTTTTAGCTAATTCTTTTAAAAAAAAATCAAATGAGATCATCAGTGCAAATTTGTCACTGGGTTTCAAGAACGACCAAATTCAAGAATTTAATTCGATTGAATTTTTGCCTATCTCATGGCATGATGTCATACATTCTGATAAAAATAAGTAAAATATTTTTCTTTTGTTTTTAATATTATTTTGTTAATTGTTTAGATGGAAAGACATTACATTGCCAAGCATACCAAATCTTCGTCTGTTTTCCAACACTGCCATATCGGATATGATTTTTTATGCTAATGTAGAATTTAGGAAAAAAATAATGGAAAAAGTAGTTGATAATTTAAATAAATATGTAAAAATGTTCAAAGAAAGAAATCCGTATTATCGGGGGAAAATATCATTGATAGGTCACTCACTTGGCTCATTGATTCTATTTGATCTTTTGTCAACTTTCAAAGTGAGATATCTTTTTTTTTAATTTTTCACAATTTTTTTCAATTAATTTTATTTTTTTTTAAATTTTAGATTTTTTTTAATTTTTTAAAAATTTTCAATTTTTTTTTATTTTTTTTTAATGTTAAATTTTTTTTTATTTTTTTAAAATTTTAAATTTTTAAAAAAAAATTTTTTAATTTTTTTAAATTTTTTTAGAATGAACCCACAGAATCAAACTTTGAATTTAAAGTTGACAATTTTTTTGCAATAGGATCTCCCATTGCTTTTTTTCTAACAACCAGAGGTGTTAGCTTGGCTGATTCTAATCTTAAGCTCAATTGTGATTGTTTTTTTAACATATTCCATCAAGTAATTAAATAATAAATGTAAATGTAAAGTTAAATAAAAAATAACTTATTAGCTAGACCCTTTTGCTTACAGAATCGAACCCATGGTTCGTAGTCAGACTTGTTTTTAAGTCACAGTTTTAAGTCTAAGTCACAAAAATTTAAGTCAAAGTTATGACTTGACTTAAATTTTTTTTTTTTTTTAAGTCAAAGTCATGACTTGACTTTAAATTTTTTTTTTTTTAAGTCAAAGTCATGACTTGACTTTAAATTTTTTTTTTTTTAAGTCAAAGTCATGACTTGACTTTAAATTTTTTTTTTTTTAAGTCAAAGTCATGACTTGACTTAAATTTTTTTTTTTTTTAAGTCAAAGTCATGACTTGACTTTAAATTTTTTTTTTTTAAGTCAAAGTCATGACTTGACTTAAAATTTTTTTTTTTTTTAAGTCAAAGTCATGACTTGACTTTAAATTTTTTTTTTTTTAAGTCAAAGTCATGACTTGACTTTAAATTTTTTTTTTTTTAAGTCAAAGTCATGACTTAAAATTTTTTTTTTTTTTTTTTAAGTCAAAGTCATGACTTAAAATTTTTTTTTTTTTTTTTTTAAGTCAAAGTCATGACTTAAAATTTTTTTTTTTATTTTTTAAGTCAAAGTCATGACTTAAAATTTTTTTTTTTATTTTTTAAGTCACAGTCATGACTTAAAATTTTTTTTTTTATTTTTTAAGTCACAGTCATGACTTAAAATTTTTTTTTTTTTTTTCTAAGTCACAGTCATGACTTAAAATTTTTTTTTTTATTTTTTAAGTCACAGTCATGACTTAAAATTTTTTTTTTTATTTTTTAAGTCACAGTCATGACTTAAAATTTTTTTTTTTATTTTTTAAGTCAAAGTCATGACTTAAAATTTTTTTTTTTATTTTTTAAGTCACAGTCATGACTTAAAATTTTTTTTTTTATTTTTTAAGTCACAGTCATGACTTAAAATTTTTTTTTTTATTTTTTAAGTCAAAGTCATGACTTAAAATTTTTTTTTTTATTTTTTAAGTCACAGTCATGACTTAAAATTTTTTTTTTTTTTTTTTAAGTCAAAGTCATGACTTAAAATTTTTTTTTTTTTTTCTAAGTCACAGTCATGACTTAAAATTTTTTTTTTTATTTTTTAAGTCACAGTCATGACTTAAATTTTTTTTTTTTTCTTTTAAGTCAAAGTCATGCATTAATAATAAAAGTTAAAAACTGGTACGAATTTTGATGAAAAATTTGAGTTCTGTAATCTGGTCTCTAATTTAGATCTCAATTATTCTTTGTTTATTACAATTAGGTCCATAAAGTAACAAAAGATGAACAAAAATTTTGAAAAAGTTAAATAAAAAATTAATCTTTTAAAATTTAATTTAATCTAAATTTTAATAAGTTGCATCAAACATAACTTTAGAAAACTTTATAAAAAAAAATAATAAAGACAAATTTTGACACCATGGTGAGATGCTTTGATTCAAAATTAGGTTAAGCGTTTGACTTAATAGTGAAATCATAAAAATTTTTTCTTTTTTTTTTGTCAAAAATTAAACTTATTATTTTTGTGTCAGATGAAAGTGCTGAAAAAATTAATTTATTCAATAACATCTTAGATACATCTTTGGTGAAATAATTTAGCATTTTTTTTCTAATTTCAGAAATTAGATAATTTTTCTTTTGCAAAAAGAAATTTAAGCAAAGAAAAGAGATAAAACTAACAAGTCTATGAAGTAATATGTTCTCATGTTCGTTTCGATATTTTTTTTTTGTTTGGAGAATTAAAATTTTTAAATAATTTATTAAATTTTGTTCACATGTTACCAAAAAAAGATATTTAGACCAAACACTCAAAAGGAGCATTCAATTTTAGAATTTCAAAATAATTATGGACCAAAAATTTAATGGCAAAAAGATTAGGTAACGCTTTTTTTTGTCTTCAAGGCGGCTAACAAAATTTTATTTTCTAGTTAATGGCGCCGACGAAGACTTTTGGCGAATCGAAAAAGATCGCCAGGAAATCAATGCTGCTTATGACAATGTAAAATATATTTTTTTAAAGTTTTAAAATTAAAAAAATTTTTTTTTCAAAGGGCTATTCAACTGACACGGTCGACTCGGAACTAAACACACCTGATTTACTTGATCGAGTAGATAAATATGGATTTATTCAGTAATCAATTTTGTTTTTAAATAAAAATTTTCGAGTATAAAAATTATTTTTTAATTTAAAAGCATTTCAAAATTACCGCCTCAGCTGAGTGATGTTGAACAAAAGCGAAACAATATTGAGAAATTGAGAGAAATAAGTGGCACTCAATGATAAAAGATTGGTAAAGCATTGTGTCCTTAGCAAACAACGATATAGTGATAAGCTAATTAGCCGCCTATTTAAGGGTATTCCGAATTCGATGCGCAAGGTGGCAAGGTAGCAAATTTTGGACATTGAAAGTCAAATAAAAGCCCAGCCGGGAATTTATGAAGTGAGACCAATCTTTAATTTTTTTTTGACTTTTTAAAAACAAATTTCTGAGAAATCACCAAATTATTTAAAATTTAATATTTTTTTGAAAACAAAAAGCAATTATCAATGATAAAAAAGTTTATTTAATTAACCAATTTTCATTTTCAAATTTTCTTAACTTGAAATAAAATTTTTCAACAGTATATTTAGAGATATTTTCAATGTTTAAAATTTTTTTTAGTAGGAAAAAAATTTAATTCTACTTAAATGTTTTTCTTTTACTTATAATTGCTTGAGAGTCCATTGTTTCAATTAAACTGCAATCGTTTTCATTTGATCCAAATTTATAAAAAGTTTTTTTAAATGCATGTGGCAGTTTTATAAAGATTAAATTATCTTATCTTAATTTGTAAAAAATAATTTATTGTTTTAGTTAAAAAAAAATAAAATTATGTATATTGTAAAATTAAAATTAGAAAATAAATTTTTTTTAAAGAAAACTTTTGCAATTTTTTATTTGTATTCAATCTTAATTATGAATAATGAATTTAAATTTTTTTTTGTCCATGGGAAAATTTTAATTATAATACTACTCATACTACTTTAATACTACTACTTTTGAAATATTATTTTTACAATTTCTAAAACGTTGCCATATTATTTTATGTCTTAAATTTAATTATTTATAGATATCTAGACTCGGTTATTTAGAAACCTGTCGATTGATTTTTCAGCGGGAAAATTGAGCTTAACAAACTCTTTGAGCCTAATTCAAGTAATTTAAATTTGAATAAATTTCAATTTAAAAAAAAATAACTGTTTTTAATTTATTAAGTTAATATACGAAAATTATGATGTTGAAAATCAAACTTCAACGTCGATGGATTACTTTTACAGGTTGTATGAATTTTTGGATGTATTTCTTATGAAATTCATTTAATAAACCTCTAGAATTATGGCTTATTATTTTTTTTTTATAAAATATTGATATTTTCCTGATAATTTTTTAACTGTTTATAATATTTTTTATTAATTAAGGATTAAGAATATTTTTAATTAGATCTAAATTTAACTACTATTAAATTTTAATTATTTAAAAATAAATACAATTTTTATTCTATCAAGTTGAGTAATCAGTTAAACAAGACATAAAATAATTCTTAAAACCTTAAAATCTTATTTAAATATTATCAATTAAATATCAAAGCCATTAGAGGGAAAATGAATTTTGTAGCTCTGTAGGTAGGACATTTTTCGGGCCGTACGCGTGGGACCGTACGTTTATATTCTTGAACATAAATTATAAAAAATAGGGCTGCCCACCCAGTAGGAATTCCGACAGTGACATGGAGGCTTAACGACCCGAAGTGATCATTACCTTGAGGTTGACTTAACGACTCATCTCTCATTGTATGCATGTGGCTCGGGAGTCCAAGGAGGCGCCTAAGTCGAGAACTTAAGTTCAGCCGACTGTTGATCGAGTAGGCGAATCTGGAAGGCGAACTGAGATCATGCAAGGTTTCGAGAACAATATGATCTTTAGAGTTTTTAACCGGCCGTAAAAAATCTTTAATTCCTTATTTATTTAAAATTTTTTTTTTTCCGGATGGACATTTAATCGGGTTAATGCGTAGAGGGATTCGATTTTTATCAAACTCTTTTACCGCTTGTTTCACCATAACTCGGTCTATTGTGAGACTATTTTCTAAAGAGCTGATAGGAGGAAGTCTTGTGCTCGAAGTTAACTCGGTTGGTGTCTGTCCTAGGTACGAAATAATGGTATGATGCAATGGATGCAAACAAACAAAATGGTTATTCAACACAATGGATTCAATATTTATATTTTTTTATTTATTAATAATATTTAATATTAAATATATAATAATAAATACTCATTGTGCATGGAATCGGCGAAAGCTGTGACCTGCAACTCAGGTCGATTCTTGATTGCGGTATTAAAAATTAAATTAAATAAAATTAAAAAAAAAAGAAATCTTTTTTTTAGCTAATTCTTTTAAAAAAAAATCAAATGAGATCATCAGTGCAAATTTGTCACTGGGTTTCAAGAACGACCAAATTCAAGAATTTAATTCGATTGAATTTTTGCCTATCTCATGGCATGATGTCATACATTCTGATAAAAATAAGTAAAATATTTTTCTTTTGTTTTTAATATTATTTTGTTAATTGTTTAGATGGAAAGACATTACATTGCCAAGCATACCAAATCTTCGTCTGTTTTCCAACACTGCCATATCGGATATGATTTTTTATGCTAATGTAGAATTTAGGAAAAAAATAATGGAAAAAGTAGTTGATAATTTAAATAAATATGTAAAAATGTTCAAAGAAAGAAATCCGTATTATCGGGGGAAAATATCATTGATAGGTCACTCACTTGGCTCATTGATTCTATTTGATCTTTTGTCAACTTTCAAAGTGAGATATCTTTTTTTTTAATTTTTCACAATTTTTTTCAATTAATTTTATTTTTTTTTAAATTTTAGATTTTTTTTAATTTTTTAAAAATTTTCAATTTTTTTTTATTTTTTTTTAATGTTAAATTTTTTTTTATTTTTTTAAAATTTTAAATTTTTAAAAAAAAATTTTTTAATTTTTTTAAATTTTTTTAGAATGAACCCACAGAATCAAACTTTGAATTTAAAGTTGACAATTTTTTTGCAATAGGATCTCCCATTGCTTTTTTTCTAACAACCAGAGGTGTTAGCTTGGCTGATTCTAATCTTAAGCTCAATTGTGATTGTTTTTTTAACATATTCCATCAAGTAATTAAATAATAAATGTAAATGTAAAGTTAAATAAAAAATAACTTATTAGCTAGACCCTTTTGCTTACAGAATCGAACCCATGGTTCGTAGTCAGACTTGTTTTTAAGTCACAGTTTTAAGTCTAAGTCACAAAAATTTAAGTCAAAGTTATGACTTGACTTAAATTTTTTTTTTTTTTTAAGTCAAAGTCATGACTTGACTTTAAATTTTTTTTTTTTTAAGTCAAAGTCATGACTTGACTTTAAATTTTTTTTTTTTTAAGTCAAAGTCATGACTTGACTTTAAATTTTTTTTTTTTTAAGTCAAAGTCATGACTTGACTTAAATTTTTTTTTTTTTTAAGTCAAAGTCATGACTTGACTTTAAATTTTTTTTTTTAAGTCAAAGTCATGACTTGACTTAAAATTTTTTTTTTTTTTAAGTCAAAGTCATGACTTGACTTTAAATTTTTTTTTTTTTAAGTCAAAGTCATGACTTGACTTTAAATTTTTTTTTTTTTAAGTCAAAGTCATGACTTAAAATTTTTTTTTTTTTTTTTTAAGTCAAAGTCATGACTTAAAATTTTTTTTTTTTTTTTTTAAGTCAAAGTCATGACTTAAAATTTTTTTTTTTATTTTTTAAGTCAAAGTCATGACTTAAAATTTTTTTTTTTATTTTTTAAGTCACAGTCATGACTTAAAATTTTTTTTTTTATTTTTTAAGTCACAGTCATGACTTAAAATTTTTTTTTTTTTTTCTAAGTCACAGTCATGACTTAAAATTTTTTTTTTATTTTTTAAGTCACAGTCATGACTTAAAATTTTTTTTTTTATTTTTTAAGTCACAGTCATGACTTAAAATTTTTTTTTTTATTTTTTAAGTCAAAGTCATGACTTAAAATTTTTTTTTTTATTTTTTAAGTCACAGTCATGACTTAAAATTTTTTTTTTTATTTTTTAAGTCACAGTCATGACTTAAAATTTTTTTTTTTATTTTTTAAGTCAAAGTCATGACTTAAAATTTTTTTTTTTATTTTTTAAGTCACAGTCATGACTTAAAATTTTTTTTTTTTTTTTTTAAGTCAAAGTCATGACTTAAAATTTTTTTTTTTTTTTCTAAGTCACAGTCATGACTTAAAATTTTTTTTTTATTTTTTAAGTCACAGTCATGACTTAAATTTTTTTTTTTTTCTTTTAAGTCAAAGTCATGCATTAATAATAAAAGTTAAAAACTGGTACGAATTTTGATGAAAAATTTGAGTTCTGTAATCTGGTCTCTAATTTAGATCTCAATTATTCTTTGTTTATTACAATTAGGTCCATAAAGTAACAAAAGATGAACAAAAATTTTGAAAAAGTTAAATAAAAAATTAATCTTTTAAAATTTAATTTAATCTAAATTTTAATAAGTTGCATCAAACATAACTTTAGAAAACTTTATAAAAAAAAATAATAAAGACAAATTTTGACACCATGGTGAGATGCTTTGATTCAAAATTAGGTTAAGCGTTTGACTTAATAGTGAAATCATAAAAATTTTTTCTTTTTTTTTTTGTCAAAAATTAAACTTATTATTTTTGTGTCAGATGAAAGTGCTGAAAAAATTAATTTATTCAATAACATCTTAGATACATCTTTGGTGAAATAATTTAGCATTTTTTTTCTAATTTCAGAAATTAGATAATTTTTCTTTTGCAAAAAGAAATTTAAGCAAAGAAAAGAGATAAAACTAACAAGTCTATGAAGTAATATGTTCTCATGTTCGTTTCGATATTTTTTTTTTGTTTGGAGAATTAAAATTTTTAAATAATTTATTAAATTTTGTTCACATGTTACCAAAAAAAGATATTTAGACCAAACACTCAAAAGGAGCATTCAATTTTAGAATTTCAAAATAATTATGGACCAAAAAATTTAATGGCAAAAAGATTAGGTAACGCTTTTTTTTGTCTTCAAGGCGGCTAACAAAATTTTATTTTCTAGTTAATGGCGCCGACGAAGACTTTTGGCGAATCGAAAAAGATCGCCAGGAAATCAATGCTGCTTATGACAATGTAAAATATATTTTTTTAAAGTTTTAAAATTAAAAAAATTTTTTTTTCAAAGGGCTATTCAACTGACACGGTCGACTCGGAACTAAACACACCTGATTTACTTGATCGAGTAGATAAATATGGATTTATTCAGTAATCAATTTTGTTTTTAAATAAAAATTTTCGAGTATAAAAATTATTTTTTAATTTAAAAGCATTTCAAAATTACCGCCTCAGCTGAGTGATGTTGAACAAAAGCGAAACAATATTGAGAAATTGAGAGAAATAAGTGGCACTCAATGATAAAAGATTGGTAAAGCATTGTGTCCTTAGCAAACAACGATATAGTGATAAGCTAATTAGCCGCCTATTTAAGGGTATTCCGAATTCGATGCGCAAGGTGGCAAGGTAGCAAATTTTGGACATTGAAAGTCAAATAAAAGCCCAGCCGGGAATTTATGAAGTGAGACCAATCTTTAATTTTTTTTTGACTTTTTAAAAACAAATTTCTGAGAAATCACCAAATTATTTAAAATTTAATATTTTTTTGAAAACAAAAAGCAATTATCAATGATAAAAAAGTTTATTTAATTAACCAATTTTCATTTTCAAATTTTCTTAACTTGAAATAAAATTTTTCAACAGTATATTTAGAGATATTTTCAATGTTTAAAATTTTTTTTAGTAGGAAAAAAATTTAATTCTACTTAAATGTTTTTCTTTTACTTATAATTGCTTGAGAGTCCATTGTTTCAATTAAACTGCAATCGTTTTCATTTGATCCAAATTTATAAAAAGTTTTTTTAAATGCATGTGGCAGTTTTATAAAGATTAAATTATCTTATCTTAATTTGTAAAAAATAATTTATTGTTTTAGTTAAAAAAAAATAAAATTATGTATATTGTAAAATTAAAATTAGAAAATAAATTTTTTTTAAAGAAAACTTTTGCAATTTTTTATTTGTATTCAATCTTAATTATGAATAATGAATTTAAATTTTTTTTTGTCCATGGGAAAATTTTAATTATAATACTACTCATACTACTTTAATACTACTACTTTTGAAATATTATTTTTACAATTTCTAAAACGTTGCCATATTATTTTATGTCTTAAATTTAATTATTTATAGATATCTAGACTCGGTTATTTAGAAACCTGTCGATTGATTTTTCAGCGGGAAAATTGAGCTTAACAAACTCTTTGAGCCTAATTCAAGTAATTTAAATTTGAATAAATTTCAATTTAAAAAAAAATAACTGTTTTTAATTTATTAAGTTAATATACGAAAATTATGATGTTGAAAATCAAACTTCAACGTCGATGGATTACTTTTACAGGTTGTATGAATTTTTGGATGTATTTCTTATGAAATTCATTTAATAAACCTCTAGAATTATGGCTTATTATTTTTTTTTTATAAAATATTGATATTTTCCTGATAATTTTTTAACTGTTTATAATATTTTTTATTAATTAAGGATTAAGAATATTTTTAATTAGATCTAAATTTAACTACTATTAAATTTTAATTATTTAAAAATAAATACAATTTTTATTCTATCAAGTTGAGTAATCAGTTAAACAAGACATAAAATAATTCTTAAAACCTTAAAATCTTATTTAAATATTATCAATTAAATATCAAAGCCATTAGAGGGAAAATGAATTTTGTAGCTCTGTAGGTAGGACATTTTTCGGGCCGTACGCGTGGGACCGTACGTTTATATTCTTGAACATAAATTATAAAAAATAGGGCTGCCCACCCAGTAGGAATTCCGACAGTGACATGGAGGCTTAACGACCCGAAGTGATCATTACCTTGAGGTTGACTTAACGACTCATCTCTCATTGTATGCATGTGGCTCGGGAGTCCAAGGAGGCGCCTAAGTCGAGAACTTAAGTTCAGCCGACTGTTGATCGAGTAGGCGAATCTGGAAGGCGAACTGAGATCATGCAAGGTTTCGAGAACAATATGATCTTTAGAGTTTTTAACCGGCCGTAAAAAATCTTTAATTCCTTATTTATTTAAAATTTTTTTTTTTCCGGATGGACATTTAATCGGGTTAATGCGTAGAGGGATTCGATTTTTATCAAACTCTTTTACCGCTTGTTTCACCATAACTCGGTCTATTGTGAGACTATTTTCTAAAGAGCTGATAGGAGGAAGTCTTGTGCTCGAAGTTAACTCGGTTGGTGTCTGTCCTAGGTACGAAATAATGGTATGATGCAATGGATGCAAACAAACAAAATGGTTATTCAACACAATGGATTCAATATTTATATTTTTTTATTTATTAATAATATTTTAAATTTATTTTTTTGTACAATAAAGCAATAAATTTTTTCTTAATTTATTTAGTTTTTTAATTTAAAAAAAATTTTTAATTATTAATTTTTATAACCTTTAATAAATTAATAAAATCAAATTTATTTGTCTGTATTTATTTTTATTTTATTTTAATCAATTTAAAATAACACTGTATATATTATTTATATTTAATCGAGTTGTGCGTAGGTCTGTAAGTCTGTAATTTTAGGCAAGTCAGGGACTTGACTTTTTTGACCCTTAAATTAAATAAAAGAAATATTGAATTCTTTCTAATCTGGGAAATATTTTATTAAAAAAAATTATTTTAAATTTTAATCAGTCCTTCAACAGTTATGCAATTGAAGTTTTTTAACATAAAAGGATTTTGTTTTTGTTATTTTTTTATTCATTTATTTTTTATTATACTACATTATATTTAAATGTTCTGATTATTTTAATCCATATTAAAAATTAAATTAAACTTTCATTTCATGCGTTGTTGTAAATTTCTTAAGATTTTTGAAATAAATAAAATTTTTAAAATATTATTTTCTTTCAATTTTTATATTTGGGAAGTGGTTTTCCTAAAAAGATTTTTAAATCATTTTTTAAATATGAGTTTTTGTCGTAGAATTTTAAAATAAAAAAAGTTTACACTTTAAGATTTAAAAAAATTACTGAATAATTTGAAACCAATATGATTGATGTATCTCAATTTTCGACAAACTCAGAATCTGATTCTCAAAAGCAGCAAGCAATCATTAAATTTGCCTACTCTGATTTGACAATAAAGAGTAATTTTAAATTTATATCTTTAATTTTATCTGACATTTCTTTAGCTAACAGTGATAACCAAATTGTTTCAAGAACGGCAAAGTGTAAATTTTGTTCGAACAACATTACCGATACAAGGAACAATACATCAAACTTTATTCGGCATTTAAAATTTTGCGATAAGGAATCATATGATGAGTTCAAATCTTCAAAAGCACAGAAAAAAACATCGTTAAATCAAGACCATAAGAAAAACCTAATGGCAGAGATAGTCAACGACTTCATTTTTAGATATCTAATTATTGGATGTGGACTGCCTTACCGCTTAGTCGAATGCGAAGCCTTTAGATCGTTTATGTCACTAATTTGCAAGAAATGGGAACCGACATCGAGGACAAATATATTAAAATTGCAAAATAAAGCGATCGACCTTATGAATTATAATTTGAAATTGATATTATCAAAAATAAGATTTGCCTCGCTAACTTTAGATGTTTGGACAGATCGACGACTAAGATCATTTCTCGGGATAACGATTCATTTTTTAGACGAAAATTTTAATTTTAAAACTTATGTTCTTCGCTGCAAAAATATTTCAACAACGACGGGATGGGCTATTAAACGAGAAATAGATACTATTATTGAAGAATTCGCTATTCGTGAAAAATTAGTTCGAATAGTTACAGATAATGGTTCGAATATGGTTAAAATGGGTACGCTATTGCATCTTGTCGGTGAAGATGAGTTTGACCTTTCTGATAGGGAAATTGAAGAAAGTGAAACTGATACTGAAGGAGAAGTTACAAGCTCTGAGGATGAAATAGATACAAATTTTAATATCGACGATATTGATTTATTACAGGACTCAGGATTGAAGCATATGAGATGTTTTGCCCACTCTCTACAACTTGTGGTTAAAAAAAGCCTTGCAAAAATCAACAATGTTAAAAGAATTATTAAAAAGTGCACTAAAATTGCCGCTAAATATAGGCAAAAGAAAGATTTTGCTTCGTATTTAGCTGAAAAAAAATATAATTCAATTCCAAAACCAATAAAAGTACGCTGGAATAGTGAGCTTAAGTGCTTACGGGCTATTTGTAAAATAAAATTAATCGATCTAAATGAAGCTCTAAATATGATCAATAACCAAGGATTAAATTTAAGTCAAAATGAACATTCAAGACTAGCAGAAATAATTAATATCTACGAACCATTTGAATTTGTTACAAATGAAATTCAAGGAGATCAGTACTCAACTCTCAGTCTAGTAGTTCCAAGTTTGTTACAATTAATACAACATTTGGACGATTTCAAGCTGTTAAACAATAGTCTAAAAGCGTTTATTAGTGAATTGAGAAACGAAATTAACACACGATTCCGTGTAATATTAGATTTAAAGAACAATAGCATAGTGGACTATTCATGGTATTTTTCTTCATTTTTGGACCCTTTATTTAAAAACGAATGGTTAGCTATATCAAGTTTGAATTCAGATGAAAAGCATTTGTTTATTAAACGCTTAGAAGATCAATTATTTCAAGAATGGAAAATAATAGCTGCTCGAGAAGGAAATGAAAATAATTTAGAAAATCAAATTCCGTGTACCTCGAATGATGCAACAAAAAAATCCAGGCCATTGAGTACAATTAGTACAGATTCAGAAGCAAGCCTCCTAAAATCACCAACAAAACGACGGAAGTTTTTTAGTTTTTTAAATAGAAGCACTCCACAAGTTGAAGAGAACGACGATAAAACTAAATTCAAGAATGAATTGGAGCAATACATTAATATCGAATATAACGAAGATGATGGCATCACGAGATTTTGGATGAAGAATAAAGTAAAGCTACCGGCTCTATCGAAACTTGCACAAAAATTTTTATCAATACCTGCTTCATCAGGACCAGTTGAAAGACTTTTTTCTAAATCTGGTTACATCAACAGACCACATAGGTCAAGATTAACTGCCAAAAATTTGGAAGCAACAACTTTATTGGTATCAAATATGGATTTATTAAATGAATAGAGAATAAAATACTATTTAAAACATTTATTAATTATTTTTTTTGATTGTTTAATATTTAGTTAAATTTAATAAAATTATATGAAATATGAAAAAATTTATTTAAAAAATTTATTACAAAAAAAAAAAATTTAAACCATTAACTTGAGTAAAACAAAAAAAAATTTAAGTCATTGAAAAATAAGAGGTGAAAATATATTTAAATAATTAAAAATTTAAGATAATAAAAAATGTTTATTAATTTAATAAAAAAACACAAACTTTGATTAAAAAAAAAATATACAAATACAAACGGCCAACAATCACCCACTACCAACAACCCCAAACTACAAACAACTTTCTTCAAATAATTACCAACAACTATCAACGGTCAATCACTACCAACAATACTACCAATACTCCAACTACATTACTTCTTTAATTTAGAAGTATTAGTAAATTAGTAGAAAAAGAAAAGAAGCAGAAAAGAAGTTCTAGGAGAAGTGGTAGTTGTTATAATAATAGAAGTTCTTATAGTAGTAGAAGTTGTTATAGTAGTAGCTGTTATAATAGTAGTAGTAGTTTTAGTAGTAGTAGTATTAGTAAAAGTTGTTTAATAATAGTAGTTAAAATAGTAGTAGTAGTTATAGTAGTTGTAGTTGTTATAATAATAGTAGTTGTTATAATAATAGTAGTTGTTATAGTAGTTGTAGTTGTTATAATAATAGTAGTTGTTATAATAATAGTAGTTGTTATAATAATAGTAGTTGTTAAAGTAGTAGTAGTTTTAGTAATAGTTGTTATAATAATAGTAGTAGTTTTAGTAGTAGTAGTTATAGTAGTAGTAGTTGTTATAATAATAGTAGTTGTTATAATAATAGTAGTTGTTAAAGTAGTAGTAGTTAAAGTAGTATTAGTTTTAGTAATAGTTGTTTAATAATAGTAGTTGTTATAGTAGTAGTAGTTAAAATAGTAGTAGTAGTTAAAATAGTAGTAGTAGTTATAGTAGTTGTAGTTGTTAAAATAATAGTAGTTGTTATAATAATAGTAGTTGTTATAATAATAGTAGTTGTTATAATAATAGTAGTTGTTAAAGTAGTAGTAGTTAAAGTAGTAGTAGTTTTAGTAATAGTTGTTATAATAATAGTAGTAGTTTTAGTAGTAGTAGTTTTTATAATAAAAGTAGCTGTTATAGTAGTAGTAGTTTTAGTAGTAGTAGTTTTAGTAATAGTTGTTATAATAATAGTAGTAGTTTTAGTAGTAGTAGTTTTAGTAGTAGTAGTTTTAGTAATAGTAGTTTTAGTAATAGTTGTTATAATAATAGGAGTAGTTTTAGTAGTAGTAGTTATAGTTGTAGTAGTTTTAGTAATAGTTGTTATAATAATAGTAGTAGTTTTAGTAGTAGTAGTTATAGTAGTGGTAGTTTTAGTAATAGTAGTTTTAGTAATAGTAGTTATAGTAGTAGTAGTAGTAGTTATAACGGTGGTAAGGTAGTATTGTTGTTAGTGGTTGTTACTGTTGGCTGATGACCGTTGATGGTTGTGGGCCGTTAAACGTTGATGGTTGTTGGCCGTTGACCGCTGATATTTGATAGTCGTTGGTAATTTTTGGCCGTTGGTACTTTTTGAACGTTTGAAGTTGTTGGTTATTGGTTGTTCGTAAACGTCCAATCACAAACTCCCAACTGCCCCAACCTCAACTACCAACAACATCCAACGTTCAAAAAGTACCAACGGCCAAAAATTACCAACGACTATAAATACCAGCTACAAACAAATAATTTCTATTTATTTTTTTTTTATTTTTTAAATAAATTTTTTTAAATTTTCAAATAAAAATTTTTTTAATTTTAAAAATAAAATTTTTTCTTTCTTTTTTTTTAGTTCTCAAAATAATTTTTTTTTCTTTTGTTTATTTTTAATTTTTAAAATAAAGTTTTTTTCTTTTGTTTTTTTTTAATTTTTTAAATAAATTTTTTTCTTTTGTTTTTTTTTAATTTTATAAATAAAATTTTTTTTTTGTTTTTTTTTAATTTTAAATAAATTTTGTTTTTCTTTTTAATTTTTAAATAAATTTTTTTTTCTTTTTTATTGTTTAATTTATTTTTTTTTAATTAAAAAACAACTTTTTTAAATAATAAACATATTTCAAATTATATTAATTTTTTATTTTATTCCCGGTTTTTTAGCCGGCAAAATGGCCGCCCGCCTTAACGTAACCGTATCTTTGACTGCCCGCTTTTTTTTTACCCGATTTTTAAACTGTCCAAAATTTTGACCGTCAAGCTGACCGGCTTTATTTAGCCTGTTTCTAAAAAAAAAAATTTTAAGTCATGACTGTGACTTAAAAAATAAAAAAAACAAAATTTAAGTCATGACTGTGACTTAAAAAATAAAAAAAAAAATTTAAGTCATGACTGTGACTTAAAAAATAAAAAAAAAAAATTTAAGTCATGACTGTGACTTAAAAAATAAAAAAAAAAATTTTAAGTCATGACTGTGACTTAAAAAAAAAATAAAAAATTTTTAAGTCATTGACTTGACTTAAAAAAAGAAAAAATTTAAGTCAAGTCATTGACTTGACTTAAAAAAAAAATAAAAAATTTTTAAGTCATTGACTTGACTTAAAAAAAAAAAAAATTTAAGTCAAGTCATTGACTTGACTTAAAAAAAAAAAAAAAAAAATTTTAAGTCATTGACTTGACTTAAAAAAAAAAAAAAAATTTTTAAGTCATTGACTTGACTTAAAAAAAAAATAAAAAATTTTTAAGTCATTGACTTGACTTAAAAAAAAAAAAAATTTAAGTCAAGTCATTGACTTGACTTAAAAAAAAAAAAAAAAAAATTTTAAGTCATTGACTTGACTTAAAAAAAAAAAAAAAAATTTTTAAGTCATTGACTTGACTTAAAAAATAAAAAAAAAATTTTTAAGTCATTGACTTGACTTAAAAAAAAAAAAAAAAATTTTAAGTCATTGACTTGACTTAAAAATAAAAAAAAAATTTTTAAGTCATTGACTTGACTTAAAAAAAAAAAAAAAAATTTTAAGTAATTGACTTGACTTAAAAAAAAAAAAAAAAATTTTTAAGTCATTGACTTGACTTAAAAAAAAAAAAAAAAATTTTTAAGTCATTGACTTGACTTAAAAAAAAAAAAAATTTTAAGTCAAGTCAATGACTTGACTTGACTTAAGACTTGATTTTTGATTTGTCAATGCTGAAAATGGTGCTTGAATGCGCTCAGTCCGTTGACCGAAGCATTTCCTTTTCAAAAGAGGACATTCTTTCTTTTATTGGAGTTTTACTCGGTAGAGGCATTTAATTAATTAATTTGCTATATGATAAATAAATCTTTTTTGTAATAATGTAATAAATAAATCAAGCATAACATATTTAAAAAAAAATGTCTTTAACATGAGGTTAAAATACATTTTAATTGAAGGGTTTAATGAGGGCTTTTTTAGACCTCACCGGTCGTTTAAGGTATAAAAATAATGGGGCGTTCTAGTCTTAAATTGACTAAAATTCAAATGAAAAGTGATTTAATTGTATTTTAGTATTTTCAATTGCATTATTGTAAGCTAATTCTAATTGTAATTCAAAAAAAATGTTTCTATTAAATGAAAATTATATATATTGCCTTGAATTTTCCATATTAAGATAATTTTTATTTACTTGTTTTTAATTGTTTATTAAATATTCAATTTATCTTTATTATTTCCAGACTTGTATAAAAATCACAAGTTACAAGTCAAATGCAAGTCAGGACTTTGAGTTGTTTCAAAAAATAAAATTAAAATGAAGATTTAATTTAATATTTAATTAACTGCAGATTTCAGAATTATTTAAGCCTCAAAAACCATATTTTTAAATTTGATAATTATTGCTATTAATTTTTCAAATGATGATATTACACACTTAAAAATATTTTGAGCACATTTGATAGTTTGAAATTTTATCATAAATTTAACTTTGCTATAAATATATAAATATGAAGAAGGAAATAAAAGTAAAAAATATTTTCGATTATATAAAAATATTAGAAATAGACTTTTTAATATAAAACTGTTTTAAAAACTGATTTAAATCTAGAATTTCTCAAAAAACAAATTTTTTTCTTGTTTTTGATTTTAAAAAAATTCCTGCCACATAAAATTGAACAAAAAATTGTGATTAATTAGTCAATTATTGTAAAAATTAGTAAAAGTTAAAATTTGTAATATTTTCAATGTAAAAATTGAAACATGATTTTTTAAACATTGCACATTATCGGCAAATTGAATTGTAGGATCAAGATCTAAAGATCAAACAGCAAATTTAATTATTTTTTTTTAAAATAAAATAGAAATAATGATTCCTATTTTTTTTAATTTTCAAAGTCCAAAATATACTTTGAATTGTTTCCGACTTTTTTGCATATTTTTATACAAGTTTGATTAAATCGTTTACTTTTTATGCATATTTAGAAAACAATACTGATTTGACACGTGGATTTTGCGTAAATTTACGTTAATTTACTTTGACCAAAAAATGGCAAGTCAGCAAACCTGTAAGAGGGACACACAAATGTTTGGTCTGTCAAAAGCTCAGACATTTGTTCAAAATTATTTTGCCATTTTTTGGCCAAAGTAAATTACGTAAATTTACGTAAAATCTACGTGTCAAATCAGTACTGTATTATAAAGCAAATTAAAAGCATATTAAGGATATGCTTTTTATTTAAAAGTGAACATTGGTTTTAAAAAGAGCAAAATTCAATTTGTATGACATTTTAAAAAAGGAAAAAGTTAACTTTTATTAAAAATACATTCTGTCTTAATGACATTCGGATTTAAAACGTAATTAAATTTACATTTTTAAAAGAATTTCATAAAAGTTGAAACTATTTTTAATAATTTTTAAATTTATTCACATTTAATTTTATGTCATTAATAATAATGATTTTTAATTTTTTAAAATAAAGTGCTCAATTTCGAATAACATTTCACCAAAATAGACTACTCTATTTTAAAGACATGTAAATGAATTCGGATAATTACGTCATTTTACAATTTTATTTTATTAACTAAAAAAATTTTATTCAAGAATCATATCAACATTTTGTTTAATAAATTATAAAATATTTCATGTCTTTTTTACATATAATGGACTCAATATGGATTTTTCTATCGGGCATGACCGACATACAAACCATATTGGACGCGGCCAAGGAGTACGCTACAGAATGCAAGCGCTGGATAGTGCTGCCACTACACAGTTCCCTTTCCATCGAAGACCAAGACAAAGTTTTTGACATTCCACCAGAAGGCGTCAGAAAATGCATTTTGTCGACCAACATTGCTGAAACATCAGTCACCATTGACGGCCTACGATTTATTGTAGACTCGGGCAAAGTTAAAGAAACAAGCTACGACCCTAAGTACAAAATGCAGCGACTGCAGGAATTTTGGATCAGTCGAGCCAGTGCTGAGCAGCGAAAGGGCAGAGCTGGTCGCACTGGACCCGGTGTTTGCTTTCGTCTGTACTCTCAAGCAGACTACAATTCATTCAATGAGTTCACTACACCGGAAATTCGCCGCGTTCCCCTCAACTCACTTTTGCTGCAAATGATTTCAATGGGACTGAGGGATGTGCGCCAATTTCCATTTGTTGAACCACCTGATTCACAGAGCATAGAACACTCACTGAATTATCTAAAGGAACAGAACGCGCTGAATGAGATGGAACAATTGACTCCGATGGGCCAAATGCTGGCCGAGCTGCCTGTTGATATTCAAATTGGCAAGATGCTGATTATGGCAAGTATATTTCATGTTGTTGAGCCCATTGTGACAATGGCCGCAGCGCTCAGTGTGCAATCGCCCTTTACCAGCAATTTGCGCTGCGATCACGAAAGTATGCAGAAGCGCAAAGAGCTGATATCGGACCATGGCGATCCGCTGACACTGCTCAATGGGTACAATGAATGGATCCAAGTGAAAGTGGCAAATGACAACAGTTACAAGTGGTGCAAGCGGAGATGTCTTGAAGAGCAGCGGTTCTATGAGATTAGCAAGCTGAAGAAACAGTTTTTTGAGTTGTTGCAGGAGAATTATTTGCTGAGGAGAAAAAATGATGATAGTGATGTGAGTGACACGGATTCGGATGAAAGTGGTAGACCCAGAGGGTCTAGTAGCTACAGTGAAAAGGTGAGGAGAGACTTGAAAAAAGTGATGGCTAAAAAGGAAAGAAAACGCTTGCTGGATTTGAAAAAAGAGATTTCTAGCAGGCCAAAAAGACCCAAGGTTTTAAATATGGAAGAGATCGAAGTGGATACAAGCAATTTGGACGAGAGTGAAAGCAATTGTCAAGATATCAGAGACATTGAGTTCAAGTTAATGCATGATCTAAATGAATTACAAGTATTTTTTTGATTTTTTTTTTATTTTCTAAGGTTCGCGCGGAGCAAAACTACAGCACTATCTGAATTTCGGCAAACCGACTTTAAAATATTAATCTGCATACTTGAAAACCTAGAAAAACGGTTTTTTAGGTGGGGTCAAAAAAAAATTTTTTTGATCCCACCCCCTCAAAGATCGAAAAAAAAACAAAAGTTAGTTACCTTTGAGCTAAAATATCTCATGTTCTAATAGACATAACCTTATTAATATATATATATATTCTGAAAGCAAATAGTCTCATCAACAAAATGGTGTATTAATTTAATCTATTAATTTACCAATAGATCGATATTTTGGCAAAAAATGGTAAAAAAATGGTATTTTTTCACTATTTTTGTATCTACTCCGCGGTTTACCCCCCGACCCCTACTTTTTTATACAGATTCTGAAACTAGAGAAAATTCTGAGCAAAATGTTGGGACCACTTTTTTATTTATTGAATTTAAAGCCAAAAAAAAATTGAATAAAATGAGTTTGAAACTAATTTTTGAATAATCATAATTTTTTATTATGTAAAACGTCAGAATTAAATGTCAAATTAGTAAAATGTTTTCAATGCTTAATTTAATTTTTGTTAAATAATTATTTTTCTAATTTTTTTTTCTTAATATTTTTTGAGATGCCTAAAACACCCGAAAGAGTCTCTAAACTTTTTTTTTAAAAATTTTTTTTTTGACCCCACCTAAAAAACCGTTTTTCTAGGTTTTCAAGTATGCAGATTAATATTTTAAAGTCGGTTTGCCGAAATTCAGATAGTGCTGTAGTTTTGCTCCGCGCGAACCTTAATTCTGTTACAATTTTTTTTGTTGGGTCTTGTCCAATATGTGATCACTTGATCACAAAAAATGTGATCATTTTAATAATGCTGGTTTTGTGAACAAGACTGATCGCCAAATCGATGATCACACAATATGTGATCAAAAATATAAAAAATAAAATTAAGGAAAAAACTTATGTGATCAAAGTTTTTATTTTTGTGATCAAAGATTCATTTAAAGTTTTATAAAGAAAAATAATGTACTTGAAATTTAACTGTGTTTTTTAGCAATATGGAGTTCATTCTTCATCAAAGCCTTGCATATTGGGCATGAGACCGGATTTGTATGCTTGCTCAAAGCTACTGCTACTTGCTCTTTAGCCTCATCCGAAGCGACATGAGGCTCTAAAGCTAGCTTACGTTATTCGTTTAATTTTTCTTTAATATTTAAAAATCTCATTTCATTAAAATTTTTGCTAATTGAATTAATTTCTTCGTCCTTATCATCTTCACTTGAGTCAACTCCAGTCTCTTTAGAGTTTAGGTCATTTTCTGTTACAGATGTTGAATCAGTGCGAGCAAGTGTCTGTACCAAATTTTTTGCAGAAAGATTTAGAGCATTTCTGATCGTTTTTGATTAAGCCAATCTTAGCTATTTTCTCAAAAAGTTTTAAATCTTCACTTTCAAAATTCGTTTTTTTTTATTTGATTCAAGACATTCATTCATTTTATATATCACAATTTTAAAGCTTGGTAAGCGTAAGAATGATTAGATAAAAAAGTTATCAAAACTGAAGCACATATAATTTATATTGCAATATTAATGTTGCATCTTTTTATCAAGAAAAGTTAATGGAAAAATTTTATGTTTTGATGATCAATATCCTTACTATTTAAAAATCAAAAGTGTGAAAAAGTTAGCTAAAAAATTAAGAGAATCAGAGAAATAAATTTTCCCACGCTTATTAACTGTGTTACTTTTTTTAAAAAAAATCACACTTTTTACAATAAAATTTTCTGATGTTTTTGTAAAGTCAGTTAAACTTTCAGTCAATTATTCAATTACATTAGAATAAACCAAATTTTTTTATAGCAATTAAAATTAAATTTGTTAGAAAATGCCCTGGAATATTTTCCAAAAATAAAGGCTTAATTTAATTTGTAACCAAAAAATTTTAGAGTTAAATTCGAAATAGAAAATAACTCAAATTTTGACTTTTTTCTATTTTTTAACCTAACTCTAAGAGCCTTTTTTTTCTCTCGGGTATTTGCTTGAATATTTCCAACATCTTGAAGTCAATTTGAGCATTATCATACTCGAGTGCAGTTTGGCATAACTTTTAATTCGTGTGAGAACTCAATTGACTCAAACTTTAAATCTTGAATAAAACTAATTATATTTAAAGTAATTTCCATCATACTGTATCAATGAACGAAAAAAGCCGGTATTTTCTTAAAAATTTTTAAAGGTAAATGAATTTCATATCCTCTAATTTCATTTTTCAATTTTTCATTATTTTCAAAAAATTGATTAAAAAAATTTTTTTGTATTAAAGTTTTCTTAATCAAATTAATAGTTTTGAAATATTATCTTTCAATCTTACACATCAAATGAAATAAATTTTAAAAAGAAAAAAAAGTTTACCATTAAGGAGGTTATCTAGTATATTATAAAGATTGACACTTTATTCATATTTTAAGTTTGAGATTATCCAAATGAAAATTTATTCAAGCGTGATCAGTAAAATTTTTTTAGTGATCGGAGTTAAAATTCTCGTGATCAATCATTTGATCACATATTGTGTGATCATCGATTTGGTGATCAGTCTTGTTCACAAAACCAGAATTATTAAAATGATCACATTTTTTCATATTGGACAAGACCCTTTTTTTTAATGATAAAATGAAATGATTTATATATTTTAAAGAAAAAAATTAAATCAAATTAACTGAATTAGTCCAATAAAGAACTTTTAATTAATTGTAAAAAAAATATATATCTTTTAACACTTGAAGTACCAACGAGTCAGAATGTCTCTTTTTCGATTTTTGGCCGCTAAAATCAGTAAATTTTTGCTATTTAAGCATAATTTTTTTTTTCAGCATAAAAATAAGAATAATTTTCTAAATTAACTAAATTCAAATAAAAGAAAAATTTCCTTTGTACAAAATCAAGTGTATAATAATAGAAGCACCAAAACGAGTCATTTTGACTAGGGTTGTTAACATACAAATTTTTTAAATTTTGGAATAAAATTTTCTCTTTTCTTTTATAACTTTAAAAAGAAAAATTGAAATTTATGTTTTGTATTATAACATTTGGAAGAGGATAGGAAATCTTATTTTGAAAATTGTAATTTAGTTATTTTGGTTTTCAAAATGAACTATTATAATTGAAAGAGATTATAAAAACTAAATCGAATTTTTTGAAATAAATTAAATTGTAAAATAATTGTTTAAGCATTAAAAAAAAAAATTTTCACACTTAAATACTACACACAAAAATTATTATCGTTTCATTCAAACGTTTTGAATGCATTCATGTGCATATTTTTGTTTATCATTTTTCATTAATTATTAATTCAATAAATTTTTATGACTCTAAAAAATAGTGAAATTCAAACGAATAGGTTCAGTATTTGAAGACATTTCAACTTTATTTACATATTAAAAGATAAAATAACATTTAGTAAAAGATGAAATTAGATTTTTTTTAATTTGAAAAATAATTTTGGAGTAAGATTCTATATTAATTAAAGAACAAAGAAAATATATTATTTAATAATAATATATTTGTTTGTATATTTATAATTCTTAAGATTCTGATTAGAGAATAGAGAGTTTTGAAATTTTAATTTTGAACTTTATAATTTTGTGTCAAAATTTGTCCGTTTTGTTTTATTTTGAATCTTTCAAAAGGAGTGTTTCTGAATAAAATATTTTGAAATTATAGATTTCCAAAACATTTTATTCAAAAGAGAAAATTCTAATTCAAAACAAAAATTTGGAAGCCTTCCAAATCTTCTTTTGAATGTTAACAACCCTAATTTTGACTCGTTTTTTAATTAAAATTTTGAATTTATCTACAAAATCAATGGATGAGTCATAAAATATTAATAAAAAGTATAAAAATCTTTAAAAATTTGACTCAAACCCTAAAATTTGAACGAAGATGAGCAAATTTAAAAAATGCAAAAATTAAAGTTTGCCTATTTAATATGAAAGACGAAGAATGGGTTCAAAAAGAAATGAATTCATTAGAAGATAAAATTTTTGCCAGATAATTTTTTTGAGCTAATTTTGTATTTTCACTCAATTAAAATTAAGTATTGAATAGATTTATCCAAATAATAAATTGTTATCCATTAGATTTCATCTTCTAGTGTTAAATAAAGGAAAATAATAATTTTTCTTTCGAAATCAAAACAAATTCATCTTTAAGTACATTTTATAATTTAATTGTTTTGTCATCCGACTTAAAAGCTTCATCAATATCAAAATTCACATTGATGGTCATCGAGCTGATAAACTCTAAGTTATTTTGTTTATTCATTTAAAATATTTAAAAAGCATTTAAGAAAAAAATGAATCAGAAATTTATATATCTTAAAAGTCTTAAAACAAAATAATAATAAATTAAATAGGACATTACTGGACCGCTGTCGAAGTCGATCAAAAAACATAAATTTCTTCTTGTATTTATAGAATATAAGAATATAAGAATATATTATAGAATTCTCAAAATGAACTTCAAAAGTAAATTTTAATGGAAAAATAAATTCTACTTAAAATTAATAATGCTTAAAATAACATAAAAATTACTTGTAACAAATGTTAAGAAAAAATCTCGCAAAGAGGATACTTTTTAGCTTGAATAAAATTACATAGTATAAAATTTTATATCAAATATGCGATAAAAAAAATTTAAAAGGACTTTTTTTAAAGCATTTAAGCATTTTTTAGTTTTATTTTATTTAAAATAAAATTTTCCACATTAAAAAAAATTTAAATATTTTGTTTTTAATTTAATCAATTCAAAAAATATGATCATTAAGTTGAAATAATTAAAAAAATTAAAAATTATTAAAAAATATTGTCATCTATAAAATTTTACCTTTAAATGAGTCATTTCACAGAAAAAAAGTAGGCTTAAATAATCAATTATTTGATAATTTTTAGAATAAAAGTCTATCATGTAAAAAATTTACTCTACGAGAAGTAAATCTGCTTAAGATAATACTTTCATGTGGTTTATATCCTCAAATAGCAATAGCTGACGAAATGAATAGCTATAAACGTGAATCTGATCAAAAATTTAATTCAAAAGTATTCAGTTTTTAAACTAATAAAAATTTATTTTTATCTTAAAAAATTTATCTATTTAGCATAAATCCTTTGTGGTAATTCATCCGACCAGTGTGTTCTCCTATGACCCGGACATTTTACAACCCTGTGACGAAGACGGCATAGTTAAGGACAAGCTCAAATTCAGCACTAGGCATCAACTAATAGCTTACGTGAGCTTATTTGAAACAAACAAAGCTTACTTTATGAACTGTATGAGAGTACCAGCTTTGCAGACACTGTTTTTGTATGCTAGATCGTTGGATACCAATGGTGAATGTACGCGGGTGTTGTGCGATGAATGGCTTGAGATAAGATTCTTGGATTCGGAAACAGGACAAAAAATTCTCTCTGCTGTGCTGTATCTGAGGTCTTCCATCGAAAAATTATTCAAAATTCGCCTGGAAGATCGTCTAAATTATGGAAGTAAACTTGAAGATGGAGAGGAGCCTGAAATAAAACAAGATTCAGTCAAATTTAAAGAAAGAGCTAAAAAACTAGAGAAAATATTGAAAAAAAAGCTGAGTGAATTTTTGGACTCAAGTTATATGTATTCGATTAGACGGGTTTTACCAGCTGAAGTCAACAAAATGTTTTTGAAAAACTATCAAACTGATTCAAATACCATCGATGAAGCTAAAATTCAGCCAGAATTCAAAAAACATTTGGACTCAAAAGAGAATAATCAAAATGAGATTAAAGGAGGCTTTAAAATAACAAGCTATTTAACTTATAATTGGTAAATAAACTTTTTTTTATTCATTTAATATAGAAATAATAAAAATAAAAAGTTTTTTATTATTTAAGTATTCTTAATGTATTCCTTATCTAAATAATAATACAAAGCATTCAAAGAATACAATTCCTATTAAAATCAAGCTTTTTAAAATTTTTACGTTTTTTTTTTCATTATATAGGTATTATTTTAACAAATTACCAAATGACTTTTTTTTAATAGAGATAAATGGTTTCCCACAATTAAAAAACTGTTCACCACAAACCAAAATTTATTTTACACAAATCACTACAAAATACAGTTTTTTGTGCTGAATTAAAAAAAAAAATAATTTTTACGTATTTAACCAAATAACTGGTTAAACACACATTTTTTGTGCTGATAAAATTTTTAATAAATTTTTTGTATAATTTTTTCAAAAGGTGTTTATAAAATTTTATATAAAATTAAATTAAAATCTATTTTAAGGAAAACCAATTTCCAACTAATTTTGGACGAACTTATTTATGTTTATTAAGAATTATTTTCGTCGTTTTCAAGTAGCTTATTTAGGGCTAACGGGTAGCAAATTTATTATTTTATACAATTTTATTAATATATTAGTGGCAGTTTTTAATGGATATTAAAAAAAAATTTTGCTTAAAAGTTGTTTTTTTTTGTGTTGAACAGTTTTGAAAATTTTTGAAAAAATTTGTGCTTAGAAGTTTTTTATTTGTGGGGAGCAGCTTTTGTCTTAGTCAAGTTAAGTCAAGTCAAGTTTTTGATTTGTGTGTGACAGTTTTTTGTTTGTGGGGACTAGGTAGATCCTTTTCTAATATCATTTTTTTACTAGTTACATTAATTATCTGCCAAAGTTCCTTCAGAAGATTTTATGTTATATTAAGTAAAGTTAATTTTTATCCATTCAAAGCCAAAAAACTACATCAAGTACAAGCGTAGATCATTTTAATCCGATTAAAAACTAACAGCCATATAAAGAATTTTAATATTTTTCAAAATTTATTAATTGGATTTTAATAGTTATAAAAAATAAATAAATGAAAAAAGTATTTAAAAAAAAACGATTTCGCTTTGTTTGGGGTAATAAACTTTCAAAATTATCCGATTTTGTTTTTCAAAAAAAAAAAATATATCAAAATTTTTATTTTTTTATTTTCCATTCCTTTTTTTTGTCAATAATAATAGAAAATTAATAAAATTAAATCAATAAAAATTCAAATATAAAAACGGAGTAACTATAAATATACGGTTTTCATTTCTAATTTCCAAAAATATTTTTTGACTAATTTCTATTTTGAAAGTATCTGTTAATTAGTAATTTTTTTTAAAGTATTATACCAGATGAAACTCTTTCAATTATTAGCGAGTATAGTGGTATTATGAAGAGACATTGGAAGTGTACAAGTTGTTCAAAGGAATTTTTGTTTGATTTAATGGAAAGAATGCAGCATCAAGTTGAATGTCAAGAAATAGGTTTTTTTTTAATTTATATTTTATTTTTTACTATTTTAATCCAAAGATCAAATAGATACTTCTGATACTGGTGACAAAATATCCAAATCAATTGACCAAAAAGAATATTTTTGCAGCATTTGCAATAAGAATATGAATTTGACAGCCATTGAAATTTTGAAGCATAAACGATCTCATTTAAGCTCAGATTAAAATATTAGAAGATAAACATTTAATAAAATTATTATCTTGTTTTGTTTTTATTTAAGGTCTTAATAAATATTATTAATTATTAAATAAAAATAATTTGAATTCTATTATATATTCAAAAAAATTAATTTTTAGCTTTGTTTTTTAAAGATTTTATTTAAAAAAAAAATTCAGTCATTTTTAATAATAAATAAAAAGATATAAGTTACTTTTAAAGATTAAGTTCTTTTTTCATTTGTTCGACCATCTTGAATTTTTGAACTTTTCCAGTTGCATTCATGGGAAAAGAATCCACAAATTTGACATATCTAGGAATTTTAAAAAATGCAATTTTATCTTTACAGAACTCTTTGAACTGGCTCTCGCTCAATTCAGCTCCTGGTTTGAGTTTAATCCAAACACACAGTTCCTCTCCAACACGCTCGTCCGCTACTCCAACTACATAGCAATCAAGAACACTTTCATTAGTGCGAATAAAACGCTCCACTTCGGCCTTAAATATATTTTAATCAAATATACTTAAATTCAAAATTTTTTTTAAGTCACAAGAATTTAACCAGTCTACGGTTGCGGAGAAAGAAATAACAATGGTGAAAGACTAGTAGATCTGAGTATGACTAACAATTTTTGGAACTATGTTACAGTAAAAAAATATACCCAAACAGACATGATGATCACTATATAAGAAAACTTAAAGCCAAATTGATCATATAATGATCAATAAGGGATAGATGAATTGTTTAAATGATACAAAAGTCTTTAAAGATGCCAACATATTTAGTGATCAATTTCTAAAAAGATAGGAGTATGTGTAAAGTTAAAATTGAGTAAATCCTATCAGAGAAATGCAGCACA
Source organism: Brachionus asplanchnoidis (assembly GCA_025491095.1). Taxonomy (NCBI): domain Eukaryota; kingdom Metazoa; phylum Rotifera; class Eurotatoria; order Ploima; family Brachionidae; genus Brachionus; species Brachionus asplanchnoidis. Next base: position 1,355,986 of record JAILYF010000016.1, read on the forward strand.
GAAAAACGATGTCTAGCTGATCCCAAATGCAAAGCAGAATACAACACTAAATCTAGAAAAAGCCTCCAAAACCTTGTCACCGATAGGAGTCTGAATACAGAAAAGATGGTTAGAAATTCGGGAAGCCTATTGCAAAACAGCAGAAGAGTTTCTGGGATTTTTAAAACAAAAAAAGAAAAGATGGATATAGATGAGAGATGGGTACTGATAGCTGATAGAGGGGAAATCAAAGGGAAATGCTTCAATCAAACTAAATTCGCGAGAAATTAGAATTAAAATCACTATATTGAATAAAGAACAGGCTTGCGAAAAGAGGAGCAATGCATGATAAGAGAAACTATATAAATAGAGAAGTGCCGCTATTGTGAATTTTAGTACAAAAAACAAAAACAAATTGTTAAAAATGCTAAAGCTTAAGCTCTGAAAGACCAAAACATGCTCTGTGAATTGTAGCACCTGATACATCCTTTGTACCACCAATATACTAATTTTGCAAAAGTCTGAAAAATTCAGAACATTGTGAATTTTAGTACAAAAAACAAAAACAAAATGTTAAAAATGCTAAAGCCTTAGCTCTGAAAGACCAAAACATGCTCTGTGAATTGTAGCAGCTGATACATCCTTTGTACCACCAATATACTGATTCTGCAAAACTTTGCAATAAATCTACAAAATTCAGAAAATTGTGAATTTGGGATATTAAATTATATTAAATATCCAACTCAACTTTAAGTTGTGGTACAGAGGATGTATCAGCTGCTACAATTCACAGAGCATGTTTTGGTCTTTCAGAGCTTAAGCTTTAGCATTTTTAACATTTTGTTTTGTTTTTTGTACTAAAATTCACAGTGTTCTAAATTTTGCAGACTTTTGCAGAATCAGTATATTGGTGGTACAAGGGATGTATCAGCTGCTACCATTTACAGAACATGTTTTAATCTTTCAGAACTTAAGCTTTGGAAATTTTAATATTTTGTTTTTGTTTTTTGTACCAGAATTCACAATACCAGAAGTGCCAGAGAAGCAGAAAAAGCTAGCTCAAATAGCACCAATATATACACAGAATCAAAAATACGATATGTGGCTCCTCAAAGAAAAAAACAACATTAGTGATCGACAAAGAAGGCCATTTCTTTACAACTAAAATAGAGCAAGGACAAAGGTTTGAGCACTTTAAAAAAGTTCTAAAGACTTGTTTTAAATCACAAGTCTTTGGACAAATTAATATCTTAAATTTTTTTTTCCAAATAAAGTCATTGCCATGAATAGAGAATTAAAAACAAATTTGTTTAATTTACTGGATAGATATTTATTCCACCTCGAATTATCATTTCTTTTGCTCTGGACTTGAAGTAAAGATATCCGTGTTCGTCCATGCAACAAATGTCACCAGTATGAAACCAACTTTGAAAAAATATTTAAAAAAAATCAAATTAATTTTTCTTTTACCCATTTTTATCTATTGATTCGGCTGTTTTGGCCGCGTCATCCCAGTACTCAGTCATAACATTGTACCCTCGGAGGCAAAGCTCACCGTCAGTGTTGCGCAGAACAGTTTTGTTAGTTGCCGGATCAATTATTTTAACCTCAACATGCGGAAAGCCTTTACCAATAGTTTCGTAGGCAAATTTTTCAGATTTTGTGATGTCATCAGCAGTGGTCACTGAGCCAACACTTCCGGTCTCTGTCATTCCATATCTAAATAAAATAAATTTGTATTTTTAAATAAAAAAATATACAAAAATACCCCACAATTACATGTTTTAACTTGAGGTCTTTTTTTATTTTGAGCAATAAATCTTTGGGTACAACCGAAGCACCGATTAACATTGATTCAAGACTTGACAGGTCAAAATTTTCTCTTTCCGGATGATTTATTATATCATGAAATATAACTGGTGCTCCTTTCAAGGCAGTACATTTTTCCTCCTGAATAGCTTTCATTGTAGACACAGTGTCTGGAAGAATATTTGGAAAAACAATCTGGTTTCCATTTACAATCGAAGACATAGCTCCGATGGCCAGGCCAAACACGTGAAATAAAGGTATGGGAATGCAGACCACTCGGTTGGACTCAGGACAGCCTGTGTAATGATATTCCAATAATGAAGAATTCAATATAGTATGATTTGTTATTGGAGCCACTTTGGGCAAGCCAGTTGTCCCACTCTTGAATTATAAGGAAAAATTTATTTACAAAAAAAAAAAAATTTTTTAAATTTTACTGTAAAAATCATGGAAAATATGTCATCGATGTCGATGTGTGGTAATTCTGTCTTTGGACCTTTAAATTTTGAAAATCTCTGTCAAATTGCCAAATATTTTTGTATGCATCTAGACTTGACTTTTTGTCCAAATTGGCCAAAATGATGTGCTTTAAATCTGGTAGTTTTGGCGAGTTGAGCTCGCCGTGTTTGGATGTGGCCAATTCTGGACAAATTTTAGTCAAAAGTTCATAGTGCTTCAAAGTTTTGAAGTTGTCCATAATCATGAGGCCTCTGGACCCTGTCTTTTTTAGCATGTACTCCACTTCCATTGACTGGTAGGCCGGGTTCATCAGAGCGACAATGACACCTATCGAAGCACAAGCTAAAGTCATTAGCATGAATTCGGGCATGTTCGGAAGCATTATTGACAATCGGTCTCCTTTGCGGAAGCCCATTGCCAACAAATTCTGGGCTATCTCATCCGCCCGTTGCTTTAGCTCCAGAAAAGAGAAATTTTTTCGGTGCAGACAAAATTTGTAGGCCACTTCATTTGGTTTTTCTGACACACGGTCATTTAGGCATTCGACTATTGTTTTGCCAATGAGACTTAAATTTTGTGTTTCGCAGTGAGTGTAGCTGGGTTTATTTGGATCATTTATTTTTGTGGCAAAATATTTCGCATTTAGTCGATAGATGGAAAGATATTTCTTAAGTTTTAGATACATTTTATTATTTAAAATTTTAATAAACAATATACATTTTTTTGAAATTATGTAAATTTAAAATTTATAATAATTTTTTTTTTCTTTTAAAAATTTGAATAAATTATATATAATTGCCAAAATTTAATCTAATCAAAGACAATGCTCCTCATAGGAAATTTTTTAAAAATTGAAACACAAAAAATTCAAAAAAGAAGTTAAAAATAAGGGAAAAAAAATGCATATAATTATATAACGAGTCAAATATTTTAATTAAAAAAACAAAAATACTGAAGTTGGTGTCAATTTTATTGAATATAATCTAAACTATATAAAATATAACAAAAAAAATTTTATTGTTTCAGTTACAAAAAAAATTTTTTTATTACAAAAATATTTTATATTGGTCGGCCTCGCTTTTTTCTTCCAGGTCTGGGTTTTTTTGTGATGGTGCTTCGTCATTAATACTTGAATTAGAATCTTACCCCTCGCAACTACTAATGCCAAAGTCCGATATTTTTTTTTGTTAATTCCATAACAACAGGATCATCTTTGCTAAGATTCGGCACAATTTTTAAACTAATTAAACATTTGTTGCATTGAGACCAAAATATAATAAATACCAAGATCCATATCCCATTACTTTTAAAAATAAAATATTAAATTAATACAAGCTATATTTATTTATTATTTATTAAAGCATTTTAAACTAAGTAATCAAGAATCTGCCCAAATAATAACTTAAACCTGTTGATTCTTCATCTTGATTTTTTTCTGATATCTCTGAATTTTTGAATGTATTTACGTAAATATCATTTTTGAAACAACATTTTAAGCTAGCCTTAAAAAATTTTTAAATTATTTTAATCCATAATTAATTTAAAATAATAAGTTTCAAATAAAATATCAAAAATAATCAAATTTTATATTCATTAACTTACATTATAATATGAAACTATTAATTGTGTGAAATAGTTTAATTATATAAACCTTTGGATACAATTAATTAAATTAATTGTTATTAATAAAAAATTTAACGCAATAAACCGAATTAGTTTATTATTCTTGTTTAGCTGAGTAATGTAGTTAAATTAAATGTGGTTTTTGGTGAATTTAAAGAAGGGAATATTTATACCCTCAGATAAAGCCCGCACCACTATATGTAAATTATCTACCATTTTTTTAAAAAACAGAAAATTTGGCTTTTCTTCTATTCGAATAGTAATATTTTTATTTTTCAAGTTAATTTTTAAAAATCTGAATCAATTTTTATCAAAAGACAAATAATTTCCAAAGAGTTTAATTATTTATGACCAAAATTGCTTTTTCGAGCCATCTTTACAGTCTCTTAGATAGACTGAATGACTTGTGCCATCTTCGAAATAAAATGTTACTCTATCATTGCCAGTTCCCCAGCCATCAAAAGCCCAATATCCATTATTTCCTCTGTGAGCGCCATTAACACCTCTATACTTTGCAGAAACCACCAATTTATCATTTGTATTAAATAAACCAACATTTCTATAATAGTTATTATTAGTTTCGCCTGTGGCATGGTAACATTGATATCCTAAATTTCTAAAAGTATTTCTGCTGGACAATTTCACACTACAATAAGCTTGTCCTGGTGGCTTATTGTTAGTAGCTAGTCCCCATGAAGAAGCATAAAGATCCAAACCACCTCCTAAATTTGAGTTGGTTACAATTATATCCAATTTTCCATTTCCGCAATCAATTTCCAAAACATGGCCACAGTATTTAGGATCGAATTTTAGATGACCAAGCGAGTCAATATTTCCTAGTGCAACTGGTAAAGTTACTGCATAATCAGCACCGGGAAGTTCACAAGCACCAACCTCATAAGCTGCATGTCTGGTGGTCAAAACATTTTCTTTAAGTTGACCAGAACCACTTGATGCCAAATCTAAAATACCACAAACTGCACCTGAATGGCTCAAGACAAATGCATTGCTTTTTGCCACTGGGCCTTTTTTCATCCAACATGTTCCATCTTTGAAATTGGTCCAGGTGAAATGAGTACAGCCAGGTGTTTGAACGCATTTAGGACCACATTGTTCGCCTGTTGATAAAATATTTTTTAAATTATTTTCATTGAAGTCACAGCCCATGGCCCAATTAAGTTTGTTAGCGTGGTCATAGTTCCAATTTATAGCTACAACTTCATCCAAAAAGAAGTAGACTTAGTGAAAAAATTAAATAGAATTTAGTAAATGATAACAAATAAAAAAATACTTGAAAATAAAATTAAAATTTTCATTTTTTAAATATTTAATGCTCAAACATTTAGCTTTTATACAAATATCTTGAAGAGCTAAAAATGTGAATATTTTCGTTTTTATAATTAAAGAGCTTGAAATATTTTTTAATTTGACATTCCTCTAAATCATGCATTATTATTTTTGACAATTTTTGATATCTTACAAAACAATATAGTTTTAGACGTTCATATTAAAATATCAAATTATCAATTTAGTCATATCTAGACAATAAGTTTTATCTTTATAAGGATCTTCTAGAAAGTTGATTCATGATTATAACACTGAAACATAGACTGTACATTTATCCAGCATTTATTTTTACTTATTTTTATCAAAATTGATATTTAACTTAGAAATATTTGAAAATATATGAATCTTTTAAATGCAAAGCTTTCAACTTCATTTACTATTTAAATTTAAAATTACCTTAATTTTTTTGATTCTAAAAGCTATTTGATTAATTAAAAAATTAGAAATGCGATTTCCTCTTTAGCCCAAAAAAAAGTAAGCCTAACCAAGTCAACAAAAGCGCCAAATGCTCCGTTTTTGTACATATTTTTTATAAATTTTTGTACATATTTTTGTAAATAACCTAAAACCATACCTATTAAATTTCTTTAAAATTTAAACAGAAATATTTTTAATTAATTTTTATTATCTGAGTTTGAGTTTCAAAAATATTAAAAATTGATATGTTTGATAATGCAGTTTAAGATTTAGTAAACTATACAAAATTAAGGCATAATAAATAATTTTAAACTTTAATTTAATATTTAAAATTATTATATTTGTATCATTAATAGCTAAAAAAATGTTTACAATTGGAAAGTATTTTTAAATTTTTTTTAAATTTTACGCCATTTTTTTAATTTTAAAAACGTTTTTTTGAAATATTTGCTTGCTATCTTAAATAATTTCTATGGGCCGCCTAGTTGACTCACTGGAACGGCAACAAAAACATTGGGACGCCTAATTTACTCGGTGGAACGGCAAATATTCTATGGTAACGGCAATTTTTGTCAATGGAACGGCAAATATTAGGGGGGAACGGCAACTAAAACATTGGGCCGCCTTATTCACCAGACGGAACACCAATTATTTCATTGGAGCGACTATTTTTATTTAAAGACCGTCATATTTAAATAAATTTTGAATTTGGCGATGAATTTTAAAATTTCCCGCCAATTTTTTTAATAGAAAGTCTAATTATTTAACGGGCCGCCTATTTTTGTCGATGGAACGGGAAATATTAGGGGGAAACGCCAATTGTTTTGAAAAGGAAGGCAACTAAAACAATGGGTCGTCTTATTAACTCAGCGGAACGTTAAGTAAAAAGACTTGACTTTGAAAAGAAAAAATTTGAAGTCAAGTCAAATGACCCAAGATATTCAAGACTTGACTTGACTTTGAAAAGACTTTTAAATGACTTTTTTTTTTGACTTTTGCCCAAGTCTGATTTTAAATAAATAAACTAAAATAATAATATTAAATTAAATTGAAATTATTAGAAGTGTTTTAATTTTTTGAACTAAAGTAAAGTAATTTTTGAGTCATTTTGTTCATTGATTATTATTTTTATTAATATTTATTTCATTGAACGTTAAGGAGATGTCAAGTAAAAAGGAGGAAAAAATTTAATGATATTAAATTGAATAATGAAAATCGAACAAGAAATTTTGAATCAAGATTTTTCGAATTACCAATTCACTTGTGCAACAACTTCCAAAAATATCTTCTTTTTTCCAAAACTGTCCACTTTTGAAACCATAAATACTTTTTTTCTATTCCAATTTAGTTTTTTTCAATATTTTTCTATAATGTTTTATTTTCATTTATTCCAGTAGGTTAGTTAGTAAATCTCGCTGCGCCATCAAAAAGTATTTAGTTAAATAATATTTTTTAAATTAATTTAAATTAAGTTAAATGAAGTTTCTATTGATAAAATAAATTTTAAAAGTTTTTTTCATATTTATATTTTTTACTTTCGCAGGATGTTGATAAGATTTCTCGTCAAAAACTCTAAAATAATTTCTTAATACTAGAGGCATCAGATCAATTAGAAAAATGTGACAAATCATGTTTTTTCACGTGTTCACTTTATCTCTTTTTTAAAAGATTAAATTAATCTAAAGAATGTTTTCTGAAAAAGTAAAGCCAATTATCTCAATATATTTGTAAAACTTCTGAAATAAAGCTATTAAGATAAATTGTCGGTTTTTTTTTTCTCATAGAAAAGTTTATTAACAAAATAAAGTGGAAAAAGTATGAAAAATACCTGTAAATATTTATCGCATTGTTTATAATTTGTATCAGATGTTGTAATAACTTTTCACAAAACACATTTTTTCAATTAAAAATGGGTGCAAAAATAATATAAAAAAGGAAGAAAAAAACAAAAATAATTGATAAAAATAAAGTTAAATATCAATAAAAAATGATCGAGGAAATAGTTGAAATAAATTTGGAAGAAAATAAAGAGCGTTTTTTAGTATTATTATTTAATTGCATTTATTACAACTGCGATTTGGACAAATCATGGTCATTTATAGCCAGAAAAATAGTATTCAATCAAGAAACTCAGAACAAAGAGTTTTGCTATTTGGTTCAAATAAAGTTGTGCTGTCACGAATTGTCGTTCTTGACTTTGTGGGTTAACCAAAGTTATCTGACAAATTCAAAAACCAGACATTTAATCGAAAAATTTGAAAAAAATTTACTCATGAATAACCTAAGAGGATATCGGGAGCCCAATATTGAAGAGAGTATTGAATACTGCGATGCAATAATTGATGAATTGTTTACTGATTCGAACAAAATTAAAGTGGCCTATGAAGATTACGAGTGGCTGATGCGCAAATACGACCCAGAACATGAATTCTTCAACCAAAAAGAAAATGTAAATGTAAATAATTTAGAAAATTTGACTTTTTTTTAAAATTATTTTTTTGTCAATAACTTTTAAAATTTTTGAAATAAATAAATATAATTTAAAAATAAAATTGACATTTTTTTATTAATTATTTTTTCGAAATTTTTTTGAAATTATCATTCAAGTCAAACAATCTTGAATTTATCTTTCTTTAAGTTTCGGTATCAATTAAAAAATAACACTAATAAATTAAATAGGATTCGGAATTCAACCAGAGGAAAAAATACAAAAAATTAAATTTGTTTAATATTTTTAAAAAAAAATTTTAAACTCAATTATTTGAAAATTAAATAAATTTTTGTTAACAATTAAATTTTTAATTCAAGAAAAAGTTATTAATCTGAAATTTTAAAATAAATTAATAAATAAGAATCATGTAAATTTTGTAATTATATTCGATTCAACGATTAAAAAGGAAGAATATTATTTTAGTGTATTCATTTAAGTTAAAAAGAACATAAAATTTAGTCTTTTATTTAAAAAAAAAGTTTTTGTCAAAATTAAGGAAACTGTATAAAGCTTAAAACTATAAAAATGATTAATTAATATAAATGTAAAAACAATTTAAATATATATAGGGTTCAAAAATACTAAATTAAAAAAAGAATATTTTAAATTCATTATTCTGTATTTAAAAAAAAACTTAAGGTAAATTATTCAAATAAATTCAAAAACTACTTTTTCAGGCTATTTTAAAAGACCACATTTATTTAAGCTTACTCCTATAATTTAAGATATTGTAATGTAATTTTAACATATTAAATCATTTAAAATCGATTGAAGAAATGGAAATATATAAATTTTTCAAAAATTTATATCTTTTTTTTTTTAATTCAAGTTCAGGACTCAATCAAAAAAACATGCAAAATTATTTGAAGTCACATAAATCGTATACAAATTTTTTAAGTAAACTCAAAAAAATATGAAGAAAAATTGACTGGCTAGTTATAAATAAAAGTATTACTACTTATTAAAATTATTAAAATTTATTGAAAAAATTTTAATCTATGCGAAGTATCATTCCTAGATAACATTTAAAAAAAATTTAAACAAAAATTTTGAGCTTAATTTAAACCCTAAATCAAAATGTACAGATCATTAAGCAGACAAAAATAAATAATTTTAGATAATTAAGTTTGCAATAAAGGTAATTTAAACTAAAATAAAGTTGAATAAAATTCTACATATTTTATCCAGACAGATATTTCCAAAATCTCTTTAAATAAGTATTGTTTTTTAAATTTTTTTATGATAAAGTACCTTTAAAAAAAAACACTCAAAAAAATTGAAAAAAGATAAGTAATAAGCATAATTTTGAACATGTTTTATCAAATAAAGGGTTTAATATTTTTAATTTAATTTATAAAAAAAATTACATCGAGATGTCTGATACATTCGAGTTTTATTGGTTTTTTAAGCTAAGTGACTCGGAGCCATTGTGGACCCCATTCTCGATATCAGACTGTAAAAAATTGAGACAATTTTTTTAGGAAATAGTGAGTGTAAAAAAGTTGCAGTAAAAGGCGGTAGATACGATGCTGATATAGAGGTTAAATTTCTGATTCCAGTCTACTGGGAAGCTTCAAATGGTCTAGTCAAGCGTTTTAAATGGTTCAAGAACAAAAAAGAAATACATGATGAAGAAAGTAGTCAAATTTTGAAAACATTTAACCCCTCCATTGATTCTGATGAGTCTGATCATTTTGACCATGTATGCTTCATTGTGCATGGAATCGGCGAAAGCTGTGACCTGCAACTCAGGTCGATTCTTGATTGCGGTATTAAAAATTAAATTAAATAAAATTAAAAAAAAAAGAAATCTTTTTTTTAGCTAATTCTTTTAAAAAAAAATCAAATGAGATCATCAGTGCAAATTTGTCACTGGGTTTCAAGAACGACCAAATTCAAGAATTTAATTCGATTGAATTTTTGCCTATCTCATGGCATGATGTCATACATTCTGATAAAAATAAGTAAAATATTTTTCTTTTGTTTTTAATATTATTTTGTTAATTGTTTAGATGGAAAGACATTACATTGCCAAGCATACCAAATCTTCGTCTGTTTTCCAACACTGCCATATCGGATATGATTTTTTATGCTAATGTAGAATTTAGGAAAAAAATAATGGAAAAAGTAGTTGATAATTTAAATAAATATGTAAAAATGTTCAAAGAAAGAAATCCGTATTATCGGGGGAAAATATCATTGATAGGTCACTCACTTGGCTCATTGATTCTATTTGATCTTTTGTCAACTTTCAAAGTGAGATATCTTTTTTTTAATTTTTCACAATTTTTTTCAATTAATTTTATTTTTTTTTAAATTTTAGATTTTTTTTAATTTTTTAAAAATTTTCAATTTTTTTTTATTTTTTTTTAATGTTAAATTTTTTTTTATTTTTTTAAAATTTTAAATTTTTAAAAAAAAATTTTTTAATTTTTTTAAATTTTTTTAGAATGAACCCACAGAATCAAACTTTGAATTTAAAGTTGACAATTTTTTTGCAATAGGATCTCCCATTGCTTTTTTTCTAACAACCAGAGGTGTTAGCTTGGCTGATTCTAATCTTAAGCTCAATTGTGATTGTTTTTTTAACATATTCCATCAAGTAATTAAATAATAAATGTAAATGTAAAGTTAAATAAAAAATAACTTATTAGCTAGACCCTTTTGCTTACAGAATCGAACCCATGGTTCGTAGTCAGACTTGTTTTTAAGTCACAGTTTTAAGTCTAAGTCACAAAAATTTAAGTCAAAGTTATGACTTGACTTAAATTTTTTTTTTTTTTTAAGTCAAAGTCATGACTTGACTTTAAATTTTTTTTTTTTTAAGTCAAAGTCATGACTTGACTTTAAATTTTTTTTTTTTTAAGTCAAAGTCATGACTTGACTTTAAATTTTTTTTTTTTTAAGTCAAAGTCATGACTTGACTTAAATTTTTTTTTTTTTAAGTCAAAGTCATGACTTGACTTTAAATTTTTTTTTTTTAAGTCAAAGTCATGACTTGACTTAAAATTTTTTTTTTTTTTAAGTCAAAGTCATGACTTGACTTTAAATTTTTTTTTTTTTAAGTCAAAGTCATGACTTGACTTTAAATTTTTTTTTTTTTAAGTCAAAGTCATGACTTAAAATTTTTTTTTTTTTTTTTTTAAGTCAAAGTCATGACTTAAAATTTTTTTTTTTTTTTTTTTAAGTCAAAGTCATGACTTAAAATTTTTTTTTTTATTTTTTAAGTCAAAGTCATGACTTAAAATTTTTTTTTTTATTTTTTAAGTCACAGTCATGACTTAAAATTTTTTTTTTTATTTTTTAAGTCACAGTCATGACTTAAAATTTTTTTTTTTTTTTCTAAGTCACAGTCATGACTTAAAATTTTTTTTTTTATTTTTTAAGTCACAGTCATGACTTAAAATTTTTTTTTTTATTTTTTAAGTCACAGTCATGACTTAAAATTTTTTTTTTTATTTTTTAAGTCAAAGTCATGACTTAAAATTTTTTTTTTTATTTTTTAAGTCACAGTCATGACTTAAAATTTTTTTTTTTATTTTTTAAGTCACAGTCATGACTTAAAATTTTTTTTTTTATTTTTTAAGTCAAAGTCATGACTTAAAATTTTTTTTTTTATTTTTTAAGTCACAGTCATGACTTAAAATTTTTTTTTTTTTTTTTTTAAGTCAAAGTCATGACTTAAAATTTTTTTTTTTTTTTTCTAAGTCACAGTCATGACTTAAAATTTTTTTTTTTATTTTTTAAGTCACAGTCATGACTTAAATTTTTTTTTTTTTTCTTTTAAGTCAAAGTCATGCATTAATAATAAAAGTTAAAAACTGGTACGAATTTTGATGAAAAATTTGAGTTCTGTAATCTGGTCTCTAATTTAGATCTCAATTATTCTTTGTTTATTACAATTAGGTCCATAAAGTAACAAAAGATGAACAAAAATTTTGAAAAAGTTAAATAAAAAATTAATCTTTTAAAATTTAATTTAATCTAAATTTTAATAAGTTGCATCAAACATAACTTTAGAAAACTTTATAAAAAAAAATAATAAAGACAAATTTTGACACCATGGTGAGATGCTTTGATTCAAAATTAGGTTAAGCGTTTGACTTAATAGTGAAATCATAAAAATTTTTTCTTTTTTTTTTGTCAAAAATTAAACTTATTATTTTTGTGTCAGATGAAAGTGCTGAAAAAATTAATTTATTCAATAACATCTTAGATACATCTTTGGTGAAATAATTTAGCATTTTTTTTCTAATTTCAGAAATTAGATAATTTTTCTTTTGCAAAAAGAAATTTAAGCAAAGAAAAGAGATAAAACTAACAAGTCTATGAAGTAATATGTTCTCATGTTCGTTTCGATATTTTTTTTTTGTTTGGAGAATTAAAATTTTTAAATAATTTATTAAATTTTGTTCACATGTTACCAAAAAAAGATATTTAGACCAAACACTCAAAAGGAGCATTCAATTTTAGAATTTCAAAATAATTATGGACCAAAAAATTTAATGGCAAAAAGATTAGGTAACGCTTTTTTTTGTCTTCAAGGCGGCTAACAAAATTTTATTTTCTAGTTAATGGCGCCGACGAAGACTTTTGGCGAATCGAAAAAGATCGCCAGGAAATCAATGCTGCTTATGACAATGTAAAATATATTTTTTTAAAGTTTTAAAATTAAAAAAATTTTTTTTTCAAAGGGCTATTCAACTGACACGGTCGACTCGGAACTAAACACACCTGATTTACTTGATCGAGTAGATAAATATGGATTTATTCAGTAATCAATTTTGTTTTTAAATAAAAATTTTCGAGTATAAAAATTATTTTTTAATTTAAAAGCATTTCAAAATTACCGCCTCAGCTGAGTGATGTTGAACAAAAGCGAAACAATATTGAGAAATTGAGAGAAATAAGTGGCACTCAATGATAAAAGATTGGTAAAGCATTGTGTCCTTAGCAAACAACGATATAGTGATAAGCTAATTAGCCGCCTATTTAAGGGTATTCCGAATTCGATGCGCAAGGTGGCAAGGTAGCAAATTTTGGACATTGAAAGTCAAATAAAAGCCCAGCCGGGAATTTATGAAGTGAGACCAATCTTTAATTTTTTTTTGACTTTTTAAAAACAAATTTCTGAGAAATCACCAAATTATTTAAAATTTAATATTTTTTTGAAAACAAAAAGCAATTATCAATGATAAAAAAGTTTATTTAATTAACCAATTTTCATTTTCAAATTTTCTTAACTTGAAATAAAATTTTTCAACAGTATATTTAGAGATATTTTCAATGTTTAAAATTTTTTTTAGTAGGAAAAAAATTTAATTCTACTTAAATGTTTTTCTTTTACTTATAATTGCTTGAGAGTCCATTGTTTCAATTAAACTGCAATCGTTTTCATTTGATCCAAATTTATAAAAAGTTTTTTTAAATGCATGTGGCAGTTTTATAAAGATTAAATTATCTTATCTTAATTTGTAAAAAATAATTTATTGTTTTAGTTAAAAAAAAATAAAATTATGTATATTGTAAAATTAAAATTAGAAAATAAATTTTTTTTAAAGAAAACTTTTGCAATTTTTTATTTGTATTCAATCTTAATTATGAATAATGAATTTAAATTTTTTTTTGTCCATGGGAAAATTTTAATTATAATACTACTCATACTACTTTAATACTACTACTTTTGAAATATTATTTTTACAATTTCTAAAACGTTGCCATATTATTTTATGTCTTAAATTTAATTATTTATAGATATCTAGACTCGGTTATTTAGAAACCTGTCGATTGATTTTTCAGCGGGAAAATTGAGCTTAACAAACTCTTTGAGCCTAATTCAAGTAATTTAAATTTGAATAAATTTCAATTTAAAAAAAAATAACTGTTTTTAATTTATTAAGTTAATATACGAAAATTATGATGTTGAAAATCAAACTTCAACGTCGATGGATTACTTTTACAGGTTGTATGAATTTTTGGATGTATTTCTTATGAAATTCATTTAATAAACCTCTAGAATTATGGCTTATTATTTTTTTTTTATAAAATATTGATATTTTCCTGATAATTTTTTAACTGTTTATAATATTTTTTATTAATTAAGGATTAAGAATATTTTTAATTAGATCTAAATTTAACTACTATTAAATTTTAATTATTTAAAAATAAATACAATTTTTATTCTATCAAGTTGAGTAATCAGTTAAACAAGACATAAAATAATTCTTAAAACCTTAAAATCTTATTTAAATATTATCAATTAAATATCAAAGCCATTAGAGGGAAAATGAATTTTGTAGCTCTGTAGGTAGGACATTTTTCGGGCCGTACGCGTGGGACCGTACGTTTATATTCTTGAACATAAATTATAAAAAATAGGGCTGCCCACCCAGTAGGAATTCCGACAGTGACATGGAGGCTTAACGACCCGAAGTGATCATTACCTTGAGGTTGACTTAACGACTCATCTCTCATTGTATGCATGTGGCTCGGGAGTCCAAGGAGGCGCCTAAGTCGAGAACTTAAGTTCAGCCGACTGTTGATCGAGTAGGCGAATCTGGAAGGCGAACTGAGATCATGCAAGGTTTCGAGAACAATATGATCTTTAGAGTTTTTAACCGGCCGTAAAAAATCTTTAATTCCTTATTTATTTAAAATTTTTTTTTTTCCGGATGGACATTTAATCGGGTTAATGCGTAGAGGGATTCGATTTTTATCAAACTCTTTTACCGCTTGTTTCACCATAACTCGGTCTATTGTGAGACTATTTTCTAAAGAGCTGATAGGAGGAAGTCTTGTGCTCGAAGTTAACTCGGTTGGTGTCTGTCCTAGGTACGAAATAATGGTATGATGCAATGGATGCAAACAAACAAAATGGTTATTCAACACAATGGATTCAATATTTATATTTTTTTATTTATTAATAATATTTAATATTAAATATATAATAATAAATACTCATTGTGCATGGAATCGGCGAAAGCTGTGACCTGCAACTCAGGTCGATTCTTGATTGCGGTATTAAAAATTAAATTAAATAAAATTAAAAAAAAAAGAAATCTTTTTTTTAGCTAATTCTTTTAAAAAAAAATCAAATGAGATCATCAGTGCAAATTTGTCACTGGGTTTCAAGAACGACCAAATTCAAGAATTTAATTCGATTGAATTTTTGCCTATCTCATGGCATGATGTCATACATTCTGATAAAAATAAGTAAAATATTTTTCTTTTGTTTTTAATATTATTTTGTTAATTGTTTAGATGGAAAGACATTACATTGCCAAGCATACCAAATCTTCGTCTGTTTTCCAACACTGCCATATCGGATATGATTTTTTATGCTAATGTAGAATTTAGGAAAAAAATAATGGAAAAAGTAGTTGATAATTTAAATAAATATGTAAAAATGTTCAAAGAAAGAAATCCGTATTATCGGGGGAAAATATCATTGATAGGTCACTCACTTGGCTCATTGATTCTATTTGATCTTTTGTCAACTTTCAAAGTGAGATATCTTTTTTTTTAATTTTTCACAATTTTTTTCAATTAATTTTATTTTTTTTTAAATTTTAGATTTTTTTTAATTTTTTAAAAATTTTCAATTTTTTTTTATTTTTTTTTAATGTTAAATTTTTTTTTATTTTTTTAAAATTTTAAATTTTTAAAAAAAAATTTTTTAATTTTTTTAAATTTTTTTAGAATGAACCCACAGAATCAAACTTTGAATTTAAAGTTGACAATTTTTTTGCAATAGGATCTCCCATTGCTTTTTTTCTAACAACCAGAGGTGTTAGCTTGGCTGATTCTAATCTTAAGCTCAATTGTGATTGTTTTTTTAACATATTCCATCAAGTAATTAAATAATAAATGTAAATGTAAAGTTAAATAAAAATAACTTATTAGCTAGACCCTTTTGCTTACAGAATCGAACCCATGGTTCGTAGTCAGACTTGTTTTTAAGTCACAGTTTTAAGTCTAAGTCACAAAAATTTAAGTCAAAGTTATGACTTGACTTAAATTTTTTTTTTTTTTTAAGTCAAAGTCATGACTTGACTTTAAATTTTTTTTTTTTAAGTCAAAGTCATGACTTGACTTTAAATTTTTTTTTTTTTAAGTCAAAGTCATGACTTGACTTTAAATTTTTTTTTTTTTAAGTCAAAGTCATGACTTGACTTAAATTTTTTTTTTTTTTAAGTCAAAGTCATGACTTGACTTTAAATTTTTTTTTTTTAAGTCAAAGTCATGACTTGACTTAAAATTTTTTTTTTTTTTAAGTCAAAGTCATGACTTGACTTTAAATTTTTTTTTTTTTAAGTCAAAGTCATGACTTGACTTTAAATTTTTTTTTTTTTAAGTCAAAGTCATGACTTAAAATTTTTTTTTTTTTTTTTTAAGTCAAAGTCATGACTTAAAATTTTTTTTTTTTTTTTTTTAAGTAAAAGTCATGACTTAAAATTTTTTTTTTTTATTTTTTAAGTCAAAGTCATGACTTAAAATTTTTTTTTTTATTTTTTAAGTCACAGTCATGACTTAAAATTTTTTTTTTTATTTTTTAAGTCACAGTCATGACTTAAAATTTTTTTTTTTTTTTTCTAAGTCACAGTCATGACTTAAAATTTTTTTTTTTATTTTTTAAGTCACAGTCATGACTTAAAATTTTTTTTTTTATTTTTTAAGTCACAGTCATGACTTAAAATTTTTTTTTTTATTTTTTAAGTCAAAGTCATGACTTAAAATTTTTTTTTTTTATTTTTTAAGTCACAGTCATGACTTAAAATTTTTTTTTTTATTTTTTAAGTCACAGTCATGACTTAAAATTTTTTTTTTTATTTTTTAAGTCAAAGTCATGACTTAAAATTTTTTTTTTTATTTTTTAAGTCACAGTCATGACTTAAAATTTTTTTTTTTTTTTTTTAAGTCAAAGTCATGACTTAAAATTTTTTTTTTTTTTTCTAAGTCACAGTCATGACTTAAAATTTTTTTTTTTATTTTTTAAGTCACAGTCATGACTTAAATTTTTTTTTTTTTCTTTTAAGTCAAAGTCATGCATTAATAATAAAAGTTAAAAACTGGTACGAATTTTGATGAAAAATTTGAGTTCTGTAATCTGGTCTCTAATTTAGATCTCAATTATTCTTTGTTTATTACAATTAGGTCCATAAAGTAACAAAAGATGAACAAAAATTTTGAAAAAGTTAAATAAAAAATTAATCTTTTAAAATTTAATTTAATCTAAATTTTAATAAGTTGCATCAAACATAACTTTAGAAAACTTTATAAAAAAAAATAATAAAGACAAATTTTGACACCATGGTGAGATGCTTTGATTCAAAATTAGGTTAAGCGTTTGACTTAATAGTGAAATCATAAAAATTTTTTCTTTTTTTTTTTGTCAAAAATTAAACTTATTATTTTTGTGTCAGATGAAAGTGCTGAAAAAATTAATTTATTCAATAACATCTTAGATACATCTTTGGTGAAATAATTTAGCATTTTTTTTTCTAATTTCAGAAATTAGATAATTTTTCTTTTGCAAAAAGAAATTTAAGCAAAGAAAAGAGATAAAACTAACAAGTCTATGAAGTAATATGTTCTCATGTTCGTTTCGATATTTTTTTTTTGTTTGGAGAATTAAAATTTTTAAATAATTTATTAAATTTTGTTCACATGTTACCAAAAAAAGATATTTAGACCAAACACTCAAAAGGAGCATTCAATTTTAGAATTTCAAAATAATTATGGACCAAAAAATTTAATGGCAAAAAGATTAGGTAACGCTTTTTTTTTGTCTTCAAGGCGGCTAACAAAATTTTATTTTCTAGTTAATGGCGCCGACGAAGACTTTTGGCGAATCGAAAAAGATCGCCAGGAAATCAATGCTGCTTATGACAATGTAAAATATATTTTTTTAAAGTTTTAAAATTAAAAAAATTTTTTTTTCAAAGGGCTATTCAACTGACACGGTCGACTCGGAACTAAACACACCTGATTTACTTGATCGAGTAGATAAATATGGATTTATTCAGTAATCAATTTTGTTTTTAAATAAAAATTTTCGAGTATAAAAATTATTTTTTAATTTAAAAGCATTTCAAAATTACCGCCTCAGCTGAGTGATGTTGAACAAAAGCGAAACAATATTGAGAAATTGAGAGAAATAAGTGGCACTCAATGATAAAAGATTGGTAAAGCATTGTGTCCTTAGCAAACAACGATATAGTGATAAGCTAATTAGCCGCCTATTTAAGGGTATTCCGAATTCGATGCGCAAGGTGGCAAGGTAGCAAATTTTGGACATTGAAAGTCAAATAAAAGCCCAGCCGGGAATTTATGAAGTGAGACCAATCTTTAATTTTTTTTTGACTTTTTAAAAACAAATTTCTGAGAAATCACCAAATTATTTAAAATTTAATATTTTTTTGAAAACAAAAAGCAATTATCAATGATAAAAAAGTTTATTTAATTAACCAATTTTCATTTTCAAATTTTCTTAACTTGAAATAAAATTTTTCAACAGTATATTTAGAGATATTTTCAATGTTTAAAATTTTTTTTAGTAGGAAAAAAATTTAATTCTACTTAAATGTTTTTCTTTTACTTATAATTGCTTGAGAGTCCATTGTTTCAATTAAACTGCAATCGTTTTCATTTGATCCAAATTTATAAAAAGTTTTTTTAAATGCATGTGGCAGTTTTATAAAGATTAAATTATCTTATCTTAATTTGTAAAAAATAATTTATTGTTTTAGTTAAAAAAAAATAAAATTATGTATATTGTAAAATTAAAATTAGAAAATAAATTTTTTTTAAAGAAAACTTTTGCAATTTTTTATTTGTATTCAATCTTAATTATGAATAATGAATTTAAATTTTTTTTTGTCCATGGGAAAATTTTAATTATAATACTACTCATACTACTTTAATACTACTACTTTTGAAATATTATTTTTACAATTTCTAAAACGTTGCCATATTATTTTATGTCTTAAATTTAATTATTTATAGATATCTAGACTCGGTTATTTAGAAACCTGTCGATTGATTTTTCAGCGGGAAAATTGAGCTTAACAAACTCTTTGAGCCTAATTCAAGTAATTTAAATTTGAATAAATTTCAATTTAAAAAAAAATAACTGTTTTTAATTTATTAAGTTAATATACGAAAATTATGATGTTGAAAATCAAACTTCAACGTCGATGGATTACTTTTACAGGTTGTATGAATTTTTGGATGTATTTCTTATGAAATTCATTTAATAAACCTCTAGAATTATGGCTTATTATTTTTTTTTTATAAAATATTGATATTTTCCTGATAATTTTTTAACTGTTTATAATATTTTTTATTAATTAAGGATTAAGAATATTTTTAATTAGATCTAAATTTAACTACTATTAAATTTTAATTATTTAAAAATAAATACAATTTTTATTCTATCAAGTTGAGTAATCAGTTAAACAAGACATAAAATAATTCTTAAAACCTTAAAATCTTATTTAAATATTATCAATTAAATATCAAAGCCATTAGAGGGAAAATGAATTTTGTAGCTCTGTAGGTAGGACATTTTTCGGGCCGTACGCGTGGGACCGTACGTTTATATTCTTGAACATAAATTATAAAAAATAGGGCTGCCCACCCAGTAGGAATTCCGACAGTGACATGGAGGCTTAACGACCCGAAGTGATCATTACCTTGAGGTTGACTTAACGACTCATCTCTCATTGTATGCATGTGGCTCGGGAGTCCAAGGAGGCGCCTAAGTCGAGAACTTAAGTTCAGCCGACTGTTGATCGAGTAGGCGAATCTGGAAGGCGAACTGAGATCATGCAAGGTTTCGAGAACAATATGATCTTTAGAGTTTTTAACCGGCCGTAAAAAATCTTTAATTCCTTATTTATTTAAAATTTTTTTTTTTCCGGATGGACATTTAATCGGGTTAATGCGTAGAGGGATTCGATTTTTATCAAACTCTTTTACCGCTTGTTTCACCATAACTCGGTCTATTGTGAGACTATTTTCTAAAGAGCTGATAGGAGGAAGTCTTGTGCTCGAAGTTAACTCGGTTGGTGTCTGTCCTAGGTACGAAATAATGGTATGATGCAATGGATGCAAACAAACAAAATGGTTATTCAACACAATGGATTCAATATTTATATTTTTTTATTTATTAATAATATTTTAAATTTATTTTTTTGTACAATAAAGCAATAAATTTTTTCTTAATTTATTTAGTTTTTTAATTTAAAAAAAATTTTTAATTATTAATTTTTATAACCTTTAATAAATTAATAAAATCAAATTTATTTGTCTGTATTTATTTTTATTTTATTTTAATCAATTTAAAATAACACTGTATATATTATTTATATTTAATCGAGTTGTGCGTAGGTCTGTAAGTCTGTAATTTTAGGCAAGTCAGGGACTTGACTTTTTTGACCCTTAAATTAAATAAAAGAAATATTGAATTCTTTCTAATCTGGGAAATATTTTATTAAAAAAAATTATTTTAAATTTTAATCAGTCCTTCAACAGTTATGCAATTGAAGTTTTTTAACATAAAAGGATTTTGTTTTTGTTATTTTTTTATTCATTTATTTTTTATTATACTACATTATATTTAAATGTTCTGATTATTTTAATCCATATTAAAAATTAAATTAAACTTTCATTTCATGCGTTGTTGTAAATTTCTTAAGATTTTTGAAATAAATAAAATTTTTAAAATATTATTTTCTTTCAATTTTTATATTTGGGAAGTGGTTTTCCTAAAAAGATTTTTAAATCATTTTTTAAATATGAGTTTTTGTCGTAGAATTTTAAAATAAAAAAAGTTTACACTTTAAGATTTAAAAAAATTACTGAATAATTTGAAACCAATATGATTGATGTATCTCAATTTTCGACAAACTCAGAATCTGATTCTCAAAAGCAGCAAGCAATCATTAAATTTGCCTACTCTGATTTGACAATAAAGAGTAATTTTAAATTTATATCTTTAATTTTATCTGACATTTCTTTAGCTAACAGTGATAACCAAATTGTTTCAAGAACGGCAAAGTGTAAATTTTGTTCGAACAACATTACCGATACAAGGAACAATACATCAAACTTTATTCGGCATTTAAAATTTTGCGATAAGGAATCATATGATGAGTTCAAATCTTCAAAAGCACAGAAAAAAACATCGTTAAATCAAGACCATAAGAAAAACCTAATGGCAGAGATAGTCAACGACTTCATTTTTAGATATCTAATTATTGGATGTGGACTGCCTTACCGCTTAGTCGAATGCGAAGCCTTTAGATCGTTTATGTCACTAATTTGCAAGAAATGGGAACCGACATCGAGGACAAATATATTAAAATTGCAAAATAAAGCGATCGACCTTATGAATTATAATTTGAAATTGATATTATCAAAAATAAGATTTGCCTCGCTAACTTTAGATGTTTGGACAGATCGACGACTAAGATCATTTCTCGGGATAACGATTCATTTTTTAGACGAAAATTTTAATTTTAAAACTTATGTTCTTCGCTGCAAAAATATTTCAACAACGACGGGATGGGCTATTAAACGAGAAATAGATACTATTATTGAAGAATTCGCTATTCGTGAAAAATTAGTTCGAATAGTTACAGATAATGGTTCGAATATGGTTAAAATGGGTACGCTATTGCATCTTGTCGGTGAAGATGAGTTTGACCTTTCTGATAGGGAAATTGAAGAAAGTGAAACTGATACTGAAGGAGAAGTTACAAGCTCTGAGGATGAAATAGATACAAATTTTAATATCGACGATATTGATTTATTACAGGACTCAGGATTGAAGCATATGAGATGTTTTGCCCACTCTCTACAACTTGTGGTTAAAAAAAGCCTTGCAAAAATCAACAATGTTAAAAGAATTATTAAAAAGTGCACTAAAATTGCCGCTAAATATAGGCAAAAGAAAGATTTTGCTTCGTATTTAGCTGAAAAAAAAATATAATTCAATTCCAAAACCAATAAAAGTACGCTGGAATAGTGAGCTTAAGTGCTTACGGGCTATTTGTAAAATAAAATTAATCGATCTAAATGAAGCTCTAAATATGATCAATAACCAAGGATTAAATTTAAGTCAAAATGAACATTCAAGACTAGCAGAAATAATTAATATCTACGAACCATTTGAATTTGTTACAAATGAAATTCAAGGAGATCAGTACTCAACTCTCAGTCTAGTAGTTCCAAGTTTGTTACAATTAATACAACATTTGGACGATTTCAAGCTGTTAAACAATAGTCTAAAAGCGTTTATTAGTGAATTGAGAAACGAAATTAACACACGATTCCGTGTAATATTAGATTTAAAGAACAATAGCATAGTGGACTATTCATGGTATTTTTCTTCATTTTTGGACCCTTTATTTAAAAACGAATGGTTAGCTATATCAAGTTTGAATTCAGATGAAAAGCATTTGTTTATTAAACGCTTAGAAGATCAATTATTTCAAGAATGGAAAATAATAGCTGCTCGAGAAGGAAATGAAAATAATTTAGAAAATCAAATTCCGTGTACCTCGAATGATGCAACAAAAAAATCCAGGCCATTGAGTACAATTAGTACAGATTCAGAAGCAAGCCTCCTAAAATCACCAACAAAACGACGGAAGTTTTTTAGTTTTTTAAATAGAAGCACTCCACAAGTTGAAGAGAACGACGATAAAACTAAATTCAAGAATGAATTGGAGCAATACATTAATATCGAATATAACGAAGATGATGGCATCACGAGATTTTGGATGAAGAATAAAGTAAAGCTACCGGCTCTATCGAAACTTGCACAAAAATTTTTATCAATACCTGCTTCATCAGGACCAGTTGAAAGACTTTTTTCTAAATCTGGTTACATCAACAGACCACATAGGTCAAGATTAACTGCCAAAAATTTGGAAGCAACAACTTTATTGGTATCAAATATGGATTTATTAAATGAATAGAGAATAAAATACTATTTAAAACATTTATTAATTATTTTTTTTGATTGTTTAATATTTAGTTAAATTTAATAAAATTATATGAAATATGAAAAAATTTATTTAAAAAATTTATTACAAAAAAAAAAATTTAAACCATTAACTTGAGTAAAACAAAAAAAATTTAAGTCATTGAAAAATAAGAGGTGAAAATATATTTAAATAATTAAAAATTTAAGATAATAAAAAATGTTTATTAATTTAATAAAAAAACACAAACTTTGATTAAAAAAAAAATATACAAATACAAACGGCCAACAATCACCCACTACCAACAACCCCAAACTACAAACAACTTTCTTCAAATAATTACCAACAACTATCAACGGTCAATCACTACCAACAATACTACCAATACTCCAACTACATTACTTCTTTAATTTAGAAGTATTAGTAAATTAGTAGAAAAAGAAAAGAAGCAGAAAAGAAGTTCTAGGAGAAGTGGTAGTTGTTATAATAATAGAAGTTCTTATAGTAGTAGAAGTTGTTATAGTAGTAGCTGTTATAATAGTAGTAGTAGTTTTA
Source organism: Brachionus asplanchnoidis (assembly GCA_025491095.1). Lineage (NCBI taxonomy): Eukaryota > Metazoa > Rotifera > Eurotatoria > Ploima > Brachionidae > Brachionus > Brachionus asplanchnoidis. The sequence continues at coordinate 1,379,656 of JAILYF010000016.1, forward strand.
GTAGTAGTAGTATTAGTAAAAGTTGTTTAATAATAGTAGTTAAAATAGTAGTAGTAGTTATAGTAGTTGTAGTTGTTATAATAATAGTAGTTGTTATAATAATAGTAGTTGTTATAGTAGTTGTAGTTGTTATAATAATAGTAGTTGTTATAATAATAGTAGTTGTTATAATAATAGTAGTTGTTAAAGTAGTAGTAGTTTTAGTAATAGTTGTTATAATAATAGTAGTAGTTTTAGTAGTAGTAGTTATAGTAGTAGTAGTTGTTATAATAATAGTAGTTGTTATAATAATAGTAGTTGTTAAAGTAGTAGTAGTTAAAGTAGTATTAGTTTTAGTAATAGTTGTTTAATAATAGTAGTTGTTATAGTAGTAGTAGTTAAAATAGTAGTAGTAGTTAAAATAGTAGTAGTAGTTATAGTAGTTGTAGTTGTTAAAATAATAGTAGTTGTTATAATAATAGTAGTTGTTATAATAATAGTAGTTGTTATAATAATAGTAGTTGTTAAAGTAGTAGTAGTTAAAGTAGTAGTAGTTTTAGTAATAGTTGTTATAATAATAGTAGTAGTTTTAGTAGTAGTAGTTTTTATAATAAAAGTAGCTGTTATAGTAGTAGTAGTTTTAGTAGTAGTAGTTTTAGTAATAGTTGTTATAATAATAGTAGTAGTTTTAGTAGTAGTAGTTTTAGTAGTAGTAGTTTTAGTAATAGTAGTTTTAGTAATAGTTGTTATAATAATAGGAGTAGTTTTAGTAGTAGTAGTTATAGTTGTAGTAGTTTTAGTAATAGTTGTTATAATAATAGTAGTAGTTTTAGTAGTAGTAGTTATAGTAGTGGTAGTTTTAGTAATAGTAGTTTTAGTAATAGTAGTTATAGTAGTAGTAGTAGTAGTTATAACGGTGGTAAGGTAGTATTGTTGTTAGTGGTTGTTACTGTTGGCTGATGACCGTTGATGGTTGTGGGCCGTTAAACGTTGATGGTTGTTGGCCGTTGACCGCTGATATTTGATAGTCGTTGGTAATTTTTGGCCGTTGGTACTTTTTGAACGTTTGAAGTTGTTGGTTATTGGTTGTTCGTAAACGTCCAATCACAAACTCCCAACTGCCCCAACCTCAACTACCAACAACATCCAACGTTCAAAAAGTACCAACGGCCAAAAATTACCAACGACTATAAATACCAGCTACAAACAAATAATTTCTATTTATTTTTTTTTTATTTTTTAAATAAATTTTTTTAAATTTTCAAATAAAAATTTTTTTAATTTTAAAAATAAAATTTTTTCTTTCTTTTTTTTTAGTTCTCAAAATAATTTTTTTTTCTTTTGTTTATTTTTAATTTTTAAAATAAAGTTTTTTTCTTTTGTTTTTTTTTAATTTTTTAAATAAATTTTTTTCTTTTGTTTTTTTTTAATTTTATAAATAAAATTTTTTTTTTGTTTTTTTTTAATTTTAAATAAATTTTGTTTTTCTTTTTAATTTTTAAATAAATTTTTTTTTCTTTTTTATTGTTTAATTTATTTTTTTTTTAATTAAAAAACAACTTTTTTAAATAATAAACATATTTCAAATTATATTAATTTTTTATTTTATTCCCGGTTTTTTAGCCGGCAAAATGGCCGCCCGCCTTAACGTAACCGTATCTTTGACTGCCCGCTTTTTTTTTACCCGATTTTTAAACTGTCCAAAATTTTGACCGTCAAGCTGACCGGCTTTATTTAGCCTGTTTCTAAAAAAAAAAATTTTAAGTCATGACTGTGACTTAAAAAATAAAAAAAACAAAATTTAAGTCATGACTGTGACTTAAAAAATAAAAAAAAAAATTTAAGTCATGACTGTGACTTAAAAAATAAAAAAAAAAAATTTAAGTCATGACTGTGACTTAAAAAATAAAAAAAAAAATTTTAAGTCATGACTGTGACTTAAAAAAAAATAAAAAATTTTTAAGTCATTGACTTGACTTAAAAAAAGAAAAAATTTAAGTCAAGTCATTGACTTGACTTAAAAAAAAAATAAAAAATTTTTAAGTCATTGACTTGACTTAAAAAAAAAAAAAATTTAAGTCAAGTCATTGACTTGACTTAAAAAAAAAAAAAAAAAATTTTAAGTCATTGACTTGACTTAAAAAAAAAAAAAAAAATTTTAAGTCATTGACTTGACTTAAAAAAAAATAAAAAATTTTTAAGTCATTGACTTGACTTAAAAAAAAAAAAATTTAAGTCAAGTCATTGACTTGACTTAAAAAAAAAAAAAAAAAATTTTAAGTCATTGACTTGACTTAAAAAAAAAAAAAAATTTTTAAGTCATTGACTTGACTTAAAAAATAAAAAAAAAATTTTTAAGTCATTGACTTGACTTAAAAAAAAAAAAAAAATTTTAAGTCATTGACTTGACTTAAAAATAAAAAAAAAATTTTTAAGTCATTGACTTGACTTAAAAAAAAAAAAAAAATTTTAAGTCATTGACTTGACTTAAAAAAAAAAAAAAAAATTTTTAAGTCATTTACTTAACTTAAAAAAAAAAAAAAAAATTTTTAAGTCATTGACTTGACTTAAAAAAAAAAAAAATTTTAAGTCAAGTCAATGACTTGACTTGACTTAAGACTTGATTTTTGATTTGTCAATGCTGAAAATGGTGCTTGAATGCGCTCAGTCCGTTGACCGAAGCATTTCCTTTTCAAAAGAGGACATTCTTTCTTTTATTGGAGTTTTACTCGGTAGAGGCATTTAATTAATTAATTTGCTATATGATAAATAAATCTTTTTTGTAATAATGTAATAAATAAATCAAGCATAACATATTTAAAAAAAAATGTCTTTAACATGAGGTTAAAATACATTTTAATTGAAGGGTTTAATGAGGGCTTTTTTAGACCTCACCGGTCGTTTAAGGTATAAAAATAATGGGGCGTTCTAGTCTTAAATTGACTAAAATTCAAATGAAAAGTGATTTAATTGTATTTTAGTATTTTCAATTGCATTATTGTAAGCTAATTCTAATTGTAATTCAAAAAAAATGTTTCTATTAAATGAAAATTATATATATTGCCTTGAATTTTCCATATTAAGATAATTTTTATTTACTTGTTTTTAATTGTTTATTAAATATTCAATTTATCTTTATTATTTCCAGACTTGTATAAAAATCACAAGTTACAAGTCAAATGCAAGTCAGGACTTTGAGTTGTTTCAAAAAATAAAATTAAAATGAAGATTTAATTTAATATTTAATTAACTGCAGATTTCAGAATTATTTAAGCCTCAAAAACCATATTTTTAAATTTGATAATTATTGCTATTAATTTTTCAAATGATGATATTACACACTTAAAAATATTTTGAGCACATTTGATAGTTTGAAATTTTATCATAAATTTAACTTTGCTATAAATATATAAATATGAAGAAGGAAATAAAAGTAAAAAATATTTTCGATTATATAAAAATATTAGAAATAGACTTTTTAATATAAAACTGTTTTAAAAACTGATTTAAATCTAGAATTTCTCAAAAAACAAATTTTTTTCTTGTTTTTGATTTTAAAAAAATTCCTGCCACATAAAATTGAACAAAAAATTGTGATTAATTAGTCAATTATTGTAAAAATTAGTAAAAGTTAAAATTTGTAATATTTTCAATGTAAAAATTGAAACATGATTTTTTAAACATTGCACATTATCGGCAAATTGAATTGTAGGATCAAGATCTAAAGATCAAACAGCAAATTTAATTATTTTTTTTTAAAATAAAATAGAAATAATGATTCCTATTTTTTTTAATTTTCAAAGTCCAAAATATACTTTGAATTGTTTCCGACTTTTTTGCATATTTTTATACAAGTTTGATTAAATCGTTTACTTTTTATGCATATTTAGAAAACAATACTGATTTGACACGTGGATTTTGCGTAAATTTACGTTAATTTACTTTGACCAAAAAATGGCAAGTCAGCAAACCTGTAAGAGGGACACACAAATGTTTGGTCTGTCAAAAGCTCAGACATTTGTTCAAAATTATTTTGCCATTTTTTGGCCAAAGTAAATTACGTAAATTTACGTAAAATCTACGTGTCAAATCAGTACTGTATTATAAAGCAAATTAAAAGCATATTAAGGATATGCTTTTTATTTAAAAGTGAACATTGGTTTTAAAAAGAGCAAAATTCAATTTGTATGACATTTTAAAAAAGGAAAAAGTTAACTTTTATTAAAAATACATTCTGTCTTAATGACATTCGGATTTAAAACGTAATTAAATTTACATTTTTAAAAGAATTTCATAAAAGTTGAAACTATTTTTAATAATTTTTAAATTTATTCACATTTAATTTTATGTCATTAATAATAATGATTTTTAATTTTTTAAAATAAAGTGCTCAATTTCGAATAACATTTCACCAAAATAGACTACTCTATTTTAAAGACATGTAAATGAATTCGGATAATTACGTCATTTTACAATTTTATTTTATTAACTAAAAAAATTTTATTCAAGAATCATATCAACATTTTGTTTAATAAATTATAAAATATTTCATGTCTTTTTTTTACATATAATGGACTCAATATGGATTTTTCTATCGGGCATGACCGACATACAAACCATATTGGACGCGGCCAAGGAGTACGCTACAGAATGCAAGCGCTGGATAGTGCTGCCACTACACAGTTCCCTTTCCATCGAAGACCAAGACAAAGTTTTTGACATTCCACCAGAAGGCGTCAGAAAATGCATTTTGTCGACCAACATTGCTGAAACATCAGTCACCATTGACGGCCTACGATTTATTGTAGACTCGGGCAAAGTTAAAGAAACAAGCTACGACCCTAAGTACAAAATGCAGCGACTGCAGGAATTTTGGATCAGTCGAGCCAGTGCTGAGCAGCGAAAGGGCAGAGCTGGTCGCACTGGACCCGGTGTTTGCTTTCGTCTGTACTCTCAAGCAGACTACAATTCATTCAATGAGTTCACTACACCGGAAATTCGCCGCGTTCCCCTCAACTCACTTTTGCTGCAAATGATTTCAATGGGACTGAGGGATGTGCGCCAATTTCCATTTGTTGAACCACCTGATTCACAGAGCATAGAACACTCACTGAATTATCTAAAGGAACAGAACGCGCTGAATGAGATGGAACAATTGACTCCGATGGGCCAAATGCTGGCCGAGCTGCCTGTTGATATTCAAATTGGCAAGATGCTGATTATGGCAAGTATATTTCATGTTGTTGAGCCCATTGTGACAATGGCCGCAGCGCTCAGTGTGCAATCGCCCTTTACCAGCAATTTGCGCTGCGATCACGAAAGTATGCAGAAGCGCAAAGAGCTGATATCGGACCATGGCGATCCGCTGACACTGCTCAATGGGTACAATGAATGGATCCAAGTGAAAGTGGCAAATGACAACAGTTACAAGTGGTGCAAGCGGAGATGTCTTGAAGAGCAGCGGTTCTATGAGATTAGCAAGCTGAAGAAACAGTTTTTTGAGTTGTTGCAGGAGAATTATTTGCTGAGGAGAAAAAATGATGATAGTGATGTGAGTGACACGGATTCGGATGAAAGTGGTAGACCCAGAGGGTCTAGTAGCTACAGTGAAAAGGTGAGGAGAGACTTGAAAAAAGTGATGGCTAAAAAGGAAAGAAAACGCTTGCTGGATTTGAAAAAAGAGATTTCTAGCAGGCCAAAAAGACCCAAGGTTTTAAATATGGAAGAGATCGAAGTGGATACAAGCAATTTGGACGAGAGTGAAAGCAATTGTCAAGATATCAGAGACATTGAGTTCAAGTTAATGCATGATCTAAATGAATTACAAGTATTTTTTTGATTTTTTTTTTATTTTCTAAGGTTCGCGCGGAGCAAAACTACAGCACTATCTGAATTTCGGCAAACCGACTTTAAAATATTAATCTGCATACTTGAAAACCTAGAAAAACGGTTTTTTAGGTGGGGTCAAAAAAAAATTTTTTTGATCCCACCCCCTCAAAGATCGAAAAAAAAACAAAAGTTAGTTACCTTTGAGCTAAAATATCTCATGTTCTAATAGACATAACCTTATTAATATATATATATATTCTGAAAGCAAATAGTCTCATCAACAAAATGGTGTATTAATTTAATCTATTAATTTACCAATAGATCGATATTTTGGCAAAAAATGGTAAAAAAATGGTATTTTTTCACTATTTTTGTATCTACTCCGCGGTTTACCCCCCGACCCCTACTTTTTTATACAGATTCTGAAACTAGAGAAAATTCTGAGCAAAATGTTGGGACCACTTTTTTTATTTATTGAATTTAAAGCCAAAAAAAAATTGAATAAAATGAGTTTGAAACTAATTTTTGAATAATCATAATTTTTTATTATGTAAAACGTCAGAATTAAATGTCAAATTAGTAAAATGTTTTCAATGCTTAATTTAATTTTTGTTAAATAATTATTTTTCTAATTTTTTTTTCTTAATATTTTTTGAGATGCCTAAAACACCCGAAAGAGTCTCTAAACTTTTTTTTTAAAAATTTTTTTTTGACCCCACCTAAAAAACCGTTTTTCTAGGTTTTCAAGTATGCAGATTAATATTTTAAAGTCGGTTTGCCGAAATTCAGATAGTGCTGTAGTTTTGCTCCGCGCGAACCTTAATTCTGTTACAATTTTTTTTGTTGGGTCTTGTCCAATATGTGATCACTTGATCACAAAAAATGTGATCATTTTAATAATGCTGGTTTTGTGAACAAGACTGATCGCCAAATCGATGATCACACAATATGTGATCAAAAATATAAAAAATAAAATTAAGGAAAAAACTTATGTGATCAAAGTTTTTATTTTTGTGATCAAAGATTCATTTAAAGTTTTATAAAGAAAAATAATGTACTTGAAATTTAACTGTGTTTTTTAGCAATATGGAGTTCATTCTTCATCAAAGCCTTGCATATTGGGCATGAGACCGGATTTGTATGCTTGCTCAAAGCTACTGCTACTTGCTCTTTAGCCTCATCCGAAGCGACATGAGGCTCTAAAGCTAGCTTACGTTATTCGTTTAATTTTTCTTTAATATTTAAAAATCTCATTTCATTAAAATTTTTGCTAATTGAATTAATTTCTTCGTCCTTATCATCTTCACTTGAGTCAACTCCAGTCTCTTTAGAGTTTAGGTCATTTTCTGTTACAGATGTTGAATCAGTGCGAGCAAGTGTCTGTACCAAATTTTTTGCAGAAAGATTTAGAGCATTTCTGATCGTTTTTGATTAAGCCAATCTTAGCTATTTTCTCAAAAAGTTTTAAATCTTCACTTTCAAAATTCGTTTTTTTTTATTTGATTCAAGACATTCATTCATTTTATATATCACAATTTTAAAGCTTGGTAAGCGTAAGAATGATTAGATAAAAAAGTTATCAAAACTGAAGCACATATAATTTATATTGCAATATTAATGTTGCATCTTTTTATCAAGAAAAGTTAATGGAAAAATTTTATGTTTTGATGATCAATATCCTTACTATTTAAAAATCAAAAGTGTGAAAAAGTTAGCTAAAAAATTAAGAGAATCAGAGAAATAAATTTTCCCACGCTTATTAACTGTGTTACTTTTTTTAAAAAAAATCACACTTTTTACAATAAAATTTTCTGATGTTTTTGTAAAGTCAGTTAAACTTTCAGTCAATTATTCAATTACATTAGAATAAACCAAATTTTTTTATAGCAATTAAAATTAAATTTGTTAGAAAATGCCCTGGAATATTTTCCAAAAATAAAGGCTTAATTTAATTTGTAACCAAAAAATTTTAGAGTTAAATTCGAAATAGAAAATAACTCAAATTTTGACTTTTTTCTATTTTTTAACCTAACTCTAAGAGCCTTTTTTTTCTCTCGGGTATTTGCTTGAATATTTCCAACATCTTGAAGTCAATTTGAGCATTATCATACTCGAGTGCAGTTTGGCATAACTTTTAATTCGTGTGAGAACTCAATTGACTCAAACTTTAAATCTTGAATAAAACTAATTATATTTAAAGTAATTTCCATCATACTGTATCAATGAACGAAAAAAGCCGGTATTTTCTTAAAAATTTTTAAAGGTAAATGAATTTCATATCCTCTAATTTCATTTTTCAATTTTTCATTATTTTCAAAAAATTGATTAAAAAAATTTTTTTGTATTAAAGTTTTCTTAATCAAATTAATAGTTTTGAAATATTATCTTTCAATCTTACACATCAAATGAAATAAATTTTAAAAAGAAAAAAAAGTTTACCATTAAGGAGGTTATCTAGTATATTATAAAGATTGACACTTTATTCATATTTTAAGTTTGAGATTATCCAAATGAAAATTTATTCAAGCGTGATCAGTAAAATTTTTTTAGTGATCGGAGTTAAAATTCTCGTGATCAATCATTTGATCACATATTGTGTGATCATCGATTTGGTGATCAGTCTTGTTCACAAAACCAGAATTATTAAAATGATCACATTTTTTCATATTGGACAAGACCCTTTTTTTTTAATGATAAAATGAAATGATTTATATATTTTAAAGAAAAAAATTAAATCAAATTAACTGAATTAGTCCAATAAAGAACTTTTAATTAATTGTAAAAAAAATATATATCTTTTAACACTTGAAGTACCAACGAGTCAGAATGTCTCTTTTTCGATTTTTGGCCGCTAAAATCAGTAAATTTTTGCTATTTAAGCATAATTTTTTTTTTCAGCATAAAAATAAGAATAATTTTCTAAATTAACTAAATTCAAATAAAAGAAAAATTTCCTTTGTACAAAATCAAGTGTATAATAATAGAAGCACCAAAACGAGTCATTTTGACTAGGGTTGTTAACATACAAATTTTTTAAATTTTGGAATAAAATTTTCTCTTTTCTTTTATAACTTTAAAAAGAAAAATTGAAATTTATGTTTTGTATTATAACATTTGGAAGAGGATAGGAAATCTTATTTTGAAAATTGTAATTTAGTTATTTTGGTTTTCAAAATGAACTATTATAATTGAAAGAGATTATAAAAACTAAATCGAATTTTTTGAAATAAATTAAATTGTAAAATAATTGTTTAAGCATTAAAAAAAAAATTTTCACACTTAAATACTACACACAAAAATTATTATCGTTTCATTCAAACGTTTTGAATGCATTCATGTGCATATTTTTGTTTATCATTTTTCATTAATTATTAATTCAATAAATTTTTATGACTCTAAAAAATAGTGAAATTCAAACGAATAGGTTCAGTATTTGAAGACATTTCAACTTTATTTACATATTAAAAGATAAAATAACATTTAGTAAAAGATGAAATTAGATTTTTTTTTAATTTGAAAAATAATTTTGGAGTAAGATTCTATATTAATTAAAGAACAAAGAAAATATATTATTTAATAATAATATATTTGTTTGTATATTTATAATTCTTAAGATTCTGATTAGAGAATAGAGAGTTTTGAAATTTTAATTTTGAACTTTATAATTTTGTGTCAAAATTTGTCCGTTTTGTTTTATTTTGAATCTTTCAAAAGGAGTGTTTCTGAATAAAATATTTTGAAATTATAGATTTCCAAAACATTTTTATTCAAAAGAGAAAATTCTAATTCAAAACAAAAATTTGGAAGCCTTCCAAATCTTCTTTTGAATGTTAACAACCCTAATTTTGACTCGTTTTTTAATTAAAATTTTGAATTTATCTACAAAATCAATGGATGAGTCATAAAATATTAATAAAAAGTATAAAAATCTTTAAAAATTTGACTCAAACCCTAAAATTTGAACGAAGATGAGCAAATTTAAAAAATGCAAAAATTAAAGTTTGCCTATTTAATATGAAAGACGAAGAATGGGTTCAAAAAGAAATGAATTCATTAGAAGATAAAATTTTTGCCAGATAATTTTTTTGAGCTAATTTTGTATTTTCACTCAATTAAAATTAAGTATTGAATAGATTTATCCAAATAATAAATTGTTATCCATTAGATTTCATCTTCTAGTGTTAAATAAAGGAAAATAATAATTTTTCTTTCGAAATCAAAACAAATTCATCTTTAAGTACATTTTATAATTTAATTGTTTTGTCATCCGACTTAAAAGCTTCATCAATATCAAAATTCACATTGATGGTCATCGAGCTGATAAACTCTAAGTTATTTTGTTTATTCATTTAAAATATTTAAAAAGCATTTAAGAAAAAAATGAATCAGAAATTTATATATCTTAAAAGTCTTAAAACAAAATAATAATAAATTAAATAGGACATTACTGGACCGCTGTCGAAGTCGATCAAAAACATAAATTTCTTCTTGTATTTATAGAATATAAGAATATAAGAATATATTATAGAATTCTCAAAATGAACTTCAAAAGTAAATTTTAATGGAAAAATAAATTCTACTTAAAATTAATAATGCTTAAAATAACATAAAAATTACTTGTAACAAATGTTAAGAAAAAATCTCGCAAAGAGGATACTTTTTAGCTTGAATAAAATTACATAGTAAAATTTTATATCAAATATGCGATAAAAAAAATTTAAAAGGACTTTTTTTAAAGCATTTAAGCATTTTTTAGTTTTATTTTATTTAAAATAAAATTTTCCACATTAAAAAAAATTTTAAATATTTTGTTTTTAATTTAATCAATTCAAAAAATATGATCATTAAGTTGAAATAATTAAAAAAATTAAAAATTATTAAAAAATATTGTCATCTATAAAATTTTACCTTTAAATGAGTCATTTCACAGAAAAAAAGTAGGCTTAAATAATCAATTATTTGATAATTTTTAGAATAAAAGTCTATCATGTAAAAAATTTACTCTACGAGAAGTAAACCTGCTTAAGATAATACTTTCATGTGGTTTATATCCTCAAATAGCAATAGCTGACGAAATGAATAGCTATAAACGTGAATCTGATCAAAAATTTAATTCAAAAGTATTCAGTTTTTAAACTAATAAAAATTTATTTTTATCTTAAAAAATTTATCTATTTAGCATAAATCCTTTGTGGTAATTCATCCGACCAGTGTGTTCTCCTATGACCCGGACATTTTACAACCCTGTGACGAAGACGGCATAGTTAAGGACAAGCTCAAATTCAGCACTAGGCATCAACTAATAGCTTACGTGAGCTTATTTGAAACAAACAAAGCTTACTTTATGAACTGTATGAGAGTACCAGCTTTGCAGACACTGTTTTTGTATGCTAGATCGTTGGATACCAATGGTGAATGTACGCGGGTGTTGTGCGATGAATGGCTTGAGATAAGATTCTTGGATTCGGAAACAGGACAAAAAATTCTCTCTGCTGTGCTGTATCTGAGGTCTTCCATCGAAAAATTATTCAAAATTCGCCTGGAAGATCGTCTAAATTATGGAAGTAAACTTGAAGATGGAGAGGAGCCTGAAATAAAACAAGATTCAGTCAAATTTAAAGAAAGAGCTAAAAAACTAGAGAAAATATTGAAAAAAAAGCTGAGTGAATTTTTGGACTCAAGTTATATGTATTCGATTAGACGGGTTTTACCAGCTGAAGTCAACAAAATGTTTTTGAAAAACTATCAAACTGATTCAAATACCATCGATGAAGCTAAAATTCAGCCAGAATTCAAAAAACATTTGGACTCAAAAGAGAATAATCAAAATGAGATTAAAGGAGGCTTTAAAATAACAAGCTATTTAACTTATAATTGGTAAATAAACTTTTTTTTATTCATTTAATATAGAAATAATAAAAATAAAAAGTTTTTTATTATTTAAGTATTCTTAATGTATTCCTTATCTAAATAATAATACAAAGCATTCAAAGAATACAATTCCTATTAAAATCAAGCTTTTTAAAATTTTTACGTTTTTTTTTTTCATTATATAGGTATTATTTTAACAAATTACCAAATGACTTTTTTTTTAATAGAGATAAATGGTTTCCCACAATTAAAAAACTGTTCACCACAAACCAAAATTTATTTTACACAAATCACTACAAAATACAGTTTTTTTGTGCTGAATTAAAAAAAAAATAATTTTTACGTATTTAACCAAATAACTGGTTAAACACACATTTTTTGTGCTGATAAAATTTTTAATAAATTTTTTGTATAATTTTTTCAAAAGGTGTTTATAAAATTTTATATAAAATTAAATTAAAATCTATTTTAAGGAAAACCAATTTCCAACTAATTTTGGACGAACTTATTTATGTTTATTAAGAATTATTTTCGTCGTTTTCAAGTAGCTTATTTAGGGCTAACGGGTAGCAAATTTATTATTTTATACAATTTTATTAATATATTAGTGGCAGTTTTTAATGGATATTAAAAAAAAATTTTGCTTAAAAGTTGTTTTTTTTTTGTGTTGAACAGTTTTGAAAATTTTTGAAAAAATTTGTGCTTAGAAGTTTTTTATTTGTGGGGAGCAGCTTTTGTCTTAGTCAAGTTAAGTCAAGTCAAGTTTTTGATTTGTGTGTGACAGTTTTTTGTTTGTGGGGACTAGGTAGATCCTTTTCTAATATCATTTTTTTTACTAGTTACATTAATTATCTGCCAAAGTTCCTTCAGAAGATTTTATGTTATATTAAGTAAAGTTAATTTTTATCCATTCAAAGCCAAAAAACTACATCAAGTACAAGCGTAGATCATTTTAATCCGATTAAAAACTAACAGCCATATAAAGAATTTTAATATTTTTCAAAATTTATTAATTGGATTTTAATAGTTATAAAAAATAAATAAATGAAAAAAGTATTTAAAAAAAAACGATTTCGCTTTGTTTGGGGTAATAAACTTTCAAAATTATCCGATTTTGTTTTTCAAAAAAAAAAAATATATCAAAATTTTTATTTTTTTATTTTCCATTCCTTTTTTTTGTCAATAATAATAGAAAATTAATAAAATTAAATCAATAAAAATTCAAATATAAAAACGGAGTAACTATAAATATACGGTTTTCATTTCTAATTTCCAAAAATATTTTTTGACTAATTTCTATTTTGAAAGTATCTGTTAATTAGTAATTTTTTTTAAAGTATTATACCAGATGAAACTCTTTCAATTATTAGCGAGTATAGTGGTATTATGAAGAGACATTGGAAGTGTACAAGTTGTTCAAAGGAATTTTTGTTTGATTTAATGGAAAGAATGCAGCATCAAGTTGAATGTCAAGAAATAGGTTTTTTTTTAATTTATATTTTATTTTTTACTATTTTAATCCAAAGATCAAATAGATACTTCTGATACTGGTGACAAAATATCCAAATCAATTGACCAAAAAGAATATTTTTGCAGCATTTGCAATAAGAATATGAATTTGACAGCCATTGAAATTTTGAAGCATAAACGATCTCATTTAAGCTCAGATTAAAATATTAGAAGATAAACATTTAATAAAATTATTATCTTGTTTTGTTTTTATTTAAGGTCTTAATAAATATTATTAATTATTAAATAAAAATAATTTGAATTCTATTATATATTCAAAAAAATTAATTTTTAGCTTTGTTTTTTAAAGATTTTATTTAAAAAAAAATTCAGTCATTTTTAATAATAAATAAAAAGATATAAGTTACTTTTAAAGATTAAGTTCTTTTTTCATTTGTTCGACCATCTTGAATTTTTGAACTTTTCCAGTTGCATTCATGGGAAAAGAATCCACAAATTTGACATATCTAGGAATTTTAAAAAATGCAATTTTATCTTTACAGAACTCTTTGAACTGGCTCTCGCTCAATTCAGCTCCTGGTTTGAGTTTAATCCAAACACACAGTTCCTCTCCAACACGCTCGTCCGCTACTCCAACTACATAGCAATCAAGAACACTTTCATTAGTGCGAATAAAACGCTCCACTTCGGCCTTAAATATATTTTTAATCAAATATACTTAAATTCAAAATTTTTTTTTAAGTCACAAGAATTTAACCAGTCTACGGTTGCGGAGAAAGAAATAACAATGGTGAAAGACTAGTAGATCTGAGTATGACTAACAATTTTTGGAACTATGTTACAGTAAAAAAATATACCCAAACAGACATGATGATCACTATATAAGAAAACTTAAAGCCAAATTGATCATATAATGATCAATAAGGGATAGATGAATTGTTTAAATGATACAAAAGTCTTTAAAGATGCCAACATATTTAGTGATCAATTTCTAAAAAGATAGGAGTATGTGTAAAGTTAAAATTGAGTAAATCCTATCAGAGAAATGCAGCACAGAAAAACGATGTCTAGCTGATCCCAAATGCAAAGCAGAATACAACACTAAATCTAGAAAAAGCCTCCAAAACCTTGTCACCGATAGGAGTCTGAATACAGAAAAGATGGTTAGAAATTCGGGAAGCCTATTGCAAAACAGCAGAAGAGTTTCTGGGATTTTTAAAACAAAAAAAGAAAAGATGGATATAGATGAGAGATGGGTACTGATAGCTGATAGAGGGGAAATCAAAGGGAAATGCTTCAATCAAACTAAATTCGCGAGAAATTAGAATTAAAATCACTATATTGAATAAAGAACAGGCTTGCGAAAAGAGGAGCAATGCATGATAAGAGAAACTATATAAATAGAGAAGTGCCGCTATTGTGAATTTTAGTACAAAAAACAAAAACAAATTGTTAAAAATGCTAAAGCTTAAGCTCTGAAAGACCAAAACATGCTCTGTGAATTGTAGCACCTGATACATCCTTTGTACCACCAATATACTAATTTTGCAAAAGTCTGAAAAATTCAGAACATTGTGAATTTTAGTACAAAAAACAAAAACAAAATGTTAAAAATGCTAAAGCCTTAGCTCTGAAAGACCAAAACATGCTCTGTGAATTGTAGCAGCTGATACATCCTTTGTACCACCAATATACTGATTCTGCAAAACTTTGCAATAAATCTACAAAATTCAGAAAATTGTGAATTTGGGATATTAAATTATATTAAATATCCAACTCAACTTTAAGTTGTGGTACAGAGGATGTATCAGCTGCTACAATTCACAGAGCATGTTTTGGTCTTTCAGAGCTTAAGCTTTAGCATTTTTAACATTTTGTTTTTGTTTTTTGTACTAAAATTCACAGTGTTCTAAATTTTGCAGACTTTTGCAGAATCAGTATATTGGTGGTACAAGGGATGTATCAGCTGCTACCATTTACAGAACATGTTTTAATCTTTCAGAACTTAAGCTTTGGAAATTTTAATATTTTGTTTTTGTTTTTTGTACCAGAATTCACAATACCAGAAGTGCCAGAGAAGCAGAAAAAGCTAGCTCAAATAGCACCAATATATACACAGAATCAAAAATACGATATGTGGCTCCTCAAAGAAAAAAACAACATTAGTGATCGACAAAGAAGGCCATTTCTTTACAACTAAAATAGAGCAAGGACAAAGGTTTGAGCACTTTAAAAAAGTTCTAAAGACTTGTTTTAAATCACAAGTCTTTGGACAAATTAATATCTTAAATTTTTTTTTCCAAATAAAGTCATTGCCATGAATAGAGAATTAAAAACAAATTTGTTTAATTTACTGGATAGATATTTATTCCACCTCGAATTATCATTTCTTTTGCTCTGGACTTGAAGTAAAGATATCCGTGTTCGTCCATGCAACAAATGTCACCAGTATGAAACCAACTTTGAAAAAATATTTAAAAAAAATCAAATTAATTTTTCTTTTACCCATTTTTATCTATTGATTCGGCTGTTTTGGCCGCGTCATCCCAGTACTCAGTCATAACATTGTACCCTCGGAGGCAAAGCTCACCGTCAGTGTTGCGCAGAACAGTTTTGTTAGTTGCCGGATCAATTATTTTAACCTCAACATGCGGAAAGCCTTTACCAATAGTTTCGTAGGCAAATTTTTCAGATTTTGTGATGTCATCAGCAGTGGTCACTGAGCCAACACTTCCGGTCTCTGTCATTCCATATCTAAATAAAATAAATTTGTATTTTTAAATAAAAAAATATACAAAAATACCCCACAATTACATGTTTTAACTTGAGGTCTTTTTTTATTTTGAGCAATAAATCTTTGGGTACAACCGAAGCACCGATTAACATTGATTCAAGACTTGACAGGTCAAAATTTTCTCTTTCCGGATGATTTATTATATCATGAAATATAACTGGTGCTCCTTTCAAGGCAGTACATTTTTCCTCCTGAATAGCTTTCATTGTAGACACAGTGTCTGGAAGAATATTTGGAAAAACAATCTGGTTTCCATTTACAATCGAAGACATAGCTCCGATGGCCAGGCCAAACACGTGAAATAAAGGTATGGGAATGCAGACCACTCGGTTGGACTCAGGACAGCCTGTGTAATGATATTCCAATAATGAAGAATTCAATATAGTATGATTTGTTATTGGAGCCACTTTGGGCAAGCCAGTTGTCCCACTCTTGAATTATAAGGAAAAATTTATTTACAAAAAAAAAAAATTTTTTAAATTTTACTGTAAAAATCATGGAAAATATGTCATCGATGTCGATGTGTGGTAATTCTGTCTTTGGACCTTTAAATTTTTGAAAATCTCTGTCAAATTGCCAAATATTTTTGTATGCATCTAGACTTGACTTTTTGTCCAAATTGGCCAAAATGATGTGCTTTAAATCTGGTAGTTTTGGCGAGTTGAGCTCGCCGTGTTTGGATGTGGCCAATTCTGGACAAATTTTAGTCAAAAGTTCATAGTGCTTCAAAGTTTTGAAGTTGTCCATAATCATGAGGCCTCTGGACCCTGTCTTTTTTAGCATGTACTCCACTTCCATTGACTGGTAGGCCGGGTTCATCAGAGCGACAATGACACCTATCGAAGCACAAGCTAAAGTCATTAGCATGAATTCGGGCATGTTCGGAAGCATTATTGACAATCGGTCTCCTTTGCGGAAGCCCATTGCCAACAAATTCTGGGCTATCTCATCCGCCCGTTGCTTTAGCTCCAGAAAAGAGAAATTTTTTCGGTGCAGACAAAATTTGTAGGCCACTTCATTTGGTTTTTCTGACACACGGTCATTTAGGCATTCGACTATTGTTTTGCCAATGAGACTTAAATTTTGTGTTTCGCAGTGAGTGTAGCTGGGTTTATTTGGATCATTTATTTTTGTGGCAAAATATTTCGCATTTAGTCGATAGATGGAAAGATATTTCTTAAGTTTTAGATACATTTTATTATTTAAAATTTTAATAAACAATATACATTTTTTTGAAATTATGTAAATTTAAAATTTATAATAATTTTTTTTTTCTTTTAAAAATTTGAATAAATTATATATAATTGCCAAAATTTAATCTAATCAAAGACAATGCTCCTCATAGGAAATTTTTTAAAAATTGAAACACAAAAAATTCAAAAAAGAAGTTAAAAATAAGGGAAAAAAATGCATATAATTATATAACGAGTCAAATATTTTAATTAAAAAAACAAAAATACTGAAGTTGGTGTCAATTTTATTGAATATAATCTAAACTATATAAAATATAACAAAAAAAATTTTATTGTTTCAGTTACAAAAAAAATTTTTTTATTACAAAAATATTTTATATTGGTCGGCCTCGCTTTTTTCTTCCAGGTCTGGGTTTTTTTGTGATGGTGCTTCGTCATTAATACTTGAATTAGAATCTTACCCCTCGCAACTACTAATGCCAAAGTCCGATATTTTTTTTTGTTAATTCCATAACAACAGGATCATCTTTGCTAAGATTCGGCACAATTTTTAAACTAATTAAACATTTGTTGCATTGAGACCAAAATATAATAAATACCAAGATCCATATCCCATTACTTTTAAAAATAAAATATTAAATTAATACAAGCTATATTTATTTATTATTTATTAAAGCATTTTAAACTAAGTAATCAAGAATCTGCCCAAATAATAACTTAAACCTGTTGATTCTTCATCTTGATTTTTTTCTGATATCTCTGAATTTTTGAATGTATTTACGTAAATATCATTTTTGAAACAACATTTTAAGCTAGCCTTAAAAAATTTTTAAATTATTTTAATCCATAATTAATTTAAAATAATAAGTTTCAAATAAAATATCAAAAATAATCAAATTTTATATTCATTAACTTACATTATAATATGAAACTATTAATTGTGTGAAATAGTTTAATTATATAAACCTTTGGATACAATTAATTAAATTAATTGTTATTAATAAAAAATTTAACGCAATAAACCGAATTAGTTTATTATTCTTGTTTAGCTGAGTAATGTAGTTAAATTAAATGTGGTTTTTGGTGAATTTAAAGAAGGGAATATTTATACCCTCAGATAAAGCCCGCACCACTATATGTAAATTATCTACCATTTTTTTAAAAACAGAAAATTTTGGCTTTTCTTCTATTCGAATAGTAATATTTTTATTTTTCAAGTTAATTTTTAAAAATCTGAATCAATTTTTATCAAAAGACAAATAATTTCCAAAGAGTTTAATTATTTATGACCAAAATTGCTTTTTCGAGCCATCTTTACAGTCTCTTAGATAGACTGAATGACTTGTGCCATCTTCGAAATAAAATGTTACTCTATCATTGCCAGTTCCCCAGCCATCAAAAGCCCAATATCCATTATTTCCTCTGTGAGCGCCATTAACACCTCTATACTTTGCAGAAACCACCAATTTATCATTTGTATTAAATAAACCAACATTTCTATAATAGTTATTATTAGTTTCGCCTGTGGCATGGTAACATTGATATCCTAAATTTCTAAAAGTATTTCTGCTGGACAATTTCACACTACAATAAGCTTGTCCTGGTGGCTTATTGTTAGTAGCTAGTCCCCATGAAGAAGCATAAAGATCCAAACCACCTCCTAAATTTGAGTTGGTTACAATTATATCCAATTTTCCATTTCCGCAATCAATTTCCAAAACATGGCCACAGTATTTAGGATCGAATTTTAGATGACCAAGCGAGTCAATATTTCCTAGTGCAACTGGTAAAGTTACTGCATAATCAGCACCGGGAAGTTCACAAGCACCAACCTCGTAAGCTGCATGTCTGGTGGTCAAAACATTTTCTTTAAGTTGACCAGAACCACTTGATGCCAAATCTAAAATACCACAAACTGCACCTGAATGGCTCAAGACAAATGCATTGCTTTTTGCCACTGGGCCTTTTTTCATCCAACATGTTCCATCTTTGAAATTGGTCCAGGTGAAATGAGTACAGCCAGGTGTTTGAACGCATTTAGGACCACATTGTTCGCCTGTTGATAAAATATTTTTTAAATTATTTTCATTGAAGTCACAGCCCATGGCCCAATTAAGTTTGTTAGCGTGGTCATAGTTCCAATTTATAGCTACAACTTCATCCAAAAAGAAGTAGACTTAGTGAAAAAATTAAATAGAATTTAGTAAATGATAACAAATAAAAAAATACTTGAAAATAAAATTAAAATTTTCATTTTTTAAATATTTAATGCTCAAACATTTAGCTTTTATACAAATATCTTGAAGAGCTAAAAATGTGAATATTTTCGTTTTTATAATTAAAGAGCTTGAAATATTTTTTAATTTGACATTCCTCTAAATCATGCATTATTATTTTTGACAATTTTTGATATCTTACAAAACAATATAGTTTTAGACGTTCATATTAAAATATCAAATTATCAATTTAGTCATATCTAGACAATAAGTTTTATCTTTATAAGGATCTTCTAGAAAGTTGATTCATGATTATAACACTGAAACATAGACTGTACATTTATCCAGCATTTATTTTTACTTATTTTTATCAAAATTGATATTTAACTTAGAAATATTTGAAAATATATGGATCTTTTAAATGCAAAGCTTTCAACTTCATTTACTATTTAAATTTAAAATTACCTTAATTTTTTTGATTCTAAAAGCTATTTGATTAATTAAAAAATTAGAAATGCGATTTCCTCTTTAGCCCAAAAAAAAGTAAGCCTAACCAAGTCAACAAAAGCGCCAAATGCTCCGTTTTTGTACATATTTTTTATAAATTTTTGTACATATTTTTGTAAATAACCTAAAACCATACCTATTAAATTTCTTTAAAATTTAAACACAAATATTTTTAATTAATTTTTATTATCTGAGTTTGAGTTTCAAAAATATTAAAAATTGATATGTTTGATAATGCAGTTTAAGATTTAGTAAACTATACAAAATTAAGGCATAATAAATAATTTTAAACTTTAATTTAATATTTAAAATTATTATATTTGTATCATTAATAGCTAAAAAAATGTTTACAATTGGAAAGTATTTTTAAATTTTTTTTAAATTTTACGCCATTTTTTTTATTTTAAAAACGTTTTTTTGAAATATTTGCTTGCTATCTTAAATAATTTCTATGGGCCGCCTAGTTGACTCACTGGAACGGCAACAAAAACATTGGGACGCCTAATTTACTCGGTGGAACGGCAAATATTCTATGGTAACGGCAATTTTTGTCAATGGAACGGCAAATATTAGGGGGGAACGGCAACTAAAACATTGGGCCGCCTTATTCACCAGACGGAACACCAATTATTTCATTGGAGCGACTATTTTTATTTAAAGACCGTCATATTTAAATAAATTTTGAATTTGGCGATGAATTTTAAAATTTCCCGCCTATTTTTTTAATGGAAAGTCTAATTATTTAACGGGCCGCCTATTTTTGTCGATGGAACGGGAAATATTAGGGGGAAACGCCAATTGTTTTGAAAAGGAAGGCAACTAAAACAATGGGTCGTCTTATTAACTCAGCGGAACGTTAAGTAAAAAGACTTGACTTTGAAAAGAAAAAATTTGAAGTCAAGTCAAATGACCCAAGATATTCAAGACTTGACTTGACTTTGAAAAGACTTTTAAATGACTTTTTTTTTTGACTTTTGCCCAAGTCTGATTTTAAATAAATAAACTAAAATAATAATATTAAATTAAATTGAAATTATTAGAAGTGTTTTAATTTTTTGAACTAAAGTAAAGTAATTTTTGAGTCATTTTGTTCATTGATTATTATTTTTATTAATATTTATTTCATTGAACGTTAATGAGATGTCAAGTAAAAAGGAGGAAAAAATTTAATGATATTAAATTGAATAATGAAAATCGAACAAGAAATTTTGAATCAAGATTTTTCGAATTACCAATTCACTTGTGCAACAACTTCCAAAAATATCTTCTTTTTTCCAAAATTGTCCACTTTTGAAACCATAAATACTTTTTTTCTATTCCAATTTAGTTTTTTTCAATATTTTTCTATAATGTTTTATTTTCATTTATTCCAGTAGGTTAGTTAGTAAATCTCGCTGCGCCATCAAAAAGTATTTAGTTAAATAATATTTTTTAAATTAATTTAAATTAAGTTAAATGAAGTTTCTATTGATAAAATAAATTTTAAAAGTTTTTTTCATATTTATATTTTTTACTTTCGCAGGATGTTGATAAGATTTCTCGTCAAAAACTCTAAAATAATTTCTTAATACTAGAGGCATCAGATCAATTAGAAAAATGTGACAAATCATGTTTTTTCACGTGTTCACTTTATCTCTTTTTTAAAAGATTAAATTAATCTAAAGAATGTTTTCTGAAAAAGTAAAGCCAATTATCTCAATATATTTGTAAAACTTCTGAAATAAAGCTATTAAGATAAATTGTCGGTTTTTTTTTTCTCATAGAAAAGTTTATTAACAAAATAAAGTGGAAAAAGTATGAAAAATACCTGTAAATATTTATCGCATTGTTTATAATTTGTATCAGATGTTGTAATAACTTTTCACAAAACACATTTTTTCAATTAAAAATGGGTGCAAAAATAATATAAAAAAGGAAGAAAAAAACAAAAATAATTGATAAAAATAAAGTTAAATATCAATAAAAAATGATCGAGGAAATAGTTGAAATAAATTTGGAAGAAAATAAAGAGCGTTTTTTAGTATTATTATTTAATTGCATTTATTACAACTGCGATTTGGACAAATCATGGTCATTTATAGCCAGAAAAATAGTATTCAATCAAGAAACTCAGAACAAAGAGTTTTGCTATTTGGTTCAAATAAAGTTATGCTGTCACGAATTGTCGTTCTTGACTTTGTGGGTTAACCAAAGTTATCTGACAAATTCAAAAACCAGACATTTAATCGAAAAATTTGAAAAAAATTTACTCATGAATAACCTAAGAGGATCTCGGGAGCCCAATATAGAAGAGAGTATTGAATACTGCGATGCAATAATTGAAGAGTTGTTTACTGATTCGAACAAAATTAAAGTGGTCTACGAAGATTACGAATGGCTGATGCGCAAATACGACCCAGAACATGAATTCTTCAACCAAAAAGAAAATGTAAATGTTGATAATTTAGAAAATTTGACCTTTTTTTAAAATTATTTTTTTGTCAATAACTTTTAAAATTTTTGAAATAAATATATACAAATTTACAAATTAAATTGACGATTTTTTTATTAATTTTTTGTTTCGAAATTTTTTTGAAGTTATCATTCAAGTCAAAAAATCTTGAATTTACAGGATTCAGAATTCATAAAAGAGAAAAAATAAAAAAATTTAAATTTGTTTAATATTTTTTAAAAAAATTTTTTACACTTAATTATTTGAAAATTAAATTAATTTTTGTCAACAATTAAATTTTTAATTAAAGAAATAGTAAATTTTTTATTTTTAATTATTAATCTGAAATTTTTTTAATAAGTTAATTAAATTAGAATCAGATGATTTTCTAATTATATTCGATTCAATGATTAAAAAGGAAAAAAATTATTTTAGTGTATTCATTTAAGTTAAAAAGAACATAAAATTTAGTCTTTTATTTAAAAAAAAAAGTTTTTGTCAAAATTAAGGAAACTGTATAAAGCTTAAAACTATAAAAATGATTAATTAATATAAATGTAAAAACAATTTAAATGAATATCGGGTTCAAAAATACCAAATTAAAAAAAGAATATTTTAAATTCATTATTCTGTATTTAAAAAAAAAAAACTTAAGGTAAATTATTCAAATAAATTCAAAAACTACTTTTTCAGGCTTTTTTAAAAGACCACATTTATTTAAGCTTATTCCTATAATTTTAGATATTGTAATGTAATTTTAACATATTAAATCATTTAAAATCGATTGAAGAAATGGAAAGAAAAAAGAGATATAAATTTTTTTTATTGATTTGATATGAATTTTTTTTTTAATTCAAGTTCAGGACTCAATCAAAAAAACATGCAAAATTATTTGAAGTCACATAAATCGTATGCAAATTTTTTTAAGTAAACTCAAAAAAATATGAAGAAAAATCGACTGGCTAGTTATAAATAAAAGTATTACTATTTATTAAAATTATTGAAATTTATTGAAAAAATTTTAATCTTTTCTTAATAATATATTGATACTTAATGTATATTTTAATTTACAAAAATAAAATGTCAGAAGCTATGCGAAGTATCATTCCTAGATAACATTTAAAAAAATTTTAAACAAAAATTTTGGGCTTAATTTAAACCCTAAATCAAAATGCACAGATCATTAAGCAGACAAAAATAAATAATTTTAGATAATTAAGTTTGCAATAAAGGTAATTTAAACTAAAATAAAGTTGAATAAAATTCTACATATTTTATCCAGACAGATATTTCCAAAATCTCTTTAAATAAATATTGTTTTTTAAATTTTTTTATGATAAAGTACCTTTTAAAAAAAAACACTCAAAAAAATTAAAAAAAGATAAGTAATAAGCATAATTTTGAACATGTTTTATCAAATAAAGGGTTTAATATTTTTTAATTTATAAAAAAAATTACATCGAGATGTCTGATACATTCGAGTTTTATTGGTTTTTTAAGCTAAGTGACTCGGAGCCATTGTGGACCCCATTCTCGATATCAGACTGTAAAAAAATTGAGACAATTTTTTTAGGAAATAGTGAGTGTAAAAAAGTTGCAGTAAAAGGCGGTAGATACGATGCTGATATAGAGGTTAAATTTCTGATTCCAGTCTACTGGGAAGCTTCAAATGGTCTAGTCAAGCGTTTTAAATGGTTCAAGAACAAAAAAGAAATACATGATGAAGAAAGTAGTCAAATTTTGAAAACATTTAACCCCTCCATTGATTCTGATGAGTCTGATCATTTTGACCATGTATGCTTCATTGTGCATGGAATCGGCGAAAGCTGTGACCTGCAACTCAGGTCGATTCTTGATTGCGGTATTAAAAATTAAATTAAATAAAATTAAAAAAAAAGAAATCTTTTTTTTAGCTAATTCTTTTAAAAAAAAATCAAATGAGATCATCAGTGCAAATTTGTCACTGGGTTTCAAGAACGACCAAATTCAAGAATATAATTCGATTGAATTTTTGCCTATCTCATGGCATGATGTCATACATTCTGATAAAAATAAGTAAAATATTTTTCTTTTGTTTTTAATATTATTTTGTTAATTGTTTAGATGGAAAGACATTACATTGCCAAGCATACCAAATCTTCGTCTGTTTTCCAACACTGCCATATCGGATATGATTTTTTATGCTAATGTAGAATTTAGGAAAAAAATAATGGAAAAAGTAGTTGATAATTTAAATAAATATGTAAAAATGTTCAAAGAAAGAAATCCGTATTATCGGGGGAAGATATCATTGATAGGTCACTCACTTGGCTCATTGATTCTATTTGATCTTTTGTCAACTTTCAAAGTGAGCTATCTTTTTTTTTTAATTTTTCACAATTTTTTTCAATTAATTTTATTTTTTTTTAAATTTTCAATTTTTTTTTATTTTTTTAAATTTTAGATTTTTTTTAATTTTTTAAAAATTTTCAATTTTTTTTTATTTTTTTTTAATGTTAAATTTTTTTTTATTTTTTTAAAATTTTAAATTTTTAAAAAAAAATTTTTTAATTTTTTTAAATTTTTTTAGAATGAACCCACAGAATCAAACTTTGAATTTAAAGTTGACAATTTTTTTGCAATAGGATCTCCCATTGCTTTTTTTCTAACAACCAGAGGTGTTAGCTTGGCTGATTCTAATCTTAAGCTCAATTGTGATTGTTTTTTTAACATATTCCATCAAGTAATTAAATAATAAATGTAAATGTAAAGTTAAATAAAAAATAACTTATTAGCTAGACCCTTTTGCTTACAGAATCGAACCCATGGTTCGTAGTGAAACGATTCTTGAGCCAATTCAGCTGTCAAAATATAATTTAGAATTACAAAATTTGCTCTGGGGAATGCTAAGTTTAAATAGAAGTGGAAAAAATCAGCATATTCGAGTGACCAACAATGAGTATATGAGCGATGATGAAAGTTTGTTCAATTATCAGCAAATATGCAAAGGCTTTGAAAATAATCCAAGGCTAAAACGCATCGATTTTGCCATCGAAAAGTCAGCTTTTGATCACTTAGATTATTTGTTGTTCCTTACGGCTCATTCGAGCTATTGGTATTTTTTAAGCTTGAATTTTGAATTTTTCTGATTAATTTTTCTCAAAGGGATTCATATGATCTCGTTTTTTTCATTCTCAAACAATTATATTACCAAGTTGAAATGGAGGAAAATCGAGAAAATATTTCCAAATAATTGACGATTAATCACTGATTTGTAAAATAGTCACTTTTATGCCAAAGTCTGACTTTTAGACTTTTAAATTATTGATTTTGAGAATTTAAAGAAAATTAAAAGAATATAAAAATTAAATAAATTTGATAAATCATTAAAAATGTTTAGTTTTAGAAAAAAAAAATTCAAGCAGATATATCGAAAATTTTGATGAACCAGACTATGTATAGAATTAAAAGCAGTTTATATTCAGATGATAAATGATCACTTTTTCATCTATTTGAAAAGAATTTTGACTTTTTTACGCATCTAATTGATCACTAGAAATTTTAAATTTTAATTTAAAATACAAATATTTTATGTAAAAAAAAAAATAAAATAAATAATGAAAAAAATTAAAAAAAAAAGACCATAATAACTGTCACATTTTGTAAAAATATTTTTTTTTCATTAAATATTTTAGAAGTTTTCTTATAAACATGGAAAGCTTATTTTAAAAAATTTCAAAAATTATCCATTCTGATGTATTCTAGAATATTTTGTAAAAAAAGGTTTGTTTCAAAATAATAAAATAATAACTCTTGAGAAAATTAACTTAAAATTGTATTTGTATTTCAACCAGTGCTTCAATCGAAATCATTCTCCTGATTTTTTCATTAGTTAAATATTTTTGTGGTGGGGAAATTTGGACTAAAACATATTGCATTTTTTATTTTATATATTGAACACCATTTTTATTACAATTATTAACAACTTTTCTAAAATTTTTAAAAATAGTTTGTTAAACCTAAACAAATGCTAAAAATATTTGAAATATTTTCCTTTGCTTAATTTTTTGTTCTCAAGTTCACCGCAGATATTTAAAAAAAAAAAAAAAGTAGCCTGAAATAAAATATTCGTAAAAAATAAAAATTTAACATAAAATAATGCCTTATTAAAAAAATCAACGTTTACGGCACAACAGATTTATTTTAAAATTTATTTTACTTTATTTTAATAATTTTATTTTTGAATTAAAACATTTTTGAATTAAAACATCTATTTATTATCAATAAATTAAATAAAACACAGAAAAATTTTATTTTAAATTTAACTAAAATTTTAAACATTCAAAAACTTAAAACTTTTCCTTTTCCCGTTTTTCAAGAAAACTTAATTAAACAATGTCGATCGAGATGTTTGAGAATTTATGCATTAAACAATAACTTTTTTCATATTTTTTTTAAATCTCAATAATTTTAATAATAAATATTTGTTCTAAACATAGTTGGTTTTACATTTGGAAAATGAACGGTTTAGAAGGTTAAATTTTGTTGCATTGATTAAATTAAATTTTTATTTACCAAACTTTTTAATAAAATAATTTGCAAGCATAGTTTTTTATTCAATTTAACCGACTAAAAAGGATAGAGCCTTTTCAGATTAAATAAGATCACAAAATAAAAAAGTTAAAAAGAAAGTAAAATATGATAAAATAAAAAAGAAAAATATATAAATTTAAATAGAAGATTAAATTTTCTAGCTTTAAATTTAATGCAAAAGCATATTTTTAATTTCACCAATAAATGCTTGACCGAAGTCTTTACTTCCAGAAATCACTAAAATCCCTTTATATATGAATACATTTTATATATGGTTTTAGTCAGCGTAGTTTTTTGAACATAAACTGATTTTTCTTCATTAAATTTTATAGTTCAATTGAATAAAATTCGGAATTTTTTTTGAATTCTGATAAAGTTTTTTCTTAAAAATTTTTTTATTAAACTTAACCACTTTAATCCCTAAATTTTACATACTTAGAAAATTTAAGTAATTTTTAATTGTATTATAAGATTTCAAAAATAAATTTTTTAAATTTTTACAAGGAGAAGATTTATGAATATGTATGTATTTATTTAGAAGATCTTGCTAATTAGCTTTAAAAATTAATAAGCTGAAAATGAAAGGTTAAGTTTTGAAAAAAATAAGGACTGTAATTAATTTTTGGTCTTTTTTTAAAAAATACTAGAAACCCCCACTATAGTAAACGTCATAAGCGATGGTAAACAAAAAAAGTTATTGTACAAATGAATTTTATTTACAATTTATAAAAAAGACTATTTACAATTAAATAAAAATTAAAAAGTTACATTTTAACATTATTAAAAACATCATAAAAAACTGGATTCCTTGTGTATTTTGTGCCTTTCGGTAATGTTATAGTAATATCGTCAAAGTCAGATACCCTTGAAAGGGCTACGTAAAGTTGTCCGTGACTGAATACCGGATTTTCAAGGTACACTCCTACCCTTTTCAATGTTTGCCTAAAATAATTTTTCTCATTATTTTTTCTAATATCATTTATTAACTTTAATTTTAATTTATTAAAAAATGAAGAATTTTTGTTCAATTTGTGTTTGAAATTCACAATACCATCTCAATCTAAATTTAACTTTGTTTCACCGTAATATATATAAATTAATATCAAAAATATCATTTAAAGCCATAATTTGGATGTACTTTAATATGGATTTTAAATTTGTCTTTAAAGTTTTCAAATAAAAATTTAAAGAATCAATTAAAGATCAATTATTAAAAAAAAGTTTTGTTTCTTTAAATTAAAATAGTAAACATTTTATTTTAAATTTAAAAAAATTTAAAAAGGCTAATTTGATCATTTTTATTAAGAATATAGTCAATTAAGTTTTGTTCATTTGATCATGATCATGAACTTCAAGTTGCCTACAAAAGCTACTCAAAAAAAAGTGGAAGAAAACTTGGATCGAAAAATAAACTAACTGATTTATTGGCGTCAGTTTGATCAATTTGAAGAACCAAAAAATATAAAAATTCATTTTGATATTTTTTATTATAAAATAAATAGTGTTTTTTTTATATTTTAATAAAAATCTTCATACAATTTTTTAAAAGCATGAAAATAGTGAAGTATTTCAAATTTATTTAAAAAAAATAAAATTGAGTTTCTAGTTTCTATTAAGATTCGGCGTATTCTAGTGTATTTTCGCACTGATTCTCAAATAAACATTCTCTGGATTTAATCTGAGATTTAATTTTTTATGAAAATTGTAACAATGGGCAATTACTTAATATGTGAAGTAAATAGGGTTTCACCCAAAAATAACCCATTTGAGTGAATAACCCCGTTTACCTGGGAATTTAGATCGTTTGCCAAAAAATAATGTCAAATAAAATAAATAAACTGTTTTTTTTTTTTAAATCATTTTTTGCAAATTTTTTATTGTATTATTTAATTCACAAAAGGTTAAAAAGTTGTTTAATTTTGAATTTATTTTACATGATATTAGGGGCCTACTAAAATAATGACCCCCACTTATTTGACAAATCAAAAATATTTCTAAAAGCTTTAAAATGTCAATTAGCTTAGAATTCCAGTTCGTAATGAAAATTAAGTTAGTTATTGTTATAAAATTTTTATTTTTTGTGAAAATTGAATTATTTAGTTTTTTGAATGACCGGGCTTCATTCAAAAAAAGCCAAAAAGAACACTTTTTTGATTTAAATAGTATGTAGTCCCAGGGATTACTAAATACATTACTTTTTTTTTAAACAAAGTTGGAAAAAATTCTGAACAAATTTATGGTTTTACTTTTTTGAATTTATGTTTTATTTTATTTAAATGGCAAAAATATAGCAAAAATAAGAATAAAAAATTTCGCCTCATTTAAGTTTGATTTATAGTAATCTATAGCCAGTTTTTTCTATCGCCAAAAATGTAATGCCAATTATTTTATTGCCATTTTCTTAAATAAGAATCAATCGACAAAAATAAAAATAAGGATCTAATGCCATTTTCTTAAATAAGAACCGATTGCCGAAAAAAATTGAACAATTACTTTTGATTAGTTTATAATTATCTTCAAAAAAAACAAACTTGACTCAACTATCTTGCAAACATAACCGTTTAACGGAAACGGAATATTGTTATACAAAAAAAATTATCTAGGTTACTTAACTCAGTTTCAGCACTTTGAATCAATTGAAACTTCAAAAATATTTTTGATTTTTTTTTTGTTTAATTATTCTTAATTGACACATTATATATAAATTTATGGTAGTAGGTTTATTCGACGCTAATAAATTCGACGACTTTTAATTTGACAAGATATAATTGACGAGTTAATTTTGACTTGAAAAATAAATAGACACCATTAAATCTCGACGTCTATTAATTTAACTAAAAAACTTAACTTAAAATTCGACTTCACTTGACTTAACTTGACTTGACTGAGCAAAAATAATTAAAAATAAAAAAGTTGATTGAATAATGGACGAAGAATTGTCTAATTGCTATGAAAAATTAGATCTATGTCAATCACAACGTGGCGGAAATTTACTTATTTATCGTAATTTCGAACACAAACTAGATTATGTTGCGAAAACTACTAATAAACATAGTTGGAGATGTAACACTCAACCAGACTGTAAAGCTCGAATTTATACAATTGGTTTGTACCCGCCAGTTACAGAGGGTAATGTTTGGCATGAACATCCTGCACAACCAGCTAAAATAGAAGTTCGTAAAGCAATAATAGATCTAAAAAGTACAAATTCAAGTACAGCAAGAAGTGCTATTCAAAACGCACAAACAGCTTTATCCATTAAAGCACAAGCAATTTTACCAAATTATGACGCCTTAAGGCAGCGTATGTTATCAAAAGAAAAACCTTATTCACACTTTCCAAAGCCAGAAAAAAGACAAGATCTGATATTGCCTGAAGAGTTCACGTTTACATGTAATAAGCAAAAATTTATTATCTTTGATTCTGGAAACGGCGATCCAAATCGAATTATTATGTTTGACACCGAGGAAAATTTACTATTATTAAAGTCCAATTTAAATTGGTATGTTGATGGAACATTTGACGTGGCACCAGAATTGTTTTATCAACTTTTTACTTTGCACGTGTTGGTTAAAGGGAAAAATTTACCCTGTATCTATGCTCTACTACCAGATAAAACACAAGAAACTTATGAAAAAGTTTTAAACCAAATAAAAATTTTGATCAATATCGAACCATCATCAGTCAGTTCAGACTTCGAACAAGCTATTATATTTAACATAATTTTTCGTCAATTATATAATTAGTCAATTTTATTTTTGTCAATTTATTGTCACGTCAAAATTATCATAGTCGAGTTAATTGACTTCGAAATTCTCTTTCGTCAATTGTATCACGTCCAATTAAACCTAGTCAAAAAAATACAAGTTGAAAGTATACACATCCTAAATTTATCACTTTTTTAATTGAGCGTGGGAATATTTTTTTTATCCATGTATATAATTTTCTACGTTTTACTTCCTAACTTTTTGACATCATGTAAAAGTATTATGAGAGTTTTTTAGAGAATCGCTGAAATTTTAAATAATAAGAAGATATAGAATTAAATCAATTTTTAAATGTTTTAAATTCTTTTTTATTTTTTGTAATTAAAATTAAAAAATTTAAACAATTAATGCAAATTATAAATAAAAATTTTATTTATAAAGTTTATTGTGAGTATTATTTGTATCATAAAATCATAAAATCTATTTATTTTTTTATTTATTCAATTGATACAATTCTACAACCCATGGGTGAATATATAAAAAAAATTCCGTAAAAAAAATATTTAATAATTTATATAAAAATAGTACAAAAAAGCAAAAGAAAAAATTCAATCAAACTAAGTAATTGCTCCATTCAGGACGCGGACGGACATAAAATCATTTTATTAGATTTAATTTAAGGTTTTAATGGGTCTTGTAAGCCTCAATATCAATTGATATTGAAAATGAATATCAATTAACTTCAGTACCAATTTTTTACCTTTTTGATTTTCACCTGAAAATCAATTGATTAATTTGATATTAGTTTAAAAAATACATAATTTATTTAAAATAAGTTATTTCAATCAATTAATAAATCATAAAATCATAAATCAATAAAAATACAAAAATAAGAACATTGACATGATTAAAAATATATCTGTTTCCTATTATTATACCTATTATTAAAAATATATATCGAAATTAGATTGGATTTTTTCTTGGTCTTTCTTGGTCTATTGAAACTGAAGTTATTATTATTATTATTAAATAATTTGAAGAAAACCTCAGGCCGCATAGAATGGAACTAAGTCCTTCTTTTCAGCCTAGTGATTGAAAAAAAATAAATATAAAAAAGTACAAAAATGAGTAAAATAAATTAAATAAAATAAAAAATAAAAAAATAAAAAAATATTACTGAAGTTAATTGATATTAATGATACTGAAGTTAGTTGATATTCATTTTCAATATCAATTGATATTGAGGCTTACAAGACCCGTTTTAATTACTAAAACTTTTCCTTTTTCCGTATTCCTAGAAAAAATTTTAAATGAAAATATTGTAAATTAAACAAAGGAGTGCCAAGGGAAATGGAGCAATTTTAAAATTCTTCAACATTTATTAAAGAGCCATTCTAGCTTTTTTCTTTTAAAATTATTACGATATTAAATTTTTTAGATTAAATTGAAAGGTTTTTAAATGATTTTTTTTAATCTAAATACTTATTTATATTTATTTTAGAGCTTTAATATTTTGAAACCATAAAAATAATTAAAAAAACCACAAAAATAGTAATTTTTACCACAAATTTAATAAAACATCCACAATTTTAATAATTTTTCACACATTTAATACTTTTTCCACTAATTTAATTAAATCGCCACTATTATAGTACTTTTGACACAATTTTAATACAATCACCATAAATTTGATAAAAAATACCAAAAATATAATAAAAAAACTCCAAATAATTTCAAAAAATTAAATTTGTTTACACTTATTTTGACAATAAAAATATTTTTTTTTTTCAATAATGAGCCACATGTTTTACAGTTATTTTTGAGTTTAGCATTATCGTTGATTTCGGAAGCCATCGCACTTGTTGTTGGTCTAACACAAACACGTTTACTTGGAGGAACAACTTCATCGTCAACTAGTTCTTCATTTGAAACCAAATCTGATGGCTGATAATGTAAGCTTTTTGCTGTCTTTTGTGGAGCTCCTTTTTTCCTCTTATTACTAATTGGCAGGTCCATAAAAACGTCATTGAAATTTACCAAATTGAGTCTGTAAGCTCCTGCTATTGTATGTGAACATTTGTAATTTTTCAACCAGTCTACACATGTACAAGTACTATTTTTCCAGTTGTTATTGTTCATTTTAATCAAATGAATACTGAAAACATCTGTTATCATCTCATCAAATTTTTTCCATGGTTTATTTTGTAATCGTTGTAAATATTGTTTACATTCATCTTTTGACAGTTTACAATTTTTTTTGTCATGATGGCTTCAGGTTTTTGACCGAAATTTTCATATTCAACTATTTTTTGATATATTATTGGATCAATCTTGCGAATATCTTCTTCATCATTTGGATGATTTGTATGCTCATCATCTGATATAAAACAATTACCTTTTGATCCGTCTGTTAACTGTAAATATAAAGCTGCACGACATCCATGCTTCAAGTATTTGCAATAAAATCGATGCTTATCTCCATCTTGACTCTTAAAAATCCAAGTATTTCCATTGATTGTCCCGTCTTTGATTTCTTTAAGAATCACATCAAAATCTTCAAACGACTTAAACAAATCATATGTAATTGCTTTCCCCCTTTTTCTAATCTCATTAGATGGTTTGAGAACATCTGTCCAATCTTGATCAACATCTTCCAATGTTTGGTTGGCTGGATCTTCTAATACACTCTCCTTAGATAGTCTTTCACTCATTTTTTTCGATTTTCTGATAATATTTTTTTATTATTATTTTATTTATTTATTTATTTGTATATCTGTACCGAGCTAGAGCTCCTTCAGATTAAACAAAAAAAAAAAAAAAAAAATTAAAATAAAGTTAAATAAAATAAAATAAAAATAAAATAAAATAAAAATAAAAAGTAAGAAAAAAATAAAGTTAAAATGATATAACTTATAAATTAGATAAATATTAAAATTAAAATTATATAAATTTTGATAGAGAGTAACAGAATACATATTTTAATTATTTGATGATTCAGGAAAAAAAGAAGAAATAGTAAGGTAGCAATTACACAATGGAGTTGGGTACTCGATGTATCTTGATTCGAAACCTCTGTTATATTCTTCCACCAGTCTAACAGTTAATGGAACAGAATGGCTCAGTCCTGCCCTAACATATCTCTCACTCAACTCAAAAAGTCGATTTGAGACTGTTAGTAGTTTAAGTTTATTATATGCCTCATTATGTAATATGTTGGAGGGAGTATCATATCTTAGTTTTAGTATAGAACGATCTGCTGAATTTTGGATTACTTCTAACCTTTTGATATTAGTTTCTGAAAGAGAGTTAAGACAAGGAAAAGTATAATCTAGAATAGATCCAATCAAAGACTTATAAAGGTTTCCTAAAGTGTTTAAGTCAAGGCCCCATTTTTTATTTGACAAGATTTTTATTAAATTTAGCCTTGAATTGCAACGTTCTTTAATTTCTTCTATCATTGAAGAAAAGGTTAATTTAGAATCAAATCTAATACCTAGGAACTTTATTTCTTTTAAGTTTTCGATTCTATTCCCATAAATCCTTAAATTAAACACAGAACTTTCTTTATTATTCTTAGTAAAAATCATTGAGCAAGACTTTTCAACCGAAATCTTCATTTTCCACTTGAAAAGCCACTTTTCTAATTCAACTAAGTACTTATTCATCTTACTTTCTATATTTCCATTTTTTTTATAAATGAAAAAAGTGACAAGATCGTCTGCAAAGAGAAGTGAATATTCTTTATTAGATTTATTTCTTTTAGGAATATCATTAATAAATATACTAAATAATAAAGGACTAATAACTGATCCTTGAGGAACGCCAGCAGATATTTTGAATTCATCACTAATGTGATCATTTATATTTACTTTAAATGTTCTACAGTTAAGAAATGATTTAATCCAATAAATTAAGTAGGCAGGTATATTTATCTTTATCAGCTTGTAAATTATACCTTCATGCCAGACTTTGTCGAAAGCTTTAGAAATGTCAAAAAATAAGCAACATACTTTTTTCTTTCTATTAAAAGATTCGACAACTTTTTGGATAAGGAAAACTAAATTATCTGCGGTTCTTCGATGTTTCCTAAAACCAGATTGTTCCTGAATTAGCAAAGAATTTTTTTCTAAGAAATCATATAACCTTGAAAATATAATACGTTCAAGCAGTTTACCCAGACAGCTTGTAATGCTTATTGGTCGAAAATTAGATGGGTCTTGTGTAGGTGAAGATTTCTTAGTTATCATTGTGATATTGGCACTTTTCCAAGCTTTTGGAACTGTACCTTCTTGGAGACTAAGATTGAAAAGATCTATTATTTCTTTTAACAAATTTAAAGGGAGGTTTTTTAACATTAAATTGTGGATAAGGTCAGGTCCGCAAGCTGCTTCTCCTTTTAACCTTTTTAATGCTATAATCATTTCATTAAGGCTAATCGGTTCGTTGAATATTGGCTGACAATTATTCTTAAAGTATTTTAAATTAAAATGATTTATTTCTGTATCTTTTTCATTGTTTTCGAGGTCAGAATTAAGACTGAATGTTGAGGATAATATTTTTCCAAATAATTTCCCTTTTTCCTCATCTGTTTTGAAATCTTGGTTGTTCAGAGTTAAAGTTGGGATTAAATTTGATCCTTTTTTTGATCTAAACTTATTTATTTTTTTCCAGAATGGCCTACTTGATAGGGGGTTTTTCCCCATCTTTTTGATAAAATCAAACCAATTTTGATTCCAAAATTTTTTCAGGCTAATTTTAATTTCCAATGTTAAATGATTATATCTTTGTTTTGTCATTTGACAGCGAGTTTTTTGAAAATATCTTCTTATTTTCCTACGTTCTTTAATCAAATCTACAATAAAAGGAGGTAGACTGCTCTTGAAAACTTTTTGAGACTGAAATGGTATACTTTTTTGTGCAGCTGATAATATTTTTTTGGTAATTATTTCGTTTTGTTCGTCAATCGTCCCTGCAGAAGCCACTAAGAAATGTCTTGGGACATTTAAAACTTCACGAAATAAATGCCAATTTGCTTTTTTATAATTAAATTTCTTTGATAGAGATTTCACAGTTATTATGTAATCGAAAGCTATGGAAGTTTCGATTGGAAAATGGTCACTTATCATATCCTGATTACTGAGAACTCGAAACTCATTTATTTTATTTGTTACTGAGGATGAGACTAAAAACAAATCAAGAATTTCAAAATATTCTCTATTAAAGATATTAAAAGTGGGGGTTTTATCATTGATTACAGAAAAATCTAATTCATTAATTATCTTTTCCAAAACAATTCCATTTTGATTTTCTCCTAGACAGCCTAGTTGTTTTGTCCGAGCGTTAAGATCACCACCAAGAATATAGTTTTTACATTTACTTTTTATTTTTTCAAAAAGATCAAAATTAAGAAGTACATTAGGCGGGTTATATAGGCTAAACACATAAAATTGATCGTTTTTTCCATAATTTAGCTTAATTGAGAGAATTTCTGAAGAAAACTCGTCAAATGAAAAGTCTTGAATAAATTCTATGCCTTCCTTAACTAAAATAGCTACTCCTCCTCCATATTTATTTCGTGGCTTAGTAATTGAAACGTAATTTTTAAAATCAAAATAAATATTAGATTCACTTAAATCAATTTTTATTTCGTTTAGTAATACTATGTCAGGACTTTTCTGAGCCAAAAAATTTTCTAACAGTTGAACCTTACTAGGGAGATGAGCACAATTCCAATGTATAATTACTAACATTTTTTTGAAGATTTTTTTTTTTTTACAATTAGAAATATTCATTCTGAATTTTCTTCAAACTTGTAAGGACTAGCTGGTTGTTGAGGAACTGCGTATGTTTTCATTAAGCATTTGCTTTCTGGATTTGTACTTTGTTCTGCATGGTGTTCCGTCGAAATTGTCATTTCTGACTCAAAAGTATCGTCGTCTTCATCTGCTGAATCTAGATACTGCTTTTTTGGGTCGTTTTCCACTTGTTCTGTTTCAGATTGTCTTTTGATTTGGTTACTAGTTTGAACATACTGAACATACTTTTTCCGATCTTTTTGAACATTTTGAAAAGATGTTGGGACATGAGGTTGTACTGGAATTTGTAGAGTATTTAAATGGTCCTCTAGAACTGGAGTTTTTAAAATTTGAGCACTTGAGAGAAGTAATGCTATTGAATCTTGATCATTTGATACATTTGGTTGATATTCTGGGGTTTTTGGCATTTCATCCACATTTTCATCAGTGTTTGTTTGAATTTCTTCTTGCTCTATATAGAGCTCACTGTAGTCAATTTTTTGTCTTTCTAACGACTTCAATTTCTCAGCGATGGTACATTTATGTGTCATATGACCCTTTTGATGACATTTTCCGCATAAGGATTCCTTAACCGGACATTTTGCTACATTATGATTTTCATCGTCACAAAAATAGCATTTAGGCTTTTGACCAACAATAGAGACTACACATCTTAACCCAAAAATAATAGCGGGACCAGAAAGGTTTCTGATTATGTTTTCCGTATGTTTTGGGTAAGAAATTTTCACCCTTTTAACTCCATTTTTTAGAGGCCTATCTTTATAATTTTCTTCTGAAATGTCCTCGATTCTAAGCCCATCAATTCGAAAGGCATCAAAAAAATTTTTTTTAGTAATTCGCATTTGAAATTACTGGGTAAGAAGTGAAAACGAAAAGTACTGTACCTTCTAAGATCCGGTAATTTGTTTGCGTCTTCAAGATTAAAATTTGTTCCATTAATATTGATTGTCCGGTTGTAAATATCTTGTGAGTTAAACGCCGAGTTAAATTCGATTATCCATACTTTATTGGACCAGAAATTGTAAATCGACGTGATTGCATCATTTTCGTCTTGGTTTAAGGCGATATCGAGCGCACTGAACAGTGTCTTGTGGCTAACTGGTTTGTCTAGCTTCTTCAAATTTAACTTAACGGAATTCTTGAAAATCCACCTTGGAATTTCGCTTTGATTAGCTAGCGACATTGCTAACATTCAAATTTAACGGTTAGACTTGTCACGTGACGACGCTATTATTTTCAAATTTCAATTTTGCTAAGCCAAACGATTTTTTTTTTTTTCTTTTTTTTTTTTTTTAAAGATACTTTGTGGCTACCTTTATAGGTTTCACTTTCTTGATTTACTTCAAATTAGTTGACAACTAATTAATCAACTAATTAACTCTTATAAAAATGTTTAGCAAGTATATAATACTGTAAGCTTAACACTTAGTTTTCTTAAATGATTTGTTTTTAAAAAATTAATCATTAAATAGAAAAAAACTTATCGGTAATTATCAATTAATAATTGACTAAATTTGTGGCACTTTTAATGAATATATTGTCATTTTATAAAAATTGTGTCAAAAGTACTATAATAGTGGCGATTTAATTAAATTAGTGGAAAAAGTATTAAATGTGTGAAAAATTATTAAAATTGTGGATGTTTTATTAAAATTGTGGTATTTTTTACTATTTTTGTGGTATTAGTTTATTACGGTCCTTTATTTTATCTATATCTATAGCACAAAATGTCAAAATAAGATAAAATTTAGAAATCGAGAAGAATAATATTTAAACTAAGTGCGAGCTATAAGAAAAAATCAAGTTTACAGTCAAAAAGTAAGGATTATGTGTTGAAAATGTAACTGAAAATTCTTTGTAAACAAATCAAGACGGTTTCTTAAAACGAATTCAAAGTGAAAATACTTTATTAAATTGCATCAAGAACTGAATTTCAACTATTACTTGGGATCCCTTAAAAAATCAGTATAGTTATAAAAAAGGTTAATTAAGTTTATATAAATAAAATTTTGCAGAGTTTTATATAATTAAAAAAGAAGTTGAGAATTAAATATTTACTTTAAAAAAATGCTTATTCAGTAAATTTAGGAACTAAGAAATACTTAAAAACCTTATACAATTAAACATTTTAAATATGACCATTAAGTTTTTAATCATAAATTTCATTTTGCCTCTTTTTTCGTATTTTAAATGTTTCAATGAGTTGTAATCAACTTTCTGTCAATAATAAATGCTATTTGCTAAACAAGAATCATCATCTCAACTAAACTCCAGACAATGATCAATTTTAGCAAAATTTTTTAAAAGTTCTAAATATGTTGTTAAATTCACATTTTCTGAATTTTTAGCAATTTTTAGATATGAAAGCTATCAACATAATTACGAAGCTACTTTTGATAAATTTAGTATTCAATTGTTACTGTAAACAGTTTGAAGTACTGTTTAAAAAATATCATGGGATTAATGGAATTCAAAATAGTAAAAATAGTGGCTTTAAATGTGCATTGAAATGTTTGCAATCTGAAGATTGTAAAATGACCGAAGGAAATGAAAATAAATGTACCATCATGAAGGAATGCTCTACAGTTGATTTCTATAAAATAGATTTTATTTTAATAAGAAAAATGAACAAAATTTCCAAAATAAATTCAAATTTCACAAGTAAAAAATATTTTTAGAATTAAATTTACAATAAACATTTTTAATTTCTTAGAAAATATGACTTTGATTGGCCATTCTGGTTCAATTTTCTCACAAGCAGTACTAAAAAATGGTGACTTAGCAAGTGGATCAGCAGACAAGACTATAAAAATTTGGGATACAAAAACTGGAAGTGTCAAAATGACTCTTAATAATCATTCACTTACGGTTCGTTCACTCGCAGTACTAAACAATGGTGATTTAGCCAGTGGATCCGAAGATACTACAATTAAAATTTGGAATATTGATAATGGAGATGTAAAAATGACTCTGGATAATCATTCTAATACAATTAATTCACTTATAGTGCTTAAAAATGGTGATTTAGTTAGTGGATCAGCTGATCACAAAATAAAAATTTGGAATACAGATAATAGAAATCTAAAACTGACTCTAAGTAGTCATTCGAGTGGGATTTGGCATCTTGCTTTACTCAACAATGGTGACATGGTAAGTGGATCACATGATAAAACAATTAAAATTTGGAATACAGATAATGGTAATCTAAAAATGACTCTGGATGATCATTCGGATCATGTTCGCTCACTTTCAGTTCTACAAAATGGTGATCTGGCAAGTGGATCAGCTGATAAAACAATTAAAATTTGGAATTAAAATTTTGTTTAAATGATTTTACAAAAAAATTTTAAATTAATATTAGATTTATTTTATTTATTTATTTATATAAATGTTTTTAGGAAATCCTCAGGCCACTCAGAATGGATCTTAGTCCTTCTTTTTAGCCTAGCGATTGAATAAAATGAGATAAAAAACTATATGATTACTATAAGAAAACTAAAAGAGCAACAAAAAATGATAATTTAACTAGATACTAAGATAAAATAAATGAACTTGAGAGTAAAAGTAAAAAGTGGTTGAGTAAAAAGTTAAGTTTTTTGTTTTACTGATAAATTGTTTCTTGAAATTTTCATATAGAGTAATATACTTCTTGTTTGAAACAGTTACATTCGTGAGTAATCTAATATTAGATCTTTTTTTTAAATTCGATAAATTTGTGGAGATTGAACTGTAAACGGTCAAAAAATGGTATAGAAAATATCAAAGTTTTTTGATCTATTTTCATATTTTTTTTGAAATAAAATCCAAATTAGAATGCACATTAATAAGTAATTTTCCAATTTAAATATTTTAAATTAATTATTTTAATCGTTATTTAGTAATAAAATTAGGCAAAAACGGTTTAAAAAAATGAGCTTTTTTTATTTTAAAAATTCGAACATTAAATACAGCTTTAATTTTAAAAAAAATAATTAGAATTGATTTAATTCTCTTATCACTCATCCGGGGTCTTAAAGGCTACGAACTCGAAAACTATTTTGTCTAGCTTGGAATAAGCATATACAAAAAAAATTAATACATTTATTCATGTTAAACTTAGTGATGCCTTGACCATTAAATCAATAAAAATCAAAACATGAATAATTTAACTAATTTTTTTGAAATTATTAGAAAAAAACTTGTCATAATAAAAAATCTAAATTAAAGTAAAGAAAACGAAAATGAATAATGAAAAAACTAAAACATTTACCAATTTGGACTTTTACTTTGAAAATTTTTTTTTGTTAATTCTGGAATGGGCTTTAATTTTAATAATAATAATAACTGCAACAGAAACCGAAGTGTCCTGTGGAGATTGATAACAAAAAATATGGCAGATGTGAGATAAAACTATCATTTATTATGCTTCTTGAATTTGTCGTAGTTGTTCTTGAATAGGTTTACATTGGTCGCATTTTTAGTTTCACTTGGTAGGTTATTCCAAATCGGTACTATTCTATTCTGTTTTTTGTAATTTGTCTGGTGTATCTATTTTTTTACCTCTTATATTATTTGCTTGACCATCAGCAAAAACAGAGTGTGCAATACTAGTTATAAGGATGGTACCAATCAATTACGTTTATTTTAGTTAATATTTTGAAGAATTGAAAAGTATCCCTTCTTTCTCTTCTCTCTTTTAGGGTTGTAAGCCCAAGTTTTTGTAGTCTTTCGAGATATGGCAAATGCTTTAATTCATAAACAAGTTTTGTTGTCCTTCTTTGAACCTGTTCTAGTATCTTGATACCTTTTTGACGATATGGAGAGCAAGCAGCAGATGCATATTCTAAATATGGTCTTATAAAAGCTGTCTACAGAGTCTTGAGTGTTGATACGTCCAACTTTTTAATTGTTGTTTTTAGTTGAACAAATACAGCGCTTTTTAAAGCTGCCTTTTTGAATTTTCGCACATTTTTAGATCTTTTGAGATTAAAATTCCTAGGTCATTTTCAATAGTTGTTTCTTTTAGCGCGTGTCTTAATCCAGATTTTATATGTATATTTTTTTTATTCATTTCTAGTGCCGAGGCCGTTTTACGACCACATTCTCAACGTCCCGTTAAGATGAAGTTGTATTCCTAAATTATTTAGTTTTTGTCTTAAATTTTTTGAACGAATAAAAATCATAAATGTACAAATGATATCAAAAAAAGAAAATAAATATAAAGAGTGAATTTATTTAAACACAAATTGTGGATAAATATCTTGTTTTATCGCACACAATTAACCTGTAAATAAACAAAAAAATTTTCTTGTGTATATAAAATAATTAGTTATTTAGCCACAAATTGACAATATTTTTTTGTTTATTCTTTACATTGAAATCCATCAAAAAAATATAATTGAAGCTCATCAAATCAATTAATTAGGAATAAGCTTGAATAAGAACATATAAAATATAAGAAATGGCTCCTTATCTATCATCATTCTTAAATTAAAATGGAAAACGAATTTTACATTGGAAGAGTTTTCGATTCTTTCGACGACTTTATCGAGCTATCGAACGATTACTCAAAGCAATCATATTCAATATGGAAAAAATTTAACAGCAAAAAAATTGACGAAGAAAATGGTACTCAATACAAGTTTGTTCATTTGAAATGCGTTTACCATTGTGACGAAAAAGACATAACAACCAAATCGAAAGGAACAAGGCCGATTCAAGGCTATGTAGCGCCATGCAATTGTTTGACTGAAATCAGAGTAAACTACGTCATATCAGGTCGACACAAAGACAAATACGAAATAACAAAGTGCGATTTAAAACATCAACGTATAAATAAAGAGACAAAACAACTCGAAGAAGCTCACAGGCTCAATCAAGAAGACTATGCGAAGCATCCAAGCAATAGACGTTTAACAGAAGAAGAAGAGCGAGAAATTTACGAACATTTTGAAACAGGAGGGGATGCAAAGATGATAGCTATGACAATGAGTCAAAAGACGAACAAATGGCTAACAACTCGTGACATGTGGAACGTTCGGAATAAATTATCAAAAAAAAATATAACCAAGGACGATCACCCGTTAAAAGCTTTCGAAAACGTGATGAACGAAAGAATCAAAATAGATAACCACAACAACTTCAAACTCGTATACGATGAAGTTAACGCGAAAACATTGTTAATGGTGTATTATCAAAGTATACAAATGAAACAGTTATACGCACAATATGGAGAGATACTTTTTATTGATTGTACATATAGTTTGAATCACAACAACTACCCAGTTTATTTAATCGTTGTTCGTGACTGCAATGGTAACTCTCAAATCGTAGCGTTTGCAATAGTAGCATACGAAAGACAACTTTTACTCGATCGATTTATTGACATATTTAGACAGCTAAACGAAATTAAACAAACTCGGACTATTATGATTGACAAAGATTTAACCGAGTGGAACGTGTTAACCAAGTATTTACCGGATGCCGACATATTTTACTGCAAGTTTCATTGTATACAAATATTTCGTCGATCAATCAAGAACAAAGAGTTAGAACCCATCCTTACAGCTTTGTTAAACTGCGAGACTGAGATCAGCCATCAAGAATCTTATAATAATTTATTAAAAGCAATTGATTGGCGTGACAAGACATATCTCGAAAACAACTGGTTAAAAGAAGAACAACTTGATATGTGGGTGAAATACAAGAGACTTGGTAAAATAACGCTCGATAATGATACAAATAACTCGGTCGAAACACTCAATGGTCTCCTTAAAAGTTTTATCAAGTCGAAAACAACTTTAGACAAGTGTTTACTTGGCATTTTCAAATTGGACGACTATTTACGTACAAAATATTCATTCAACGATTTTAACCAGCGTACCAAAATTATAATCGATCGCAGTAGCCAAAAGGATAAACAAGCTGACGTAATTTACAAACTTTTCACACCGTACGCAGCACAAATTGTTAACGATTCCTATGGTTTGACAAGCAAAATAACATATAAAATCGAATATGATGGTGAAAATGTTACACTATCTTCTGACAAAAACAGTTCGATCGTATCTGATTATAATAGTGATAAGCCATCGTGCAACTGTTTCGATTTTACTTGTAGTTTATTCCCATGTCGTCATATTTTATATATACGCAAACATCACAATTTAACCATAATTACGCAAGATATGGTTCATCAACGATGGTTAAATCGAAAATTTGATAACGCACAATTTCAAGTATTGGATGATCAAGTCGAGTGTTTATCATATGTCAATATAAATAGTATTGTCTCAAAGCCTAATCCCAATAAACCAAAGTCATCCAAATCTGATTCGAATTCACGATTCAATGAATGTAAACGGATAATGAATGAAATTGCTCAACTTGTGTCTGGAGATTCAGAGGACGTTTTTCATGATCGCATGGAACAGCTCTTAATGATTAAAGAAATGTGGGAAAAAAACATCAACTTTACACTCAAGCCGATTGAAAGCTCAAATGTCGAAGATAAAGTTACTCCAGATGATATTTCAACTTATAATGCGATCGAGATCAATGATGACAAATCGATCGATGAGCCAATTTCAATTGATGAACCTAAATCAGTCGATATAGAAACGGA
The DNA here is from genome assembly GCA_025491095.1 of Brachionus asplanchnoidis. Taxonomy (NCBI): domain Eukaryota; kingdom Metazoa; phylum Rotifera; class Eurotatoria; order Ploima; family Brachionidae; genus Brachionus; species Brachionus asplanchnoidis. Next base: position 1,423,644 of record JAILYF010000016.1, read on the forward strand.
GATTTTAGATGAAAATGTCGAAAAAATAAGTTTAGCATCGACTGAATTAGCAAAAGATGTGCCAAAACGAGGAGCTCCTACTTTGAAGGAACGTAAACGAAAAGCCAAAGCAAACACAATTACAACACAACGGTCAAAATCAATCAAAGTAAATGACGACAGCGAGTTAAAAGAATTTTTTACTCAAATTCTACTCGATGAATTCAAGCCAAGTGTAGATAGTTTCATTTCAAAAGAGCGTGTCGTCGATGAAGAGCATATACAAGTAATACCTTCGAAAATTAATCCTAGTGTACTTAGTTGTGCTTTTGTGAATGAAAATAATGAAATATCTTCTTTAGTTTCAAGTTTCTTCACTAGTGATGCTCTCTTAATGTTGCAAAATACATTATCAGCATTAAGATCACATGGTCAATTAAATTCTTGCAACTCTTGTTCTTTATCTTGCGACTCTAAGTTTATCGTTTGTAGTTCTTGTAATAATTATTTTCATTTAAAATGTGTTAAAAAAGCTTATGCTCCTAAGATTAAAAAATGGCTTTGTGCTAATTGTAACTCTAATTAATTAATCTAAATTTGTTAATCTTATTTTTTTTTATTTTTTAATATAACTTGTGTCTAAATAAATAAAAAAATTTCAAATCCACATCCACTTTTTGTGTGTATCAATTTTTGTTTATTTATCCATAAAATGTGTGAAAATAAACGCTACCAAATATAAAATAAGATACAAAATTTTAGATTAACGTTAATATCCTTATTACAGTGAATTGTCATTCATACATCAGTCATTCCTAAGGGTTGGTTTATCTTCTCACTTGTCCCATTGTGTTTCTTGAATAGTGTTTTGAGCTGTTCCAGATCTTGGTTAATTCCTTTACTTGTCTCGAATTCTAAGTTCATCTTGTATTTGTAGTATTTACATTTGCCTAGGAGGTCAATGTTTTGATCACTTCAATCTCATCCAGCGTTTCAAGTAGGTTTTTGATGTACACACACTAACCTTTTTGTCTAAAATAAGTTCTTTAAGTATGTCCTTGGTGTAGTTGTTAAGCCAAACCCCTTCATAGAAGTTGACCTCTAATATTTCAAGTCTAAGATAGAGAAGCCGAGCTTTATATGCGAATAACGAGACGTCATTGATTTTTTTAATTTCGTAAGAGTGGTTAATAGAAGAATTATTGTTAACTTAATAAAGCAACTTCTATTAATTATAATTTTTTTTAAGAAATATGAAATTTCCTATGGGAATATACTTTTTAAAGTGTGTATTGATCTCAATTTTCGACATCACCAGTTATTTTTCACTGCGATTAGTGATTTTCTTAGACACGTCAACATCTTCTTATTAAGCTAGTCACGGCTAGCTCGTTCCTCGCAATTATATGGATTATTAATGTTGTTAATGAGTCTGAGTTACTCATTCTACAACGTTTTGGTATGCCGTATACAGTACGAATGATGCTGTTCTCACAGTTCTTTGAACTATTCATGTTCTTTTTACTAAGATATACTTTTTATATTTCTTTTTATATCGTTTCCATTCCATAGAATAGCACTGGCATAATGTGGCTTTTATCAGATATCCTTTTAAGTACGCGCTGATTTTTTCGGTTGTCAGCTCATTTTTTTTAGTTTTATTAGTGCTAATCTTGCTGCTAATTATCTCTTATCTAAGTGTGACGTGTCACTAGAGTCCTCATTCAGTTCGACGCCAAATATTTCAGTCTTTCTACTTTACATATCTTATCGTAATCGGACGTGAGCTCGCCTTGCCACGCGTTTTTATATGTAAAGTTTGTTAAATCTATTTCATTTTTGCCTTTAGCGTTACCTATTTACATTATCTTACATTTCCTAGTATTAAAAAAGGGTAAAGGGTAAAGTCAAATAAAAATCCGGAAAACACGTACGAAAAGATTTTTTTTTTGGTTAACCAACAAAATCATATAAACGACTTTCATTTCTGGGAAAGTCATACAAAAAAATTTTATTTCTTTTATTACAAAATTTATTAATTATTAATTACATAACACAGAAAGAAACGAATACAAAAAAAACTTTAATCTTTTTTTAAACAAAACTTAGCTAAGCTAAATCTTCCTACTTTCTTTTTCCGCGCGTACGGACAAAGTATTATTTTTGATGCGCGGAAAAAGTCTTTAAAATGTTTTATACAATTTTTCATTATAAAAGATATTTTAAGAAAATTTTTTATGTCCAATTAAAATTAAGAATAATGAAAAAAACAAAGACAAATTATGGTATTTCACAAAAATATACTGAAAGGAAAAATATTCGTAGAAAAATATCCTGAGCAAAAATATACTGAATAAAAATATACTGAAAAGAAAAATATACTGAAAAGAAAAAAATACTGTTAGATTTTTGTACTGAAGGAAAAATGTTAGTTCGTAAAATTAAACTGTATTATTTTTTTAATTTTTAACAATTAGAGGAAAAATATACTGAAATGAAAAAAATCAGGTGTTAATTAAAAAGGAATTAAGTGTTTAAATTTTTATTAAAAAAAAAACAAATTAAACACAAAAAATGGTAAAAAAAAACAAAAAAAATTAATCTTCTTCATCTAGAAAATTTCTATTTTGCTCCAAATATCTAAGATGCAGATTGATTTCTTATTTTTATTTTTTCTAATTTCTGATTTTTATTTTATTTAGCACAATAAAATCTTGAGCTCCCTTCATTATTATTTTCTTTCAATCGATAAGTCCTGTATTTGTAAAGTACGATAGAGTGCTTGTTAGAGTTACTTTCAATCCAAGTAATTTCAGTCGACATTTTTGGATTAGTTAAAATTTTAGATTCAATGTTATAATTTTGATTAATTGAGTAGGTTTAAATCATTTTTTAATAGTTAAGTAAGTTGTTTTTTAATTTTTAAATCAATTAGCAGGTAAGTTTAATTTATCAGATAAAAGTTGTGCGATTTTCAGGAAGTTTATAATTTTTTCAAAACAGTTTTGTGTCAACAAGAAACCTTTAGTCCTAACGCTGACTTAATTGACCCAAATAAAGACCGTGAAGTAAATTATTTAACTAAGAATTTCTTTTTTAAAAATGACAGAAACCAATCTTACGAACCAATAAAGATGATAGAAGTAATACAGTATGTGTCAAAAGTTTAGAAAATTTTTTTTTTTCGTTAACAAAATAATTGTTTTTGCATATATAATAGGCGGGAAAATAAAAAAAAGCGGTTTTTTTATCAAATTTTTATTTGTCATCAATCCAAGATCATAATTTCAAAAAAAAAAATTAAGTGAAAAAAAAAATCCCAAAAAAAATACAAAAGAAAAAATTGATACAATAAATTAAAAAAAAAAACGGTTCAAAAGTTTAGAAATTTTTACAATTTAATATTTAAAAATGACCGCCTTTGGCGGTATAACAAGCAAAACTCTTTTTGGCATAGATTCAATCAACTTTTGCACGTACACAGTCGGAATCTTTAACCACTCTTTGTGTAATACCTCTTTTAAATGCTCGATAGTGGTTACCTTTGTTTTTACCATTTTGGCATCTATGTATAACCATAAGTTCTCGATTGGGTTGAGATCTGGTGAACGGGCACACCATGGCAGAACCTCAATGTTCTGTTCTTTCAACCAGTCCCTTACTGAGTGGGCAGTATGTGCCGAAGCGCCATCTTGCTGAAAAATCCAAGGGTCGTCTGGCTCAAATAGCAGTTCAACAGATGGTAAAAGGTTGTTTTCCAAGGTGTTGATGTAGACAAATTGATTAATTCGTCCTGTATAAATGTTTCTTATACCAGTGCCTTTGGAGGAAACGCATCCCCAGATACCAGCTGACCCTCCACCGTTTTGTAACCTTGGTATACAGAACTTCGGATGGAACTTTTCATTTTTAAACCTTTTTACGATTACTCTTGACTTACGATTGAAGACTTCAAAATTGGACTCGTCACTGAAAATAACTCTGGACCAATTATTAACTGTCCAATTAAGTCTCTGTTTACACCACTTATATCTTTTTTGCCTATCTTTTATGGTTAAAAGGGGTTTTCTGACCGCTGTATGGGACTCTTAACCGTTTTTTTTGAGAAATCTCATTACAGTAGACTTACTTATCTTAACCCCTTGAGTCTTAGAATTTAAATCAGTGGCGAGTTTTTGATAGCTATATGTAGGGTCTTTTCTAATCTCTCTAAAAATGTAATTTTCATCCCTAAAAGTCAGCTTCCGAGGTCTACCAGAACGGCTTCGATCAGACACAGTACCAGTCTCTTCATATCGTTTTTTAGTTGAAAAGACACATTTTGGAGATATACCTAACATGTTGGCTACCTCATTTTGCTTTTTATCTCCACTTTTTAGCAGACCCGCGATCTGACATTTTAGTGTGCTAGAGACGTTTTTTTACCCATTTTTGGATAATTTTTTGGCAAAATTAAGATTTTTTGGTTAAGTTATTTTGAAAAGACCTAAGTAGTTGGAGAGTATTTATTTTAATCAGTTTAAGAGCACAATTTACTCAAAATTAGAAGCTATTTAAGAATTAATTATAAAGGTGTGAAAAAAGGTAGCAATGTTTGCCAAAACCTTTGGATTACCCGAATTTCTAAACTTTTGCACCGACTTTTATTTTTTATTTTTAAGAGGAAGTTTTTTCATTATAAATATTTAATAGTTAATTATATTTTTATGTCGAGTGTCATATATCAAATTGTAGAGAAAAAAAAATCTACAAATTAGTGCTTTTATTTTTTTTATTTTGCACTCAATTTTTCGTAAAATACAACAAATAAACAATTTAAGATAAATAAAATAATCAATTTCTAACCTTTTGACACATACTGTTTTAGCAATTAAAAAACTTTGCGAAGAAGCTGCTGCAGGTCCTGACCAAATCCATAACAAAATGCTAAAAAATCTGCCTCAAAATACTTTGAACGAAATTACGTTCCTTTTTAACACAAGCCTAGAACAAGGTAGAGTTCCTAGTGCTTGGAAAACTGCATACATAACAATGATCCCAAAGAAATCATCTCCAACACAATACCCATCTAATTATCGACCTATCAGTATCACAAGCTGCCTTGGGAAGTTACTTGAACGAGTGTTTAATACTCGAATTTACAATTTCCTTGAAAGAAACTCTTTAATAATTCAAGAACAATCGGGGTTCCGAAAACACCGACCAACAGCTGACAACCTTATGTTTCTTATCCAAAAAATTGTTGAAACTTAGAATAGAAAGAAAGAAGTCTGCTGCCTATTTTTTGACATCTCAAAGGCCTTCGACAGGGTATGGCACGAGGGGTTAATCTACAAGCTAATTAAAATGAATTTACCAAATTATCTGATTCGGTGGATAAGGTCATTCCTTGAATCTAGGGTATTCAAAGTAAACGTTAATGGTCATGTTAGTGAAGAATACCAGATAACTGCGGGAGTCCATCAAGGTTCAGAAATTAGTCCTCTTCTGTTCAGTATTTTTATAAATGATGTACCAAAACGGAACAAAACAAATAACGACTATTCTTTACTTTTTGCAGACGATCTGGTTACATTTTTTATTTTTAATAAGAAGGGCAACATTGAAGACAAGATAAATAAATGCCTCAAAGAATTAGAAGAATGGCTATACAGATGGAAAATGAAAATTTCAGTTGAAAAGTCTTGTTATATGGTATTTTCAAAATATACAAAAAAAAATCACCTAAACCTCGAAATTCATGGGAATAAACTCGATAATCAGAAAGAAGTTAAATTTCTCGGCGTTAAGTTTGACTCAGGTTTAACCTTTTCTCCAATGGTGGAGGAAATAAAAGAACGCTGTAGTTCAAGGCTCAACTTAATAAAAATCCTTTAAAATAAAAAATGGGGTCTTAATTCTAAAACACTCGGTAACCTCTATAAATCCTTAATTGGGTCTATCCTAGACTATTCTTTCCCTTGCCTAAATTCTTTTTCTGAAACAAACATTAAAAGACTACAAATAATTCAAAACTCAGCTGTTCGATCCATTCTTAAACTTAAATTTGATACTCCCTCTAACATTTTACATCACGAGGCTTTTAACAAATTAAGACTTCTAACAGTCTCGAATCGACTTTTTGAGTTGAGTGAGAGGTATGTTAGGGCTGGACTGAGTCATTCTGTCCCATTGGTAATCAGACTGGTAAATGAATACCGAGAAGGTTTCGAATCTCGTTTCATCGAATACCCTACTCCTCTGTGTAATTGCTATCTTGTAATTTCTTCTTTTGTTCTTTAACTGTCCAATTTTTAAAATCCTTAAACTACCTCATGTACCTTTATTAATTTTAACTTTCCTTTTCTATCATTTTTTTATTTATTTATTTCAAAACTTATTTTAACAAAACTTTTAATTTTATTTTATTTGCCTTTTTTTTCTTATCTGAAGGAGCTAATGCTCGATACAGATATACAAATAAATAATAATAAGAAAACATTTTTGATAAAGGTATATTTTTCTTTTTTTTTAATACCGGATATTTTTCCGTTCAGGCTTTTTTTACTTTTGTATATTTTTCCAAAATTAAGAAAAAGTATATTTTTCTTAAAATTAAAAAAGTAGATTTTTCCTTATTTAAGATTTCAGGATATTTTTGCTCAGTATATTTTTCGGCGGATATTTTTCCGCTCAGTACATTTTTATATTGAATCCAAATTAAAGCATAAAATAAGAATTTCCATTTTCTTCCATAATTATGTTATTATGTTCACCAGAACTTATTAAAAAGTTCGAAACAGACGGCAAATTATCGCTGCTATTTCCACTCGAATTTGAGCTATGATCTGTTAAATCTTGAGGGAGTTGCTGCGTAATTTGACTCACTATCGGTCAATTATTATTTCCTGATATTATTTATATATTTTTATTTCATATTTTTTTCAATATCTATTATATAATTCTTAGATTGAGTGAATGTATTGAAATATTAATTATTTTTAATTATAATTTTAAAATTCCATTCACGGAAAAAGTATTATTTTTGATGCGCGGAAAAATTACCTTTTTTCAATGCGCGGAAAAAGTATTATTTCTGATGCGCGGAAAAAGTATCTTTTTTCAATGCGCGGAAAATGTAACTGCAATGCACTATGGGAATAAACATGAAGCTTTTGAATTTATTCATTCTAACTTAACGCATTTTTCAAAAAAACTCAACATTGGTAAAAAAAATCTATAAGAACACGGTTGCAACTCTCATTTTGTGAGGACTTTAGTTGTATTTAATGCAATAAATTTTCTTGTTCATCCTATATGGATAAAGGTATCTGTAGTCATATTTTGGTTGACTGTGTTATGATTAAAAAAGAAAGTAGGAAGATATAGCTTAGCTGATTTTTGTTTAAAAAAAGATTAAAGTTTTGTTGTATTCGTTTTTTTCTGTGTCACTTTTTTATCCGTAATATAATTAATAATCAATAAATTTTGTATTAAAAAAAAAAATTTGTTTGACTTTACCCTTGTATTATATGACTTTAACAGAAATGAAAGTCATTTATATGACTTTCTCGATTGGCCAAAAAAAATTATTTTCGTATGAGTTTTCCAGATTTTTATTTGACTTTACCCTTTACCCTTTACCCTTTACCCATTAAAAAGCATGTTCCAGTCTTTTGACCATTTGACAAGGGCATTTGACAAATTAATGATTTAGAATAATTAGCGGCAATCCATCAGTCAGGATCTAAGTCACATGGGTTTTCACCGTTCCAGGTAGCTATTGTAGCGGCCAACTAGATAAGAACCCAAAAAAGTGCCATTTAAAAAAAAGCTTTGGCCAGAATTGACATTCGAAATTGAAAGTCAGACTTGATTTTGCAATTTAAGAATACAATTTCAAAAGTAAGGTTGGACTTTGACTTGAAAAAAAAAAATCCAAAAGTAAAAGTCGACATTGACTTTTGAAATAATTATTTTAAAAGTCGAAGTAAATATTTATTTTGACTCTTGCAAATTTTTATGTTATTTTTTTATTTAGTTAAATTTTATTTGATAAAAAACAATAAATCAGTGTCAAAAAAATAATGAAATCATCATCGCTATTTTTAACCTTACCATAATAATTTTATCATAATTTTTTTTTGATAAATTCAAAAAATAATCATATAATAAAAAAAATCTTTTTAAAAAAAATTGCAAATTATTTACAAACAAGCCTAAAAATAATATACTCTTATTTTTTTTAAATTTAGAAAAAATTTTCATAAAAAACTTTATTTACATGCAAAAAAAAAGCGATCTAAAAATGAGCTAGAAAAACGATCAAATTTTTTGGCAAATCCAATTGTTGAATTTCATCTTTGAACAATTTTTTGACTTTAAAAGCACATAAATCAAGTAATGAGTAGTTTAGTCTGCATGCTGTAGTGAGTTCGATGACAGTGTCTGCGGCAGTAGATGATACCATTGGATAGAGCTGTTTTCCATTGGCATCAACATTGTCAAAAGCGATGCCCTTGTACACCCCATCGATGAAATAGTGTATTTTTTTGTTATGATAAAGCATACCAATGCATGTATTCTCTTCAAAAAATGCCTCGCAGAACTTTCTGTACTTTCCGTTGTGCCATACTGTGCCTTTGTAGGACAGAGCCCAGCCATTTTGGTCCATGCCAATCAACGGCACATAATTGTAATTGTCATAGGAGAGACGCATGTCTTCGGTACCGAGTCCAAACATGACTGCGGTGCCGAACAATGGCTCTCTGACTGTGAACTCAAAATAAAAGCTGCCAAATGTGACTGGCATGTCCAGGCGAGTTGCAGCAGTTCCTTTGGACTCGAGTCCGTCAAAAAAAAGAACTGTTTTGGAGTCTGGCAAAATGGTTGCGAACTCTGACTTGGCTTCAGTGTTCCACTTGGCCTCCATTTGAATTCTACATTGAGGTGCTATTAACGGATGAGTTCTGTAAATGTTTTTCATCCTTTTAATTTTTATGATTTAGTTTAAAAATAAAATTTTTTAAAGGTATTTCAAGACATTTCTATTAGAAATTATGATTTAGCTACACACCTTTTTTTTTGCGCAAATAATTAAATGTTCTTTTTTTTTCCAATATCATAAATTTTTTGTTGATTAGATACAATCGAAATAAGCCTAGATGTTTCTACTAATGAGCATGTATGAATGCAAATTGTTAATTTAGTGACCGTTGCTTGCTCGGAATATTATAATTTTGTACGATAAACTTTTTCTCCACTTCCATTAATAAAATATGCTAATTACTGAGCTGATTTGACCCACAACTCCAGCAAAATATGCTCATTGGTCTTAATTACTGATTTATTCAGAAAATTAAATTTTAATTAAATAAAAAAAAATTTAATCAAGGCTCTAGCGGCCTCTGAAAACATTATATGACCATGTCTGATAAAAAAATCAATTTCAAGGTTTGTCAACAGGTCTTGTAATAAAATTAATATAATCAATAAAATTTTTTATATTTAAAATTGTGAATTTTTATAAAATGATTAGCAATTAGATAATTTTAAAAAAATTAAACTTTTACAAATTCATGAAAATTTTTTATAGTTTATATACAGTGGTGCAACGATAAAAGGATTTTACCATAATTTACTTTAATTTCCGTAAAAAATTTACGGCAATTTACGCTAATTATCGTAGATAACCGTAAAATAATGATGACAAAAAATCACAAATATAGGATAATTTCTTTAAAATTTTAATTTTTCAAATTTTCTTTTGTTAAAATTAATTAAATGAAGTATTGTCAATTTTTTGTCAAATTCAATAAATAAACAATTTTAGATAAATAAAAAAAAAAAATTTAAAATTTTTGCAACATACTGTATAATATATAATTATATAATTATATGATTCAAACCAGACAATTCATAAACATAAAGATGTTATTTTTTAGGACTCATTTTCACAAAATTGTTAAAATTTTTGTTTAACAATTTTTTTTCTTTGAATTGGTATTTAAAATGATCACATCTTGAGTGGTCAATATTGAACTGAATTTTAATTTCAAATATCTCTTCTATTTATTTTGATAAAAGTGAAACCACTGCTTCACTTATATTTGAAATTTATGCGGATTCCTAGGTATTTTTAATACTAAATTGCTCTATTGTGTTTTTATTTACAAGTTTAAAATAGAATTAAGATGAGAGCTTTGAATCTGTCAATTTTTAAAAACTAGAAGTTATCAAACTGCGATGATTCAATTCACATTTTTTAATGCACAATCATTTTCATTTTCTCAAAATGTAGATTTAAAATCTAAAATCACTAAAAATTTTATTTTTCACCATAACTCTGCCGTAAGCCGGTCCCAAGCCCAGGATGAGAAAAGAGGAGGGTGGTGGCAGCCACACAATGTGGTCTTCTACGAGTCCGAAGAAGAGCTGTATTACGGGTACATAGATCTACGGATCTTTGTCCTAGTCTTGTCGTGTGAGGGTGCCGCTGGCTTTGACCAACATCCAGTATAGAATCTTAACAGAGCAAGAACTTGTTTTACAGCTGACCCTCTTAGGATAGCCGTAACTTTGGAAGCGCTAAAGTTAAGGCATTCTCTCTTTAAAAATTGAGAATGTCGCTTGGTTTGTGGTTCCAAGCTAGTCTAAATAGTTGTCGAGTTCGCAGCCATTAAGTGCTCGGATGAGTGGCGCTGTTTATGATGAACGTCCCACGTGCTTCTTAGGGGAAGGCGCCATCATAACTATGCCGTTTGCCGGTCCCAAGCCCGGATGAAAAAATAGGAGGGTGATGGATTTTTTGATTCTGGACAATGATACATAATAAATTTTAAGATGTTAACACAATAAATTTAACGTTTCAATGAAAAAAAGCAAAGATGATGATAATGATGATGATAATTTAGAAAATATAACTTTACCAAAAAAAATCAATTAATAATAATCTTGACTAATTAACTGCTAGATTTTATTTACTAAAAAAAATTAAATAAATTTTTTAAAACATTTTTATTTATGAAATCATTTAAAAGAAACTCCACTGAGCAACATGTTGGCATTGTCACTAACATAGGCAACATTTGGTGACGATGACAAAGATTTGGCTATTTCTTCTGCAGCTTCAATGCGACGCAATTCAATCAAAGCTTTTTTTTTAAATAAAAAATTTAATATTTGAAAAGCAATAAACAAAAAATCTTCTCTAATACCATCACCTGCTTCCTGCAAAGCTTTTGCAATCAGCTCTGCAGCTTTGGAGTCTCCTTCAGCTCTGATAACCGCTGCCTGCTTTGACTGCTCGGCCTTTTCGACCAAAAATCTCGCCTTCTCAGCCTCTTGTTGTGCAACCTGCTTGGCCTCTACCGCGTTTGTAAACTCTGCACCAAAGGTCAGATGAGTCTTTTGGAAATTTATTAAAATTTTAAATTCTAGAAAAAATTTAATTACAATTGAAATGTCGTCAAGAATCAGACCAAATTGGGTAGCTCGTTCAGTAAGCATTTTGCTAATTTGCTGAGATACCATTGTTCTTTGACTGATTAGCTCACTGGCATCAAATTGAGCCACAATCGCCTTCAACACTTCGTTAATAATCGAAGGTAGAACTCTTTCTTCATAGTCAAGACCCAAATTGGTGTAAATTTTTGGCAATATTTCAGCCTTGGGTCTGTAGAGTGTACGCAATGAAATATTGACAGTTTGTAGATCTTTGCTTCCAGTGGATACATTGACTGTACGTGGTCTGGTACGAATATCAAAAAAGATTGGCTGATGTAACCAAGGAACCATAAAATGTGTTCCTTCGCCAATTATGTGTGGTCGAACACCTTGAAACCTATCAAAAATGATTGCTCTGTGTCCACCATCTACATTGTACAAAATTGAGTTGGCAGCTCCGCCGACCAAAGCGATGCCGATGCCGATTTTGGTAAGAGAGTTCATTAATTTGGACATTTTATCTTAAATTCTTTAAAGAATAGTTTAATTTTGATATTTATTGAATGCAAACACACACGCGCTGTTTTAATATTTCATCATTTGAAAAAAAATGAAATTTTTTAAATATACAGAAAATGAGCTAAGCAAAAATGTAATTTAATTTTGTTCTAAAATTAAAGATCTGATGCAGTGGCATTTCATCTAGTCTTATTTGAAATAATTTTGTTAAAAATTTTTTACACTAAAAAATGTTTCTGTTTTTAAATAAATTTTGTTAAAAAAAAGGTTAAAAATTTATATCGCTTTGATAGATAAAAATTACTTGTTAAAAATGGTTATCAATTTTTTTCATGTCAATCAATGGAAAATTTAATGAATTAAAAAAAAATATTTCAAAAGTTAAATTTAGCTTCTGAAATTTTATTTTCTAAAAATATTTTTATTTTTATGAAATTTCTTTAATAAATCATTTTGACAATTTTTTTTAATATTTAAAAAATTTAACTGTATCGAGAAGGCGAAGCATCTTATATGACTTGAAGTGTCTTGCTCATTAATATTTTGTCTTAAAAGAATATAAAAATTCAAAGTCAAATCTGGCTTGAGAAAATTCTTTAGGCATAAAATTAATGATAATCAACACATTAAAAAAAATAAATCAAAAAATTTTTATGAAAATTTTTTAAATTTACTTAATTAAATTAAAAATTAAAAAAATTTAATTGTGATTTTATTTTTAATTTAAAGACAATTATTTGAAATAGAGATTGACATAGTAAAATTTCATAGATATTCCAAAAAAGAAAAATGTAGGAAAATGCGTTTTTAATTTATTAATTAAATCTCCAAAATAATTTTTATTGTATTTATTAAATTTTTCTATATCAACATGTAAAAAAGCTATCGATAGGGCACAAAATAAAAATAATTTCACATTTTATATAATTCAAATAAATTACAAATATATCAATATTATATAAAATTTGATTAATTTATTATTAAAAAATATTAAAACCTCCTTCGAACTAATTTTTAATTTCAGTCAAAATAAAGAGCATTTCAATCAAATTATTGTGAAACAACTGAATGATGCAATATTTACTGCCTTAATTTTTTTTAAATATCTAAAAAATTCTTAACACTTTTTTATCTATGACTAATCTTAAAAAGCTACCGGGGTGAAGTTTTGACATGAGTTAAAAAAAAAAGTTAATTAAAAAATAACTCATGTTTTTTTTTAACTCTTTTTTTTTAACTCATTTTTGTAGTCTATTTTTGGTTTCAAAGAAAAAGATGATTTTCACATTGATGTTAATTTATTAAAAGAATATTTTAAATTATTATTTAAAATTATTATTTAAAAGAATAATTGTTCAATTAAAGTTTTTATTAATAAGAAAAGGATTTAAACAAAATTTACAAAAACAAAAAAGTTAATCAATAAATTTAATATTTTAGATTTAAACTCATTAAGCATGTCATTTCTGACATTGTCGAGTTGAGCCAAACTATTTTTTGAAAAAAAAACATAAGTTAAAATTATTATTAATTAAATGATTTAAGTATTGAATCTCAAATGAATAAATAAATGATAAATCGCAAATGAATCTAAATGTGATAAGCAGTCAAGCTAATAAAAAATCGAAAACAAGACCCATCAATGAAGTTGACAATTCACCACTATTTGACGATGAATCGGATAAAGCTCTCAAAACAAAGGTTCTCAACTTAGAAATAGAGAATGAAGCCCAAAAGTGAAATTATTAATCAATTAGCAAGTTCGATGCGTGAATCAATTAATGATATAACATCAAAAGATCAAAACAAACTCAAAATTTGCAACAAACATACCAAATCAAAAATCTGGTGGGACAATGAAATGAAAACACTAAAAAACAATGTAAATCAATCATATCTAAATTGGAAAGCAAGCAAATTCTTATCAAAAGAGTGTGAAGAACAATTACAAATTGACAAAAACAATTTCACAAAAAAACAACGAGAAAAAGTGAAAGTAAATGAAAACATTGCACTCAGAAGAATTGACACGCTTTTCTACACCAACAGAAATAAATTCTGGAAGGAAATGAGAAGGAACAGAAAAAAAGATGAAACCGTGAAATTAAGCATTGATAAACTTAAAGAAAGCTTTGAAGATCTCTTCAACAAGCATAGTCAAACTTAATCCAAAGAAGAAAGAGATGAAGCTGTCAAAGAGATTAATATCTACTAAAAAGAAATCAATGCAATGTTTGATGCTTAATCAATCGAAGTTAACCCGGAAATAATTAAAAAAATAATTGAGGAACTTCCTAACGGAAAATCGTCTGGATTTTCAGACATAAACAATGAAATGTTCAAATATGGATGCAAAGATGAAAAAGCAATAACAATAGCCCAAATTTTCGAAGCTATTATAAAATATAATCAAATCCCATTCCTTTTCAACGTGGGGAAGATTCTTCCTATCTTAAAAAAGAGTGACAACCCTAACTATGATATTAATAACGTCAGACCGATTACAATATCCGATACGATAGCCAATGTTTTTGAAAAATACGTTCTTCACCGACTAGGAGAAGCACACCAAGATTCTCAAACACAATTTGGCTTTAAATAAAAAAGTTCTACCAACCATGGCATCTTTACACTGACAGAAACCATTGAACACTTTAAAATGAAGAAAAAGAAACTCTTTATCTGCGCAATTGACGCAAGTAAAGCCTTTGATAAAGTAAATAGAGAAATAATGCTTAAAAGACTGATAGGAAAAATTGATTCTGAAATTTGGAGAGTGCTCAAAACTTATTACGGCGAATCAATTGCAATCGTTCAGAACAAGAATGAAATTTCCTCAGTCTTCAAAACTACTGTAGGCGTTAAACAAGGCGGTCCATTGTCGCCAAAACGTTTTTCGATATACTTAGAGGATCTAATTAATGAAATAATGGAAACTGATCTTATCGTAGATATAGATGGAATCAAAACAGGCACCCAAATGTATGCCGATGATTTACTTTTGATGACCGACTCAATAAAATAAATGGAAAAAGTATTATAGAAGTGTGAGAATTTTGGACTTCGATCTGAAATAAAGTTTAACCCTACTAAAATACAAATAATGAGGATCAATGGATCAAAAAATGAAGACATACCACTATTCTCATGGGGAGAAGAAATTGAATGGGTGGACAAATTAAAATATTTGGTTGTATGGGTAGATGGTAAATGCTACAGTAAAGTACACCTAAGAGAACGTAGACTTAGCACATGGAGAGCATTTTATTTACTCAAAACAAATCTAGATATTAATAGCAAGCACATAAATCCACAACTAAAAGCTCACTTGTTTAAAACATATGTAAGGCCTAAAATGTATTATGGCATAAAAAATTGTAATATAAGTATAACGGAAAGGAAAAATATCCAAACTATGGAAGGCCTAATGATTAAGCAGATGCTTTTGTAAGGGAAAAGATCTAAGACGACAAACCTACTATACGCACTCAACTTGGAACCAGTTAAGTCAAAAAAAGTAAAACTAAACTAAGCATTTATAAGAGACTCCTTGAAAACGAATTTACATCTGTATTACTCAAAAACAATGAAAAAAAAATAAATCGACCCAATAAATTCATTAAAGAAATAAAGGATATATTAGGATCGCGTCAGTTATTAAACAAAGAAGTAATAAATGAGAAACTTAGAGAAATCAAGCTAGAAGATAGGAAAAACAGTCAGAATGGTATTTGTGAATCAATAAAATACTGTTTGGAGAACCTTAAAGAAAGAACCACTGAATTAAAATTACTGGTCAGAATTCACTTTTAATGATAGAATTCCCTGTAGTAATGAAAATGAAATATATATAACCCTGGATCCAGTCAGTTTGAATCGCTATCCTCTTGGAGCGGACTTGAGAAATGTTTATATCATTTAGAGGTGGTGGAATGGGCACAGCGGACCTCTCTCCTTTATCGACGACTTTATGAAATTCGATGTGTCTAAACGAATGAAAAAACAAAAAAATAATAAATAAACAAACAAATAAACAAATTTAAAAAACTGAAAATGAAATTATTTTTAATTATAAAAATAGTAATTATGTAAAATTTTTTTTTATTTTTAAGCATGTAATCTTGAAGTCTTAAAATAGACAAAAAAATAGTCTTTATATTCATAAAATTTCCATTTTTAATATTTTTCTTTTATATTTAATTTTTTTTCATAATCGCCAAATCTGGCGTAATTTTTGAAGCAAATAAATAAATAAATAAATTATAATTTTTTCAATTATTGTATTTTAGTTAAGTTTGGATTTTTTTTAGGATCTTTTGTTGCACTTATAGAAGTTTTAAAGAGAATAAGTCATTTTTTAATTAATTAATTAATTAACACTTTTTATTTTTATGGTCATATTTTCTCTTTTTATCAAGATATTGAAGCAGAAAAAAATGAGTTGAAAAAAAAGAGTTAACTAAATAGCTAATTCATTTAATTAATTAACTCATGTCAAAACTTCATCCCAGTTAAAAAGCTTTACTGCATTCATTACTTTATTTAAAAATTACCATTAATTAATGTGAAAATATGATAGGGTTGTGAAGTCCATTTCAATTCGATCGTTTTAATTCAGAAAAATTTGAATAACTTTTAAACTATAAGAAATAAATTAGTTCTCTAAAATGCTTAATGTATAAGCATTTTTTCTTAATCCGAAAATATATGTCTGCAAAAACTCTGCAATGTACTTGCACACTTGATTAGAATACTTTTTAATGGGGTGCAAAATGCAGAAAATTGCAGAGTATTTTGCAGACCTATTTTACTGCATTAAGCAAATTTGCTTATAATTAAGCATTTTACAGAATTAAATTATCTCTTATAGTAAAAAAGTTATCCAAGTTTTTCTGAATTGAAACGATCGAATTTAAATGAACTTCACAACCCCAAATATGATTTTGTTTGTTCTTCTTAGTTTTATTTAAAAAAGTCATTGTCATTTTATTTTCATTCTTTAACATTAAAATTAATAAAATTTAAAATTTCTTGTTTTCATCATTATCTATTTATTTAACTAGACTAACTAATTTAAATCTTTACTTTAAAATAACTTAACTTTTAGTTTCGGAGCACGTTTTAGTCTTAATTTAAATGAATACATTACTAAAAAAAATATGAATACTTTAAATTTTATTTAAAAATAAATTAAAATAAATAAATAAAAATGACCATGCAAGTGGAGTACAGTCAAGAAATTGGATCACCACCAAAAAGAAACATTTCCGATTGGGATCTCAATGATAAATATCTACGTCTTAAAAAAAAGTCAATCCGTAAATTAATCACTCTACCACCAAAATACCTGGGAAATCTAGACAAAGGCATAGAAGAAGCAATATTCAGAGCAAACCAAGAAGTCTTCAATGAGTACTTCAATTAATCAAATTTAAAAAATTTTTTAAAATTCAACTTGAGCTAGGTTTCAAGGAGTCCCAATTGCCATGGGAAAAAAGACATTAATGCAAAACGTAGGCACTACCATAGACGATCATGCTTTTATACAGTTTTATGTAGATTTGGAATGTGTAGTTTTTTGTCCCAAAGTTGATAAAAAAGTCAAAGCCGTGGTGAACAAAATTGGTGAGACATACGTCAATTGTTTGATATGTGATCGTATAAATGCCACAATTTTCAAGCGTTCAGCAGAAAAAAATGCAAAAAAATCCGAAAGTTTGGAAGATATTTCAATGGAAAGCAGCCTTAATTCACTGAGCATTGGTGAAAATATTTTAATTAAAATAAAAAATATTCAATATGAGACAGATAATATTTTTATCATAGCCACGTTTCAAAAAACTCTCTAATAAAATATTAAAAACAATTCTTTAATTTAAATTTGTTCCGACAAAGTATAAGGTCGGTTTGTTCACTTAGTGCTCGACAAAACCATGGCATCAAGCCTTCAAAAGCTAAACACTTAATTCAGGTATGGGTTTTAAAAATTATAATAATCCACACCTATAAATAAGTATAAATAATACTTTTGCTGAGAAAAAATTGAAAAAATGAAATTTTTTACAAAAATTTTAAGAGTGAATAGCCTAAATTTTAGGAATTTTAGCAGTCCATATTCATCGGCTGTGGCTCTAAATAACTTTAAGAATCATTTAAATGAGCAATTGAATGGCATTAAAAAAGCTGGCACCTTTAAAAACGAAAGAGTTATTGTTACTAAGCAAGACTCTAGAATTAAAGTAGCTGGAAACCAAAAGGAGATTTTAAATTTTTGTGCCAATAATTACCTAGGTCTATCCGTAAGTGTTGGACGCTTTTTTAATTATTTGACTGTATCATTTTTTAGAGTCATCCAGAAGTGATTAATGCTGGAAAAGAAGCTTTGGACAAATATGGATCTGGTCTAAGTTCAGTGCGATTTATTTGTGGAACCCAAGTATGTATAAAACAAATTAATTTGGTTTTTAAAAAATGAATCAAGTAAGGATATCACAAATTTTTTTTGGAATGACAGAAAAAATTTTGACATAATTTTGAAAATATCTTTTTTTTATTTAAAAATATCTTTTTTTTATTTAAAAATATCTTTTTTTTTATTTAAAAAAATAAAAATCTTTCATTGCTTTCATCCATAAAATTTATAAAAGGCTGATCTAAAAGAATTTTTTTTCCAAATCTTCAGCTTTCTTGAAACTTTTTGACCGGACTTGAGCATTGTTTATTTCAAATGAATTATTACAAATTTAAAATTTATTATTATAGGATATTCATAAGAATTTAGAGAAACAAATTTCAGAATTTCATGTTTTTTTTTTAATTTGTTTGTTTATCTGTACCGAGCTAATGCTCTTTTAGAATAAAAATACATAAAAAAAATTAAAATAAAGTTTTTTTTTTAAAATAAATAAAAATGAAAAAAAGGATAAATAAGTCAAAAGAACATTAAAAACGATATGTTGAAATAACTAGAAAACAATTGAATTATAACAAATTTAAAATGGCCGCATATTAAAGCGTCATTTATTTATATTATTGGTCATTTGAAAAATGACGATTAAATGTATTAATCGTCATATAAAAGTATTAGATGTCATTTTAAAATATTAAGTGACAACTATTAATATTACATAGAACTAAAAATTATTAGAATATCTTTTTTTAACAAAATAACTATTAATTTTCAATGAGAATAATTAACCAGAATAAATTTAAATTAATTGTATTTAAAAAAAATTAAATACCAAAAAAAAATTTCATCAATTGCTGTTAAATAATGTCCTAGAATCATTTCAGGAGTTTCATTCTGTTTAAATAGAGATGACTCATAGAGTGAATAATTTTTGGATTCCTTTCAAGCTGAAGCATGCTAAATCAATTTAGGAAATATAAGAAGAATAAGTTACCTAAAAAGCATTCAAAAGAATTAGTAAAAACAATAAGTAAAAGAAAAAAATAATTATTTTTTATTTTTGAGAATTATTTATATAATTGATTTTATAAATTTTTTTTACTGATAAAATTTATTTATTAATTGATGATTTTTTTTAAATGACTTTTAACAAAATTATGTAACAATTAAAACTTTTAATTTACGAATAATACATTAAATTGCCTTTTGTTTTAATAAAAAATATGACGCTTTAATATTAACTAATTTAAATTTTATTATTTTAGGATATTCATAAAAATTTAGAGAAACAAATTTCAGAATTTCATGGTCGTGAAGACACTATTTTATATGCATCGTGTTTTGATGCAAATGCAGGCATTTTTGAATGTTTGTTAACATCAGAAGATGCCATTATATCAGACGAGCTGAATCATGCGTCAATAATTGACGGAATAAGACTTTCCAAAGCAAAGCGCTACAGATACAAGCACAAAAATGTCAGCGATTTAGAATTACAGCTGCAGGAAGCGGTTAAAAATGGAGCTAGATTTAAGATGATTGTGACAGATGGTGTTTTTTCCATGGACGGAAATGTAGCACCATTAAAGTAGTATTTTTTAAAAATAAGAAATTTTTTTATTAAAAAAAAAATAGGGAAATATGTGACTTGGCTGATAAGTATGAATGTTTGGTGTACATTGATGAATGTCATGCGACTGGCTTTTTTGGCGCCACTGGCCGTGGAACTGAGGAATATTTGAATGTTCCACGTGAAAAAATTCACATAATCAATTCAACATTGGGAAAAGCGCTCGGAGGAGCTGCTGGAGGCTACACTACTGGCTGCAAAGAAATTGTTGATATTTTGAGACAAAGATCAAGACCCTATCTTTTCTCGAACACACTTCCTCCAGCTGTAGTCGCCGGAGCATCTAAAGTAATAAGGGGAAATTGTTCATGCATTTAACTTATCATTTAAGGCCTTGGAACTAATTACCAAAGATACTAGCTTGCCGAACAAAGTAGCTGAAAATACCACTAGATTTAGAAGTAAAATGGAAGCTCTTGGTTTCACCATTTCTGGAGATGATCATGCAATTAGTCCTGTTATGCTCGGTGATGCCAAATTGGCGTCTGATTTTGCTGATTTAATGCTAAGTAAAAAATAATCTATCTAAAAAATAATTTATTTTTTTCTCAGATGAAGGTATTTATGTAATTGGATTTAGTTATCCAGTGGTGCCTAAAGGAAAAGCTAGGATCAGAGTTCAAATATCTGCTTCGCATTCATTCGAAGACATCGATGAATGTGTCGCAGCTTTTGAAAAAATTGGAAAACAATTAAAAGCTATTTAATTTATTAAATTAAAAGATTATTAATAAAATTTTATTCAAAACAAATTTGTTTTTTTTTATTCGAAAATGACAAGTTAAAGTAATTCAAAAGAAATTAAGTATGGAGTGCCGCAAGGTAAGCGTACTGGGTCCACTTTTCTTCTTGATTGTTATAAATTATTTGTTATGGTATGTTGATTACATGTGTACACTCTTTGCTGATGATACAACACTCTACTTAACTGATGAAAATTGTGAAAATCTTATAATGAGATTTCCAAACTCAATTGTTACTTTATTATTTTATTTATTTGTTTACTGTACCAAGCTTAAGCTCCTTCAGAATAAAATCAAAAAAAAAATAAAATTAAAGTTAAATAAAAAAAAAATTTTAAAATTAAATTTAAAAATAAAGTAAAATAGGGTAAGAAGACATGAAATAACGCTAAAGTATTTATATACTAGGGGATCTTTATTTTGTAATGTTAATTTTTTGGGTCATAGCGACTTTGTGAACAATTGATCACCAAAAAATGTGATCATTTAAAAAAAAAATTGTAGAAAATTTTTGTGATCAATAAAAAAATGTGATCAACTAATAAAATACATCGAAACGAAAGTCTAAATAATAATTTAGAAAAAGGTCTTACTTTTGGTGCATTTTTTATTATTTCCCAAAGAGTCTGTGCTTCTCTATTCGGCACTACTTGAAGATAACACTTTTTGCCTGTCATTTTATCAAGTCTTTTTACAAGACCAAATGTCCAAACTTGGGATCTTTTCAAATCTTTGTTATGCTTTACTTTAGCAAATAAGGACTCGTCGATTTCGACAATTTTGTTTCTTCCGCCAAGTTTTGGATTTGGTTTGTCTATATCAATTGACATTATATTAAAGAAGAATTAAACATTAAAGCATACAATCTTGGATTCAAATATCAAAATAATCAAAAAAAAATAAAATTTTAAGTATTTTTTTATTGAGTTTCAAACGTTTTATTGATTAAAAATTATTGATTTGAGAATTAAATCTAATTGTACAATAATTGTTATTAAAATATAAAGTAAGAATTGTCAGACATATCGTAAATTGCTACAAAAATATAAATCGGCGATTGGGAGGAGTTTGTAAGAGCCTGCAGTCTGATCATCGATTTCCATGATTCGCCATAAACGGGAGTTGAAAGCGTTAATCTCACACTTAGCAGCAGCAGAGGTTGAAGTAAGCATTACGGCGCTGTACGTAAAGTGGCTGAGACAATATGCTCGGTATACACAAATGAGCATCGGCGTAGACCAGCCATTGAGTTTAAGCTGCTTGAGCAAGAACTCGACAGGGCTGACAATTGAGTGAACACGTCTCCATTGGAGATCGAGGTCGACCGAGTTAGAAAGCTCAAAGCCGAGATACTTATAGGACTTGACTGTCTCAAGCATTTGGCCGAGCAAATAAACAGTAGGAACACTTGAGCCGAGTACGCGCGGGGGATTAATGAAGATCACTTTGCACTTGCCCACGTTTAAGTGCATCTTATTATCAACACACCAGCGTTGAACGGCATCAACTATCTCTTGAGGGAGGTTGCCAAATGTGTTTCCTACAATGTAAGCTAGGATGTCGTCGGCGTACTTTAGTAACTCAACTCCAAAAGGCAGGTACTCATTGATGTCGATTATGAAGAGGAGGAATAGGATAGGTCCAAGGACACTGCCCTGAATAACACCAGCACGTACATCTCGCCATTTTGTTGCCTTACCTCTATAGACAACTCGTTGCTTACGATGTGACAGCCAAGTTGCAATCCAAGTGATTAGCCATTGAGGAAGCATAGACTCGATCTTGATAATGAGTCGCTCATGGTCAACTAGGTCGAATGCCTTGGTGAAGTCGAAGAAAATTCCTATCACCTTCTGATCCCCACTGTCTATAGCTTTTCCCCATTCATATAATACCATAATCAATGCATCGGTGGTGCTTCTACCAGTTAAGAAGCCAAATTGCTTGTTCGTGAGAAGCCTTACACGAACAAGGCGCAGTATCTGCTTGGTGATAATGCGCTCCATGATCTTACATGGCGTCGAAGTGATGGCAATTGGTCGAATGTCGCTAGGTGTAGCTGGATTCTGCACTTTAGGGATTGGCGTGATGTTACCAAGTCGCCATTCGTCAATGACAATACCTTTGTTTACGCAATGGTTAAAGATAGTAACTAAAGGTGAAACTAATTCGAGCCTTGCTGAGTAAAGTAGCTTTCCTGAGATGCCAGCCGAGGTTGACTTCACGTTACGAAGTTGTTCGCCTACGTTGGTAAAGTTGAAAACCGGAACGACATTTCAAAAAATGTAAACATTATGTGATCATTTTTTTTTGTGAACATAAATGATCACATTTTTTGTGAATACTAATTTTGAGATCAATTTAGATCACATAATCGTCATGATACCCCTGATCACATTTTTTGGTGATCAATTGTTCACATAATCGTTATGACCCAATTTTTTAATTTTGATAATTATTATTCATTATCAGATTGGTGTTGTTTAAATAGATTGGACATCAATTGGTCTAAAACAAAAATTATGTTTATCACAAAAAAGAGAGGTTTCAAGCAACCGGAAAGTATTTTGATAGATTCCAATCATGTAGAAGGTGTTGATTCCTTTAGAATTCTAGGGGTAGCAGTAGATAATAGATTGCAATTTACAAGCCAAATTAGTTTCCTAAGACAACCAATTCATAAAAGACTTTACTCTTTCAAAGTACTTTTTTATCTTTCATTTAATTTTAAAAATTCAATTTTTCAAAACTTTCATTTTGTCGTATTTTGATTACTGTTCAACATTGTTAATCTATTAACCAAAAGAACCAACTCAAAAATTAGCTAACACCTACTATCAAAGTTTGATCAAATTATTCAGATTCAAGTTTGATATTGAATGTTTAACTGATTTTAACTCGTTTAATATTTTTCAAGTAAATTTAATTTATCTTGTTTCCAACATGGAATTTTGAAACGTTTTTGTACATTTATTCATGGTATATTTAATATACCAAAGAACATTCGTAATGAATTCAATTTCAACAATGAATTACCTAACAATTATAATTTACGGTCACTAAATGAACTGATTGTGGCGGACATTTAGTTATTTCTTTCCAAAATCTATTAATCGATTGATTCTGGATGATCTTTATTTAAAATAAATTTTTTTCAAAATTAGAGTAGATATCAATATAAATTTTGTCTTTGATCGTTTTATTAGTGAATTTGAAAAATTTGATTTGGTATACAAAACGTACTTTATGCAATATTTAAATAAAGGAAGCAAATATTAAATTTGTTCGTATATTTTTTTGTATTATTGATTTTTTTTACTGAATAAATGGGTTCGATCAGCTCTTAGGAGTAAAGACAATATGTCGTTTGATTGAATTGAAATAATAATAATAACAAAAAGTTAAAGTCCATTTTTAAATTTTTTTATTCGGTTTCCATAGTGATTTGAATAAAAATGTCTCAAAAATTTGAACCTCATTTATTCATATAATTTAAATTAAAAAAAATACAAAAACTAAATATGTCCGAAGAACAAAAAATAAATCCTTTGTACCAAACCGAAAAAGATGTCGAAGAGTTAAAAAAAGAAATCGAGGAAAAAATAAAAGGCTACTCAAAACTAGATCTCAAAAGCTTTAACAAAGACAAGGATGCTTATAAACAGGGTCTTAATGAAGCAATTAGTGCGTAAGTAAAACAAATAATTTTTTTGCTCTTTAAATTTTATTACCAATTAAAATTTTTACCTATTAAATCAAATAACAAAAAATTCCATTTATTAAAAAAAATTTCCAATTTTGACTTTACAAACTGACTTAAATATACATGATTTTTTCGTCCCTTATTCTTGCCCAAACAGTTCTGACCATCTGTCTCGTTTAAACAATAGAAATTCTTATTTTCATCATAGATAAAATTGTCTCTTTGGATTTTGTTCGGTAGGTTTAAGAAAATTTCAATTTTGCTCAATTCCAGCCATGGTTTTTGGATAAAACTATCACCATCAACCACATGTAAACTTTCGTTTATTTTAAACAATCTCAGCCACTTTTTCAGATCCAAATAGTACAAACTATTTCGGACAAATTTGTTGTTTAGCAGGTCACTTTGGTTGCCATTTAGGAACACATTTTCAAAAAATTCATTCATTTTTAGACATTTTCTGTTCAAACCAAGTTTTTTTTGTCTATGGTCACAATGGGTCAATTCGGACTGAAGTCTCTTGACCGGATTGCGAACAATTAGGATCACTTTCATATTTTGGTCAAATTTTTTTATCCTCTCTGGTGCTTTTTCACTCCGAAAATAGCCAGGTGTTTTCTCAATGACCACAAAGTCTTTCTCTTTGGTATTTTTGCATACCAAAGGCATCTGCTTTTTGTACCACTCAAGACCAAATGAATAATTCAAATCTGAATCGAAATAGTGAATTTCGTTCAGATTACAGCCATTTTCTTTCAAAGCAGGACTCGCGCGCTCATTAAGACTAAGGTAACGAAGAAGAGCATAAGTGCCGGACTTCTTTACCCCAATGATCACAGCTCCGGGCAGTTTTCTTTCCAAATATTTACATTGGGACCCACTTTTGTCTGCATAAGCACTAAAAAGAAACATTGCCAATATCAACCACATTTTTAATACAAATTATTTACATTATTTAAACAAAATCTAAATAAAAACTAAGATAAGTATTCTTATAAATAGGTGGTAAATAATGCTGCTATTATTTAATTAATTTAGTCTTTTTTTGCGTTTAAGGTTTTTTTTATTTTTAAATTAGTATTGGAAATGAAGTTGAAAAAACTTCAAAATGAGTTTAACAAATAAAACCCACTCTAAAACTAATGTTTTTTTTTTGAATATAATTGGTAAATTTTGGTAAAAAATCATATCGATAAAACATAGAATGATAGAAATTATATTTTAAAAATAATTTTTTAAATCAAGCTGATATATAAAGGTATCAACCCGATAAATCTTTAGATAAAATTTAAATTGCTAGCCTATGCTTATATAATAATAATTAATTTTTTTAAGTATAATACAATTTTATTTCTAAAATTTAACTCTTTTTATTTTTGCTAAAAATTACTAATTTTATTTGTGTCAAATTCATCTATTAGTTTTTCAAATTTTTGGTAAAAATAATTTCAAATAAAAATAAAAACATTTTTCGCAAAAAATTTCATGGGATCTCTCAAAAATTATAGAACTGTTCAGAGCAATATCAAAAATATCAAAATAAGCTATTGATTGAAAAAGAAGATCATCTAAAATTAATTTTTTAATAAAATCTAATAATTTTTATTAATAATTCTAGAAAATTTGACCGGTACTTCAATTAACATGAGGCTAAATAATTATAAAATACTTAGTGAATAATTTTTTCAATTAACTAATTAAAATTAGACTTGATAAATTCAAGATTTTTCCTATAAATAAGAAAGCATTCTTTATTTAGTCAACGCTGAAAGTCCTATAGCTCAATACAGTTTTGTTTGAAAATAATAAAAAATTGCAAAATTCAGTTTATTCTATATGTGAATATTTAATTTATTTAGAAACTAACAAAAAACAAAAAAAAAACAAAATGAGATTAACTTTTTCCTATTTAACTTTTTTAATTTTTTTCTTACTTGATTTTCATTTTTACTTTCTTCATCACCCAAGTAGTGTTTTTTGAAATAAATAAATAAATAAATAAAAATAAAAAATTGTTTGAAAATAATTCTATATTTTTAACCCAAAATTCTTTAAAAATTTTTTTACAAATTCTTATTTATTTTTATGTACTAGGCTCATATTTCAAGTCATTTATGAACATCAAAAATTTTTGATGTTCTGGATGATTGTTAAAATTGTAAATAATTCTATATAAAAAAAAAATGTCAAAGATAAGTGGATTGAAAATCAAGGCAATTATTTAAAAAATAAAACCTTAAAAAAAGTTTTTAATTAATCGTTATCTACCCCAATGTCAAACTTTGCATATCACCTTAAAGCTATGAAAAAGGAAATATTTGTTTTTTATTTACCAAAAATTGTAATGTTTTGACTAAATTTATTAGAAAAATTAAGCAAAATAAAAATAAAAACAACAATGACTAAATGACTCTGGATTTAAAATTTTAGAATTTAATTAAAAAATTAAAACAAAAAAAAACTTAATCATTATTATTTAATTTTAATATTCTACTCCGTGTCCATCTATCCCAGACTGGCGTGGAATTATTCAGCCTAATGTTTTAAAAAAAAAGCATATGTTTCCAAATAAAATTAAATTTTTTTAAATTAGAAAAAAAAACTCAAGAAATAAAAAGACATTTTTTTTAAAAAAAAATTGGATATTAAATTTTAAAATCAAATAATTTTGAGCTAAATTAGAAATTTAAATTGTATTTCTAGGGTAAATAAATCAATCTTTGTTAAAATTACCACGGGAAGTAATTGACCAAATATTTCACTAAATGCTTCTAAACAAATAAACATGACATTTATTAAGTCTTGACAGGCCCTTAAAATCATGCATTTATGTTAAAAAGTGAAAAACCATCATCATTTGTATTTCCTTATCTTATTATTCTCTTCATTTTTTCAATTAACTATTAAATAAATAATTTAGAAAAAAACAACTCATTCTAGATTATTTATCGATCTTTTTTTTGTTTACTAAAATTGCATATGATATAACAAATATTCTTTTAAATAGAATAGTTGAATGACAATAGATGAATCTAGATGCAAATTATTTATTCAGCTTTAAGATTAATTGTAATATTAATCAAAATTCTTAAAAGCCCACTTAACCTAGTTAGACAAGCTATCTTCACCTGAAATGTGTTTTCTAATCAGTCAATCTTATCTAAACACAAATGATTGATTTTTGTTCAGCATATTGATTAAAGCTAAAGACTAAACAAATTCAGTATTTGTTTATAAACTAGAGAAAATATTTAAAATATTCTATCTTTATTTATTCGTCTGCAAATAGATAAATTTACTGAAAACATTAAATCCAGTGGTCCGATTTGATAGACAGACTAAGTTTAGTCGTCCCGTAATTAAATCCATGATAGATAATCTAGTCCGAAAGGCAGCCATAATTACTTAAATCTCTAAATTGCTGGTTATCAAATTTTGGCCCTAAAAAAATTAATTTTTTAAAAAGCTTTTATTGATTTTTATTTTACCCATAATTTCTATTTAGATTACAGGATTATTCAGCCAGAGCACTTGATTTATTAAATCGAGTGAACAGTCTTAAAAAGGTATTTGATTGATATAAATTCAATTTAATTTAATTTAAATTTATTGATTTTATCCAGGAGGATGAAGATGCTAATCTAAAGGAAAAAGAATTCAAAAAGCGTCAGTCTAGTGAGCAGAAGAAAGCAAAGGACATTCAGTCAAAAATAGAAAAGTGTTTGAAAAAAGTGAACCAAGACTTGGAAAAGCAAAAAAAGTGAGAATGCTCTTTATTTTTTTGTATCGTTTTTTTAATTTCCGTGCAAGCGGTCAGTAAGCGGGCCAAAATTTTACAAAACAGTGACCGTGACCGTATTAACCGTCCCAGTTTTGGCGGACGGACTTTGGCTCGTTTATTTTGGCAGGCTACTTTTTACCACGTTTAGTTAAATTTTATTTTTTGCGGGAGGGTTTTGAATATGATAAAAATACTTTTCTTAAATAACTAATTAAAAATATTTTTTTTATATTTTTCAAAAAACGGACTTGATAATTATTTTTTATTTTAAATCAAATTTTGAATTTGAATATTTGCCGTTCCAGGTAGTTATTGTAGCGGCCAAATGATCTTTTGCCGTTCCAGGTAGTTATTGTAGCGGCCAAATGATCTTTTGCCGTTCCAGGTAGTTATTGTAGCGGCCAAATGATCTTTTGCCGTTCCAGGTAGTTATTGTAGCGGCCAAATGATCTTTTGCCGTTCCAGGTAGTTATTGTAGCGGCCAAATGATCTTTTGCCGTTCCAGGTAGTTATTGTAGCGGCCAAATGATCTTTTGCCGTTCAAGGTAGTTATAGTAGCGGCCAAATGATCTTTTGCCGTTCCAGGTAGTTATTGTAGCGGCCAAATGATCTTTTGCCGTTCCAGGTAGATATTGTAGCGGCCAAATGATCTTTTGCCGTTCCAGGTAGTTATTGTAGCGGCCAAATGATCTTTTGCCGTTCCAGGTAGATATTGTAGCGGCCAAATGATCTTTTGCCGTTCCAGGTAGTTATTGTAGCGGCCAAATGATCTTTTGCCGTTCAAGGTAGTTATAGTAGCGGCCAAATGATCTTTTGCCGTTCCAGGTAGTTATTGTAGCGGCCAAATGATCTTTTGCCGTTCCAGGTAGTTATTGTAGCGGCCAAATGATCTTTTGCCGTTCCAGGTAGTTATTGTAGCGGCCAAATGATCTTTTGCCGTTCCAGGTAGTTATTGTAGCGGCCAAATGATCTTTTGCCGTTCCAGGTAGTTATTGTAGCGGCCAAATGATCTTTTGCCGTTCAAGGTAGTTATAGTAGCGGCCAAATGATCTTTTGCCGTTCCAGGTAGTTATTGTAGCGGCCAAATGATCTTTTGCCGTTCCAGGTAGTTATTGTAGCGGCCAAATGATCTTTTGCCGTTCCAGGTAGTTATTGTAGCGGCCAAATGATCTTTTGCCGTTCCAGGTAGTTATTGTAGCGGCCAAATGATCTTTTGCCGTTCCAGGTAGTTATTGTAGCGGCCAAATGATCTTTTGCCGTTCCAGGTAGATATTGTAGCGGCCAAATGATCTTTTGCCGTTCCAGGTAGTTATTGTAGCGGCCAAATGATCTTTTGCCGTTCAAGGTAGTTATAGTAGCGGCCAAATGATCTTTTGCCGTTCCAGGTAGTTATTGTAGCGGCCAAATGATCTTTTGCCGTTCCAGGTAGTTATTGTAGCGGCCAAATGATCTTTTGCCGTTCCAGGTAGTTATTGTAGCGGCCAAATGATCTTTTGCCGTTCCAGGTAGTTATTGTAGCGGCCAAATGATCTTTTGCCGTTCCAGGTAGATATTGTAGCGGCCAAATGATCTTTTGCCGTTCCAGGTAGTTATTGTAGCGGCCAAATGATCTTTTGCCGTTCCAGGTAGTTATTGTAGCGGCCAAATGATCTTTTGCCGTTCCAGGTAGTTATTGTAGCGGCCAAATGATCTTTTGCCGTTCCAGGTAGTTATTGTAGCGGCCAAATGATCTTTTGCCGTTCCAGGTAGTTATTGTAGCGGCCAAATGATCTTTTGCCGTTCCAGGTAGTTAAAAATTATTTTTAATAAATAATTTAAATTTAAACGGTTATTAAATGGTCCAAAAATTAGCCTCTCAAATAAGCGGGTCAACAACATCGAGTTATCCCCCATCTTTTTGGCCAGTTAGGTCTGTCCGCATCCCACACTACTTTTTTTTGAATGAAATTTTTTAGAGCTGACGAAAAAGAAGATGCCAAAAGAGCCAAGCAAGAAGCAAAATATGGTAAAAAGCTTAAAGATTCGGAAACCACTGGAAACAGTGCTCTTCGGGAAATAATCACCGAGGCCATTGACACAGAAAAACAACTTGTGGAGGAAAATAAAGAGCCTGAAAATGAAGAAAATGCAGAAGACGATGAGCAGGAGGAATCAGAAAAAGAAGAGGAAACAAAAGAGGACAGACCCAAAGTGGCGCCTAGTCTAAAGGAGATGATCGCACAGGCCAGGCAGACAGAAGAAAAACAAAAATCCGAAGATGAGGACGAGGAAAATCAGAGTGAAGGGGAATTAGATGAAGAGTACGAAAGTGAAAAGGAAGAGAAAGAGAAGAAGCAAAAGATTGCTCAGAATTTAATAAATATTTTTAAAAATAAAAAGAAAAAAGAGGAAATTGAAGAGAACAAAAAATCAGCAGAAATACCTGCTGAAGAAAAAGAGGAAGTGAATGAGAAAGATAAGTTAGAGCATGATGAGGTTGAGACTAAGGAAGAGAAAAAGATTGAAGTAAGTGATGAGAGTGAAGAAGAGGACATAAGTGAAGGCGATGAAATCGAGCCACAGCCTAGAATAACTGATACTACAGGAATTAATCAAGAGCCTAAAAATGAAAGTCAATTTGAAAATGGAACTAAATTTGTGGTCGTCAAAGACTACGAGCCCGAGATTGAGGAAGACTTAAAAATTACAAAAGGAGAAATTGTTGAGTTCGAAGATTTGACTGAAGATGATGGTTATTATATAGTTAAAAATTCTGAGGGAAATAGCGGATCTGTTCCAGCTGAAAATTTAAAATTGCTTTCTAATGAACTGGAAGAAGAAGATTTGCAAGAAGAAATTGTGCAAGAAGAGGATGCCAAGGAAAACAAAGACAAAAAATCAAAGAAAAAATCTAAAGATTTGATAAATACAAATGCTTTGATTGTAAACGAATCAGTGCCGTGCACTTTTGCTGATTCTTTTTTGGTCAAAGTCTCTAATGGTTTAAAAAATAAAAAAAATTTTTTTTCTTTACAATTTATTTTTAATTTTAAGATTCTAATCATTCGTATGAAAATATTCTCAGACCCAAAATGTCACAATCAAATTTAAATTTCAGCAATTTTTTCTGGGACCAAAAAGAAAATAAAGTAATAAATATTTAAAAAAAAATATTTTCTTTTTATTTATTTAATAAACAAAGATTCGTAATCGAATGAACACAATTTTGAAGGCCATAGTGGTCCACAAGTGTACAAACATACCGGCACCTAACAAACAAGAGCTTGAAGTGTTGAGTAGATCACTTAGAGTGTGCTTGTTTGATGGTGTAGCCGTGATTGGCAATGTTCACACAATCAGAGCTCACATTGTCGGCAGGGATGACCGTACATGGCTATTCGAAGACAGCTACAAAGCACTTGTATCTTTGTTTGATTTTTCGGAATTTTTTTTAATAGCAAATGCTGTGCCTGAAAAGCCTAATCTAGGCCTGTTATTTGAATTGTCAATTTATGCAAAAAAAATTGTAAATATTAATTAGATTTTTTATTAAATTTTAAATTTTAAATAATTGAAGAACACTGATGAAGAGACAGAATTGTGTTGTGGCTGGGCTCATTTGCCTTTTGTTGATGAGGATAAAAATTTTCAATTAGTGAACAAGAGCTATGATTTGGTCCTAAATGGCGGCTCGGTTTATGACAAAAACACGCCTCTAGATCCAAGTGTGCCCAGGAATAATGGAACTTTTAATGAATTTATAACAAAAATGTTTAAGGAATCAAAAATTAAATTTAATATCCGAGAGCCGACAAGTCAAGCTCTTGAAACAATTAGGTATTTGAAAAGTTTGGGGTCTAGTGGTTTATGAGAACGTTTGTTCACTTATTAGCTGAACAATTCCTGTTCTCAGGTTTGGGAACAATCTGTTCACGTAATATTTTGTTCACCAATATATGAACTGAAATAATTATTAAAAAAAAAAAAAGTTTTGGTACATTTGGTGAACAATTTTGATATTAGGTGAACTATCCTTGACTTATGTGAGCAACTCACGAAGAAAAAAAAATTTATTTTCGAATTCAATTTAAAAAAATATATATTTTAAAGTATCGTTGTGATATTTTAAATAAAAAATTGTTAGTTTTGTTTAGGTGTTTTACTCATATGGCTTTTTTAACCTCTATCACCTTCAAAAAAACGACCACAAATTTTACATTTTACATACAAATTTTTTTGACAGATTTAAGATTAGTATTTATTTAATATTTCAAATTTGCTAGATCATATCCATTTTAGGAATTAAATTTATAAATTGTGTAAGTACAAAATAAAATAGCATGAATTAAATCATTGAAATAATATTAACAAATAATTTTGATACTAATATAAATGTCACGACAATAAATGGATGACACAAGCAAGGATAAATAAAAGACAGTTTTATTTCACTTGCCAGTTAGTAGAATATATATTATATATCAGCTATGGTAGCTGGCTCGTGCATTTATTTATATTAAAAGTTTGAACAAATAAATAAAGTTTTCACAATCAACTTTTATTATTTAAAAACGACATCTTTTAAATATTAAAAAGTTACTTCGTTTTCAAGATAGTTGTCTTTGGGTATGACATAAATATAGTTCAAGTGAGCAAGTTATATTTTATGTTATATTTTATGTGAACAAAATAAACTTTATGTGAACTAAATATATTTTAGGAGAACATTTCAGTTCACATATTGGTGAACAAAATATTACGTGAACAGATTGTTCACCAAACCTGAGAACAGGAATTGTTCACCTAATAAGTGAACAAACGTTCTCATAAACCACTAGACTCAAATTTTGTTTATCAATTTTTTAAGGTAAAATTATTTTTAAAGTGTCTTACCGAGCCCGCTCATTTGCAGCTCATTGACTGCTACCTTTATGAGATTTTACTATGAAGAGTTTGCAGTGAATTTCATTGTGCCTTTGGCTGACTTTGGTTCGTTTGATGTCTCCACCGAGCCGGTTCATTCGGAATTCTTAAAAACATTCCCGATTGCTTTGAACAATGCTGACATTTTGAATGCCATAAGAGTGGAGTTTAATCATGTTAAAGATAATCTGAAAAGAGATGAAAGAGTAATTTTTATTTAGAATAAATTTATATAATAATTAAAATAATTTCAGAACGATGGTACAAAATTAAGAAAATGGTTTTTAAAAACTTACAACGATTTTTATCCATTGTTATTTCACTTTACGATGCCTTCATTGGCTTTTCATAACCATGAAGCAATGGAACAACGACAGATAATTATAGACATCTTGGCAAAGAAAATACGCAAAGAAAATAAATTGGAATTTTTACTCGATGAGAATCAAAAGTTTGATCCGTTTAACATCGAAGAATTGAGATATGAAATAATGACATGAGGTCTCTTTTTCATTTTTCAATTTTTCAAACCAATTTTTATTAATAAAAAACAATTAAGCTAAAATAAAAATTAAAAAATAAAAATTAAAATATATTAAGCCTAAGAAATTGGTAAAGAGAATCACGTTTTTAAAAAGCCTTGACATGAAAGAATGGATGTATTACTTTAAATTTTTTAAAAAAAATTTACGAGACTTTCTAAATAAAGACAGTAAAAAGCTAAATATATGACTAGTAACAATAAATTAAAAACTTGAACAGAAAAATTTGATGAATTGTGTTGAAAGTTTCAAAAGAAACCCATTTCAATATTTTTGACTAAAGACTTTTGGCTCAAGTATGCCAAAATTGAACCTAGA
Organism: Brachionus asplanchnoidis; assembly: GCA_025491095.1. Lineage (NCBI taxonomy): Eukaryota > Metazoa > Rotifera > Eurotatoria > Ploima > Brachionidae > Brachionus > Brachionus asplanchnoidis. The sequence continues at coordinate 1,457,594 of JAILYF010000016.1, forward strand.
AATCTTGTTTTATGAATTAAAATAAAATTTTCAATCTTATTTTGTATTTTGGTAGTAAAATTTTCGAGATATTAAAAAAAAATACTTATAAACTGAAGCAAATCGTTCAAAATAATTAAAAATTGATAAAAAAATCAAGAGGCAAAAATTTTCATATTGAATAATGAAAAAAATTGACAAGTTTTGATCAAAATCAAGTATAAATGAAAAAATATTCACATATTTCGGCTTATATTCTAAAAGAAAAGCTAAAAATTTTAAAAAAACTTATCTATGCTAAAAAAATGGGTATAAATAAAAATTTTGATAATAAAAAAATTGAAAAGCATAAGAAACCGAATCGAATAAAAAATGAACAAAATAAAAGTAAAGAATAAAAAAAAATAAAGTACAAACGACAAGAGATGCCAGCAATATCAATCAACAGCTTAATGTTACTAGCTTCAACTCTGGAAATTTTTTTGTTCAAAATTCCATTGGCAAAGAGTAAGAGACCATATATTTGCCAAGAAATAGGGATCTTTGTGAATTATTTAGCTATTTTCCCGGTAAAAGTTTATTCAAGAATTGGAAATTTATTTTTAAGATTATTTTTAAAATATTTGTTGATACTGGTATTATATTACTTGCTGAATTTTTTTAAATTATCTTATTTCAATTTTTTTATATTTTTTATTACATTTGAGCTTTTTAATTGTTTAAAAATTTTTTTCATTTTCTTTTTCTAAATCTAAAATTTTCTTTTTGTATAAAAAATTATTTAAAATCATTATCACTTTTGTTTGGATTGATTTATTATTTATTTTATTTATTTATTTGTTTTCTGTACAGAGCTAGAGCACCTTCAGAATAAATAAAAAAAAATAAAATTAAAATAAAATTAAAGTTAATAAAATGAGATAAAAAAATAAAAAAAAATAAAAATAAAGTAAAATAAGCTAAATAAATGGAAGTTAAGAAGACATGAATTGGAATAGATTGTTACATGCGTTAAAGCTTTTAATTTTTTCGATATGTAGTGAGTTAAAAACAAATTAAATTGAATAGACGAAGACAAGAAATTATGCTATGATGTTTCTATAATAATTTATCATTATTTTGAAATTTTTTTCTCTCAAATTAATATGCATCTTTTCTTTGGTTTTGTTTTAATTGTTTACCTTACTTACATGCTTTAGTGTTCGTATTGAACTATAAGATAGGGAAGCAGGGCTTTATATTTGCGAGTAACGAGCCGTTATTTATTCAAATTTTTTTAAGTAAATGTTAAGTTTTATCTGAATATCTTTAAATACAGTAAATATTCGATTATACAGAATGAGAAATTTTTTTGATTTATGGAAAATCGAATTTATGGTTAACCGAATAAGGGGTGTTGACTAATTTTTTGCCTTAAATAAAAAATTAATTTGCTGTTTTTAGAATCTTTATTAGGAACAAAAAGGGTAAAAATAAAAGAAAAAAAGTAAGCAACATATCAGAAATTAAGATTTCTTTTTACAATTGATTGACGCTTCTGATTTAATTGTTTCAAACGATGATTCGATTTCAACGGACCAAATGTTTTTTTCTTTACAGTATTTTGTCAGTTCTTCGCACATCTTGATGGCTGTGAAGTTTGTAATTTTCGGTATTTTTTCGACTATTTCATCTTCAATATCGGACTCTTCGCTTTTGTCCGCTTCTTTGTTATTCATTAAATTTATTCAAGTTGGGGTTTCTTTAAATATTAAGGGTATTTTAAATTATCAGTAAAGCCTTTTTGGAAAAGATAAATAATCTTCGAACAAAACTTGTCAACTCCCAAATCCCTAATTTAATTTTCAATAATAAAGAATTTAAAACGGATAAGGAAAAGGGCGATCTTTTCAAAATTATTCTTAGTAAAACCTTTTCAATTGACAATTCGATACAATGGGATAAAATTAACTCAAATATAGTTGATTCTTTTGTATCTAAAAAAAAATATTTATCTTTGTTCCCTGAGAGCCAATCGACATTTCCTAAAATTGAGTTAAGCGAACTTAAAAAAACAATAAAGAAAATTAAGAAAGACTCAGCTCCAGGTCCGGATAAAATTAGTTACCAAATGATTAGAAATCTCCCTGATTTATTTCTTAAAAAAGTCCAAGATTTATTTAATCTATGTCTATCAACATCTTGTCTGCCCTCTCAATGGAAAATATCAAGAATCACAATGATCCCAAAGAAAAAAATTTCTAATGATCCAAATAAATTTCGCCCAATCAGTGTCACAAGCTGTCTAGGGAAAGTCTTGGAGCGAATAGTTAGAAACAGACTGTACAAATTCCTTGAAGAAAACAACCTTATCTGTTTGGAACAATCTGGGTTCCGTTCGCACTGACAAACATCTGATAACCTTGTTTTCCTCACCCAAAAAATTGCAGAAACCTTAAATAGGAAAAAAAAAGTATGTTCTCTCTTCTTTGACATCTCACAGGCTTTCGATAAAACCTGGCATGATGGGATTTTATATAAAATGGCTCAACTTAAAGTACCTTTGTATATCTTGGAGTGGACTAAAGATTTTTTAAAAGAAAGGCAATTTTTTGTTAGCATAAACAATTACTCAACCGAAATGGGGGAAATCCAATCAGGAGTTCCTCAAGGAGCGGTTATCAGTCCATTACTCTTTACCATTTTTATCAACGATATTCCAAAGGTTCATTCAAAAAACAAAAATTACTCCCTTCTCTTTGCAGACGATCTTGTTTCTTTCTTCATTTTCAAAAAATTTGGCAAAATTACTTTTACAATAAACTCTTATCTTAAAAAACTTGAAGGATGGTTGATTAAATGGAAAATGAAAATGGCTGCTGAAAAATGTAGCCAAGTCATTTTCTCTGGTAACTCATCCAAAAACCAACATATTGACGCAAATTTATTTAATGAAAAAATCCCCTACGAAAAAAATCCAATTTTTTTAGGAATAACATTTGATGAAAATTTGTGTTTCAATTCACAAATTGATTTTATAAGAGCACGATGCGTTGATCGAATAAATATTATAAAAATCCTTTCAAGTAAATTTTGGAAGTTGAAAAAAGACACCCTTCTTAATATTTACAAAATATTAATTGGCTCGGTAATTGACTACAGTTTTTTTATTCTTACTTTAACGTCAAATTCCAATCTTTCTAAGATCCAAACCATACAAAAAATCTCAATTAAGTCCATCTACCACTTTCCTTTCGATACACCGTCAGATCTATTAGATAAGTTTCTTGAAGAAATAAAGTTTGACAAAACCGAAGTCCGCCTCCACAAACTGTTTGTTAAGTACATTAAAAAATGCTTTATTTTTAAAAACAAAATTATTCTTGAGCTAATAAAAGACTATGTCAGTGCCTTGGTTAACAGCTCAAGATTATGCAGTAACAAAACACCACTCTGTGGTATCTGGAATGAGATAAATGAATGGATGATTGAAAATGGGTTTTCTACTTAAACTCGTTTCTTTTTCTTTTTTTTAAATCATTTAAAATTAACTAAAAATTATTTATTTATTGATTTTATCAACGAAAAACTATTAAATAAAAAAACAGAAAAACAATGGCGAAAGGAGTTATATTACTCAGAGCCATTTAAATTTTGAAATAAACTTTAAAAAAAAAAAAAAATATCAGTAAAGTATTTCCGGGAATCTAAAAATTAATGATAGGAAGAGGTAAAATTAGAGATTTTTTGTAAGAAGGTGTTAATTATTCAAAATCAATTAGTATTAATAAAGTTTGCGCGTCTATTCTAATCTTTTTTTAAGCCGAATCAACAAGAAAAAAATTTAATTCTTAAGACAAAAAAAATGTCGTAACTATTTTTCAAAATTATGGCTAATCGAATTTATGGATAAGTGAATTCTGTATAATCGAATATTTACATGTATTGTCCGTCAAAAATTTTTATTAAGAAAATACATGAGAATTTTTTTTCAATGTGTATAGTGTATTGACGATTTACGTCCAGAATTTTTTTAATAACTACATATTCAGTATTCGTTTTTTATTAACGTGAATGTATTCTTACTATGCTCGTCACGCACCGCCCGTTCCTCGCAAATTAGTTGTTTTTCATTTGAATGTCTTACTTTTTTGAAAATTGTTGGAAATTATTTTACTTTAATATTATTTTAGATAATTATCAATTTTTATAGATAAAATTTGAAAAAACATTTTGAAAATTTGATTTGATCAATAAAATTTACAATTTTTAAAAAATTTTTTTGTTAATAACGTAACGATCTGCAATTACCGATATTGTCGGTATGTACACCGAAAAAAAAAAGCGTCTTAGCAATAAAAAAAGTGACTTTTACAAAAAAAAGCGACTTCTAAATTTTTTCGAGTAAAAAGCGACTTAATTGAACAAAAGAAAAAAGAAACTTTATTTATAAAAGTTAAATACACAATAAGCTCCTCCTTTTAATGACTAATAAGAAGAAAATAAAACTCTCCTGTAATTTTAACGGACAATTTTTATTTTCATAATTATAGCAGATGTTTTGCAATTTTATTTTTATTCGTTTGAATTCAAAAGTTCAACATTATTTTTCTAAAATTCACATTGTCCTTAATGAATGTTTTTTATTTTGACGAGCCGCAAATGGCTTGGACCGTTTCTCCTTTTATTAATCTTAAACATTTTAAACACACAATTGTGTTTTTTACAAAACACTTTATTTTTAGATTACGAAAATTATTATATAAATTGTTCTTTTCAAATCGTTCGAAATTATTGTTATTAATATTAGTTTTTTACACACTTTTAAATTATCATTCATCTCTAAATAGTTTTAGCATGATTTAAACTATAATTTAGTGTTTTTTTTTTATTTAAAAAATTTTTAACACGAAACAAATCGTAAGTTTGGCAAATATATCTATTTAAGGTTTTGTGAAATACAGTAGAATCTGGTTAAAAGAATATAAAAAATTAAATAACATTTTGTTCTATAAATTTAAAATAAGTATCGTGATTGCGAGATTGTGCAACTTTCAAAGTTGCATCGGCTATTTAGGTCTGTAAAACGCTGCAAATATTAGCAGAAATTAGATTTCAATATGTTATGCGAAGTGCTTTTTGAAGAGATTTTGCACATCATTGGCAGACTTTGTCAGTATATGCAACTTAAAGTGTTGCATCATGTAGCATTCATCAACTAATTTTAAACTTTTAGAAAAAAAGTTATTTAATTTTTTATCATTTTGTTCTGTTATTTTGTACTGAGCTCAGAGTTGTTCAAAAGTCAAACTTTAAAGTCAGAATCGTTAAAAGTCAAAGTCGCCTTTGACTTTGAAATTTTTTTCTACACTTTAAAGTCTTTACTGTGTTTAATAATTTAGACTTGAACTTGGCCACCAAAAAAACTTTTTTTAAATTTTTTTCTTTAAACGGCGCTTTTTTGGGTTTTATTAAGTAAGCCTCTACAATAGCTATCTGGAACGGCAATCCATATCAAGATCACAATCATATGATTTTTTGCCATTCCAGGCAGATATTATAGCGGCTTACTAAAAAATAGTTTTGACCATGACTTTATTAAAAAAAATTAAAGTCCAAGTCCAGACTTGACTTTGACTTTTGACCAGCTCTGACTGAACTTCACTAAATATCTATTTAAGATGTGTGGAATCTGAACGATTATTGTCATAATTTTTAGGCCATCTGTTTTTTTATCAAATTATAAAATATTTATAAAAATCGTCGCTTTGTACTGCAAGTACCAGAGTTAGTCGTTAGGATGGATTTTTTTCTACTAAATTTGATATGTAATTAGTTATTTTTGACCAAAATTGAATTTAATAATTAATTCTTTATTTGTTTCACCATTTTGTAAATAAATTTCTCTTCTTTTAATTATTAATACTATTTTTAAAAACAATTTTTATAATTCAAATAAATTTTTGTAAAAAAATAACTTTTTAATATTAAAATCAATATTAAAAATTAAATCCTTGATTAAATTAAAATATTGTTTAAGAAAAAAGAGTCTCTCAGAATCCATCTATAAAAGCTTCTTAAAAAGTGACTTATTAACCGACTTTTTTAAATAACGTCTTAAAAAGTGAATTAAAAAAACCAATAGAAGTGACTTTTTATCCGACTTAATTTCCTTGTTAAAAAGCGTCTCCAAGACGCTTTTTTTTTTCAGCGTACATAACGACAATGTCGGTAATTGGTGGACGCAAAATTTTAAAACCATTTAAAGACATGTTAAATGGATTTAAAATGTCGTTAAAATGTCGTTAAACATGTCGTTAAATGGTTTTAAAATGTTGTGTCCACCAATTACCGACATTGTCGTTAAACCTAGTATCCCATATTTAACGACAATGTCGGTAATTGCAGATCGTTACGTTATACCAAAATTCACTTTTATAATTTCCCTTAAAATCGATACAATATTAAATTGTTTGTTTTGTTTTAAATCTAAATTCAAAAGAAATGCTTTTATATTCAAAAATTTAATTTATATTGAACAAGTTGATAATTTACCTTAATTATTTCTCTCAATTTAATTTGTTAATTTTTTGTTTATTTCTGTTTTGATCTCTAATTTTCTAACATGCTTAATTTTTGAGAGTCGATTTTAATTAGTACTTTATTATATAAGTTTAAAAATACGCTTCTCTTAATTTTTTTTGTGATAAATGTTATAACCCAAATTTAATGTCATATTAAATTTGAGTTATAAACAGTTACAATATCATTTTCAACAGTTACAGTGGTTATTATTTTCTAGTCATAATTTTTCATATTTAAATGCTTGTTTTTCACTTATTAGTTTCAGATTCCAATTTATTTCAAATAAAGATTTATCCTTAAAAAGTTTCTTCTTTAATTGTTTGGTCTCTTAACCACAGCATAGCGGGAGTTATTAAATTAATACTCGTCTATGTACAAAAAGATAATAAACAAAAACCACGTTAATTACATAAATATCAATTTTTATAATTAATTTTTATATTTATTTAAAATGAACAATTAATTCAAGGATATTTTTATTAAAAATTTTATTATATAATTTTTTTTAATAATAAATATTTTAAAAATTTAAATCGTTTTTTAAAAAACGAGTAGAAAAATTTTAAATCAAACTCGATCGTTTCCGAAAAACAAACCTAACACAATTTTCAAAAAAGACAAAAAAAACAACAAATTCTAAAAAATTATCTGTAATACTGTAGAGTTCAAGAATCAAGACAACACATTTCCAATTGCTTGACCCATTTGTATGCATCTTGAGGCGACTTGGCCAGAAAATAATAAATTCTCTTCGAAGTTTTTAACTCGAAGCAATTCTTTGAATTTGTGTCTGAGAATTCCGATATGAGATTCGAAAAATTGACCATTTTTTTCTCACTACTCTGCTGATGCATCAGCGCTGAACTAATGCCTTGGTTTATTGATTCAACATCACTCAAGTCAATAACGCCTTTGGGCGCCTGTAAATCACTGACCGAGTCATAGTACCTCATTTGATGCTTGACCGAGTCTAACACAAAATATCTCTCTTTCCACTGTTTGAACAAGGCTCCTTGTTTTTTGAGATATCCAGCATAAGTCTGATGCTCATTGTTCGGACTTCCATTTTGACTTCCTCCTGACCAATTCATGTAGTTGAAGTCCGATTTTTCCTCTCTTAATATGGTCTCCTCTTCCTTCCGCTCATATGACTTGTTGTTGGCATCAACTAAAGTGTTCGTTGTATCCTTGTACTGAAGACCTATAGCTAAAATTGATGATTAGATTTATAAAATTTTTCTTTAAATGATCTAAGTGAAAAGAATAATGTGATAAGTCTAATAGTTAGTCAGGAGCCTAGAATGTTAGCTTACCATCAAAAATTCGCGTAATTTCTGATAAAATTAAAATTTAAAACAGAAAATAGAAGCATAAAATTAAAATCCTACCACAAGCACTGCCAATATCCGCATCCATTTTGGCTTCGTTTCCAATTGAGTATTGATGCAACAGATTGGGTTTTGTTCTTTGGTTCATTTTATTGAAATAGTCTTGGGAATAGTGAGAATTTGGCGTAGTTGAACATGAAGATGATGAAGTGCTGGTATTTGTGTGAACTGAATAGCTGCTCGACTCAAATTGGTTGTCGACTAGAACAGTTATGGGAGCAGTGTTTCGTAATTGATCAGTAGTGTCGCTGCCGTAGCATTCGGACAAAATAGCTGACCTTGCCAACTGATAGTCTTGTCTACATTGCTCATGACAGTTGATGTTACAGTTTCGACATTTAAGCCCGATAAATTCTGTGTCTTTAGTTCAAAAAAGATTATTAATACTTTATTAATCATTTACAGGAGTGATTTGACATTTGTTTTTTTACGTAAATTTACTTAAGTAAAATTTGGTAAAACTACTAAATTTTATGTAATTATACGTAAATTTACGTAAAAACAATAAGGCCAAAAAATTGACCAATTTTTCATAATTTTTCAAAAAATTCGAAAAATATAATTGAATAAAAAAAAATTTTACTTTTTTTTACGTAAATTTATGTAAAAACGTTTTTCTTATATGGTAAAAAAGAGTAAATAAGGAAAACAAGACCTGTCGGAAGACCAAAAAAAATCTCAAGTGCTTTAATGCTCAATTAACTTTTTGTGAAATTTTTTTCTCTAATAAATGCTGTTTTTTTTAATTTGATAAAACTTTTTTTTTTATTGATAAATAAAATTTTAATTGATAAAATAAAAATTAATGGACTTTTGTTTTTTTAATTGACGACTTATTTATTGACGTTTTTTTTTTTTATTAATTAATTCTTGAAAAATAGAAGACAACTAGTTATTCAAGGTGAAATTTTGTCGGATTGGGTTGAGATTTTTAGCGGTGTACCACAAGGGTCAGTGATTGGTCCACTATTGTTCGTTTTGTATATCAATGATCTACCTAAAGGAATAGAGAATGTTGTGAAATTGTATGCAGATGATACTAAAATTTTCTCGCAAACGGTATTAGAAATAAGCGCCGGAAAACTACAATCAGATTTAGATTTAATTTTCAAGTGGACTCAAGATTGGCAACTTCTCTTCAACACATCAAAATCTGTGGTTATGCATTATGGTCATAAAAACAAAGAATTTTCTTATTTTATTAATGGTAAGCAGTTAGCAACGTCAGATACCGAAAGAGATCTTGGAGTTATTTTCAATACAAATCTTAAATGGAAAAATCAAGTGATAGAGGCTACAAACAAAGCAAATCAAATGTTAGGTCGCATCAGGAAGTCATTCACTCGTTTTGATAGTAAGTTATTAAGATCTTTGTATTTAACTTTTGTTCGTCCTCTTTTGGAATTTGCGGTTCATGTATGGTCTCCAATTCTTAAGTCTGACTGTGAGAATGTTGAAAGGATTCAACGCAGAGCTACGAAATTTGTTTCGTCAATTAGAAACAAACCGTATGAAAGCAGATTGAAGGCTTTGAACATTCCAAATCTGGTGGAAAGAAGAGAAAGAGGTGATCTAATTCAATTATACAAGTTCATGCATGGAATAGAATCGGTTGAAAAAAGCAACAATTTTAATGTCACAAAAAACCAAGGAAGAGGTCACTGCCTCAAATATCACAAAGAAATATCGAGGCTCCAACATAGAGATAACTTTTTTTTCAACAGAACCGCTAACATATGGAACTCGCTGCCAAATGAATTAGTTGAAGCCCCCAATGTTAACAGCTTTAAAGCAGGCATTGATTGCTGGATGAGCAGCAATCAATCACATCAGCTGTCTTAGTGTGCCTTATCAGCACACTCGCTGGCTAGCCAGCTACAGTCAAAACAACTACTACTAAATTACTACTAATTGATTTTTGAAAAATTAATTGACGGAAAATCATAATTTTAAAAAATCATATTTTTAAATTTTATTTTATTTTTTTTATATTCAATTTTAAATTGCCTATGATGCTGAAATTAATAAATAATAAAAATAATAATAATGCCTTTTAAGCGTATTTATTAGAGAAAAATTGCTATTTTGAGATAGAGCTTTAAACAATACTTGATTAAACCATGCAATAAATTGCAGAGTTTTTGCAGAACTTATAGAGAAGGTTTCGAATAAAGATATATCGAATATCCAACTCCATTGTGTAATTGCCACTTAATAATTTCTTCTTTTTTTCCTGAACTATCAAATATTAAAAATGTCTTACCTCTAGTTATTTCAGCATTTGGTTTTATATTTTCTTTTGACTTATTTATCCATTTTTTTTTATTTTTTTATATAGAATATATAAAAAAAATAAAAAAGGAATATAGCAATAGCTCGGCACAGATAAACAAATAAATAAAAAAAATAAGAACTTGGAATTCGGTTGTACAAATCTGTACAATATTGTACTTTTTATAGAACCATTTTTTGGGTCATTACGACTTTGTAATCAGTTGATCACCAAATTTGTGATAAAAAAATTATGAAAAACGATCACAAAAAATATTTTTTGATCACCAAAAATAATCTTCGCAAAAAATTAAAATTAATTTCAAAAATAGAATTTTTTGCATATAGTTTTAAACTTACAAATAAGCAAAATTGAAAAAAAAGTTCTGATATTTAAGTTTTGAGAATATAATAAATTTATTTCAATTCGAAAAAATAGAAGTGAATCGGACCAAGAGTTAGTAGAAACATTAGGCCAAAAATTCCAAGAATTGAAATCTGACTCTGTAAAAGAAAAAGCAGATTTCTTCAAATCTGCGGTGTTGGCTAAACAAGTTGTGAGTGAGCAAACAAAATTGGCTGTAAAAAAGTCTTTGTGTAAATTTTCAGACCGGACCCCTTGCCCATTATGTGGAGAGTTAATGAAGAATGACAAGGGTGTGAAACTTCATATTAGTAAAAAACATAAATGACTTAAACATAAATAATTTTTTTATTTATTTTATTATATTGATTATTTACATACTGATCGCAAAAATTTTTTGTTTTAATTTTTTTTTATCACAAATTTGCTGATCAAAAATTAGAAAAAAAATTCTAACATTTTTTCTTTTTTGAATAAAATTTCACGTTGCCCAAAAAATGGAAAAAAAACTAAAATTTTATTTTTAAAATTTTTCATCAAGTCTTCTTAAAACAAAAATAAAAACTATCAAAAAAATAAAAAACTATTTACTTGATTTAAAATTACTGCTGCACAAATTGCATATATTTACACTTGAGAAAACAAAAAACTCGAACTCGTGTGGCTTTGAGCTGGACTTTTTGAAATTGGGAAATGGTGGCGTTGACGACGTAGCGGAAGAAGTGGACGTAGAGTAATTGGTGGAGGCGGAATGAGCGCTGGAGTGCGAGTGCGACGACATCAGAGTCAAGTGTTTATTGTGAGCCATTTGAAGCTGACTAGCATTGCTCTCGTCCACACTGGTCAAGTACGGCTTGGTCACAGACATAAAACAATTGCCATAATCTCCAATGTCGTCCTCAATCAGCAGATCATTGAGCATTTTTCTTTCGGCCAAATCAAAAAAATAGTCCCACAAATTTTTCCAATTAATTCTGAATCCTTCCTTGGCCGCCTCTACTTCCTCACTAGACTTATTCAACACGCTGCACACATACACATTTACATCCGACTCACAATCACTCTCAAACCTCTCCATTTTATACTTGACAATAATCTGCTTCAACAACACTTCATATTGACTTGGCAACAGCTCATTCAATTGTTCGCAGTAATCACCAGCCGACTGCACACACACTGGGTACCATGTGTCACCACTTGAATTCAAGTAGCTGCCAGTATTTATCAAATCATAGTCGTACAAAGGACCTGTACACAAATCATCCCTCACATAGTACTTCCACAATTTGAGCTTGTAGATTTCGCTGCCGGGCCTCAGCGCCGACAAGCTGAACACTCCGGGCTGGTAGTTGAAGTTGAAAAATTTTGCCGAATTGTAGTGCACCTTGAGTATGTAGTCCCAAATGCATTTGGTGTCCGAGCTCAGTTGTTTGTAGTGTTTGTACGTGACATGAGTGCGCTCGGCACTGAACGTGCGCTTGACCGTCTCTGTTTTCAGCAGGCCGTGCTGAGCCCGTTCAAATTCATTGTCTAGCAAAAATGTGGAAAATCGGTTGGAGACCGAATGGTAGGCCAAAAATTCCAAGTAAAAATAATTGAATTCAAATGCGTTGGGATACTGGCTCAAGCATTGGTGAACACAGTCCAGAAATTGGATGAAAATGGGCGCAAAGCCGGTCTGGTCGTCAGCAGTGTGGTTATTGCGTCTGGTGAATCTGTGTCCCATGGACAACCATTCTCGCTCGATCAGCAGACTAAAGCCGTCAATTGTGCGGTAGAATGGGTCGAGCAAAAGCTCGGCCAGAGATACCACCTGAGCGGTGAGGTCCCAGCCGTCCTCTAGACAAACCATTACGCTCGAGCTTTCTTCTATTTTTTCCACTATGGTGTTGGCTATGCTGAGTATTAGCTGGATTTGGTCGAACCATTTGGACTCGTGGATTTGCTTGAGAAAGCTGTTTGAATTGAGCGCATGCATTGGCTCGTTGAAACTGGTCTTTTTGCGGCTGATTTTGTTGGAGCTGGTCAAGCGGTTTAGGCCGAATGATGCCGAGGATACTTTGTGTCCTGGGTTGGAAGTGGTGTCGCTGGTTTCGGCCACACTTTGACTTGGTATGCATGCGCGACACAGTTTTTTAAATGAGGCTTTAGTCTCTTTGACGTCGTGTATGTCCACTGGTATAAAGACGTAGCGCGATGTTTCTTTGTTCCAATCGTTTCTTAGTGACTTAACAGAATGGATTTTTAATTTTTTATTTTTATTTTTTTTGTTAATTGGTCCTCATTTAGCTTAAACACAAATTTAATAAAAACTAGAGCTGCCGGAGAAAGAATTTTAAAAACAAAATTCAACAAAAACAGCTTTAATTTTATGGAAAGAATGCCGGTTTTCAAAAATTCTAATTTGGACTCATTTTTTTCTAATTAAGAAAAAATAAAAGAAGATTTTGAAAAAATCATTTAATTTTTTTTGGGAATATTATTTCAGCACACTGAAAAAAACATTCAGCACAATTCGATTTCTTCTCAGCACAAAAAATTATAGTTAAAAAAGAAAAACATTTAACCCAAAAAAATTATGTTTGAAAATAATTCTTTAAGGAATTTTTTTTTCAACACAAAAATATTTATAATAAAACAATTTTTTTTTCAACACAAAAATATTTATAATAAAATAATTTTTTTTTCAACACAAAAATATTTATAATAAAATAATTTTTTTTTCAACACAAAAATATTTATAATAAAATAATTTTTTTTTTAATTTTAAATTTTATTTAATGATATTTATAAGCGGAAGTTAGGTAAATAAAGTAAATTTCGAAGCTTAAAAAAAGAAATAAAAAAAAGCATTTTTTGCTCTACCTCTTTTTTTCAAATTTTAATTTTTGTGTTAAGAAGAAATCATTTTGTGCTGAGCGTTTTGAAATTGTGTTGAATGGTTATTTTTTTGTGTTGAAAAGGGAGACCCATTTTTTATTTTATTTTTTTTTAATGGTCCTCATTTAACTTAAACACAAATTTAATAAAAACTAGAGCTCTAGGGGAAAGAATTTTAAAAATAAAATTCAACAAAAATAGCTTTAATTTTATGGAAAGAATGCCGGTTTTCAAAAATTCTAATTTGGACTCATAAATTAAAAAAAGATAAATGAATCAAAAAAAAAAAAATAAAAGAAGATTTTGAAAAAATCATTTATTTTTTTTTCAACACAAAAATATTTATAATAAAATAATTTTTTTTTAATTTTAAATTTTATTTAATGATATTTATTTGTGAATCTGTAGCAAACAAAGCTCATGTAGATTAAATAAAAAATATTAATAGCAAAAATAAAACAAATGGAAAATATACAAATTGAAATTTTTTAATTCACATTAGATAAATTAATATTTAATCGAGATAAATGGTTTCCCACAATTAAAAAACTGCTCCCAAAATAGTTGGTTAACACTAATTTTTAGTAGTGATAAAAAAATTAAATTAAAATCTTTTTTAAGAAAAACCAATTTCCAGCTAATTTTAGACTACCTTTTTTAGGTTTATTATCAAATTAGTCATTTTCAAGTAGCTCATTTATGACTAATCGGTGACTACAGTATCCCAATTTAATAAAATATTTGCATTTATTTTTTTGGATTTTTAATCTCCAAAAATTCGGAAATTTTTTTTTATTACGTAAAATCATAGGCATTTTTTTATCTTAAATATTTAGTGGCAGTTTTTAATAGATATTAAAAAAATTTTTCCTTAGAACTTTTTCTTTTTTGTGTTGAACAGTTTTGAAAATTTATGAAAAAATTAATTTTTTAGTCAAAATTAATATTTTAGTTCAGGATTTTTTCTGTTCCAAGTGGTTTGTCTAGTTTCAGTCATTGACTTAAACTAGACTTAGGACTTGTAATAGGACTTGTATTAGGACTTGTAATATTTTAAAAAAAATTTGTTTTGATTTTAAATTTTTAATTGAAAATTTTGTGTGATCATTGACAAATAGGGTTGTGAAGTTCATTTCAATTCGATCGCTTCAATTCAAAAATACTTGAATAACTTTTTTACTAAAAGAGATAATTTAGATCTGTAAAATGCTTTATGTTTAAGCAACTTTGCTTAATCCGAAAGTGTATGTCTGCAAAAACTCTGCAATGTACTTGCACACTTGATTAGAATACTTTAAATGGCTTGCAAAATGCAGAGTATTTTGCAGGCTTATTTTACTGCATTAAGCAAATTTGCTTATTATTAAGTAGTGATGAAATCGAATATGCATATTCGAACCGATATTCGAATAAGAAGCATTTCAAACGAAAATTAGGTTTGAATTTAATTTTTGAATAAAAATTTTTTCGAATTTTATCCTTGAAAATAAATTAATTTAAATTAAAAATTAAATCTCTAAAAATATTCGAATTTATATTTGAAAATGTAAAATTTTTGAATCAAAAATTGAATAAAATAATTATTCCATTTAATATTTGAAAATAAAAATTAATCAAAAAAATAATTGATCAGAAAAAAACTTAAATAAAAAAGAATTCTTTAGATAATTCGAATTTCAATTCGATTTGGATACTTAAAGTGTGCAAGATTTTCACCAGTCAACACAACTCTTTTAACATTTCAGGATTACAATAGTCCCATCCATCTTACCAGTTACCAAAAATTAGCTGTTTTGATTTAACCAACGCTACAAGAGTACAAAAAACTAAATTTTCAAATACTTAATTTTTCAAATATTCAATTCAAATTTTAATACTTTTAAATTATTAGTTGAATTTATCTAAAATTCAAGTTGTTTTTTAAATTAAAGTTAAGTTCGAATTTTTATTTAAATAAAGACAGTTTTCGAATTTAATTTCAAAGATAAAAATAAATCAAATTTAAATTCAAATTTATCTTATATTCAAGATTTTATTCGTATATTCTACTTTTTCAATAGTCTTTTCAAATTTTTTAATTTATTCAAGTTTCAATTTGTGTCCAAAAAGCTAATTCGATTTCATCACTATAATTAAGCATTTTATAGAACCAAATTATCTCTTTTAGTAGAAAAGTTATTCAAGTTTTTCTGAATTGAAACGATCGAATTGAAATTAACTTCACAACCACTTGAAAAATCCAAAAATTAAAAAAATAAAAATAAATTAAAAAATTCCGGACTTGGACTTTTTTTCGGGACTTTTAAAAAACTCTGCTATTATTATAAAAACAGTAGCATTTTGATTTTTTTGTTGCAAATAAACAGTGAATAAATTACGTTTGATGATAATTGAAATTTTAAATTTTTTTTGAATAAAACGATTTTAAAAATAACAAATTGATTAGGAATGAAATTGATTTAATACCCAATTATTTATGAGAATACATTAATTGATAGTAAATAAAAATATTAAAATACTAGACTAAAAGACTATATATATATTAAAATACTAAAATATTCCATTTATTACATATCTATATTTTTATTTATTTAATTTTTATTTTAATTTTTTTAGCTCATAAAAAATAAAAAAAAAAAAATTATTAAAAAGTTATGCATTAAATAATGCATTGTGAATTTTGAAACAAAGAACAAAAACAAAAATCGTAAAACGTAATAACTTTTTTACTTTTAGTCTAAAAATTGTTCTGCTAAGTGTATCAGCTGATACCAAACTTTGTGCCACCCAAATTAAGTCTCTGAAAAAACTCTGCAAGTCTGCAAAGCACTTAATGTTCTAGAAAATCATTAAAATTCAATTGCAGAGATTTTGCAGATACTAAATTTGGGTTGTACAAAGTTTGTATCAGCTGATGCATTCTGCAGAAAAATTTTTCGACTCATAGTAAATAAAACTGTTTCATATTAAGATTTTTGTTTCTATTCTTTGTCCCAAAATTCACAATGCCATTAAATATAGCATCTTAACACTCAAAGGACCAAGGGGCCTTAAAGACCCTTTTTGATGCTTATTTTGCTCTTTTCTCAATATATTTAATTATTTTTGACAATTTTTTTTTTTCATCAAATCTAAAATCAAAAAAATATTATAATTAATTCATTTTTGTTTTAAATTCTTTTTATTTTTCTGCAAAAAAAAAATATATATACGTTAAGTCCCAAGAGGGGTTTTTTGGACCCAACAGAAATATTGTCTTTTTTTTTGTAAAATAAATTGAAGACCATGCTAATTATGCTTCAAATTTCAAAATCCACTTAAATTAAATAATTCCTTTTATAAATTACAATTTTATGAACCATGTCTCGACGAAAAGCTGCCTTACAAGCCCTTGAACTTCTTAGAAATGCGGATGATACCCAATCAGTGGCCTCTGATGATGATGATAAAGATTATGAGGATAATGATGACTTTGATAATGATTTTGAAGATGAAATGGAAACAACAAATCAGCCTAATGCTGAATATGATTCAGATGAAGACTCTGATAATGAAGAAAATGAAGGCGAAGAAGAAACTGAAGAAACTAACATAGACAAAACTTCGAAAAATGGAATGATATGGATAAGATTGAAAAATGGAGAAGAGACAAGTCTTAGAAAAAAAATAAATTACAGTATTTTAAATTTAGTCGGAATAAACAGCTGGATTTTGTATAAAGCTTGTAACCAAAGTAAGATTTCGCGTCGAATGTATTTGAAATCATTGGCAGATGAATTACTGGAAATGATAAATAAAAGTGTACAGCCTACAACTCTAATTACTCCAGTTGCTTCTAGAAAGTGCTTAGCAAGCACTGAGATTGATTCATCTGCAAAAAAAAAGTGTCAAATTAGGTTATTTAATGGATACAAATCGAACTTTAATTGTGACAAATGCAAAAAATTTACATGTGGTCCTTGTCTAGGGGAGAAGGTTTTCAAATCGATTTGTAAAAATTGTTGCGATCAAGGACTGAGAATTAAGATAAATTTTTAATTTGTTTAGATAAAAAAAATTTTTTCTTGAATTTTTATCAAATTTTTTTTTATAAATACTTTTAGGTTTTTACTTAAATCAAGACATAATTTTTTTTGAAAGTATAACAAAAATGATAAAAGACATTTATTTTTGCAATCTGTAACATTTTATAGCATAATTTGAATAAATAATCTAGTTTATTTTATCTAAAAAGCAAATCTTATTTTAGGGTTTTTTTGGACCCCTTTGGTCCTTAACGTAATAAAAAAAATTGGGCCTTTGAGTGTTAAATTAAAAAAATACTCTCAGAAAAAAATTTGTATATTATTAGATAGTGAGATCGTTGAAATAGTGTAAATGGCAACCTTTTTATATTAGAATTTTTTTTTTTGAAAATATTTGGAATGGAGTTTTTTAAAACTTAACTTTTTCAAACCAAAATTAGAATAATTTAAACCTAAGGGCTATAACAATTACGATGTACTTAATTATTCGGTTCTGAATTTAGGGACGAAAAGTAAAGCCTTAAAAATTAATAATAAAGTTAATACAATGTAAAAATATGTAAAATTAAAAATCTGTCAAAATTTTTTTAATTTACAAAAATCGGAATATTCGAAAACATTGAAAAGATGTTTAACTTTTTAGTAGTAGTAGTAGTAGTAGTAGTATAAATGCTGTTGGAGACTTTGGTATCCAAGTAGTGGCGCACGTATACGCCCCACTTTAGTAATAGTCAATTGCCTTTTTTTAAAATAAGCTATTTTTAGATAGATAATTTTTACAAATTTCATAAATAAATTTTGTTTTTACATACTTTCTAATATTCTATTTTTAGAACAATTTTAGTCTTAGTGGTAACAAAAAGAGTTTTATAAAAAATAAAGTAGTTTGTCAATTCTTTTTTTTTGATATTTCTTATTAAGTATTTTCCAACAGTACAAGTCAAGTAAATGACATTGACTTAAAAGCAATTCCGAGCTAAAAAAAAGGTTCAAAATCTCATCAAAATCAATTTTTCAAGGTTAAATTTTTTGATAAAAAAATCTACCAAATGTCAAAAATAAAAAAAATTAAATTTTCTTTTACCTTGACTTGATTTTTTTCACAAATGATGTACAACGGTGCCGGTTGTATATTCCGCGAGCCATCCATGCCATTGAAGTATTTAGTCGAGCTCGCATTGGACACGTTAGAATTGAGACGAGCATTGTGTCCACTATTGAACGAACTGTTGAACGAGTCGTTCAAATTGGCGTCCACTACCACATGATTGTCCTGGTTGCTGGCCGAGTCAAACGAAGAATTGTAATTGAGATTGAAATTTTTCATATGCAATTTGTTCACATGATACGACGACGATATAGTGTTAAATTTATTATTACTGTCTTTAAAAGTAAAAAATAAAAAACAACATTTAAAACAATAAAAACACGTTGAGCATTTAACCATGTTTGTTTGGCCAAAAAATTTTAATTTTTAATTTCTGCTTGATATTCTTATAAATGGCTCTGAAATATGTTAATCTATTTTGTTTTTTTAATAAAAAGCAACAAAAAAAATATGCTGATTTAGGATTAATCAGATATTTTACTTTAAATTTGCTAATAATTGAATTTTAAACTAAAATTTTTTTACTTACAGTACTGACTTGATACTTGTGTTTTTACGTAAATTAACGTAATTTTACGTAAATTTACTTAAGTAAAATTACGTAAAAACATGCATGCATTTCTCCTCATCTTAGATATTATAAAATTTGAAAACGGCATTAATTTCATCTTCTTCATCTTTTGGATCTTTAGGGAAAATAAATTTTTTTAACTCATTCCAAACCATTTCAATCGGATTCAAATCGGGAGAATTCGGAGGGGACTTTAACTAAAAAAATTACTTTATTATTAGCTTTTTTTGAAACAAAGAGATTTTGGCTGAATATTTGATCCCATTTGCTTTAGAAAAATTTGATTTCAATTTTAAGTTGCACCAAGATAATGACCCAAAACATGCGTTTGCGATTTGCCATAGTTTGGAACTTTGAAAGAAATGGAATAAAATGGGGAGCAAAAAAATGAATGAAATGGTTTGGAATGAGGTAAAGAAATTTATTTTCTCTCAAGATCCAGAAGATGAAGAAGTTGTAATTAATGCCGTTTTCAAATTTAATAATTTCTTAGATGAGAAGAAATGCATGAGTTACATCAAGCACCTTAAAAAGGTGAAAAAATTGATAATAACCAAACTGATAAAATAATTTAATAAAGGCTAATTTTTTGATTTAATAGTATTACCAATAGCGAACGAGAAAAACGAAGATGGGTCAAATCATTAATTTTTTTTAATTTAAATTTTATCAAATAAAAAATTTTTACTATTTTTTACTTTTTTTACCATTTTTTACCATTTCAAAATAAGGTTTTTACCTAAATTTACACAAAAAAAAGTAAAATTTGGTGAATTATTTTTTTAAAACAATTTCAATAGTTTTTCTAAATTTTTTGAAAAATTATCTAAAATTGGTCAATTTTTTGGAATTTTGTTTTTACGTAAATTTACGTAAAAACACAAGTATTAAATCACTACTGTAAATTTAATAATAAAGCTGTAATTCTTGATGTCTTTTAATAAAATACTAATGAACTTTAAAAAATAATTTTGATCAATTGCTTTTTTATTTTGTAATAATGCAGATATAGGTTTCCTTCATCTGGTATTCAAATTGAATACCAGATCTTTCAAATTTTTTTAACAGAATAAATTTTGTAGGTCATTTTTGGAAATGGTAAAAAATGGTAAAAAATGGTAAAAAAAAGTAAAAAAACTTAAGAAAAAATATTTCATAAACTATATTTCAAAGTCAATTCAATATGCGAATTGGTGGAAGTCACAAATCCACCATCATTTTATAAAAAAAAAACTTTATCAACTAAATTAAGAATGTTAGTTATTTTTATTCAGTTTAAACCTAATTACAAACTCTAAATGTTTAATATTAGATTGTTATTTCTATGTTTTTGTGTGAAGAATTCGGTTGAGAATAAGGAATAAGACTTTAAATGAATTTATATTACTTTTTGAAAATAATTTTACTAAAAAATTAAAAGAAATTTACTAGTACCTCACAAAAAATTAAAATTTTAAAGTTTTGAACTTGGAATTAAATCTTAAAAAAAATAAAAAAAAATAATGCATTTGACTTTAAACTTAATAAAAAATTAAAATTTTAAAGTTTTGAACTTGGAATTAAATATTAAAAAAAATTAAAAAAAAATTAATGCATTTGACTTGAACCTCACAAAAAATTAAAATTTTAAAGTTTTGAACTTGGAATTAAATATTAAAAAAATAAAAAAAAATAATGCATTTGACTTTAAACTTAATAAAAAATTAAAATTTTAAAGTTTTGAACTTGGAATTAAATATTAAAAAAAATTAAAAAAAAATTAATGCATTTGACTTGAACCTCACAAAAAATTAAAATTTTAAAGTTTTGAACTTGGAATTAAATATTAAAAAAAATTAAAAAAAAATTAATGCATTTGACTTTAAACTTAATAAAAAATTAAAATTTTAAAGTTTTGAACTTGGAATTAAATATTAAAAAAAATTAAAAAAAATAATGCATTTGACTTTAAACTTAATAAAAAATTAAAATTTTAAAGTTTTGAACTTGGAATTAAAATCTTAAAAAAAATAAAAAAAAATAATGCATTTGACTTTAAACTTAATAAAAAATTAAAATTTTAAAGTTTTGAACTTGGAATTAAATATTAAAAAAAATTAAAAAAAAATTAATGCATTTGACTTTAAACTTAATAAAAAATTAAAATTTTAAAGTTTTGAACTTGGAATTAAATATTAAAAAAAATTAAAAAAAAATTAATGCATTTGACTTGAACCTCACAAAAAATTAAAATTTTAAAGTTTTGAACTTGGAATTAAATATTAAAAAAAATTAAAAAAAAATTAATGCATTTGACTTGAACCTCACAAAAAATTAAAATTTTAAAGTTTTGAACTTGGAATTAAATATTAAAAAAAATTAAAAAAAAATTAATGCATTTGACTTGAACCTCACAAAAAATTAAAATTTTAAAGTTTTGAACTTGGAATTAAATATTAAAAAAAATTAAAAAAAAATTAATGCATTTGACTTGAACCTCACAAAAAATTAAAATTTTAAAGTTTTGAACTTGGAATTAAATCTTAAAAAAAATAAAAAAAAATAATGCATTTGACTTTAAACTTAATAAAAAATTAAAATTTTAAAGTTTTGAACTTGGAATTAAATATTAAAAAAAATTAAAAAAAAATTAATGCATTTGACTTTAAACTTAATAAAAAATTAAAATTTTAAAGTTTTGAACTTGGAATTAAATATTAAAAAAAATTAAAAAAAATAATGCATTTGACTTTAAACTTAATAAAAAATTAAAATTTTAAAGTTTTGAACTTGGAATTAAATATTAAAAAAAATTAAAAAAAAATTAATGCATTTGACTTTAAACTTAATAAAAAATTAAAATTTTAAAGCTTTGAACTTGGAATTAAATATTAAAAAAAATTAAAAAAATAATGCATTTGACTTTAAACTTAATAAAAAATTAAAATTTTAAAGTTTTGAACTTGGAATTAAATCTTAAAAAAAATAAAAAAAAATAATGCATTTGACTTTAAACTTAATAAAAAATTAAAATTTTAAAGTTTTGAACTTGGAATTAAATATTAAAAAAAATAAAAAAAAATTAATGCATTTGACTTGAACCTCACAAAAAATTAAAATTTTAAAGTTTTGAACTTGGAATTAAATCTTAAAAAAAATTAAAAAAAAATTAATGCATTTGACTTTAAACTTAATAAAAAATTAAAATTTTAAAGTTTTGAACTTGGAATTAAATCTTAAAAAAAATAAAAAAAATAATGCATTTGACTTTAAACTTAATAAAAAATTAAAATTTTAAAGTTTTGAACTTGGAATTAAATATTAAAAAAAATTAAATAAAAATTAATGCATTTGACTTGAACCTCACAAAAAATTAAAATTTTAAAGTTTTGAACTTGGAATTAAATATTAAAAAAAATTAAAAAAAAATTAATGCATTTGACTTGAACCTCACAAAAAATTAAAATTTTAAAGTTTTGAACTTGGAATTAAATATTAAAAAAAATTAAAAAAAAATTAATGCATTTGACTTGAACCTCACAAAAAATTAAAATTTTAAAGTTTTGAACTTGGAATTAAATCTTAAAAAAAATAAAAAAAAATAATGCATTTGACTTTAAACTTAATAAAAAATTAAAATTTTAAAGTTTTGAACTTGGAATTAAATATTAAAAAAAATTAAAAATAAATTAATGCATTTGACTTTAAACTTAATAAAAAATTAAAATTTTAAAGTTTTGAACTTGGAATTAAATATTAAAAAAAATTAAAAAAAATAATGCATTTGACTTTAAACTTAATAAAAAATTAAAATTTTAAAGTTTTGAACTTGGAATTAAATCTTAAAAAAAATAAAAAAAAATAATGCATTTGACTTTAAACTTAATAAAAAATTAAAATTTTAAAGTTTTGAACTTGGAATTAAATCTTAAAAAAAATAAAAAAAAATAATGCATTTGACTTTAAACTTAATAAAAAATTAAAATTTTAAAGTTTTGAACTTGGAATTAAATCTTAAAAAAAATAAAAAAAATAATGCATTTGACTTTAAACTTATTAAAAAATTAAAATTTTAAAGTTTTGAACTTGGAATTAAATCTTAAAAAAAATAAAAAAAAATAATGCATTTGACTTTAAACTTAATAAAAAATTAAAATTTTAAAGTTTTGAACTTGGAATTAAATATTAAAAAAAATTAAAAAAAAAATAATGCATTTGACTTTAAACTTAATAAAAAATTAAAATTTTAAAGTTTTGAACTTGGAATTAAATCTTAAAAAAAATAAAAAAAAATAATGCATTTGACTTTAAACTTAATAAAAAATTAAAATTTTAAAGTTTTGAACTTGGAATTAAATATTAAAAAAAATTAAAAAAAATAATGCATTTGACTTTAAACTTAATAAAAAATTAAAATTTTAAAGTTTTGAACTTGGAATTAAATCTTAAAAAAATAAAAAAAAATAATGCATTTGACTTTAAACTTAATAAAAAATTAAAATTTTAAAGTTTTGAACTTGGAATTAAATCTTAAAGAAAATAAAAAAAAATCAATGCATTTGACTTTAAACTTAATAAAAAATAAAAATTTTAAAGTTTTGAACTTGGAATTAAATATTAAAAAAATTAAAAAAAAAATAATGCATTTGACTTTAAACTTAATAAAAAATTAAAATTTTAAAGTTTTGAACTTGGAATTAAATCTTAAAAAAAATAAAAAAAATAATGCATTTGACTTTAAACTTAATAAAAAATTAAAATTTTAAAGTTTTGAACTTGGAATTAAATATTAAAAAAAATTAAAAAAAATAATGCATTTGACTTTAAACTTAATAAAAAATTAAAATTTTAAAGTTTTGAACTTGGAATTAAATCTTAAAAAAAATAAAAAAAAATAATGCATTTGACTTTAAACTTAATAAAAAATTAAAATTTTAAAGTTTTGAACTTGGAATTAAATCTTAAAGAAAATAAAAAAAAATCAATGCATTTGACTTTAAACTTAATAAAAAATAAAAATTTTAAAGTTTTGAACTTGGAATTAAATCTTAAAAAAAATAAAAAAAAATAATGTATTTGACTTTAAACTTAATAAAAAATTAAAATTTTAAAGTTTTGAACTTGGAATTAAATCTTAAAAAAAATAAAAAAAAATAATGCATTTGACTTTAAACTTAATAAAAAATTAAAATTTTAAAGTTTTGAACTTGGAATTAAATATTAAAAAAAATTAAAAATAAATTAATGCATTTGACTTTAAACTTAATAAAAAATTAAAATTTTAAAGTTTTGAACTTGGAATTAAATATTAAAAAAAATTAAAAAAAATAATGCATTTGACTTTAAACTTAATAAAAAATTAAAATTTTAAAGTTTTGAACTTGGAATTAAATCTTAAAAAAAATAAAAAAAAATAATGCATTTGACTTTAAACTTAATAAAAAATTAAAATTTTAAAGTTTTGAACTTGGAATTAAATCTTAAAAAAAATAAAAAAAAATAATGCATTTGACTTTAAACTTAATAAAAAATTAAAATTTTAAAGTTTTGAACTTGGAATTAAATCTTAAAAAAAATAAAAAAAAATAATGCATTTGACTTTAAACTTATTAAAAAATTAAAATTTTAAAGTTTTGAACTTGGAATTAAATCTTAAAAAAAATAAAAAAAAATAATGCATTTGACTTTAAACTTAATAAAAAATTAAAATTTTAAAGTTTTGAACTTGGAATTAAATATTAAAAAAATTAAAAAAAAAATAATGCATTTGACTTTAAACTTAATAAAAAATTAAAATTTTAAAGTTTTGAACTTGGAATTAAATCTTAAAAAAAATAAAAAAAAATAATGCATTTGACTTTAAACTTAATAAAAAATTAAAATTTTAAAGTTTTGAACTTGGAATTAAATATTAAAAAAAATTAAAAAAAATAATGCATTTGACTTTAAACTTAATAAAAAATTAAAATTTTAAAGTTTTGAACTTGGAATTAAATCTTAAAAAAAATAAAAAAAAATAATGCATTTGACTTTAAACTTAATAAAAAATTAAAATTTTAAAGTTTTGAACTTGGAATTAAATCTTAAAGAAAATAAAAAAAAATCAATGCATTTGACTTTAAACTTAATAAAAAATAAAAATTTTAAAGTTTTGAACTTGGAATTAAATCTTAAAAAAAATAAAAAAAATAATGTATTTGACTTTAAACTTAATAAAAAATTAAAATTTTAAAGTTTTGAACTTGGAATTAAATCTTAAAAAAAATTAAAAAAAATAATGCATTTGACTTTAAACTTAATAAAAAATTAAAATTTTAAAGTTTTGAACTTGGAATTAAATATTAAAAAAAATTAAAAAAAAATTAATGCATTTGACTTGAACCTCACAAAAAATTAAAATTTTAAAGTTTTGAACTTGGAATTAAATCTTAAAAAAAATAAAAAAAATAATGCATTTGACTTTAAACTTAATAAAAAATTAAAATTTTAAAGTTTTGAACTTGGAATTAAATCTTAAAAAAAATAAAAAAAAATAATGCATTTGACTTTAAACTTAATAAAAAATTAAAATTTTAAAGTTTTGAACTTAGAATTAAATCTTAAAAAAAATTAAAAAAAATTAATGTATTTTACTAGAGCCTCACAAAAAATTAAAATTTTAAAGTCCTGAGTTTGGAATTAAATATTAAAAAAAATAAATGTATTTGACTTGAACCTCAAAATAAATTAAAATATAGTGATTTGAGACTTTTAAACAACCCTTATAAAAACCAAGTGTCATAGCTCTTTACTGTAATTTTCACAAGTCCCTAAAATATCCGAACAACAAAAAACAACGGTCAAACTTTACATGGTTACATGCTCAATCGTAAACTATTTACTATTTGGCAAATGGGTGGCATGAGAAGCTACATGCACAGGATTTGAATTTAGTTGACTAGAAGCAAATGCATAATTGTTCTTGATTGTTTTGACAGCTTTGTCAAATTTGGCGGCAAAAAGGCTGCGTCGATGGGTCAAGGGCGTGCAGGGAAAAGCATTACCAGCATTTGCCTCGTGCTCCAGACTAGTCAACCTGAGTATCTCATTCATGTACTTATCCTGGTCCATACTTGTGTTATTAATATGCGTGTCCTTGACCTCTACATGATGATTGGCGCCACCATTCGACGACGTTTTAATAAGAGCGCCCAAAAAGCCCTTGGCATGAAAAGCGGAGCCGCGCAGCACAACCGAATTGAGCCGTGCATGCTTCCACACAAGCACTGGCAGCCTATTTTGTCTATGACACTTGGCGTTCTTTCTCACACACTCATCACTCGTGTGTCTAGGCACCAAGAACACACACGGCAAACTCTTTGCCAGCTGATACGCCAAATTCAGCGTACAAATCCTCAACTCTGTCGTTTGTTCATTCACCAGACCTTGACGCACATAATCACAATAAGCCAAACTACTCTCTACCAACTTGATCACATGAGCCGAGTCAACACTCTCCTCAATCACTGACAACGAGTCCAACGAGTCATCTGGCTCGCTCATCTCTTGCTCGCCGCTCTTTTGACCCATCGACTTGCGTCCAGTCTCCGGCGTCCTATTCACGGCCGCCGCCGCCGTCTTATTCGCCTTAGTCGTCATCAAACCCGCTTTGCGCAGCGTCGATTTAGCGAACGTGCGAAACGTGTCAACTTTAACAGCGTCTTTTTTGCACATGACCGTAGCGTTCATACAGCACTTAGTCACACTGAACACATCGTACACACTCGCCGGACACTTATATCTGACCAGCGTTGACCTAAACTTATCGATGAGCTCGCCGGACACGCACTCGTCAAAAAATATGTTACACAACTGAAAAGTGCTCGATCTCATTTGCACACCGTTGACTAGAACACACTCGGAATAGTGAACAGGTGTGTAAGTGGTGACAAGACGTTTGTCTTTGAGCAACGAAGCGATTGGAAATGACCGTGTGACGGTCAAATCGGCGTCGTTGAGCGGAACGCCGCGATAAATCACCCGATAGTTGGTCAAATAGAGAGCGCCCTCGGCGGGCACTAGGACGTGAGTGCGACCGTCCGGCACCAAAAAGGAACGGAGCGGGCCCGGCTCAAGCACGTGCTCGCCTTGCAACAACCAATCAGGCTTCAGTTGCTCCATCTTGGGCTTGTGTCTTAGCGGAACAAGCTTGGAGTGTGTGTACACGGCGTCTAACATCTCGATCTGCATTCGTATCACATCGCACAAATTCTGATGCAGCAGACTTTTCTGCTCTTCGCTCAAACAGCCCTCCATGCACACACGGTCCACAAATTTGCCAATAAACTTGTACACGGTCTCTGCACTGCGTTCTTGTTCGATGGGCGCCAAACTGCACTCGCTGCCGTTATAAGACAAATTATGTGTCATGTCAAATGATTGAGTGGGTTTGGGCGCCGATCGTTCGTTAATGTCCAGCGGTATTTTCATGTTGACCATTTGGGTGATGTAGTGAAGGACGTGGCTGCGCACGATGCCTTGTTCGTTGCGCACGAATGCGTCACGTTCGTCCTGGTCGAGCGTGGCCCATTTTTCCATCTGTTCGCCGCAGATCTCCAGCGCTGTTTTTTCCACCGGTCTGAAGTGGAGTGCGTTGGTGTGGGAGGCGACGAGGGCGGTGTGCGCGTCGCTCTCCAACATTTGTTCGGCCTTGAACTCCTCATTGCTTAGATACACGGGCCGAATTGACCGCTGCACGTCCGTATAGAACGCCATTTGCCAAAATGACATGTTCGACCATACGTCATGATGTTGTATGCGAGTGTACACGCACTGGTCGATTGTGTTGTTGTTGAGCTTGCGGTAGAAGGCGGACGAGAGCGGCAGGATAAAGTAAGCGATGTGGATGCGGCGCGTGTCATTGTGCAACGCTTCGTTCAACAATTGACACACGTACTCGAATTGTTCGTTGTCAAGGATCACGTGATTTTTTTTCACGTACATCTCAAGTATGTGACACAAATGGAGACGAGCGTGGTGATTGCGCAATGCTCTCAGTGTTGAATTCACATTTTTTTTCGCTTCTTTAAAATTTTTGTCGAACACATGTCGGACAAAAAGTTGGACAGTGTGAAGTTTGCGCGTCACCAACTCGTCGTGTACATTGCACCCGTTGAGCAGAGTGATTTTTTGATCGATGTCAAGCAAACGTTTGGCAATCAGACAAATATTGTGCACTGTCTGAATTGGCGGACCGTATGGCACCACGTTGCTTTTGGCAAGATGGTGAGCAAAGTCAAAGTGTTGGTTGTGTGTGTGTAGACGTTGTTTTGTGTGTTTGAGAATGAGAGCGGCGTCGAGAAGCGGAAAGGGCTCGGAGTGAACGCGTTTGTACGCGTCCACAGTGGCCGGCTTGAATTTAGAGTAGCTGCGGACTGGGTTGGCGACCAGATGAGCGTACAGCGTTGCCGTGCTGGTATCATTGGCTCGTTTGTAGCACGGACATTCGTATTTGAGCAATTGATCGGCGATGCGGCTCAAGTGCGTGTAGACTAAGCTTGTCGACGAGGAATAGTACGACGAGTTGGTGGCGTTCAAGTCGGAGTCGTGGGCGGCCAACTCATCGCACATGTCCGCCTGGACACAAGCGTACAAATCGTCGAACACGTCACAATTGCGGTACGACGGCGCTCGTTCTTCAATGAACCGCTGAAAAGACATCGAGTCCAACACTTTGTTCATAAACTCATTTGCCAACAAATCGTGATTGCTCAAAAAGCTCGCCTTGTTAAAACAAATGACCGGACGCGGGTTTATGCGCACCACCAGCAAACAATAGCGATAGCCGGCGAATAGCTGAGCGAACATGCGCACGAACACAGCGCGTATCATTTTGTCGATGTGCACGTGATCAAGCTGTGTGTCAGCATGATGATTGGTTAGAGTTAACTCGTCGGCGTGCAACACGTCACGTTTGACAATCCAATAGAGTAGATTGAGCGTGGATTCGTGGAGATGAGCGGGCAGGCCGGTGCTGGAGTGGTCGGCGTGTTTGGGCTCGATTAGATCGGCGACCGGGGACGGCGTGTGCACTAGGCCCGAGTCCAAGTCGACTTTGACGCACTCGCCAAGCGATTCGTGGTGCATTTGCTCGAGCAAAGAGCGAAAGGACGAGTGAACGCCGATTATGTAGGGAGTGGGCGCTGCGGGAAACTCGAGAAATGAGCCGAAGCAAGGCAGCACAGGCACGTATACGCCCGTGTACTTTAGCGGAAAGAGGAGAGAGTCGAGTGCGCGACACGCTTCGTACAGCTTGGTGTACGATTTGGAAAAGAATAAGACTTTGAAGTCGGCCAGGATGGCGCACACTAAATTGATGAGGTTGCCGATACCTGTGCAATAAAACGTGATTAATAATATGTATGAAATTTTTTAAATTAATTGACAACCCATTTGTTTGTAAACGATGAGGACAGTGGGATTCAGTATAATTTTTCCCTTTTAACATTTTTTCCTCTTAAACTTTTTCCCTTTTTTTAGTTAAAAGGTATTTTTATTTAAAAATTAATTTAAAAAGGCTTCGAGCTCACATTCGAAAAGAGCGCATACTGCACATACGAAGTGAAGCTCCTTCTGCCCAGTAAAAAAACAATAATAACAAAGAACAAAAAAAAAACAAACAAACATGTTTTAAATTGCATCATTAAAAATAATCTTTTTTTTTTTTTAAAAGAAAAAAAAAATCCTGAATTTGAATCCTGTTCTTAAAAAAAGCTTGGAATCAAATACAAACTAATTAGAACAGTACACGCATACGCAATTCGAATTATAGAGAAAAAGGTTCCTACCGGAGTAGAGGTAACCGATACTTTAGCATTGTTTTAAATCCCTTGTAATAAATTTCCTTTTAGCATTTTTGCCTCTTAAACTTTTTCCCTCTGTAATTTTTTTCCCTCTACAAAATGGTTGTCACTAAAAAGCAGAAAACGGAAAGCGGAAAACGGAATTTCCGCGACCCATTTTCCGCAACTTTTTCTATCGAAATTCCGTAAAATAGAAGACTAAAAAGCGGAAATTCCGTGTTTTAGGGACTTTTTAATAATTTACGGAAAACTTGACAGAAAGCGGAAAAGATTTGACGGAAATCCATTTAATTAAAAAAAAAGATGTATATTGGTGTCAAAGATTTTATAATAAATTTGTTATATAAATGTCTAAAATAAAGAAAATAGTTTATGTAATTATAATTCTGATAATATGTCCAAAAAGGTATCTTAAATTTTTACTAATTATTTTGTTGAACATTTCAAGCCAAATTTGTAACAATACCAATTCTTGCCTTGCCAGTTCTATTAAAGTTAGTAACATTTGCACATAACAAATTTATCACAAAATCTTTAACACCAATATACATTTTTTATTTAATTAAATGGATTTCCGTAAAATCTTTTCCGCTTTTTGTCAAGTTTTCCGTAAATTATTAATAAGTCTCTAAAACACGGAATTTCCGCTTTTTAGTCTTCTATTTTACGAAATTTCGATAGAAAAAGTTGCGGAAATTCCGTTTTCCGCTTTCCGTTTTCTGCTTTTTAGTGACAACCTACAAAATGTAACACAATATTAGCCAGTTAAAAAAAAAGATAAATGAACTGATTTACTCTGACTCTCTAAATCCTTTGAAATCAGCGGCTTTAGTCTTTCAAAAAGGTAAAGCTATAATGATGAGAAATTTCACCTTAAATGGTTTGGAAATACCTCAGACTCAGAATGTAGAATATTTAGGCCTTACAATAGGCAATAGTGAATTTGTTTGAAATTTTGTTGAAGAGAAATGGAAGAAAGGGGTGCCGTCCTTTTTACTCTACCTTAAATATTCTAGGTAGAATAAAAGTAACCTTTTCAGACCCAAAAAAATATTGGGTCTATAAAAGTTACTTTTATTCTACCTAGAATATTATTCCCTAAAAAAATGCTAAAAAAAAGGAAAATCACTCGGAGTAATTTTACATTACAAAAATAAAACTGAATAAATCTAAAGATTTTACTAAGAATTGGAACAACTTTATAGATAGTTGAAATCAATGATGTTGTAACACAAAAAGGTAAAAAGGAAACATGTAAAATATGCAATAAAGAGTTTGTTAGATTAAAGACACATATGACTAGAATTCAAAAAAATAATGTATAAAAACTGATGAAATAACAACAATTAATTGAAATAATCAGACCCAAAAAAATATTGGGTCTATAAAAGTTACTTTTATTCTACCTAGAATATTTAGGGTAGAGTAAAAGAATCCTAACTCGAAGAAAGTAGAAAAGAGCTTCTACTCCCTTTATGGCATCGGCTGTAGACCAAAAGCTGCACCACCGGGATTAGTTGGTTTTCTATACAAGCAATTTTTTCAACCGATTGTTTGATACCACTTAGACCTGGTATTTGTAGGCGAAACTAAACTTGATGAACTTGATATCAGGCAAAATTTACTAATTAAGAGAATGTTTGCCATAAAGAAATATGACAGATTCAGACCGATGTTAGAGACTCTACGTCTTGAAACGGTAGAACAACTTTATATGAAACACAAGATATTTTTTGTGAGACAGCTTAAAATCAGTAAAATCTGATGGGAGTTACTCCTATTTTTACATTCGGATTACTCGACTTTTGAACAAAAGAATACCTCATATGGCAAACAGCTCAAGAACCTAGAGAAAAAGATACACTTTGATCCGATGGAATATGGTACAAAAACTTCAATAGTCATAATTGATCATATATTTTTAGATAAAAATCGTGGCTTGGTTGACTCAGTTAAGTTTGTGTGCTCACAAATAAAAATCAATATGGAACTAAAATTGGATTACTTTAATTTTTGTAAAATTTTAAATGATCTTTTGAGAGTAAACTTTTTTACTTAGTAACACTAGTGCAATTTTCTTTCTTTTTTAATTTTAACTCGAATTTAATGTAATTTTTTGTATTTTTGCCTATGGGGCTTTAAACTAATAAATGATAATAATAATAATAAATGAATTTAATCCAAAAATAACTTTTTAAAAAATGGAAGCAGCTGAATACTTCAACGAGAATGATTGTGGATTGTTCGCGATAGCTTACGCTCAAATGTTGGCAAATGATACGGATCCGTTTAATATTAGATTTGATCAAAAACTTATGCGATTAACTTATAAAAGTTTTATTAACTTTGGTAGTTTTTTTAACTTTGATGGTGAAATTTTATCTGAAAAAAAAAGAACTTGTTCCATTTACCATTAAGTGGTAATTTTTTTTAATTGTTTCTTCTTATTTTTTCTATTACTTACCTTTTGTTTTAATTTCTAATTGGCTAATTATTTCTAATATTTTAAAATAAAATAATTTTAATTGGCTTTGAATTTTTATTTTTTTTAACACCTTCTAAATTAAGGGAAAAATATTCAAAGGGAAAAATGAAAGAGGGAAAAAGGTGTATTTCGAGTCTTGGAGCACGTTTAAAATAAATTTTTTTATTTTAATGTAGCATTAACAATAGAGATTCTGTCATAAAAATAAAAATTATTTTTTTGGATATTTTTATTATTTGATTAAAAAAAATACTTAAATTTGATTTTTGACGCGGCATTATTTATTAGAAAAATTTAAAATTTACTTGAAAAATATGGTAAATATTTTAAGAATTAAAAAAAAATTAAAAATCGAGTCGAAATAAAAAATTTTCCACGAAATAATTCTGCATCAAAAATAAAATTTTAGTATTTTTTTAATCGAAAAATAAAAATACTCATTTCTAATTTTTTTTTTCGGTTTAATTTGTGATCCTGCACTAAATGCATAATTCAAAAAAATAATTTTTATTTTTATGACAGAATCTCTATTGTTAATGCTACATTATAATAAAAAACTTTACTTTAAACGTGCTCCAAGACTCGAAATACAACTTTGACGCATGCGGTGTTAGTTAAGAATGTTTTAACATGGCCGAGATGGTATTTATTGCCTGCGCCAAAGTTGTGTTTAGGGTTCTAAGGCTGCAATATCGAACGAGGGAATACGGTAATTAAATTTCCAATTTTAAAATAATTTCTAATGATGAAATCGAATTTATTTTTTTTGGCCATTGTGAAATATCATACAAAACTTCCAATACAAAAATAAAAAAATTTTATAACTTTTGTTCTAAGCGTCAAAAACCTTTTCTGTAAATGAAACAAAGCGAAACAACTGTTGTTTCACTTTCTGCGGAAGTCTGCAAAATCTGTGCGAATTTTGCAAAATTGCACCCAATTTAAAAGCCTTAAAAATAAAACTGAATTAATTTGCACAGATTTTGCAGACTTCCGCAGAAAGTGAAACAACAGTTGTTTCGCTTTGTTTCATTTACAGAACAGGTTTTTGACGCTTAGAACAAAAGTTATAAAATTTTTTTATTTTTGTATTGGAAGTTTTGTATGATATTTCACAATGCCTTTTTTTTGTGCTAATCGAAACTCGTAAAAAAGCAAATTTAGAATTTCGAATTTTAAAAATCAAGATTTTTGATTTTTAAATTTTTTGAAAATCACAATTTTTAATCATTGAAATCGAATAAGTTCTTACTTGATTTTGAAATTTGATTTCTGAAAAATTCGATTTAATTTTTTGAATTGTAAATAATTTGAATGCATTATTCGAATTTATTAATCGAATTTAAAAGGAGTCGAAATCAGTATTCGTATTTAAAAAAATATTGAATTAAATATTTTAACAATTCGAATTCAATATTTGAATTTTTTTAAATTCGAATAATGAATTGTTTTGGAACCAGTTTAAAAACAGAATCGGTTTTAACGGGTGTAGAATAAAAAAGGCACAAAAGTTTAGTTTAATTTGCTATTAGATTTGACAAGACCTTTCTCAATTTTTTTCAAATTTTAAAATCAGGCTGATCTTAGCTTTAAAATAAATAAAAATTATATCATAAACAACAAACAACAGTAACAAAGGTTATTGCAACAACCAATTATTAATAATATAATAAACATTTATTTTATTTAGAATGATTTAGCTTTATTTCTTTGTTTTTATTTATATTCACTTTTAATATAGCATTAAGAACTTCATATAAATTGTAGTAACTTATTCTTTATTTTTAGTTTTAATATTCACTCTTATTTTATTCAATAAATATTTTAAAACGAATTCGTTATCTTTTACTACGCTTAAAGTAGTGGCCAGACTTTAAGTGTAACAAGTTGAATTTTCTACAAGTTGTTAGTAAAAAATGTACGATACCATCAAAAAAGATTTGTACAACTTTTAACAAAGCTTTTACAAATTTGCCAAAAGCTGAAGTTTTAAGGCGATTCACTGGTCTTGGATACAAAAAACGTTCTGTTTATCGTTGGCTAGATGTTATAGAAAAAGATAAAATTTTCAAGAGAAAAAAGGAAGTGGTGGACCTGCTAAAATTGCGACGAAACTAATGGTTGTTAAACTTAGAGCCTATTTCAATCATAAATCGAGTCAACATGTCTACCCTGGAGAGTGTATTAAGAAACGGCTTGAACCAATGATTAAAAAATATTATCAGTATGGCAATTTTGTATTTTGGTACCTTACTATTACTCCTTTTTTCCTGAAGCCTGAACTATGTAAGCACGTGCGTCACATATATTTATTTTTTATTACATTTTTTTCAATGTCTCTTTTAAATTTCAGTTTACTCTATTTTTAAATTAATTTTTTTATTTAATTTTATTTAAAATTATTTCTAATTATTTTTTAATTTTACTTTATTCTGAAGGAGCTTAAGCTCGTTACAGTAAACAAATAATTAACAAATTTTAAACAAGTTTTCTTTCGATAATTTTTTTTATAATTGAAAAAAGTTACTCTTATTTTTCTATTTTCATGTGAAAAATATGCAGATGATACAAAAATTTTTGATGTAGTAGCAGACGAATTAGAAGCAAAATCACTACAAGAAGATTTAAACCAAATAACAGATTGGTCAAATAAATTAAATTTTAAAAAATGTAAAGTAATGCATATTAGTAACAATAACAAATACTATTTAAATGATGGCGGCAATCAAATTTAACTAATTAAAACATAGAAAATGATTTGGGAATCCTCATAAGAAGCAACCTGAAATTTAGACATATAGCAGCTGCTAATAAAAGTAACAGAATGCTTGGTATATTGAAGAAAACTTTCAAAACACGTGTAACTAATATATGGAAAAGACTATATACTTGTTATATTAGACCAAACCTCGAATATGTTATACCTGTATGGTCACCATAGATATTAAAAGATATAAAAATATTAGAAGATATTCAACATAGGTTAACTAGAATACCTACATTAACTAGATATTTAAATTATGAAGAAAGGTTTATGAATATGGATTTAACAAGCCTAAAATTGAGACGCATTTGAGGTAATTTAATCCAGAAATATAAAGAACTACACAAATGGATAGTATAAACTGGTTTAGGAAGCCTATACGTAGAAATGAAAAACAACATAATTATATAAAAGAATTAGTACAATCAAATCAACAACGATCAAACTTTTTCAATAACAGAATTGTCAATGACTGGAACAAATTACCATGTGAATTAAAAAAAGCAAAGTCACTAAATTTCAGACTTGAGCGTAAGTCAAAAATTTAATTCATTTTTAAATAATTTTAATGTAAGTCAATGACTTGACTTTAATTTTTTTTTTTAAAGTTAAGTCATTTAACTTGACTTGACTTAATTTCAAAAAATTTAATTTTCGATAGTAAAACTTGATAGAAAAATCTTCTATTAATTTTCTAATATGAATAATATTAAGTGATGAAATCGAATATCAATATACGGAACGAAATTCAAATAACTAAGAATTCAGAATAATCTGTTATTCAAATTAAATATTTAAAAAAAAAATCCGAAACGAATTATTTGAATTAAATATTTAAATTGAACAATATTTAAAATAATAATTTTAATAAAAATTGAATTTGATATTTGGTTCACTAAAAATTTGATTTTTATATTCGATTTTTTTAAAAATCTAAACAAATATTCGAATTATTGAATAATCGACTTAAAAAAAATTATTCGATTTAATAATCAACTAAAAAAAAATAACCGATTAAATAATCGACTTAAAAAAATTAATCTATTAAATAATCGACTAAAAAAAATTATTCGATTTAATAATCAACTAAAAAAAATAACCGATTAAATAATCGACTTAAAAAAAATTATTCGATTTAATAATCAACTAAAAAAAAATAACCGATTAAATTATCGACTTAAAAAAATTAATCTATTAAATAATCGACTAAAAAAAATTATTCGATTTAATAATCAACTAAAAAAAATAACCGATTAAATAATCGACTTAAAAAAAATTATTCGATTTAATAATCAACTAAAAAAAAATAACCGATTAAATAATCGACTTAAAAAAAATGTTATGATTTAATAGTTGATTAAAAAAAATTAATCGATTTAATAGTCGACTAAAAAATTAATCGATTTATGAATTTTGTCAATCGATTAGAGTCGATTGCCAACACTACTTTTTATCTAATAAAGTTAATCCTATGCCGTTAAACAATTGGGTCCATTGGAAATAAAAATCGCTGTATTTTTTAATATAAAAATATGCTTTAACTTACCAACATCGATTAGGAGACGGTAGACGCATGAACCAGTGGACGGCACGTTCACACTAGCCTCCGACTGCACTAAATGCTTGTCGTCGGCGCCTAACGAAAAGTGAGAGCACATGGCTGTGCCCGGCGCTGCCACTTGCACCGTCAACAAACGGCCGATCATCTGCTCGAGCAGTTTATTGTCGCCGTTGTCGCGTTTGTCTACATAGCACGCGTAGATCAGACTGAGACACGATTTGAACAAGTCGGCGTAGTCCAGTCGAGATATGACCACTAGGGACTTGGCCGCGTACAGCCGGCTCGGCTCGATTGGACGGTCACGTGACTCGGACAAGTCGTCGTCGTCATCGCTGGTGCTTGTGTTGGGTTGGTGGTGGGCGAACGGCTCCAGGAAGGTGAGACATGCTAGATACTTTCGCTGACCGGTCACGTCCGTCAGCACTGAGACCAGGTACGTGGGCGACTCTTGTCGCGCGGTCAAGTGCCAGCCTTTGTGCGGCTGGCAAAAGCACTGGATGTTGGAGTCGAATTGGTTGGCGAGCTGTAGATGCTGGTCGTCGAGCGGAAAGCGTTGGATTATTTTGGCGCGGCCGTCTGCTCGTTCGTCGTCGCCGTCCCGTGCGCATGTGGTCGGTTCGTAGCCCACCACTACGAAGTAGTCGACTAGACGCGTCATTGTGCTCATGGTTGATTGGTGCTTTTGGTGGTCGTGTGAGCTAGTCGTTTGGCAACGAGGACAAGGCGACTGTGTGGCTCATGTGTGTGGGGTGATGCCGGCTGATTGTTGTTGTTGTTGTTGGTGGTTGATTTTTTGTGGATTTTTTGTTTTGTTAATCTAGAGCAGAGTAATTGTTTAGAGTGATTGGAAGCAGCAGCAACAGCTACAACTATAACAGTAATAATTTAAGAGCATTAGAGAGAATATGGGGAATAAATAATGTGTTTTTGGATTTGTGGTGGGTTCGATCGGGCAAAAGAAAGTTGTCTTAACTGTTTAAAGTCGATTGGTCCGATTTTGTAGTTGTGTAGTTTTTGTGTTGATGTCTGTTGGATCAGAAGAAAGTGGACAGGATTAGTGTGGGGTTGTTTTTTTGGTTTTAAAGAAAAATTGGAAAATTGATTTCGAAGATAGAAAATTTTTTTAAATTTTATTTTTGAGAAAAAATTTTTTTTTTTGAAATTTTTTTTTACACGAATAAAATAAAAGAAAAATTGCGTTTTTGATGAAAAAAAATTCCAAATTAAAATGATTAAATAGTGTGATTTTTTTTCTAACTTTTTTATTGATTGTTTCCTATAAAAATAATAATGAAAAAAATGTTTTTATTTCTTATATTTTGCGATCTTTTTTAAAATTAAAATTAATTATTCTGATTTTTTTACTATTTTAGAAAATTTTATTTAAAAAAATAGTAAAAAAATAATAATTCTTTAAAAAAAAATGTTTTTTATTTTCTTATATTTTTCAATCTTTTTTTAAACAAAATTAACGAAAAAAAGTGTTAATGAATTTTATTTAAAAAAAAAATTGGTATAAAAATAATAATTCTTTGAAAAAAATGTTTTTTTTTCTTATATTTAGCGATCTTTGTTAAACAAAATTAACGAAAAATAGCGTTTATATTAAAAAAATAATTTCGTAGTTAAAAAGATAAAGATTAAATAATGTGATTTTTATTTGAAAATGTTTTTGTCGCTTATATATTTTTAACTGTTTTTTTTTTGTTATTTAATTAATTTTTTTTGAAATTTTCTAATCAAAATAAAAAGATAAAAGTTTTAATTTTACAATTACGATTACAAATAAATGGTGCACTTTTAAAACAATTGAAATCAACTGGTCTAAAAATTTTGCGTGATTTTTGCCAATAAGAAAAAATTGTATCCAGAAAAGGTCCAATTAGTTTTTGTTGTAAGGGAAATCTGTGTATTAGGCTTCATAATTTATCAAGATCTTAACTTTACAAAACTTGCCTCTAATCTATCAATCAAAGTTAATAGAAAATCATTTTTTACTCAAAGAATTTTCTATCTTGCTTTTTCAGTAAAAGTCCAATTTATAAAGACTTTTATTCTTCTGTATTTTGAATATTGCTCTACGCTATTTTTCGAATGAATACATCTATCACAAAACTTTATTAAAAAGTTACAGATCAAAGAATATGATTTTTTTCTTATTTATTAGTAATTGTTTATTTTTTTTGCTTTTAAAAAATTTTAAAATTTTACTTGAGAAAAATATTTATTTAATGACAATTTAAAAAAAGCTTTTCTTTTTTTTTATTTTGTAAAGTAAACTTTCGTTTAAATTAAATAAACTCGTTTTATTGAAAAAAAATCTTTTTAAATTAAAATTAAAAATAAAATTAAAATTTTTGATTTCAACTTTTAAAAAAATGCTTGGAATATGTGAGTAGCTTTTTAGCAGAAAATGGTAAAAATTTCATGAAAAACTGCTATTTGAGACTTGAAAAAATTAAATATTTGATTCAAACTCATTTAATCATTTAAATAACTAACTTTCTGTTAACAGTAATCAGTCGATTAGTAATTTCTTCTCTCTCAGGCTAAAATTTTAAATAAGATCCTTGACGTCGTTCAATGTTAATGCAATTTTGAAGATAAGAAAAAAGGAAAAAAAAAATTTTTTAATTTATAGATAATATAGTCTGTTTTTGTTTAAAGAGGCAAAAATCAGTGAAACCTAATTCCCTCTGTTTTATGTATTTTACAATTTCATGCTCTTTATACTACAAAATTTTTCACCTATAAGTATTTACAAAAAGCTAAATTTATATTTGTTCAATATTTTTATTGAAAATTTTATTTACGCATATAAAAAATATTGACAAATTTTAAAATCAATTTTTACATTAATTTTACTATTTGATTTATCAAATATTTTAATAGTTTTAATTTTGATCCAACAATAAAATAATAAGATAGCTCAACTTAGAAAAAAAATTTCATTCAAAGACTTGGAAAATAATTCTTAAAAAATTTATTTCAATAATCAAAATAGTTGCCATTAGAAAATTTTCATAATCATTATCTGTAGTATTTCAATTCACAGATTGATTTCATCAAAATGAGATGCCAAGAAAGAATTAATATAATTAAAATTATTTCCAATAAATTGAGCATAATACCCCCCTGGGTTCAATTATAGTTTATAGTTTTTTTATAGTCAGCCTTGCAGTGAAAACACTATAGGTATTTTCATTTAATTAGAACACTGAAAACATTTAAAACATTTAAAACTTTATTACAACTTAGTCAAAAGTCATCAGTTTATTTAATTCCAAACGATATATTTTGATCGGGAATAAATTTAAATCTCAATAAATTTTTTTTACTTCTTAATAATTTCTTGCTTTTCTAAGATACAAGTTGTATATTAACTTTATAAATTATGAATCTAAACTTTTATTTATTTAAAGAAAAAATTTAGAAAAAACTCTTACAATTATTATGTAAAGTTATAATGGTGGAAGGAGTTTTACTAAAAGCCTTTAAACATTAAAAAATAAACTTTAAAATAATCTGTATCGATCTAAAGCTCATTCAGACCAAAATAATAAAGAAAAAATGCCAATGAAAAGTAATTTTTGATAAAAAGTGTAATTATTAACAGTGATTCTACTGATAGAAATTATCTTATTTTTACTGTAAATCTGGTGGGTATAAAAATCTTTATTTATTGGTAAATCTGATGAAAAAAAATTTAATTTTTTGGAAATTTTTATTAATTCAAGAGCAAAAAAAGCTTCAACTTGATAGACGTTTTAACCAAAATATATTTTAAATTTTGTTTTCAAAAAAATATGCAAACAGAATCCAAAAATAAAAGTTATAAAATTTATTTACTAAATTCTAATGAATTTAAAAAGAGATAACACTAGGTGACCATTTTTATTTAAAAGTTATGTTTAATAATTAAATTAAATAAAGAACCCAAATTAAGCTTAAAAGAAGGATTCTATTCGATTCGAAAAAATTTTATTTTTTAAAAAAAAATTTAGAAAAAAGACGAAAAATATTTTATTCTTGTTAACTTGAATTTTTAAAAATATGTTCTCTTCTTTTTTAT
The DNA here is from genome assembly GCA_025491095.1 of Brachionus asplanchnoidis. Taxonomy (NCBI): domain Eukaryota; kingdom Metazoa; phylum Rotifera; class Eurotatoria; order Ploima; family Brachionidae; genus Brachionus; species Brachionus asplanchnoidis. Next base: position 1,498,446 of record JAILYF010000016.1, read on the forward strand.
GACAAAAAATACCTTTTCTATTTATTCTATAAATTGGCTGTACCTCATAGGGGACTTAAATTCTAAAAAATATTCAGAAATGAAAATATTTAAATAAAACGAAAATAAAGATTCAAAAATATAAAATTCAATAATTCAATAATTTGAGATGATCTGATACTTATTCAACCAATTTTGCTAATTAATTTTTCTAGCTTATTAAAAATCCTAATTAATCAAAGAAAATTAATTGAAAATTTAAAAAAAATCCTCTTTAATTTTTTTGGCAAATTATTGCATGTAAACATTTCTGTCCATACTTTATAAGTCAAAAATAAATCAGATAATTTTAAGATATTTAAAAATTATACTTTTTATTTCGATATTTTTTTAAGCTTTATTTATTTTTGTTTTACGATTAATTTTGATACAATTAAATTAGAAAATAAAACAATCAAAAGCTTTTTTTTCTCAACATCTCTTAAATAATTCTAAATCCACTTTTGATTCTCTATAGAAAATAATTAGTTTATATTTTAAATAGACTAAGTTAAAGAAGTTTTGTCGATTATTTTTGTTCTTCACCCAATTTTACTATATAAAGAAATAAGAACTTTATATTTTTAATTTACCGAATTAAAATTACTGTGAAGTTCCAAATTATTGAATTAAAATATTTTACAATTTTTCAATTATTCTATTTAATCATAATTATGCAACATTGAAAAAAATTCCCAAAAAAAGTACAAATCATTTTTAAAATAATCAGATAATACATTTAGATAACTGAATTATATGCTTAATTTTTTTAAATGCACAGGTTAAATTAATAATCTAGAATAAAATTTTAATTAAATTTCCAATTTATTTTGGTAGCTTAAATTTAAATAAATAAACAAAAAATTGAAAAATAAAAACAAAAATTGTATTCCCTTTTCTTTCAAGACAAAACAATCATTCTATGGTAAAATAGCTCCTATTGAGTTAAAAACTTAAAGTTTATTTTATTTTTTGGTAATAAATTGAAATTCTTAACAAGCTGTTTATTTTAATAAAAATAAGGACATAAAAAAATTTATTGATTTGATGTTTCTGATTAGTTTAATGAGTCCTAAAACATTTCCTCAATTTCATTTGTTTCAATGAACGCCTTTTAAGTGATGTTAAATAGTAAAATTTAAAAAATCTAAAAGAAGAGTTAATAACCTGAATTGTCATTTAAAAAATTGATGGCTTTTGATTGACTTTGACTTAATAAAATTATAAAGATCAATATTTTTTTATTTAATAAAATAAGAAATTTAATGATTATATTTAAATTAAAAAAATTTGAGAATTAAATTAAACTCTTTCGTAAGACTACTGATCATGATGTTTTTATCTAAATAAATGAGAATCCTTCAAGTGAAATTAATAAAAAGAATGTTAAACTTTCAGTTTAAAATTGAAAAACGCTGAAAACGTGAATCATTAAATGAATTTTAAAAGATAAGAATATGCTACTCCAAAATATAAAGAATTAGAAAAACATTATGTGCTGAAAAAGCTATTTGAACAAAAACAGACAAAATTACTTATAAAAATTAACATTTCAAATTTCATCTAGATTTTTTAGCTGAAACATTTTTCATTGTAGATCATAAATTTCTCGCTTTCGAAAAAATGATTTTGCTAATTTTTTTCTTTCTATTCAAATCTAAAATTAGTTTTTTGCTATTTTATACTTTTTCTTTTCAATTCGAAATAAAATAATATAAATCCATGTATTGAACACTTTTTTATGCATAAGTAAAGAACCAGAAAATTTAAATAATTAAAATAAACACAATTTTTTTTATATTAAACATACTTCCACAACATATACAATATTCTATGCTTTAATTTGCTTCAGAACTGACAATATTAAAAATTTTGAAATTATTCTTTTCAATTTTTATTGATAGCCGAACAATTATTTGAGTTTGTTTAAATAAAAAAGAGTGTCAGTAACAAAAAAGTTTATTTAATGAATAAAAAAAAAAGGAATTAAAAATCATAAATATTTATTGTTTCTTAAATCGAAAAAAATTAATTTATCTATTTGAAAAAAAAACGTCTGATCTGTAAATTATTCAGAGATAAAATAAAAACTTGATCAGCCAGCAAAGGATTCGGCTAAGCAATCATGGTCTATTAAACAAACAAACATAACAAGTTGAAAATGAAATTATTTTTTATTCATAAAAATCGAAATTATGTAATTTTTTTTGAGCATTTTTTTAAGCTTGTATTAAAAAAAAAAGAAGGGAAAAAAATTTTTTTTATATTTTTATATTGCTACAAATTAATTTATTGAATCAAGTAGTAAAATTGAAGAAAAAAAAGTAGCAAAAAAATAAATCAAAAGTAGCAAATTTAATTATTTAGTAGTAAAAAAATATTTTAATGGTAAAAATAAAAACAAAAATTCCCTCTTAAGCAAAAAAAAAACTTAATTAATTTTTATTTTTTTTGGTCGACCTCTTGGCTTTAGCGCAGGTTTTGAAACAATTTTATGTGCATGATCATTATGTTCTACGAACAGCCAAGCTGTAGAATTAGTTTTAGGCTTGAAAATATAAACCCTTTTCTCACTTTTGTTTTTCTTTGGCTTATAATTTAACTTTTTAACTCATTATTTTGGCTATTAATTAAATATATTTGCTATTAACTCATTAATTAAACAACTACATAATTTTTTAACTACTGTTATTTTTAGCTATTAATAAAATATATTTGAATCTTTTACTTATGTCTGCAATTTCTTAATTATTTAGATTTTTTCTCTTTTAACCCCTCTTTTATGTAATCTAGACTTTAAAATTTTTAAAATTTCAAATGGATTAATTACTTATGAAACTTAAAGTTATTTGTAAATCAGATTTTTTTTATTTTTTATTTTCTATGTAAAATTTTAATTTGTATTTTTGTGTTTCCTTTTCAACTTGCCTATTAAGCTTAAATATTTTTTAAAATAAATAAATAAATATTTGCTATTTACTCATTGATTAAACAACAACATAATTTTTTTTATTATTGTTATTTTTTGCTACTAAATAATATTTATTTTTACTACTTGATTCATTTAATTTACTACTCGATTAAATAGCAGCTATTTTTATATTTAATTTTTTTGTCATCTGGCGTAATTTTTGAAATAAATAAAAATATTTATGCAAACTAAACTAAGAGTAAAAAGAAAACACTTTTTGGAATAATTTGCTCAATTATTCAAATTTAACTATTCCTTTATTATTATTATTATTAAATCGTGTAAAAATATCAAAATAAAAATTTTAAACATTAAAAAAGAATTTGAAAAAAGAAAAATCATTCATAAACTCAAGTAAAATTTTTTTAGAAATTGTCTTCTAATAACTGTTTTTGTTAATTTAAATTTTATTTAATAAATATTGAAAAATTGTATTCAAAAAGAAAAACTTGATTTTTGCATAATTTTTCAGCATCAAAACTTTGTCAATTAATTATTCAAAAGTTAGAAAAAAAGTTCAACTTTTCCTTTATATTCAAAATGGAGAGAACAAAAAAATTTGTATAGAAATTTTCTCATGCGCATAAACGAATGCGGAAATTTGAATAACAAAATTTTTTTTTTATAATATTAATTATACACAGATAAAATTGAATAAATTTGCCACTTAATTAAAACTGATTGACACTGACATAAGCTGTCAACTGGGCCAAGTCTTCAAGAACCCAAATGAACCGACCAGTCTGAATAAATAATGCCCAATTAATTCAAAATAAAATTCAACTAGAACTACAAACAAAATACAGTAAAATCTCACTTATATCACCCAAAATGTCTCTGATATCAAATGGGGATAAAACTAAAAGGTGACAAAACTGTTTATTTATTTATTTATTTATTTACAATTACAACTAACAAAATAAATTGAACGGTTAATTATTAAGTTTAATTAAATCAAATAAAGTAACTTGTTTTAAGTTTTTTAATTGCTCCACTTCTACTTTACTATATACACTCTTTATATAACGCAAATCTTCATTAGTAACTGTACTACATTGACTTAAAAATCTATTAAAAGTAACAAACGCATCGTACCCCATCTGGGTAGTCAATTTTTTAACAGTGGGGATAAAAGCGCAGGCTATTTTCATGGCTTAATATTTATTTGTTCTCTATACAAGTAGTGAAATAAGTGAATTTGGGGATATGTATAGATTACGGTAGAAGACAATTTTTTTGTTTCGAAGCCTTTACACAAAAAACTATTGCAGAGAAAAATAAAATTGAAAAAAGTTTTAGAAAATTGTCATAAATTAATAAATCAAAGTGCTTTGGCTATTTGTTTTTCACAAACAATAAATGGCAAACATTGACTCAAATTTGCTCTAACAAAATGACAAGAGCGCTTGGCTTGACTCGTTGCATAACCAAACAGATATCGTTTGAGATACTTCTTTAGAAGCATGGCGCTCATTAGATGTTATTAAGTCAAGCACTTGAACAAAAAAAAGCTCAAGTATTTGTTGAGACCTCTTTAAATTAAATCAAACATAATTAAAAAGTTGAGCAACAAACTTCTAGATGCATAGGCAAACAAAAGTTTTTTAGCTAGCCACGAAATCCTATCGAGATTTTGTTTTTGTGTGTTCTGCTCGAGCAGAAATCCCCCATGGTGTATCAATTTAAAATTTAAATTTAGTGATGTTAAGTCGGCGCAAATCTTGTGTTATTAATTAAAGCTGCATGCATTAATCATTGGAAAGAAAGGAAAAAGTTTTATCATTGCCTCAGATGCATACAAACTCTAGAGAATAAATTATTATTGATTATGAAGATAAGATAACTTATCTGCTCATTTAATCTAAACATTTAATGTAGTCCATGTTTGTGTTTTTTCAATCTAAATTTTTTATCTAAAAACTGCGATCTGATCGTGGTTGTAGTGTTGCTCCACAATCTAGCCTTAATTGTCTATTGCATAACAACAATTTGTGTCGGCGGCCTAATTAAAATAAACTATTGAGCAAAACCAGCCGAACGTATCACTTAACTAATTTGACAAACGACCGGACCTTTTATAGGATTATAGAAGATTGCTTTTAATGGTCACGTTTCTCGGATTATACTCTAATCCATTGGATATTTTTCATCAACCAAAACATGACAAATGAATAAAGCGATCCTGTCAAAAAATAAAAAATAATTTTTTTAAATAAAAAAAAAACAGCGTTTTAGTTCACGGTTAAACTTAATAAAAATATTGTATATTGTAATATAAAAACATCTTGAATTTAATTATTAAATACTAACACTTAGTCAGTACACCCTAAGTACACTTTACAAAACTCTAATCGGATCAATCATTGACTACTCATTTCCATGCTTAAATCTACTTTCAAATGAGTCTAATTATTCAGAAGCTTCAAAAACTTCAAGTTATTCAAAATACAGCTATACGTTCAATATTAAAACTGAAAATGGACACTCCCCTAGAATAACTCCACCATATTGCCTTAGAAAAACTAAAACTCTTAGGATAGACAATCGTCTTTTTGATCTCAGTAATAACTATATCAGGTGTGGTCTAAAAAACTCAGTACCTCTGGTCACTAGACTAGTAAAAGAATATAAAGCTGTAATTAGCCCTAAAGAAATATGCAATTTTGCAACTTCATTGTGTGGCTTATAACTCCTAATTGATGAATTTTTTTCTTACCTTGCGTAATACTTGAAAACTTCAATCTACTTCACTTCTCAACAACCAATTATTAACATTTGCTAACTGACCATGCATTCAAAATATATATGTAATAGTAAATTTTGATAAAACGTAAATATCAAAATAAACTGATCCATTAGTAAATCTTGAAAAAAATATACAGTACCGATTTGACAAGTGGATTTGTGGTAATTTTACATAAAATTACTTTGTAACAAAAAGTAAATTTACGTATATTTACGTAATTTTACGTAAAAATTGGTAAAAATGAAAATGCCAAAAAAAAGCTCGATTTTTTGAATTTTTTATTATTTTCTAATAAATTTTGAAAAAATTAGTTTCTATTCATTAAATCAAATTTTACCAAAAGTGACTTTTATCAACACTTGTTTTACTAATTTTTACGTAAATTTATGTAAAAAAAAGTAAAATATGGTAAAAAAAAGTAACTTTTGAAAGAAAATTAGTAGATTTTACTTTTTCTAATAAACTAGGAGTCCGACCATCCGCCATTTTTGTCTAACACTATATCAATTACCTATAAAACAAAAAATAACACATATTTAATCTATTAAATTTTAAGAATTATTTACTTTTTTTAATCGACTTATGTAATTATTACATTTAGTAATTGTAAAATTTTTTTGAAATTCGAAAATTAAACTAGTCAATTCTTATCATTTTGAGGATTACAGAATTAGAGAATTCGCAGTATATTTTATTACTTAAAATAATTTTTTCTTTTGATAACATTTCTAAATTAAAAAGGTATTTAAAGTAAATATGGATCAATTTTTGTAAAGAGATATTTTGGCAAAACATTTATTTCCATATGTTGCTTCTAATTTAAATGATAATTTCAAACTTCATCAAGACAATGATCCTAAACACAAGTCATGGAAATAAATGTTTTGCCAAAATATCTCTTTACAAAAATTGATCCATATTTACTTTAAATACCTTTTTAATTTAGAAATGTTATCAAAAGAAAAAATTATTTTAAGTAATAAAATATACTGCGAATTCTCTAATTCTGTAATCCTCAAAATGATAAGAATTGACTAGTTTAATTTTCGAATTTCAAAAAAATTTTACAATTACTAAATGTAATAATTACATAAGTCGATTAAAAAAAGTAAATAATTCTTAAAATTTAATAGATTAAATATGTGTTATTTTTTGTTTTATAGGTAATTGATATAGTGTTAGACAAAAATGGCGGATGGTCGGACTCCTAGTTTATTAGAAAAAGTAAAATCTACTAATTTTCTTTCAAAAGTTACTTTTTTTTTACCATATTTTACTTTTTTTTACATAAATTTACGTAAAAATTAGTAAAACAAGTGTTGATAAAAGTCACTTTTGGTAAAATTTGATTTAATGAATAGAAACTAATTTTTTCAAAATTTATTAGAAAATAATAAAAAATTCAAAAAATCGAGCTTTTTTTTGGCATTTTCATTTTTACCAATTTTTACGTAAAATTACGTAATTTTTCGTAAAATTACCAGAAATCCACTTGTCAAATCGGTACTGTACATTTTTTCTAATTTTCAAATTTTACTAATTTAGTTTTGATATTTACTGATGCAACCGTAAATACCGTATTTCCTCACTTAATGTCCTATGGGCAATTAAATGAAACACCTTTTAATTTCCCTGAGAAATTATGCGAAATTTTTGATTTTTTGCAAACATTTTACATTAATACCTTTACCATAGTTCAGATAATTTCCCTAAGAAATTAGTAATTAAAAAAATATTGAGTTTCATAGAATAATCCAAAGGATATTAAGACGTGTTTCCTTTTGTTTCTAGGGGACATTAAGTGAGGAAATACGGTATCAATAAAAAACAAACTTGCCAGTTAAAAACTACTGAAGCCCCTAATCAAATTTGTCGAATAATCGACGTTTATTATAAATTCAGTCTTCATGAACTTGCATGTCAAGTTGGCGTTTTTTCGGACTTGGAACGGCAAAAAAATCATGTGACTGCCTTAATAACTACATGGAACAACAAAAAATTCATGTAACTGCCTTAATAACTACATGGAACGGCAAAAAAATCATGTGACTGCCTTAATAACTACATGGAACGGCAAAAAAATCATGTGACTGCCTTAATAACTACATGGAACGGTAAAAAAATCATGTGACTGCCTTAATAACTACATGGAACGGCAAAAAAATCATGTGACTGCCTTAATAACTACATGGAACAACAAAAAATTCATGTAACTGCCTTAATAACTACATGGAACGGCAAAAAAATCATGTGACTGCCTTAATAACTTCATGGAACTGCAAAAAAATCATGTGACTGCCTTAATAACTACATGGAACGGCAAAAAAGCCTTAATAACTACATGGAACGGCAAAAAAGCCTTAATAACTACATGGAACGGCAAAAAAATCATGTGACTGCCTGAATAACTACATGGAACGGTAAAAAAATCATGTGACTGCCTTAATAACTACATGGAACGGCAAAAAAATCATGTGACTGCCTTAATAACTTCATGGAACGGCAAAAAAATCATGTGACTGCCTTAATAACTACATGGAACGGTAAAAAAATCATGTGACTGCCTTAATAACTACATGGAACGGCAAAAAAATCATGTGACTGCCTTAATAACTTCATGGAACGGCAAAAAAATCATGTGACTGCCTTAATAACTTCATGGAACGGCGAAAAAATCATGTGACTGCCTTAATAACTTCATGGAACGGCGAAAAATTAATGTGGACGCCTAAATAACTACATGGAACGGCAAAAAAATCATGTGACTGCCTGAATAACTACATGGAACGGCAAAAAAATCATGTGACTGCCTTAATAACTTCATGGAACGGCGAAAAATTAATGTGGACGCCTAAATAACTACATGGAACGGCAAAAAAATCATGTGACTGCCTTAATAACTACATGGAACGGCAAAAAAATCATGTGACTGCCTTAATAACTACATGGAACGGCGAAAAATTAATGTGGCCGCCTAAATAACTACATGTCAAGTCAAGTCGAAAGACTTGACTTGACTTGTTTTTAGCTATGACTTATGACTTTTGACCAACTCTAGTCTTCCCTCATAAATTCTTATTTAAATTATATCTATATGTAAATTTTGATCCTTTTTATCTAATTTTACACGTCGCCTTTCGACCTTTTTACTCTTATTAAAAATAAAATTATAAAATTCAATCAAGACTTTCCTTTTGCTTAAATTTATTTCTTATTTTTTCTTTTTTGCTGATCGAAAATTCCAGAAAAATAACAAAAAAAATTTTTTTTTAAAAATCCACTGAAACTAATGGACACCAGTCTATTGAAAAGCAAACTTAATCAATCCGAGACACAAATCGATATAGGAAATTTTTTCTTCCTGTTCTTCTAGTCTGGCAGGATATTGGCTAAGCTCATAATTAGAATTCTGAGCAAACTAACGCTGACTAACAAAATTTGTTTAGAAATAAAATGGATTTTTTTCTTTCACTCTATTTATTTGATCCTTGAATCAGCTTTTGGAAATTAATTGTTGGACCGCATTGTTTGCTCAAATCTGCAACTGATTAACAAACTGAAAATTAATCAGACTTTTGTATCAAAAAGTTATCTAACTCACTGCGAGATAGTTTACTTTTTGATAAGTTTAACAAACGCTGGTAATTAATTTAAAGGTTCGAGCAGTTTCTAAGCAAAAGAGAAAAAAAAAGAGAGTTGCTCGTAAATAAAAGACGAAGCAAATAACCCATTTAAGAGCTCAATGTTTAATTGGCCTAGTAAAATAATTCTGTCAATTCACCCGAAAAAAACAAAAACACATTTATATTAAAATTTAACTGAACTCATAAAAGTCGGCGTCTTCGCCAAGTCTTAAAAATCCAATATTTGAGACCGGTTGTCTAATCAATCAAATTAGACTGCTCATTTAAGCTAAATACAAACATGGAGCATTAATCTTTAAATATTCATAATTTTATTGAAAAAAAAAATAATCTAGTCAAAAAGTCTATGTTCAATAAATCTAAATAAATTAATTTTTCCATTTTATCTGCAAAAAAAAAATTAATCAAAAAAAATTGAGTTGAAAATAATTCATACTTTATCATCTTGCAGTACTTCATTAGCTTTTTTATACTCGATGCTATCTTTTCTAAGATTGGTTAGCATCATGTACAAACCAACTCGATCTTTCTGCTGCCTATAAACCTTTTCATAAACAAACGCTTAGCAAATTTTATTCTTCAAAAAGAAAAATCATTTGTATTTACATCTATAACTATATCGTATACTCGAAGCTTTAAAGCGAGTAGTTTTTTGTATTCTAGGTCCTCTATCATGCACAAGTATTTTTTGATCTGTTCCTCGGGACCATTCGAGTAGTGCACAATTGACACTATGGTCTCATAGCGAACATTTTGTCTTTGAATTATGTTGAAAAGCTTTAAGGTAAATTCTCAAGATAAATTTTATCTAAACATAAAGAGTGTTTGTTACTGATTTTGATGCATTGAGAAAATTGCTTATCTCGCTCCATTGATTAGTCTCGGCCATGGATTTGATAAAGAAAATTGCAAATTCTTTATCGGTCAGAGCAAATTCGCGCTTAAAATGCTCCATACTGTACAGCGGATTGATCTCCAATTCTCGTTTGTATTTGAGACAAAATGAAAGACTGTACCATACAGTGTTTTCGTACAGTTGTTCCATGGCCATCTGTTTCTTATCATCTTGAGCTGATAAAGTAGACTTATTTTTCTTAAATTTTTTTTTAAATAAAAATAATTATTAATAGCTGAATTGTCAAGTACTTTTTTTTTTATTTATAAAAAATATTAAATAATTTATTAGAGCTATTTCAATTATGCGATTGACCACAAAATGTGAGGAATGGTGTCGGTTTGGTGAATTTTTTGGGCGCAAAAGTTCTATCAAATATAAAAGAATCAATGGAGTCAAGGGTTTAAGACCACCGGTCTTACAGTATTTCAGCATTTTTTTTTATTGATTTTTAAATGTGAAAAGTTGGAGTCGGAATTATTAAGTTGTTATTAAAAAATGTTGAAAACCTGTCAATTGTAATAATTTATTACAAAATGAAATTTCAAATTTTAAAAATTGAAATTTAAAATACTGTACTTCTATGATAAACTGTTTTTTCGAAATTTTTCGTAAAATTACTAAACTAAAAAAAAGTAAATTTCCGAAAAATTACCAATTTTTACGTAATTTTACGAAAATTATAGTAAATATAAAAAGGACCAAAAAAAAACTGAAAAAATGGCAATTTTTAGGAATTTTTTTCTTTTTTTAGAAAATTAAAATGAAAATTGAAAAAAAAAATACGAAATTTTACGTAAATTTTTATTAAAAAAAACGGGAAAAATGGTAAATTTGAGTAAATTTTAGGTAAAAAAATGAAAAAAAAATAGTTAAAAAAACACAACTACAATGCAACTATTAATGATCCGCCCAGTCACCATTTTTCTCAATGACTTTTTTAATTACCTAAGAATTAATAACTTTTAAAGGCTTATAAAATGAATATCTTTTTTATTAAATAATATCTTTTTTAAGTGATCAATATATCTTTTACATCTAAATGATTTTTTTAATAAAATTTACCATTTTGCCCGTTTTTTTTAAACAAAAATTTCCGTAAAATTTAGTATTTTTTTTTCAATTTTCATTTAATTTTCTAAAAAAAGAGAAAAATTCCTAAAATTCCCTAAATTCTTACTAAAATTTTCGTAAAATTACGTAAAATTTGGTAATTTTTCGGAAATTTACTTTTTTCTACTTTATTCATTGTATTCTCTTCAAAACATTTAGAAATGACCCAATCATTAAAAGCTTAACATTTTCATCTTTATTTCATACTTGAATTATCTCATCAATTATGAATGATTTTTTTTGAACTAAAACCAAGAAAAAGTTTATGAACTAAATGAATTTATTGTGATATATTATTGGTTCTTTGTAAATTTTTTTGCTAAATAGATGTATCTATTTTGACTTTACTTTATCTTTAATTGGCTTGTGTCAACAACAGGACATCTCTTCTTCTCTTGTTATTTAAATTTTATCATGAGAAAACTTAGTTTCTCTAACAGCAATTAACTCTTATCAGTCCAAAATTAAAAAAATACGTTAACGACAAAGACGGTTCATTTTTGACCCAAACAAAATAATCAAAATATTAAAAAAATTTACTTTTATTTTTTTTTTATTTTATTTTAAGTTTCAAAATCAAGAAATTAATTTTTAATTTCTTTTAGATAAACCTTAAAAAAAATCAATTTTGATATTTAAAGGAATAAATCGCAAAATACTGAAAAAATGAGGAAAACAGTAAGAAAATTATATAAATTCAGTCAGTTTAGAAGAATTACATACTCTACTAGCCGAAAGATATGAAGCTAACACTTTTGGAAATTTAACTATACTTAAAGCCAATAATTAGTGTAAATTCTTAATCAATTGTGTATCTAGATGATCTCCTCTAAACAAATGATTTTATATCTAGTTGGATTGCTAGCAATGTTCTTTGATTCAAAAATTAACTCAAGCTGCATTTAGTCTATTTAAAAGACAATAATGCAATTCGATTAATATTAATTTACTTAAATTAAAAAAATTAAATTTTTTCTATTGATAAAAAGTGAATTGATGTTTTTCATGAATCAAAAACTTTTTGATTCTTTAGATGTAGATAAACTTTGAAAAAATTTGTAAAAAAAAAGTTATGTTTTTAAAATTTCTGCTTATTATTATGCTCATTCTTAAAAATAATTTGAAAAATTAAAAAAATGTATGGTAACCTAGTCTAACCCGGTGACCATATTATTTTTTATTGTTTATTTCGCACCCATTTTGTTCAAAAAATTCAGAAATAGTCACCCAATTTTCCCGAAAATTTTGAATAAATCCTTTAGCTCCGCGGTTAATAATGTGAGGTCCATATGGGTTAAAGCGGTTAACCCGATTACACCTAAAATTGTATACAATTACCCCGAAATTTAACCCCATGAACAGAATTTTAACCCTTTTAACCCATTTGATCTATTTAGGAAGAATTTTTGAATTTTAATTATTAAATTATTTAATTTAATTTATTCGAAACAAAACAAAGGTGAGTTTTAAAGAAGTCAAAAAAAAGGAAAAGTTAATCCTTACAATCATCACATAAAAATTCTTTTTTTGTTTTTTTTTTTTTAATTCTTTTGGCAAAGAACTAAAAACAAACCCAATTTGAGCACTCTTCACAAGATAACCATTTTGATGTGACTCTTTCTCTTCAGCCACCTCTGTTTCAAATGAGCTAAATAAATTAAATGATTAACAAGCAATTGTCTTGGAATTCCGTACAAATTCGCGGCTTGATTTAGCATATTACTAATTACATCAATGATTGCGTCTTTTAGATTTTGATCAGTATAATTTTTTTTTAGATTGAATTTCTTTTTTCTGTTACATTTTAAGCTTATTTTTAAACAATTTGCTTTTTTTATGTTTGAAATAAAAACTTGGTTTTGAAAAAAAAAATTTTTTTGAGAATCAGAGAGTGAGAAAATAATTTTACAATTTTTTAATTATTAAAAAATATCGTCAGTGCATTTTAATAGTCTTATTCGGTTAAATGGGTTAAATGAAATATTATTTGGACTAATTGGATGATTTTTCGGGCCAATAGGGTTAAATTTATTTAACCTTTTAAGCCCTAAAAATAACCCCATTAGATGAAGCCCTAAGGACATAACCTGAAATTCTGAAAAAATTCTCTTAGATACTTTAACCTGTGCTGAATCTAACGGGCGAAATAGGTTAGAGCTTAAGTATTACCTAGGACCTTAAAACACCCTTTTAAAAATTAAATCCGAATTACTAAATCGAGAGTTTTTCACCTTATAAGGCGTAGTCGAACTTTAAGGGAAAAAAAAGCATGTTACGAATTTTTTAAAAAATATAACACACATATCATTCGATTCCTCTCCTCGAGTTCTACATATTAAGATATTTTTTTAGGAAGTTGCTTTAAAAATGGAGGAGATATAGGGGGTTTTGAAATTAGGTCACTCTATTAACCCATAACCCCTTTAGACTAGATAACCATATATTTAAATGTTAAATAAATTACGATGTATTAGAATATTTTTTCATCGATGAATTGCGATGAAATGGTTCCTAACTCATTAATGATTCATCTGTCAATTTTCATCGATTAATCATCGTTTTTTTTGTGACTAGGTAGTTTTAAGTATTCTGCTATTTTCGAAAAACTTATTAGAGATGCTGCTACTTTATTTGTATTTGCTACAGAGATTAATATGATAGTTTGAGTCTTCTATTTTTAAGTCCTATTAATTGTTATTCTAGACATAATAAAGCTTTTAATATTAATACTAGTCGTTCTTTGGAATTACCAATCTTTTTGTCTCTCAAAGATGCACATTTTACACCGATATATTTCTATTTATAGCAATTTTCAAAATAGCTCTGACAACTGGTGATCATCTCAACTTTATCAAATAAAGTTGTGGTGAAATTAAAATGTATTAATTGGAAAATGCAATTCCTCAATGTTGAAATACTGGCATGTTGCAAATAATTGTAAATTTCGTTTAAATTTTATTAGACTTCAACTTACATGATTGACTTAAAAATATCTTTGCTTATTATTATCTATCTACTTAATTTGAAAATTTTAAAATATTATTTAGAAATTAAATAAATTATGATGTATTAAAATATTTTTGATTATTTTCGATGAAATATTCAAATTTTCACCGTTGAATTTAGATGAAATGGTTCCTAACTCATTAATGATTCATCTATCAATTTCCATCGATTAATTTTTTTTGTGACTGGGCATAAAACAAATGAATGCGTCCAAAAAGTTTAAAAACAAAGAAAATGCCAAAATTTAAATTAATCAATAAAGTGTTAGCGGATAATCATTATCACTGATTACTCATATTCTTGTAGACTATCTATATAAATAGCTAATAAAGTTGCTGTTTATTTATACTATATGAGTTACTAGACTAGATACCAAACTTATCTTGGATATATAAAAAGAAGTCAAGAGAAAATGTGGTTCTAAACACCAGTTTTGCAAATTTATGAGCGCTGATTTCTAGATTTTATAAGATGAAAGTTATTAATTAATATTTAATAAATTATTAAAGAAATTAGTTTTTATTTGTAATAAAACCTTCGCCTCTTAAGATAGTATCAATATCAAGTGACAAAATATGTCCCTTTTGTGCATATGAGAAAAAGAAAATTTATTGTCCAGATAGCTTTAAAAAAAATAAAAAAATAATATATTAATCGAAAAAAATTTCTAAATAAAACTGGTCACCTATAATAATTTTTGCTTTGAATGAAAAATTTAGTGTAAATTTCAAACAATTTTTTTCAAAAATTAAAAAACATTTTAATTAAATAAAAAACTTAACGATTTTGATTAATGATTTTTATTTATATTTTTTTCAGATGCTATAAAACAAAGCAAAAAAATCTTTTAAGCTAACTTTTCAATTTTGACTAAGTTAAACTTATTAATATTAAAGATCGCTGCTCTTAATCCATTCAAAAAAAGCCTGAGGTACTTTATTAATTTTTTGAAAATTTTATTACTCCGCAAATAAACGATAGTACATAATTTTCATGCAAGCTTTAAAATTATTTTGTCTAAAATAATTATTACATTTACTTAACTTAAAAAAAAACAGCTCTATAAGATACATTTAGCTCTCATTTATTTTTCAAAGCTTCGTCATCACAATTCTTGTTAATCATATGCATGAAATTTAGCCCTTAAAAAAATTCAATTTTTTTTAAGTGATTAAAATATTAAAATAATCCACATGATCCCACATGATGAGGTTTAAGGATACTTAAAATACTAATTTCAAAAAATAAATTATAATTTTAAGATTGATTTAAAAAAAATATATAAAGTTTAAATTGTTTTAGTATAAAAATCAAACATATTAAATAAATTAGTGAGTTATTATATTTTAAAGTCTTCTCTTCAACAAAAAATTTAACTCTCAATGGTTTTTAACCATTAATTAGAGAGTAATAATATTTCTAGATTGCATCATTTCTGACTATTAAATCCAGAGCTATTAAATCTCTTCTTGATATATTAAATTAATTCCCTCGTGCATTTTAAAATTCTGTTTATAATTTTTACTAGAAATGTACTTAGGGAGAAATACAGAAAGTTTGGAAGGGTATTTGTTACTTTGTTTTATTCCAATGAATATGAAAAAATTTTCGGGAGAAAAAAAAGAATTTGCTAGTTAAAATATCAAAAAAAATTTAATAAAATTCTTTCATGTGATTTATTTTTTTAGTACAGTGGTAGTTTGATTTTGTTTTATAAAGAAAATTTATAAATACACAACTATTTTTTGATTTTACAAAATTTACAGTTAAATTGCCAGTTTTTACGCTAATAAAATTTTTTAGCAAAAAAATATTTTACAGATTTCTGCAAAAACTAAAAAAAATTGATCTAAAAAATATTTTATTAAAATTAAAATTAACATTTTATACATAAATATTCGAGAATTTACTAAAATTTTTGATTAATTCACGTAATGAAAAATTTGTTTATTTTGATTATAGAAAAAAAATATTAATTTTGAAATTAAATTTTTTTCGAAGGCTTAAGATTAACATTTAAATTGAATTTAAATAAAGTCAATTTATTATGAATTTATAATAAATTTAATCAAATTATAAATTACTTAATTTAAATAAAAAATTCTTACAAATAGGTAAAGATACAGTTTTCAAACAATTAAATTTATAGAATTTCTCAAAAAAATTAAAATAAATTAAATTGAAATAAATCATTTGAAATGTATTTTGACGAAAAAACAATATCCCAAATGATAGAAAATTTCTAACTAATCATTCAAATATTGATATTTTTGGCTTTTAATATATAAATAAACGAAAATATATATGATTGGTGTAATTTAGCTTAAGAGACAATTTTTCAAAATTAATTGTTTATCCAGCAATTATTTATACTTTGTGTATTATTAAAAAAACAACAAATTATATAGGCATATGACAGGTACACTACGGTACAAGACCTTATTTTGAAAAATTGTTTTAGTTTTTTTTCTTCTAAAAAAATATTACCAATAATAATAATTAATCATTCCACGTCAAATATTTTAAAAAATCTTACCTTATTTTCTCTTTATTATTTGATTAATTTTAGTTTTATTTTGACTACTTTTTAATTTTAAATAGCTATAATTATTCATTCTTTTTATAGTAGATTTTTAGATAAGCAAAAATTCCTTAATTATTCGACCTACTAATATTAATACTAGTTAATCTAATAGAAGCAATATAATTTGATTAAAAAAAATGATCATTTTTTTTATTCACCCTAATAAATAATTAAAAATTACCAGTATTTCTTTTTGAATTTTTAATAATGTTAAGTGCTTCAAAGCTGCTTCATAAACACGGCTAGATTTAATTTGATTAATTTCGTTCAGACTAAAATTTCGTTCAAAGTCATAGAATAATTTCATCTTTTGGCTTAAATCAAGATTTCTGTCACATATCACGCGGTTGAATGATACAATATTCTTTTTAATTTTTTAAAAATTTTAATTAAAAAAAAAGTTTTTTAATTACTGCTATTTCTGTTAGATTTTCTTGAAATTTTTCCAATGCTACAAGTTGATCTTTATCATTTATTTGCTTTAAAAAAAAAGTATATTGATTTAAAGCTATCGGGTTTTGAATCAATAGTCCAAAAAATATTTGTGAGTTAAGCGTTCTTCTAAGAAACAAAACAACCTAATGTTAAATATCATAAATAGGAATTAATTTTTTCTTTATCATTTTCTTTAATTTTACTGCCAAAATTGCGTTTCCATCACTTGATTTAATCGCTTCATTGAGCAAATTTATTTTATCTCGTTTCTTCTTGTACAAATCGAACCAGAAAGGCTGAAAAAAATTAATCTAAGACAATTGAATTTAATTATTTTTTTTACTTTATTTAATAAAAATCTATCAATAGTCTCTTTAAATTCAGGTTTATTTTCATACTAGAAACAAATAATATTAATTTTTTTTTATTTTTTTGAAGAAAAATACTTTATCACTAATTAATTTTAGATCAATACTTGTGCGGGACAATTTTGTTTTTAAATTTAAATTTTCAATTATTGGAGGAATGTTAGATTTTTGATCATCTACATTAAGTTTTTATTTTAATCAAAAAGTAAAACAAAATTTAATATTTTTTAACTTACCACTGTTTTGATGATATATGTTATTAAGCAAAATTCGTGAAGATTTCAATTCGGATTCTTTTATAAATGCATCTGACTAAATATACTTAAATTATTTTTTAGTTTAATAGTTTGATAAATCAACCTGTTGAGGTGAGTATTGAGGTTCCGGAGTAGTTGACTTCAATTCGGGTTCAACTTTTTATATTTTAACTTAATTTTACGATAAATTAAAAAATTAAAAATACCTAATTTATTAGAATTAGCAGAATTTAAAAGTATATTATTGAAAATTTTAGGTGAATCAATATTTTCATTTGTATATTTTCTAGTTATTGATTCCAATGCTTTATCATGGTCCAACAGATCTTCCTTTTTTTCGGTAATATCATCGAAAAAATTTTTTGTTGGTTTAGCTTCATCCCCATTGTCTGAATCGTTGTTTCCCTCGGAATCCTGGTTAAATTGTGGTTTATTAGACCGAAAAATATTAATGATGTGATTCGATGGCAAAGATGGTTCATCATCTAGAAGGCTTGATAGCCTTGCACCATAATTAAGCGTTGATTTACGCCTCGGTGCCATTATATCATACTCATCTTCATCAGATGACATTTTTTTTTAAATTTTTTAAATGAATAATTTGATTTATGTTTATTAATATTTATCAAATGATTAAGATAAATGTTTTTTATTTGTCTTTGTTTTTGTAAATAAAATGTAACAGAATAAAATTAGCAATTATTTTTTTATAATAAATTAAAAAACGCAGTATGGTTTTTCAAAAATTTATCTTAAAAATTCAAATTTTATTTGAAAAAAAATTTGAATTGATATAAAAGTTTGTTTGATTTATTGTAATTTTAAATTTAAAAAGATTGGTAAATCAGTAAATCTGATATAGATATAATTTGACAATTTTGAAAAAGTTGATCAAATTTTTGTTTTCAATAATTCTTAAATTTTTTACAAAGATAAAAATTGAAAAAGATACGATCTTTTGCTTATTTAAATAATCGTCATTTTATCTATCAGATAACTTTTAGAATTTATAATAATTTATATTTAGTTTCTTAAAGCTTTTTTAGCTTTTGGTGAGGGTGACTCGAATAGCTTACGATGTTCCAAAAAACTAACTTTTTTCATCTCGTTTATTTTTTTTATAATTAAGAATAAATCTTTCAAAAAAAGATATAGAATTTTGGCGTCTAAATATTTATGTTAAAAAATTATTATGAATTTTCAAATTAAAAAGAAATTTTCTTTAATAAATTAAAAATTGAACTTTTTTAAGTACAAAACTTGTTTCAATCTTGTTTCAATTCAAAATTCAATCAAAATTTCTCAATTATTTTACTTAGCACTCATTAGTTAAATTTAAACTATAAAATTACTTAAATAAAATATAGAATTAAAAACTAAAATCTTTTTATTTCCAATTTGATTGCTGTATCACCAAAAAATGTTATACGAACAATTTTTTTGGTTTAAATAAATTTTTAAAACATTTGAAAATTAAAATTTTTGAAGATAATCGTAATAAAATGGACTTTGTCAAAGGGAACAATAATTTTAATTTATTCTATAAAAATTTTAATTTTTCAAAAAAGGATTTAATTATTTATAATAATTATTGTGTAAGAAAATTTATGTAATAATTTCGATAAAGCCAACACAATGCGGACAACCAAGTCTAAGCTTTTTTTTTTTAATCAAAGAGAAATTGAAGATTTATCCAACAACATATGTTGAAAAAACCGCATCGCTTTCACTAATGCCGCTGACGCATCACAATTCGAGATTTTAATGTAGCTAAATTTACTTTTTTTGTGAAAATTTAATGCATATAATAGACTTTTTAATTTTGAATGCATTTACAATTCATAAAAAAGTGCACCAAACAGTCCACACACTAAGCATTGGCAAATTTTGCATTGGTATGCAAATTTAACCTAGATGCTTATATAACCAAATCTTGAAACATTAACAATTTGTGTAAGTTGTGCATACCAAGGGTCTTATTATAAGAGAATTTGAAAATCTGCTTGGCTTTTATTTCACTTTTATTTTTTTATCAACAAATTTAAGCATTTTTATATGCAAAAATTATTATTATAAACTTTCAAAATTAAAAATAAAATTTTCAAAATATTTCAAACTTGCCATCAAAATGAGTTTGCACGAAGAATTAAGAAAGACTTTGACCGAGCGCATAATGATGCTGGACGGTGCCATGGGCACCATGATCCAGAAGCACACACTTGAAGAAGAAGATTTCCGCGGCGAAGAATTCAAAGATTTTAATAGAAATTTGAAGGGAAACAATGACTTGCTCTCTTTGACCAGACCAGACATAATCCTCAACATACACAGGGGCTATTTGGAAGCAGGCTCGGAAATTATTGAGACAAATACATTCAATGGTACCAGCATATCCCAGGCCGACTACGGCCTCGAGCATCTTGCCTACAGACTCAACTTTGAATCGGCCAAGATTGCCAAGCAAGCTACTGACGAATACACTGAAAAAACAGGCATCAGGAGATATGTGGCTGGAGCTGTTGGACCCACCAACAAAACTCTGTCCATTTCACCATCGGTCGAAAAGCCAGAATTAAGAAACATCAGTAATTAATTTTTAAAAAATAAAATATTTAAATTAATAAAATTTTTAAAGCTTTTGACGAGCTTTTTGATGCGTACACTGAACAATGTCGTGGTCTTTTGGACGGTGGCTCAGACATTCTTATGGTAGAGACCATTTTTGACACTGCCAATTGCAAGGCTGCTCTGTACGCCATTCAAACTTTGTTCGAAAAAGAATACAAACCAGTGCCCATAATTGTAAGCAAAAAAATATTTTTTTATCAAATAAATTAAAATTTTCTGATCAGATTTCTGGTACAATTGTGGACCAAAGTGGTCGTACTTTGTCCGGTCAAACAACTGAGGCCTTCATAATCAGTGTATCTCATGTCAACCCAATTGCGTAAATTAATTTAAAAATAAACAAAAAAAAAATTTATCTAATTTTATTTAAAAATAAAAAAGTATTGGTTTAAACTGTGCCCTTGGTGCACCACAAATGAGACCATTCATTGAAGCAATGAGCAACAACACCACTGCTTTTGTTTCTTGTTATCCAAATGCAGGTCTGCCCAACACTTTTGGAGAATATGACGAGTCACCTGAATCAATGGCCAAAGACATTGCTGCTTTTGCCCATGACGGCTTTGTGAATCTAGTCGGCGGTTGCTGCGGCTCCACTCCGGATCACATCCGAGCCATAGCCGAAGCAGTGAGGCCCATTAAGCCGCGAGTACCGCCCAAGAGCTGCTTTGATGGATACACTGTTCTGTCTGGCCTAGAACCATTCCGAATTGGCAATTACACCAATTTTGTGAACATTGGCGAAAGATGCAATGTGGCTGGCTCAAAAAAATTCTTACGTTTGATCAAATCGAACAAGTATGATGAAGCGTTGACCATTGCCAAGGAGCAGGTGGAGAATGGTGCCCAAGTACTTGACATAAACATGGACGAAGGAATGTTGGACGCGGTGAGTTGCATTACAAAATTTTTGAATTTGTTGTCCACTGAGCCCGATGTGGCCAAAGTGCCAATATGTGTGGATTCGTCCAACTTTGATGTGGTCGAAGCAGGCCTCAAAGTCCTTCAAGGTAAATGCATTGCGAATAGTATTAGTTTGAAAGAGGGAGAAGAGGAGTTTATCAACAAAGCTAACAAGCTTAAGAAGTATGGAGCTGCTGTGGTCATCATGGCCTTTGACGAGGTTGGACAAGCGGCAGAGGCTGACAGAAAATTTCAAATTTGTAAACGCTCTTATGATATTTTGGTGGACAAAGTTGGCTTTAATAGAAATGATATTATATTCGATCCGAATATTTTGACCATAGCCACTGGCTACGATGAGCACAACGAGTACGGCATGTTCTTTTTGGAAGCGGCCAAAATGATCAAGGACAACTTGCCCGGCGCCAGAATAAGCGGCGGCGTGTCCAACATCTCATTCTCGTTCCGAGGCATGGAGACGGTGCGCGAAGCCATGCACAGCGTCTTCTTGTACCACGCAATCAAAGCGGGCATGGACATGGGCATAGTGAACGCCGGATGCTTGCCCGTCTACGACGACATTGAGCCCGAGCTCAGAAACCTGTGCGAGGCTGTCCTATGGAACAAAGATCCCAACGCAACAGAAAAAATGCTCGTGTACGCCCAATCGCTGTCCAAACACGCCAAAAAGACCGAGGCGGACGAAGTGTGGCGTTCGCTGGGCGTCGAGCAGCGGCTCGAGTACTCGCTGGTCAAGGGCATCGACAAATTTGTGGTCGACGACACCGAGGAGGCCCGACTCCTCAAGGACAAGTATCCCAGACCGCTGAACATAATCGAGGGACCGCTCATGAAAGGCATGAGCACGGTGGGCGACTTGTTCGGCGCCGGAAAAATGTTCTTGCCTCAAGTGATCAAGTCGGCTCGTGTCATGAAAAAAGCGGTCGGTCATCTGGTGCCCTACATGGAAAAAGAAAAGGAAGAGTCGATGAAAGAACTGATGGCCAAGGGAGAGTGGAACCCAAACAAAATGTACAATGGCGTAGTGCTAATGGCCACTGTGAAGGGCGACGTGCACGACATCGGCAAAAACATAGTTGGCGTCGTGCTCGGATGCAACAACTACAAAGTAATTGACATGGGAGTGATGTGTCCGAGCGACAAAATAGTGGAGGCGGCGATGCGCGAACAGGTCGACATCGTGGGACTCTCTGGTCTGATCACGCCATCGCTCGACGAAATGATCCATGTTGCCAAGGAATTTCAGCGCAACAACCTTCAAATTCCGATATTGATCGGCGGCGCCACCACTTCCAAGCAGCACACGGCCGTCAAAATATCGCCCAAGTACAAGTCGCCTGTGGTCCACGTGCTCGACGCTTCCAAGAGCGTCGTGGTCTGTTCGTCGCTGCTCGGCGACGTGTCACGTGACGAGTTCATGGAAATGACGCTCGAAGAGTACGAAGAGATCAGAGAAGACTACTACGAGGGCCTCAAAGACAAAAAGTATGTCACGTTGGCCGACGCCAGACAAAAAAAGCTCCAAATAGACTGGTCGGACTTTAGGCCTGTTGAGCCGCAGTTCCTGGGCACCAGGGCTCTCAAAAATTACGACATAGCCACCTTGATCGATTACATTGACTGGAAGCCGTTCTTTGACGTGTGGCAACTCAGAGGCAAATATCCGAACAGAGGATACCCCAAGATATTCAATGATGAGACTGTGGGCGCCGAGGCAAAGAAAATATTCGACGACGCCAACAGACTGCTCGATTTGTTCATTCAAAAAAAGTCGCTCTCTGCCCATGGCTGTTTTTCCTTCCACAAATGCAACGCTGACATGGACGACATCCTCGTGTACGATGACAATGACAAAGTGAGCCACAAGCTGTACGGTCTGCGTCAACAAGCCGCCAAAAACAACGAGACAGTCTACTATTGCTTGTCGGACTTTATAGCGCCCAAAGAGACCGGTCTCACCGACTACATTGGCTGCTTTGCCGTGACCATTCATGGCGTGGACGAAATCTGCAAGGAGTATGAGGCCAATTTTGACGACTACAACATAATCATGACGAAGGCGCTGGCGGACCGTTTGGCCGAGGCCTTTGCCGAGGAGCTGCATCAAAGGGTCAGAAAAGAATTCTGGGGCTACAACAGCGCAGAGAGCTTGAGCTCAGAGGACATGCATAAAATAAAGTATCCGGGTATTCGTCCGGCGCCCGGTTATCCGAGTCAGCCCGATCACACAGAAAAATTGACCATGTGGGAGCTGCTGGACGCCGAAAAGCTGTGCGGCATCAAGCTCACCGAGTCGCTGGCCATGACTCCTGCTGCCTCGGTGTCCGGCCTTTATTTTGCCAATCCAAAGTCGTTGTACTTCCAAGTTGGCAAGTGTACCGAGGAACAAATAAAGGACTATGCTCAAAGAAAAAATATGCCTTTGGAAGAAATTGAGAGATGGTTGTCGCCCAATTTGGCCTATGATAGATAAAGTTTTTTTTTTGTTATCTTTATTTTATCTCTGAATAAATGTTTTAGTAAATAATTTTAGAAGAAAGATTTAAAATGTTTTATTTTGTTATTTAAAAGACAATATATTGAAGTTAATAAATTTTATTAAGACAAAAAATTAGAAAAATTGATTATTTTCGATTAAAATTTTTGGCATCTTAAAGTTGATGATCAATTCGAGATGTCATTTCAATTCAAATAGTTTATCTTGAGATACAGTACTGCTACGATTTGAAACTATTTTTACGTAATTTTACATGAAATTACGTATAAAGTAAAAATTCCAAAAAATTCTATTTTTTTTGAGAATTTTGACATTTTTTGACTTTTTTGAAATTTTTGGTCCTGAATTCGAAAAAAAAAATTATTTTTTTATTACGAAATTTTACGTGAAATTTTATTTAATAGTGGTAATTTTTAGTAAAAAAAAGTAAATTTTAAACAATAAACAAAAACAAAAAAATAAAAAGTGTTCAATTATACACATTTCAACATAATTCAATGATTCGGGGGTTGTGAAGTTCGTTTCAATTCGATCTTTTCAATTCAGAAAAACTTGAATAAATTTTTTACTAAAAGATAACATTTAGTTCTATAAAATGCTTAATTATAAGCAAATTTGCTTAATTCAGTAAAATAAGTCTGCAAAATACTGTGCAATTTTATGCATTTTGCACGCCATTTAAAAGTATTCAAATCAATTGTGCACTTACTTTGAAGAGTTTTTGCAGACACATATTTTCGGATTAAGCAAAGTTGCTTAAACATTAAGCATTTTACAGAACTAAATTACTCCTTAAAGTAAAAAAGTTATTCAAATTTTTCTGAATTGAAACGATCGAATTGAAATGAACTTCACAACCTCAATGATTCGACCAATCTTCATTTTTTTCTATTACCACTTTAATTTATATTAATAATTTTTTAAAGATTAAATTTATAGTATCTCCTGGTAAAGTTCTGCATCCATGTTGCTTTTAAAAATCTTAAAAATTTCTAAAGTAAAAGCTTTTCTTCATACTCTGAATCTTACAGCAAAATTGGTTGCTTCCTTAAATGAAATCCCAGCCCAAATATTCAGTTTTCCTTCATATTTTGAAGTTGTTGTTGCTTTGAATATTGGCTTGATATTTAGCCGGATATCTTGATGGGGAAACGGTTAAATTAGCTTAAGTCAGAATAGCTCAATTAAAATAACCAGTTAAAAAAAATAGCAAGTCGAAATAACTAGTTTAAATTAACCAGGTAAAAATAAAAATAGGAAAAAATAACTTGTTCAAAATAACTAATTTTATTTAATAAAAAAATACATCTTTAATTGTTTATCTTTAATCTTAAATCTATTAATCAATATTTAACTATTAAAGCCAAATTATGATAGAAATCATCAATTTTCGATTTATCGTAATTAATCAAAAGCTCTCTAACACGTTTTTCTAACAAAACTTGTTCACATTTACGACTTGGAACTAAACCAGTTTTTAATTTAATGATAGTGTCCACAGTTCTTTTTTGTTCTTTACGTAAACTTTCCACTAAGTCATAAATTAATGGGTGACTTTTTAGCATATTACCAGAAGCATTATGCCATGACTCAACGCAATTTGTAGTGCGTGGTAATTGGTTTATTTATTATTTATTGAATTGAATTAACCTCCTTTAAGGAGAAGTAAAATAAAATAAAAATAAAATTTTTTTTTTTGTGTTTTTGTGTTTTTTTTAAAAAATGAACAATTATTATCTAAAAATAAAATTACAAAAATAAAAAAAGGAACATTAGTTCGAAAATAGAAAAAGGCATGAAAGTTAGAAAGCAAGATAATTTGGACCAAAATTCATGAATTTCTTTTATTTTGAATAAGCTCATTTAGGAGAGTTCTGTAATGTTTTAATTTTAAATTGCAAAGGCATAACCAAATTGAATCAGATATACCATCATTAGAAATCAGATTAATCTTAAGATTTTCTTTAAGTTGGTTTATATTTACTGAAATTTTTGAGGTTTCAATTTTAAAGTACTTGGAAATAAGTACTAAGTCGGAGGAAAAAGATTTATTAGAGGGGGGGTCACTTAGCATATATTTTAAAAATTGTGATGATAGATAATTATATTTAATTGTATCAATAAAAGTTAGTTTTGAAAATAGATAAAGTTCATCAAAGTTGAATAATTTTAGTACTTTTAAGACTCGTGACATGTGACAGTAGGTAAACCAAACATTTGTCTAATTAAGTTGTTTTGCAATTTATTTATTGAATCCTTTGTGGTCGAATTAAGAGTAAGAGCCTCAAGACCATATGTGAATTTAGATAAGCAAAATGTTTTGTATATAAATGATTTGAATTTAGGTGAAGAGTTAGGACTATTTTTAGGCAGAAGATACGAAATTCCAAAAAAGCTGCTCTGAACTTTTTTAAAATTTATAACTGCCTGTGTGTTAAGGTCAAGATTAGAATCTATAATGAATCCTAAGTATTCTAACTGATTTGCTTCTTCAAGTTCAGATCCATTAAGGTGAAATACCGACTTAAATAATTGAATGCCAAAGTTAACAACTTTTGTTTTATTAGGGTTAAATTTTATTTTCCATTTATTCCCATAAGATCCACAAATATCCAAAAGCACTTGTAGATGGGAGTCAACTGGGCTTATTAAGATTATATCATCTGCGTAGACAATGATAGAAACATTAAGATTTTTATAAAGAGCTCCAAGCTCATTGTTAAGGCATTCTATTATAAGATCATCAATATATATGTTGAAAAGAAAAGAAGATAAAATAGCTCCTTGTTTTACACCAGTTTCAATTTTAAAGGGTTTAGTTGTTAGATTATTTGGAAGAGAAAAAACAGCTAGTGCTGAGTTATAATAAATCCTAAGCAATACCCAGTAGGAAGTATGCAGTCTCTTTAATAGTTTATAGAATAAGCCAAAGGCCTTTTCTGCATCTAAAGATGCTATCCTACATCCAGAGCCTTTATTGATGTAGTTAAGAGTTGTTTCTTTTAATACAAAAATGGCATGGTTACATGAGGTTTTTTTCTTAAAACCAAATTGGTTATTACTAACTTTGTAAAGATCAGGGGAGTTAATTAGAATAAGTTTTTCTAGGATTTGAGCAAAGCAGTTTGAAATAGAAATAGGTCTTATGTTGTTTAGATCATAGCTGTTTTTTAAATTGTCCTTAGAAAAGGATTAATTTTAGAAGTATTAAGATTTTTTGGGATCTTATTGAATAGTAGAAGTTGGTTGAAGAATTCAAGTAGAATTTCATAAAAGCCAACAAAATTTACATTTTTTAAAAGGTTATAGGAGATTTTGTCAAAACCAGTTACTTTTGAGTTATCAAATTCTGATATTATTTTCTTTAGTTGAGACAGCTCAAAAAAAGGCAGAGTATCAGGACGAGTGTAGTTCACAAATGTTTCATTCACATGTTTTTTAATATTTAGCTGATCACTTGAGAGAGAGGATTCATCCTCTTTGAATAAATTTAAGAAGTGAGAAAAGAGTTTATCCGGTGGGAGGGTTATTTCTTTTCTAACATTTCTTTTATTTTTAGACTGTGCAAGTCTTTTCCAAAATCTATTCCTATCTTTTAAAGAGAAAAGACTTTCTATTTTTGCTTGCTCTTTTAATTCATTTAGATAAATTTGTTGTCGTTGAGCTCTTCTAAATTCTTTCTTTAATTGTCTTCTTTTAGGTTCACAGGAGGGATCCGTTTTAATTTTCTGATTGATATCAGTTAGCTTATCTTTTATCAATTTTAGTTCCTTATTGAACCAATTGTTTTTTTTGGCTTATTAGCTAAATTGGAGGAAAAGTAAATATTTTGATAGTCTAACGACTCATGTGAGGCTTTAGAGATTAAGTCACAAATTGATTTATAAAAGAGATCAACATGCTCTTGTGCATTAAAAATAGGTTTCGAGGGGTCTGCGTAATCGAGACAAGAATTTTGAAAGTGATAAGATAAATTATTATTATAGAATTCAAAAACTTCAGCTATTTCAAGTTTTAGTCTTGGTTGGACTTGAGGCTTAAGATAGAGAGATTCAATCTCACAGTGGAGATTTTCATAAGTAACATCCAAAATAAGGGCAAGGTGATCACTAAGATTTCCCAAGTCATTTATAATGTTACATTGAATAGATTTTAAGATATTCCCATGATCTGAGACTAAAATATGGTCAAGGTTGGCATAATATGGGAGGGAATTTTTTTTATGCTTTGTATAGGTATACGGAGTAAATTGTGTGTTTAATGAGTCCAGTAAGACAAGGTCATTATCATGTATAAAATTGTATAGTAGAGTATCTAACTTATTTATATTTGAGGATTTTTGACAAGTGAGCCTGAAAGGATCTGCATTGAAGTCACCTATTATAAACATTGGAGTATTTTTATCTTTAAAAAAATTTCATGTGAGCTATTAAGATTGATAGAGTTTTCTCATATAAAGCTATATAATCAGCCTTATGCTTATTATTATAAAATGGGATATAAACCCCAAAAATTACAAATTCTTGACCCTTGGTTTTTAAATGGACATAGCTCGAATGTCTATTAAAAAAGTCAATATCAATCAAATCACATGAGTCATCAAGAAACCAACATTGGCCATCATAAGGTCGCCCTGAAGATTTACCTAAATAATCAGGCATATCCGACTGATAGAGTGGAGTATTTTTATGAAACTTAGATGATGCTCAATCTTTTATAATATGAAATTCATTTTTTTTGGTCCATAATTCATTCAAATAGCAAATATTTGAAATATTAACTGAATGATTACAATAAGATAAATTTGATTTTAAATTGGTTTAGTATTCTTGAATGAATACTCCAAAGTTCGACATCGAATAAAGGTTTCTCTCTTGTAATTGTCGTCTTTACTCCTCTTCCACGTCCAGTCTTTTTAACTGTCACTTTTCCTAAATAATTTGCCTCAAAATACTCATATAAATAGACAAGTTAGTAATTCTTTAATTATTCTTTATGATTAATTCTTGAGTTTTTTCTGAATCGGGTCATTAATGTTTAAATTCGACTTGATTAGTTCAAATAATTCAAGAGCATCTTTTGGCGGTACATAACTTAAAACAATTATAAGTTTGATTAATTTACGATAATCAACAGGTGAACCTAATTTGTTATATGAAAATACGCTCATCATCATCAACACCTGAATCGTAGATTAAAAAATCTTCTTCACCGTTTAGTGTTTTTAAAAGTTCTTGAGGAAATTTAATTTCATTTAAATTTTCCGGCTCTTTCAAATTTCTCAAATATTCAGGTTTACTATCTTTTTTCTTTCTTGATATAAAAAGACGATCAGCATCGGCGGAAGCACTATTTGCAATTTCTTCTTCGTGTGTAAATTCATTTACAAACTCTGATGTAATTTTTCTTTGTGGTTCATCGCATAATGATGCTTTTTTTAACATTTTTCTTCTTCGTTCAAGTTTTGAAAATTTTAAAGCATCAGATGGATGA
Source organism: Brachionus asplanchnoidis (assembly GCA_025491095.1). NCBI lineage: Eukaryota > Metazoa > Rotifera > Eurotatoria > Ploima > Brachionidae > Brachionus > Brachionus asplanchnoidis. The sequence goes on from JAILYF010000016.1 coordinate 1,528,025, forward strand.
TTATGAACAATTTCTTCACTTTCCATTTCTACCTCATAATCTTCGCCAATCGTCTTACCGATAGTAGAACATCGTACATTGCAATGATTTTTAACACACCGCCAAATACATTTTAAAGAATTTGCAGTGAAAATTTTATAAAAATGATTCTTGTAGTGAAGTTGTGGGCAATTTTTTTGAGATAAAGTCACTTGACCAATTTGATTGATACTTATAGAATTGAAATTGTTTGTTAAATTATCAACATCAATTGCTTGAGCCATCATTATAATTACTTGTAAAAAGAATAAAAAAAGTGAGAGAAATTAGATATTTTTATTTGCTATCATGATTACGCTATTTTCAAAAAAATAAAAGAGCTATTTTGAAATAGCTATAATTAATTAATTTGTCTTGTTATTTTGTACAGTTTTTTTTGATATAGCTATTTAATTAAGAGCTATTTTAATACAGAGTCATCTTGATGGTAGACTGACCTTTCCGAGAGTCAAATTGTGGTTTTTCAAATAATATGTAGTTTTTGAAGGCAAATTGAGTTTGAGATCAAGATCAAAAGATCAAAATATAAATTGTAATATTTTTTTTATAATAGGGAAAAAATAAATCTTTTTGTTGAACTTTAATAGTTTTAAATGTTTTAATTGATTTTAATGAAAACCTATTTAAAGACAAAAAATTTAATGTTTTAAAATTTAAAATTTATTAAAGTAGAAAAATGAAATTATTTCAGTTTGAATAAATGGATATAAAAGTTATGAATTTGAATTTGTGAATTAACTTAACCTGAATTAATTAAATTACTGATCGCTTTTGTTAAATAAATTAGAGATCAATCATTTTGATGTTTATTTGGTAATGAACCATTATTAGACATAACATGTCTAGTAATGTTTCGTAGTTATTTTTTAAAGAATATCAAAAACAATAGATTAATTGAGTTTTAAAATTTTAAACGATCGTTTTGATTTAAAAATTAAATCTGAAACTTTAATTTACCGTTTTAAAACTCGCAATTTTGAAACTTTTAACACCAAATAAGAATTATTTTATTGTTTAAAATTTACTTTTTTTTACTTTTTTTACTAAAAATTACCACTTTTAAATAAAATTTCACGTAAAATTACGTGAAAAAAAGTAATTTTTTTTTTTTCGAATTCAGGACCAAAAATTTCAAAAAAGTCAAAAAATGTCAGAATTCTCAAAAAAAATAGTATTTTTTGGAATTTTTACTTTTTACGAAAATTTCCGGTAATTTTACGTGAAAATACGTAAAATTACGTAAATTTACGTAATTTCGATTTAATTTAAATAATTTTAATGCAAGACTAGAGAATCCATTTCTTTGTAAATGATGTCGACAATGGTAAGGGTTTCATTTTGCAATTAGGAATTTCGAACATTTGTGTTTATTATCAAAATTTTTATTCAAAGTGATTATTTTTATCTTTTCTTTTTTACATCATACCAAAATATGGAGAATGGTTAAACTTGCCGTAAATACTTCAAAATTATTATTAACTTGTCTATTTTAGATTTTTCTTTTTCTTTGTTAATGTTTTAATCAATCAACGCAATAAATGGCAATAACGATTGTGATTCTCTTTCATATAATTAGTGGTCGGAAGGTCAGGGTCTTATCACTATCCTGGAAACATGTGGTCAGTAAACAGCCACTCAGGATTTTTCTCGTTTTTACTAGTTTAACTAGTTAATAACTAGGTATTATGGTCCAACTCATACTTTTGCGTTAAAGTTCATCAAATTCTCTACAAAATGGTCGGTGGTCGGAAGCTTTCGGATAATTCCTTTTACCATCCGATGACGGTCCGTGTTTTAGCATAACATTCAAGATGAAATTAATAAATAATAAGCTCTTTTTTTTTAAATTTTATGTTTAAAATTCTTATGATAGTTAATTTTTCTCGTGTTAAAAAAATTTTATCAAATAAAATTTTATTAATATCAAAATATGCTCTTTAATTCATTTGACAATATTATATTTAAAATGATTAATTCAAGTAGTAAGAATACATTTTAATTATTTGATTATGATTAACGAAAAAAAAATATAAATTGCCAAGACAAACATATTTTCATACTGAATTGAAGTTGATTCATTGCATAGAGAGTTTGTGCAGCACGCATATGTCAATTTTCTTTTACTCGATCCAGAAATAATATTATCAACTGAAATACCTGGTCTACAGGACGCACAGCCTCTTGAAATCGTTGTTACTCTATTAATTGTTAGAACACTTTTCTTAAATTGAATTATATTAAATTAAAACAAAATCATTATTAAAATTTTAAATTAAACAAAAAATATTATTTGTTTTTTTTGTTTTTTAATTGATAAATAAAAATAAAGTTTAATACATAACAATGTTGAAAGAGACCGCATTGTTTTTCTTCACCGAAATTGGATCCACATGATTCACACGAATAACATCTTTTCCCGAAATTTTGTTCGATCAAAGCATCTTAAATGGTGAAAATTTATATTCAGTAATTGTTTTTAGTTTTTTGCTTAAATCTTACAAAAAATTGATCCTGTTACTATTAAAGTAAGAAATTTCATTATTTAATAATTTGATTTTTTTTGATTCTAATAAAAAATATTTTTAAAAAATAATTCAAAATTTTTATACCTAAATACTTAAGTTTGTTGAATAAATTTACATTTTATATACAAAAAAGCTTAATTTATTAAAAAATACTTAAAATTCATAAATGTAATCTTTAAATTTGATAAACTAAAAATATTATAATATCATTTTAATAATTAAAAAGCTTATTTATTTTTTTAAATTATATAATTATTTTGTCTAAAATAATATTAGATTTTTTACGATTAGCAATTTTTTATTAAAAAAAATTAAAATATTGAATTGGCTTACTGGTGGCTTATGCCCACGAGCCCAAAAATTTCTGGTGTAGGATGACGATTGATATGTGCGATACATAATCCCGCTTGATAGAGATATTCAAAGGATGTCACATACGAAACGTAGATAAGGTATTCGCTCCGACATTAGTATTTGATTAATAATTTATTTAATTTTGAAAAAATTTTTAAAATATTCATTTTTTTAAAATTAAATAGCATTGCAGTTTGTTATAACATAACATGACCAAAATAGCTGGTAATCATTTTTCTTGAATCTTTATTTGAGTTAATAGATTTAATTTGATTAAATCCAAATGTCTTAGACCTAATTGAATTGTCACTAATTAGAAAAGTTACAATATATTTTTGTAAAAATTTAAAATACCTCATTCTAAAGAATAATAATTTTAGAAATAAAATTTTTTTAATCATACACCTATGCTGTGTATATTATCATTTCGGTCAATTTAATAATAGTAATCTTTTTTTAAAAAATTTTTGGTGTCAATTTTTGCCTAGCATAAAAAAATATTAATTTTTAACGAAAAATTATTTTATCTATGGTTAAAATTTTTTAATTAAAGATAATTTAAATAAAAAATATTTTTTTTAGATTTCATTTATGGTTACTTGGTCCTTTTTGAAGGAAAAATATCTGAATTCAGATATTATATATGGTAACCTAGTCTAAAGGGGTTATGGGTTAATAGGGTGAACGAATTTGAAAAATCCCTATATCTCCTTCATTTTTAAAGCTACTACCTAAAAAAATATCTTGATATGTAGAACTCGAGGAGAGAAATCGAATGATATGTGTGCAATATTTAAAAAAAAAATCGGTATATGCTTTTTTTTTCTCTTAAAATTCGACTACGCCTAATGAGGTGAAAAAGTTTCGAATTAGTGATTCGGGAGAAGGGTGCTTTAAGGCCCTAGGTAATACTTAAGCTCTAACCTATTTCGCTTGTTAGATTCAGCACATGCAAAAGTATTTAAGAGAATTTTTTTAGAATTTTAGGAAATGTCCTTAGGGCTTCATCTAATGGGGTTTTTTTTAGGGCTTAAAAGGTTAAATAGATTTAACCCTATTAGTCAAAAAAATCACCCAATTAGTCCAAATAAGATTCTATTTAACCCATTTAACCGAATAAGACTATAAAAATGCAGTGACGCTATTTTTCGATAATTAAAAAATTGTAATTTCATTTTCTCTCTCTCTCACTCTCAAAAAATATATTTTTCTATTCAAAACAAAGTTTTTATTTCAAATTTTAAAAAAAAGCTACTGTAAAAAAAAAGCAAATTTTTTAAAACTAAGCTAAAAATGTCACAAAACGAAGAAATTCAATCCAAAAAAAAAATTATACAGATCAAAATCTAAAGAACGCAATCAAAGATGTAAATAGTAATAAGTTAAATCGATCTCAAGCCGCAAAATTTTACGGTATTCCGAGACAATCGCTTGTTAATCATTTAATAGGACGATACAAATCAAATGATGTTGGACGTCCACCAGTTTTTAGTACACAAGAAGAAGAGGTTCTTTCGCATATGCTACAAAAGATGGGTGATTGGGGCTATGCTATTGATAAGGACGGGCTCAAAGAATTAGTTAAAAACTATGCCGAATCTTTGGGTAAAAGTGATCGTTTTACCAATGGGAAACCAGGCGATGATTTGGTCTACGGGTATTTTTTTATAACTTAAGATTTTATGTTTTTAAGTTTTAATTTTGGTTCTATTTAGGTTTTAACATCGTTGGAGAGAATCGTTATCATTCAAATTTGCTCAAAATATAAGCGAAAATCGAGCGGCGGCTTGTTCTAAAAAAGTCGTTGACAATTTTTTCGATTTGCTAACAAGAAAATGTGAAGAGTTAAACTTAAAAAACAAACCTAAAAATATATTCAATGTTGACGAAACTGGTTTTATGTGCTCGCCAGGTAACAAAAAAATGTTTTTTCGCCGTGGCTCGTCAATCGTTGAAAAGATTGGTTTAAACAACGACAAAACGATGTATACTGTGCAAGGGTGTTGTGATGCTAGTGGCGAATTTTTACCGTTTTATATTCTTTTCAAAGCTATTAAGCTATGGGGAGGCTGGTGTAATGGTGGACCCGATAACTGTTACTATAATTGTTCAACAAGCGGATGGATGGAACGACCACATTTTTCTGATTGGTTTCAAAAAGTTTTTGTTACTCATTGTGAATCGATAGAGGGGCCAAAGTTATTGATTCTTGATGGTCATACTTCTCACATAAATCCTACTTTAGTTGAACTTGCAATCGAAAAGAATACACACTTGCTGTGTTTGCCTGCACAAACATCACATTTATTGCAACCACTAGACGTAGCTGTTTTTAAATCTGTTAAAACTCAATGGAAAAAAATTGTCGCCGACTTTTACCAAAAATACAACAAGGCCAATTTAGATAAAGTTTCCTTTCCTCCCCTTTTACGTACTTTAACGGAAAAAGCTTTTCGTAGAAGCCATGCAGTAGCCGGATTTGAAAGTACTGGTTAGTTCATTTTCGTTTTTTATTGTTTATCTCTGCCTTGCTTGATAAATAAAATTAAATTTTTTTAAAAGGTATTTTTCCAATCAAGAGTTCAATGATTGACAATTCGAAGCTTTTAATCAACACTGCTTATAAATCGGATTCTGATTCAGCTGATGAAGAGTCAAATAAAGCAACTCCACCAAATGCAGCATCTTCTCTGTCTAACTCTTCTCCGTCAACAAATTTAACTTTGTCTGTAACAAATACAAATGTGCCTGTTATAAATGCAACACAATCAATATAGCAACCGTCACAGACATCTAACTCTACACCTACTACGACAACCATTAAAGAAGCTGTTGAAGTATCAATGAAGCGGTTTTTACAGAAAGAAACATGTGAAGTGAAAACGAAAAAAGCAAAAATTAATAACAGAAAATTTGCTGAGTGTCTTACAGAAGAAGAATGTTTAAAACGCCTTAAAGAGCAAGAAGAGGCCAAAAACGCCAAAAAAGCTAAAAAAGGTACTGGAAGAGGAAGAGGACGACCACGAAAGCATATTGAAAGCAAATTGACACCAGGTGAAAATGAAAACTCTTCAGAATCCGAAATTTTGTGTAGCTCATGTGAAACAAAGATGGCTGAAGAGAAAGAGAACACGTCAAAATGGTTTTCTTGTGAAGGGTGCTTAAATTGGGTTTGTTATAGTTGTGTACCAAAAGAATTTAAAAAAAAAACAAAGAAAGAATTTTTATGCGATGATTGTGACGATTAACTCTTTATTTTTTTTTAAATACTTATTAAAACTCACTCTTGTTTTGTTTTGTATTTTTTGTTTTTAATTTATCATTAATTGTTATAGAATGCAATCAAATCGTAAAATATTAATTTATTTTTTAACAAATTATTATTTAAAAATCAATTAAAGAATCGCCTAATAAATTTATTAACAAATTTAAAAGTTTTCCTCCTAAAAAGGTTAAATGGGTTAAAATTCTGTTTTTAGGGTTAAATTTCGGGCTAATTATATACAATTTTAGCCCTTTGAGCCTCACATAATTAACCGCGGAGGTAAATGGGTGAAAATAAAATTTCGGGAAAATTGGGTGACTATTTTTGAAGTTTTAGAACAAAATGAGTGCAAAATACGCAAAAAAAAAAATCTATCTTTTCTATCTTTTCGAGTATTAATTAGATCAACAGTCGGACTAAAAGTTTTTTCTTTTTAAGTTAACCAAAAAGGTAGTTATTTCTTCATCAGTTATTAGTTATTATTAAAGTAGGTATTAATGAAGATCCTTTTTTAGATCGCAACTTATTAATTTTTAAAAAATTTTCTATTGATATAAGCCCTCAAAGCATTAATAAAATGAATCTTTATTAATTTCACAAATATTTACAGTCTTTCCAAAACCATTTATGGTAAGATTTTTTTTTAAAATTTGCAGAACAAGTTTTGGTCTGTCAGAATGTAAGCTGTGTTTTTTTTTTATCTTGTGTTTTTGTGAAAAGACTCAATGAACAAATCAGTTTAAAATCATTTTAAGTTAAATTTATTATTTTATTTTTTATCATTTTAAATAATTTTTTATTTTTTTATTTTTATTTGTCAAAAAATTATTACGGCACGGGACTATCTGATAGTACGGTTTTTGCTTCTATTTGAAAAATAATAAAAACAATGTATTGATTTTTGTTGTTATTTCTATAAACTTTAAAAATGAAAAAAGTAAAATTTATGATTGATTTAAAAAATTTCAAGCCTAAAAACATTTATTTCCAAATTTTAATTTTAATCAAAAAAATCAGATCAAAAAGTTATTTTTTTAAAACTTTTGAATGGTATTTGATTAAATCTCTCTGCTAAGTGCTAAATAATGCAAAAAACATGCTAAATATTAGAATAGGATCTGCAAAAACTGTGCAATTTTGCAAGAAAATGCGCGTCATTCAATTGCGCAATTTAATTGCAGAGTTTTTGCAAAGTCTATTCTAATAGGTATTTGACAAAAATATACTGAAAGGAAAAATATCCGGAGAAAAATATCCTGAGCAAAAATATACTGAATAAAAATAAACTGAAAAGAAAAATATACTGTTAGATTTTTGTAATATGCTGTATTATTTTTTTATTAAATTTTAACAATTAGAGGAAAAATATAATGAAATGAAAAAAATCAGGTGTTAATTAAAAAGGAATTAAGTGTTTAAATTTTTATTAAAAAAATACAAATTATACACAAAAAATGGTAAAAAAAAAACAAAAAAAATTAATCTTCTTCATCTAGAAAATTTCTATTTTGCTCCAAATATCTAAGATGCAGATTGATTTCTTCATCCTGCTTGATCCGTTTTATAATTTTCAATTTGGCTTTCTCGCGATCGTTTTTGGTTATTCGTTTGCGTTTATTTGAGTCACCTCCAACAGACCACATTTTTTTAACTTCCGCTTCAATTTCTTCCTTTTTTATAGCATTGACTCTGCATCTGTTATAGCATGAGCTCCCATCATTATTATTTTCTTTCAATCGATAAGTCCTGTATTTGTAAAGTACGATAGGGTGCTTGTTAGAGTTACTTGCAATCCAAGTAATTTCAGTCGACATTTTTGGATTAGTTATAATTTTAGATTCAATGTTATAATTTTGATTAATTGAGTAGGTTTAAATCATTTATAAATAGTTAAGTTGTTTTTAATTTTTAAATCAATTAGCAGGTAAGTTTAATTTATCAGATAAAAGTTGTGCGATTTTCAGGAAGTTTATAATTTTTTCAAAACAGTTTTGTGTCAAAAAGAAAACATTTTTGATAAAAGTTTATTTTTCGGCGGTATATTTTTCTTTTTTTTAATACCGGATATTTTTCCGTTCAGGCTTTTTTTACTTTTGTATATTTTTCCAAAATTAAGAAAAAGTACATTTTTCTAAAAATTAAAAAAGTAGATTTTTCCTTATTTAAGATTTCAGGATATTTTTGCTCAGTATATTTTTCGGCGGATATTTTTCCGCTCAGTACATTTTTACCAGTCTTACAACCAATGGAATAGAATGACTCAGTCCTGTCCCAACATATCTCTCACTCAATTCAAAAAGCCGATTCGAGACTGTTAGTAATTTTAGTTTATTAAAAGCCTCATGATGTACGATGTTGGAGGGAGTATCATATTTTAACTTAAGAATAGATCTGACTGCTGTATTCTGAATTGCTTGTAGTTTTTTGATATTATTTTCTGAAAATGAATTTAAGCAAGGAAAAGAATAGTCTAAAATTGATCCGACTAAAGATTTATATAAATTTCCGAGTGTGTTTTGATTAAGACCCCATTTTTTGTTTGACAATATCTTAATAATCTTTAGCCTTTTATTGCAGCGCTCTTTAATTTCATCTACCAGTATATTAAAGTTTAACTAGAAACCCAAACTATGGTACAAATGAATTTTATTTACAATTTATAAAAAAGACTATTTACAATTAATAAAAATAAAAAAGTTACATTTTAACATTATTAAAAACATCATAAAAAACTGGATTCCTTGTGTATTTTGTGCCTTTCGGTAATGTTATAGTAATATCGTCAAAGTCAGATACCCTTGAAAGGGCTACGTAAAGTTGTCCGTGACTGAATACCGGATTTTAAAGGTACACTCCTACCCTTTTCAATGTTTGACCTTGCGATTTATTGATAGAAATAGCAAAAGCAGGTCTTACTGGGAATTGTGTTCGCTTGAAGTCAAACGGAAGACCTGAATCGGATGGTATCAATGGTACCCTTGGAATATGAACACATTTACCTATTAACTTACCTATTGCGATTAAAATATTAGAAAAAATTTTGCAGCAAACTTTAACTTTAACAAAATTTAACTTTGTTTCACCGTAATATATATTAATTAATATCAAAAATATCATTTAAAGCCATAATTTGGGTGTACTTTAATATGGATTTTAAATTTGTCTTTAAAGTTTTCAAATAAAAATTTAAAGAATCAATTAAAGATCAATTATTAAAAAAAAGTTTTGTTTCTTTAAATTAAAACAGTAAACATTTTATTTTAAATTTAAAAAAATTTAAAAAGGCTAATTTGATCATTTTTATTAAGAATATAGTCAATTAAGTTTTGATCATTTGATCATGATCATGAACTTCAAGTTGCCTACAAAAGCTACTCAAAAAAAAGTGGAAGAAAACTTGGATCGAAAAATAAACTAACTGATTTATTGGCGTCAGTTTGATCAATTTAAAGAACCAAAAAATATAAAAATTCATTTTGATATTTTTTATTATAAAATAAATGGTGTTTTTTTTATCTTTTAATAAAAATCTTCATATAATTTTTTAAAAGCATGAAAATAGTGAAGTATTTCAAATTTATTTAAAAAAAATAAAATTGAGTTTCTAGTTTCTATTAAGATTCGGCGTATTCTAGTGTATTTTCGCACTGATTCTCAAGTAAACATTCTCTGGATTTAATCTGAGATTTAATTATTTATGAAAATTGTAACAATGGGCAATTACTTAATATGTAAAGTATATAGGGTATCACCCTAAAATAACCCATTTGAGTGAATAACCCCGTTTACCTGGGAATTTAGATCGTTTGCCAAAAAATCATGACAAATAAATAAAATAAACTGTTTTTTTTTTGGAAATCATTTTTTGCAAATTTTTTATTGTATTATTTAATTAACAAAAGGTTAAAAAGTTGCTTAATTTTGAATTTATTTTACATGATATTAGGGGCCTACTAAAATACTGACCCCCACTTATTTGAGAAATCAAAAATATTTCTAAAAGCTTTAAAATGTCAATTAGTTTTGAATTCCAGTTCGTTATGAAAATTAAGTTAGTTATTGTTATAAAATTTTTATTTTTTGTGAAAATTTAATTTTTTTATTTTTTGAATGACCGGGCTTCATTGAAAAAAAGCCAAAAAGAACACTTTTTTGAGTTAAATAGTATGTAGTCCCAGGGATTACTAAATACATTACTTTTTTTTTAAACAAAGCTAGAAAAAATTCTGAACAAATTTATGGTTTTACTTTTTTGAATTTATGTTTTATTTATTTAAATGGCAAAAATATAGCACAAATAAGAATAAAAAATTTCGCCTCATTTAAGTTTGATTTATAGTAATCTATCGCCAGTTTTTTCTATCGCCAAAAATGTAATGCTAATTATTTTATTGCCATTTTCTTAAATAAGAATCAATCGCCAAAAATAAAATTATCTTCAAAAAAAACAAACTTGACTCAACTATCTCGCAAACATAACCGTTTATCGGAAACGGAATATTGTTATACAAAAAAAGTTATCTAGGTTACTTAACTCAGTTTCGGCACTTTGAATCAATTGTAACTTCAAAAATATTTTTGATTTTTTTTTGTTTAATTATTCTTAATTGACACATTATAGATAAATTTATCACTATTTTAATTGAGCGTGGGAATATTTTTTTTATTCATGTATATAATTTTCTACGTTTTACTTCCTAACTTTTTAACATCATGTAAAAGTATTATGAGAGTTTTTTAGAGAATCGCTGAAATTTTAAATAATAAGATTTAGAATCAAATTTAATACCAAGAAACTTGATTTCTTTTTGTCTCTCTATTCTGTTTCCATAAATTTTTAAGTTAAGATTATCACTCTCTTTTTTGTACCTAGAAAAGACTACTGAACACGACTTTTCAACTGATATCTTCATTTTCCACTTAATAAGCCATTGTTCTAGTTCGTTGAGGTATTTATTGATCTTATTTTCTAGGTTCCCCTTTTTGTTATAAATGAAGAATGTAACTAGATCATCTGCGAAAAGCAGAGAGTATTCATTATTTGTTTTGTTTCTTTTAGGGATGTCATTAATGTAAATACTAAATAAAAGAGGACTAATTACTGAGCCTTGAGGAACACCTGCAGTTATTTGATATTCTTCGCTCAAATGGTCATTCACATTTACCTTAAATGTCCTAGAGTCTAAAAAGGATTTTATCCAGTTAGTCAAGTAATGAGGTGGATTTATTTTAATCAATTTAAAAAGTAAACCTTCATGCCAAACCCTATCAAAGGCTTTAGAAATATCAAAAAAAAGGCCGCAAACTCTTTTTTTTCTATTAAATGATTCCACAATTTTTTGAATTAAGAAGAAAAGATTATCTGCTGTTCGCCGGTGTTTCCTAAATCCAGATTGCTCCTGGATAAGGAGTGAATTTTGCTCTAAAAAATTGTATAATCTTGAATATACTATGCGTTCCAGTAGCTTTCCTAAACAACTCGTTATACTAATTGGTCTATAATTTAAAGGATCGTGTAAACTAGAGGCCTTTTTTTGAATCATAGTAATGTAAGATGTTTTCCACGCTTTCGGGACTCTACCTTCTCGAAGAGTTAAATTAAAAAGTTCTATGATTTCTATTAATGAATTTCTAGGTAAGTTTTTTAACATTAAATTATGAATTTGGTCAGGTCCTGATGCCGCTTCATTTTTTAATCTCTTTAAAGCCATAATTAATTCATTTAAGCAAATTGGATCATTAAAATTAGACTGGTTATAATTCCTAAAGAAAACAGAGTTAGAATTTAGAATTTCGATATCTTTCTCAGTATCAATTAAATCAGAATTAGGACTAAATATTGAAGATAAGAGTTCTCCAAAGCATTTTCCCTTTTCTTCATTAGTTTTGAATTCCCTTTCATTTAAAATCAATTTAGGAATTAAATTTGATCCTTTTTTTGTTCTAAATTTATTTATTTTTTTCCAAAAAGGTCTACTTGTCAGTGGGTTTTTTCCCATCTTCTCAATAAAATCAAACCAATTTTGATTCCAGAATTTTTTTAAAGAGGCCTTTAACTCAGATGTAAGTTGATTAAATTTTTGCTTGAGCTTTTGACAGCGAGTTTTTTGGTAATTTCTTCTTACTTTCCTATGTTCTTTTATCAAATTAACAATGTTTGGCGGAAGACTCGTTTTGTAGATTTTCTGAGAAAGATATGGAATGCTTTTATGTGAAGCAGAAATAATTTTTTCTGTTATTTTATCATTTAGTTGATCTATTGTGAGGGAACTTTCAGTGACATTCACTATTTGAGAATTTAAAATCTCGCTGAATAATTGCCAGTTTGCTTTCTTATAGTTAAACCTTTTAGCTGCTGATTTATTTTCTAATTGATAGCCCACAGAAATCGATGCTTCGATTGGGAAATGGTCACTAGTCATGTCTTGACTATTTAAGACACTAAAGTCGGTAATTTTGTCAATTAATGAAGATGAAACTAAAAAAAGGTCAAGAATTTCAAAGTAATTCTTATTAAAAATATTGAAAGTAGGATGCTTATCATTGATTACTGAAAAGTCTAGCTCGTTGATTATTCTTTCTAATATTATCCCGTTTTCATTTTCCCCTACGCAGCCTATTTGCTTTGTTCTAGCGTTTAGATCACCACCTAAAATGTAGTTTCTACATGTTTTATTTACTGTTTTAAAAAACTCAAAGTTCAGAAGCACATTAGGTGGATTATAAAGACTAAATACATACAGTTCATTATTCTTTCCTAAGTTCATTTTTATACAAAGGAGTTCGGAATTGAATTCCTCAACATTAAAAACATTTATTTCCAAATTTTAATTTTAATCAAAAAAATCAGATCAAAAAGTTATTTTTTTAAAACTTTTGAATGGTATTTGATTAAATCTCTCTGCTAAGTGCTAAATAATGCAAAAAACATGCTAAATATTAGAATAGGATCTGCAAAAACTGTGCAATTTTGCAAGAAAATGCGCGTCATTCAATTGCGCAATTTAATTGCAGAGTTTTTGCAAAGTCTATTCTAATAGGTATTTGACAAAAATATACTGAAAGGAAAAATATCCGGAGAAAAATATCCTGAGCAAAAATATACTGAATAAAAATAAACTGAAAAGAAAAATATACTGTTAGATTTTTGTAATATGCTGTATTATTTTTTTATTAAATTTTAACAATTAGAGGAAAAATATAATGAAATGAAAAAAATCAGGTGTTAATTAAAAAGGAATTAAGTGTTTAAATTTTTATTAAAAAAATACAAATTATACACAAAAAATGGTAAAAAAAAAACAAAAAAAATTAATCTTCTTCATCTAGAAAATTTCTATTTTGCTCCAAATATCTAAGATGCAGATTGATTTCTTCATCCTGCTTGATCCGTTTTATAATTTTCAATTTGGCTTTCTCGCGATCGTTTTTGGTTATTCGTTTGCGTTTATTTGAGTCACCTCCAACAGACCACATTTTTTTAACTTCCGCTTCAATTTCTTCCTTTTTTATAGCATTGACTCTGCATCTGTTATAGCATGAGCTCCCATCATTATTATTTTCTTTCAATCGATAAGTCCTGTATTTGTAAAGTACGATAGGGTGCTTGTTAGAGTTACTTGCAATCCAAGTAATTTCAGTCGACATTTTTGGATTAGTTATAATTTTAGATTCAATGTTATAATTTTGATTAATTGAGTAGGTTTAAATCATTTATAAATAGTTAAGTTGTTTTTAATTTTTAAATCAATTAGCAGGTAAGTTTAATTTATCAGATAAAAGTTGTGCGATTTTCAGGAAGTTTATAATTTTTTCAAAACAGTTTTGTGTCAAAAAGAAAACATTTTTGATAAAAGTTTATTTTTCGGCGGTATATTTTTCTTTTTTTTAATACCGGATATTTTTCCGTTCAGGCTTTTTTTACTTTTGTATATTTTTCCAAAATTAAGAAAAAGTACATTTTTCTAAAAATTAAAAAAGTAGATTTTTCCTTATTTAAGATTTCAGGATATTTTTGCTCAGTATATTTTTCGGCGGATATTTTTCCGCTCAGTACATTTTTATATTGAATCTTCTAATATTTAGCATGTTTTTTGCATTATTTAGCATTTAGCAGAGAGATTTAATCAAATACCATTCAAAAGTTATAAAAAAATTACTTTTTGGTCTGATTTTTTTGATCCTAAACTTCAAGATCCCGACCCTTCTGACTTTTAAAATTAATTTTTTTTAATTTTTAGTGGATAAGGTTGAAAAAAACATAAAAAAAAGTTATAAAAACATAAATTACGTGACTCACGCATAAGTAAAATTTTATTTTTATAAAAAAGTAAAAAAAACATAATCTTATTTTAATAAAGAGTTATAAACACATAAATTGATTTTGAATTAATTTTATGTTATTTGTAGAAAAGTGAAAAAAAACATAAAAAAATGACAAAAATAATACACAAACTTATGAGACATTTGGCGATACTATATCGTGTTGGACATTCTGGCATCCATTGGCAATATGGATATGATGCCCTTATTTGGTTCTGGTCGTCATATCAGGACATATGGTATAGTTACTAGAATTAGAGTGCGAATTTGTCAATTTTGGAAATCTTTTCAAGTAAAATTTGAGCTCAGCTTTCGAATTTAATTCAACTTATGTTTTTTTTTTTCAAAAAATCACTTATTTTATGTTTTTTTAACTTTTTGAAGTTATTTTTGGTGCATTTATGTTTTTTCACTTGTTTAAAAATCATATTTTGCAATTTCTTATTTATGTGTTGTTTTTAGGTCTCACTTTTTTTATGTTTTTTTTTCCACTAAACCCTTTTTTATTTATCCGCAAAGTCAAATCAAAAATAGGAATATTGAAAGATTCCTTAAAGAATCATTAGATAATCAAAAAAATTTAATAGATTTTATGAATTAATTTTCCTCAGGCAATCATTTTCTTCTTATCAAAATCCAAATGGAAGATGATTCCTCAAAAAGTCACTACTTTTTCATTTTTTTTCAATTCAAGGTTAATAAACAACCTAGTCAACCCTTATCAAAGTAAACTAATCAACTCTTCATTTATTTAATTAATAAAATTTTTAATATTCAAAATTAGACTTATAAGTCACAGTTTTAAATTTGAAGTCATAAAAATTTAAGTCAAAGTTATGGCTTGGACTAATTTTAGTGACTAGGATTAACAACATTAACAAAAACTAACAGCATTAACATCATTGAGTTTTTGACTTCAAATTTAAAATTAAACAGTTATAGAAATAGAAAAAAAAACTTTTATCTTGTTACATTTTTGGTTCATTTGAAAAATAGCAAAAAAAAGTTGAGCAATAATCAGAATAAGGTGGGATAAATTTTTTAAAAAACTGTACTTTAACAAAAGTTGCCTAATTGAAAACTAATTTTTTATTAAATAATTTCTCATTAACAGCAACAGTCCTGCTCAAAGCTAGTTAAGAAAAATTTAGAAAAATTCAAAAATTCATTTTATTTTATTCATTATTTTCAATTTTCTGTTTTTATTTATAAACAAGAAAATTAAGTTCGATCAGCATTTATACTTTAGAATATTAGAAAAGAAAATGTGTCTAGTCAATTTCATGATCTATAATCAATAATAATCAATAGATCACAAATGTTCGAAAAATTTATCTTGTAAATTATATGAACTTAAGATCATATTTTTTATGATTAAAAAATTAAAAAAAAATTCTATCATGATTATACATTAAATTAGATCACAAAATTTCAAATTTTTTAAAACTTCGGTCAAAATTTACCACTGATGAGTTTTTTTTGAGACATAAATGCATTAAAAACCGAGACAATTTAATTATTCTCATTTTAATTTAGTTTAAATTAAAAAGAATAAAGATTCATTATAACTCTGCCGTAAGCCGGTCCCAAGCCCAGGATGAGAAAAGAGGAGGGTGGTGGCAGCCACACAATGTGGTCTTCTACGAGTCCGAAGAAGAGCTGTATTACGGGTACATAGATCTACGGATCTTTGTCCTAGTCTTGTCGTGTGAGGGTGCCGCTGGCTTTGATCAACATCCAGTATAGAATCTTAACAGAGCAAGAACTTGTTTTACAGCTGACCCTCTTAGGATAGCCGCAACTTTGGAAGCGCTAAAGTTAAGGCATTCTCTCTTTAAAAATTGAGAATGTCGCTTGGTTTGTGGTTCCAAGCTAGTCTAAATAGTTGTCGAGTTCGCAGCCATTAAGTGCTCGGATGAGTGGCGCTGTTTATGATGAACGTCCCACGTGCTTCTTAAGGGAAGGCGCCTTCATAACTATGCCGTTTGCCGGTCCCAAGCCCGGATGAAAAAATAGGAGGGTGATGCACAAATGATTTTTTAAATGTTTTTTTTTAAATAAAACTAAATATAAAAACAAAATTAATCAAACAAATTCAAATTGAAAATTTTGAATTAAATGAATATGGTAAGATATTTTTCAGCTAATAGACAAAAAGCGAAAGTTAAAATTTTTCAGCTTATTTTTTGTTTAATTTTTTAGAATTTCAATCAAATTTAATTTTTTTTATATTGATTGAATATGGTTAAAGGGATAAAGTAAAATTTTAATTTTTGACGAACTTTATTTTTGTTTTAATAATAATACCCAATGCTATCAAAAAAATCACACTCTTTTTTCAAATAGTTCTGCTCAAATGTGTTAAAATTTTTTTGAAATCGCACAAAACTTTTGTTATCCAGCCTATACTCTTTCCATTCAAGGTTACTTACTGAACCTGGTCGATTATTTCTGGCAAAATTTGCCCAATATCCAATATGAGATCGGGCCAATCTTTTTCCATCATTGGTAAAATAGGACTCTATGGAATCAAAGGTATACGGCATGTCACTTCCATGACAAACATGATCATTACAATATGTAAAATTATCCCAACCAGCAAAATCAAGTGTGAAATCAAAAACATATTGATAAAATTTTCCATTTGGACTGCTTGTGTAATTGAACGCCTTTTCCAAAAATCTTCTTGAACTGCAACCAAAAACCCAATTTGTGGCCATCACAGACAAAAGATCTCTTTGATCTTGAGTTGAAAAATCTGGTGGATACTGTGTCAAAACTTTGAGTGTGTTTTGCTTGAATGCAGCTGTTAGAAGTCCGCCATATTCAGTCAAACCAACTGGTTTTGGAAAGCCAAGATTGATATAAATGTAGCACTCTTCAGTCAGAGTTCCAATAATAAATGGTTTTATTTCAAAATTTGAAATCCATTTGTCGAACTCCAACAATTGTCCTTTGATTATTTTTCCATCAATCCAAGGAAGCCATGCTTCAAAAAACTCCAACAACTTCACCGAAGCCACTTTACCTTCTGCCTTGACCTGAGCCTCTAAGATATCATCAACTGATTTGGATCTTAAACAAGCCATGTCTCTGGGCGCACAATTCAATTCCTGATTAAAGTAACTGTACAAAAGAATAGACTCTTCAAAGTTCTTGAAAGGAATTGACATTGGCGAAGACTGAATGATCACATTGTTGAAGTTTTGCTGCATATCCTTGGACAGAAGATGGATAGTGACTGACTCAGCACCGGCAGATTGGCCAAATAGTGTGATCATGTCCGGATTACCATTGAATGCTTGAATGTTGTTTTTGACCCAATTGATTGCCATTCTTTGGTCCAAAATGCCGAAATTTCCATTGGCTTGATCGGTCTCAAGGCCTGTGACCAAAAAGCCCAAGGCTCCAATTCTGTACTGGATTGTGACAAAGACACAATCGCTTAGATTGGAAAATGTGCGTCCATCGAATATGATTGAACTAGCGCCTTGGTATTGAAAATTTCCCCCATGAATGAACAGCATCACTGGCTTAGGCTCGCTGAGATTCTTTGGCACAAACACATTCAGATACAAACAATCTTCGGAAAACTGGAGAAAAAAAAATTTATTTTTTATTATCAACAAGTGGTATTTGGTGTACCGATGGAGGACAGGACTTTTCGGGCATCCGCGAAGAACAATTCGCTTGGGGACATGCTGGTTTGAAGCTGGACGCATTTAGTACCTCTTTCCAATGGTCAATGTCTGCCGGTTGTTTCCATCTATAGTCACCAATTGGCGGCTTGGCAAAAGGTATGCCCAGATACATATAAGAGTGCTCATCTTCAACACCTTCAATCAGACCATAGGATGTTTTTACTATGGGCGCAGAGCTCACACATAGACCTGCTAGAGCAAACAAAATAAATAGGCAAAAATTAATAGTCATTTTATTTTTAAAGTAGAATAGAATTTTTATTACTTTTTTAAAGCTTTTTAATAATAATTTTTTTTTTATCTAAAACAAATTAAATTATCTAAAATTTTGATTTTTTTTTTTCAAAAAAGGTGACTTTGTGATATGATTAATATTTACGTTTAAAATAAATTTTTTCTTTTCTACATTAAAACATATTTGCACAGGCTCAACAATAACACCATCAACAACTAAAACTCAATTTACATAATTTTTTATTCCAAGTTGTAAATTTTTTTGGTTTTGAGAACAATGAGTTCCCAAATGGATAAGAAATTGTTTGAAGAAAAGTTCGAGTTTATTTTAGAATCGTTGGAACCTTTGATAAACCAAATATTGGTGCCGGATGCTAAATTCACATTGAGTGGTAAATCGCGCAGTGCTCGTCACTTGATAAAATTTTTGAAAAGTTCTCTAGATCAATTTGCCAACAAATCGGCCGAGATAAGCATGGAGTTGTCTTCCTACAGACCCGAGCTGGGCGAGGAAATATCCAAGTTTCGGGCTGGTGGCACCGCTTTGGCGCAAACAGCACTCGATTTTGTCCAAGACCCACTGAACGCCAAAAAGAGGATTGTTCTCGGAAATCAAGCCAAACCAGTGCTGGTGTCTATGGCGCGCATTCTGGCCCTGTTCGATCTGATTGACCAAAAAACTCTGGTGATGATTGTGCACGAAATGAGCCACATGATGAAAAGAATGAAGTTGAGTGTGTCCCAAAAGGATTTTGTCGCTGAGTTCAAGTCTTATGGAAAAAAGATGAAGGAATTTTTGGATGTGAGTCAAAATGTGATTGATTGCATGAAAATTTCCAAGGAAAAAGTTGCTCTTATTTCGGCCAGATCACTTTTGGCCAAGCAGTCTCTCTTTCTCTATTCAAGTACATTGGTTTTTTTAAAACAACCAAAAAATGACTCGACCAGAATGCTGCGCGATCAAGTTTATGAGCAAACATTTGATGCACTTGACACCATTGAGAGCATTTTAAAAAATAAATTTAAAGCAAATAGTTCAATAAGGCCAAAAAAATTTTTAACTCAATTTGTTGATTTAGAAGTATTTTATTAATTGATTTTTAATTTTTTGTTTTAATTTTGTTTTTAAGACTAAAGTGGATGCATTGTCGAACAGTGACAGCAAAAAGGAACTAATGGGTCAGCTTGATGACGCTATAAGAAATATTAACCTAAGTCTGAATCAATCTATGCTGGAATCGGACAGAAAAGAGTCGCTGGTTTCTGAATGCGAGCAAGTTCGAAGCGCATTGCAGCAGTTGTTCAAATCCTATCAGAATGTAATATTTTTGTTTATAATAAAAAAGTTAATATTTTATCTTTAGTTTACTTACTGTGAAAAATAAAAATTTTAATTTTTTCTCCAACAAATAAGATACTTATTGTTTTATAATAAGAGTTTAAAAGATTTTAATTTTAATATTTTTTTTGTGATATTTATTCAAGAAAAAGGTTGGGTAAATAAATTTTTTTTTAATATTAAAGACTAGACTTAGATTTTATTGAAAAAATTTTTTCTAATGAAAATTTTCTTTTGATCATCTAGTTTTTTTCAACTTTTAATTTTTTGCTGATTTATTAGAAGGATCAAAATTATTTAGTCTTTAACTAAAAGTGCTATTTTCAAAGGTTATAAATTCAAATAAGCTTTGTTTTAGGGCTTAGTTTTCAAACTTATAATAATAAAGAGATAATATATTCCATTAAAGGGTATCATTGAATAAAAAATAATACAGAGTTCGATTTTTTATTAAAAAAAAACAATAAAAAAGTATAAAAAAATCAATAAAATAATATTTTTTTTTCAATTTTACTCCATTATAGCTTTGTAAAACTTAAAAAGCTTTATTGCTATCAAAACCTTTCAAATAGAATTTATTAACTTGGTCAATTTTTATCAGAGTAAAGCAATGCATTTTATATGAACAAAAAAAAATTTCATTTTCAGTAAGTGATCATGGTTAACACCATTAATGACAAATACTTTATGTATACTAATAAAAATTTTATATTCTTGAAATGACCTCTCAGATCATGATTTTCCAATATGTCTTTCAAATAATCTTAAGATAACTTTGTAAGAATCTTTAAGTTTTTTTCTCTTTTTTGAACTTTTTACAGAATTTAATGAAAAAATTTAATCATTAAAAAATAAGTCAAATAAATTATCTGATTATTAGTTCATAGAATTCTAAATCTTTTAGGCTGATAAATTTCAAGATCATATGGTCAAATATCATAAATTTTAAAGTTATTGAATTTGTTCCTAAATTGTATTTTTATATTTTTTGTATTTAAGATTAAATTGTTTTTTTGAGAAATATTTTTTAACAATTTTTCTTGAAATTAGTGTTTTTGTTGATTAAAGATTGTGATTATCATATCAGTAAATCCATCAGCATCAAATTGCTTTAATACTCAAAAACCAGAGGGATGTTTTTATTAAAATTTAATAATTTCTTAATAATATGTCCATATAATCTAAAACCAAAATATATTATATTTCTTGTAGATGTTTAAATGAAACAAAAAAATATTCATTAAAGACGAAGGATTTTTTTGAGACCACCATAACAAAATAAATTGTAAATTCCATTGGCAACTTGAAGTTTATGATCAATTTTTGATGCTCAACATGATCAAATCAAACTTAAAATATTAAATAAATTGTAATTATCTAATATAATTAGTGCAGAGGTACATTTTTGGAATTAACATACTTTGTTAAATAAAAAGATAAATTCTGCAATATCAAAATGCACATTGCAGAGTGCATACCATTTAATTGATACTATTTTAAGTAGATAATTTTTTGCAGACCTTTGCAGATTTTACCTTTAGATTTAACAAAGTATTAAAACCAAAAATGTACCTCTGCACTAATTACATTAGATAATTACAATTTATTTAATATTTTAAAGTTGATTTGATCATTTTTAATATCAAAAATTGATCATAAACTTCAACTTGCCAATTCTATTTTGGAATTATACTATTAATTTCAAAGTTTAAGGAATAAGACTAATTTTATTTTAACTTCTTAAAAAACTATTTATTAAAAACAAAGTTTCTTTCTTTTTCTTATGAAGATTGGAATTTTTCATATAATTTTTTTATGATTTCAAATTCATGATTTTTTTTTAAATTCGCCTTTATAATTAAAATTTTAAAATATGATGAAAATTAGCAAAAAAATCGAACCAAGCCGTCAGAATTTTAAAAAAAAATTTGACTTTTTTTCTAAAAAAATTTGATTCTGAAATGTACGAATTATTTAGCAAAAAAAATTATATATAAAATATTATTATATTAAAATATTATTATTATCAACATTCTTTTTTAAAATGACTTCTCTTTCTTACTCAAAAAAAGAGCCAATTTAAGGGTCTAAGTTTAGAAAAATTATAATTATTAAAAATTTAAATTGTGAAATTTTTATTTTAAAAAATTAAAGGTAAGAAATT
The DNA here is from genome assembly GCA_025491095.1 of Brachionus asplanchnoidis. Lineage (NCBI taxonomy): Eukaryota > Metazoa > Rotifera > Eurotatoria > Ploima > Brachionidae > Brachionus > Brachionus asplanchnoidis. The sequence goes on from JAILYF010000016.1 coordinate 1,549,968, forward strand.
CTCAAAACAGAAACGAAATTGAAAATTACAAAGGTGAGTTTATTCAAAAAAACCGAAGTATTAGACGTCAAATCCGTCAATTGGTAGTGGAAAATTTCAGTCTAATTTCGAACCAACCATTAGACGATTTAATCGAAGGAGCCAAATCAGGAGACTTCGGCATCTTAAATGACACAGTCTTAAATTTTGAAATATATGCCAAAAATCTAGTAGACTCCAGTCATTTAGCCTGTGCACTCTCAACCAACAGAGAGGGCATCAAATTGGTCGAGTTGGCCGCCCAAAGATTGACCCTTCTAATCCCGCTGGTTGTCAAATCAGCCCAGGTCTTGTGCAATGATCCATCGGACTCAGAAGCCAAAAAAAACATGTCTTTTTTGCGCACAGAATGGCTCAATCAAGTTAACATACTAAGTCTTTCAGTTGATGACATAATTTCAATCAATGATTTTATGGCCATGTCCGAAAGTCAGATACTTCAAGACCTGAATAAATGCATCATAGCCATGAACAATTTGAACGCAATAGAACTAAAAGAAATCTCTGACCGAATTGTTGCCAGAACCAACCGAGTTTGTGATTTAGTCATGATGGAAATTTTTAATTATGAACCATGTGATTTTACCCAAAGAATTGACCAATCTGTTAGATTTGTCCGCAATACAATTTTAGTCAATTTTGCCAGCTCGGCACAATTCAGTACGCAAGCTTTGCGGGCAAAACCGGCCCGGGACTTGAATGAGAACGAGTTCATGGATTCATCGCGGCTTCTGGTAGACTCGATTAGAGACCTACGCAATACATTGCTGCAGATACCACAAGATGAGTCAGATAATCTACTGGATGAAACAGAGGTCCAACATGAGCAAATTGATGAGCAAGTCCAAGAAGAGCCAAATGTGGAAATTACTGAAGAAATAAATGAAAAATTGAACTCATTTGATCAAGAAAGAACAAATTTTGACCGGGAAGTTCTCAAGTGGGATGACAATTCAAATGACATAATTGTGCTATCTAAACAAATGTGTGTTCTGATGATAGATATGACTAATTTTACAAGAGGTAAAGGACCCATTAAAAGCATCGCTGGGATTATACAAGCGGCCAAGAAAATATCTGAAATTGGCACTAAATTGGAAAAGTTGTGTCGCAATTTGCATGATGAGTGCCCCGAGTCCCAATCGAAAAAAGAGCTTAATCGATATTTGAATTTAATTCCGCTTTTTTGTAATCAGCTCAATATTGGTTCAAAAGTAAAGGAGAATATTATTGATGTAAGATTTTTTTATTTAATTTTTAACCATTACATTAAAATATTTTTTTGAGAAATTTTTTCTATCAAAAATAATTGTTAGTCAGCATTATAAAAGAAAAAAAATTAATTTTTAGTTTTGTTTAGCCTGTTATTAATTACAAAGACTTTTTTAAATTAATTTTTATTTGTTAAAACGTCGCCATTAAGACGATTCCAAGATGAGTTTGTGATTATCTTAGAGAGAAAAAATATACAAAATATAGCAGTCTAATTTTTTAAGTTAAACTTTTTGATCGTGAAAATTAAATTATAATTGATTTTTTCTAAAACACTATTAGCAAACCATGCTATTTTAAAACTTTATTTTTCTCTCGGGTATGGATATAAATCATTTCACATTTTAAAAATTAATAAATAAGACATGCTTAATTATATTAATTAATCATTTAAAAAAAATCTTATTTAATTATCTAGAACACTTAAAATTTTAAGCAAATCTAAAGAAAATAACTCTACAAATTAAATTAAATTAATTAATAAATAATATGACAAAATGTTTTTCGCTTAACTTAATGAAATCAAACTACTGCTAAATTTGCAGAATTTTCGAAAAATTTTACATTAATGTCGCAACAAAAAAATTTTACTGAATTTCACCAAACCACCAAATGGATTTTTTTTTATTTAAAAACAAATTTATTTTACTGAATAGACTAAAATTAAATTTCATATTTTATATCAAATTGAAGCTTTGTTGCTTTTAGAAAAAGGACATTTAAAAAATTTTTAAACAATTTTAAATCTCAACGTTCTATTATTAAAAAATAGAAATTTTAATATTAAAATTAGTTTCAAAATCTTAATTTTATTTTTTATAATTTAAATTTTTTTTAAAATGTGTAATTTAATAGTGTGATTAAAAAATTTATTTTTTTTATAGTAAAAGAATTTTAATAATAAAAAATCTTGCGAAATATTTTTAAATTTTTAAATATTTATCTATTTTGATTGTCATTAAAATCTGACTTTCAAAAGGATTTTTTTTAATGTTTTAAGTAATAATCAAGAATTAACTACCGATAAAAAATAGCTTCATAGATTCTTAGCTCAAAAATTTTAAAAAATGCTTGAAAAATATTTTTTTATTAATCCTATATTTAAAGAAAACTTTTCTACTCAAAAAGAATACAAAAAAATATTTTTCTTATTTTTAAAATGAATTTATTTTTTTTATTCAAGTTTTGTTTTAAAATTTGTATACGTTTCCGTATTTTAATAATAACCATTTACTTTCTTTATTAAATCTTTATTTAAATTAAATTATTTGAAGAAAAATCTAGAAAAATCAGATTATTAAGATACCAATAAATAAATTAAAATGAACGTACAGAACAAAAAAACATAATCTACTTTAAAAAAATCGACTAGTTTCGCTTAATTTTAAGTAAATTTTCTTTAAGTTAAAATTTTGAATGCCAAAAAACTTTTGAAATTAAACTTTGTAAAAATTTTGTTTTAGATGTTGCTTATATCCAAATTGGAAAAAAAATGAGTAAATATTTTTTAATAACCAAGGAAATTAATCTGTGAACTAAATTGTTTAAGTGGGGGATATTAACAGTAAAAAAAGTGCGGATAGAGCTAACAGCCCACTTTCCTTTAAATTTATTTAACTCTTTTCTTTTACCCCTTCATTAATTCAATAAAATTACCTGAAACAATTTAACTTTATTTAAAACTAATTTTATTTTCACATTTAAAAGCCGGAAAGTGCGTCATCACTTCTTATTTCGTCAAAAAATCTGATGAACACTGTTGCATCAGTGGTAAAAGCGTCTTATGTTGCGTCTACCAAGTACACTAGCAAAACTGGATCGAAAAAGCCAATTTTTCAATGGAAAATGAAGCCTCCCGAGCTGAAGCCTTTGGTTGTAAAGCCAACTCAGTATGACACATCTGGACTGGTGCGCAAAGCGTCAAAGCGAAACATTATGACTCCTTTAAAACTTCTAAGTGAGTTCGAAGCATGAGTTTCTATGGAATTAGAACATTTACGTCACCAGAAAATGGCGTTCAAATAAAAAGTAGAAAAAACTAAAAAATTTTATTTATTTTCATAATTTTAATAAAAGTTTAAATAAAACCTATGAAACTTATAAAAATCATGAATCGATTTTGCCAACTTGGCAGCGTTAAGCTTTGCAACTTCAATGGATTTTCTCAAGCCATAAGTCAATTCGATCTGAATTGTGTTCACTTTTAGGGACTTATGAGCAGCTGTTATGTATCCACCAGAATAGTAGCCACCTTGGTCAGGTCTCTTAATTGAAGGCGAAGGCACAACTCTAAAATTTTCTTTTTCCATAAATGCTCCGAAAGAAACATTTCCTCTAATTATTTCCTCCATCGAATAGGCGCCAGACTCTTTGAGTGAATTTACAGAACTTTTGCTACTCTCTTCCAGCAACATCTTATTCAGCTCATTTCTGCTCAACAGATATCCCAGCTCAGTCCAATTTTCTTTATGTGACTGACCATGTATGTCAAAAATGAGTAAATAATTGTAGACTTGACTCATATTTTTGGCATAGTCTGATATAAATTTGTGGTACTCAAAATGAGCCGCATGGCACTCTAAATTGGGAGTTTGGCTAGAGCAGCAAACGCTCGAATTTCGGTTTGAGTCCATTTTTCTCCTATGAAGGTTGTTGAAAACCATAAAAGGTTTTTGACCAAATAAACCATGCAATTGGGTGCTTAACTCTTGGCCAAAGGGTCTGGTGTTGTAATCACCTTTGAAATTTCCCAAGCCATCTTCGGTCCGGTCAGGTATCTCATCAGGAAAAAGATTTCCACCATGCGGCACACTTATCAATATATTCAAATTTCCTATTTCGAATTCGGTGTATTTTTTGTGACCAAAAAATGTACTTGTATTAATTGCGCTAATAAAATAGAGAAAAATTAAAGTTTTCAACATTATTTTTTTTATTTTTATCCAATTTATTTCACTCATTTTTATACTCATTTTTTTGAAGTCGAATTGATTTTAAATGCTAAGCCTTATCTAAACATCTGAATTTTTTTGACTCAATTTTTGACATTTTATACTTTTCAAGCTTACTCTCACATGTTTTTTTTTTTAACTTGATTAAATTTAAGTTCTAGCAAAAAAAATTCCAATTTATAAAATAAAAATTCTTCAATTAAGTAATAAATTAAGAAGTGTGAATAAATAAATTTAAAATATGCCTCAAATGAACAAAACTAAATCATAATTATCGAAAGACTACCTTTTGATTCAATTTGGAAACATCAAATTTTTAATTAAATTCGAAAATTCAAAATTAGATTTTAAACTAGGCGAATAAACTCAAATGAATCATTAGCGATGACACTTTCTCCTAACGCTCAAGAATTTATACCCATAGCATATTCGATACCACCGGTGCAAACTTTTGTTATAGATCCGTCCACAGGCACCACTTCTCCTGTCATCATTTCACACATTCCATTCGGCTATGCCTCTAGTCCTTATTATGCACCAAATCAAATTATGGTCCCGAGACAGGTTTTTTACCATTATCCGTCCAATTTACCAGCTCCAGTCCAAGCCACTCAAAGCCTTAATGAGCCTCACGAGCCTTACATAGCCGACCAAAAAATGTACAAAAAAGTATTCAACAATGTTAATCTTATAAAACAAACAATTGAGTGTCATTATAATATTCAAAACCAGCCTGGTTGTTTGTCTACTAAAAACAGTATGGTTTTTGGTAAGTCTAGTGGAAAAATTTCGCATATGAATCACAATATTAGACAAGAAGTTGCTTTTAAGCTAAATGATGGTGATTTTCCCAAGCTTGGTTCTTCTGGCAACGCTGAACAAACTAGTAGTAAGTAGAAAATATTTATTTTTGAAACTCTAAATTCTTTTACGTAATAATCAACTAAAAACAAGACAAAAATTTTCTTGAATAATTAAGCTATTTTTTGAGTCTTTAAATTAGAGGAATTTAAAATTTATATTAAAAAAAATTAAGTTTCTGAAAGATTATTATGTAATATATGTAATAGGTTTTTAGACATAATTTTAATTAATTTAAAATATTTTTTTTATCCAATATACTTTGTTAAAACCAAATAAATTAATTTGACATTCAGTCAAATTTAAATTTTTCTTTTATCTAATAAAAATTCCAAAATTCAAAAAAAATATCTGAACTCATAATTAAGTGAATGAGAATCCAAAATTATTAATTTATTATATGAAATTTACTAGGATGAAGCTTTGACATTAGTTAAAAATAATAAAAAAATAAGAAATAACTCACTGATTTTTTTTTTATTTTATTAACAAAAATATAAAAATTAACTTATGGAAAAAATTGTTGAAAAATTTTAATTTAATAAAAACTTTAATTTTTTTTTTTGAAAATAGAAAAAAATTAAGATTATCTCATTTTCTAAAGACTTAGAGAATAATTTTCCTTCTTAGAAAAAAGTGACTCAAATAAAAGAAATTTATTACCTTTTTTTTCTTCTAATACAGATAAGAAAAATTCAAAGTTTACATGAAACATTCCTCGAGAATTTTCTTTAAAACGGGATACATTTTTGTAAAAAACAACTTTAACAAAGGGGAATTTTAAACTCAAATAATACCAAGTTTCTTTATGGTTACTTTTATTTGATGAAATATGCTAGTTATTTACTTTTTTTAACACAAAAAATGACAATTTAATAATGCTTTAGCGTTAAATTTAATGAAAAAAAAGTTAAAGCTAACAAAATTTTAATTTCATGAAATATTAAAATTCGAACTGACGAAGTAAAATAACAAAGAAAAAACTAATCTTATATCAGGCTTCTATCACTTAATTTTTGCTCTGGACTCTCTGTAAATAGTAGAATTGTCACTATCTTCACTGTAAATTAATGCATCCAATGCTTCGTCAACAAGCAATTGCCAATTGCTAAAAACTGAAGATTTTGAACAATTTTTTTTAAAAGAAAAAATATAGGAATTTATTCTTTTAGAAACATAAAATATTAAATATATAAAATGTCTATTTGTTTAAAAAATATATAATAGATAGTTTTTACCGAAAATGATAATTTGGACAGAAAATTTACTTTTGAAATTTGTAAAAATAAAAATATTTTATTCATTTTAAAAATTTTATAAAAAAATATTTTTTTTATTCAAAAACATTTTTTTATAAAAAATTATAAAAAATAATTTTAAAAATACAATTGGTAAAAAATTTTATATTCCATTTAAATCAATTCTCATAATAAAAAGATAAAAAAATCTTAATTTTTTTCTTTTTTTTTAAATATTATTCATTGAAATATTTCTTAATTGTTTATAAAATACCTTATTATGGTACAGCTTAAAACTCAATTAATTAAAAATATTGTTTAGTTTAATGCAAAAAACGAGCTTAAAAACAGGTGGTGAAATTAAAGTTTTTGTCATAGATTTATTTTTGAAAAAAATAATACTATCTTAAGATGTATTTAAATTTTTAATGATACTTTATTTTAAAAACACATATTAATGTTATTTTTAGTTGCACTTGAACTTATTGACATTTCATAGACTTTATAGGTGTCTTTTATTTGATTCAAGTAAATGATTATAACAATTTATGATTTGCCCCTTTGTTTTATCAATATCATTTTCAAATTTTAAATTTTTTAATAAAATTTTCTCTCACGTGTCTGAATCTTAAGGGTACGAAATTAAAGTGATCACCTTTTTTGGCATATGGAAGTAGACGTGGTAAATGAATAATTTATGTTGCTTTCTATTGAGCCTGTGTTTTGATCTATTTAAAGATTATGATAAATTAAACAAAAAATGTTCGAAAATTTATTACAAATTAAAACTTAAAACGAAAAAAAATTAATTTTTACAAATGAGTAAATAAAAAAAAAAACGAGTTAATTTTTAAAATCTTAATTAAATTTCAGGATGTAAAATTTAGATTTTGTTAAAAAAAATTATCAAATTCAACAAAATTTTTATTTTAAATGCAAATAATAAATTTAATTAAAAATTTAAATAATTGTAGCTCCAGAAAACAATCACTTGAGAGCTAGTAGCAATGAAAAGTCAAATGACTCAACTCCAAAATCAAATAATCACTCATTGAACACCGAATTTGCCAATATGGTAACCGCATTGCAATTAGGACCAGAAATGAACAGAAACAAAGAGCACAGAAGCAGAAACCATGCAAATTATAGTCGACTAATGGTGCCTCAATTCACAAATCCACTAGACTCAACTTGTTGTGTAAAACGCGGCAAAGAACTCGAAAAGCCCAGAAAAAAAAAGAGTACACTAAAAAAAATTATTTTACGCGAGAGAGAGGAGAAGAAAAAACAACAGGAACAAAATTTTGAAAGTCTCGGTGACAACTCAGGTGACACCACCAATCTAAACCATTTATTTAATGCAGACAATGATGAACAAAGCGAAAATCAACTTGATGATCAAATCGACTTGATATCACCCATAAGTCAAAATTCTCCATTGAGCTATCCAAGTCCATGCAGCTCACTAAACTTGAACACTGAACACTTTTTATCTCTTGATCAACTCGAGGACCGAGTCAAGCACAAAATTCACTCGAGAAAATTCCGCGAGTACTGCCATCAAATAATCAACAAGGACATAGACGAAACATGCACTTTGCTTCTACAGGAAATAGTTCACTTTCAGGATCGCTTGTACCAAAAGAATCCAATAAAGGCCAAAATAAAGCGCAGATATGTAATGGGCATTCGCGAAGTGACCAAACACTTAAAGCTGTTCAGAATAAAGTGTGTGATTCTGGCGCCCAATTGTGAAAAGATAGAATCCAAAGGTGGCTTAGATGATGCTATAAATTTAATTATACAAACATCCATGGAACAAAATATACCATTTTTGTTTGCACTGGGACGCAAAGGACTTGGCAAAGCGGTCAATAAGCTAGTGCCTGTTTCTGTGGTTGGAATTTTTGACTATAGTGGAGCTGAGCCTTATTTTGAAAAGTTGGTCGAATTGGCAAACAATGCAAAGATGACCTATCAACACATGGTCGAAGAATTTGAGAGGGAAGAATGCGAACATTTGATAACTAATCAATCAAACATTGTCAATGCAATTAATGAAAATTTGGAACCACTGCCCACTGACACAGGTCCACTGGTGACAAATCACAATTTTCCCAAGATACCTAGTCACATGGCACACTCGAGGACACCGTCAAACGGGTCCAGCATATCAATAGAACCATTCTATCACATGAACTATCACCACTCTCATTCAAGAAGCGCTTCTGGTACATTTAACTATGGACACACAACTCTGGTCAGTGGACACAGCAGGTCGTCTTCAGGGGGAGGCATTGGCACCGGTGGAATTAATTTTGACCTGATGATGAATAGCAAAAGTTGGACTCATTCAAGAACTCCGTCTAATTGTAGCAATATTTCCTATATAAGCCGGTTGTCTGAGCCTATATCCGAGCTGGATAATAATTTTGCTCTCAACTCGACTCAAGCAGCAGTTAATTTTTATAATGAACAAGTTAAACAAGAGATGAAAGATTTGAACGAAAGTTCGGATCATGATGCCAATGTGGAAGTTGCTGAATCTTTGGCAAACTTGCATTTGGGGTGCATAAACGAAACAGATGCTGGCAATGACGCTGATAGCGAAAGTGCCAGCAAGCCTTAAAACTGATAATTTGAATTTAAATGATGGCTTAGATTTTATTTAAACCTGATATTACAATTGATGATAAAATTTTTTTAAAAGAAATTTTTTCTTTTTTTAACTTTTTTTGAATTTATGCAAAATTTTTAATTAGTTTTTAGTTTGTATTAAATTAATAAAATATTTATTTCTAATTTTTTTTAATAATATAGGGTTTTCATTTAAATTGAAATGAAATTGTTTAATTACTAAAGATTCTTTTTGTCATAATTTCTTGAATAAAAGTCCTTGTCGTTTAGAAAAAGAAATTTAAGGAAATTTTTTGAAAGTAAAAAAACTAACTTTCTGTCAAAAAACTTATTTTTGGTCAGAAATTGTGGACACTTCCTCTTCTGTATTAAAAATTAAAAATTCACCTATTACTAAGTCTTTTACATTTGGTTCAATTTTTTGCTTTTAAATCATATATTATGGAAATAACATTGAAAGAGTGCGATATTTCAAATATTTATTTCAGTTACAAAAAAAAAAAATTTAATCTAAAATTGTAAGCATTTGATTCTTGTAATTAAGCATTTTTAATGAAATAAAACGAGCTTTATTTCTATTTTATTTGTAAAATTGAAAAGTAAATATTAAAAATTCTTTTTTAAACTTTTAAATAATCACTTTGATTCAAATTTAAATTCAATTCTTTGAAAATGTTCATAAATATGCAAAGCTTTCATTTATGATTTTAATAATTACTGTTATCATCTTTTTTACTTTTTTAAAATAATTATATTTATTAATTGAACACTTTTCAATAAAAAATTTTCATTTATTTTTTTTAATTCGATTATTACTTTGAATAAGCTGAGCTCGTTCAAGGGAACATTTTTGATTCTAGTTATCTTAAGAAGAAAAATAATTTTGAAAAATTAGCAATTGAGCTAATTTTGATGTTGATTTGTCTAAAAAAGGCTAATAATAAATAATTTTGTTTATCAAAGAGTTAAAAAGAATTATGAAATTTATTTCAAAAAAATCATTGTTAATGACGTTGGTCATCAAAATTAAAATTTTTAAAATTGATCCTATTAAAAATGGATACTTGCTGATGAAAAATAATTAGATTTTTAGCAAATAAAAATTAAACTCGTTCCATTATAACTAAAAAGTTTAAATTTAAATATTAAAATGCTTGAGATATTAACTTAAAATTATTTTTTTTATTTGAAACTGAAAAAAAATATTTAAAACATCGCACTTTTTAAATGGTATTTTTAACAGTAGATACATTTTGTAACTATAACACAAAAAATTAAACCATTTTTGATTCAATTAATTTTTTTTCTTTTTAAAAACAAAAAATACAAATACAACTAGATAAAAAATATAAAAACGGTGTAAATTTTAATCCATTTCAAAATTTTTTAATATAAAACATAAATTTTTCATCTTCTGAAATAAAAGTGTCTTTTCTTTTAGTGAAACATTACATATTATACACTTAGTTGGTTTGTTAATAAAAGGATAATTTTTGGTAACTTTAGCCGTAGAATTTGAACTTATTTTACTTTTAAATGCAAATAATTTTAATAATTTTATATTTTAATAAATTTAAAATTATTCATTTTAATCAATTAAAGATGTTTTTATTCAAATATTTTTTTTTTTTAAATTTAATTTCAAATTTTTTTTTTTAATAAGGCTTTTTTATAAATCTTTTTTTAATAAGTCTCATAAAAGTTATTTTAAATTTAATTTTTTATTCATGTTTAGAATTTTGCAAATTTTTTCTAAAATTTTTTAATTAGTCTTTAAGAAATTGAAAAAACATCTTTTTTTCAATTTTTTTATTTAATCATCAAACTCGTGACCAACGTTCGATGACTCTTCTGTTTGATTGCTTCGATTTTCTTCAGGCACCCATCGATTCACAAACACTTCCATTACACCAATTTTAGCCAAACAGTCAACACTATCTAAAGATATTTCAGTCGAATTGTAGACAGCATAGCAAAGCATCAAGTCTTTTGATGCTGTTTCGTTAATGCGAACCAAAGAGCTAAATTGAGTGAATAAATCTGTTTCATTTTCTGCAATGGCATTTAAATCTTTTATTTTTATTTTGACAGAATAAGATGCGTGGTACCGATCAGGACCCTCATAATACACCACTAGAAAATAAAAATGGATCTTTTTTTATTTTTTTTTATTTTTTTTAAATTGATTCTTACAAAAATCGCATCCATATTTGATTCCATATTTTAACACCCAACCTTTGCTTCTTAGTTTGTGATAAACAGCGTATTTAAACGCAAAAGTTGGATCATATGAAATAAAAATTTTCCATAAATCAGTTATACTCAATGAGTTGTTTTCATAGAAGACATTTAGACAATCAAGACCAAATTTTAGGAAAAAAGCCTTAAAAAAGATTAAAATTTTATTTTAAAAAAGATGAAATTTTACTTCTTCGTACATGAGACTGAGGCACTCTTTTAAAGTGATAGATGGCAAATATTTTATTTTAAAATTGAATGGATTGTTAGGTGTTTTGTAAAAATTTTCATTTGTTTCATTCAAATTTATTCGATAATACTGTGGTTTTGAGTCGGTTTGAATTTTATTTTTTACAAATTCGGTCTTAAATGCCGAGTCAAATGAATCATTTTGAACATCTGAAGATTCTATCAGTTCTTTTTTATGCTCAAAATTTGGTTCATTTACTGTAATTAGATTTTTGAAGTTAATTGAAAATTCAGCCTGTTCTTCGTTTGCATTTGTTTTTTTAATTGAGGGTTCACCACGAGAAAATTCTCCTTTACCAAAATAGCCCTTTAATTTATTTATTTTAAAAAAATTTGAAAAAATGAAAATTAAATGACAATTACACAATTGAATAGAACTTTAGCTTGCCATTCGTCTGTCACATAAATTCTTTTATCTATTATTACGGCAGAATATTCGCCTGGAAGAGTTTTTGACACATTTTCAAGCTAAATAAAAATATTAGACTATTTTACAAATGATTTTTTTTGTTCGCATTAATACATTCAGATCGTCTGGGTCGCTTAGCTGAATTGGCAGAGGAATCAAAATTTTTTCTTTGCTATTTGACTTTTTAGCTCTTGGAGTCTTTAGTGAGTGTAAATTAAAAGAAAACATACTAATTAAAATTTTTAAACAATTAACATAAATTTTAATTTTGAAAAAAAAATAAAAATAGCACATTTTTTTAAATGAATAAATGGTAACTTTCTTTTATTCAGTTTTTTTTTAATGCTCATAAAAAAGCAGTAATAAATCAATATTTTAATTTAATAAATTTAATTAATTAATTAATTATTTTAATTTTTTTTTAATTTTTTAATCATCAATATTTTAAATATAAAAGATTGATGATTAAAAAATATTATTGGATTTTATTAAAAATAAACTTATTTTTTATACGGAATCAAATCTCAAAATAAATCGATGTGCTTTAATTACTTTTTTAAGAATCGTGAACAAAAACATATAAGATCTTGATGGGAAATGTGATAACTTAGTGTTTTTATTAAAAAAAAACAAAATTTAAATCCAAATATGGTCTAAATTAATGAGTTTTTTTTTCTTTTTTTTTTAAATTGTATACCGAAAAGCAAAAAATATTCAATTAAAATATGAATAGAATGTTTATTTATAAAACTGTACTGTTTTCACTTTAATTTACTAAGTTTTCCCATTTCTTGATACTTTTTTAGCTTTTTTTATTTTAAAAAAATTTCAGTATTAAAGATTGCCTAAAAATTCTAAAAAAATAAGCCAAAAAAATGAATTCCTTAATATTGAGATTTATTTTTGTTAATGAATTAGGGTTTAATGTATATAATCGGATTGATTTTGAGCTCGAATTTTTTATATTTTAACAAAAGCAGATATTTTCAATCTTCAAGAATTAATTAAAATTTCATTTAATTTTTTGAGATATATCTGTTTTTTTAAATTGTGTAAAATAAAGCTGTCAAATGTAAAAAATTTGATTTATTTTCCCATTAAATTGATTTCTAAAATGACTTACAAGAGAAAAAGCATCAGTAATATTAGAAGCTGTGCTGGTTTAAAAAAATCGTGACACTTTGACAACCGATTAGTTTGAATAATACTTAGCCAGTAATCAAACTTGCTATAAAATATTTTTTCCATTCATAATTGTATAGTTTTTAATATTTGATAAAATTGTAAATCAAAAAAATTAACTCTCTATAATTGAGAGATTATAAAAACTTAAGATAAGTTGGTTTCAAATTTTTTTCTAAATAATAAACTAAATAATGAATCATTAAATCAAATAGCACTACTTTTTAATTCACTCTGATGATTTGTAATTTGTTTTTAAGAAGATTGTATGCTATGATTAATATAAGAATTCATTTTTGCCAACTAAAACTTCAATTTTCAACTACTCTTGAACATCAGGTCAGACAAAATTAACAAATAAATTTTTTCATCTCAAGACAGATTTAATTTGAACAAATGAGTTTTTAGAGCAGAATGATTGATAAAGACTGAAATAAACAACAAATATTAACTTTAAGATAATGGTACTTTTTTTTAATATAGTCTCAAAATTAAAAAAAAAACGTTTAATTGAATATTAATTAAGTTTTAAAATGTCAATTTTTTCATTAATGGGTCATATTTGATCGTAAATATTTTAAAATAACCATTTTTATGTCAGATTTTTATCAAAAAAACAAATATGAATTATGTATAATATTATTTTTTTCAATTCAAAAGTTAAGAATTTTCTAATTAGCTTATCAAATTGGCATATGACGGCTAAAAATCGGGGTCAAAGTAAATCGAAATTCTCTTACTTGTAGATTCCATTAAAAGCATTAAAAAGTTTCCTTTGTACAATTAAAATTTTTAATTGGATTAGTTTAATGAATCCCCAACAAAAATCAATTTAATGATACCCTAAAAAATAAATCTAAAAATATTCAATTTAAAATAAATTTAATTAAATTTTTCAAATATTTATTAATAAAAAGCTTTTTCATTTTTTGGCTGGTTTATTATTAGAATATTTAAAGGTAGAATAAATAAAATTAATTAGTATAATTTTTTTAAATATTTGGTAGATTTTTATCGATCTCTCTCTTTCAATAAAATATTAAAAAAACAGAGAATAATTGTGAGGTTGGCAAATTCAATCGATTTATAAATATGAAATGAATTGAGATACAGTCGAAACAGTCAGAGATAAATTCAGTGAATTAGAAATATAAAATAAACTATTTAAAAAAGTATTAAAAAAAATAAATTTAAATTTGGGATATTATACAAAGAGTAAATTTAAGTCTTGTTCATGAAATATACTAATTTTTACCTAAGAATTAATGGAAATAAAATAAAAATTCAAAAAAAAAAGCTTTTGGTTATTAAATTTGATTCTAAATTTACTTTTAATTCAATAATAGACAAAATTAAAAAAACTTGGTAATTCAAGGATAAATTTTATTAAGATTTTTCAAATAAAAAAGGGATCAAAATTATTAGGAAATCTGAACTGATTTCACAAGATATTTTGGTGGAGAAGACTGAATAATTCTGTTCCATTGGCGAGAAATATAAAATAGAAACCTATTTCTTCTCTCTTTTCAGAACCATTTACTCTCTTTCTAAGTAGTTTTTTTTTCTACTTTCGCTTAGGAGAGATATAGAAGATTGATTTAATTCCGCATTTTTGTAATAACTTTTTATAGAAATTATTTTTAATGAAAATTGTTTTCGTAGCAAATTAATTGTACTTGGCTCTAATTTATTTTCTAATTAAAGAATTTTTTTCTTTCGCTAGTGGTAAACTAATAAAAACATTAAATTAATAATAAAGACATCAAAAAAGGGCCACTTAAATTCGGAGTTAAGTTGATATTTTGTTTTATTATTTGGTTATTTTTTAAGTTATTCTTTAACAAAATATAACTGTTAATATTTGGAAAAAACAGCTATAATGAAAGAAGATAATTTCCATAAAAAATGTAAAAAACAGAAGTTCATATTTTTCTTTATATCAATTTATCTAATTTAATATCCTTCTAAATTTTTATTTAACTTTTTATTCTCAATTTTTATTTATTTTGTCCATTTAATTTTATTTTAATATTTTGAATTTTTTACTAAATGTTTATGAGCCTCTTTTTTACCAAAAGAAATTTAGATTAAATTTTATTTTGCTTCTTTTTTTATATTTTTTGTCTTTTTGCTTTTTAAATTATTCTAATCATGAAATATGGTGATTCAAAAACATATAGATTTAAAAGAACCATATTTCTAAGTAATAACATTTTAAAAAATTATGAAGTTTTTTATCAGATTTGTTTGTTTTAAGTCAAAGTTTTAACTTTAAATTTTTCAGATTCAGCTATTACAAAAAAAATTAAATGTAAAAATAAAGAATAAATTGCATTTTTTGAAATATTGAGAGATAATTTGTTCTCTTATTCGAGAATAAAACTAAATGAATTGATTTTTAATTTGTTATACATTTATTCGATTATTTGTGTCGAGTTTCAGGTTTAAAATGAAAGCAAAATAGAATAAAATAGAAATTTAGGCAGTGTGAATTCTGGTACAAAAATCAAAAACAAAATATAAAAAATGCCAAAGCCTAAGTTCTGAATGGTCAAAACATGCTCTGTAAATTGTAGCAGCTGATACATCCTTTGTACCACGAATACACTGATTCTGCAAAGCTCTGCAATAAAACTGTAGAACTCAGAAAATTGTAAATTT
The DNA here is from genome assembly GCA_025491095.1 of Brachionus asplanchnoidis. Classification (NCBI taxonomy): domain Eukaryota; kingdom Metazoa; phylum Rotifera; class Eurotatoria; order Ploima; family Brachionidae; genus Brachionus; species Brachionus asplanchnoidis. The sequence continues at coordinate 1,565,705 of JAILYF010000016.1, forward strand.
AGGATTTTATATTATATTAAAAATCCAACTCAACTTTAAGTGGTGGTACAGATGATGTGTTAGTTGCTACAATTTACAGGACATTGTTTGGTCCTTCAGAATTTTAGCTTTGGCACTTTTAATATTTTGTGTTTGATTTTTGTACCAAAATTTACAATGCCAAAAATTTAAAGTAAAATGAATTAAAAAAAAAAGAGAAAATTTTTAATATGAATTGAAATGAGACTTTTTCGTCAATTAATTAATAAATAAGTATCGATGTTCTTCTGAATATAAAAATTCATTTAATCACTTCTTATTTCAACTTTTTTTTTTAATTTTATTATTTATTTAATATTAGCTTAAAAACTAAAAACATTTGTTCAATTTGTGTTTTTTGATTCTCTTTTATACTATGATTTAACTTATTTTACTTTAAATATTAATTTTATTTTTTCTTGATTTTTTTTATCAGAATGAGCTTTAGTTCGTCACATACTAATAAATAAATAACATCAACTTATTTAATTTCAAATTTTTATTTTACTTTAGATTTTATTTTAAATTTAAACTATTTTTTTAATTTATTTTTTTAATTAGTGGGGATAAAGACAAAAATAAATAAACAATATAAAATGAATTTAAAAGGTCGAATGGAAACAGTTTGAGATGAATTTAGAAAATTAAAAAGTCAATTGAATTATGAATGGAGAAAATAGATTTTTAATTTTGTATTTTAATATCTCTATTTTGTTAGCAACCACTTGATATCTTATCTATTTTGTGTGTATTTTATATTTAGTGATATTTAAAGTGACCTGGTCTGAGGTAGGCAAAATTTTTGACAATCTATCTTATCGGCAAAATAAGATATTGGAGTTTGCTGCTCGCCATATCAATTTTCTCAATTGGTCACTCAAGTTTAGAGTTTCATTCAATTAAGCTGATAGAGAGATGAAGTGCGAGAACTAAATTAGGCTTAAGACTATCTATTCCACATGTGATACACATATTTTTCATCGATTCAAATTTCTAATCATGCATGTCATTTTGAATGATTAGAATAGCAAACAAACATGATCCACACTAAGGTTATGAACTTGATTGTGGCTAAATATGCACGCAGACTGATCTCCAAGAATTAATTAAAAAATATTTGTAAAATGGCTGAACATTCCTATACAACAAAGAAAAAAAGGTTAATAAAACATGACCAGGGCTAAAGACTTGGACCCACCAGTCCAATTAAAATCTAAGGTCAAATGTTTATTTCTAATTTTTTATTGTTATAAATTCTAAAATTTTCTAGAAAAAAAAATTCATTCAGATGAAAAAATGGTCTGGCAATTCATAGAAGTATTCAAAAAAGTCCACTCATCGAACAGAATCCAGGACGATGACTTTGCCGACAGGCTCAACCATCGTTACACAGTGGCAGTGCTGATACTGTTCTGCATTTTGGTCGGCTCATCTCAATTTGTAGGCTCACCAATAGCATGCTGGGCACCAGCTCACTTCACAGGCGCCATGGTCACCTACACCAACTACATCTGCTGGATTTCCAACACTTACTTTGTGGCCAGCGAAGACACACTGCCCACGCCAAACGAGCATCGCCAATTCAGAATCAACTACTATCAATGGGTTCCATTTATTTTGGCGCTGATGGCTTTTTTCTTCTATTCGCCATTTGCCATATGGCACTTGCTGGCCAAGCCAAGTGGACTTGACTCCAAGTCAGTGATGAAAATAATCTCGAGCATGGACGCTTGTTCCACTGAGTCCAGAGACAAAACAATGAGAAATGCTGTCAAGCTGATCGACAGAGCCATTGACTATCACAGAGACTATTATGACCAGTCGTGTTTGGGCCAGTTGAGAAGAAGAGTGACTAGGTGTTTGCTGCCCAGAAACAAGTCAGGTTGTTACATAAGTGCTTTGTACATGCTCGTCAAAATACTCTACTTGGCAAATGTTTGTGGACAGTTTTTTCTCTTGAACACTTTCATGGGTCCTCGATTCAACATTTATGGCTTTGAAGTGATCAGAGATTTGGTGAGTGGCAAAGACTTTTGGGAATCGTCAAGATTTCCGCGCGTCACTCTCTGTGACTTTTGCATTCGCACTCTTGGCGAAAACAACCAGCGACACACAATTCAGTGCACATTGCCAATCAATTTGTTCAATGAGAAAATTTTCATTTTCATTTGGTTTTGGCTGTTTTTGGTCGCCACTTTCTCTGCCTACTCTTTCCTAGTTTGGCTCTTCTCTTTCACCAGCTCATCTCGTTTGTCCTTTGTCAAACGATACCTCAAAGTGCAAGAGCGCATCGGCTACTTGTCCAATTCCACTCTCAACGAGTCCAAAGTGCTGGACGCCTTTTTGTACGAGTATCTCAGGCATGATGGCGTTTTTTTGCTCAGAATTGTCAAAAAAAACACAAATGATATTGTTGTGGGCGAATTGGTGAGTGCGTTGTGGGACAATTTCAAAAAGTATCCACGATTTGCCATCAGAAGTGATGAATCGATTCAAAAGGAAAATGAAAAGTTGAATGCTTTGTATCAACCAAATGGCGATTCGCATCTACTTTCCAATGGCTATCATTCTTAAGTTTCAATACAATTTGATTCAAATAAAATTGAGCTCAAGACTTTAATCATTTTTTTTTATTATACAATTTGATACTAATTTTTACTGTTAATTCTGCTGGTGTCTCATTAATGTTACACTCTTTTTTTATTTTTAATTTAATTGTTTTGTGTAAATTCAATAAATTTAATAAAAATAGCAAAAATTTTAAATCTTTTTTCTTATAGATAAATATATCTCAATGCTAAGTCACATTTTTTTACTCATAATAAGAATACTTAAAAGCCTGTTTATTTTTTTTAGTTCAAATTAGACCATGATAATATTGAACAAAAATAGGTCTAAAACGGAAAGGGATTTATAGATCAACTTGATTTAAATTTTTTTCTATAACTTAGTCTCATTATTACTCAAGTTTTTAATTTTAAGCGGATAGTTTATTGCGTTCAAAAGTTATTGCAAATAATTTGAAAATGCCGCTTTTTTCACCCTTGGAATTTAGGTAATATTAAGTATTTTTTTGACCATAACTTTTGAACAGAACATCGTACAGACATAATTTATACAGTATGTTGTAAAAGTTTAGAAATTTTTTTTCGTTATCAAAAGAATTGTTTTTGCCTATATAATAGGCGGGGAAAAAAAAAAAAACTTTTTTTTTTCAAATTTTTATTTGTTATCAATCCAAGATCATAATATCAAAAAAAAAATCCCAAAAAAAATGGATATAAAAAATTTAAAAAAAAAAAAAATGGTTCAAAAGTTTAGAAATTTTTACAATATAATATTTAAAATGACCGCCTTTGGCGGTATAAAGCCAAAACTCTTTTTGGCATAGATTCAATCAACTTTTGTACGTACACAGTCGGAATCTTTAACCACTCTTTGTGTAAAACCTCTTTTAAATGCTCGATAGAGGCTACTTTTGTGTTTACCATTTTGGCATTAATGTATGACCATAAGTTCTCGATTGGGTTGAGATCTGGAGAACGAGCACACCATGGCAGAACCTGAATGTTCTGTTCTTTGAACCAATCGCTGACAGAGTGAGCGGTATGTGCCGAAGCGACATCTTGCTGAAAATCCCAAGGGTCGTCTGGCTCAAATAGAAGTTTAACAGATGGTAAAAGATTGTTTTCCAAGGTGTTGATGTAGACAAATTGATTAATTCGTCCTATATAAATGTTGCATATACCAATGCCTTTGAAGGAAATGCATCCCCAGATATCAGCTGACCATCCACCGTTTTTTAACCTTGGTATACAGAACTTCGGATGAAACTTTTCATTTTTAAACCTTTTGACTTTTTCCCTTGACTTTCGATTGAAGACCTCAAAATTCGACTCGTCACTGAAAAAAATTCTGGACCAATCATTAACCATCCAATTAAGTCTCTGTTTACATCACGTATATCTTTTAAATCTATCTTTCACGGTTAAAAGGGGTTTTCTGACCGCTGTATGAGACTCAAAACCTTTTTTTTGAGAAATCTCATTACAGTTTACTTACTTTTCCTAACCTCTTGAGTCTTAGAATTAAAATCAGTGGCGAGTTTTTGATAGCTAGATTTAGGGTCTTTTATAATCTCTCTAAAAATGTAATTTTCATCCCTAAAAGTCAGCTCCCGAGGTTTACCAGAACGGCTTCGATCAGACATAGTACCAGTCTCTTCAAATCGTTTTTTAGTTGAAGAGACACATTTTGGAGATACACCTAACATGTTGGCTATCTCATTTTGCTTTTTATCTCCAATTTTTAGCAGACCCACGATCTGCCATTTTAGTGGGCTAGAGACGTTTTTTTACCCATTTTTGGTAATTTTTTTTGCAAAATTAAGATTTTTTGGTTAAGTTATTTTGAAAGGACGTATTTTATATTTGTTTTCTGTACCGAGTAAGAGCTCCTTCAGAATAAATTAAAGAAAATAAAATAAGAAAATAAAATAAGAAAATAAAATAAAAAAACAAAAATAAAATAAGAAAATAAAATAAATAAACAAAAAAAAAATAAAAAAAAAAAATAAAAAATCAAATTAAAGTTAATAAAATGAGATTAAAAAAAGAGTCAAAATAAGGTAAATAAGCTAAATAAATGAAAGTTAAGAAGACATATATTGAAATAGATTGTTACATGTGCCACATGTTAAAAAAAGTTCAAGTTTCAGGAAAAAAAGAAGAAATATTTAGGTTGCAATTACACAATCGAGTTGGGTATTCAATATATCTTGATTCGAAACCTTCTTTTTATCCTTCACCAGTCTTACAACCAATAGAATAGAATGACTCAATCCTGTCCCAACATATTTCTCACTCAATTCAAAAAGCCGATTCGAGACTGTTAGCAATTTTAGTTTATTAAAAGCCTCATGATGCACGATGTTGGAGGGAGTATCATATTTTAACTTAAGAATAGATCTGACTGCTGTATTCTGAATTGCTTGTAGTTTTTTAATATTATTTTCTGACCATGAATTTAAGCAAGGAAAAGAATAGTCTAAAATTGATCCGACTAAAGATTTATATAAATTTCCTTGTGTGTTTTGAATAAGACCCCATTTTTTGTTTGACAATATCTTAATAATATTTAGCCTTTTATTGCAGCGTTCTTTAATTTCGTCTACCAGTATATTAAAGTTTAATTTAGAATCAAATTTAATACCAAGAAATTTGATTTCTTTTTGGCTCACTATTCTGTTTCCATAAATTTTTAAGTTTAGATTATCACTCTCTTTTTTGTACCTGGAAAAGACTACTGAACACGACTTTTCAACTGATATCTTAATTTTCCATTTAATAAGCCATTGTTCTAGTTCGTTGAGGTATTTATTAATCAAATTTTCTAGGTTCCCCTTTTTGTTATAAATGAAGAATGTAACTAGATCATCTGCGAAAAGCAGAGAGTATTCATCATTTGTTTTGTTTCTTTTAGGGATGTCATTAATGTATATACTAAATAAAAGAGTAAGTTGTTGGTAAGTATTTATTTTAAGCAGTTTAAGAGCATTATTTACTCAAAATTAGAAGATATGTAGGAATTAATCATAAAGGTGTGAAAAAAGGTAGCAATGGTTGCTAAAACTTTTGGATTACCCGAATTTCTAAACTATTGCACCGACTTTTATTTTTATTTTTTAGAGTAAGTTTTTTCATTATAAATATTTAAAAGTTGATTATATTTTTATGCCTTGTATAAATAATCCGTTCAAGTAATTTGCCAAGACAACTGGTCAAACTAATAGGGCGATAGTTCGACGGATCCTGTGTTAGTTGAGCTTTTTTTTGGTATCATTGTAAATTGTGCTTTTTTCCAGTTATATGGTATTTGGCTAGTTGTTTAACTTTGATTGAAGATATTTAAAATGTCATAAAGAGTTGTTTCAGGCAGATTTTTGAGCATTAAATTGTGAATAAAGTCAGGACCAGATGCTGAATTATCTTTAATTTTATTAATTGCAAGTATTATTTCAGTTATGGTTATGGATTCGAAAAGATTTTTCTCTTTTTTTTCAGAAAAAAAAATTTAAATTTCATAGTCGACTTGTATTCCGTGGTTGAGTTTATTAAGTCAGAATTTGGAGTAAACGTTGAAGCCAGTAGCTCACCAAAAAGCTCTCCTTTTTCTTCATCTGATTTGTAAAAAATATTATTTAAAACTAAAGTTGGTATCATGCTTGAACTTTTTTTTGTTCGAAACTTATTGATCTTGCGCCAGAACGGCCTAGTTGAAAAAGGATTTTTAGCCATTTTTTCGATGAAATTGAGCCAATTTTGATTTCTTTACTCGCAAAGCTTCTCGCAAGTCACTTGTAAGTTTGGACATTGAGTTTTTTAAATTTTCTCCTTACTTTCCTACGTAATTTTATTACGCCGACAATGTCATGTGGTTGTGTTGATTTATAAGATTTGTTTGATTGTTTTGGGATGCTTTTTTCAGCTGCTTCAAGGATATTTTTAGTAATGAATTCATTTAGTTCATTGATATTTGAAGGTGGTTGTTTTTGATTAGAGCTCAAAATTGCTTTAAAGCTGTTCCAATCGGCTTTTTTAAAGTTAAGTTTGTATTGTGCATGTATGTCCATTGTAAAGTGTTCCACTGAGAGGCATGTCAGAATTGGAAAGTGATCACTTGTCATGTCATCGTTGTCAAGGACTTTGAAGTCAGTAATTTTGTCTAAGAGTGAAGAAGGTGTAAGAAAAAAGTCTAGAATTTCAAAGTACTGTCTGTTAAAAATCTTGAAAGTTGGTGACTAATCATTGATTACTGAAACATTGAGCTCATTTAAAACTCTTTCAAGTACTTGACCATTTTCAGTTTATCCAATACATCCAATTTGTTTGGTTTTCGAATTGAGGTCTCCGCCAATTATAAATTTAGTGTATTTTTTTGAAATTTTTGAGAATGTTCGAAAAGAAGAACTTTATTAGGAGGGTTGTATAGGCTGAAAATTAAAAAAGGACAGTCTCTAAACTTTATTTGAAATCACAAGAGTTTAAGTGAAAAATTATCAGATGAGGAGTCTATAGAAAATTCGATACCATTCTTAAATTAGATTGCAACCCCGCCACCTCTCTTATCTCGAGGTTTAGCAATCGATTGATAATTTTTGAAGTTTAAGTAAAAATCGGACTGGGTCGAGTCAATTTTTATTTCATTAAGCAAAAGTATGACAAGGGAATCCTCAGATAAAAAATGTTCCAATAGTTCAGTCTTACTAGGTAAATGATTACAGTTCCTATGAATAAATACTAACCTTCCATTTGAAGTGGATTTTATTTTTTTGTTCATTTTAATATCGTTTTAAAAAAAAGAAAAAAAAAACTAATTCATCGAGTTTCGTTTCGCTTTTGGACATGATTCTGATCCGAATTCGTAATTGAGTCATTCGAAATAAAGCTCTCAAATGCGTCCTCATTTTCTTCGCGACTTGTCAGCTGTTTTTTCGGTTGGTTTTTCGATTCACTTTCTGATTGACGTTTGGGACGGTTTTTTGTAAAAACTGGAGTGTGATTTGTTTTCGGGTTTGCCATTGACCAAAGATTGGTCATCACTCGGTTTTTGACAAATGAAATTTTCTAGGACTTGGGTGTTTAGATTCGTGTCACTTGATGTTGATTGTTGTTCCATTTTACAATTTTCGGAAAACTCTGGAGTTTTTTGAGATGCAGTGTAGAACTCAATATTTGTTGAAGGTTTAGTTTCATCAGATTAATTGATATATAGATCACTTTAGTCAATTTTACTACGCTCGAGTGATTTTAACTTTTCAGCCAAAGAACATTTTTGGATTAAATGTCCTTTTTGTTGACATTTGCCACAAATTGACTGTTTGAGTGGGCACTTTGCAATGTTGTGCCCATCATCGTTACAAAGGTAATACTTTGACTTTTGTCCAGCCATATTAAAAACACATTTTAACCCAAACAAAACTGTTGGTCCAGATAAACTTTGAATTATTCGATCGGCATCTTTCGGAAAAGAGATTTTAACTCGTTTGACCCCGTTTTTAATGGTGCTGTTTTTGTATGTTTCCTCCGAAATGTCTTCAATCTTGAGTCCATCGATTTTCAAAACGTTGAAAAAGTTGTGAAGTAGTTGCGTGTTAAAATTTTTGGGTAAAAAATGAATTCGGAATGTACAATATTTCCTAACCCTATTACTTTGTTGGCGTCTTCGAGTTTGAATTCTTGATCGTTAAATTTAACTGGACTTTCGAACAAATTGTTTAGTTTTAGCGTGGAATTGAATTCGATTATCCAAAATTTGTTTGAACCAAAATTGTAAATCGATATGATTTGATTTTTTTAGAATCGACTTAAGACTTGGTCAAGTAATTCGAAGATAACTTTGTGGTTAACTGGTTTATCAAGCTTCTTGAGGTTCAGTTTTAGCGAATTTCTAAAATGAAAATTCCATCGTGGAATTTCCTTTTTGTTGGTCGAAATCGCACGCGACATTACCAACTCAAAATTTATTTATACAAAGCTTTACAATTACATTTTTTTGAAATTTTTTACTCATTCAAGAGCAATCAGGATTCCGAAAACATAGACTTTTCCGAAAACTTTTTTTTGATATATCAAAAGCATTTGACAGAGTCTGGCATGAGGGGCTTGTGTACAAAATGATCAAAATGCAATTGCCAAAGTACCTAATTTCTTGGACCAGATCTTTTCTAAACTCAAGATCATTTTGTGTAAATGTGAATGGACAAAAAAGCAATGATTTCCCAATCAAAGCCGGAGTACCGCAAGGCTCAGTAATTAGCCCCCTCCTATTTAGTATTTTTATTAACGATATACCAAGAAAAGACAAAACAAATAATGAATACTCTCTTCTTTTCGCTGATGACTTAGTTACATTTTTTATCTATAAATCTAAAAGAAACATTGAACTTAAGATTAATGCTTACCTTAGAATTAGAACCATGGTTAACAAAATGGAAAATGAAGATTTAAATTGAAAAATCTTGTTACATGATATTCACAAAATCAACAAGAGAAGAGCTCAATCTTGATTTGAAAATATGTGGGGACAATTTAAAGCGACAGGACGGAATCAAATTCTTAGGCATCAGATTTGACTCACGGCTAACCTTTAGTCCATTGATTGATGAATTAAAAGAGCGTGCAACTCTAGGCTAAATTTAATTAAAATTTTATCTAATAAAAACTGGCGTCTACATCACAAAACACTTGGAAATTTATATAAATCGCTTATTGGTTCCTTTTTAGACTATAATTTTCCCTGTTTAAACTCTTTATCTGATACTAACATTAAAAGACTTCAAACTTTTCAAAACTCAGCAGTTCGATCCAATCTTAAACTAAAGTTTGACACCCCCTCAAGCATTTTATACCACCAGGCCCAAAACAAATTAAAATTTCAAACAATTTCGAACCGGCTTTTTGAATTGAGCGAAAGATATGTTAGGGCTGGACTAACTAATTCTGTTCCTTTACTTCTTAGACTGGTAAATGAGTATAGACGAGGCTTCGAATCTAGATTTGTTAACTATCCAACTCTATTGTGTAATTGCTACCATGTCATAGACTCTTTTTTCTCTGAAAACTAAACCTATATAACTTTTGTAACTCTGGTGTCTATTTTCTGCCTTTCAAAAACGATTTTTTATTTCTTTTCTTCTTTCTTTTTTCTTTTCTTTTATTTCCTTTTCAAATTTCAATTATTTAACTATATTTTTTAATTCTTATTTTATTCACTAACTTTTATTTTAATCATTTTTTTAATTTATTTTTATTTTTATTTTTTATTTTTCTCTGAAGGAGCTAACGCTCTATCAGATTTACAAATAAATAAATAAATAATAATATTTTTATGCCGAGTGCCATAAATCAAATTTTAGAGAAGAAAAAATCTACAAATTAGTGCTTTTATTTTTTTTCTTTTACATTCAATTTTTCGTAAAATACAACAAATAAACTATTTAAGATAAATAAAATAATCAATTTCTAAACTTTTGCAACATACTGTATATTGTTGTAATCCTCATTCAATTTTCCATCCGACAATATGTAAAAATACATTTTAAAAATCGAAAGACCAGAGGACATTTTGAGGGTTTGAGGAATTCCAAAGTCATGTGACTGTCTATTTCAGGAAGGCATGAACTAGAAAGCTGACCATGTATTTTTATATTAGACAGCCCAAAGTACCCTGTAAAATTTTATGGAGATCGGTCTACCGCAACATATTTTTTTTTCAATTGGAAAAAAGCGCCGAGATTTTTTGAACACCCGTTTTCTGCAAATACTTTAATCTGCAAAATGAGACTAGAACAAGCTGAACAATATTAACCTGCAATCGGTATTCTAATCTTAATACAATCGATATTCTACCGATATAAAATTTTTCCAAGCCATCGAAATGATTAATTCATCAAGGGATGAAGATATGAAACCTTCTGTTATTAGTAACTGCTTCAGACACTGTGGATTTTTTGAGGCGAAGTGTCGCCAAGAGTTAGTCGAAGTAGAAGAAGAAAGTGCTCAATCCGAGTTGGAAAAAGTCAGAGAAAGGTTTTCTAAACATTCGTTTGATTCGAGTTTTGATGATTTTGTAAATGTTGATGAGTATGTTCAAACTCATGCACCCTTAAATGAAGTTTTGCCAGTTGTTGACTTAGAATCAGACGATGATGATGATGAGGATGAAGAATTGTTATTAGAAAATGAACCAGATATCCCAAGGTCTGAAGCATTTAGTTCAATAAATCGTTTAAAATTATATTTTACTCAAGTAGGGACCTCTAAACAAACGTTTGATTTACTTAATTGTCTCAGAAAGTTAAAAAATAAACATTTTGATATAAAATACAATCATGTTCAAAGTAAACTAAAATTCAATTAGAAGTGTTTTAAATCAAATTGACGATTTGAACAAATTATTTGATTTATTTCGATTTAGAATTAAAATAAAATTTGAACTCAAATTTAAACTGAAATAGAATATAAGTTCAAATTTAAACTGAAAAAATCTAAATCGTATTATTGAATTAAAAAAGTCGAAATATTGATTAAATTATATTTTTAATGTAAAAGAAAATTTTAATTTAATAGAAAAAAAATTGAAAAATTTTTTTTTTTAATTTATATTAATTCGATTTAGAAATAACTAAAAAAAAACGAAACTAAATTATTAAAAAAATTTGTTTTGATAAAAATTATTAAAAAAAATTTACTAATTTAAATTTTCAGAAACAAATAAAATTTTGTTTATATTATCAGGTTTGAGTCTGGTGTAACTGGTGTTTCTAAAAAATCTTGAGTTTGACTCACTTTTAAAAATATAAATTAGTTTTTAATTGAATAAAAAAATCAATTCTTTATATTAAAGAATATCTTTAATCTATTGGAAAAAGAAAATTAAGAAGAATTTATTCGCTTCATTAGGTTTTACAATTAATACACTTATTTCAAAATACATCTAAACAAATTTAAATTATTATTTCGATTTTCAAATGAGAGCTAAATTATTTTCTATTTTATATTCAAAATTATATTCTATTATGTTTCAAATTTGAGTTCATTTTTTTTGGGTTTATAGTAAAAATCAAATTTAAAAATTTGTTTATATTTAAATTCAAATAAGAAATCTGTTTAAATTTAAATTCAAATAAGAAATCTGTTTAAATTTAAATTCAAATAAGAAATCTGTTTAAATTTAAATTCAAATAAGAAATCTGTTTAAATTTAAATTCAAATAAGAAATCTGTTTAAATTTAAATTCAAATAAGAAATTTGTTTAAATTCAAACTCAAATTTAAAAAAAAATTTAATTAGTCAAGAGTAAATTCAAATGCTATTTATTTACAACACTATCAATTAGTATCCAGTTTAAATTTAAATAGATTATAGTTTTGTTTAATTTTGTTAATAAAAATTTTTACTATATCCTGATTTTTTTTTTGAAGTTACTTCATAAAGTCTATCTAATGAAGTTTCAGTTTTATGAAGTGGTTGTCATAATACAACCGGGGTTCATAAAACCGAGATTACACTGTATATAAAATCCAAATGTGTTAAAAACAGTAAATTTTTATACATATACTTACGATAACTAACATTAATAATTAAATACAGTGTTCTTAGAATTGTTTGAATCTATATTCATAGAATAAAATTAATAAAAATAACATAATAAAACGATATTAAAAAAACACTAATGAGAAAAAAATTATTCAAACTAAATAACCTCTAAATTAATTAAAATTTATCTCAATTAAGATTTAAACATATATCAACACTTAAAATTATTAAATAACGGTATAATTTAAATAAAAAAAACTAAAATAATTATATTTTTTTTAAGTTTTTAATAGAATGTTAATATCAGTATTTATTTATTTTATTTATTTATTTGTTTTCAGAGCTAGAGCTCCTTCAGAATAAGTTAAAAATTAAAAAAATAAAATAAAAATGAAATAAAATAAAATAATTGTCTGTAACAATTTTAATATCTGTAACAATTTTAATATCTTGTTAATATCTGTAACAATTTTATACTTTTTATACCGTTATTTAATAAATTTAAGTGTTGATATTAGTTTAAATCTTAATTGAGATATATTTTTAATTAATTTAGAGGTAAGTGTTATTAATTAAGAGGGAGGTATTATTAATTTAGACGTATTTTTATTATTTTAGATGAGTTTCTATTTATTTTGATGAGTTTTTATTAAATTAGATTTCTTTTTATTAAAATAGCGAAGTTTTTATTATAATAGCAGTATTTTTATTAAAATTAACGGGAGGAAAATTATGGGCCTTAATTAATCTACAATAATATAAAGAAACGGAGTTTGAAAAGTAGAAAAAACAAAATTAAATTTTAGAGTTATTTTTTTAAATTAAATAAATTTTGAAAGCAAATTTTTTCATTAAAGTGTCTTTTTTTCCAAAAAAATTAATAACCTTGTACCAAACAGACCCCAAAATTGAATTTTTTGTAATCAAATCAACTAAGAATCATATCACATTTCTTAAAGTTTTTTAATAATTTAATAATAAAAATTTTAATGTGTTTAATTATTTTTCAAATTAAATAAGACAAAAAAAATAAAACTCGATTTTTCGTTTATTAATTTTTAGAAAAAAAATAGCAATCAAATGAAAAAATAGACACTGCGTTTGAAAGTCTCAGTTCACTTAGAGACATGTTTATGAGTCTTTTTTTAAATATCATTTAAAAGAAAAGTGGTGATGTGCATTTCCTTTTTTTGTTTAAGCGATTTTAAATCATTTTAAAAAGACGCATAGTAAAATCAATACAGCAGGGACTGTATTAAAATAACAACAATTAAAATTGAAAGTATCTAAATAGAGTATTTAGAATAGCTAAGTTAATTCAATTAACCAATTAAAATAGCAACAATTGCAATTTCAATTGCAAGTCTCAAAAATTGCAAATTTTTGTCCGTAAGCATTTTTGTTGTGTTTTACTTGAAATGACGTAATTTTACGTAATATTACATCATTTAAAGTAAGCTACATTTAATTGCATTCTCAAGTTGATGTTATTTCATGTAATCTTACATTTATTGATGTAAAATTACGTAAAATGATGTAATATTACCGTATACACTTGCGCTGATATAAAAAAATAAATTAAAATTAATTTTTTTAATTTTAAATTTTTTCTATTTTTTCCAATTTTAGTCCCAGCGTTTAAACCAAAATCCTAAGTTTAGATTTATCATTGTCCTTAATAATAGATGCCGCATAAAAATTCAAATTTTATTTTACAGCGCAACTTTATTTTTTAATTCTTAGCAATAAAAGCCGCGCTTAAAACCAAAGAGACCGGATAAATGCACGGGTTAATCAATAGGGTTGGGTTAACATGGGAGAGATGGTACGGGATGCATGCACTTAAAATCAATTTTGGGTTTAACTGCATGCAATACCGCGCAAGGGTATACGGTACCCGTTTTGCGGTTTAAAGTAAAACAGTGTAAGTATTTTAGTTTTTTTTGCTGTCTAAAAAAATTTCTAAATGCAATTTTTTTAAAAATAAAAGACTTCTACAGCAAATCTTTTGTAACAAGTTACAGTTAATAATTATTTTAATAAATATTTTATTATTTCAAATTTTTTTAAATATGAAAAAGAAAAATCCGACTAAAAAATTTATTTAAATTAATTTATAAATTAAGTCCTAGACAATAACTTTAACTTAAAAAAAAAATATGGTAAAATGGTCGTCTAAAATTATAAAGTTTAAGCTTTCCAAAAGTTCCAATTAATGTCTTCTAAATTTTGACAATCTTTCAGCTCGTTTCTAAAATAAAAAGCAATTAAATTATTTAAATTTATTTAAAAATAAAATTGAAATAAAAAAAAAATCATACCCATCTAATTTCATGGACAGCATTGCTCTCGGAGGCATTTTGGGTGTATCAGCCAAATTTCTGCACAACAGCTTGGACAAAGAAAGCTTTCTTAATTCAATCAACTGAGCTGGAGTGAAAGCCGCCGGCGATTCGCTTGTCTCATACCAAAACCTGTCACCAAACTTCAATTCACTGAACTGCAGTCCAAGCAAACAATTCAAAGTGGGTCCAACCAAAGCTCCTTCTGGTTTGAATTCAGCTACCATGGCACTAAAAAGATCAATATCTTCCACAAATTTGTATATAGTTCTAAAAAAAGCAGCAGTATCCGGATGAATAACCAAGTTCAATTCCTCCCATGTCCTAACAGGTTTGAGTCTACAAAAGTCCCTGAACTCAATGTAACCAGGCACGCCATGATCACGTCCTCGCTGAATATTAATGGAAATCAAATCGAAGTGAAAAGGCCTGCCCATGTCATCATTGGTCTCAAACAAATGATTGGATATTTCTTTGGTGAACCATCTGTCAACTTTCATGACTGGGTCTTTGACCAAACCACGAACAATTGACTCCATACCACCTTGATCCGCATCATAGAACGGATTTGCTTTGAAGTAGGCATGACGCAGCATCACTGGCATGTGTCCACCTTTGTTAAACTCGCCATCAACTCGCGAGTATTGTGTTCTGATCATGGAATGACCAAATCTTCCATATGATGCAGCATACTCATTTGTGACTCGGGGATCAATGTTTGCATTGTATTTGAACAAAGAGCCCGGAAGTAAGTTGAGAGCAGCAGTTGTTTCGTGTCCAAGAAGAATGGGCAAGTATTCATTGTAGGTAATGTGCTGAATTTGGGCGATAACAACTCTCCTAGTTTCATGGAACACTGTCTCATCGGACCATTGTGGGTTCAAATTGGACAGGATGTCAGCTATTCTGTTATGCTCACGGATCATGAATGTGTGAAATGTCATTAAGCCTGTGTTTTGGTTGCATCTGTCATCGCCAGCTTTAAAGCAGCGTTTTTCTTTGGTAAAGTCCAGGCAATCAGAAGGTCTTTCTTTGTTGTTTTTGGGCAGCAGGTTCCCAGGCGAGACCATCATTCTGCCCTTGCCCAAGCTTTTCTCTCTGAGCTTTTCATTGTCTTCGACACTGACTCCATAAATGGAGGAACCATCCAGAAAAGCTGTCTGCATGTTCAGCTGGCCCCGTTCTGGATTTTTGCACATTGGATCAGTGAATGTGGCTGTGGACCGGGTAAATTCAATGCATTTGTGCGTCATTTGCTGAATACAATTACAGGTAAAGTTGGACGTGATCTGGACTGGTAAGCACTTTGCTGTGCGTTCACATTTTGTACAAGCTGGAATGTCTTTTTCTTCCTCAGTGGAGACTGCAAAGCTGGTGATGTCATGATTGATCCATTGTCCCCATTGCATGAAAATGTGATTCACAAATGGCTCGATTTCATACTTCTCCGAATGAAGACCACACGTGATGACTCTTGGATTTGGAAGCTCTGATCCGTCTAGAGACTTGCGTGGCTCACTCAATCCGTCAGCGTAGGCTGCACGCATCAAGCGTTTGTACGGAATTTGCGCTTTTCCCATCCAGTTTGTTCTCAAGTTGTTGCATGAGCCGTCCAAAGTGCGATACGGAAAGTTTGGATCACAGGTTACAGGCTTGGAAAATGGACACAAAATGGGCACTTGCATGTTTGATGTGACACTTTGTGTCGCAGTGGGTGCTGGTCTTGGTACAGGAGCAGGTGGTGTTGGTGCTGGTGGTGGGGGTGGTGGTGGTGCGCGCACTGCAGGAGCCATTGGCAATGCAGACCTAGCTACTGGAACAGCATTTGGATTTCTTGCGCCAATTTGGCTCAGAATTTGCTGAATTGGTGACTGCTTGGGTGTGGATGGAAGCATGCGTGGCAGCGAGAGTCTGGATGGATTTGGCATGGGCACAACACCGAGGCTCTCGTGATTGTGAGCGTACACATGGCACAAGAGCAGAAAAAAAAGTCTTAAAAAGTGAAATTTTTTACACAATTGAAAGGTGTTAGGGAAAAGTGAAAACTTACGATTTCATTTTGAAGATTTAAATAAAAAAATTTAAAATTTAGCTTTACAAGACGCAATGCATTTAAAGCATGCTTAAAACATTTTCTTTAAGTATTACACTAAGTCAAACCTATTTTTAAAGTTTTATTATTTAATGATGATTGTTGGAAACAAGAAGAAATGAAAAGCTTAGGATTTACTTTGTGTTCAAAGGAAAGATGCATGCGTTTATTGTGGTCATGGTCTTCTTGTTGTTGATCTTAACTTTAAACTTATTTTTAGAGTGAGCGTGTATCAAAGTTAGAAATGGTTTTAAATTTTGTTTTGAAATTTTGTTTTGAAATTTTTTAGAAAATTTTTGAAAATTAATGATTCACAAAAATAATTAAAAATTGATTTATTCTTTAATTTTATTTATTACCAAATTTTACAAATTTAAAGACCAATTGATTAAAACATTCAACAAAAAAAAAAACATTTGTTTAAAAACCATTTGTTAGTTTTAACAAAATAATTTAATTTTTTTATAAAATTGTCACTAATTAATAAAAAATTGAAAAAAAATTAGTTATCTTGATAAGCATTTTGAAGTAAATGAGCATCACCATTACATGCATAAATTTGATTCATTTTAACATCAGTGTTTTTTTCTATCGTCACATCCTGAGAATCAGTGCTGTGGATGGCAAATCGTGGATACTTTTTGAAATTGTCCCACAACGCACTCACCAATTCGCCCACAACAATATCATTTGTGTTTTTTTTGACAATTCTGAGCAAAAAAACGCCATCATGCCTGAGATACTCGTACAAAAAGGCGTCCAGCACTTTGGACTCGTTGAGAGTGGAATTGGACAAGTAGCCGATGCGCTCTTGCACTTTGAGGTATCGTTTGACAAAGGACAAACGAGATGAGCTGGTGAAAGAGAAGAGCCAAACTAGGAAAGAGTAGGCAGAGAAAGTGGCGACCAAAAACAGCCAAAACCAAATGAAAATGAAAATTTTCTCATTGAACAAATTGATTGGCAATGTGCACTGAATTGTGTGTCGCTGGTTGTTTTCGCCAAGAGTGCGAATGCTAAAGTCACAGAGAGTGACGCGCGGAAATCTTGACGATTCCCAAAAGTCTTTGCCACTCACCAAATCTCTGATCACTTCAAAGCCATAAATGTTGAATCGAGGACCCATGAAAGTGTTCAAGAGAAAAAACTGTCCACAAACATTTGCCAAGTAGAGTATTTTGACGAGCATGTACAAAGCACTTATGTAACAACCTGACTTGTTTCTGGGCAGCAAACACCTAGTCACTCTTCTTCTCAACTGGCCCAAACACGACTGGTCATAATAGTCTCTGTGATAGTCAATGGCTCTGTCGATCAGCTTGACAGCATTTCTCATTGTTTTGTCTCTGGACTCAGTGGAACAAGCGTCCATGCTCGAGATTATTTTCATCACTGACTTGGAGTCAAGTCCACTTGGCTTGGCCAGCAAGTGCCATATGGCAAATGGCGAATAGAAGAAAAAAGCCATCAGCGCCAAAATAAATGGAACCCATTGATAGTAGTTGATTCTGAATTGGCGATGCTCGTTTGGCGTGGGCAGTGTGTCTTCGCTGGCCACAAAGTAAGTGTTGGAAATCCAGCAGATGTAGTTGGTGTAGGTGACCATGGCGCCTGTGAAGTGAGCTGGTGCCCAGCATGCTATTGGTGAGCCTACAAATTGAGATGAGCCGACCAAAATGCAGAACAGTATCAGCACTGCCACTGTGTAACGATGGTTGAGCCTGTCGGCAAAGTCATCGTCCTGGATTCTGTTCGATGAGTGGACTTTTTTGAATACTTCTATGAATTGCCAGACCATTGTTTTGGTTTAAAACATAATTTAGTTTCTAGTTAATTTTTTTTAAAGTTAAGCTTATTTTAAAATTTTGCTCAAATTTCTTTCAAAACGATTAATTCAAAATTTTTTTCAATCAAAAGTTTTTTAGCAGAGCCAATTTAGTCTTTAAGTCTGTGCTTTTTTGTTAAAAAGTTTTAAAGAAGTCTCATTTATTTTTAACTAACTCCAATTCATTACCAAAATTTTATTTTTTTCTAAAAAAGAAATAATTGATTTTCAAGTTATGAATTTTATTAATTTAATTTTTTAGTTTGTTTTTAAATTCGAAAAAATTGAACGACTTTTTGAGATTAATTTTAAAGTCAAAATTTATTTTTTAAAAATGTCTAATTTATACAGAAAAACCAAACAAAGTCGACTAAAAAAGAAAACAATTTAAATTTATTCTTTAATCAAAAAATGTTTGAAAATGATTTTAACTTGGAATTTCATTAGGTCAAATTATTTTCTAGATTTAAAATTTTTAATAAATTTGAACAGAACTTGTATTAGTTCTGCCGAATGTATCAATTGGTCCATATATTTTGCAATTTACTTAATAGTAATCAATTGAATAAAATTTTTTTAGAGAATCTTGAAAAAAATATTTAAATTCACATAAATTTTTGTTTTTTAATTTCAATAAAGATTTCAGTGAGGCTAGTAAATTTTCTTACCAGCTTTTTTTTTTTTACTTATTGATTTTTGAAGGTAAATTTTATGATCTTAATATTCCGATTATTTGAAAAAAATATTTAAAACTTGAAATATAATTTAAGAATAAAAAAAAAATTTCGTTTTTTTTTTCTAGAGTAAATTTAGAATGAAAATACTTCATTCGGTAAATTTTTCAAATCTTCTGTACAATTTTTTATTTTGTGATCAATCGATACAATATTAAGCAGACTAATTAACCACATTTTGTATCATCTTTTTCCTGATTTTTAGTAACCAAAAAAATTTTTCAGAACGAACTTTTCAAAATTTGCATAGTTAAAACTCAATTTTTCTAATATTCACTTTTAAGTAAAAAAAAGTTTATTTTCACATAAAAGTGATTTTGACTTTAGAATGTTCAATTCTTTAAAATAAAAAAACAAGCTCAGATTAAATTTTATCCTTGTAATTAATTACAAGGATAAAATTAATACTAACTGCTGTTAATTAACAGCAGTTATTAACAACAGCCACGAGGTTCTTTGATAAGTTTTAAATAATAAGGTTAATTTACTTAAAATTTTAAAATTTTACACTAATTAAATTTTTTTTAAAAAGCCAAAAAATAAAAAATGAAATTTATAAGTTTTAAAATAATTTATTTGGCATTTTTCAAAAAATTTTTTTTCAATTTCAAATTACAGGAAAAAAATAAAAAAAATATTTTTTTTAAAGTTTTATTCATTGATTTTAAGAAAAGAGCTAAAAAAACTCACGATATTCCAATGTTTAAATAATTTCTGACAGTTTGTTTTCATCTTTACCTATTGCAATAAACTTACTCTTATTGCTTATGATTTACAGTCCCGTTCTGCTCACTTGTTTTTACCAAAATTTACGTAATTTTACGTAAATTTACGCAAATTTACGTAAAATCAAAAAGGGACAAAAAAGTTATGATTTTTTGAAAAAAAGGTTACAATTCTGCTTTTTCATCGACTTTCTACTTTTTACCATGTAAAAAAAATTTACGTAAATTTACGTAAAATTTAGTAAATTTTTTTATTTTTTAATGTAAAATTGTGTAAATTTACGTAATTTTACGTAAATTTTTAACTTTTTTAGGATTTCAGGAAAAAAACGTATTTTTTTTATTTTTTATTTAAATATTTACAAATTTTGAAAAACAATTTAATTGGAATAAAGTTTTAGAAAGAATAGTTAAATTTAGTTTGTTTTTTTTGAGCTCTTGTCCATCTTAAAGCTATTAGCTGCCTTCTCCCAAGCTTCTTTAAACGTCGAGTTTTTTGGCACATATTTTTGTAATTCGTCTTTTTATAATTGTTCTAAATTTCAATTCTGAACTTTAAAAAATAAAATACTTTTTATCTCGAGCATACTATTAGGATAGGTTTTCTGGTAATGTCCCAAAGTTTGACCAGGATCGTCCTTAAATCTTTTAGTAATTAGGCCTCTTAATGAGTTAGTAAAATCTTTATTGCTCGCTTTGAAGAGAAAAATTAAGATAAAAGTTTATTTATTATTCAAATACATTTACTTATAGAATCATTTCCAACAAAATTCTAATCCTCAAAGTCACTATTATCATCACTTGATTTTGAACTCGAACTTTTATTTTTTTCTAAGGAGCTGTTTTCAACTAAAACATTTTTAATTTCTCTATTTTGGCTCATAATCTCTTTTATGCTTGAGTTCAAATTTTGCAAATTTTCATTTAATTGCAATAAGGCTCTATCAAGCGGGACATTTCCTAAATTTGCTTTTAGTTTGCCTGTCTTAAAAATAAATTAAATAAAGAGATGATATATAATACACCTTAAAATATAAATCTTTACCTTATTTTTAGGTACTAAGAAAATTTTATTTGATTGTATAGAAGCCTCGACAATTAAATGATTATTTTCGATTTCGTGTACAAATTTTACCATTGAACCTTTAACAAACTTTAAAAAATAAGATAAAAAACTTCATTTTACTCTCCTGAAAAATGGGTAGCCATTTAATCACACAGTATTTTACTGCTGTTGAGTTTTAAATAAAATTAATTAATTTTTTCACATCAGGGTAGTACCATTCACCATTTTTCAGAAGCAGTACAGTATTTTAGAATCCAACTTTTTGTGTGTCTGTAGGCTCAATTATTTTTTCTAAAGAAATGCTGCCCGGAACTTGATGAAGATGATGAAATGGATGCTTATTATTCGGAATAAAATATTCAATTGCTACCATTTTAACATCTTCATCCTTCATTTTTTTTTTTTCGGCAAACTCAACATCGGATTCGGCTTCTGACGCCTCGCTTACTACTTTTTTTTTTTAATTTTCTCAGGTTAAGTCTCCGTCAAAATCGCCTGATTTAAACCCTATAGAGATGATATGGAGTGAATTGAAAACTTATGTGAGGAAAAGAAATATAAAAACCATCGAAGAAGCTGTTGAGTCAATTCGATCTTTTCAAAAAAATTTAACCCCGGAACACTGTGTAAAATATATTAACAATTTGAAAAAAGTAAGTAATATTAATTGAGAGAAAGAAAATTAATATTTTGTAAAAGACCATTAAGATTGTCATTGAAAATAATGGTGAATGGTCGAACCACTGAAATAATATAATTTTTATTTAAAACTAATTTGTAAATAATATACCATGAATTTGTTTTAAAAAATAGCGTAAAATTTGTATATTCATATATTTTACTAATAAAAATTAAAAATAATTTTAATAAAAAATTAACTTTTTTCTAGATTATCCTAAAAAAGTTAAAAATTTATGTAAATTTACAAAAAATTACGTAAATTTACACAATTTTAAATTAATAGAAATAAAAAAATTTACTAAATTTTACTTAAATTTACGTAAATTTTTATTTACATAGTAAAAAGTAGAAAGTAGATGAAAAAGCAGGATTGTAACCTTTTTTTCAAAAAATTATAACTTTTTTGTCCCTTTTTGATTTTACGCAAATTAACGTAAAGAGGAATACAGGATTTGCATTGAAAATTTGCCCCTGTTTCATTTTTGATTAGATAACTCAAATTTTAATTTTTTTATTAATAACGATACCTTGTTTAAACTTTATTCTGAATATTTAAAATATTTTTACAATTTTTGTTCCAAAGTTTACCAATTTGGAAAATAAAATTTTTTTATTGACAAATCTAACTTAACAATACATTCTTTTTTAATATCAATGTTGAATAAAACTAAGTTAGAAAATTTTAAATTCCTAGAGTGTCCATATAATTGAAAATGATTTCTTAGTTTTTAGGAATTTAGTATTTAAATTTTTATTTAGGAAAATTTAATACTCCTCCAACATTATAGATCAAGAGACTTAAATAAACTTCAACTACTAACACTCATGATTCGACTTTTTGAATTGAGTCAGAGATATGTTGGAGCAGGGCTGAGTAATTCTGTTACATTGGTTGTCAGACTGGTCAAAGAATATTGAGAGGGTTTCGAATGAAGACATATCGACAAACTTTTAATTCCTTTTTCTTTTAATTTTAACATTTTTCAATTTTTATCTTTTTGTTTTCTTCTCAGTTTTGATTTGGTTTTAATCTGAAGAAGCTTTAGCTCGACACAACTAAACAATAAAATAAATAATTAATTTAATTCAATTTAAATTAGCTACAATTATATAAAGTCTCAAGCTATTCTTTTACGATTCATTTTTATTTTTGTGTTATACTTTTACGATTCATTTTTATTTTTGTGCTATGCTTTTACGATTTATTCTTTTTTTGTGCTATACTTTTTCGATTCAATAATATTTATTTTTAGGAAAAAATAAGTTAAATAAAAATCAAACAGCTTTTAAAATACGAAATGAAAATGGTCATATTAAGGTATACTCTAATTTTGTTTTTTTTGTTTGTCAATTTTTACATAAATAACGTAATCATCCGAATTAAGTCACATGTCATTAAATTTTTAAAGACATGTCACTAGATTCGGATGATTACGTTATTTTAAAACGAAATGTGAAGATTAAATAATAATTATGTTATAGAATATCATTTCAAAACTGTGTCGGATCGAAAAAACTTTTCTCAAAAAAATACTGGATTAAAATTAAAAATATAATATTTATTTTGTTTTGTTTTAATAGAAAAATACTTAACTTTCATATTTTTTGATTAAGGTAAAGAAATAACTTTTGAAAAAGATCTTTTTTATTATTTTATATTAATTTTGTTTAATTTTGAATCGATATGACTCAATTTAAAGAGTTAATTTTTGCATTGTTAAGTTTCTGAAATGACTTTTAAAAAATATTAATTTTTTTTAAATAAATATTTTTAAAGTATTGTCACAATATCATCCAGTTTTTGTTTGTCTAGATGTCTAGAAGTATCTTGTGAAATCAATACATTATGTGAATGAATTTTTATTCAAATCAAAGAAAAGTATAACTTTTTTTTAGAAAAAGGTTGATGATCTTACTTTTAAAAAAGAAAAATCCAGGCTTTTCCAAATTCAGGGAAAAAAATTCCGAAAAAGTTTGACACAACTAATGACCGACAATTTTTTTTAAAGACTTTAATATTTTAAGATATGAATTTCAAAATATTAACTTTTCTTAAATTTTTTTCAAGATTTTTTATGAACAAAATATTAATCCGGAAAGATTAGTTATGCAAAAGATCAATTTTATTTATTTTTTTGTATCGAGCCAAAGCTTCTTTAGAATAAAATAAAAAATAAAGCAAAATAAGTTAATGAAAATATGAATAAAAAAAATTTTCATGGAAATAAGCTTAAATTAAGAAAAGAAATTATAATAAATAAATACTTGTTTGTTTGTCTCTATAATTGATGAAAATTTAATTCTATTAAACGTACTTTTAAGTAATTTTTAACTTTTCAAAGTGAACAATATAAGCAAATTGAACACTGAATAATCTTATTAAAAGTTAAATATAAATGAAAGTTTATCAAAAGTTAAGGTTATACTTAGATTTTATTTTTTATATTTTTTCAATAAAATTTCAACTTAGACAATTTTTCTAGTTTTTTAATTTTTTTTGAAATAAATTGATCAATTTAGATTGTTAATAAATTAACTTTCTTTTAAAACTCAGTTTCTTTAAGACATTTATTCCGAATCAATGGACACAATTATTTTTTGTAAAATTTTGCTTATTCCATAAATTATTATTGATGATAAAATTTTGTAGAAATAAGTGATTTTTCTATTTATATGTTTTATTCTTTATCAAAACTTTTGGTTAAGATCTATTTATTTTTAACTTTATTAAAATTCAAGATTAAAGCCCTGTAGGAAAAGAAACTTATTTGAATCGATGTGAGTATTTTTGGTTAAGATCCCAATACTTTTTTCCTTTCTAAGCTACGGGTTTGTTAGATGAGAAAGGATAATCTAAACAAAGCAAATAAAGCAAAAAACCTTAAAATGTAAAAACTTAAATTAAACTATCATGGTATTGTGAATTTCCATGCAAACCTTCCAATAATTAAACAAAATAAAATATTTTTCATTAATTTTAATAAAAAAATTGATTATTAACTTTAATTATGAAACAAAATGAAACAAAATATACATAACTAAATTCAACAAATTAAAAATTAATTTTGATTCCCAAGTTAACTAAATCTTAAAGGATCTTTAGAGAAATTTTTGAGAATTTTGTAGAGTTTTTTTAAAAGGTAATCGTACATTATAATCGTAAATGAGAGAATATTATAATATAATAATTTTACTTAAACTTCATCAAAAAATTTAAAATTACACATTTTTAAAAATTATCTCTTCTCTTAAATATCTCAATATTTTCTTTAAGAATTTATTCACTAAGTATTTTTTAAAGAATCTGCATAGAAACTGTTAAAAATCTCGGAAAACTTTTTGACTGTTTGAATAGATATATCATTCTAAAGAATATAAAGAGAAAAAGTAAAGATTTTTACAAAAATTAATGAATTCATTTTTATCTCTAGGATATCTCTATTTTTTCTTCAAAATAGGTCAAACTATTAAGATTATTTAAAGAATCTTTAAAGAAACTACAAAAAATCTATATTGAATGTGTGACTGTGTAGCCAGTCAACTAAATTTTAAAGGACCTTTAAAGATATTTGTTGAGTTTATATAATTAATTAATGAGTTAATCATACATTTTTCTCAAAAATATTTTAAAAAATTTATTTTTTTTTCTTTGAATAGTCTTCAATTTTTTTCAATTTAGATAAGTTAATCGTAAATATTTATTTATTGAGGCCAATTACATGATATTGTGCCTCAAAAAATGGAATTTTCAAGAACTAATATAGTTTAGATGAAATATTTTATTTGGTTAAGCTTTATAATTTCATTTAATTTTTCTCTCAATTAATTTTTTTAACATTTATTAATACAGATAAATCTAAAAATTTTTTATCGTCTATTTTTAGAAATAAATAAAATAATAATAATTCTTATTTATTGTTTATTTGTTTTATCTTTACCAAGCTAAAAACATATAGATTAAAGAAAAATAAAAAAAAAGTGTAAAGAAAAACTAAGATAAAGCTTTTTAATTTTTTTTAAATTATTTTAAATGAATATTAGTAACTAAAGTGTAAATATTAAAGAAAATGAAACTCTGGACTTGAATAATGAATACAAAATAAATTAATCATGTAAATTATTTATCTTTTGTCCAAGGAAGTACTTAAAATTTTTTTTTAATTCCGGCAACATTAATTATCTGCCGTTCCAGGAGCTTGTCTTGAGACTTGTGACTCACTCTGGATTATCAAAGCTATTTAAAAGTCACAATTCCAAGTCCCAACTTTTTTTTCAAAAGTCGGAGTCAATGACTTGATTGAAAAATTTTGAATACTGAAGAAGAATTGTGTAGACTTTTATGCTAAAATTGCAAGAAAATTTTGAAATATGGCAAATCTATTTCCATTAAATAACCCAAGAGTCTATAAATGTTTTATATGAAGCCTGATCTAGCCTGATCTAAGTTTAAAAAAAAGTCCGGACATGGACTTTATCTTTGTTTTTTAAACAAATCTGGAATTAATCAAAGACAAAGTCTTTTCTTTTTCTTCTAAAATAGAAATAAAAGTCGACCTTAATTTTAAATTAGTTAATTCTAAGTCGGCTTCGAAGAATTAAAGTCGACTTTAAAAAACACTTAAAAAAATATCTTTCATTTTTTACGTCTTTTGGTTACACACAAAATAAGTCAGAATTTAGAACAAAGGAGCGATATTATTAACTGGTACCAGGTTTTAAATAATATATTAAAAATTTCTTTTTTGCATTTTGTGTATTGTTATTTCAATAATTAAATTATTAACCAATTCTATTTTCTAAAATTTAAAAATGAATAACTTTTTGATTCACTTCCTTATTTATATTTTATATTTTGTCAATGTGATTTAGAACATATCAATAAATAATAACAATAATAAAAATAACATAATTACTTAACAATTTCAATTAATAAAAGGAAATTTTTTTCTTTTTTAAACTGTTTTACGAAGAGTGACAGACTATAAAAGTAAGAATATTTCCGGATTAATATTTTGTTCATAAAAAATCTTGAAAAAAATTTAAGAAAAGTTAATATTTTGAAATTCATATCTTAAAATATTAAAGTCTTTAAAAAAAAATTGTCGGTCATTAGTTGTGTCAAACTTTTTCGGAATTTTTTTCCCTGAATTTGGAAAAGCCTGGATTTTTCTTTTTTAAAAGTAAGATCATCAACCTTTTTCTAAAAAAAAGTTATACTTTTCTTTGATTTGAATAAAAATTCATTCACATAATGTATTGATTTCACAAGATACTTCTAGACATCTAGACAAACAAAAACTGGATGATATTGTGACAATACTTTAAAAATATTTATTTAAAAAAAATTAATATTTTTTAAAAGTCATTTCAGAAACTTAACAATGCAAAAATTAACTCTTTAAATTGAGTCATATCGATTCAAAATTAAACAAAATTAATATAAAATAATAAAAAAGATCTTTTTCAAAAGTTATTTCTTTACCTTTATCAAAAAATATGAAAGTTAAGTATTTTTCTATTAAAACAAAACAAAATAAATATTATATTTTTAATTTTAATCCAGTATTTTTTTGAGAAAAGTTTTTTCGATCCGACACAGTTTTGAAATGATATTCTATAACATAATTATTATTTAATCTTCACATTTACGATATGATTACGTTATTTATGTAAAAATTGACAAACAAAAAAAACAAAATTAGAGTATACCTTAATATGACCATTTTCATTTCGTATTTTAAAAGCTGTTTGATTTTTATTTAACTTATTTTTTCCTAAAAATAAATATTATTGAATCGAAAAAGTATAGCACAAAAAAAGAATAAATCGTAAAAGCATAGCACAAAAAAAAGAATAAATCGTAAAAGTATAGCACAAAAATAAAAATGAATCGTAAAAGTATAACACAAAAATAAAAATGAATCGTAAAAGAATAGCTTGAGACTTTATATAATTGTAGCTAATTTAAATTGAATTAAATTAATTATTTATTTTATTGTTTAGTTGTGTCGAGCTAAAGCTTCTTCAGATTAAAACCAAATCAAAACTGAGAAGAAAACAAAAAGATAAAAATTGAAAAATGTTAAAATTAAAAGAAAAAGGAATTAAAAGTTTGTCGATATGTCTTCATTCGAAACCCTCTCAATATTCTTTGACCAGTCTGACAACCAATGTAACAGAATTACTCAGCCCTGCTCCAACATATCTCTGACTCAATTCAAAAAGTCGAATCATGAGTGTTAGTAGTTGAAGTTTATTTAAGTCTCTTGATCTATAATGTTGGAGGAGTATTAAATTTTCCTAAATAAAAATTTAAATACTAAATTCCTAAAAACTAAGAAATCATTTTCAATTATATGGACACTCTAGGAATTTAAAATTTTCTAACTTAGTTTTATTCAACATTGATATTAAAAAAGAATGTATTGTTAAGTTAGATTTGTCAATAAAAAAATTTTATTTTCCAAATTGGTAAACTTTGGAACAAAAATTGTAAAAATATTTTAAATATTCAGAATAAAGTTTAAACAAGGTATCGTTATTAATAAAAAAATTAAAATTTGAGTTATCTAATCAAAAATGAAACAGGGGCAAATTTTCAATGCAAATTTTATTATATTTTATTATTAATTTCAAAAGCTGCGGCCACCACTTGGGCTACTTACGATACGCTGTCCATTATATTAAGAAAAGAATTTGTACATATTTTAAAAAAAAAAAATATCTCACTTTTTAAAAGAAGTAAAGATCATACAAAAAAGAGAGTTTTATATACAATTCAAAAAAAAAATATTGATCAAATCTTGTAAACCCAAAGAGCATATTTGGGATATCGGCTCTATTTTCAGGTCTTCTTTTGATGCTCTCAAATCAGTCTTGACCATGTATTTGTATGCGTTACAGACTTCATCCAAATTTCCATAATATACAGGAAATCTATAATTATTTACTTCTGCTTTTCAATTAAAAAAAACGGAAATAAAATAAAATGATTTCAAAATATTATAAAATTATAAAAACTTTACTCTCTTAATTAAATCTGTTGTTTTTTTTTAATGAATATCGAAAAATATTCGTTAAATTCATTTTAAAACACACAAAATTGTTTATTTCTAAAGTATAGACATACAAATATTATTGAAGAAAGATTTGATCCACGCTTTAATGTTTCTTTTGAGTCCTTTCAGCCTTGAATAAAGTTATATTGACATTCCCAGAGTTGTTTAAAAGCCCAAGGCATTAAAGTCGAAAATTTTTTTTATCAAGTCATAAAAAAAATACTTTAATTTTTTTTTTCAAAAGTCCGAGCAGTATGAATTTTTTGCGGTTCCAGGTAGTTATTGTAGCGACATGGTCAAAGTCAAAGCTTCTAGAATTAAAGTCTAAGTCCTGACTTTGAAAAAATAATTAAAAAAAAGTCTTTAGCTCGGACTTTTTAAAAAAAAGAAATATTTCGGACTTGGACTCGACTTGAGACTTGTGGCTTTTAAACAACTCTGGCTTTCAAAAAATAAATATATTTTGATAAAAACTGCGCTCTGAACAAGTTCTTAATAGAGAAAAATTGATAGAACATAAATTAAATATTTTCAAAATTTTCATTGAACTTTTTATTAGGATATTAAAAATATAATATTTTTTCTTTATATTCAAATCACTTTACCATTTATTTTCTATGTTTTAATTAATAATTTTACTGCAAAATTCCTTTGCTCATAATAATCAAATATTTTTTTAATGATAATCAGAAAATAACACCAAATGTATTTTGACTAACTCTAAAACACTTGAACTAATGAAATTAACAAGATTTTTAAAATAAATCTAACCCATATTAAAATTCTTTGATTTAATTGAAGAAAAAGAGAAAAAAAAATTTTTGAAAATGTAAAAAAAAGTTTTGTCAAAAAAGAAAAATATTCAAACAAAATAAATTTATTTCAAATTTTTATTTAATTGAAAAAAAAGAGAAAAAAAAATAAATATTTTAAGAATGTTAAAAAAATTTTGTCAAAAAAAAAAATTCAAACAAAATAAATTTATTTCAAATTTTGATTTAATTGAAGAAAAAGAGAAAAAAAAAAATTTTGAAAAATGTTAAAAAAGTTTTGTCAAAAAAAAAAACAAAAAAAAATATTCAAACAAAATTAATTTATTTCAAATTATGATTTAATTGAAAAAAAAAACATTTTATTAATAGCCCAAAATCAACATAAAAATCCCAAATCTCATTGATCAACTGAAATCGTCTCGTCAAAAAAGAAAAAAAATATTCAAACAAAATAAATTTATTTCAAATTTTTATTTAATTGAAAAAAAAGAGAAAAAAAATAAATATTTTAAGAATGTTAAAAAAATTTTGTCAAAAAAAAAAATTCAAACAAAATAAATTTATTTCAAATTTTGATTTAATTGAAGAAAAAGAGAAAAAAAAATTTTAAAAAATGTTAAAAAAGATTTGTCAAAAAAAAGCAAAAAAAATATTCAAACAAAATAAATTTATTTCAAATTTTAATTTAATTGAAAAAAAAGAGAATGAAAAAATACATTTTTTAAAAATGTTAAAAAAATTTTGTCAAAAAAGAAAATTCAAACAAAATAAATGTATTTCAAATTTTGATTTAATTGAAGAAAAAGAGAAAAAAAAATAAATATTTTAAGAATGTTAAAAAAATTTTGTCAAAAAAAAAAATTCAAACAAAATAAATTTATTTCAAATTTTGATTTAATTGAAGAAAAAGAGAAAAAAAAAAATTTTGAAAAATGTTAAAAAAGTTTTGTCAAAAAAAAAAACAAAAAAAAATATTCAAACAAAATTAATTTATTTCAAATTATGATTTAATTGAAAAAAAAAACCTTTTATTAATAGCCCAAAATCAACATAAAAATCCCAAATCTCATTGATCAACTGAAATCGTCTCGTCAAAAAAGAAAAAAAATATTCAAACAAAATAAATTTATTTCAAATTTTTATTTAATTGAAAAAAAAGAGAAAAAAAATTAATATTTTAAGAATGTTAAAAAAATTTTGTCAAAAAAAAAAAATTCAAACAAAATAAATTTATTTCAAATTTTGATTTAATTGAAGAAAAAGAGAAAAAAAAATTTTAAAAAATGTTAAAAAAGATTTGTCAAAAAAAAGCAAAAAAAATATTCAAACAAAATAAATTTATTTCAAATTTTAATTTAATTGAAAAAAAAGAGAATGAAAAAATACATTTTTTAAAAATGTTAAAAAAATTTTGTCAAAAAAGAAAATTCAAACAAAATAAATGTATTTCAAATTTTGATTTAATTGAAGAAAAAGAGAAAAAAAAATAAATATTTTAAGAATGTTAAAAAAATTTTGTCAAAAAAAAAAATTCAAACAAAATAAATTTATTTCAAATTTTGATTTAATTGAAGAAAAAGAGAAAAAAAAAAATTTTGAAAAATGTTAAAAAAGTTTTGTCAAAAAAAAAAACAAAAAAAAATATTCAAACAAAATTAATTTATTTCAAATTATGATTTAATTGAAAAAAAAAACCTTTTATTAATAGCCCAAAATCAACATAAAAATCCCAAATCTCATTGATCAACTGAAATCGTCTCGTCAAAAAAGAAAAAAAATATTCAAACAAAATAAATTTATTTCAAATTTTTATTTAATTGAAAAAAAAGAGAAAAAAAATAAATATTTTAAGAATGTTAAAAAATTTTGTCAAAAAAAAAAATTCAAACAAAATAAATTTATTTCAAATTTTGATTTAATTGAAGAAAAAGAGAAAAAAAAATTTTAAAAAATGTTAAAAAAGATTTGTCAAAAAAAAGCAAAAAAAATATTCAAACAAAATAAATTTATTTCAAATTTTAATTTAATTGAAAAAAAAGAGAATGAAAAAATACATTTTTTAAAAATGTTAAAAAAATTTTGTCAAAAAAGAAAATTCAAACAAAATAAATGTATTTCAAATTTTGATTTAATTGAAGAAAAAGAGAAAAAAAAATAAATATTTTAAGAATGTTAAAAAAATTTTGTCAAAAAAAAAAATTCAAACAAAATAAATTTATTTCAAATTTTGATTTAATTGAAGAAAAAGAGAAAAAAAAAAATTTTGAAAAATGTTAAAAAAGTTTTGTCAAAAAAAAAAACAAAAAAAAATATTCAAACAAAATTAATTTATTTCAAATTATGATTTAATTGAAAAAAAAAACCTTTTATTAATAGCCCAAAATCAACATAAAAATCCCAAATCTCATTGATCAACTGAAATCGTCTCGTCAAAAAAGAAAAAAAATATTCAAACAAAATAAATTTATTTCAAATTTTTATTTAATTGAAAAAAAAGAGAAAAAAAATAAATATTTTAAGAATGTTAAAAAAATTTTGTCAAAAAAAAAAATTCAAACAAAATAAATTTATTTCAAATTTTGATTTAATTGAAGAAAAAGAGAAAAAAAAATTTTAAAAAATGTTAAAAAAGATTTGTCAAAAAAAAGCAAAAAAATATTCAAACAAAATAAATTTATTTCAAATTTTAATTTAATTGAAAAAAAAGAGAATGAAAAAATACATTTTTTAAAAATGTTAAAAAAATTTTGTCAAAAAAGAAAATTCAAACAAAATAAATGTATTTCAAATTTTGATTTAATTGAAGAAAAAGAGAAAAAAAAATAAATATTTTAAGAATGTTAAAAAAATTTTGTCAAAAAAAAAAATTCAAACAAAATAAATTTATTTCAAATTTTGATTTAATTGAAGAAAAAGAGAAAAAAAAATTTTAAAAAATGTTAAAAAAGATTTGTCAAAAAAAAGCAAAAAAAATATTCAAACAAAATAAATTTATTTCAAATTTTAATTTAATTGAAAAAAAAGAGAATGAAAAAATACATTTTTTAAAAATGTTAAAAAAATTTTGTCAAAAAAGAAAATTCAAACAAAATAAATGTATTTCAAATTTTGATTTAATTGAAGAAAAAGAGAAAAAAAAATAAATATTTTAAGAATGTTAAAAAAATTTTGTCAAAAAAAAAATTCAAACAAAATAAATTTATTTCAAATTTTGATTTAATTGAAGAAAAAGAGAAAAAAAAAAATTTTGAAAAATGTTAAAAAAGTTTTGTCAAAAAAAAAAACAAAAAAAAATATTCAAACAAAATTAATTTATTTCAAATTATGATTTAATTGAAAAAAAAAACCTTTTATTAATAGCCCAAAATCAACATAAAAATCCCAAATCTCATTGATCAACTGAAATCGTCTCGTCAAAAAAGAAAAAAAATATTCAAACAAAATAAATTTATTTCAAATTTTTATTTAATTGAAAAAAAAGAGAAAAAAAATAAATATTTTAAGAATGTTAAAAAAATTTTGTCAAAAAAAAAAATTCAAACAAAATAAATTTATTTCAAATTTTGATTTAATTGAAGAAAAAGAGAAAAAAAAATTTTAAAAAATGTTAAAAAAGATTTGTCAAAAAAAAGCAAAAAAAATATTCAAACAAAATAAATTTATTTCAAATTTTAATTTAATTGAAAAAAAAGAGAATGAAAAAATACATTTTTTAAAAATGTTAAAAAAATTTTGTCAAAAAAGAAAATTCAAACAAAATAAATGTATTTCAAATTTTGATTTAATTGAAGAAAAAGAGAAAAAAAAATAAATATTTTAAGAATGTTAAAAAAATTTTGTCAAAAAAAAAAATTCAAACAAAATAAATTTATTTCAAATTTTGATTTAATTGAAGAAAAAGAGAAAAAAAAAAATTTTGAAAAATGTTAAAAAAGTTTTGTCAAAAAAAAAAACAAAAAAAAATATTCAAACAAAATTAATTTATTTCAAATTATGATTTAATTGAAAAAAAAAACCTTTTATTAATAGCCCAAAATCAACATAAAAATCCCAAATCTCATTGATCAACTGAAATCGTCTCGTCAAAAAAGAAAAAAAATATTCAAACAAAATAAATTTATTTCAAATTTTTATTTAATTGAAAAAAAAGAGAAAAAAAATAAATATTTTAAGAATGTTAAAAAAATTTTGTCAAAAAAAAAAATTCAAACAAAATAAATTTATTTCAAATTTTGATTTAATTGAAGAAAAAGAGAAAAAAAAATTTTAAAAAATGTTAAAAAAGATTTGTCAAAAAAAAGCAAAAAAAATATTCAAACAAAATAAATTTATTTCAAATTTTAATTTAATTGAAAAAAAAGAGAATGAAAAAATACATTTTTTAAAAATGTTAAAAAAATTTTGTCAAAAAAGAAAATTCAAACAAAATAAATGTATTTCAAATTTTGATTTAATTGAAGAAAAAGAGAAAAAAAAAATTTTGAAAAATGTTAAAAAAGTTTTGTCAAAAAAAAAACAAAAAAAAATATTCAAACAAAATTAATTTATTTCAAATTATGATTTAATTGAAAAAAAAAACATTCTATTAATAGCCCAAAATCAACATAAAAATCCCAAATCTCATCGATCAACTGAAATCGTCTCGACCAAAAACCCAAAAAAAATCACCGACCTGAAACGAGAGACCCAACAAATGAGAGACAACTAAAATGTCCAAGCTAATTGGATCGACATCGGAGGCCAGGACGTGTGAGCCGCGCAAAATCTTCATCCAAAAATCCGAAACCGGCTTTGGGTTCAACGTGCGCGGCCAAGTGAGCGAAGGCGGCCCGCTCAAGCTCTACAACGGCGAGTTCTACGCACCGCTGCAGCAAGTGAGCGCCGTGCTGAAAGGCGGCGCCGCCGACAAAGCCGGTCTGTGCCGCGGCGACAGAATACTCGAGGTCAACGACAAGAACGTGGACGGCGCCACGCACAAACAAGTTGTCGACTTGATAAAATCAGGCGGCGACCACTTGACCCTCACCGTGATCTCGGTGGCCAGCGACGTTGAGTGCGCCGTCCGTTCCGCAGACAACGTCAATTCAGACGACTCCTCGTCTCATTCGAACGACTATGCGGACCGGCGGCCGCTCTCTGTCACCGTGCCCGACTACACCGAGCTCAAGTCGTCCAACGGCGACCGCTACACAGTCTACAATATTTTTTTGTCGGGCAAGTTTTTGTGCTCGAGACGCTTCAAGGAATTCGACGTGTTCAGCTCGTTGTTGAAGCGCGAGTTCGCCGACTTTGCTTTTCCGTCGCTGCCGTCCAAGTGGCCGTTCAGGCTCAGCGACAAACAGCTCGACCAGAGGAGACGAGATCTGGAGGCCTATTTGGACAAGGTGTGCTCGGTCCGCTGCATCTTTGACTCTGACATTGTGAGACAATTTTTGTGTCTGAACGAGCCGGTTGGGCAGTTGGAGAGAGCGACTGAGGCGGCCAAAGTGAAAAGTGTTCAAAAGGTGAACAGCAACAGGATGTCCGATAACTCGGACTCAGACGACATGGAACCCATTCGAATGGCCAAGAGCGAATCTCATGCAAAGGTAGATCTGATCACATTTGGCATTTTGTTGCCAGATCGCACCAATTTTTCTCTCTCTATTCAAAGAAGTGCAAACACAGACCAAGTGTACAAGAGTTTGGTAGATGCAATTCAGCTCGAGGCTCAATTGGCCACTTTTTTTTATCTTTTTGAAACAATAGATCAAACTTTTGGTAAATTGAAAGAGAAAATTTTTTATTTTTTTTAAAAAAAAGAAGAAAAATCAAAAAAAAAAAAAGTAGAATTAATAGATCATCTATTAATCAAAGGGATATGTGAATTGAGGTAAAGACAATGAGAATATAAAAGAGTAAAAATACAATTTGATTTATTTGAATCTGTTCCTTTATGTATTTTTTTGTTATTCAAAATTACTATATTAAAAATTTGTCAGGATCCGTCGCTGAGTCCCAGCTTAGTAATTCGGGTATGATATGGTTTAGATTAGAGAACTATCAGTCAAAATTAAATGAACAATTTAACTATTAATTAATTAATATCTTTAAAAAGAAAAATTACTGAATGATTTTAACTTTTTTAGTCTCATTGTCTATAACTCAATATAGTGTTATTTTTTTTAAATCTGTACCTTTTTGTACTTTATGAAGTTGATTGGAAATTCCAATTTGTTTTGAGTTCAATGCGCCATTTAAGCTTCAGGTTTTAGTAAAATAAAAATAATTTTTTTATTTAAAATATTTTTAGGTTTATACAATTATAATATTTTAGAGTTAAAAAACTGTTTTGATTTTTTTAACTCTGGTCCTGTTTAAACTTTTGGTAAATTGAAAAAGAAAATTTTTTATGTTTATTTAAAAGTTTATTTAAGCTTTGAGTCCACATAAATATCATTCTTTGTAAACTTTAATGCGCAGTTAAAGATTTTAGTGTTTTGATTTTTTTAACTCTGTTCCAGTTTAAACTTTTGGTAAATTGAAAAAGAAAATTTTTTATGTTTATTTAAAAGTTTATTTAAGCTTTGAGTCCACATAAATATCATTCATTGTAAACTTTAATGCGCCGTTAAAGATTTTAGTGAAAAAAAAAGAATTATTTTATTTAAAATATTTTTAGGTTTATACAATTACAATTTTTTAGAGTGAAAAAACTGTTTTGATTTTTTTTGACTCTGTACCTTTTTGTTCTTTTTGTAGTTGATTGGAAATTCCAATTTGTTTTGAGTTCAATGCGCCATTTAAGCTTCAGGTTTTAGTAAAATAAAAATAATTTTTTTATTTAAAATATTTTTAGGTTTATACAATTATAATATTTTAGAGTTAAAAAACTGTTTTGATTTTTTTAACTCTGGTCCTGTTTAAACTTTTGGTAAATTGAAAAAGAAAATTTTTTATGTTTATTTAAAAGTTTATTTAAGCTTTGAGTCCACATAAATATCATTCTTTGTAAACTTTAATGCGCCGTTAAAGATTTTAGTGTTTTGATTTTTTTAACTCTGTTCCAGTTTAAACTTTTGGTAAATTGAAAAAGAAAATTTTTTATGTTTATTTAAAAGTTTATTTAAGCTTTGAGTCCACATAAATATCATTCTTTGTAAACTTTAATGCGCCGTTAAAGATTTTAGTGTTTTGATTTTTTTAACTCTGTTCCAGTTTAAACTTTTGGTAAATTGAAAAAGAAAATTTTTTATGTTTATTTAAAAGTTTATTTAAGCTTTGAGTCCACATAAATATCATTCTTTGTAAACTTTAATGCGCCGTTAAAGATTTTAGTAAAAAAAAAATAATTTTTTTATTTAAAATATTTTTAGGTTTATACAATTACAATATTTTAGGGTAAAAAAACTGTTTTGATTTTTTTTGACTCTGTACCTTTTTGTTCTTTTTGTAGTTGATTGGAAATTCCAATTTGTTTTGAGTTCAATGCGCCATTTAAGCTTCAGGTTTTAGTAAAATAAAAATAATTTTTTTATTTAAAATATTTTTAGGTTTATACAATTATAATATTTTAGAGTTAAAAAACTGTTTTGATTTTTTTAACTCTGGTCCTGTTTAAACTTTTGGTAAATTGAAAAAGAAAATTTTTTATGTTTATTTAAAAGTTTATTTAAGCTTTGAGTCCACATAAATATCATTCTTTGTAAACTTTAATGCGCCGTTAAAGATTTTAGTGTTTTGATTTTTTTAACTCTGTTCCAGTTTAAACTTTTGGTAAATTGAAAAAGAAAATTTTTTATGTTGATTTAAAAGTTTATTTAAGCTTTGAGTCCACATAAATATCATTCTTTGTAAACTTTAATGCGCCGTTAAAGATTTTAGTGAAAAAAAAAGAATTATTTTATTTAAAATATTTTTAGGTTTATACAATTACAATTTTTTAGAGTGAAAAAACTGTTTTGATTTTTTTAACTCTGTTCCAGTTTAAACTTTTGGTAAATTGAAAGAGTAAATTTTTTATGTTTTTTTAAAAGTTTATTTAAGCTTTGAGTCCACATAAATATCATTCTTTGTAAACTTTAATGCGCCGTTAAAGATTTTAGTGAAAAAAAAAGAATTATTTTATTTAAAATATTTTTAGGTTTATACAATTACAATTTTTTAGAGTGAAAAAACTGTTTTGATTTTTTTAACTCTGTTCCAGTTTAAACTTTTGGTAAATTGAAAGAGTAAATTTTTTATGTTTTTTTAAAAGTTTATTTAAGCTTTGAGTCCACATAAATATCATTCTTTGTAAACTTTAATGCGCCGTTAAAGATTTTAGTCAAAAAAAAATAATTTTTTTATTTAAAATATTTTTAGGTTTATACAATTACAATATTTTAGGGTAAAAAAACTGTTTTGATTTTTTTTGACTCTGTACCTTTTTGTTCTTTTTGTAGTTGATTGGAAATTCCAATTTGTTTTGAGTTCAATGCGCCATTTAAGCTTCAGGTTTTAGTAAAATAAAAATAATTTTTTTATTTAAAATATTTTTAGGTTTATACAATTACAATATTTTAGGGTAAAAAAACTGTTTTGATTTTTTTTGACTCTGTACCTTTTTGTTCTTTTTGTAGTTGATTGGAAATTCCAATTTGTTTTGAGTTCAATGCGCCATTTAAGCTTCAGGTTTTAGTAAAATAAAAATAATTTTTTTATTTAAAATATTTTTAGGTTTATACAATTATAATATTTTAGAGTTAAAAAACTGTTTTGATTTTTTTAACTCTGGTCCTGTTTAAACTTTTGGTAAATTGAAAAAGAAAATTTTTTATGTTTATTTAAAAGTTTATTTAAGCTTTGAGTCCACATAAATATCATTCTTTGTAAACTTTAATGCGCCGTTAAAGATTTTAGTGTTTTGATTTTTTTAACTCTGTTCCAGTTTAAACTTTTGGTAAATTGAAAAAGAAAATTTTTTATGTTTATTTAAAAGTTTATTTAAGCTTTGAGTCCACATAAATATCATTCTTTGTAAACTTTAATTCGCCGTTAAAGATTTTAGTGAAAAAAAAAGAATTATTTTATTTAAAATATTTTTAGGTTTATACAATTACAATTTTTTAGAGTGAAAAAACTGTTTTGATTTTTTTTGACTCTGTACCTTTTTGTTCTTTTTGTAGTTGATTGGAAATTCCAATTTGTTTTGAGTTCAATGCGCCATTTAAGCTTCAGGTTTTAGTAAAATAAAAATAATTTTTTTATTTAAAATATTTTTAGGTTTATACAATTATAATATTTTAGAGTTAAAAAACTGTTTTGATTTTTTTAACTCTGGTCCTGTTTAAACTTTTGGTAAATTGAAAAAGAAAATTTTTTATGTTTATTTAAAAGTTTATTTAAGCTTTGAGTCCACATAAATATCATTCTTTGTAAACTTTAATGCGCCGTTAAAGATTTTAGTGTTTTGATTTTTTTAACTCTGTTCCAGTTTAAACTTTTGGTAAATTGAAAAAGAAAATTTTTTATGTTTATTTAAAAGTTTATTTAAGCTTTGAGTCCACATAAATATCATTCTTTGTAAACTTTAATTCGCCGTTAAAGATTTTAGTGAAAAAAAAAGAATTATTTTATTTAAAATATTTTTAGGTTTATACAATTACAATTTTTTAGAGTGAAAAAACTGTTTTGATTTTTTTAACTCTGTTCCAGTTTAAACTTTTGGTAAATTGAAAGAGTAAATTTTTTATGTTTTTTTAAAAGTTTATTTAAGCTTTGAGTCCACATAAATATCATTCTTTGTAAACTTTAATGCGCCGTTAAAGATTTTAGTCAAAAAAAAATAATTTTTTTATTTAAAATATTTTTAGGTTTATACAATTACAATATTTTAGGGTAAAAAAACTGTTTTGATTTTTTTTGACTCTGTACCTTTTTGTTCTTTTTGTAGTTGATTGGAAATTCCAATTTGTTTTGAGTTCAATGCGCCATTTAAGCTTCAGGTTTTAGTAAAATAAAAATAATTTTTTTATTTAAAATATTTTTAGGTTTATACAATTATAATATTTTAGAGTTAAAAAACTGTTTTGATTTTTTTAACTCTGGTCCTGTTTAAACTTTTGGTAAATTGAAAAAGAAAATTTTTTATGTTTATTTAAAAGTTTATTTAAGCTTTGAGTCCACATAAATATCATTCTTTGTAAACTTTAATGCGCAGTTAAAGATTTTAGTGTTTTGATTTTTTTAACTCTGTTCCAGTTTAAACTTTTGGTAAATTGAAAAAGAAAATTTTTTATGTTTATTTAAAAGTTTATTTAAGCTTTGAGTCCACATAAATATCATTCTTTGTAAACTTTAATGCGCCGTTAAAGATTTTAGTGAAAAAAAAAGAATTATTTTATTTAAAATATTTTTAGGTTTATACAATTACAATTTTTTAGAGTGAAAAAACTGTTTTGATTTTTTTAACTCTGTTCCAGTTTAAACTTTTGGTAAATTGAAAGAGTAAATTTTTTATGTTTTTTTAAAAGTTTATTTAAGCTTTGAGTCCACATAAATATCATTCTTT
Source organism: Brachionus asplanchnoidis (assembly GCA_025491095.1). Lineage (NCBI taxonomy): Eukaryota > Metazoa > Rotifera > Eurotatoria > Ploima > Brachionidae > Brachionus > Brachionus asplanchnoidis. Next base: position 1,605,648 of record JAILYF010000016.1, read on the forward strand.
GTAAACTTTAATGCGCCGTTAAAGATTTTAGTCAAAAAAAAATAATTTTTTTATTTAAAATATTTTTAGGTTTATACAATTACAATATTTTAGGGTAAAAAAACTGTTTTGATTTTTTTTGACTCTGTACCTTTTTGTTCTTTTTGTAGTTGATTGGAAATTCCAATTTGTTTTGAGTTCAATGCGCCATTTAAGCTTCAGGTTTTAGTAAAATAAAAAAAATTTTTTTATTTAAAATATTTTTAGGTTTATACAATTATAATATTTTAGAGTTAAAAAACTGTTTTGATTTTTTTAACTCTGGTCCTGTTTAAACTTTTGGTAAATTGAAAAAGAAAATTTTTTATGTTTATTTAAAAGTTTATTTAAGCTTTGAGTCCACATAAATATCATTCTTTGTAAACTTTAATGCGCCGTTAAAGATTTTAGTGTTTTGATTTTTTTAACTCTGTTCCAGTTTAAACTTTTGGTAAATTGAAAAAGAAAATTTTTTATGTTTATTTAAAAGTTTATTTAAGCTTTGAGTCCACATAAATATCATTCATTGTAAACTTTAATGCGCCGTTAAAGATTTTAGTGAAAAAAAAAGAATTATTTTATTTAAAATATTTTTAGGTTTATACAATTACAATTTTTTAGAGTGAAAAAACTGTTTTGATTTTTTTAACTCTGTTCCAGTTTAAACTTTTGGTAAATTGAAAGAGTAAATTTTTTATGTTTTTTTAAAAGTTTATTTAAGCTTTGAGTCCACATAAATATCATTCTTTGTAAACTTTAATGCGCCGTTAAAGATTTTAGTCAAAAAAAAATAATTTTTTTATTTAAAATATTTTTAGGTTTATACAATTACAATATTTTAGGGTAAAAAAACTGTTTTGATTTTTTTTGACTCTGTACCTTTTTGTTCTTTTTGTAGTTGATTGGAAATTCCAATTTGTTTTGAGTTCAATGCGCCATTTAAGCTTCAGGTTTTAGTAAAATAAAAAAAATTTTTTTATTTAAAATATTTTTAGGTTTATACAATTATAATATTTTAGAGTTAAAAAACTGTTTTGATTTTTTTAACTCTGGTCCTGTTTAAACTTTTGGTAAATTGAAAAAGAAAATTTTTTATGTTTATTTAAAAGTTTATTTAAGCTTTGAGTCCACATAAATATCATTCTTTGTAAACTTTAATGCGCCGTTAAAGATTTTAGTGTTTTGATTTTTTTAACTCTGTTCCAGTTTAAACTTTTGGTAAATTGAAAAAGAAAATTTTTTATGTTTATTTAAAAGTTTATTTAAGCTTTGAGTCCACATAAATATCATTCATTGTAAACTTTAATGCGCCGTTAAAGATTTTAGTGAAAAAAAAAGAATTATTTTATTTAAAATATTTTTAGGTTTATACAATTACAATTTTTTAGAGTGAAAAAACTGTTTTGATTTTTTTTGACTCTGTACCTTTTTGTTCTTTTTGTAGTTGATTGGAAATTCCAATTTGTTTTGAGTTCAATGCGCCATTTAAGCTTCAGGTTTTAGTAAAATAAAAATAATTTTTTTATTTAAAATATTTTTAGGTTTATACAATTATAATATTTTAGAGTTAAAAAACTGTTTTGATTTTTTTAACTCTGGTCCTGTTTAAACTTTTGGTAAATTGAAAAAGAAAATTTTTTATGTTTATTTAAAAGTTTATTTAAGCTTTGAGTCCACATAAATATCATTCTTTGTAAACTTTAATGCGCCGTTAAAGATTTTAGTGTTTTGATTTTTTTAACTCTGTTCCAGTTTAAACTTTTGGTAAATTGAAAAAGAAAATTTTTTATGTTTATTTAAAAGTTTATTTAAGCTTTGAGTCCACATAAATATCATTCTTTGTAAACTTTAATGCGCCGTTAAAGATTTTAGTGTTTTGATTTTTTTAACTCTGTTCCAGTTTAAACTTTTGGTAAATTGAAAAAGAAAATTTTTTATGTTTATTTAAAAGTTTATTTAAGCTTTGAGTCCACATAAATATCATTCTTTGTAAACTTTAATGCGCCGTTAAAGATTTTAGTAAAAAAAAAATAATTTTTTTATTTAAAATATTTTTAGGTTTATACAATTACAATATTTTAGGGTAAAAAAACTGTTTTGATTTTTTTTGACTCTGTACCTTTTTGTTCTTTTTGTAGTTGATTGGAAATTCCAATTTGTTTTGAGTTCAATGCGCCATTTAAGCTTCAGGTTTTAGTAAAATAAAAATAATTTTTTTATTTAAAATATTTTTAGGTTTATACAATTATAATATTTTAGAGTTAAAAAACTGTTTTGATTTTTTTAACTCTGGTCCTGTTTAAACTTTTGGTAAATTGAAAAAGAAAATTTTTTATGTTTATTTAAAAGTTTATTTAAGCTTTGAGTCCACATAAATATCATTCTTTGTAAACTTTAATGCGCCGTTAAAGATTTTAGTGTTTTGATTTTTTTAACTCTGTTCCAGTTTAAACTTTTGGTAAATTGAAAAAGAAAATTTTTTATGTTGATTTAAAAGTTTATTTAAGCTTTGAGTCCACATAAATATCATTCTTTGTAAACTTTAATGCGCCGTTAAAGATTTTAGTGAAAAAAAAAGAATTATTTTATTTAAAATATTTTTAGGTTTATACAATTACAATTTTTTAGAGTGAAAAAACTGTTTTGATTTTTTTAACTCTGTTCCAGTTTAAACTTTTGGTAAATTGAAAGAGTAAATTTTTTATGTTTTTTTAAAAGTTTATTTAAGCTTTGAGTCCACATAAATATCATTCTTTGTAAACTTTAATGCGCCGTTAAAGATTTTAGTGAAAAAAAAAGAATTATTTTATTTAAAATATTTTTAGGTTTATACAATTACAATTTTTTAGAGTGAAAAAACTGTTTTGATTTTTTTAACTCTGTTCCAGTTTAAACTTTTGGTAAATTGAAAGAGTAAATTTTTTATGTTTTTTTAAAAGTTTATTTAAGCTTTGAGTCCACATAAATATCATTCTTTGTAAACTTTAATGCGCCGTTAAAGATTTTAGTCAAAAAAAAATAATTTTTTTATTTAAAATATTTTTAGGTTTATACAATTACAATATTTTAGGGTAAAAAAACTGTTTTGATTTTTTTTGACTCTGTACCTTTTTGTTCTTTTTGTAGTTGATTGGAAATTCCAATTTGTTTTGAGTTCAATGCGCCATTTAAGCTTCAGGTTTTAGTAAAATAAAAATAATTTTTTTATTTAAAATATTTTTAGGTTTATACAATTACAATATTTTAGGGTAAAAAAACTGTTTTGATTTTTTTTGACTCTGTACCTTTTTGTTCTTTTTGTAGTTGATTGGAAATTCCAATTTGTTTTGAGTTCAATGCGCCATTTAAGCTTCAGGTTTTAGTAAAATAAAAATAATTTTTTTATTTAAAATATTTTTAGGTTTATACAATTATAATATTTTAGAGTTAAAAAACTGTTTTGATTTTTTTAACTCTGGTCCTGTTTAAACTTTTGGTAAATTGAAAAAGAAAATTTTTTATGTTTATTTAAAAGTTTATTTAAGCTTTGAGTCCACATAAATATCATTCTTTGTAAACTTTAATGCGCCGTTAAAGATTTTAGTGTTTTGATTTTTTTAACTCTGTTCCAGTTTAAACTTTTGGTAAATTGAAAAAGAAAATTTTTTATGTTTATTTAAAAGTTTATTTAAGCTTTGAGTCCACATAAATATCATTCTTTGTAAACTTTAATTCGCCGTTAAAGATTTTAGTGAAAAAAAAAGAATTATTTTATTTAAAATATTTTTAGGTTTATACAATTACAATTTTTTAGAGTGAAAAAACTGTTTTGATTTTTTTTGACTCTGTACCTTTTTGTTCTTTTTGTAGTTGATTGGAAATTCCAATTTGTTTTGAGTTCAATGCGCCATTTAAGCTTCAGGTTTTAGTAAAATAAAAATAATTTTTTTATTTAAAATATTTTTAGGTTTATACAATTATAATATTTTAGAGTTAAAAAACTGTTTTGATTTTTTTAACTCTGGTCCTGTTTAAACTTTTGGTAAATTGAAAAAGAAAATTTTTTATGTTTATTTAAAAGTTTATTTAAGCTTTGAGTCCACATAAATATCATTCTTTGTAAACTTTAATGCGCCGTTAAAGATTTTAGTGTTTTGATTTTTTTAACTCTGTTCCAGTTTAAACTTTTGGTAAATTGAAAAAGAAAATTTTTTATGTTTATTTAAAAGTTTATTTAAGCTTTGAGTCCACATAAATATCATTCTTTGTAAACTTTAATTCGCCGTTAAAGATTTTAGTGAAAAAAAAAGAATTATTTTATTTAAAATATTTTTAGGTTTATACAATTACAATTTTTTAGAGTGAAAAAACTGTTTTGATTTTTTTAACTCTGTTCCAGTTTAAACTTTTGGTAAATTGAAAGAGTAAATTTTTTATGTTTTTTTAAAAGTTTATTTAAGCTTTGAGTCCACATAAATATCATTCTTTGTAAACTTTAATGCGCCGTTAAAGATTTTAGTCAAAAAAAAATAATTTTTTTATTTAAAATATTTTTAGGTTTATACAATTACAATATTTTAGGGTAAAAAAACTGTTTTGATTTTTTTTGACTCTGTACCTTTTTGTTCTTTTTGTAGTTGATTGGAAATTCCAATTTGTTTTGAGTTCAATGCGCCATTTAAGCTTCAGGTTTTAGTAAAATAAAAATAATTTTTTTATTTAAAATATTTTTAGGTTTATACAATTATAATATTTTAGAGTTAAAAAACTGTTTTGATTTTTTTAACTCTGGTCCTGTTTAAACTTTTGGTAAATTGAAAAAGAAAATTTTTTATGTTTATTTAAAAGTTTATTTAAGCTTTGAGTCCACATAAATATCATTCTTTGTAAACTTTAATGCGCCGTTAAAGATTTTAGTGTTTTGATTTTTTTAACTCTGTTCCAGTTTAAACTTTTGGTAAATTGAAAAAGAAAATTTTTTATGTTGATTTAAAAGTTTATTTAAGCTTTGAGTCCACATAAATATCATTCTTTGTAAACTTTAATGCGCCGTTAAAGATTTTAGTGAAAAAAAAAGAATTATTTTATTTAAAATATTTTTAGGTTTATACAATTACAATTTTTTAGAGTGAAAAAACTGTTTTGATTTTTTTAACTCTGTTCCAGTTTAAACTTTTGGTAAATTGAAAGAGTAAATTTTTTATGTTTTTTTAAAAGTTTATTTAAGCTTTGAGTCCACATAAATATCATTCTTTGTAAACTTTAATGCGCCGTTAAAGATTTTAGTGAAAAAAAAAGAATTATTTTATTTAAAATATTTTTAGGTTTATACAATTACAATTTTTTAGAGTGAAAAAACTGTTTTGATTTTTTTAACTCTGTTCCAGTTTAAACTTTTGGTAAATTGAAAGAGTAAATTTTTTATGTTTTTTTAAAAGTTTATTTAAGCTTTGAGTCCACATAAATATCATTCTTTGTAAACTTTAATGCGCCGTTAAAGATTTTAGTCAAAAAAAAATAATTTTTTTATTTAAAATATTTTTAGGTTTATACAATTACAATATTTTAGGGTAAAAAAACTGTTTTGATTTTTTTTGACTCTGTACCTTTTTGTTCTTTTTGTAGTTGATTGGAAATTCCAATTTGTTTTGAGTTCAATGCGCCATTTAAGCTTCAGGTTTTAGTAAAATAAAAATAATTTTTTTATTTAAAATATTTTTAGGTTTATACAATTACAATATTTTAGGGTAAAAAAACTGTTTTGATTTTTTTTGACTCTGTACCTTTTTGTTCTTTTTGTAGTTGATTGGAAATTCCAATTTGTTTTGAGTTCAATGCGCCATTTAAGCTTCAGGTTTTAGTAAAATAAAAATAATTTTTTTATTTAAAATATTTTTAGGTTTATACAATTATAATATTTTAGAGTTAAAAAACTGTTTTGATTTTTTTAACTCTGGTCCTGTTTAAACTTTTGGTAAATTGAAAAAGAAAATTTTTTATGTTTATTTAAAAGTTTATTTAAGCTTTGAGTCCACATAAATATCATTCTTTGTAAACTTTAATGCGCCGTTAAAGATTTTAGTGTTTTGATTTTTTTAACTCTGTTCCAGTTTAAACTTTTGGTAAATTGAAAAAGAAAATTTTTTATGTTTATTTAAAAGTTTATTTAAGCTTTGAGTCCACATAAATATCATTCTTTGTAAACTTTAATTCGCCGTTAAAGATTTTAGTGAAAAAAAAAGAATTATTTTATTTAAAATATTTTTAGGTTTATACAATTACAATTTTTTAGGGTAAAAAAACTGTTTTGATTTTTTTTGACTCTGTACCTTTTTGTTCTTTTTGTAGTTGATTGGAAATTCCAATTTGTTTTGAGTTCAATGCGCCATTTAAGCTTCAGGTTTTAGTAAAATAAAAATAATTTTTTTATTTAAAATATTTTTAGGTTTATACAATTATAATATTTTAGAGTTAAAAAACTGTTTTGATTTTTTTAACTCTGGTCCTGTTTAAACTTTTGGTAAATTGAAAAAGAAAATTTTTTATGTTTATTTAAAAGTTTATTTAAGCTTTGAGTCCACATAAATATCATTCTTTGTAAACTTTAATGCGCCGTTAAAGATTTTAGTGTTTTGATTTTTTTAACTCTGTTCCAGTTTAAACTTTTGGTAAATTGAAAAAGAAAATTTTTTATGTTTATTTAAAAGTTTATTTAAGCTTTGAGTCCACATAAATATCATTCTTTGTAAACTTTAATTCGCCGTTAAAGATTTTAGTGAAAAAAAAAGAATTATTTTATTTAAAATATTTTTAGGTTTATACAATTACAATTTTTTAGAGTGAAAAAACTGTTTTGATTTTTTTAACTCTGTTCCAGTTTAAACTTTTGGTAAATTGAAAGAGTAAATTTTTTATGTTTTTTTAAAAGTTTATTTAAGCTTTGAGTCCACATAAATATCATTCTTTGTAAACTTTAATGCGCCGTTAAAGATTTTAGTAAAAAAAAAATAATTTTTTTATTTAAAATATTTTTAGGTTTATACAATTACAATTTTTTAGAGTGAAAAAACTGTTTTGATTTTTTTAACTCTGTTCCAGTTTAAACTTTTGGTAAATTGAAAAAGTAAATTTTTTATGTTTTTTTAAAAGTTTATTTAAGCTTTGAGTCCACATAAATATCATTCTTTGTAAACTTTAATGCGCCGTTAAAGATTTTAGTCAAAAAAAAATAATTTTTTTATTTAAAATATTTTTAGGTTTATACAATTACAATATTTTAGGGTAAAAAAACTGTTTTGATTTTTTTTGACTCTGTACCTTTTTGTTCTTTTTGTAGTTGATTGGAAATTCCAATTTGTTTTGAGTTCAATGCGCCATTTAAGCTTCAGGTTTTAGTAAAATAAAAATAATTTTTTTATTTAAAATATTTTTAGGTTTATACAATTACAATATTTTAGGGTAAAAAAACTGTTTTGATTTTTTTTGACTCTGTACCTTTTTGTTCTTTTTGTAGTTGATTGGAAATTCCAATTTGTTTTGAGTTCAATGCGCCATTTAAGCTTCAGGTTTTAGTAAAATAAAAATAATTTTTTTATTTAAAATATTTTTAGGTTTATACAATTATAATATTTTAGAGTTAAAAAACTGTTTTGATTTTTTTAACTCTGGTCCTGTTTAAACTTTTGGTAAATTGAAAAAGAAAATTTTTTATTTTTATTTAAAAGTTTATTTAAGCTTTGAGTCCACATAAATATCATTCTTTGTAAACTTTAATGCGCCGTTAAAGATTTTAGTGTTTTGATTTTTTTAACTCTGTTCCAGTTTAAACTTTTGGTAAATTGAAAAAGAAAATTTTTTATGTTTATTTAAAAGTTTATTTAAGCTTTGAGTCCACATAAATATCATTCTTTGTAAACTTTAATTCGCCGTTAAAGATTTTAGTGAAAAAAAAGAATTATTTTATTTAAAATATTTTTAGGTTTATACAATTACAATTTTTTAGAGTGAAAAAACTGTTTTGATTTTTTTAACTCTGTTCCAGTTTAAACTTTTGGTAAATTGAAAGAGTAAATTTTTTATGTTTTTTTAAAAGTTTATTTAAGCTTTGAGTCCACATAAATATCATTCTTTGTAAACTTTAATGCGCCGTTAAAGATTTTAGTCAAAAAAAAATAATTTTTTTATTTAAAATATTTTTAGGTTTATACAATTACAATATTTTAGGGTAAAAAAACTGTTTTGATTTTTTTTGACTCTGTACCTTTTTGTTCTTTTTGTAGTTGATTGGAAATTCCAATTTGTTTTGAGTTCAATGCGCCATTTAAGCTTCAGGTTTTAGTAAAATAAAAATAATTTTTTTATTTAAAATATTTTTAGGTTTATACAATTACAATATTTTAGGGTAAAAAAACTGTTTTGATTTTTTTTGACTCTGTACCTTTTTGTTCTTTTTGTAGTTGATTGGAAATTCCAATTTGTTTTGAGTTCAATGCGCCATTTAAGCTTCAGGTTTTAGTAAAATAAAAATAATTTTTTTATTTAAAATATTTTTAGGTTTATACAATTATAATATTTTAGAGTTAAAAAACTGTTTTGATTTTTTTTGACTCTGTACCTTTTTGTTCTTTTTGTAGTTGATTGGAAATTCCAATTTGTTTTGAGTTCAATGCGCCATTTAAGCTTCAGGTTTTAGTAAAAAAAAAATAATTTTTTTATTTAAAATATTTTTAGGTTTATACAATTATAATATTTTAGAGTTAAAAAACTGTTTTGATTTTTTTAACTCTGGTCCTGTTTAAACTTTTGGTTAATTGAAAAAGAAAATTTTTTATGTTGTTTTAAAAGTTTATTTAAGCTTTGAGTCCACTTGTAAAATTTCAAATAATATACCTAATAATATCTTTTTTAGTATTAAATGTACAAATTGTATTTACTATTGTTTAAATTACCGAAAAAGACAACCAAGTAGATTGGGTGTAATTTTCAGAAAAAAAATTTTTCTCATGTTGGTTTAATTTTCATCATCAGTGATAAGCAAATAGAATATTTTTTATATTCGTCAATAAATAATTTCTTTAGTAACTGAAACAATACTTAATATTTTATTAAATACAAAAAAAATTTAAATTTTCAAATATTTAAGCCTTTTATTATATTTTTTTTATAAAAATTTTTTGTTTGGTATTACAGTTTATGATTTGGAAAACAAATTTAATTTTTTCTATGTTTTAATCGAACTCCAATTTTTTCAAAGTATTTTTTTTTAATTAACTTTTTATTAGAACGCAAATTGAGACCTAATGAACAACCGTATTTAGTGTACCTACAAAATAATCAGACTACAAATGAATTTACAAATAGTGTCAGAAATCAAAATTGTATTTGTATGAAAAAATGGTATTTTAATCTTAAAAATGAGACATTACTGGCAAAAAATGATCTTACACTCTCTTTTTTGTTCCATCAGGTAGACAATTTAAATTAAAACAAGAATAAAAATGATCAGTCTGAATTTTAAGGCTGTGGAAGATTTGGACCGAGGGATAATTAGAATTCCTGACAACTATGACATTGATATCAATTTTTTGAAAGAAAATCATCGATATTTGGACTTTTTGAAGCATGTGCACAAATTTAGTGGCTATGGTGAGCTCGTGTTTCCGCATTGTCCATGTGACTCGCGCAAAAATGGTCATGTGATTGCTGCATTGAGCTCTTCTTGTTTTCAGCTTAGAGCTTGTTCTAGTGAAGGTGAACTAGAGCCGAACAAAGTGGTCGAGTTTCAATACGAAGACTTTGTTAATCTAGATGTGGACAATGAAGAGATGGCTTTTGTTTTTGAGATTAAAATATCCAACAAGCCAAACAAGACAATTAAAATTTATACTGGATTTGTAATTTTTGAATTTAAATTTAATTAATTTTGTTTTAATAACTTTAAAATCAAAAGTATTTGTACATGTTTGATTGTGTCAAAAAAGCCAAAGAGGAAAAAATAAAAAAATCCAACAATAACAAAGAAAATACAGAGCGAAAATCCGAAAATACCGATTGATAATTTTTATTACAATTTTTTTTAAATGAGCTTCAATTATTTTCAATAATTTAAATAGAATTTTTTAAAAAAATTTTTCTTTTTCTTTTGTTGCTTGGTGTTGGTCAATTAGCACCAAAAAAATTTTTGTGGCAGTATTTTATTTAAAATGTTTTTTAGGATGTCTGTTGAGAAAACTACTCAAGAATTAAATGAAATATTTGACTCATCGTCTTCTCTTTTAAAAGAATCGCTCATGGATATTGTCCTAAAGAGCTCAGATAAACATTTTAAATTACATTCGTTGGCAAAATTGAATCTTAATGGCACAAGTGAACAAGCATTTGAACAAAAATTAGACTTTTTATTTAATCGATTAAGACAAAAATATTTGAAAAAAAATTCTAGTGAAAAATTTGACTCGATTGATGATGATTTTGACTTTTTGGAAAAAATTGACAAAATTAAAAAAGTAGATTTTAATGAAGAATTTTATCATCTAGATGTTGACTTGGAAAAAAAGAAAAAAATTGACCACTTTGATTCAGATGTTAACATTAAAAATAATATTGATGACTTTGAAAAACTTGAAAATGTTCATCAATTAAATAAAAAACAAGAAGATTTTGATTATTTGGGCAAACATGATTTTTTTTAGAGACAAAAAAATTTTTTGAAATAAATATTTAAAAAAAATTTCAAAATTAAATAATTTATTTTGTCTAATTTAAAAAAAAATTAAATTTAAAGACGAGCATTAGTGCCACCAGAGCATACAATTGTTTCACCTGTTATATACGAGGCATCTGTGCTGCATAGGAAAGAAGCAGTTGATGCAACTTCTTCCGAATGACCAACACGTTTCATGAAGCAATCGGCTGTTTCTTTAAATATTTCTTCATCTTGCCACAGAGCCTTGCTGAATTGGGTCTTGATTACACCAGGTGCAATGCAGTTCACTCTAATGCCCATATCAGCGCAGGGTGGCGCCATTGCTTTAGTCATTCCAATCAAAGCAGTCTTACTGATTGAATAAGGAGCTATCAACTATTTTAAATTGAATAAAAATATTTTTTTCTTAATTTTATTTTTGAATTCTACTTGAAAGGGAGTGTATCCAGCAATTGAACTAATAATTAAAATATTTGAATCTTTACGCTGTTTTAAATATGGAATAGCTTGCTTTATAATAAAAAATGTCGACTTTACATTAGTATCGAACAATTTATCCCAGCCTTTTTCATCAATCTTAAATTTTTTAGCTAAAATTTATAGGGTTTTGTGAAATTCAGTAAAAAAAAAAGCAGATAAAAATTATAAAAAATTGATAAACTTTTTCTTCTTTAAAATTGGCATTGTGAATTTCAAATACTTTATTTTTTAATAAATTAAAATTTAAATAAATAGAAAATAGTAGAAAAAATACTGAAGCATAGAGCAAAATATTGTTGCACCTTTTTACCCAAATTGATTTTTCTCAAGTAAAAATGACAAAAAATAAAGAATCAATAAGATTTAAAAAGATTATTAATTTGATTTACTAAAAAAAAAGTAGAATAAATTTTTTTTCGGTAAAAAAGATGCCACAAAGTTTTATGCACTATGTTTCAGTGTTTTTTCTAATAATTTTTTTCAAAATTTAATTTTAATAAATCAAAAAATGAAGGATTTTTGTTCAATTTGTATTTGAAATTCACCAAACCTTTAAAATTAGTTCTGTAAATGCAACATGAGGCAATCATCAAAGTTTGCTAACTATGTGCTAAATATCTGCAAAATGTACTACACTAGAAAATATTGAAATTTGCAGAATTCAGCAGGCTTTGAAAGTTGATACAACTTTGAATGTTGCACCATATTGCATTTACAGACTTTAATTTGAACTTAACGAAAAAAAGTTTTTCAATATTTCATCAAATTTTTTTTCTATTTTTTTGACTAAATTTCACAAATTCAGGTGTTTTCTAAAAAAATTTTACATCAAAAATATTTCCAAAATTTGGATTAGTGGCAGCATTGGAAACAAGTATGTCAATGCCACCATAATTTTCAACAGTTTTTTCAATTAATTTTTTTCTATCATCTTCTTTGCCAACATGGCACACAAGGCCTAGGCAATCTAAGTTTTCAGATTTTAATTGCTCAATGGCTTTATTGACCTTTTCTTGCTTGCGACTGCTAACCACAACCTTAGCTCCTTCTTTGGCCAATCTATGAGCAATGGCAAAGCCAATACTAAACAATTTTTTTATTCATTTTGATAAATTTAAAAATTTAAATAATTGAGCCAATTTTACCCTTCAGTTGATCCTGTAACAACGGCTACTTTGTTTAAAAACCTTCTCGCTGACATCATCTATAAAAAAGCTTTTAGTTTAGACTTTGGATATTTCTTCGTATTATGGTATACCAATATTTTGATTTTATGATATACCAATATATGCTTATTTTTGATCACGTGAAAAAAAGGCAATCAATGCAAATTTGATGTTTAGTTTGTTGAGATTTTTAATTTTCATATTAAATATTGGCCTATATTTTTTTAAGATATAAAATATTTTTTCATGCTATAAAAATAATGATACCGTAAACTCTTGACCACTAATCTTGGCACAATATCAAAATTTTGGTTTATTCTATATGGAACTAATACCATCGAAGCCATGATATAGATTTTTATTTTTTCTTAGAATGAACCTTGTTCGCTTACTTTAAACAAAGAGAAAGCGCAAAAGTTACAACTTTTATTCTAAGAATATTTTCGAATTTCTTCTGGAATTAATTAAAAAAATTGTGGAGTTAAATTCAAAATAAAAAAAATCAAAAATTAACCAATATTCTAATTTTGTGTCTTTATTCTAAGATTAAAAGTTAAACAAAAAATTCGATTTAATAGCCTTAAAAAATGTAAATATAATGTGGGGAGTTAATAAAAGTATGTTTTATTTTTGATTCTCTCAAACTAACTTTATTAAAAAAAGAATTTGTATTAGTTAACAAAGAGGGAACTCGGGTTACAAAATTTTTCCATTTTCGTCCCGAAGTAGCCTTTTTCTACCACGTTTCTTTGGTGTTTATTGAATTTGCTGTATAGTAGTTACATTAGTTGTTTCTTTATTTGAACTAATTAATTATTAGTAAAAAAAAAAACAAAATACTGAAGTTAGCGTCAATTTTATTGAATATAATCTAAAATAATATAAATTGTCAATTATAATTGAACAAATGTCTTTTTTAATTTTCTGATACTCTGATTTATTTAAAACGAAACCATTATTATTAAATCGAACCAATTATGCTTTGTAAAAAAGATTATCGATATCAGTAAAGGATTTTGGTATATTCTTTCAAAATATATCTTATAAAAATGTTTGCTTGATTATCTTTAATTACACCAATACATGTGAACTGGCTTCTAAAATATATCAAACCATTTTGTGTAAATTTTTTAGCTTAAAACTAAAATTTCAAAACACTTAAATCAAGACATTTAAATAGACTCTTAAAAAAACTCTTCGAAACGTTAACGAGTTGAGTTTTAGTGAGAATTTAATTAAAATAGATAAGGAATTAAGCGTGTTAAATCTAAACGCAGGAGAAAAAGCAATACATTATCGTGAAAAAGCAATGACTGAAATTATTACTTCTCAAGAAACTTTAAATGTAGTAAAAACAGCACTCAGCAAACATGCAAACCCTGTAGCGTGTGATTTATGTGGAGAATTAATGAAAAACATCAAGGGTGTAAAGTTGCATATGGCAAAAAAATATAAAAACTAATAAAAAAAGGAATTGGAATTTATCTTTTTTTTTATTTGCATTAAAATTAAAATTTTATTCTAAAATCAATGTTCACAAAAAATAAAAACTGAACTCGAAAAATTTTTTTATTTATCTATTTTGGTCACCAAATATGTGACCAGAGATTATGTGAATAAAATGTTCACATATTGGACTTGATACTCATGGTCACATTTTTTTGTGAACAATTGTTCACATTTTCCACTAGACCCGAAAAACTTTCAGGAGCTTTTCCTGTTTAAATTTATTTGGCATTGTGAATTTTGGTACAAAAAACAAAAACAAAATATCAAAAATACCAAAGCTTAAGTTCTGAAAGACCAAAACATGTTCTGTAAATTTTAGCAGCTGATAAATCCTTTGTACCACGAATATACTGATTCTGCAAAACTTTGCAAATTGTAAATTTGGGATTTTATATTATATTAAAAATCCAACTCAACTTTAAGTGGTGGTACAGAGGATGTATCAGTTGATACAATTTAAAGAACATGTTTTAGTCGGTCCAGATTAAAGTTCTGACGTTTTTTATATTTTGTTTTTGTTTTTTGTACCAAAATTCACAATGCCTATTTATTTACATTTTTATTTATTTGCAGAACGTGATAAGTTAATCTTGTTAAACTTTACAGGGATAATTAACGTAAAATTACGTAAATTTATCTCAGAACCATTTGTTATTTCATTAGTGTAATATGGTACGCAACATGTTTCAAATTGCAAAAGTAAATAAGAATGATTTAATGAAAAAAGAATCAAATGGTATAAGTGACTCAAAAGAGAAATGCTTTGAAAGTATGGCAAATGAGACCTACAGAAAAACGCTTTTAGATCCGACTAGCAAAAAAAATTATTATACCTGAAAATGAGAATTCCTTGTTGTTGAATTTCTGAATTTTTGATCATAGTTACGATTGTTTAGAAAAAAAATAAGCGAAAAGAATAAGATGAATATTTTTTTGAAATTAAAAAAAAACCTACATTTTTTCATAAAATAGTTGAAAAAAAAATTATAAATCATATCATACTATTTTTTAATATCATTTTATTTTTATAAAATACTATTTATATTTAAGTGAATTTTGTATGTTAAATAATATTGATCATTTTTTTGTATATAGATATTTAATTGTATATTAAATTCTTATTTTAGTTTTTTCATGGGACTTTAACTTTAATTAAATAAAATAAAAATAAATATCATACCGACTATCAAACTTAAAATCGAAAATTTATTTTTTCGAGTCTACTCAGTTCAATTTTATGAATAAAATTGTTGAAAGATTTATATTTTTTCAAATGAAATTAAAAGTCATGCATTTGGGTTGTTTAAAAGTCTAATAAAGGCAAAAAATCGGTTTTTTGAAGCATAGCCTCAAACAATACCAAAATAAATAAGGACGAACAGTTATTAATTAAATTTTATGCGTAGGTTATGATTTGTAAAAATTTTTTATTTTATGAGCCGTTTCATGAGATCTTGAAAATAAACTAATTTTAGCCTAAATTAACTGTTATTTTTTCATTAAATACTGCACTCCATAATCAATAAAAATAAGGTATCAATATGTTATTTGTTTAAATTAATTAATACATTTTCATTAAAAAATTTCTAAAAAGAATAATTTTTAAATTTATTTAAAACACACATTAAAAAATGATCCCTAGTTTTAATTTATGAGTTGATTGGAAAGGTTCACGTTATTAAAAAGAAAATAAATGCTTTATAAAAGGAAAAAAAATCAGAAAGAATGAAGTTAAAATTTCATTTTTATTTAACTAAATAAATTTTAATAAAAATAATGATCAAAGCAACTATGTTATAACTAGATTATATGCAGTGATGCTATCATGAGTGGATTTTTAGTATTTAAACGTAATTTTACGTGAATGAACGGCAATTAACTTAAAATTATGTTAACTTGCCAAAAAATCCACTTAATAAGGCATCAATGAATTTTTATTTTTATTTTTTTAATTTCTATACAGAGTTGTTTAAAAGTCTCATAAAAAAGTCCAAGTTCGGACTTTAAAATTATATTTTTTAAACAACACTCGCTTGATCTCCATAATTACCATTTGGAACGGAAAAAATCCAGATGAAAAATATTAATTTTGACTTAAAAAATAAATTTAAGACATTACTTCTAAAAAAAGTAAGTGCAAGTAGCAGAGTTAGTCAAAAGTCAAAGAAAAAAGTCAAAATGCTGAAAAGTCAGAGTCAAATGTTTGGCTTAATTTAAAAAGAGAAATAAAAAAATTTAAACTTGGACTTTTGAAAAAAAAAGTTTTAAGACCTTCTATTAGAATAAGCTTGCAATGAATAAGGTTGTATGAATAATAAAATTAGCAAGGGGCCGTTTTTTGATTAATACATATAAGAGACGATTGCTTTATAAATTTTTCTTTTATTAATTACTAAATTTAAATAAAGTTGAGTAAGCCAAAAAAAAACAATTTTATGTCCATGTTTTTTGAATAAATCTTCAATATAGAAAATAAAGATTCTTAATGATTATAATTATTTAAAATTTAGATAAAATATTCAAGAAATTATCAATTACTATATTAAAAATTTAAATGAAATTATATTTTTGAAACTTTATTCATATAAAATAGAGCTAAAGTTCAAAAAGTAAAATTTGTTCAGAATTTTGTCTAGTTTTTTATTTAAAATAATTGTGATCTTAAGTGATCCCTGGGACTCCATACTATTCAAATGAAAAAAAGGGTTTTTTTTTTTGCTTTTTTTCAATTATAAAAATTGAAATACCCTTTTTTGAATAAAACAGAGTGTAGAATGTTCTTTCACAAAATATATAATTTTAAAAAATATTCTAATTTTATTATTGAATACTTGGATCTGAAAGAACTACAATTTTTTAAAGAGTTAGTTTTTTTAGACTCAAGGGTATAGAATTTTTTTTTGCAAATAAAATATTATTGAAGTTTAGCATTTTTAATATTATGTTTTTGTTTTTTGTACCAAAATTCACAATGTCTATTTTCTTACTTGCTTAAAAATATAATGTTATTTAAAGATTTTTGTTTTAAAACAGCAAAAACTAAATATTCTTTCAAAAAATAAGTATATCAACTGGGGACTTTCGCAAAGAAGTTGCCTATTCCCTACTATTTTTATTGTTTCTAGCGATATAGCTAAAAGTATTCCTCCTGATGTTAAAATAGCCTTGTTCTCAGATGATCTCTGTAATTGGGCATCCAAGGCCAGTTGAATAGAAATCCAAATAATTCTTCAAGAGAAAGTGAATGGAATCATTGAGTGACTACAAAAATGAGGATTTATAATTAACGAAAAGTAAACTTGTTACTTAACATTAACCAAAGCCGGTCTTCGAAAAAATTATGAGAAAAAATATCGAATGAAAATAAAAATCGGGAACTCTCATATTTTTCTTGACCCTAATCCAATATTCCTTAGTATACAATTAGATCCCAAAATCAATTACAAAGAACATTTTGAAAATTATCAATTCAAAACAAATTTCCAAAATTAACCTAATCAGAAAAATTAAAAGTTTTATGTGGGGATCCTCTTTTAAAATCAACAGAACTTAATATATGTCACTCAGAAGATCTTTATTCGACTACTATTTTATAATACTTAAATCTGGTACTCAGAAAATTAAAGCCGGAATCCAAAAATTGCAAAATCGAGTCCTGGGAATCATCAAATATTTTCCATTAAAGACAAGTATCAAAACAATTCACAAAGAGCTAAGAATCGACTTGATCGATGACGGAGCAAACTAGCTTTTTTCTAAATTTATCACCACTAAGCAAAGCAACCCCTTTTTTTGAACTAAATATAATTTTTGGATGTTTTTCATAATATTGTAGTATGGTGACATGATCAGACTATAAATAATACCTGTTATTTCAAAAGAAGAAAGTTGTTATTATATTTCTAAACTTATTTTAAATAAAGTGTTTAACTAAATACTAAGCTTATTATTCACACACTCGGCCTGTACTACATTGGTGGCAGCGGTTAAGCTATTAGATTGATTTCTAAAATAAAAATAAAACGTGGTATCAAGTGTGTTGAATAGTTGATTTTAGTGGTAAGCCAAAAGTAAAGTGTTCAAGATGGTTGGAAAAGCTAAACTGTTCACTGGAAGAAAGAAAAAAGCTTCAAGTTATTCATTGTTTCAGTCGATTTTGAACAATAACGAGGAGAATAATATAGCACGAGATGTTTCAGTGAAGTCAGTGAATAATTCATTGTTTCAATCTAGCTTATTTAGCAATGAAAAGAAGAACGAGACACGAGATTTTTTGGAAAGATCGTGGAGTGATGTTTCAACGCGTGATTTTTTAAAATATAAAGCCAAAAGTTTGATTATAAATATGAGCGAAAAAATTGGAAAATGGAAGAATACAATTTCATTCAACAAAAAGAAGAATATTTCATTTAGTAATATTTGGAAACATCAAATTTTCCAGTTGGAGAATAAAGAAGCTGAAACAACAAAGTTTTTGAAAGGAAAAAGCATAAGCCAAAAGAAATTTAAAATGGCAAACCATAGCTTAAGAGCCCCGTCGGTTTTTAATTTGGATACAAATGTGGATATATGGCTAGCAAGATTTGATAATTATCTAGAATTAAACAGAATTTTTGGAGATAGAGATAAGATAAATGTGTTAGGATCTTTTTTGGATGATACAACGTTTAAATTGGTCGATTGTTTGATAAATGAACGGTCATATGATGAAGTTAAAAACAAATTTAGAGCTCTTTTTAGTAGACCAGAATCTTCTGCACATGTTTACCTTCATACCTTTGTTGGAAGAGGCCAGGAGCTAAATGAAAGCCTAGTTCAGTATGCGGCTGTACTGCAGGAATTAGGACGAAAAGCTTTTCCAGATTTAAATCTTAGGGAACTTGATATTTATCTTCGAGGTCAATTTCTAGCAGGAGTCCGTGACAGAGAAATGGCTGAAAGATTAGCTGTACTGGATCATGAAAACTTAGAGATGTTGGTACTCAGAGCAAGAGAACACGAAGGTTTACCTTTTGGATTTAGTGGGATTAGAGAGCGAAGCAGAAATATGTTTAATCAAGGAACAAGAAGACAGTTTACAGAAGGAGAAATCAGAAACTTAATAACACCAAAGTTAGAGTCGAATATAATGTTTCAAAATCAGAATAAACATTATGGAAATTCACAAAACAACGTTGAGACAATAAGGAATAGCTATGATAATAGTTTTGGAAATGCTAACTTGTCAAATATGTCCAATTATTCAAAATTGCTAAATAATTCAAACGATGGATCGTATCTTAATTCAACAAGTAGGAATTATATGCCAAATTATCAAGTTCAAAAACCAGCAATGAGATGCTTTTTGTGTAATCAGGAAGGACATATTAAGAGGAATTGTCCTAATGGGATTAGAAATATGAACAATCAATATTATCGATTGGGTTATGATAGCCAATTTAATTCATTGAATAGATCGACACCAATGGCAACAATCAGAAATGATCAAAGAAACCAATTTTCTGCAAATACAAATAACATAAATGAAGAGTCAGATAATTACGACTTGAAATATGTTTTCGGGTACTTAAATGGAGAAAAGATAGAATGTTTATTAGACACAGGAAGTGTAAAGACGTTAATTAGTCAAAATATCTGGAGAAAACTAGGATGTAAAGAATTACAAAAAACAAAAGGTTCATTTACGACTGCGAATGGTCAACCATTAAACGTTATTGGATCTTACACGGCTTCTCTAAGAGTTGGTACTAATGAAGTGAAACTTGATGTTTATGTGGCAGTGGACTTACAACATGATTGTTTAATTGGTCTTGACTATATGGGAAAAGTACAAGGAACTAGGGATAAACTTAAAGAAATTTATAGTTCTCTCGGTGGAGAAGAAGTAGTAAAAGACAGAAAAAACAAAGCAGTAAATCGAGTTGAATTTTCTAAAGAAGAACAAAAGAGAATAGATTCATTTTTATCTGAAAACGAGGATATATTTGCTAAATCAATGAATGAACTTGGTTGTTGTAATTTTACAATGCATCAGATCGACACACAAGGAAGTGAACCGATACGTGAGTCAGCCAGGAGAATTCCGCATTACTTAAAAATGGAAATTAAAAAACAATTAGATGAACTTGTGGAAACTTATATAATAGAACCAAGCAATTCAGATTGGGCTGCACCCCTTGTTCCTGTGAAAAAGAAAAACGGCAAAATAAGATTATGTATTGATTACAGGCAACTGAATAAAGTAACAAAGAAAGACAGCTATCCAATACCAAGATTAGATGAAACAACAGACAAATTTTTTGGAATCAGATGCTTCAGTACTCTGGATATGGCTAGTGGATACTATCAGATAAAATTGGACCCAAAAGATAAAGAAAAAAAGGCTATTACGACACCTTTTGGACTTTACCATTTTACAAGGATGCCATTTGGATTGACAAACGCACCAGCAACTTGTCAGAGAATGATTGATAAAGTTCTAAAGGATATTATTGGAAAATTTTGCTTAGTATACCTGGATGACATAATTGTTTTTTCTAAAACCGTGGACGATCACATCATGCACCTTAAAATAATCTTTAAGAAATTGAAAGCTGCAACGTTAAAATTAAACAAAGAGAAATGCTTCTTTATGAAAGATGAAGTAATATATTTGGGACATGTTATAAATCAAAATGGACTTTTGCCCTGTGAAGACAAGGTTAAAGCAATTAAGAACTTTAAGAAACCTATATCGGTCAAACAACTTCAGAGTTTTTTCGGGATCACAGGTTTTTATCGGAAATTTATTGAAAATTATGCAAAAATAGCCCAACCTTTGTTTGCTTCATTTAAGAATAATAAAAAGTTCGAAGAACATTTTGATCACAAATGTAGTAATTCCTTTGATCTTCTTAAAGATAAAATAACAAGTGAAAATTTTCTTATTTTTCCGAATTTCGATGAAGTTTTCAAGCTGGAAACGGACGCAAGTGATGTTGGTATAGCAGGTGTACTTTCTCAAAAAAGAAATGGTGAATGGAAACCGATTGCATATTGGAGTAGACAGTTGACTTCTGCAGAAAGAAATTATTCAACAACAGAAAAAGAAGCCTTAGCAATAGTGTGTGGGGTGGACCATTTTCGTATTTATCTTTATGGTCAGGTATTCATTATTTGCACTGACCATCAACCCTTAAAATGGATGTTCAACATTAAAGAGCCTCAACCAAGAATCGCTAGAGGATTATGAAATTAAATGAATATCAATTTGAAATTGAATACAAACCTGGGAAAAAGAACGGGAACGCGGATGGTCTGTCGCGTTGGCCTAATATAGAAGAAAGACCCGAAGAATTGAATGGCGAGGAAGATACGATAATTGAAAGCATTCCAGGTACCAATCTGATAGGTTTTCAGACAACCGATATAAATCCTCAGGTGCATGACAAGGAAATCGTAACAGTTCTTGGTTGGAAAGAAGCATCGGATAATAGACCACAGAATGAAAGTTTTAGTGGCGACCTTAGAACTTATTGGTTACAATGGGACAGATTAAGAGTAATAAATGGCGTGTTGTATAGAATATGGAAAATATGCGATGACCAGTTACGGTATCAATTGGTTGTCCCTAGAACGATGAGAAAAGATATTCTAAGGCAGATGCACGATTCAGAATTGGGTGGACATTTTGGAATGACTACAACGGCCGGGAAGATCGAATCAAAATATTACTGGCCTGGACAGCATAAAGAAATAGACGATTATGTACGGAATTGTATTAAGTGTCAAGAAGCTAAAACAAATGGAATCCTGAAAAGAGGACCGCTACAGCCCATCATTACTTCAAGACCATTTCAACTAGTTACTTGCGATATATTGGGTCCACTTCCAGTAACAAAAGACGGTGCAAAATACATAATAGTCTTCATTTGTCACTTCACTAAATGGATTGAATTGTACAGCCTAAAAACACTAGAGGCAAATGAAGCGGCAAAGTGCTTTATGGACCTAGTTTGTCGACATGGTGTACCAGAGAGTTTCTTGTCAGATCAAGGAAGATATTTTGAGTCAAACCTTTTTAGAGAAGTTTTAGAATTACTTGACGTCCTTAAATTAAGAACTACTCCTTACCATCCACAATGTGACGGACAGACAGAAAGATTTAATAGAACGTTGATTTCTATGATGAAAGTTTTTATAAATGAAAATCAGGACAACTGGGATATCCTGTTGAACAAAATGGCTTTCGCTTACAGAACTGCTGTACACAGGACAACAGGACAAACTCCATTTGAATTAGTTTACGGAAGGAAACCGAAGTTTCCTATTGATTTGGTTTTTCCAAGTGAAAATGATTCTGTTATAATAAACTACTGTGACTATGTTAATGACCTAAAGGAAAGATTGATATCCTTATATGATATAGTTAAGAAGCATTCTGGCATGAAGATCGATCGAATGAGAATAAACTATGATAAAAATGTAAAACAGATGAGTTATAACATTGGTGATAAAGTGTGGCTATTGAACTCGGAGAAAAAGAAAGGGAAGAATCCTAAGCTGTCTAAATCTTGGAAAGGACCTTATGAAGTGTTGGCTAAAATAACGGAACTTACCTACAAAATTAAACAGATAAACGGAAAGAAGAAGCTGATTGTGAATATAAATAGAATTAAAAAATGCTTTATGCTAGCCGTCCAGCAAGAGGAAATTTCTCTGTCTCAAGAACAAAATATTACAATAATTGAAGATGGTAATGAAAACAACCTGGATTCTCCGCGTCTCCCTTCATGTGATTCAGAAAATTATCATCATATTCCAGAAGACATTTCGCCGAAGTCTCAAGCAATGCCGGTTAGATCAGATTCTGAAGACCTAAGTCCATCAGAATGTAATCAGTTTGCAGAGTCTGAGAACAGGCCAGTGATTCTTCCGGACCTTAACAATAAAAATCTGCCTACACAAAAAAAGAAACGAGGAAGACCGAGGAAGTCCTCTAACACTAGTAATTATCAAAGTAGAATACAGCCATCAAGAAAAGTTAAAATGAAATTTTCAAAGCTTAGTAAGCACGTTGAAAATAATGAAAATGATTTATAAATATAAGAATACATGTACAAAAAAAAAAAAAAAAGTAGATTAAGCTTACAGGAGTTGAAGGTTATCTAGTGATTGCAAATTGAATAATCTAAAAAAAAAAAAAAAATTTATCTAAAAAAAAAAATTTATAAATTAAATAATATTAAAAAACAAAAAAGACAAAGAAAAATGGAACCAACATCTTACAAACTACCCGCGGAAAGCTTCATTAAAAATGCATTAAAGAGAAAAACCTGGCAATATGGAGAACAATTACTAGAAAGGTTCCTAAAAATCTATGAAATTGTGTTCACATTGGAAGCAATTATGCTGGAGAAGGATGGAGTGATGGGGCACGAAGTACAATATAGGGCTTTAGGATGGTCATCAAGTGGTTGGCATGGAACTAAAGATGGAGCAAAAAGGATAGCAGCCTGGTCATGGTGGAAAAGGCTGTTTGAAGAAAGTGGAGCGGAAATGGAATGCCTTAATCAAATGGTAAAGAAGTTCGCCCCAGAAATGTTGGTCAGTAAGGAAAGGTGTACCATTTGCAATGAAGAAGTGGAAATGGACATAGTTTGGCAACATGTAAGGACTTGCGCAAACCATGACAAGTTGAAACACACTGAGGAAACAATAGATCAAATTTTAATTACTTGTGGGCTATGCGAAGGACGATATAAGGTAGACGATTATAGTGTGCACTTATTGGAGTGCCAGAAAAAAACGTGCGAAAATTGTGGGGAGGAAATAAAGAAAATGGAAGAAACCCAACACCAACTGACTTGTCGCCCGGCAGTTGTCCCTATTTTTAGTGGCCCGCGTTGCAAAACGGGACTAACAGAGGAGGAGTACGCACAACATGTTGTTGAGTGCATGGTCCCCCGTGAAAAGTGCAGACTATGCAAAGGAGCAATTGGTCCTAATCACAAGTGTATGGCATGACCAGTCTGTACAACCATCTCAAATGTTGAGGATTGGTTAATTTTTTCGAATTGTGGTCATATGCTATGTGGAGACGATGAATGCTCCAGAAATTACATAGCACACTTTTCGACCAGAGAGGGAGAATTGGTATGCCACACCTGCAGGACGGAGAACAGGACATTGATGAAAATTAGGATGCCCTAGGAAACAAGATTGATGGGAATGAAGAAGAGAGAAACAGAGTTGAAATAAAAGAAGGAAAAAAAAGTTGAATTTTAAAAACGTTTTTGAAAATTTTGAAATTTATTTTAATTTTATTTTTTTAATTTGTTTTGAAAAAAAAAATTGAGGACAATTTCCACTCTAAGGAGGGAGGAATGTAGTATGGTGACATGATCAGACTATAAATAATACTTGTTATTTCAAAAGAAGAAAGTTGTTATTATATTTCTAAACTTATTTTAAATAAAGTGTTTAACTAAATACTAAGCTTATTATTCACACACTCGGCCTGTACTACAATATCTTTTGAACAGAGCATCGGAAGAATTTGACCTTGGTGTCATTAGAGAGCTGATAAAATTCTCTTTTCACTGTTATATAAAAAATATAGGTGAAAAATGAAAACCTCGGTCAAGCTTTATTGGACACCCGTTAATATAAATGTTTATTTTCTTGTCTAATTGCGCACATATATTAAATGTATATTTTAATCAAATTGCAACCATGAGGGCTGAAAAGAAGGCGCTGCCATTCGGAACTGCCCTGGTAAAACTTTTCCTAAATTATTTTTTAAATAAAAAAATAAATAAATATTCTCTGTTCGATTTAATCTATCTAATTTCAATGGAATAAGATTGAAAAAGGAACTACCATTTATTTTTTTTTAAACTTTCTTTTAAAAAGCGCCACTTTACAATTAGCTTGTGTTAAAATTAGCAAGGGGCCGTTTTTTGATTAATACAAATAAGAGGCGATTGCTTTATAAATTTTTCTTTTATTAATTACTAAATTTAAATAAAGTTGAGTAAGCCAAACTGGTGTCAGCGCACAAATCATTCAATGAATGCTGGAAAAAAGCAGAAAGAAGCTTAATAACATTCTCATTTTTAATAGCAAAAATTATTTTTTTTTTTAAATCATCTTTTGGAAAAAAAAATATAGGTACTTTACTAATATTTACATTAATTTAGAATATATGAAATAAAATTAAATATTATTACATCAAAATGTGTAATTTTATGTAAAATGATGTAAAAAATGTAATAAAGTGTAATTTTTTTTTTCAAAAATTTTTTTATAAAATTCAAATATTTTTATTAATTTTCCACTTTTTCCTCTAAAATCCTATTTTTTGTCCGTAAGCGTTTTCGGCCAAACTTGCTTAAACTAGTGTAATATTACGTAATTTTACGTAATATTAAAAGAAATGAAATGATGTAATATTACGTTAGCTTACATTTTCTGACGTAAAATTACATAAAATAACGTAATCTTACCCATTATACAGTTTAACATTAAACACTGTATATACACAAAATATTTTAAATGTGTAATTTCATCATTCGCAAAATTACAAGCAGCTATCTTCTTTTTTCAAATTTAAAAATATACTTTTTAAAGATTTAAAATTTTTTAACACTGCAGTGCAATTAATTGCTTTTGTGAAATTCAGTACAAAATAATAAAATAGAACAGAAAAAATGTTAAAAAGTTGAAAAAATAACTTTTTTTCCAAAAATTTAAAATCATTTCCGTGCAATATTCAAAGTTGCACCAACTATCAAGGTCTGCTATACTCTGCAAATTTAGCAGAAATTACATTTCTATATATTGACACATGATGCAACTTTGAAAGTTGCACCATGTTAAATTCACGGAACTAATTTTATATTTTATAAAAAAAATCCACTTGAAGAGCCATTTTTCTAATTCGTCAAAGTATTTGTTTATCTTATTTTCTAGATTTCCTTTTTTCTTAAAAATGTAGAATGTGACTAAGTCGTCAGCAAAAAGAAGAGAGTATTCACTTTTTATTTTATTTCTTTTAGGTACAGTGCTTATTAGACACGTGGATTTTACGTCAATTAACGTTCGTAAAATTACGTAATTTTACGAACGTAAATTTACGTAAATTTTCATAAATTTACGTAAAATCCACGAGTCAAATCAGTACTGTATATCATTGATAAAAATACTAAAAAGTAATGGACTAATTACTGAGCCTTGAGGAACTCCTGCAGTAATGTGGTATTCATCACTTATATGACCATTTACATTTACTTTAAATGATCTTGAGTCTAAGAATGAATTAATCCAATGTATTAGGTAAAGGGGAAGGTTCATATTTATTAGTTTATAAATAAAACCATCATGCCAAACCCTATCAAATGCTTTGGAGATATCAAAAAATAGGCAACAAACTTTTTTCTTTCTATTAAATAATTCAACAATTTTCTGAATAAGGAAGAAAAGATCATAAATTATACTTTGCTAAAAATACAGTGGTGCTACGATATCTGTATTTTACTATTTTTTACTATATTTTACGTTAAATATCGTAAATTTCCGTAAAATATTCACATCGTTTCGAGTTCACATCTTCGAGTTCACATCTAAAAAAATTTTTAAATTCTTTATTATCAACTTTTTTATTAAAAAAAAACTATTGATTTAATCATTTTACATTTATTCATAGAAAATTTACCTATTGATTCATTATTAACAACCGTTTCAAAACTTTTCGTACACTGTGGAGAAAATTCATTCAATTCATTTTTATTTTATTGAAAATTTTTGTAAAATAAAATGAGCTATTAAAGTATGTTCCCAAAAACTCGAGCTTTAAAGAAGCGTGGGAAAAGGCTGCGAATTCAATTAAAATGGCGAAATGCGCCAAAAAATAAATTTAAAACTTTTCATTTCATTTGTATTTTAGCCTGAGCATTCAAAAAAGAATTAATTACTTTCAATGTCAAACTTTTTTAAATAAAAAATTTCAAAATAACATTATTTTCGTCTTTTTACTCTTTTTTATTAAAATTTACCAAAATTTACCATAATTTACGTAAAAAAAGGTAAAAAAAAAAAGTAAAAAAAAAGTAAAACTTACAAATTTTCTTTCATTTTCTCTAAAAATAAAAAACTAAAAAAAAAACAACACGTTTTCATGCATGAACTTTTTTTCCAATCTAAATAATCAAATTAAAAAAAAATAAAATGCTAAAAATCTGGCTTTGTTTTTATAAGAATCCAAACGTTCTGTCTTTAAATCAAATTGAGTCCATCGATAATTCCAGATGCATGATCCTGATGAGTTTACTTCACATTGGACGACTAATCTGCAATAAACTTGCAATTCATGTGTGCTTCTCAATTGTTTACACAGTCACAATATGAGTCAAAACAGCCATTTGAACATAAACAAAAACTACGAATCATGCCACTCTCTTGCTGCTTCTAATCCACAATTGCATGATACAAATAGATATTTGCTTGTCGTTAGTTTGAATGGATACGCTTGAACAGCGACATTTTAAAAAGCGAAAGCATTGACGGCAAAACCGCTCTCAAGTCGACTAGCATTTACAAGCAAACACGAAATAGTCTAATTTACATTATTTGTCATGTAGTTCATTGTTGGTCGTGCACGATAAAAGATAAGCTTCTTGTCAAGTCGGCAAGTCTACTTCATTACAAAAAAATTCATTATTTTCATCTAAAAAAAACGTCCGCAATCAAATATTTACTTAAGCAAATTAACCTTACATGATTAAATTAATCACTTTTATCTTTTCTCCTTCTTTTTTTTTGTTCAATAAAATTCCCACTGTTTTATCTCGTAGTCTATTTGCCTGGTCTAATTAGGCCACAATTGCTATCAGCTACAAGACAACAACAACAACAACAACAACAACAAAAGAGCAAATGCATTGTGCCTGAGAGAGTGATTTAACGACTAGGTTAATTAGAAACGACTGTTTGATGGATAAGAGGAAACAAAATATTTTTTGTTCGTTACAAAAAAAAAAGAGAGAAAAACTTCTAAAATTTCCCTTCTCTTATTTGTTCGTTGTCTTGTTTGCCTACAGTTTAAGCACTTGGGCAAATAAGCTTAACATGATCTCTGAATAGCCAAAGAGCACAAAAGAGAAGAAACAATAGTGGGGATAAGAGTCCAAAGTCAACTTATTCGATTTCAAATATTTGCTTTTTGGCCCAAACCAAAATACGTTAGTATATCTAGAGAGTTTGAAAGGGGGGGTATTTTTGAGACAAGTTAATATTTGCTGATCACAGGGCCATTTGCAGGACATTGAGGTCTTGTTTGAGCATCACTGCATATCTGCATATCATGTCAACTTCAAGTGATTCCGCGATCCAGCATCTGTCAAAAAATTCCACCATTCACATGACAAATTGTGTGTCACAGTGTCCTCCAACTAGTCCGCTTGGCCAAAGGTGTGGTGCTTGTGTGCTCAGGGTAACTTTAATCCGCGAGCAAACACGACACCTCATTTTTGTTATCTTGTAATTTATTTATTCCGTTAAGATGTTGACTTAATCTAATGGAGATAAACGAGTTGATTAGACATCAACGACTAGTAATGTTCGTTATCTTTTAACGATTGATTCAATCAACATTTTGCCAGCCACTACTACAAGGCTTTCGAGTACAGATGGTCGATGATTTTGTTGTGAATGCGAATCAATAACGTTCGTTAGTTAATGGCTATCGGGCAAATGTAATTAGGGCAACTGGATGAATTAGTTCGTTATTTATTTTGAATATTGCCTATTAATTGTAGCTTATTAGTTTTGGCCAGGAAATGAGTTTTATTTTTTGTTGTTGTTGCTGTTGTTTTATCAATAAAGCGAGCAGTGCTTTTCAAACGATAGTCACGTTTGGCTCAAAATATTTTCGAAGGGCTCTAAAATGTCATGAATTCTTCTCATTCAATAAATACTCTTAATTAATTTAAATAGCTTCAATTTGACATGCTATTTCTGCTCAAAATTAAATATTTTACTTGACAGCCTTAGCGTGAGATTGCTACTGTCCGGCACTTTGACACAATCTTCTAAAAATCATCAATCAATAAGCAGAAATGCTTAAATTGAATTAAAACACAAAAGTTACAAAAATATTTTTTTTGCGACTAGAAAAATAAAGATAAAAAATTGAAAATTTAAATAAAAAATTTTTTTTGCTTAATTAATTTTATTTGAATATTAATAAAATTTGAAAAAAAATTGATAGTCTAGAACTTTTTCATGATATTCTTTGTATCATCAATCATTTAGCAGAAATACAAAAATTGAACAACAACAAAAAAAAGGCTACTAAAATAATTTTTTATTCTCGATAAAAAAATTTAAATGTATTTTTTTGTTTAATTTATTTTTTTTAATGTTAATAGAATTTGAAAAAAATTGATAATCTTGAACTTTGTCATGCTCTTCGTTGTATAATCAATCAAAAGGCAGAGATGCTAAAAATGAATAAAAACTAAAAAGTCACAAAAGTTTTTTTTTTCGCAGAAAAAATAAAAATTAAAAAATGAAAATTAAAATGAAAAATTTATTTTATGTTTAATTAATTTTATTTGAATATTAATAAATGTTGAAAATATTGATTGTCTAGAACTTTGTCACGCTCTTCCTTGTTTAATCAATCAATAGGCAGAGATGCTAAATGCGAATAAAAAAAAATTAATAATTTTTTTTTCGTAAAAAAAAAATGAAAAAATTTATTTATTTTTAAATATTAATAAAATTAAAAAAAAGACATCTAGTCGATAACTTTGTCACGCTCTCCTTTGTATCATCAATTAGCAAGCACAAATGCTAAAATAAAATAAAGAAAATGTATTGAATATAAATTTGATAATTATTTTAGATGCTATAATTTTTTACGAAAAAAAGATTTATTGCGTTAAAAAAATTATTTCAAATTTTTTTATTCACTTATTTGCATTAAAAAAATAATGTCAAAACCAAATTTAAAATATTTAAAAAACAACCACGTGATAATTAAAAATTTTATCTTTTATTTTAGGTTTTTCTTAACTCATTCTTCATCATCCAAGAGTTGTTTACTGAAATAAATAATAAAAATATAAATAATAAAATTCAATTGAGGGAATTTATTTTTTTCAATTTTATTGATAAAAAAATATTAATCACTTAAAAAACTAACATCAATATCCAATTTTAGAAAAAATGTAGATCTTAAACAATGAATAGCTGCCTACTACTACTTTACTACTAATTTTTGTAAATTCATGTAAGAATTATATAATTTTTAATAAAACTTAAAAATAAACCCATTTTAAAATAAAATGTTTGTCTAATATGAGTCTAAAATCCATCCCTATTCATTTTATTAACATGGTACGACTTGTGTTGGAAAAAAGCACAAATATGTCTATGTAGGTCTAGTCAAGATTTTCATCTAGTCGTTATTTTTAATTAAAAAAGAAAATTTGACCGTTTGAAATCAAATCATAGTCCTTGAATGTCAATAATTTAATAAAAAAATCTATAAAAAAATATAATTTATTTCATATTCATAATAAAAGCATATAAAATTTAGTATCAATTTTTTTTTAATCTTTGAATGGATTAATCAAAATTAATGGCTTAAGTTCACAATCTTTTTTTTAGTTAAAAAGGTTCAGGAGATGTACAAAAGCTTTATTGCAGTCCAAAAGGCTAAAAATTTTTAACTTAGCATAGACTTAAATTTTTTAGAACTTTTTTGTTCTGAAAGATAAAAATTCAAAATAGCGTTTGCTGGTAAAAATAATTTTTTTGATTTAAAATGTAACCATGTGACTGAACAGAAGGACTTTGCTTGATTCCAACTGACCAAGGCTCAATCTAAATAATTTTTTGAATAAAACAAATAAATACTTAATTAAAAAAAAATAATATACATTGCTCTTCTTTTTTTGCTGTGATGTATTGATTTGAATTCGATCATTGGTTTATTACTTGCTTGTTTTCTCCATTGAGGATGATTTAATGGTAAGCTCAGCTTGAGCATGTGGCACGACTGAGCTGATTGGGATTTATTAGGAGAAGGAGTACAGTAACAAAAAAATCATATTTATTTTTCTAAATACTTATGGTTCTAAAAAAAGCTAAATAATGATAAAAGTATATCTGTTACGATGGTGTTTTTTTTTTGGTTGAGAGAAAATCCCTGGAACGTCCAAATGACGTTTAGCCTTCGTTTGAACCCTCTTTTTTGAATGTAATGCAATTTAAGAAGTGAAAATAATAATTTTTAATTAAAAAAAAAATGACAAAAATATTAAAATAACTTAAATCATGTTGTCAAGAGGAGTTTTGAAACGTTTGTATTCTCTTCAACTATCGTTCATATATTCGACTATAAAATTAAAACCAATCCTTAAAATCAGCATTTAAAACAATAATAATAATATATATAAGCTACAGCAAGACTAGCTTGCGAAGGTGGCCTACTAGGAGGTCACCTATGGTAACTTCTTGCGCATAACACATAGAAAAATACTGACAAATAAATATAGTTTAATTTTTAGGTCAAAATAAGAGTTAAGATTTAATATTTTATTTATTTATTTTTTAAATTAATAACCAGAAATTCGAGATCGAGCGCTCCTCTTTCGACAAATTTAGACACAGAGATACATTATGATATAATTTTGTAAAAATACCTAAAATATAAAATTGAGTGTGTCTAATAAAACTTAAAAAGAAATATTTCAATTCTAGTTGACTTTTTTTTTCTTTTTTTTTTCTTTTTTTTTTCTTTTTTTTTTCTTTTTTTTTTTCTTTTTTTTTTTCTTTTTTTTTTCTTTTTTTTTTCTTTTTTTCTATAAAGGCAAAAATAGTATTACATTTGAATAAAAAGGAATGCTAATTTTTTCTAAAAATAAATTTTGTCTAAATAAAAAAGAAAGTTAGTTTTAGTTTTTTACAAGTTTTTATTTTTGATAAGATCGACCTTCGGTTATTTATTAAACAATATTTAATATTTAAACATAATGCAATAGAGTGTCGTAACTAAAGTTTATTAAAAATATACAACAAG
Organism: Brachionus asplanchnoidis; assembly: GCA_025491095.1. Classification (NCBI taxonomy): domain Eukaryota; kingdom Metazoa; phylum Rotifera; class Eurotatoria; order Ploima; family Brachionidae; genus Brachionus; species Brachionus asplanchnoidis. The sequence continues at coordinate 1,637,572 of JAILYF010000016.1, forward strand.
AACGAACAACAAAAAAAGATAAAACACGATTTTTAAATACATCATATCACATAACCATACAACAATTATTTAAATTTTCATCTAAGTTTTAAATTGTAAGCATTTTATTTATCAGGTTGCTTTGCACAAATTTTGCTTGTGCAAATATTCAGTTGCTGATACATGGGCAAAGAATATTGTTCTGAAGCATTTGAAGACGGTCATGGGCATTTTTGGCTGTAATGACTGCATTCTAATATGGTGTTGTCTAAGTTACGGCCGTAAAATTGCATGTAATTAACAAATAAATATTTTACGTCCTTAAAATGATTAATTTATTTATTCCTAGTGCCGAAGCCGTTTTCCGACCACTTTGTCTACGTCCCGTTAAAAAAGGTGACGTTGTATTCCTAAATTATCTAGTTTTTGTCTTAAATTTTTTAAGCGAATAAAAACCATAAATGTACAAGTGATATCAAAAAAGAAAATAATTATTAAATTAAGATCTAAAATTTTAGATTAACGTTAATATCCTTATTACAGTGAATTATCATTCATACATTTGTCATATCTTAAGAGTTGGTATGTCTTCTCACTTGTTCTATTGTGTTTCTTGAATAGTGTTTTGAGCTGTTCCAGATCTTGGTTATTTCTTTTACTTGTCTCGAATTCTAGCTTCATCTTGTATTTGTAGTATTTAAATGCACTAAATTTCTACTTGACCAAATGATTATAAAATTCTTCACCAAAATAAATCACCAAAAAAATATTAAAAAATGAACCAAATAAATATATTTTCACCAGAACAATTTTATTTCAGCACAAAAAATATTATTTTTTCACCAAATTTTTTAATTGTTTTAAACCAAACTAATAGTTTTTATCACCAATAATAATACAAATCAAACCAAAAATAATTACTGAATTATCAAGGCTTGTTTTGCCTTTGCAAGTCTTCCAGATTTTCTTTTTTCGCCGATAGGAATATTTTTCGCTGATAATGGTATTTCTCATTCAGGAATATTAAGAATTTTTGATATACCAATTAACTGCTTGCAAATGTTATTCTTGATGTACCATCTACATGAACATTTTCCGTATTTAAATTTGCCTAGGAGGTCAATGTTTCGATCACATTCAATCTCATCCAACGTCTCAAGTAGATTTTTGATGTGCATTTTTGGCTGTAATGAAGTGTTGCGGCCGTAAAATTGCATCTAATGAACAAATAAATATTTTGCGTCCATAAAATGATTAAGCAGAGTCGGCAGCGTGGATTTTAGTGTGGGCCAAATTGTGCAATCGCCAAGCCGAACAATCATAAACTCAAATTTCAACTATTGGTCTTTTGATTCGAAATAGTGGAAATAACGAAAATGTGGGCACAAAAGGCGGGCTGTAAATTTCTCTCAAAATCGACAATGACCAATAACTAATCGATACACTAAAACAACCAATTATTTATAAACTCCAATCAAATAGTAGTTTAGCAACGACCCACAAAAAAAATATATAAATACTGGACCAAAGTTCGTTAGACTTCAACATCGTAAGTTTCTTCTATCGACTTAAAAAAAAAAAAAAAATTTTTATCATCAATAATGAACGCTGCTAAACTGACCACTCAACGAGTATCTAGAATTAATACGTTGCTGAACAAAATGCTGTCGAACGCCGAGCGCTCCGAGTCGTGTTCCAGCCGATCCGACTCCATAGACCGGATCGCGCAATCAACGCCCAAAGGCGACACTGCTGCAGCGGCCCCAGTAAATCCAAAGTTGAAGCGAAATTTGTTCGGCGTGTCACTAAATCACGACCAGCTCAAACAAGACCTAAACTCAATGTGGAAAGAACAAATCGAAGTGCAAAAAGTTAAATGGAACTTTGACTTTGAAACACTAAAACCGATCGACTCGAGCTCGTCGGACCGATTCAAATGGACCAAGTGTGAAGTTGGTGAGCAACAAAAAAGCTCTAAATACGCATCGACTTTGCTGACCGATGGCGACAATGCGAGTGTGGACAAGGAAAATGTTAACTCGAACAAGTGTAGCGACATGCCTCAGTTTTACAAGCAGCAGCGATGCTTCAAGTTGATCGACAACATTGCGCCAGTGGTCGCCAAAGAGGACACTGAGTTGGTCAAGCCAAAACCGGTCAAATCGACCAAGGCAACAAAATCGCTGGGTCTTAGTCAAATAATTACTTTTAGCGAGAACAGAAAGGACACGCTGAGAAGCGCCAACACTGGCAATAAAGTAGTCAAGTCGACCAACTCGGCTTTTAGTGCCAAAAAAGAGGACAAAAAAAGCGACAATATGAAACAGCAGTCGTTGCTCGATTTGTTCAAGCAACGAAAGCGCCGCATTCAAACTGCATCGACTCCAAAGCCTGTGTCCAGCAAAGATGTCAATAAGGATGCTAAAGACAACACTGTGGCTAAGTCTGACGCGACCAGCGCTTAGCAATTCGTGTGTCTGTATTGAACTTTTTTTCCTATGTGTGTTTGTTTGTAAAGATACTCTGAAACCGGTCGGTGTTGTTAATTTTATCGTTTTGTTTAAATTATTTAATTTATTTGTGTGATGAAAAATGATTTTTTTTTGTTGTCGTTTTTTTTTGTTGTTTGTTGATTAAATTAGAATTTTTATGTCAATTGAATTTTTTTTTTTGTTCGAGTTTTTTTTTTTTTATTTTAAATAAATTTTAAAAATTGAACTAAAGAATTGTTTTTTTTGAATTTTTTGTTCGTATCAGATATTGAACTTGGTCTAATTTGAACAAAAATATTTTAGAGGCAAATTTGTGTGAAAAAGATGATTTTTTTGATCTATTTTAATTAAAGAATGGATTTTAGCCCGCCCTCTCAACTGTTTAGTTTCTACTGTAGAGTTTAAAAAAAGGCAATTTTTTTAATAATTTTATTTCCTAAAACTCGTGTACACTAGATTAATTAAATTTTTAGATTTTGAGTGTTTGATTCGGAGAAAAAAATTTACTGTCGTCGCTTAATTAACCCGATTTGTTCCCAGCAATTATTCCTAGAAATATTGATATTTATGTTTTTTTAGTTTTTTTTTTTTGGGAGGGGGGGGGGGGGAGAGAATTTTAAGCCTACATCTTTATGACATGGAAAATTTCTTTTTTAAATATAAATAAAAATTTACGAACATTATTTTTTGTTTGCCAACATGACCAAGTTTCAAGCAAAAATTAACATTTAGAATTTTAATAAATTTTTAGTAGAGTAGATCAATATTGTTCAGTAAAAAAAAATAAAATGAATATTTTTTATCAAAAATTTTCAGTTAAATTAATTTTTTTAAATATATTTTTGAATAAATATAATTAAATAAAAAAGAAATAATTGTTGTGCTGCATGTCAACAGAGATTGGTGAAGCTGACAAAAGTGGATATTTATATCATGCGATGTGGACGTCTCTTTTGCTTATTGAACAAATATTAAATTTAAAATGATTTTTTACTATATAAAAAATATTATTTATATTTTATTCTTAAAATTTATTTAGAAAGACAAAGCTTTACTTTATTTTATAATTTTTTACACCATCCTCGCGCTTTTTACTGAAATAATAAAAAAAAATTTAATTTAAAAAAAAAGTTTTTGAACAAATATTAAATTTAAAATGATTTTTTACTATATAAAAAATATTATTTATATTTTATTCTTAAAATTTATTTAGAAAGACAAAGCTTTACTTTATTTCATATTTTTTTACATCATCCTCGTGGTTTTTACTGAAAAAATAAAAAAAAAATAAATTTAAAAAAAAAGTTTTAACATTATATCAGTGGTATTGAATCTCACATAAAAAATTACAAAACAAATTATATTTTATTATTAACACAACAATGAGCATCAATAATATTTTCTAACAGAATAAAGTTCAGCATTGTTTGTCTATTAATAATATATCTGAAGCGTACAAGATCATTATTATTGTTATTATTGAAAATACAGTTCGGCTTATACCCTGGCAGTTTTGAATGGATCTTAGTCCTTATTTTCAACTAAATGTTTTTAGTTCATACTCAAAAAAAAATAAATAAAATAAAAGAGATAAAATACTCGATAAAAAAGTGAAAATTAGAATAGAGTTATTTTTTATTAGACAAAATCTAGTGATTAAGTAATTTCTAAAAAAAATTAAATTTGAAATGTCAAATTTTTTTAAATTTTTTAATTCAACAAATTTTTATTCATTCATTTTCCCTGGCAGTTTTGAATGGATCTTAGTCCTTATTTTCAACCAAATGTTCATACTTAAAAAAAATAAATAAAATAAAAAAATTAAAATATAAGATAAAAAAATGATCAAAGCTAGAATAGATTTATTTTTTATGAGACAAAATTTAGTGATTAAGTAATTTCTAAAAAAAATCAAATTTAAAATGTCAAATTTTTTTTTATTTTTTAATTCAGCAAATTTTTATTCATTTTGAATAAGATCATTAAAATTTGGTCAAAAACTTGAATGTGCGTCAAGATGTTCAATGCAAAGAAGAGTCTAAATGTGAAGCTTGATAACGTATAATAAAGTTTATCACTCGGATCAAAATTGTACGCTGAATTTAGTTTTACGTCGTGACAATCAAGGCTTAACTAATTCGATCAAAATTTTCCACTAGAAAAAATGGCCCCAAATAAACACCATTCGACTTTAGTTGGGGGAATTAAAGTCTCATTTATCAAACTTTGACTGGCAACAAATTCACGGTCATTCGACCACTAATAATTAGTTATTATTATTATCAAAAAACGTCAGTTTATCAGGTGTTCAGTATTGAGCCATGAGCCAAACTATTAATTTTCTATTTCCATTTAGAAATCAGGTGATAATACTGTCTATTCAGAGGGTTTATCAAGATGATCAAAATATTTCTAGATTAAAAGCCTTGGGTTGTGTGCTGACCGACTTTGGACAAGGTCAAGTAATTCGCCAAATGAATCACTTAGTTCAAGTATTTTCATTGAGCTTATGGATTTTGGTTTTGATTTTAATTTTTTTGATTCTAATAAAATGCCGATTTCAAGATAAAGTTATTTACTTTTTGCTCAAAGATTAAAGAGTAATTATTTTTATTTGATTAATCAAGATCTATATCAAGATTCTTTTGGCTAGTAATTAAAATATTTTGTCGTCAAAGGGTAGCGCGCTTAGAGACGTTAGCAATACTGGGATAAATAAACAGTGTGAGACTTTAGCACATTTGGACTAATCTCGTGCAAAAACATGTGTTTCCCAGTGACGTTCTCAGTACATTTGTGATCATCGCGATAAAAAATGAAAGTTCGTTAACCTTTTGTGCGACAGTCGGCACTGCTTCTTAAAATATGTTTTTTTTTTTTAAACAATTTAGTCTGAAAAATTTATTTTTAAATAAAAAAAAATTTTAAAATTTTTTTTTCAATTTATTTGAATTTTTAGTGAATGTCAAAAATAAATTTTTTTTTCCAAAAATGAACACAAGAAAATATAAAAATTTATTAGTAAAAAAAATCTAAAAAGTTATTTTATGGTTGGTAGTATTTTATTTTTTAAAAATTAAAATAAATTTTAAAATTTAAAAAAAAAGGTTGTATCGACCGCTTGCGCAACTCCTTCAACCCTTTTTTAGTATTTATAATGTTTGAAAAAAGAAGTTTAAAAAAAAAAAAAAATAAGAAAAAATTAAATTATTAAAATCCTTGTTACAAGTTATGTTTATGTTCATATTACTATTAACCTTTATAATATATCAAGATAAACACAAGAAAATATAAAAATTTATTAGTAAAAAAAATCTAAAAAGCTATTTTATGCTGTTGTTGATGTTTTTTGTTGTGCAGATAACCTAGGGGGGGTTGCGTAATTAGTGTGTACTAATCAAGCATTAATGAACTAGTTAATTCCGGGTTCATTAATCTTCTTAGAGGGAAAATTTTGCGTAATTTATGACCACACGAGTCATTTGCAAGAACAATTTGAATAAATATCATTATGGTTGTGTGTTTACTTGACCAAATGTTTATTGACCATTAGGGCAGGTGTGCTAATGTAAATTTATTATCTATTTGCTAATGATTATTGATTTTTGATTTAGAATTTTTTCATTTATTATGAGCATATAATTTGATAACAAAATAAACTCATAAAATTTTCATAAGCCCATTTCCGTTAAAATAAAATTAGTCTATAATCTCCAAATGGCGAGCTTCTATTATTTAAATTAGCCCAATTTAGTTTTAAATATTGATACAGAGTTAATTCTTCATTTGCTAATGTCAATCTTTAAATTAATATTTAAATAAAAGGATTTAAATTAAAAAAATTTAAATTATCTGTTTATGCAAAAAATATTTTTTTATTTTTTAAATTAACAAAAATTTTTTTTTTAATTTAAATTAAAAAAAAATAAATTGCAGTGGGCCTCTTAAATGAATTAAAATATTTTTAAATTCAAAACTATATTGAATTTTTTTTATGGTTTATAAAAATCTTTTTTAAAGCGTTAGACTATATAAATAAATAAAAATATAGTTCTCCCATTTAATTATCAATATTCAAAATAAATTTCGCTTTAAAAATAAAGAGTTTTTTTTAATTTCTTTCTCTAAAAATGAAAGTCCTTGCTAATATAGCGGGGTAATCTTTACCAGATACGAACCGAATATTGTTTCTTGTCACTGTATAGAAAAATAAAAAAATGAATTGCAACCTAAAAATTTAAAATAGAATATATAAAAAATTTAAAAATAGTCACTTTTATTTTATTATTTTAAAAAACAATTTGGAATTTACCCAGGCATTTTGGAATTTTTACTTCTTAAAATAAAAATAAAAAAGGTTTTTCGGAGCTCAAGTTTTAACTATATGAGAAAGATTTTTTCTTTCTGAACTAGGAATTCTTATACAAATTATTTCAACGATTTATTTTTAAAAAGAGTCACCAAGAGTTACTAAAAAATCATCTTTACAATAAAAATAAGATGTTATTTTTTTAATTTTCGTTTTTTTTTGATTGTTTCTTTAATTAAAAAATATAAAAAAAAATTGACATTTTTAATATAATTTATATTTACTCGAATCCAAAAAATATATACCAAATCAATTATTGAATATACCTAAATAAAAATTTTAAATAACTTTTAAAAATTTTTTGTTTAAAATGAATAAATAAATATTGGATAAAATTTTAATTCCATTTAATTCTTTATTAAATTCCTTTTTTTCCATAAATATAAAATATGAACAATTGAAAGAAAGGACATTTTTAAAAATTGATTATATTAAAACGTTATCATGTGATCATTTTGTAAATAAATAAAAATTTTAAAAATACTTTTAAATTTAGAATTTTAATTGTTTTGAATCTTCAATATTTATAAATAATTTTACTAATTAAAATAAAAAATTTAAACCAATTTTTTATTTCAGTCATAAACCTGACAAAGGCTTTTTAACCGAAATGCATAATAAAAAAATCAATTGCTTTGTTTTCTATTCTGATTTTATTTCCCAAAATAAATATTTTTTTTTATTATGTTTTGACATAATTTTATTCACTCATTTTATCTTTTTTTTTTAATTATTGTGTGATTAATAAAATAAATAATTCAAAAAAATATTTTTCTAAAAAAATCAAATAAATTTTAGTAAAATAATGAAGAATTTTTAGCAAAGTAAAATTTTTGATCAAATTTCAAGCGCTCAATTTTGCTCAAAAATTTTTAGATGCGCAATTAAATTTCATCGCAGATTTTTAATTTTGTTTAAATTTCAAAGCTTGATTTGTAAACTTTTGAAAAAGGATTGTAATTTCTAAAAATGCAATGAAATTTAATTGCGCATTTAAAAATATTTGAGCAAAATTGAGCGCTTGAAATTTGGTCAAAAATTTTACTTTGCTGAATTTTTTCAGGCAAATTTTTTTAAAATTTTTCCAAGAACCATTTTTAGATGAAATATTTTAGCAAATTTTTTGTGGGAAATAATTTTGTTTTGTATTCAAGGATAATTTAGCCAAAAGTCTATCATTAGAAAACCCATGGGTAAGCACACAAAATGCTTGAATGGCAAAATAGTTCGGTCTGATTCAACTAGATAAATCATAAACTTAAACACTCGAGGGATATTCACAGGTCATTTAGATTACGATAAGAGCTTTGAAGAAGAGAATACTGAACAAATTTTCGCTGGGGTCAATAGAATCACAAATATTTCAAATATCACGTAATCATCATCTGAATTATTTTTATTGTTATTTGAGATTGATTAGGCAATATTTGTATTATCTAACGATCAATTCGTTCGACTTGATCAAACATCATACAATCGAGTATCTTACATAATTATAATTACAAAACTCAATCAATCATTCAATCCATCCATTCATCGTAATTATACACTTCAAAAAGAAAATATGCCCAAGTCTGCAAATCATAAAAAAACATATTGTTTTTTATTAAAAGTAAAATATGAGTAATTAAAAAACGTATAATCAAATAATAAAAAAACGCTGCGGCAAAATCCTCTCTGATCTCAACATGTGTCGGCCTTTGTTTCGATAAGTTCAAAATAAAAACAACATTTGCACTTTTTATTAACCAAAATAATTAATGACTACTTTTTTGTTGTGCCCTTTCTTTCACTAAGTTCCTGTTTAATTCTTTTTTCTAACAATTTTCTCCGAATCTTCGAAAATGCTTCCTAATCTTGTTCTAATCAAACGTGAAGATAACACATGCACAATGATTCTCTAGATAACCAAAAAAAATGCATTGAGTATACATTGGGTGCAAAATATGATGATTAGATAAAGATTTCATCTCCACTCTCTACTTGTAATTAAAAACAAGTGACCAACTTGTCAAAAAATTTAATTAACAAAAACCTGATCTGATCGATAAGCTTGAAAAATTAAAAAAAAAAATTTTTTTTTTCCAAGACAATATTCAAGGGGTTAATTAATGAACTGGATGATCTGGTCAAGATTAATTAAATTTTATCAAATTTGATAAGAGCCAGGAGCAAAGATTAGATTTGTTCAAATTATCTAATACCCAAGATCAATATTTTATCAGATTTTGTAAGTTTATTTTGAAAAAGAATTAATGCCATTTGAGTTAATCTCGTGATTAGAGGATTTCAAGTGATTTATTAAATTCACGATTTTGTTGCCTAAGTGCTTCTAATTAATTGATTGCTCTGTTGGTTGTTAGTCGAGTGCTCGTATCGGCTTTCCAAATGGACTGAGAACAGTATTGAACAGATTATCTAGCATGTAATTCTTGGACCACATACTAGGCCCAAATTGTGATATACTAATGGCTAAATGGATGCATTGATGAGCAAATATGTTTCAAATTTCGGCCATTAAGTACCATTCACACAATTGGAACTTTTTCGAGTTTCATATGTCTCTTAATTAACAAAAAATAGCCTCAGTTTTGAATCAAGCTGATTTTGAAACTAATTGTTACATTTTTGTATTTTTATTTCAATTCAAAATTGTGATTGTATAAAGAAAAATTTTTTTTATTTAATTAAAATAATTGTTTGGGCAGTATTTAAACTTTCTTTCAGCCCTGTGTTTAGTAGTTTTGATAATTAAATAAAAGTGGACTTAAATTTGAAAGTGTTACAAGAAAATAAAATGGAAAAATAATTTTTTTGCTGGAGAATCAATTGAAAAATAAAAATTAGTTGAAATAGATAATTAAAAAATTTAAAATAAATAATTTTTTTTTCTAGAGATGATGGGTATTGTGAATTTTAAATACAAATTGAACAAAATTTTTCCATTTTTTAATAAATTAAAATTAAATTAAAAAAAAATGTTAGATAAAATTCTGCAATCTTTTTTCCCAAAAATAATTTTTCTTATGAGAAAATTGACAAAAAATAAAGAATCGAATAGATTTAAATAGATTGTTGATTTGATTTACTTAAAAAGCGAAAATAAAAATTTCATTTAAGGTAAAAAAGGTGAATCAAAGTGTGTTGCAATTTATTGCAGTATTTTTTCTAGTATATTTATTTTATTTAATTTTAATTTATTAAAAAATGAAGAATTTTTGTTTAATTTGTATTTCAAATTCACAAAACCGGGTTGATGTCGATGTTGTTTTGGTAAAGTAGAATTTTTGATCAGATCATTTTTAAACACGTAATTAAATTTTATCGCAGATTTTTACTTTCTTTAATATTTCAAAGATTAATTTTTAAATTTTTAAAAAATGCATTGAAACTTAAATGTTTTGTCAAATTTGAAAAATAAAATTTGATCAAAAATTTTATATTACTGTTGGTATAAAGGTCCAGATTACATGTCTTAACTTGTCAAAAAATGTCCTGTATTTGGATGGAAAATTTAATTATTTGAATAAAGTATAATGACAGCAAGCGACATTTTTATTTGTATAGCTTCAAAATTGATCAAAAATATTTCTTAATGAGAATTTTAGTTTATTTGCAGAATTTAAGGTTTTTTTAGATTTCAATTTTTTTTAATTAAGTAATCTCTAAAACGATATAAAGTTTTGTGTTCATGAAAAAATTGATGATATTTATTCATAAATTTTACTTTGTCCAAATAAATGGTAAAAAAAAAAAATAAAATAAAAATTCTCAGTATAAATAGTAATAAATTTAATATTTGCTCACCGTTTTTGATAATGTCACCTCATTTTGATTCCGATCCGACACAGAGGCCACGGCATCAAGTTGACCATCTAAACCAAAATTATTACTCAGTCGAAAAAATTGTCCCTTTTTTAGGTAACAGCTAAATAAATTCCTTTTTATTAAAAAAAAAACAATTCGAGAAATAATATAATAAATAAATAAGACATTCTATCATATAATTTAAAAATATATTTTTTATTTATTTAGTAAAACAATTTTTGGTTCATCCAAAGCTGTTTGAAAGGATTTTGGGTCTTTCCTTCAATCTAATGATAATGGATTCTTATTAAAAAAAAAACAATTTTTTATGAGACACAGCAATATTTTGAATTATATAAAATCGAATTTTAAAGTTATGTAATTGTAAAAAGTGAAGTAAAAAAATTTAATAGCTAAAAAATCCTTATTTAAAAAAGAATTGACTAAATTTTTTTGCAATTTTTTCATTACCACATTAGTCGCAATTTTAATAAATAATAAAATTATAATTGTCTCAATCAAACATATTATGAAAAGATAAACAATTATAATCAAAATGGCAAAATGTTATTTATTGTACATTTTTATATTTTTACTTTTTTACATTTATGAGAGAAGAAAAAAAAATCGCAAAATCTATGAGAATCTAAAAAAATTTTCATTTAAGAAAAGTAATAATAAATTCGCAATTACTTAAAAAGGAGTTTTAGAAAAATTTAAATGTAAAAATCAAGGATAATTTTTTGAAAATTCTTTTAATTAATTGCGAATTTATTATTACTTTTCTTGAATGAAATTTTTTTTAGATTTTTTGATTTTGAGATTTTTTTTTCTTCTCTCAAAAATGTAAAAATGTAAAAATATAAAAATGTACAATAAATAACATTTTGCCATCAAAATTGAATAAACTTTTTCGACAATAAAAAAAATAAATAATCAACATGTTTTTATAAATTTTAAATATAGACAAATAATTTATTCATAAAATTTATGTGAACAATTTTTCAGTAATTATTTATGTTTCTAAAATTTTAATTTAATAAAAACATTTATATGAGTACAATTTAAAGATCTGTATTGATTAAATTATTTAACTTCCTTAAAAATTATTTTAGCTGTTTAATCATCAAAATTGGTTTTAACTAGATAAATAATTAAACATTTACATACAAAAAATATATTTTCGAATTTTTGATTTATGTAGAAAAAATAAATTAATTTATTAACTAAAATTTTATTAAGAAAATTTATTTATTTATTTATTTGTTTTCTGTACCGAGCTAGAGCTCCTTCAGAATAAGTTTAAAAAAAAATAAAATAAAAATAAAAATAAAATTAAAGTTAACAAAATGAGATGAAAAAAAAGAATCAAAATAAAGTAAATAAGCTAAAAAAAATGAAAGTTGAAAATGAAGAAGAAAATGTGTGTGTTTTTTTTTTAGAAAATTTTATCTTTAATTGAAATAAGCTTTAAAAATAAAAAGGAAATGTTTGATAAATTATCAAAAATTTAATTAAAAACCGTTAATCACCAAAAAAGAATTTGAATTATTATACGGTCTATTGTTATGAATATGATTGATTTCATTTTATTGAGATTAAAGACCGCTTGAAATTTAATTAAAAAAGCGGCCGATAATCAAAGTGTTCAAACACCTTGAAAAAATCTAATTCTCATATATAGAAAAAAATCAGCTATGAGTACTTAAATTATCATGATTATTAAATTTCATAAATAAGTAACGGCACTTTTAGAGTTTAATTTCACATGAGATCACTCGACGTGAACTATTATTCGTATTTCATTTCAAATCCCTACAGAATGCATTCAGATTGACGAAGGTAATTAAAAGATAAGTATATTTATTTTTAATTATTTTTTCCTTTATTTAAAAATATTTAAGTTATTTATTGTTTGTATGCGAATGAATAGAAAATTCCTAAATGTTTACAGAACACGATTAAAAACAAAACGAGATTTTAACAACATTTTTGTTTATTTAAAATTAATTAATAATTTTTCTTTTTACTATTTTAGTCTCACTTACTCTCTAATAATTATTGTATTTTCTGGGCACGAGCTCACTAAAACTTAGAAAACAGATATAAAAAAATTAATGATGCATAAACTTAATGTATGGGATTTTAACTACTTGAAAATTTAATTACTTGTAACGTGAGCTAATATTAATTAGTATATTTTTATTTACTTTAGGAGAAAAAATCGAAATGCTTAATTTGTAAAAAAAACCTGTAAAAGGTCGATCTTATTCTTATAATTAATTGAATTTTTTTTCTAGATTTACTGAAACAAATAGCATGACAATCAAATACAAAATAAAAAGAAATGACAAAAAAGTGAAATTTTTTAACAAATTTCTCTTATTTTTTTATATCAGCTTCTAAATTATTTTTGAGGAAAATAAAAAAAAAAAAACAAAAATAATATAAACAAAAAAAGAAGAGATCTCGACTTTTATCTTTATTTTTTTTTAAATATCCATTCTGGCACACTATTTCAGCCAAACAAATTTTTGGGTCTTGCCTGTTATGTGACCAGTTGGTCACATATTATGTGACCAGTGACTTTATGTCGATTTGGTGACCAGGTATTTTTTCTGACTGGTCACATATTCACTGGTCACCTAATATGTGATCAGGCAATATTATTTATTTGGTAAAAATGTTTATAAATAATTTTAACCTGGTCACATAAATAAGCAATTGGTCACATAAATTTATTTTAAGTTAAATAAAATTTAATTGTACATATAATAAAATAATTTCGATTGCAACTATACTTGGTGGAAGAGTAAAATAGGCTTAAAAATTATGAAAGCGATGAAGAAAGTTATCCAAATACGGAAACAATTACAATAAAAGAGAGTGATTTTTTGGCAAATGGCACCGATTCAGATCATTAAAAAATTGTGAATCAGATTTTGAAGAGGTTAGTGCAGCCATTTGCAAGCTTAGTTAAAATCCAACAAAAAAAATATTAGAAAAGTTTTCAAAAACTGCATCAGAAGCTCCAATTGCTTCTGAAGCGACACAGTCTCCTGTAATAAAAGTTCTTAGCAAGCATAAAAACCCAATAGCTTGCCCGGAGTGCGGGAAATTAATGAAAAATGAGCGTGGTGCAAAGCAACACATCACAGAAATGCATAAATAATTTTTTTATTGAATTTTTATAATTTTAAATATATATATAAATTGTTCACGTAAATAAAAAAACTGGTCATATAAATTTAATAACTGGTCACTTAAATAATAAAATTTTTTAAAAAAAAATTCATCATTTTAATAATAATATTGCCTGGTCACATATTATGTGACCAGTCAGAGAAAATACCTGGTCACCAGATCGACATAAAGCCACTAGCCACATAACAGTCAAGACCCAAATTTTTTTTGTTCCTTAGAGATACAATTTTAAATGAGGCTAAACAATTATATCGCAAAAAAATCTTAAAAAATTAAAATTTAAAATATGACAAAAAATAATAAAAAAAAATTCTGCCTAATAGATCTTTTTCAAAGAAACTATAAATCAATCAATTTGCGATTAAGATCATATTCTCTGATCATAATTTATTTGAATAATTAAAACCAATGTTGATTTTCAAAATTTTCATTTAAGATCATTATCTAACCAGACTAGGAACATAAAAATAACCCAAGCTCGATTTAGATAATATTTTATAAAATTTTAATTAGATTAAAATAACTATCTACCCTTTTAATTTTATATCAAATAACCTATTCAAATTTTTATGTTTTATTTTTTAGAAATTTTAAATTAAAATTAATTTTATTTAATAATATATTTATTTAAATTTTTTGCATTTAAATTTAAATAGAAATTTTCAAAAAAAAGGGCTAAAATGAGGGCTCTTGTCCTCTCGAAACTGTCTAAGAGTCTTACTTCAAAATTGTTTCTCGAATTAACAAAAATAAATTTTCTCTTGAAAATATCCCAAGCTCGATTAAAAAAAAAAAATTAAAAAAAATTCCGATATTATTTAATTAAAAAAACGATGATTTTGTAATTTAAAAGTTTATTGATACTTTTTGTGTATTAGAAAAAAAATTAAAAAATGATTAAATTTTGATGATTATCTTCTTCCTCTGATTTTATACATTTTCTCATTAAAAAAAACACAACATTTTCTTTTAAATTTTGTTTTATAAATCAAAAAAACTTTTTTTCTATAGACTTTAAATAAAACTGTATTTTGCAATTAAAAATTTTCGATTACAAAGAAAAATTTCCATTTTAATTTCAGTGTTTTTGGTCTATTTGATCACAAAAAATTGCATGATTATTAATCTCAAAAATAAGAAAAAAAACTGAACTGCTTAAATTTTCAAATAAAAGATTTATTTATTTCTTTTTAATTTCAAAAATGAATTGAATTTCTATTAAAATTTGAATTTAAATTCAAATAATTTTTCGGGCTTAAATTTAAACTCAAATTTAATAATTAATTTAACTATTCAAAAATAAATTCAAATGATATTTATTTGCAACACTACTTAAAACCTTAAAATTTCGGTCTATTTTTTTTTATCCAAATCTCAGTGGCATATTTAAATAAATGACCTTCTTAATATAAATGTTGTCTTAGAAACTTGAAAGATAAAGACAAAAAAATAACTTTTTTGTTAAATTTCAATATTAAATTGAAATAAAATTTTTTGAATAAATTTCATCCAAAAAAAAATGTCAAAAACCTGTTTGAATGAACATCCTGAAAAAGATCTTGCTCCGAACCAAAATGTGCCTTTTTCCCAGAACCATCAACGAGCATACAGTGCTCGATCAACTTCTATCTCTAACTTAAATTCACATGGCTATTCTTTGAACAGAGAAGCATTTTATTCCAGTTTCCCCGAGACCAGCCGGCTTATGTCTCAGCAAAATCCTCAAATGGCACCATACAACTATGAACGCATGACAAGCACCATGAACCAAATGAACATCAATGACAAACTCTATAATGCATCTATTTCCACCATTGGCAATCAATCGGCCGAATGCATAGGTGAAACAAATTTAAGAAGAGACAATGAGATTGATCGCCTAAGAATGAGACTTCTCATGCTGGAACAACAACAGGCCACCCAAAGTAAAATGGACATGTCGGATCCGGTCGAGATGAGATTCAAAAATTTCGAAATAGAGGCTGCCTATCTGAGAAATCACTTCACTTCCTACAACAATACCAAAGCAACCATCACTGAATTGGAACACTTGTTAAAGTATGTTTTTTAGTCTTGCATTAAAGATACAATTGAAAAATATTTTTTTTAAGTCAAAGAGAATTCGAAATTCAAGAATTGAAGAGAAAATTTGCTGAAAAGAGTCAGAACATGGACCGAGAAATGGCCCAGTGCAAACATTTGGCCAGCATCAACGAAGAAAAGTTTACCATGGAAAAGACTAAGTCCAGCACACTTCAAAAAGAAATAGATAAATTAAATTCAAAATTGAATGAGTGCAATAGATACATTTCAGAGCTGCCAACTAAAGATGAACTGAAACAAAACGAGGACAAATTAACAGAGTTAACATCGGAAAATGAAGCCATGAGACAAAAGCTAGTTGAATATGAGAAAAGGCAGGCCAGAGCCAAGCAGTTTATTCGGGAAAAAAATTTTGAGTTGACTGAATTTAGAGAGAAAATAGAAAAATTGGAACTGGAAAAAGAAAAGTTACATCTAGAGTTTCGAAATTACAAGATCGAGACTCAATCAGTAGGCGAATTGATGGACCGATGCAAAGAAAATGCCAATCTAAATGCTGAACTGGAAATATCTCACAAATTTATTGGCAACTTACAGGAAAAGTTAAGTTCTATTGAGCTAAAATATAAGGAAGACATTTCCGAGTTGAATGCTTGCTTGGAAGAAAAAGAAAACTCTTTTTCCAAATTAAAAAAAGAAATTGAATTAAAAGATAAGGAAATAAGTGAAATGAAGAACGTAATTAGAGAATTAAATTGTCAAAAGAAAAGCATAGGAGAAGAGAATGGCAAATTGGTCGAGAAAATAGCTTCTCTTGAAACAGCATTGAGTTCCGATGCATTAAAATTGATGAAACTGCTTTTCAAAGAGCTTAATTTAGCGATCAAAGATTTGAATTTGATAGTCACCAATTCCATTGATATTTATCATGGTAATCAAGTGGATATTTGCTGTCTGCTCGGAACAGCTAAACAATGTTCAGGTAATATTAAAGTAATATGAAAATATGACTTAAAAATATTTTATAAAAAAAATGCAGAATCGTTCAATTCTGACCAAAATGAAACAATCCTAAACACTGTAAATAATGAATATCTAAATGAAAAAATACATAATATCAAAGATATAAGAAAAAAATTAGAAAATGTTAGACAAATGATTACCAGTGAATATGCTGAAAAAATTGGAAACAATATAAGCTGTATGATGCAATAATTTACAAAGTGTGCAAAACAATTTTTTTATTTTTTTTATAAATTTAAAAAAAAAGAATAATTAATAGACTAATTTAAAAAAGTTAAGAAACCAAAGTATAATTAATATAAAATTAGTTGTAAAAAAGAAATAGTAAATTGTATTTTAATAAAATTTATTGAGTAATTTTTTATTTTTGATTGGGATTCAATCAGAGTTGTTTAAAAGTCACATATCTCAAGTCAAGTCCAAGTCCGGACTTTTTTTTATAATTTTTTTTCAAAAGTCCAAGTCCGGGCTTTAAAATTTTGAATACTGAAGAAGAATTTTGAAGACTTTTATGCTAAAATTGCAAGAAAATTCTGATTCTGATGGCAAATCTATTGCATTAGAAAACCCAAAAGTATATAAATTTTTTGATATGAAGCCAGATCTAGAAAATTAAAAAAAAAGTCCGGACCCGGACTTTTAAAAAAAAAATTTCAAAGTCTGGACTTGAACAAAAGAAATATTTTAAAAGAACATGAGAAATATTTTTTTTAAAATACTTTATAGTGGAAAGTATGAGTAAAGTAAATTTACGTTATTAAACGTAAAATTGGAATTTTGTTGAAAAACAGTAAGTTTTAATTCTCTTTAAAATTTTGTTTATTTTTATTGTAAAAAAAAATTCAATGATTAAACCTGTCAAAATTTTATCGAAAATAATTTTTTCAGCCTAATAAAAAAATCATTAAATTGTAATTTCTTAAACAAAATCTTTCATCACGCTCCAAGCCATTTCAATTGGATTTATGTCAGGAAACTCATGAGGAGATTTTATTTGAGTTTATATTAATTATTTTCAAAAAATTCATTTAATTAAAAAATAAACCCAATTATAATTGTTTTTAATTAAAAATTGCTAACAATGCTCTGATTTATGCTTAGGATCATTCACTTGATGCAACACCAGAATTTGATCAGTGTTTTTCTAAACTCACTCAGCTAGTATTTATTTACGAATTAAAACTACAGTTAACTTCGAAAAAAAAAATTTAAAAAACTAGATTTTTTTTAATTTTAACTAAATTTTTTAAACTAAACTAAATTTTTCTTTATTCATATTTTCTTCTATAAAATTGTAAAGTCTCGGTTTGGACTTTAGGGATTTAAGCCAAGAAATAAATAAAACAATTAAATTTAGTTAAAGTTTATTTAAATGGAATCCAAAGTTATAACAAAAGAGGTAGTGGTTTAAATAGTAGCTAGAACATGTGATTCAGCTGCAGTTAATTCAAGATTAAATAATAAGTAGAGACATGTCAAGACTTAGGTCTTAACAAAATATTTTAAAGAAATAATTTTTCTTATTATTTTAGTGAGTTGAATACAAATTTGAGCATTTTTGGCAATTTGTAATTTTACGTAAATAAACGTAAAATAACAAAACAAAGTTTGTTAATTTTTTAGTTTTAAGTTCTTCTTTTTTTCACAATTTACGTCAATTAATGTAAAACTACGCTGAATTCTCAATAATCTGCATATGATAGAAACACATATAAATGATTTAAGATTTTGATATAAGATAATAAAATCTTAATAAAAAGAATATTGATTTAGAAGTCCAGAATTAAAATTAACTTTGGTTATTTTTATAAATTTTCTATAATTTAATTTTTTTTTTATAATTTTTTTGTTGTTGTCATATTTAAATAAAAAAAAATAATTAATTTAGTTTTTTGGCTTATTATAAATATTATAACATTATTATTGATTTTGTCAGGTATTTTACTAGAGATTTACATTTAAAATATTAGCGCTCTTGATTTAGTGATAAAATACAGCAAGAGAATGTTAAAAATAAAACAAAAGGAATTAAATTGGGAAGTAAAAGAATGGTTTTATAAATAATGAGTTCGAAAATAAATGAAAAAAAAGTCTAACAAAATTAATTTGTAGAAATTCGATTAAATTTCAAAAAATATACAAACTGATCATTTAAGAAAAATTTCGTATATGGAATTTTAAGATTTAGTAAGAAAATATAAGAAAAAACAAAAAGAAGAAGTTGAAGGTTTTTTGCAAAAAGTTGAAGGCTTTGTCAAAACAACTAAGATTCCAAGATTCCAGGCAACAGATTTTTATGAATCTGTAAATCAGTAAAATAATTTGTAAGCCTTTGTCGATCTTAAAAAGATTTTTTTAAATTTTTTAATTCAAAATTTTTGAATAATTTTCTAATAAAAAATAAATACCGTAAAACCTTGCAAACTACCCCATGGGGTTCAAACGAGAAAATGGGGGGGGTTATAATTTAACAGCAATTTATTCTGTAAAATTATTTTAAAAAAAAATAAATTAGAAGCCCGGGCTTATATTGAAATTATTTATTTAAATTGATGGGGTAATACGGAATAAAGTTTAATTTTTGACTGGGCTTTTAAAGAAAATTTCGGTACTTTTGAAAAAAAATTAATAAAAAAATTAAAAAAAAATATTAAAAAAAGAGAAATTATTAAACTATACAATGTTTTAATATTTTACAAAAACTAAGCCATTTCTGTGTCTGAATTATCTTCATCATCTTCATCATCGTCAAAGTCATCTAAATCGTGAATGTTAGCTTCATCCCCTGAAATAAAAGCGTTCAAATCTTGCGCATTATCATCCTCTACATCATCAATAAATTCTTGATTAATAATAAAATGCCTAAGCTGTCTATGAAATAGGTCGATAATGTTGGATGTTATTCCTGCTTGATCAAACGAGTTTTGAATAATCATTTTGTCGAATTGTTCCCAAATTGAACTCACCCATTAGATAATTAGCGCATATCCTGGTGATCTAACATTGTTTGATTTTGTGTAGGTTTTATCCGAATTTAACAGCCAATCAGTCCAAAACTCATTGTATGATGATTTCAACGGCCGAAACCAAGCGATATCAGCTGGCTGCAATAGGTTGGTTAGCCTTTTTGGAACATATGTTACATCAATATTTGCAGCCTCAAAAGAATTCTTTACTGTTGGTGCACAATCAATTAGCAAATTAACTTTTTCAAACCCGTTTACAATCATATATGACTTTATAACCTTATCAATGTAATGACTACTGATAACTTACTCATTAAAATGTCCATTTGTACCATAGACAACAACTACGTTATTTGGTGGCGTAAAATTTTTGAGCGGCTTTTTACGTGGAATCAAAATCATAGGTTTCAATTTTTGGGAAGAAGCGGCTGCTGAAAAAGCAACTGACACACGGGTAGCTTCGTTCCCAGTTGTAACTGCAGGTACTCGTTTCAATCCAGACTCCGAGTATGTTGTACTTCTAGGACTATCTAGATATATAGATGTTTCATCCATATTGATAATTAAATCTCGGCTTAGTTCTCTTAGAACAAAACGATCGCTACAAACCTTTAGATGATCCATTACTTTTTTACCAGCTTCTTTTGGTAGTTCACGTCCACTTGTGGTGACTCTACGCATGACCAAATTTTTTCTTCGTAAAAAATTATGCAACCAACCATTCGATGCGGTGAATTTTTCATGTGTGTAAACCATTAGTGCTTTAGTGATTATCAGTCGTTTATTCACGCAAATTCCATTTAGTCTTCTACTCAAAATCCATTCATGTAGTTCGACTTCAAGTTCTGGAAATTGAGCGGTATCACCTTTAGATATTCTAAACTTGTTTCTCTTTTTGGCTTCTTCAAGTAATTCAGGTTTAGATCGGATCCAAGTTCTGATCGTTTTTCTGTCCACTTTATATTTTCTACTTGCTTTACTTATATCACAATTTTCAGCATGTCTTACTACATTAGGTACAAATTTTAATTTTTCTTTATTAAAATTCAATTTGAAAAAGACGTCTCAATTTTTTTTGTAAATTAACTGTTTTTCTTAAATTGACCATTATGCAGGGTCTGGACAACCACGAGTTTGATCAAAATTACTTAAGGTTCCAAGTGGCACAATTTTGCAAATAATTAAGCTTTTTTCGATCTTAAAAAGCCAAAGAAATTTTTTTGAAACAATTAAATCACAATTTATTTTTCGCTCAATTTAAAAATTTTAAGATAATAAAAATTTTTTAATAATGAAATACAATTTAATTTTTTTGCTGTAGATTTTTTTTCAAATAACTTTATTTAATATAAAACATATAATTTTTTTTATTTATTTTTATTTTAAAATGTGGCTTTTTCTTTATTTTTAAAGTAAAGAACTCTGAATGTTTCGGCTAGTAGGCCCGGATAGCTTTTTTCCAAATGTGTCCAACTTGGCTGACTAATTATACTGGACACATTTTCTGCTAGAAAGTTGAAGCATTTCTTTTTAAGCTTTGCTGAACTATGCAAATAAGAGATAACCAACAACTCAACTGTATTCTCTTCATTGATCAACTTTACCAATTGATTTTCACACAAGTGCTTCAGTCTATGAACACAGTATTTGTCAGCTATTTTGAACAATTCGGCAAAAATGTGACTGCAAAGTTCGTTCCGCGCAGCCATCTTTTCACTTGCTTCCTCATCGCTACTCTTGCTTGTTTCCTCACCATTTTCACTCACATATCTTAAATTTGGATCACATGTGTCAAAATTTAGCTTGAAATCCTTGAAATTTATCTCCAAAATGTCAGTGTACAAAAAATTGAGAAAAATTTCGACAACAAAAGCGTCAAAGTCGCGAATACAAAGTGTGTTTATGGCACTGGCACCACCATTTTCCAGACTGTCCGAGTTGAACATCTTAAAAAATACCTCGCTTCTACTTGACAAAATAAGCTTGTGCACCTTGAACTCTTTGAAGTTGGAGTCCGCCTCTTGGCTGATTTCAATTTGTTCCGAGAGGCGCACTGGAGCCTGAATTGTCAGATTTGACATTTCGGACTTCAAAAACATCCGTCTCAAATCATAGACCAGAGTGTTGCAGTAGTCATTTATTTTGTTTGAGGCGGAGGATTTTTTCTTTTTCAAATGTTTGACCATTGGCTTTGGCTGGCTCACACCATTGGCACTGTACTGCTTTGTTTCCATATTTTCAGAGGATGAAGTGCTCTCCGAGGTTGACAAGTGTGCACTTTTGATTTCCAGCTTGTCCTCTTTGACCACAAGCGAAGCATCAGTGGAGCCAGAGGTGGACACCTTAGTGGTCACTGTGTAGAACAGCACTATTTTGCAGTGCAGATTCAAATTGGAGTCTGTGAGGTATTTTTCTTTCATTTGTTGTAGATCAGCGCTGTTCATGTATTCCTTGTAGCCCCAGCTGCCGAACAACTCGAACAGCTGCTTTTCCGATTGACACTTGTCCACTTTTTTGCCATGCGAGTCCAATATACAAATCTGAAAGCTAGCTTTGACAAAAGTTTCGCATGAATGCACTTTTCTGGCATGTTTGCGCTCAGTTTGCGCTTGACTTTGGTCCGTGTGGTCTTGGCACTGGGCTGGCAGTGATTTAATCAGCAAAATTACTCCATAGTCCTCGCTGGCATCATAAAAAGTCTCCTCTAAACTTGCGTCACCATTGCTGGCACCAACTGATTTATTTCGGCTGCCAACTGGTGCAAATTGGCCCAGTTGACCACTCAGCTGACTAAAATTGACAAATAAAGACAAGTTGTTGGCATAGTCGTGGCTGTAGCCGTTCGGATAGAGCTGCAACTTCCACTTGACTTGTTCTAGAAGAGAGTCTACTTTATTTTTGTCAAAGTTAACCTTTGTGTTGGCACACTCGTGGTCTGCTTGGCAAGAGTTTTTGTGAGTTTGGACAAGAAAAAATAGCTTGGATGTGAACTTGCCAAATTTGATGTTTTGCATTTGGACTTGTGAGTTGGTGTCGAACTCGTCGCCAAATTCGTTTAGCAATTTGGCCGAGTTCGACGACTCGCTGAACATGCTCGAAATTTCAAAATCGTTCAGAAATGTGTGCGTTGTGAAGGCTGGCATGAGAAAATCTCGCCAATTTTTGATGTTCCAAGCGTGTTTGAAGTCGAGCATGAGCAGCGAGCTGACTCGGTTGGCCTGGCCACATTTTTCCATGTTCACTCTGGGCTTTAGCTTTGATCTAGTGGTCTCACTGCTGCTTTTGCTCAAACTCTTTCTGTACAATTTAAATTCTGTCATTAGGCAAAAGTCGTCTGATTTTCGGTCATTGAGCCAGTTGAGCAGGGTTTTTATTTGGAAAAAGTTTTCTTTGAGGTAGTGGTCAAGCAGGAAGGTATTTTTTGAGCTGTTGGCGCCCTCGGACTGTCTCAGAGCAAGCTGCTGCAGACATTTTTTTAGGTCTAACTTTATTTCCAATAAATCATTGGCAAACACCTCATTCATTTTGTCATTTAGAATGGAAAATTTTATTTTTACAAATAGCTCGTACTCTGACTTGGTCAGCTGTTCGATTGTTCTCAAAATGTTGTGGTCAAAATGTTCAGATTTGGCAATGCCGAACAAAACAGCGCTCACATTCACATGGCTCAAGTCACTGTTTGATTTGGTGATTTCCAGTCTCCATGCCGAATTGTTGACCAAATAGTCGCATGCCAGTTCAAAGTCCACCGAGTAGGAACTCGGAATGATGGCGAGCTTTGGGCGCGCAGCATTTTTGCTCCGAGATTTGCAGTGTTTGCAGATTGGTGCACTTTTTGGACCTGTGTAGCTGAATTGTTCGCTTTCAATCTTTTCACCCGGCCTCTTGGACGCTATCAGATCACAGATGTCTTTGATTGACCAACTGTGCTCAATGGTGACGCTGTGCTGCTGGGTTTCTTGGATGCAGTCAATGTCTTTGACTATGTTGGTCACGCTTTCGTCGCTCATTTTGCCTCCTATTTAAACATCTAATCTAATATCTAAACAATTCATAGTTTTTATTTAATACTTGGACATTTTTGCTTTATCAAGAGCCTCCGGGCTTTTTCGAGCAATACTAAACTTGAGGACAGAAATAATTAAAAAGTATTAGCTTTGATTAATAAATTTGTTATTTTGTTGGCAATTTTTGATTTATTCCAAATCCCTCTTTTGGCTCACTAGTCCCATTTGAAAAAAAAAATTTTTTTTTAAAAACAAATTCATTTTTAAAGAGAAAAATTTTAAGGACGAAGATTTTTTTTTATAAACAAATTAATTTTTAAAGAGAAAAATTTTAAGGAGGAAGAATTTTTTTTAAAAACAAATTCATTTTTAAAGAGATAAATTTCAAGGAACAAAAATTAAAAAAAAATTAATTAATTCTTAAAGAGAAATTTTTTTTAAAACAAATTAATTTTTAAAGAGAAAAATTTTAAGGAGGAAGAATTTTTTTTAAAAACAAATACATTTTTAAAGAGAAAAATTTTAAGGAGGAAAATTTTATTTAAAAAACAAATTCATTTTTAAATAGCAAAAATTTTAAGGCTCGAAAATTTTTCAAAAAAAAAATTAATTCTTAAAAAGAAAATTTTTTTAAAAACAAATTCATTTTTAAAGAGAAAAATTTTAAGGACGAAGATTTTTTTTATAAACAAATTAATTTTTAAAGAGAAAAATTTTAAGGAGGAAGAATTTTTTTTAAAAACAAATTCATTTTTAAAGAGATAAATTTCAAGGAACGAAAATTAAAAAAAAAATTAATTAATTCTTAAAAAGAAATTTTTTTTAAAACAAATCAATTTTTAAAGAGATAAATTTCAAGGAACGAAAATTAAAAAAAAAATTAATTAATTCTTAAAGAGAAATTTTTTTAAAAACAAATTAATTTTTAAAGAGAAAAATTTTAAGGAGGAAGAATTTTTTTTAAAAACAAATTCATTTTTAAATAGAAAAATTTTAAGGCTCGAAAATTTTTCCAAAAAAAAATTAATTCTTAAAAAGAAAATTTTTTTAAAAACAAATTCATTTTTAAAGAGAAAAATTTTAAGGACGAAGATTTTTTTTTATAAACAAATTAATTTTTAAAGAGAAAAATTTTAAGAAGGAAGATTTTTTTTTAAAAACAAATTCATTTTTAAAGAGAAAAATTTTAAGGTACGAAAATTTAAAAAAAAAATAATTATACTTAAAGAGAAATTTTTTTTCTTAAAGAGAAAAAATCTTTATCGAGAAAAATTAAAAAAAAAAGAAGAAAATTAATTTATTTTTTTAGAGAAAATAATTTTTTTTTGAATAGATTTTCAAAGTTGCCGCAACTCTTACTTCCTTTAAATACTCAAATTTATGTTTGAATCAATTTTTAAACTACTTGATATGTTTACTTGGTCTGCACAAAAATTGAATACTTGTGTTTGAACATAACTTAGATAAATAGAGATAATTGTCTCAATGCGTGGGTTTTGCCAAACGAGCCCAAAGCACATAGCAAGGTTAAACAATTTATAATTAAAATGAGATTAATTTATTTTTAACGATCAGATAAAAAGAGTTGTCAAAGCTTTGAATGATCTAAGGTGGTCGCTAATCCCCAACAAGCTCACTCACTCACTCACTACAATTCTTGATAACTAATTTATCTCAAACAAAATTTTTAATTAAAATTACATTGAATTTTATTTTTTTCGAGACAACAAAAAATTTTTTTTTTGCCCAACTTGAAAGAGAATTTATAATTTTTTCACTGACCACTGCTTAAAAAGCCATTATTTACTTAATTTATTATAAATTAAACTTTAAGTCTAAAATATCATAGCGAACAACCAACAGTTAACCTATTTAAAAATATTTTGAAAATTTCTAAATTGGTTTAGGAGAAGAAAATTAAAATTTTGTGAATAGATCAAATTTGGCTGTCTAGTGTCAATATGGTAACTTAAATAGTTACATAATATTTACTTTATTTATATCCAAGACAGATTAACAATAAATGGATTTTAATAATTTGTTTAATTTAAAAAAAAAAAGCTCACTGACTGATTTTTTTTTCCATTAGGTGAAATTGTTTTAAAATATGAGAAAATTTTCGATATTTTTCAAAATGAAATTTAAAACCATAAATTGAAATAAATTGAGAAACGATGACGAAAACATGGGAAACAAAAACATAAAATTTCGATGGAAAAAAAAAACTTAAAATCTTGAAATAATAAGAAAATCGTAACCTAATTTTTTCAATTTTTCTCCTTTTTCACTTTTCTTTCAAGTTATTATTGTATTATTTACACAATATTACAAAACAATTTTTTTTTCAAGTCAAAATAGGGATGAATAAATAATTCTTAAAATAATTTAAAAAAATCACTATAATCTTCAGGCGGGAGAAAAGCCCCGGAGGATACTAAAATTATAATTTTTACAACAAAAAAAAATTTTTTTGTTGAGTTAAACACTAAATGTCAAAATAGGTTTTGAATTAACTATGGGCAGGTTTAGGACAATAATAGCTTGTTGACAAAAAAAAAGCAGAAAATAAAATTACCTAATTGTTAAATATTTAAAAGTATTTTCAAGACTCAGTTATCTAATAAAGAAATTAATCTCGCTTAGTCTCTGAAAAACGCTCTTAAGAGTTTTGTGTGGACATAAATTTAAATATTTTTCTAATAGAATCATTTTATTCATGCTTCAAACAGCCTTGAGTTAAAATAAATTTTAGATTATTTTCAAAATTGAAAAAAATAAATATATACTTTTAGGCAAGGAATTCTTAAAAATGAAATGCAATTGCGTAATTTCTATATACAAAAACTCATGAGTCCTGGCATTTGTTGAGATTGTGTGAAAAATGTAAGAGAAAAGCGATAAAATTAATTTTTCCGAATTGTTACTAAGCGAAAAAATTATTTACTTTTGAATTATGTGACTTTTGAAAGATTTACAAAATTAAATTGATTTAAATTAAAAAAAAATCCATCATTTTATTTTGATACTTTTTGCTTTTGATATTACAATTTCTTTAAATCAGAAAAAAAATCCAGTCCTTTTTAAAAGTCAAATTTTTTAATTGCAAAAAAATTCGATATCTAAATATTTCCTTAAAGTGTTTTGAATATTAAGAGAAAAAATTTGAAATATGCTAAATGGAATTTTCAGGTATATTTGCAAATTAATGAGGAAGAACAATTTAAATAGTAACCAAAGCTATTTCATATTTTTTACACTCTGCTATTTACAGGTTTAATTTTTTATCAATTCAATATATCATTAAATAACCTAAAGCTTTTCAAAAAATTAATAAGATTAAATCTGTAATTAAATATCAATACTAATCAAAAGGTTAAAAGCAATTGTTAAGATTCATAGGTCAAAATATTAATTATTTTTTGACGAATTTTATTTTTCTTAAATTATGTCTTTGAGATTTTCGTGCTCTATTATTTTTTGGTCAAAGCTAATATCGGTCAGAAATAAACCATTTAAATCATCAATTGCCTTGTTTTGATAAATGCTCGAGAATTCTTCAGCTTTGAAAACTTCTTCAACTTTCGGCACAAAATTCTCATTATTTTTTTCTCTTGAGTTTATTAAAATTGCATCAAGCAAATTAAAAATCTAAATTAAAATTTAAACAAAAAAGTTCTTCATTATAATTTGAATTATTACCTCGTTGCTTTGATTAATCGGAAAATTTTCTATCTCAATCAAATGAATAGGAAACGAGTTTCCCATATAAGTTTGCGTACTTTTTACTAACTCTTGAAGCAAAAAATTACCAAAAAAAATCCTAGTTTAATTAATTAAAATTACTCAATTTAAGAGGATTAATCATAAATTTTCTTCGCAAAAAATTTTCCTCATTATTAAACATAGTGAATGCATTTTTTTTACAAAATAAAGCAAATTCGTTTAAGTTGTTTTCAAGACATTCTAAATTAATATCATGCTTTAGTTTTGTAAGAATTGGATACTCAAAAATATCTAGATGATCAGAATTCTGGGTCGTAAATCTAGAATAAAAGTAATTAACTTTAATTAGCTTTTTTTTTTGTATAAAATACCTAAAAACGTATTTTGAGTGTAGTGCTGCACGGTTAATGCAAAAATTATCTGAAACATTGTAAATGTTTAAAACTCTAAGATGAAATTATTAAAAAATATAAAAGTGAGAATAATTTTTTTTACTTAAATCCAAGTTTTCTGTCTTTGATTTTAAAATTAACAACATTATTGAACCTTCTTGAATTGTGTAAATTAAAATCAAGCTTTATGGGAAATTCTACTGAAGCTGCATTCATTAAAGCATTTGTTCCATGGTACGAATTAACTGCAAAATTTATTTTAGGCTCTTGTTTAAAAAACGAAATTAAAAATTTTCTAAGAGTAGTCTTAATATCATGATCATTTTGCACTGATTCGCACTTCTTATAACTTGATCTTAAAAAAAAAAAATATCTTGAAATTAATTTTTTTTTATTTTAGAATAATTTTTTTACTTCAAAGAGTTGGCGGAATAACTGAGAAAAAATAAGAATTTATTTTTCATTTTTTTTTTAAAATAAATCTAAAATAAATTTTTTTTTATTTAATTACACATCTAATTTAAAGTCCATAAAGCATTTTTTAAATAACGCTTTTATTTAAAAATAAAAATCAAGATTTTAATTTTATTCCAAGTTTTCATAAAAACCTGGTGGTACTTGTTTCAAGTCAAATTTACGAATTGATAACAATTTAAATCTCTTTCCCATATCACTTGGATCGATTAATAAATTTAAATCTTTTATTAGCTTTGTTTTTTCTTCTTCAGATTTAGTTGATTTTAAAAGCATCTTGACAAATGAATTAAAAGCAAAGATTAGATTTTTTTAAAGCATTACTTTTAGTCTGGTGCCAATCTGCATTTGTGACAAAAAGCTACTTTGAGCCACAGGTCCATAAGTTATGACTTAAATTTTAAATCTTTAAAATATTTTTTAAAAAATAAACAAAATACCTTTTGATCTTTTGGCTAGATGCTTTAGGAAATTAAAGTCTACATCAATTGTCAAATCACATTCACCAGGTTCAGTGAAAACATCAACTAATTTGTGATTTTTAAAAGCCTAAAGAAAATATACTAAAATATTAAAATTTGCTAATTTTTAAATTTACTCTAAAAGAATCTTTGCTCTCTCCGTCATGACCATAATCGATTATTAATACCGAACCATTATATTGATTTAGTCTAGTTGTTATCAAGTCAATGTACCTAGCAGCCTCAGCACTTATTTCTAAATGATCATATTTCTCATAGTCTGGATAGAGCTAATTAATAACAAATAAATTATAAAAAATTAAGCAATTTAGATTTACTTTTAAAAAATATTTTGAATTCAGTGTGGTCATTGGGCTGAGAACAAATTTAAACTTATTCTCTTTAGTATCAAAATCAATTAAAACTTCTTTGTGGCCTTTAGGTGTTTTCTAATGGTGAATACAATATTTTAAAAATTTAAAAATTTTTTTTTTTTAATTTTTAACCTGAAATTTGTGAACTGGCAATGCATCAAAGAACTCATTAGCCACAAAAAAATGAACAGCTTCTTTATGCGGCAATTGAGTAATATCTGTGAGCCATGTTATTTTTATTCGATTTGAATACTTGGAGTCGTATTCTTTTTCCAATTCAGGTTCTTTTTCCAGATTGCATAAATTTTTTATCTGAATTTTACGCAAAAATGGACTAGACTCAATCATGTATACAAATATATCTACAGAATTCTGATTATCTTTGTTCCAAACCTTTAAAAAATATCAAAAATCTAAAAATTTTATCTTTTTATAAAATAACTCTTAGCATGTCATTCATTAGAGTGCCTCGACCAGGGCCCATCTCAATAAATTGAACACAATCGGGCATATGACTTTTGTAAATATTTTTCAGTATTGAAAATTCATTTAAAAACCAAATTCCGACTAGCTTATTAAAATTTTGAAAAAAAAAATTTAAACTTCTAAATTTTAATTACTTCACCAAACATTTGGGATATTTCAGGTGCAGTTATAAAATCGCCTTGTACACCAAATACATCTTTTTTAGTGTAATAACCCTAAAAATAATATTGAATTCAAATTTTTAAAATAAAATTTACAAAATAAATACCCATTTCGGGTTTCCGAGAGCTTCTTTCATGTACTCGGCAACCGTGATCGGACCACTAAATTTTATTTTACTATGCAGGTATTTTTCAAGTGGAGTTAGATTTTTAGAGGACATTTTTCGAAGACAATTCAAATGACCATTAATCAAAAGGAAACGATTGGCAATAAATTTATTAATTTTAAATGAATACATATTTTTTAAATCTAAAAAACAACAAATTTAAATTAGACAAATAAATTTTGCTTTTCATTTTTGTCTTTAAATTCAAGATTTTGCATTTCTTTGAGGCCTTGTAGAACAAATTTAATATTTGCTTTTATTTCTGATGCCTTTTGGCTGAGTTCTTCAGCATTTTGATTTAAAATCTTAACTTTTTTGTCAATAAACTTTAATGCTTCGTCAAATTTCATTTGCAAATAGAAACCAAAGCCGATGGAAATGAAAACTTTTGACGGATCATCAACCATTGCATTGGCATAAAAATTACATCCCAAGTCTACTTTTGTTTGAAATTTTTTTATTTCCCCACTCGGATTTGCCGCGGTTAGTTTCTCAATGGTGTCTTTTACTTGAAGATACTCGGCCATTTCAGAGAAAACAGCATCTTGCTCATCAAGAACCAGCTTCAGATCGGTCCTTAATTTTTCGTTGACGAATTTTTCGAATTCTAAAATTTTTGCTGATTTATTTTCCATTCTATAATAAAAAGTTTATTTTTTTAAAATTTATTTAATTGAATTAAAAAAAAAAAAGCGGAGCAAAAAAATTGTCTTAATTCTTCACAAAGGAAAATCAATTAAATTTATGTTTTTGTGGTGGTTAATTTTATGAAATTTAAATATTCTCTAAAATTTTAACTTTTTTTTTTATTTAAAAAATGGCTCACAAAATTTTTTTCAACAAAAAATATCCAATTAAAAAAAAAATTATTTATGTCTTATAAAAAATCATCCTTTAATTAAGTTCAATTTATCAGTTTAATATATATGTCAATGTACAAAATGTTGTTTTTTGGGCAAATGGAAGTCTCAGATCAAATTTTAAGATCAAAACGATCATTAAAAATTTTAAAACTTAATTAATCTATTGATTTTGATAATTTTTTAAGAAAATAAAACTAAAACATTACTAGACATGTTATGTCTAATAATGGTTCATTATCAAATTAACATCAAAATGATTTATATCAAATTTATTTAACAAAAACAATCAATAATTTAAATAATTCAGATTAAGTTAATTCACAAATTTAAATTTATAACTTTTATATCCATTCATTCAAACAAAATTAATTTGATTTTTCCACTTAAATAAGTTATAAATTTTAAAACATTACATTTTTTTGTCTTTAAAAGTAAGTTTTCATTAAAATCAATTAAATATTTTAAACCTAATAAAGTTCAATAAAAAAGGACATTTTAAATTTTTTAAATATGAAAATAAACTTGACATGACATGTCAAGTAATTTCTTTGGAAAAAATGGCATCTTAAATTCAATCAATTCAAAATATCATTTCAATTCAAAAAGTTTATCCTTAGATATTAAACTAAATCTTTGATTTAATTTAAATAATTGTAATGTAACATGCCTTACATGCAATGTAGATTTAGAAAATAAAAAAAAATTGAAAAAACATTTTCTCAGTCCATTGACAAAATCGATTTTCAATTTAGTTAACTGATTTTTTGTAAAGTTTTGTTTTCATTTTATAACTTATTTTGAATTTTTTTGTTAATTTCTTTTTTAAATTGAATTGTGAGTGCTAAACACAAATACTTTTGAAATAAAAAATCTCAAATAAACTTTAAAAAAAATCAGTTAATACATTTAAATATCAAAATCGATTATTAATGGACTGAGAAAATGTTTTTTCAATTTTTTTTTATTTTCTAAATCTACATTGCATGTAAGGCATGTTACATTACAACTATTTAAATTAAATCAAAGATTTAGTTTAATATCTAAGGATAAACTTTTTGAATTGAAATGATATTTTGAATTGATCATCAACTTCAAGATACCGAAAAGATTTATTTTAAAAATTTTCGCACTTTTCGCATTTTTTCGCATTTTTTTTTTAGATTCATTTCAAGTGGTTTACATGTTCGAAGATCTTAGCCAATTTAATTTTTCTGATGGTATAAAATTAAAATTAAGGGATGAGCTGAAGATTTATATAGAAATTTGCTTTGAATTGGTAAAACAACTAAAAACCAATTAATTTTGATTTAAAACAGTGGTGGAAAGGTATTAAATCGAGACTCTCTTATTTCTTTGATGAAGTTATGTCGTATTTTTTTGTCCCTTCAAATTCGTGGGACTCAGATAAAGCTTTATCTAAATATAAAATAATTTTAGACGAAAAACGTCTTAATATGAATGAGGAAACTATTAGAATAAATATTTTTTTCTATTTTAATTATCCAAACCGTCAGATAGAGGAAGAAGAGCAAGAAATTGATGATGATATTATACTTTTATCAGTAGACTGTGACAGTAATCAAAAACTTTTTTTTATTTTAAAACAATTTTATCTTAAATTTAATGTTATTACTTGAATAATTGTAAATTTTAAAAAATCTAATTACAAATAATAACATTTAATTTGGCATTTTATGCACTTTTCGAATTTTTACGAAATATTTATTCTTTTCGTACCAGTCTTTTGCCTTTGGTTTCGTACCGCTTTTATTCGAAACCGATATTTTTAAAGCTAAAACAGATTTGAATCAATTGAGTCTTAAATGAAGACAGCTACAATATATTTTAAAAAAATTTCATAATTTCTATCAAATTTTTCAAATATTATCAAATAATTTTAAATGTACAGGTGCTGTATTGCTACATGGCTTCACCCTCTTTATTCATCTATTGAGTACATTAAATTGATCAAAATACAATTTTAAATTCTTTTTATCTTTCGAATTCAATCATTTTTTTAATTTTTATTCTAGCAAAAGTGACTTTTTATACTTAGGAATATTTTTAATATTGAATGATTTTATGTATGGCAAGATTTTTTTTTCATGAATACATTTTTTACCTTAGATTTATATGGTATTTTTTAAAAGTAAAAATCAGAGTTGTTTAAAAGTCCCAAAAAAAAGTCCAAGTCATTAAAAAAAAGGCCAAGTCGGGACTTTTTTTTATTTTTTTTTTTTCAAAGTCCAAGTCAGGACTTTTAAATTTTTTTTTCAAAAAAAAAAGTCCAAGTCAAGACTTTTTTTTTTTTAATTAAAATTTTTTATTTTTATTTTTTTTGAATTAAATTATCCATTTTTTTTAAATTTTTTTGAATAAAATTTTTTTATTTTTAATTTTTTAAATTTTTAAATTTTTTTTTTTATTATCTTATCACCAGACCGTATAATTTAGACCGTTTATTTTGGAGGTCCAAAAAAAAAATCGCCGAGCTGACCGGCCAAATGACCGCAAAAAACCGTCCGTGTAATGGACCTGACTTGGACTTGACTTGTGACTTTTAAACAACTCTGGTACAAATTATATATTTTTTTTGACTTATCAATAATACTTTTAATATTTTCATTCACTTAATTTTTTTTTACTAAAAAATTATTTTCATTATTAATTTTTCACTGAAAAAATAAATCTAAATATTTAAAAATATGTTCAAACTTTGCATTTTGATTATTAAAAGATTATTAATAAATGGATAATGATTAAAAAATTTAACAAAAAAAATTAAGTGAATTAAAATATTAAAAGTATTATTGATATGTCAAAAAAAATATATAATTTTTACTTTTAAAAAATACCATATAAATCTAAGGTAAAAAATGTATTCATGAAAAAAAAATCTTGCCGTATGTTAAAAAAATTTTATTATGCATGTAATTTTTTTTGGTGAAAACAAAATACAATGGTTAGAAAAATAAATTATTCCCTTAAAAATTAATTTTTTCATTCCTAAAA
Organism: Brachionus asplanchnoidis; assembly: GCA_025491095.1. NCBI lineage: Eukaryota > Metazoa > Rotifera > Eurotatoria > Ploima > Brachionidae > Brachionus > Brachionus asplanchnoidis. Next base: position 1,671,575 of record JAILYF010000016.1, read on the forward strand.
AATTGTCTTCATCGAAAAAAATAAAACTTGTAGAAATTCTAAATAAGTTCAAGATTATTTAAAATAAAAATTTGAAAATCTAAAATTTACTCAGATCCAATTTAATTTTAAGCTTTAAAAAAAACATCGTTGATTTAGACCAAAATTAGATTTAGACTTTCAGATTTTAAGCGGTTGATTCAAAAGAATCTAATCTGTCACAAAATGTCATCCAAAGAGATGTCTATTGAGAAAATGTACCAAAAAAAGTCCCAGCTTGAGCATATATTGCTCAGGCCGGACACTTACATTGGAAGCGTTGAAGTCTTAAAAGAAGAAATGTGGATTTGGGACCAAGAGAACGAAAAAATGATAAAAAAGGAAATTTCATTTGTACCTGGTCTATACAAAATATTTGATGAAATTTTAGGTAATTTAAAAAAAAAAAAATTAATTTTTTATCATTCAAGTTTCATTTCCAGTTAATGCTGCTGATAATAAACAAAGAGATAAAAACATGAGTTTGATTCGAATCAACATTGACAAAGAGACTAACACAATACGAATCTTTAACAATGGTCGAGGTATTCCAGTAGTTGAGCACAAAGAGGAAAAACTTCTAGTTCCGACCATGATTTTTGGTCACTTGTTAACTTCCAGCAACTACAACGATGATGAAAAAAAAGTGACCGGTGGTAGAAATGGCTATGGTGCAAAGCTTTGCAATATATTCAGCAAAAAATTTGTTCTGGAAACGTCAAGTAAAGAATTTAAAAAAAGTTTTAAACAGGTATTTAAAATTATTTTATTTAATTGAATTAAAAATAAAAATTAACAAAAAAAATTAATTTTAATAAGGTATGGACGAACAACATGCAAAAGACAGAGGAACCAATTCTCAAAGATGCCAAAGAAGACGACTTCACATGTATTACATTTGTGCCTGATTTATCAAAGTTCAAAATGGAGCACTTGGACGATGACACTGTAGCCCTGTTGGCCAGACGAGCATACGACATAGCCGCTTCTACCCCAGGCATCAAAGTTTATCTAAATGACAAAGTTTTGCCAATCAAAAAATTTGAGGATTACTGCAAATTGTACTTGAACAACGAGATGGACGAGTTCAACAATCCGACCAAGTTGGTGTATGAAAAGTTCAGTGACAGATGGGAAATTGCCATTGGTTGCTCGGACATGGGTTTTCAGCAGGTCAGCTTTGTCAATTCCATATCGACCAGCAAAGGTGGTCGCCATGTAGACTACATTGTGGATCAAGTGGTCAAGCATCTGGGCGAGATAATCAACAAAAAGAATAAGAATGGAAATAATGTCAAGCCATTTCAGATCAAGAGCCACATGTGGCTGTTCATAAACTGTCTGATTGAGAACCCGACGTTTGACTCTCAGACCAAAGAGAACATGACTTTGCAGGCCAAAAATTTCGGCTCCAAGTGTCAACTGTCAGATGACTACTATAAAAAATTGACCAAAAGTGGTCTATTGGATCGCATAATGACCTGGTTGGCTTTTAAAGATAAAACCGACTTGGAAAAAGCCGGTTCCAAGTCAAAGGTAACAAAAATAAAAGGCATTCCCAAATTGGATGATGCCAACGATGCTGGAACAAAGGAATCAATCAATTGTACTCTGATAGTAACTGAAGGAGACTCAGCCAAGACTTTGGCTGTGTCGGGTCTTGGCGTGATTGGCCGTGATAAATACGGCGTGTTTCCATTAAGAGGTAAGATGTTAAATGTCCGAGAGGCAACCACAAAGCAAATAATCGAAAATGCTGAGGTGTCCAATTTGCTCAAAATTATTGGTCTCAATTTTAAAGAGAAATACGAGAGTAGAGACTCGCTTAAGCAGCTGAGATATGGAAAGCTAATGATCATGACTGATCAGGATCACGATGGTTCTCACATCAAAGGTCTTATCATCAATTTTGTTCACAATCAATGGCCCAATTTGTTGAAGCATGGCTTTGTCGAAGAGTTCATTACACCTATTGTCAAAGTAAGCAAGGGAAGAGAGGAGAAATCTTTTTATTCCATGCCAGAATTTGAAGAGTGGCAGGGCAAAACTGACAATTGGATGACATGGAAAATAAAGTAATTAATCAATTTTTTTAGTAAAAAAAAAATCAAAAATTAATTCAATTAAATCTTTATGAATTAAAAAAATTGATGGAAGTAATTTTTTAATAAAAAAATTGGTTTGTATCAATTTTTTAAAAAAAATTTTAATAAAAAAATTGGTTTGAATCAATTTTTAAAAAAAAAAATTTAATCAAAAAAATTGGTTTGAATCAATTTAAAAAAAAAAATTTTAATAAAAAAATTGGTTTGAATCAAAAATTTTAATAAAAAAATTGGTTTGAATCAATTTTTAAAAAAAAAATTTTAATCAAAAAAATTGGTTTGAATCAATTTAAAAAAAAAAATTTTAATAAAAAAATTGGTTTGAATCAATTTTTAAAAAAAAAATTTTTAATAAACTTTATTAGAATTTTTTTTTAAAATTGATTCAAACTAATTATTTGAAATAATTAGTTTGAATCAATAATGACTTAGTTGATAAAAACCTTAATAAAAATGATGAAATTAGCTTTTTTTAATTTTTTTAAAATAAAACCAAAGATGTTTATTATTTTAATTTAAAAAAAATGTGTTTTTTTTTAAATTGATTATTCTAAAATCTTCATTTGACAAGTTTAAAATTCACATTAAGGAATCTAAATGATTGCTTTAAAAGATATTCTAATTTCAATTAAAATATTTTACGGCGAAACAAAGTTAAATTTGAAATCTTGAATTTAAAAATTTCAAAAATTGATTATGTTTTTAATTTACTTCAGACAAAAATTCATACAATTTTTTATCTAATTAAAGATTGAACAAATCATGTTTAATATAGTTTAATTATTTATTATTAAGAAATTTATAAGAATTTTAATTTTTTATTTAAATGAAAAATATAAATTTTGGTATGAAATTTACAATCGATTATGAACTTCAATTTGCGGTTTGAATCAATTTTTAAAATAAAAAGAAATTTTTAAATCATTTTTTTAAATTAAAAAAAATTGGTATGAATCAATTTTTTAATAGAGAAAGAAATAGTTTAAGTCAATTTTTAGAATAAAAAAAATCTTTGCATCAATTTTTTAGATAAATAAAAAAATTAAAGAAAAATTTTACAGCAATTTTATAGTTTTAGGAAAATAAAAAAAATTTTTTACATCAAATATTTTAATAAAATTAATTTTGAACAAATTTTTAATTAATAAAAATTTTTACTTCAATTTTTTAATTAAAAAAATTGGTCTGAATCAATTTTTTAATAAAGAAAGAATAAGTTTAAACCAATTTAGAAAAAAAATAAATTGTTTTCATCAATTTTTTTGATAAAAAAAAATTACAGAAAAATTTTACAGCAATTTTATAGTTAGTAGGAAAATAAAAAAATTCTTTTGCATCAAATTTTTAATAAAATAATTAATTTGAATCAATTTTTAAAAATAAATCGTTTGCATCAATTTTTATATTAAGAAAAAAAAATATAGAAAAATTTTATAATAATTTTATAGTTAGTCGTAAAAAAAAAATAATTTTTTTTCATCTAAAGGTACTATAAAGGTTTGGGCACTTCAACGTCCAAAGAAGCCAAAGAATACTTTAGCGACATGCAACGACACCGAATTAAGTTCGGACATTCGAGTGCCAGAGACGACTTGGCCATTCAGTTGGCATTTAGCAAAAAATATATTGAAGAACGCAAAGATTGGCTCACCAGATACATGGAGGAACGCAAGGCACACCGCGAAGGCCGAAACATAAACAACTATCTCTACCAAAAGAACACCAAAGAAATAACATTCAAAGACTTCATAAACAAAGAGCTTGTTCTATTCAGCAACCTTGACAACGAAAGGTCCATTCCGTCTTTGGTCGACGGCTTCAAGCCTGGTCAACGCAAAGTCCTATTTTCCTGTTTTAAGCGAAATTTGGTCAAAGAACTCAAAGTGGCCCAGTTGGCCGGTTCAGTGGCCGAAATAAGCGCGTACCATCATGGCGAGTCGTCTTTGATGACCACCATTATCAATCTAGCCCAGAATTATGTGGGCAGCAACAACATAAACCTTCTAATGCCCATCGGCCAATTTGGAACGCGTCTCCACGGCGGCAAAGACGCGGCCAGTCCTCGTTACATCTTCACTTGTTTGAGTCCACTGGCCCGTCTCCTATTCAATCCAAAAGATGACCCATTGTACAATTACCTGAATGATGACGGCCTAAAGGTCGAGCCCGAATACTACTGTCCAATCATTCCAACTGTTCTGGTAAATGGCGCCGAAGGCATCGGCACTGGATGGTCCACCAAAATTCCCAACTTCAACCCGCGCGAAATCATAGAAAATATAAAATTGATGATAAATGGCCAAGAGCCTAGGCACATGATTCCCTATTACAAGAATTTTCGTGGTGAAATCAAACAAATTGACGAGTTACGCGCAGTTACCAATGGTGAATTGGCTGTAATAGCCGAGAATACTGTGGAAATTACCGAATTGCCAATCGGAGTTTGGACCCAGGTGTACAAAGAGAATGTGCTGGAGCCTTATTTGCATGGCGCTGACCAAAAACAGCCCGTTATTTCAGACTACAAAGAATATCACACAGACACCACGGTCAGATTTGTTGTCAAAATGACCAGCGAACAATTCAACACGGCAAATGGTCAAGGTTTGCACAAATTTTTCAAAATTCAAAAGAGTGTGTCCATGAACAGCATGGTGTTGTTTGGCCATGACGGCTGTTTGAGACGATATGACAGTGTGAATCAAATTTTGAGAGAGTTTTTTGAAGTGAGATGTGACTTGTACAAAAAGAGAAAAGAGTACTTGGTCGGAATGCTTGGTGCCGAAAGTCTTAAGTTGGACAACACGGCCAGGTTTATAATTGAGAAAATAGAGGGCAAGATAAAGGTGGAAAATTTGAAAAAGTCCGAAATATGCAGAATACTCAAAGAGAGAAAGTACGACCCGGACCCAGTGATTGCGTGGAAGATTAGAATAACACGTGACCAAGGCTTCGAGGGTGACGAAGTTTTGCCAGAGACAGAAGAAGAAAACTCAACCCAAAGTTCAACTAAAGACTTTGACTATCTGCTTGGAATGCCCATCTGGAACTTGACCATGGAAAAAAAAGATGAAATCTTGAAGCAGCAAAAGGCCAAGGGCGATGAGCTGGCCAGATTGAAGTCAAAAACTCCGTCCCAATTGTGGCTCGATGATTTGGACCATTTTCTCACCGAGCTTGACAAACAGGAAGAAAAAGAACGCGAAGATGAAATTAGCACAATTCAGAAAACGCTCAAAACCAAATCGGTCTCGGCAGCGTCGAAAAAAAACGCTGTGGTAAAGGCGGCCAAGACCGAGTACTTGCCTTCCAAAGACGGCAAGCGGGTCGAAGTCATCATTGATCCGGTCATTTTGGCAAAGACCGAAAAAGATGCCAAATCAAAGGAAAAAGCCAAAAAAGATGACAAAAAAGAGATAAGTATTGTAGATTTAATACACTCGGAAGAATATAGGGAAGAAGAAGTTGTAGAATATATCAGAAATCTTGGTAAGCCTGTCAAAAAAGAGCCCAAAGAGCCAAAGGAAGCAAAGGAGCCAAAGGAGCCAAAAGAGCCAAAAGAGCCAAAACAACCAAAGGAAATCAAAGAGCCCAGAGCTAAAAGAGGAAAAGAAAAAGAAAAAAATACATTGAACAATTATTTTAGCAAAAAATCAGATTCAACTGAAGAGTCGGCTGATGAGGTATCAATTGTAGATTCACCTGTTGAGAGGCGGACTGTGTCCAACCGGTCCACTAAGAACAAGGTCTATGCTGAGTTCGGTTCGGATGATGAAGATGTTTCTGGGCGAAAAAAAGCTGCAAAGAATGAAAGTGATGACGAGGTTGTGCTTGATTCTGAGGAAGATGATTTGGTTGTGAAGCCAAAGAGTGGTAAAGTTGCCAAAAAAGATAGTGGTATGAAGGAAAAGGTGATTCAAAAGAGAAAAGTTGAGTCGGATGATGAAGATACTGAGAATGTGCCGCCAAAGAACAAAAAGTGTGAGGCCAAAAAATTACTCAAGGTTAGTGAGCCAAAAAAAAAATCGAACAAAAAAATAGATGAAGATTTTGTGGTGTCTGAAAGCGATGAAGATGATTTTAAGCCAAAATCTAAACTAGCAAAGAAAAAACTTTTGGACAAAGATGATGATTATGACATTTTTAAAAAAACGAAAATAACAGGAACTAGAAAGAAAGCCAAGAATGCAATAGCTAGTGACGATGACTTATTCGAAATAGATTCTTAAAATTTTTTTTTGTAAATTTTTACTTTGTATTTTGGAGTTTTTTTTTTAACATTTTGAACTGTCATTGAAATTTTCAGCTTTTCAATTTAGATACAATAAAAAAATGATAAATTTTTGATAAATAAACTTGTATTTTTCTGCTCATTAATTTTTAATACCTAAATAAAAAATTTTAGCAAATACTCTTTTTAATAAATAAATTAAAATGAATCATCTGATGGCTATCTAGTTATTGACACGTTCAAAAATAAATACACTTTTTTGGTGAACAATTAAGTGAATAAATTCTAATTTATCAAATTCAAAAAAAATTTGGATCTGGTATGATAAAATTTAATAAAAATAAAAATCTATTTGATTTTAAAATCAATTGGCCATAATATTTACTAAAAAAATTATAATGTAAATTTTGAGAACAGATTTTATATTTATTCTAATAGAATTATTTTTCAAAAAATTGAGTAAAATTTTTTTTTTAAATCAAATTCATTTCGCTTTTTTAGTTCTTTCTTTTAGATTATTTCAAATCCGATTTAGACTGTAGCATATGACAACATTTTGGGCTTTAAAATTTTTTTATTAAGAAAAAAAATAATTTTATCTTTTTTTAGAGATGGGTAATAAAATAAAAATGAAATGTTTTAAATTTTCAAGAACAACTCAAAATATGACCATTTAATCTTAAAATTAATAAGCATTTTTTTTTAACTTGTGAACTGTGGGTCATTAAATATCTTCATAAATCTACTTTTTTATTTAATTTCTGAAACAAGATAATTTTTTTAACAAATTTTTGGTTTTAATTTTGTAATCTAAAGCTCAATGAATCCATAAATTGATTCGAAAATGACTCAATTTCAATGAAACGAAATGAATTTAATGCTTTAAATGTTAAACAAGATAATTTTAGATAAATTAAAATGTTTTCTTTTAATTATTTTTGATTTCAAAAAATCATTTGATTGAAAATTCTTGTCTATATCAACAACTTTTGGATTAGTTTGGCAAATGAACAAGAAAGCCTTGGTCTATACCAGAGTTGCTTAAAAGTCCCAAAAAAAAGTCCAAGTCCAGACTTTTTTTTTTAATTGGCTAGATCAGGCTTAATATCAAAAAAATTATATACTTTTTTACTTTATTTATATACTAGAGATACAATTTTTTAATTATGAATAATAGAAATAACTTGTTATTTTACATTTTTAAGAATATATTTTTTTTTACTTGAAATATTAACTAAATTTAATTTACAATTATGCCATGAATTTAAGAATAAAGTCTGATTTTATCCAATTTATAAAATCTTTTATTTAGAATTGGAATTTGAAATTTAAGGAATAAATTAATCAAATCGACTTCAGTTACTAATGGAACCATTATCAATATTTTATTTAAATTTTGTTAAAGAAAAATCTTGATCAGTGTGATCACACTAATTGAAATGAAACGACACTTCAGAACATTTGTCAAAATTACAAAACTATTTTCTTTAATTTTTTTTATATAGCATAAATGTTATAAAATTATTTTTCTAGCTGATCTTTTCGATTCCCCGATTTAAAGTTCTATACATTTTTTACACTTAATTATTTAATTTATTCCAGTAGCATTACAATTAGAATCACATAAAATGGGAAGAGAATATTTTTATTAAATTTATGGACATGTTTAATGATGACCTTAAAATGAATAGAAAAATAATTATTAACAGCATATTTTGATTTTAAAATAAATTATTTTGATAGACAAAATCTCAAAATTTCATATTAATTTTGAACAAAATTTTTTTCACTTTTTAAAATAAATTTAAAAAAAAATGATACTTTTTATTGTTAAATTAGAAAAAAAATAAATAGCCTGCTGGCCAAAATTTAAACTTAATTTTGCATTTAAACAAAATAAAAAAAAATAAAAATCCAAACTACAACACATCTCTCATTCATCAGTTTTAAACTTCAGTTTAATTTGAAAAAAAAATTTCTTCAGTCCCAACTCAAAATCAACACGAGACTGAATTGAAATAGCAAAAAAATCTTTTTTTTTTCCACTGAACTTTCTGCACATCAACGAGGCTTATTTGACGAGCAAAAGCTCATTTCATATATTAGCATAGAAAAAAACCAGTAAAAAACATGGTAAGTTAAATGAAGAATTTTTTTAAATTAAAAAAAAAAAAAAAAAAACCCGACAAAAAACAATCGATCTCTGGCAAATTACTGGAGTCAGATCGAAGTCACAGATCGATTTTAAAATGATGGATATTTTACCATTTTTTCGCAATAGGCACCAAAAGCCAAAAAGCAAACACCAGCCGCTGCTCCGGCCAAAGTTGCCAGCAGTGCCAAAGTTGAAAAAAAGAAGAAAGAACGCAGAGATCCGACAGAAAAACTCAAGAACCCCATGAGACAACTGCGCATCCGAAAACTGTGCGTCAACATTTGCGTCGGAGAATCTGGTGACAGATTGACCAGAGCTGCCAAAGTACTGGAACAATTGACCGGTCAAACTCCAGTCTTTTCAAAAGGTACCAGTCTTTTCTCTCTCTAATTTCCCCGCATTTCTTTTTGGCACGCTTGTTAAAGTACTCCTCAATACTTGATCCAAGTGACTAAGAATATGCCAGACCAACTTGATATAGCAACTTCGCTCAAGCTCCAAGTGCTTGCTCGATTACTTACATATCACACAATCACTAATTGGCAGTTCTTTATGGCACCCTTTGTAAGTTACATCAATACTTAATCAAAGTGACTAAGAACCTGCTAGAAAAACTTGATAACGCAACTTTATGTAAATTACTTCAAATATTTACTTAAATACTTATTTATTAGACAAAAAAAAAAAAAAATTTTTTTTGATTTATTTTCAACCAAATTTATGTCAGCTGTTGATTCAGGTTGTGTTTTTGAAGCCAACATACATTTAGGAATCAATGGCGTTACGAGTTTGGAAGATTAAATGCGATTTTGTTTGACTTTGATCTAGCACTTGAATTGGATGTGTCAGTTTTTGGCTCATTCCAGTTCTGGTTAGCTCATGCAAACTTAGCTCGTAATGTATCGGCATTCGAGAGTTGACGTCCAGCCATTTAGTGCTGGACGTCTTAGTGGCAATGCCGACATTTTACCAAATATTCACTGAACAATTGGCTAATATTGTTTATTTAGCTAGATACACTGTTAGATCCTTTGGCATCAGAAGAAATGAAAAAATCGCCGTGCACTGCACAGTCCGGGGCGAGAAAGCTGAAGAAATCCTGGAGAAAGGATTGAAAGTAAAAGAGTACGAGCTGAGAAAAGCCAACTTTTCTGCCACTGGTAATTTTGGATTTGGTGTTCAAGAGCACATTGATCTGGGCATCAGATACGATCCAAGTATCGGTATTTATGGTATGGATTTCTATGTTGTGATGGGCAGAGCTGGTAAGTGTTTGAGCAATTGGGCTTTGTGGCGCAGTGTCCAAGTCTAGGTGATGATTATCTGTGGGAATCTCTTTGATTTAGAATGAGTAAAAATGCTTTACTAAAGCAACCATCTGATAGCTTGGAACAGCGAATTTAGCTTTTTTTATTTTTTTTATTTGAGGGTGAATTTTATTTTTTACTCAAGGTTTTGACATCCCAAAGCGAAAGCAAAGAAAAGCCGCTGTTGGTGCTTCTCATTTAATCAAAAAGGAAGAGACCATGAAATGGTTCCAAACAAAATACTCTGGAATCATTACTGCCGGAAAATAAAAAATTTAAAATTTTTTGAACAAAATTTTAAATTTAAATAAAAAAAATAAAATCAAACAAAATTTTTTATTTTAAAAATTGCTTTTTTTTAATCAATTTATTTTTTTTATTTTGAAAAGAAAAAATTTAAATTTAGGCCTAAAAATTGATTGAATCAAATTGAAAATTTGAAAATATTGAACAAAAATATCTAAAAGAATCTATGTTATTATAAAAATTATAAAAAATCTTATTTGATCTTATGTTTCAGTTTTCTTTGATATTAAAAAATTTAGTCAATTTTAATTCTTGAATTTCTAGTAATAATGTTAAATAGAAAACTTTTTTTCAGAATTAATAATCTTTTTTATATATGCAAAAAACAATTTTTGCTCATAAGTATATTTAGTAACAAAATTGTTTAGTTACAAACAATCACACACTCGCTCATTTTGAAATGATAATTATTTTTTATCTAGTTTAGATCTAAGCTTTGTAATTCTGAAGAATCTTCAATCACATTATTGATAGAGTCAAAAATGATACAAGTTGTTTATCATGAAATTTTATTGTGTCTACTGGAAATATTTCCAAGTTCATTTCCTACATGAACATGAGGTAAATTACCATTTTTTGATTACTTTTCCAGAAAGAACTTAACACGTTTGAACTTATTCATTCAAATGTTTTCTGTTTATTCCTTTTTAAGCTTGCTGTAATATTACTTGTAGTAGCTGAGGGGCTAACAAGTGAAGCCATGTCTGGAAAAATTTTTTTTTAGGGATTTAAACAAAAAAAATTTAAAATTTTAATTCGTAATTAAAAATCGATTTCAACAAATTGGGCGTTCAATTTTTTGAAAGCTTTTGGAGTCTTTTGAAAAGAATGGTACAAAATTAGATTTTATTAAAATAATATTTTAATTTTTATGTTTGGGTCGAAAGCTTTGAAGCTTGCTAAAATTAAAGGAAAATATTGGATATAAAATTTTAGTGAATTTTTAGTTTAAACGTGATTTTATGAATATTAATTTGATTTTATTGTTTTTTAGTAAGGCAGTAAAATTTAGGAAACAATTTTTTTTTGATAATGATTAAATTAAATAATATTTATTTATTTTACCATAAAATATATTTTTGAAAATAAATTTGAAAAAAATTTAAGTGAAATTTTTTTTAGAATTTATTTATTTTTATGAGCTTTTTACATAATTGATATCAAATAAAAATGATAATAATAAAAATAAAAGAAAGAATACAGAAAGATAATGCTTTCGGAAAAGACATCTATGGTAGTTGCATTACAAGCGAGCGATTGACAGCTTCGAAGAATTGGTATAAAAAAAAAGAAATTTGGTTTGTGGTGTTTTTTTCTTTAAATATGTAAAATAAATAAATGAGGTTAATAAGGGATGCATGAAGAATTAATAATAAGTATGAAATGGAATTAAATCTAGTGTAGTAAAAAATTTTATTTTTTAAAGAAATAATAAAAACGGAATTTCTTATTTATTTTTTTTTAATATTAATTTTAAAATGATTCGTTTTGTAAAATTTGGTTAAGAGAACCGAACAAATAAATAATTTTCTTGATCCTTTTTTTTAGTTGTTAAAAATGAGTTCTGTAAATGCAACAAAGTGCTATTTTTGTTATTATTTATTTCAACGAACGCCAAATAGGCGATGTTAAAAGTAAAAGTTAACAAAAATGAATAATCAGATTAAAAAAAACTTAAATAATTAGGAATTATTAAAATATACAAATTAAAATAAAAAGATTAAATGTATTAAAATTTCTTTCAGTTGGCTAAGATATTGTCACATAATTTTAAAAATTATATGGGTCAAAAATGTGAAATTTCATAAAACCATGTGCAATTTTCGATAAATTTAATTTTGCAGTGATTTTGCATACCTTTAGAAGGCTTGAAGGGTTTAAAAAACTAAATATTTTGTAGTTTGCTGCATTTTCAGAGATAATTTTCATTTATTGTTTATTAAAAAAATTATTATTAAAAATTTAAGGCTAGACTCCTATTTCAACTTATAAAAAACAATTTAAAAAACTTTGTATGGATTTGTACCAAATTAAATTAAAATTTTATTAAAAACTTTTACTAAAATTTCTGATTGCTTAGTAAAGAATCACTGAATCGTCAAAAATTGTATAAAGTCAGGAATAATTTTAAATTTTCCATTTCTGAGTTATAAAAGTATTTGTTTCTGATTTTATTTTATTTAAATACAGTGATGTTACAATAACTGTATATAACCAGATTTTACTATATTTTGCGTAAAATATCGTAAATTTACGTAAAATCACATTTGAGTATATTTTTCGAAAAATATAGTAAAAAAAAAAGGAACAAACCAAAATGTCCAAAAAAAACGAAATTTTGACATTTTTTAGAAATTTTTTGTTTCTTTTTAGTTTTTTATTTTTAAAGAAAAAAAAAATTTTGTAAATTTTACTTTATTTTACCTTTTTTTCGTAAATTATGGTAGATTTTGCAAAATGTGGCAAAAAATAGATTTAAAACTTTTTATAACACATTTGTATATTTTGTTGCTCGTTTTTTGTTGTTTTTCTTTTTTTGTCAAGCTGATGTATTTAATAAAAAATTTCAAAATAACAAATTTTTCCGTTTTTATACTATTTTTAATTTAAATTTACCAAAATTAACCATAATTTATTTAAAAAAAGGTAAAAAAGTAAAATTTACAATTTTTTTTTTCTTTGAAAAATGAAAAACTAAAAAAAAAAACAAAAAAATTTTTTTTTGGACTATTTTTTACTATTAATTACTTTTGTTACTATATTCTACGAGAAATATATAGTAAATTTTCGGAGGATACCGTAAATTTACGATAATTTACGTAAAATAAAGTAAAATAGATTTATCGTCTCACCACTGTATATTGATTGTTTTTAAAAAAATTGGACCGATTTCAGTAAAATAAATTTTTATACAGCGGTAATTTGACATAAAGATCCATGGCAAATTTACGTAATTGTTTGAAAAATTACGTAAATTTACCTGTAAAATTTTGGATTTATCTATTTTTACGTAAAAATGGTAAGAATTTAAAAAAAAAAATTTATAAGTCAAAAATTGTATTTTTTTACAAAATTTTTACAAAACAAAATGAGACAGCAAAAACAGAAAAATTTGATATTTTTTTGGCATTTTGGAATTTACACAATTTAACGTAAAAATTGGTAATTTTACTTCTATTTACCCAACTTTACGTAAAATTTAGCAGATTAACCATTATTACAATCCTTGTTTATTGTTAATTTACCATGGATCCTTATGACAAATCACGGCTGTATTATTTCTGAATAAGAACGATATTTTTATTATTGAAATTAGAAATATCCTTTAAAAAAGTCTTTCTTTTTTAAATATGATTCATTAAGAATTATGAAACTATCGTAAAAAAAAAAATAAATTTTTGTTTAATTTAATTTAATGGCTTTTTTTGAGGCCCATAATTTTCCTCCCTCTAATTTTAGTAAACTTTAAAATAAATAAATAAATAATAAAAAAATCGCTATTTCAATAAAAAGAAATCTATTCAAATAAAAAAATATCTAATTTAATAAAAACTACAGCTTTAGTTTTTGTTAAAGTTTAGAATTGCTTATAAATTGGTGTTGATAAAAATAAAATATATTCGTATAGGTGAAAAGGGTCCAAATAGAGAAAGAGAGAGAGAAAACAATAAAAAATAAAACATGAAAAAAAAATTTAGAAAAATGATAGCATGTAAAATTTCATTAATTGACGCAAAATTAAAAAGGACTACTTTATCTTTAATTATGTGAAATATAAATTTTATTTGCGGTAAAAAAGAAAAAAATTAATTAAAAAAAAACATTTTGTTCACTTTCACTTTTTTTATGGTAATTTAACCGTAAAACCAGAAAATGGCGAATTTCCGAAATTCGCCATTACATTATTTTGGAAAAAATTGGCAATTTTTTCCAAAATAATGTATATAAATATTGAGATCATCAAAAAATAAAATTATTTTTTTATTCCAATTAATCAATCAATTTATTTCAAATTAAAGGTTTTAGGCTAAGGTTTAGAATTGCTTTTAAAAGAGTGTGCTCAGAGGGTGAATAAAAAAAAAATTCGTATAAGTAAAAGTTAAAGGTTCCTAATGTAGCGATAGTGAAGAGAGAAAATAAAAAAAAAAACAAGAAAAATAATAGATAAATTTATTAGTAATGATAAAAATTAGAAAATTTATATTATGTAAAATTTCGTTAATTGACGTAAAATTAAAAAGGACCACTTTATTTCCAATTATGTGTAATATCAATTTTATTTGCAGTAAAATATAAAATAGAAAAGAACTTTGTTAATTAAAATTTGTTAATGTTTTTTTATATGTTAATTAAAAAAATATCGTTTTTTCCCTTTTACTTTTTTTTGGGAATTTTACGTAAAATTTCATCAATTGAAATAAAATTAGTAATTTTACCGTGAAACAAAAAAATGGCGAATTTCAATTTTTCCCAAATTAATGTATTTTAAATATTGAAATCATTAAAAAATAAAATTATTTTTTATTCTAATGAATCAATCAATTTATTTCAAATCAAAGTCAATGTGGGTGAGAAGAGGAATAACCGGCAAAAATGTTCAAAAATTTCCAAATTTTTTTAATTTTAATATAAATTTTTGAATCAAAAATCAAATTTTTATTTTTTTATTTTTTTCAATGGCAATTTATCGAATAAAAAAGAGGATTTTTAACTCAAAATTATTAAAATTTGACAAAAAAAAAGAATAATTTTAATTTTTATTATTAGTTTATTTTATATAAGAGTTTTTTTTTGTTAATTTATTTACAAAATCCCAGCTTATTTTTTGTTAAGGTTTAGAACTGCTTTTAAAAGAGTGTGCTCAGAGTGTTAATAAAAATAAAATATATTCGTATAAGTAAAAAGGGTCCAAATGAAGAGAGAGAGAAAAAATAAAAAATAAAACAAGAAAAAAAAATAGATAAATTTATTAGTATTGATAAAAATTAGCAAAAAGATATTATGTAAAATTTCGTTAATTGACGTAAAATTAAAATGGACAATTTATCTCCAATAATGTGTAATATCAATTTTATTTGTGGGAAAAATTAATTAAAGAAGAAAAAAAATTGTTAAGAATATACTGTTTTTTCACTTTTACTTTTATTTGGCAATTTTTTGGTAAAAATTTCACTAATTGAAATAAAATTAGTAATTTTTCCGTAAAAAATTTAGAAATAGTGAATTTCAAATTTTTCCAAAATTGTGAATTTTAAATATTGAAATCATCAAAAAATAAAATTATTTTTTTATTCCAATCAATCTGTCAATTTATTTCAAATCAAAATCATTGTTGGTGAGAAGTGGAATAACCGGCAAAAATGTTCAAAAATTTCCAAATTTTTTTTAATTTTAATATAAATTTTTGAATCAAAAATCTAATTTTTATTTTTTAATTTTTTTCAATGGCAATTTATCGAATAAAAAAGGGGATTTTTAACTCAAAATTATTAAAAGTCGACACAAAAAAAATATTAAATTTAATTTTTATTATTAGTTTATTTTATATAAGAGTTTTTTTTTTGTTAATTTATTTACAAAATCCCAGCTTATTTTTTGTTTAGGTTTAGAACTGCTTTTAAAAGAGTGTGCTCAGAGTGTTAATAAAAATAAAATATATTCGTATAAGTAAAAAGGGTCCAAATGTAGTGAGAGAGAGAGAGAGAGAGAGAGAGAGAGAAAAAATAAAAAATAAAACAAGAAAAAAAATAGATAAATTTATTAGTAATGATAAAAATGTGAATACAAGCAAAGAGGGGCGAGCGCGGCCTTCGACTCGGCGGTCAATCGAGGTGCCACACGCGACAAACAAAACAAACGAACAGGAAACCCAAGACAGCGAGAAAAAAAAAAAAGAAGAAAACCATAGATAAATCAAACAGAAATATACATCAGAAACATAGAATCACACCGAATGTTCTCTGCTCGGCGCTCTCATCGGTCCGGCAGACACAAAAGCTAAGAGAACATTTTTACATAATTAAAATAGAAAATTACACGAGAACAAAAAAAAGAGAGAAAAAAAAATGATTTTTTTTGTTGGAAATTGTACACAACCGATGAGTGCCTTGAGGCGCACAGGACACCAAAATCGGCGCCACCATCACCATGACAACGGTTGCCATGGCAACCAGGCTCTCTCAAAAAATCTCGAACTTGTTGCCTTTTGAGCCGATGGGGTTTAGAGTCAAGCTGCTCTGGGCCGACGTGTACAAATAGGACGCTGAATTTGAGCCTGAGGTTGTGTTCGCGTTGGGTTTTGTTGTTGTCGAATTTGACAGCGGCGAAGAGGAGGAGGACGACGAGGCGGACGAAGAGGGCAGCGAGGACGTGGACGTGCTCGAGTACTTGGAGCCGTTGATGATGGGCCGAATGAGCGGCTCGTTCAGCTTGTTGATCAAGCTGGAAAAGCTCGAGCCCGAGCTATTCAACACATTGAGCAGTTTGGTCTCGATTTTGATCGACTTGTCGTCGAGGTGACGCGCGGCCGGCTTCACCAGCTCCTGCTTTACGGGAATGAAATTTTTGAGACTGGCCCTCAAGGCGACCATCCGCACCTGGTGTTCGTCGGAGGCGAGCGGCTCGTTGAAATGCGGTCTGAAGTCCACTTTGACGCAGTTTGGAGTGGCCAAGTAGCTTTTGGTGTCCGAGTCGGACTCGAGCAGCTCGTCCATGTCGAAGTTTTTGATGGCGAGCAGTGGCTCGAGGTCGTACAAGTCGACGCTGGACGCTTCTTGTGCCGGATTCGTCTGGGCGAACATTCTGTGGTCGTAGAAGAGGTGGTCGGAGGTGGCGGCGGGCACCACTGCGGCGCCGTTGTCAACGAAGGTCTTGAATTGAGACAAGTTGTCCAAGGAATGAAATTGATTCGACTCGGTTGAATTTGTTGTCTCGTGGACGAGCAGCGACCGCGGGTTTATTTTGTCGAGAAGGACTCGGCCGCCGCGGCCGTACCGGCGCCGCACTAGACCCAAGTGACGCTTTTTGCTCACCAAGTAGCCGTATATGTGGCGACGCAGTTGGTGTGTGTTCTCTTTTTTCGGCCTCTTTGTTTCGTCGAGATCAAGGTTACTGAAACGATCAAACGCATCGTTTTTGAATATTGACCCGTTTTGCTTTTAATTTAAATAGAAATTAGAAAATTTTTGATTTAAATTTTTTTTTGTTAATTATAGCGTTTTATCACAAATATATCTTTTATTTAATTTTTTTTTTTTTCAGTGGGTATGTTTTGTATTTTTGGTGATAAAATAATTTATTGGGAGACTTAAATTTTTTTTTGCCTCTTTTTTTATCTTCTATTATTTTTCTGTAAAAATAATAATTTTTTTACTACGGGATACTTTTTTTTTTTATTTTTAGTAAAAAAAATGATTCGTAGACCTTAAAATTTTCTTTTCTCTTATTTTTATATTTTATCATTTTTGGGAAAAAAAATTTTTTTTTTTCAGTGGGTATGTTTTGTATTTTTGGTGAGTAAAAAATGATTCTTAAAATTTAAATTTTCTTCTCTTTTTTTTTATCTTCTATTATTTTTCTGTAAAAATAATAATTTTTTTACTACGGAATATTTTTTTTTTATTTTTAGTAAAAAAAAATGATTCGTAGACTTAAAATTTTCTTTTCCCTTATTTGTATATTTTATCATTTTTGGGAAAAAAATTTTTTTTTTAGTGGGTATGTTTTGTATTTTTGGTGATAAAATAATTTATTGGGAAACTTAAATTTTTTTTGCCTCTTTTTTTATATTTTATTATTTTTCGGTAACAAAAAAATTATTTTTTTGCTACGGGATACGTACTTCAATTTTGTTGAGAAAAAAATTATTCTTAAAATTTAAGTTTTCTTCTCTTTTTTTTTATCTTCTATTATTTTTCTGTAAAAATAATAATTTTTTTACTACGGAATATTTTTTTTTTTATTTTTAGTAAAAAAAAATGATTCGTAGACTTAAAATTTTCTTTTCCCTTATTTGTATATTTTATCATTTTTGGGAAAAAAATTTTTTTTTTAGTGGGTATGTTTTGTATTTTTGGTGATAAAATAATTTATTGAGAAACTTAAATTTTTTTTTGCCTCTTTTTTTATTATTTTTTTGTTGGGGGATACGTACTTCATTTTTGGTGAGTAAAAAATGATTCTTAAAATTTAAATTTTCTTCTCTTTTTTTTTATCTTCTATTATTTTTCTGTAAAAATAATAATTTTTTTACTACGGAATATTTTTTTTTTATTTTTAGTAAAAAAAAATGATTCGTAGACTTAAAATTTTCTTTTCCCTTATTTGTATATTTTATCATTTTTGGGAAAAAAATTTTTTTTTTAGTGGGTATGTTTTGTATTTTTGGTGATAAAATAATTTATTGAGAAACTTAAATTTTTTTTTGCCTCTTTTTTTATTATTTTTTTGTTGGGGGATACGTACTTCATTTTTGGTGAGTAAAAAATGATTCTTAAAATTTAAATTTTCTTCTCTTTTTTTTTATCTTCTATTATTTTTCTGTAAAAATAATAATTTTTTTACTACGGAATATTTTTTTTTTATTTTTAGTAAAAAAAAATGATTCGTAGACTTAAAATTTTCTTTTCCCTTATTTGTATATTTTATCATTTTTGGGGAAAAAAAATTTTTTTTTTTGCTACGAATAATGAACTTCATTTTTGGTGAATAAAAAATGATTTTGAAGCTGAAATTTTTTTTCTTTTCTTCTTGTATTTTATCATTTTTTAAGTTTTAAAAAAATATTTTTTTAAGGAGTTTATTTTGGATTTTGATGAAATTGAAACTAAAAATTTTTTCTCTTTCTCTTATATTTTATCATATTTTCGTATACAAAAATAATTTTTTAGGGGGTTTTGCATTATTTGTGATAAAAAAATTATTAAAAACTGAAGTATATTTTTTCCTCTTTTTTTTTTCAGTATAAAAAATAATTTTTTCATTAGGGTGTATGTTTTTCATTTTTAGTTTAAAAAAAAAATGATTCTGAAACTATAAAATTCTTTCTTTTATTTTATATTTTATCATGTTTTAGTAAAAAAATTTTTTTTTTTTGAGGGGTAGGGGTATATTTTGCATTTTTGATGGCAACTTGAAGGTTATGATCAATTTTTGATGCTAAAAATGATCATACCAAATTTAAAATAAATTTTTATCATTTTGTAGAATTAGTACAGAGGCACTTTTTTGGTTTTAACATACTTTGTTTAATCTAAAAGTTAAATCTGCAAAAGTCTGAAAAAAATTCCCTACTTATATCAATGGTATCACTTCGATGATGTGCATTTTGATATCGAATAGTTTACCTTATTATTTAGCAAAGAATATTAAAAAAATTCAAAAATAAGTCTCAGGTCCAAGTTCCGGACTTTTTTGAAAAAGAATTCTTTTTAAATTCCTATAAAATTTTTCCCGTTTCTAATTAAAAAACAACTGCTTATGAAACTCAACCAGTTCCTTAATTGGAATTTAAGAATTGTGTTCGGTTCGATTTTCGAGGTCAATGAGAAATTTTTTCTTCTCTTATTATTTTTATTTATGTTATTTCGATATTTTGTATTAAAAAATCAGCTGAATGCAGCCCAAAAAAAATAATAAAAATTTTAAATTTTAAAATCAAGGATGAATTCTGTCTGATAACAAAGATTTTGTTTTATTAATTTTTTCTATCACTTTTACATAGCTTAGTTTTAATAAAGATTTATTTTAATTTTTTTTTTCAATTAAAATCTATCTCTCATTTTATTAAAAAGACTTTTAATTAGTGGTCGAATCAAAAAGAATTCTTTTTTGAAAATAAATATTTTTTTTGAATTAGTTTTTATCTCATTTAAAATAAAAAGATCGATGTGACACTTGGAACTCGGAACTTGGTGGATAAATCAGATAAAAAATTTTCTTAACATTATCATTTTTTGGATGAGAATTAGTTGTTGGATGAGATGAGATTTATTTATTAAAACAATTGATTACTACATAGAACAAAATTTTGCAATTTTTTGTTTAAAATAATGTATGTGTGATAATTTTTTTTAATACTTATCTTTTTATGAATAAAAATATTTAATTTTAAAATTTTTGAAATTTCGAACTTTTTTTTTGAAGCATTGCTTCTATCATTCAAAATTTAAAATAAAATTTAAAAATGAATTTCAAATATCAAATTCCAATTAAGTAACAAAATTAAAAAATCGATCTTATTTTAAAAATATTTTTGAAGTAATTTTTTTTTATATCTATTTTACACGTAGAGCATGTTACACTAAAATTATTCAAATAAATTTAAAGATTAATTTTACCAAATAATGATAAACTATTTGAATCGAAATGATATTTTGAATTGATCCTCAGCTTAAAGATGCCAAAAAAATATGTTTTTTTTTTTAAAATCTACTCTTTTTTGAATAAATTTTATTTTGTTTCTTTTGACATTTAATATTTTTTTACCAACAAAATAAAACACGTTTAGACACTGAACAAAATCGTTTAATCATTCAATAGGAATTTAATGGCTAAATCAAGAAATAATTGTATTTCTGAAAATTTTGCACCTTAAAAATTTTTCAAAGAACAAAACGTCACTTTTATTATTTTAACAATTTAATTTGAATTTAGAGGTAAACAATTTTTGTTGTACAAATAAAAAAAAACATTTTGGGAACAAATAATAAAGCTTAAAATAAACAGATAAATTTTATTTGCGTAGTGATAAAAATTGTTTGGTTGTCATGGAAACAGTTGCCATGACAACCGATCAATCCAAAATAAGAGATGACACATGTTCACAAAAAAGAATCAAAAAGCTACATACCGCTAAATATTTACATCCTTCTTTGCGTTTAAAGCTCCAATAACCGTCTTTTTCGACACTAGTTGAAAACAGACTCTTGGCCTCAGTGAGAGCCGAGTCCAAATTTTCGATGTTGTTCTGACGCAGCTCTTCGTTGTACTCGATGTCTTCGGTGGTGAGCGGCTCGAAGCGAACGGGCGACGGCGTCTTTGACTCGCACAGGTCGCTGTCGACTTTGGCCGGTGTTGACGGCGCACCGACAGGCCGTCGAATAAAACGCTTATTCTTATCTGATTTAAATAAATTAGCCAAGGTTGTTTTGGTTGAGCTGGGCGTCGTCGCCGACTTCACCACCGGTTGTATCGTGTTTATGTTGACGGGGCTGAGTTTTTTGTCTTTTTTGAGTCGTTTTGTGTTTACTGTTTGCATGAGTTTGGTGTCGGCGAGTTCGCGCTTAACACTCGGACTTTTTACCAGCGAAGACAACTTTTTGTCTGTGTTGGCCTTTGACTGTAAAATGATGGCCTGAACGGCCGGACTCTTGGTCTTCAAGATGTTCGATTTGATCGTCTCGGTGAGAGTGCCGTCGTAGTCGTTTGACTTGAGCCGCTTTTCGAACGTCTCCAGCGTCAGCTTGATGAAGTCTTTTTTGACCGATTCGCGCTGCTTTACCAGCTTGAGCAGCTGCTGGGCCCGGACCAGGTCGCGTTTAAGTATGAGCATTTTTTCGTACGATTGCTCTTCGGTTTTTCGGTTCTTGCGTGTTTGCATTTTTTCGGTGCGGCGGCGAAATACGAGGTACGGATTGTTCGGCGCCGTAACCACGCCGCACTTGTCTGTCAGCACAGTCGGTGTCAACGGATGGTTCTGAAAAAAAAATTTTTAGTTCTAGTCTGAGGGTTTTTTTTTAATTTTTTTTTATTTTTTTTTTTTATTTAAATTGTCAAACATACACATTTCAGACGTTTTAGCTTCCAATATTCGTATATACACAAAATAAATTCGTCTCTCTCGGTTCTGTATTTATTTCGGTCCGTAGTATCATTCGTAGTGGTTAAGTCTTCGGTTTGATCGTCGTTTTCAAGCAGGAGCATTTTGGCCTCGTCGCGAGACATCAACTAAAACAAAAAAAAATATTTTTAATTTTTTTTTTTTCAATAAATTTTTTTTTTTTCAATATTTTTTTTTTCTTTTTCAAAAAATTTTATTTATTTTTTTTCGAAAAAAATTTTTTTTTTCATTATTTTTTATTTCTTTTTCGAAAAAAAATTTTTTTTTTCAATAAATTTTTTTATTCAATATTTTTTTTTTTTTCTATAAATTTTTTTTCTTTTTCAAAAAATTTTATTTATTTTTTTTCGAAAAAAAAATTTTCTTTCATTATTTTTTTTTCTTTTTCTTTTCAATAAATTTTTTTTTCAAAAAAAAGTTTTTTTTTCTCTTTCAAAAAATTTTTTTCTTAAATTTAAAAAAAATAAATTTACGTTTGTCGAAAAGCCGACTGCTTTCTCCAGCCGGTCCATTGTGTTCTCGAAAAACAAGAACAAATCGTCGGTAAAGTCATCGGGAAGCTTGTTTTTATATTCTTTCAGCCATTGTTCGTCCTCAATGTCTGCGTCATAGTCCGGATAGTCGAAATCGTTCGAAAACGCTTCAAAATTAAATTTTATTTACTTCAAAAAATCACTTTAAAAATGAATATTCACTCTCGCTTTTAATAGATTTTAATAAAAAAATATTTAAATGAAAAGAGAGCCTTGGTAAAGAAATTAGTAGCATTTTTTTTTTATTTTAATAATTTTTTTATTTCTTATTTTGAGTCCTGAAGCTAAAAATAATTATTTTTTTGGTTTGATTTTTTAATAAATTTTATTAATAAATTTAATTTTTTTTTGTGATGATTTAGTCAAATTTTGTGAATTCAGTTTTGTTTATTCTGATTAAAAAAAGCAGCAAGATAAGCAGGTCTTACCCAGCCTCGCTAAATCATTGAAAAAAATATTCAAGGAAAAATTTCATAGAAATATCAAATCATAGAAAAAAAATCATAGAAGACAAAATTCATAGAATTATCAAAATCATATTTATTATGTTTATATATTTTTTTATCTGTGCCTAGCCAGTATTTATCTTCTCGATTAAAAAAATTGAAAAATAAAAAAGAAGCTAAAATTTTAAAAAAAGCTAAATCATTAAAAAAATTTAAAAAGACAAATTGAAAAAAATATGCATTTGATTACAGACTAAAATTACTTTTTTCATTTTGGATGAAAGAAAATTATGGAAATATTAAATTGAATGTTTTAATTTTCTATAAGTTATAATTTTATCAAATTTTTTGTTTTTTTTGTGCAATAAATTTCTATGTATCAGCTTACACTAATTTTTTTCTATGAGTAGACAATTCTATGAATTTTTTTATCTTTTAATTTATTTAAATAAAAATAAAAATAAATAAAATAAATTTTTTACGTTTTTTTATCATTTTAATATTAGTGCTAAAATAGGATTTCTAAAGAGTTTTAAGATAGGATTTCTAAAGAGTTCTAATTATTTAATATATTAAAATAATTTAATTAAAATAAATAAAGTTTGGGGTTGGAAATTACGATAAGATTCTTATTGTTGTCTGAAATCTTTTTTTTGAAAAATTGAGTCGAATTTAAGGAGGTTTTGGGCCAAAGAAAATTTTTCAATGCAATTAAATTTCTTATCAATTCTTAAAATTATAAGTCAAAACTTAATTTCAGAAATGGAAATTAAAATAAAAATTTATTTAATCATATTTTAAATATGTTTATGAATAAAAGATATATGATTGTTAGTGATAGGTGATCAGTACTCAACATCCAACATTTGTAACCAAGATTTTATCTAAGATTCAACATATTTTTATTCTTTTTTAAAATAATTTTTTGGAAGATTCAAACTTGCAAAAAAGTTAAATTTTATTTGATGAAATTTGTACGAAAAGCAGGCATATGAAGAACAAAAATGCACAAATTTTTTAATTCTAAAGAAGAAGTAAAAAAAAAAACTTTAATTAATAAAAGAAGCCCAGTCAAATATCCTGCATTCCATAATTAATTTGAACTAGAAGGGGTAAAAATACAAATGACTAAAAAATCATCAAAACTTAATACTGATTATTTTGAATTTTTTTATTAATAAACTACTGGTCACATTTTACCCCTTTGAAAATTGAGTTGCTAGTCTTGGCATATTTTAGACGTGGGGTACTGGACACCTATCACTATCGACCAAAATTTAATTAATAAGGAGAATTTTTTTTAGACAAAAATTCTCTGAAATACAGCTCTTATCAGTATTTTAAATTATAATGAGAAATTTTATTTATAATTTTAATAAAAGATGTTTTGGTCAAAATTGAAATTTTTTTAAAAATTGGAAAGTATTGTTTAATTGTTTAATTAATAAAGAAATAATTGGAAAAAAAGGTTATGTGGACGAATAATTATCTTTTCCTATGATTCGATAGGATTCTTCTCATTATCTTCAAAAAAATTTTATAAAAATTCAGAATAAAAATTAATACTTAATGAAGATGATTTTTGATTTTTTTTTATTATTTAAACTTCTGGTCACATTTACCACTTCGAAAATTGATTTACCAGCCTAAAATTTTTTTGACGTGGGCTTCTGATCACATAATATTTGACCAACTGAACATCTATTACTAAAGACCAACATTTAATTAATAAAGAAAAATCTAAAATATGGTTCTTACCAATTATTTAAATTATACATAGAAATTTCAAGTTTAGTAAAAGGTGATTTGGTCAAAATTAAAATTTTAAAAAATTTTTGAATAATCGTTTAATTGTGCAATAAAAAAATTAAAAAAGGATCATTATCATTATAACGTAATCATCCGAATTGAGTGACATGTCTTTAAATAAAAATAGAGTACTCTATTTTAGTGACATGTTATTCAATATTGAGCGCTGCTTTTGAAAATAATAAAAATTCATTATCAGTGACATGTAATTAAATGTGAAAAAACTTAAAAATTATTAAAAATAGTTTCAGTTTTTATGAAATTATTTTAAAAATGGAAATTTAATTATGGTTTAAATCCGAATATATTTAAAACCGGATGTATTAAAAAAAAAATTTAATTATTTATTTTTTAAGACATGTAATATAAATTGAACATTGCTTATTTTTAAAATCAATGCTCATTTTTTACTGACATGTCATTATTTCAAATAGTGACATGTCACTAAATTCGAATAATTACGTCAATTGTCATTATCTTCAGAAAAATTTTATAAAAATTGAGAATAAAAATTAATTCTTAAAACAAATGATTTTGATTTTTTTATAATTAAACTTCTGATCACATATTACCCCTTGGATGACCAGCCTTAAAATTTTTTTTAGACATGGGGTACTAGTCACATAATATTTGACCAGCTGGACACCTATCACTAAAGACCAATATTTAATTAATAAAGAAAATCTGAAATATGGTTTTTTCAATTAATAAAATTATTAAGAGAATTTTTAATTCTAATTTTAACAAAAGGTGATTTGGTCAATATTAAAAAATTAAAAAAATTTTAAAGAATCGTTTAATTGTGCAATAAATAAATATCTAAAAATGAAAAAATCATTATCGCTATCACTGCCATAATCTTATAAAAATTGTATAAAAATTGAGAATAAAATTTAATACTTAATACTGATGATTTTGATTTTTTTCTATAATTAAACTTCTGGTCACATATTACCCCTTGGATGACCAGATGACCAACATTTAATTAATAAAGAAAAATCTAAAATATGGTTTTTATCAATTAATAAAATTATTAAGGGAATTTTTAATTCTAATTTTAACAAAAGGTGATTTGGTCAATATTAAAATTTAAAAAAATTTTTGAAGAATCGTTTAATTGTGCAATAAAAAAATTGAAAAAAAATTAAAAAGGGTCACTATCATTAACTTGAGAAAAATTTTATAAAAATTGAGAATAAAAATTAAATTACAGATAAAATTTTTCCATAATTTTAAAATAATTATACAATATTTTGACAGCACCAAAAAAAATAAAAATAAAATTTAATCAAAAAGGATGATGATCAGATCATTAAAATTTAAGAAAAAAATTTAAATCAAAAGTGAACAATTATTTTTTTTCATAATTGTAAAAGATTCCTATCATTTTGTGAGAACTTAACAAAAATCTATCAAGAAAGAGTGTTTGACTGGAAGAACCAAAAAAAAAAAAAAGAAAAAAAGTGACTAACGTTGAATTCGAATGTACTGTTTTTGCTTTGGCCATTCGACACTGTAAATACTCTCATACAATTTATTGTCTATTTCGACGTTTGGAGTGGGAATGGCGTACTCATTAGAAGTAGTGGTGCCATAGACCTGCAAGGCCGAGAGCGCCCGCTGCAAATGATGTTCCTTTAGAAGCGACCATGTTTAATTATTGAGGCAGAAAAATAAAAAAAATAAAAAAGGCGCACTAACCGCTTCTTCGTCCTTCTCCATGCCGGTGGGCATTTGCGGCACTGATCGGTTGATGGCCGCAAAGTCCTGCAGGTCCGGTATTTCATTGTTGTAGTAAATGGGCAACGGCTTAGAGTAGTCGACTTGGCGAGCGCGAAAGCTTAGCTTGCTCATTGTCGTGCTAAGGACTCGGCTGTGTGCGAGACTGAAAGAGTGTGCCTATTGCGACCGATTGACCAATCGATCGGCAATAAACGCCTGCTGCTCGATTCGCTCTGGGCCCGTACTCTGCTCGGCGAAAAAATCAATAGTCTGCAAAGACGGCTTAGTGTGCGTTTTGTGTGCGGCTGTATGCTTTGAATTTTTATTATGTAAATATGCTTCAAATTACGAATTATTGTATTAATAATGGCTAAATTGGTGGTTGTTGAATAAAAGTTGAAATTGTTTAATTGCTTCATGTGACTAAACCGAACATTTGATAAGAAAATTTTCTCTTTGGTTTGTTTTTTTTTTTTCGTAAATTTTTTTTTGCGAGCTCGTCGTCGAAGTTGAATTTCAAACTTGGAATTTTTGATATCGTTTATTTAGAACAAAAATTTCAACAACAACAACAACAACAAAAGAGAAACAAAACTAGAAGAAAAAAAAAGAAGATGCAAAAAAAATAAAAAATTATTTTTAGTCTCGAGATTTAGTTATTTTTTATGTACATTTTAAATTTTTGAAAATCCCCTTTTGTTTCTAATACAAAACAGAGATTTTGAAATAAGAAAAAATTTTTTTTTTTTTAACTTCAAATAAATGTTCTTTTCTCTCTCTCTCTCTCTCTCTCTCGGTCTCTCTCAGTGAACCACACAGCTAAATGTTTAATGGTGAGCTCAGTCACTTGCTTTTTGTTCAGATGTTTGAAGAAATATTACAAAAAACTAAAATCGGCTCGTTTCTTCTTACTAATTCAAAAGCACTCCAACTGCAGACACTTAAATGCGAGATAAACTCCGTGACTATTCATTGTACATGCACACATCGCGCAAATACTTTAGCTAAGGATTTCACATTATGCTCTTAATTGACGCCTATGCATATTTTAAATTATCCCTATTAAATAAGATATTTTTAAAACACATCGAGGTCCCTTGTCACACAATTAGTCATGCTAATCCAGCCAAAAAAACAAAAAAGTGCATATCAAAGTAAACTTCTGTCCCTCTCTCTAAGCTTATCGCCAAAAAACTATCTTTGTTTACTGAGGGTTTTAAAAATGTTAATTTTTTTTTCAACCTAAATTAAAATAATTTTTTCAACAAAAAAAATTGTTATATGTTTGATTAGAATAATCAAACTAAATTAAAAAGCAAAGTTCACTCACTACTATTTGCCACAAATTAACTTTGTAAAAAACAATTAGAAAAAAGCTTCATAAATAAATAAGTGATTGAAAAAATAATACACTTTGTGATTGCTCGAATAGTTAATAGCTTCATAGTATTTAAAATATTAAAAAATAATTAAAGATTTAGCAGACAATATACTTTTAAATATGTAAACTAACACTATTGACTGAAAAATTTTCTTTTTGATTACACAATTTAATTGGTGCATTTTCTTGTTGGGAAAAACATAAATTTTTAAGTCAATTGAGAAAATTTTCTAAATTAGCCTTGCATAACACCCGGTGTAATAGACCATATCTAATTGTTAGTCACGTGATTGATTTAACAAAAAAGTCCTTGAACGAATTCACCAATAAATCCTGTAAAGTTCAGATTTTTTGCATTAAAAAAAGCCCCGTAAAATCATTTTATTTGAACACAATAAACAAAAAAAAATAAAATTTATTTCGGTTAATAAGAAAAAGAAAACTTATGCATTCAATGATTACGAACTTCTAAATTATTTGAACAAAATCTAAAAGTTTTATCTGGTTGCCAAAATATTATACTGCTAAACTCTGAACCTTACGGTCATATTGTTAATTTTACTGCTTATTCAATCTACCTAAAATCAGACTCGATCGCATAGCTCTAAACGATCTAAACCGAAATCTTTATCACGTGATAAAATTTTTGTCCTAGCATTTAATTGACTTTTAATATCGCCCAAATATTATCCAAAACAATTTTAGTTGCTTTGATTATCTATTTCTTAACCTATTAAACTAAGGCAAATAGCTATCGACGAAATTTATCAAGTTAAATTTGAGATGAAAACCTAATTTTGACAATCATCACATGATTAGACGCATCAAACGACAATGATGGTAGTTGTATTTAGTTTAATTGCTGAATAAAGATATCCTAAAACGAACATAATTTTGAAATTTTAAAGAATTCGAGTCTGTTGAGTGGGGGGTCATAAGAGACTATAAACTTTATTTTTCAATTTTGAAACAAATATTGCAACTTGTTGTCTTTTTTAATTCAATACTTTTAACACGCTTGATACAAATTAAAAATTGACTAAACTTATTTTGAATTAAGGACCCACGATAAATGGACTATTACGCGACAAAAAAATTAAGAAAGAGGTAGCAACACAAATATGAAATGGAAAATCTTTAGATAAAACTAAATGTTGGTAATAATTGAGCATATTTGAAGATAAATTTAGCCTCAAAAAATAAAAAAATGGACCAGACTTAAAGGGAACAAGGTCCTGGTGGCTAGCAACGTACCGAGGGACCCTTAAGACCGAGATAAACAACGATTAAACGAAAAAATCTTGAACAACAATCGACGAAAAAGAGAAAAAAATTATTTTTCCAATTTTTTCTCTTTTGTAAGCTAACTATTTTTCATTAACAAAAAAATTCAATATGGCGTCGTGAAATTATGATTTTACACATAAATTATTCAAATTAACTTAAATAATCGAAATTTTTAATGATTCGAGAAAATATAAAGGAATTAAATTTTAATTTTTGTGAGAATAGAGTTCATAGCTATGTGGAGAGAGAGAGAGAGAAAGAGAGAAAGCAGCACACACACTAAAACAAAACAATAAAAAATAATTAATATAACTAGGCTTTTAAAAAGAATGTGAGTTATATTTTTATTTGGAGTGGGGAGATCATATGATTATAAGGCTTGTGTTTGCCATATTTAATTACGTGTATATGCATTGAAATTTTCTACAAGACTTAATCGATTTTTGTCATTGAAATTTTGGACTGAACAAGTTTTTAGGGGATATCTAGTCCGAATGTTTTATATCATGTACTCTCCTTTACTAAATAACTTTAATTCTCCAACAAATACAACGGATAACTACTTAGCTGTATTAAACATGCAAAAAATCTAATTTTATTTGATTTGGTTTATGCCACATCATCAATTTTAAAAATTTGAAAGGCACATAAATTGTCTTGTTAATAATCAAATAATTATACGCAATTAGTCAATTTTCTATTCGTTTCAGAATCACTAAATAAAATGATAGAATTCATTCCAAAAAGGCGTAGAAGAACATTTTATTCAAAATAAAAAAAGTCCAATTGTTATTGTTTAAAATATGTTCTAAATGTCTGGCTTAAATGCTTCTGTTTGAAATACTGCTAATTCGTTTCGATTCGTATCATTAAAATGCAAAAACTCTTATTTTCTTGTTATTGTAAAAGTTTTTCCGCATTTATTACTTATATGAACTCAATTTTAAAAAAATTATTATTTTTTAAAGAATTTCCGAATTCTTTTCTTCTAATACAGAATAAAATTAATAATCTATTGATTGATGTATTTCAAATTTAATTAATAAATTTTTTAAAATAATTTTCTTATTTCCTGTTTCAATTTCTGACCTAAATTAGAATGTAATCATTCTATTTAAATCTATATTAATTTTTTTCAAATTAAAGCAACTCTTCCAATTTATTCGTAAAATTTAATTATAAAAAATTTAAAATAAAATGTTTTTATATTATTTCAAATAATAAAGTTTTAAAATCTTTGTCACTTATAGAACATTGAAGTGAAAAATGCCATTTTTAAAACTAAATAAATTGCTTTTAAAATACGTCAAATGACATTGGTATCTTTTTAGCAAATGAGCCAGAAAATTTAGTTTAAAATTAAAAAGAAGCCTTTAGCTTTATTTTCAAGCTTGATATACTATTAAAAAGATTAAATTTTGTTTTGAAGAAATTTTTTTTATAATTTGATCAATTTAAGCAATATCCATAGAGACATTGAGTGCCCGTTAAACATGCATAGTTTCCTGGACATGGTGCATTTAAACCAACTCTTGGCGAACATATTTGCCTAAGTTAAATTAAAAGATTAAACCAAAAATAAAAATTCAATAAAATTCTGAATACCCGTCCCAAAAATGAGTATTTCGACAGTCACATCTTGCATTCACAGATGTAATAGGACAGTTACACTGTGGCAAAATATTAAAATAGCAAATCAAATTTAAATCTGAATTGCACCATGAATTATCATAGCATAAAGTTTGGTATCCTCCATGAAATGAACAAGTGTTTGTATTATTATTCCAAAAGTAATTAGTTGGACCTTAAAAAATGATTAATAATACTCTAAATATGAATAAATTTATACATCTGCATTTGCTGTTTAATGCATTGCATTCAAGACTGGCATTTAGAGCACACCCTAAATTATTAACAGCATTTCCTGTACAATCTTCTTCTGGTCTTTTGCCTTGTTCTACACAATTTCCAGTATCTGATCTCCAATAAAAGCCACTATAGCAATTGCATGTGAAAATAGCTATAATAAAAATCAAAAAATTAAATTATCAGTGCCCTTAACTATTGATCTTTAATAATCAAATTTAATTATTCAAAGAATTTTTTAAAATATTTATACTTAAGAATACAAATGGTGTAATTTTTCGGAAAAATTACACCATTAAAAATTTTCATTCAATTTTGAAAAAGCATGAAAAAAGTGAGATGTTGTAAGTTTATTTTATAAAAAAATAAATGAGATTTAATTTTGCAATCTTATTACATTGAAATTAAATAGATTAAAGCAAACATTAAATGTTTAGTTTTTATTGCTTTAAAACAAAAATTTTTAAATTTAAACTTTTTTTATACAAGTGATAAAATTTAAAAAGGGATAATTTTTTTTTTAAAAATATATCTTAGAATATAGAAAATTGAAATTTTTTGACCCACAAATATTATTATTCTTTTAGAAAATATTATAGCATCCTTTTTAAAATAAAAAAATTCAAAATCAATTTTAAAAACAAATTGTTCAAAATTTTAACTTTTTTAAAAATTACAAAGTAAATGAATGGCTTATATAATGTGGAAAAACAAGTTCCATTTTTGAAACAAAGTATTTTTTACTATATAAAACATGAAATGTTTCAAGATAATAAAAGTCTTTATCTAAAATTAAAAAGCTGCTAGCATTATTTAAATAAATCATAATTTACTGGAAAAGGTATATTTTAAAAACAACATCCAACAGAAAAGCGAAAAAAACTCTTGTTTTAAATAAAATGATGGTATTTTTTTTTTAATGAAAAAGGATGCTTAATAAAGTTCAAATGCCATAATGTGAATTATCAAAAAAAATTCTGTCTTTTATGATATATTTAATGCTTCAAAGGTTTTGTTTTTTACCATCTTTGATGAGTGTTTTTTTTCAAAGGATACCATTCGAAATAATAAACTAAATGATAGAAAAAAGAATACTAATTTAAAAAAAAATCTAAAATTTCCTTTTTAAAAACTCATAATATCTGATATATTAAAATATTTA
The DNA here is from genome assembly GCA_025491095.1 of Brachionus asplanchnoidis. Taxonomy (NCBI): domain Eukaryota; kingdom Metazoa; phylum Rotifera; class Eurotatoria; order Ploima; family Brachionidae; genus Brachionus; species Brachionus asplanchnoidis. The sequence goes on from JAILYF010000016.1 coordinate 1,703,742, forward strand.
GAGTATTTTTGATTATTTTTTTCTCATATAATAATCAATTTAGGAAATGAATAAAAGAATAAAAATTTAGATAAATAAAATTATCTCGTTTTTAAAAAAGTTATTTTCTTTTTTAATTTTTCTAATTTCAATTTAATAAGATTTCAAAATTAAAACCCAATTATTTAAAAAAAAAATAAATTTCAAGTATCGCATTTTTCATGCTTTTTCTAAAATTGTATGAAAATTTTCATTTAAAGAAGAAAAAATTCATCAAATTTTTAAAAAATTAAAAAAGCAGATATTACCTCCTGGTCCTAGACTGCATGTGAGTCCATTGTATTCTTGACAAGACAAAACACCATGAACATTACAAGCACTGCCCCAAGCTCCTTTTGGCTCACATGTACCTTTGCTAATAAATTAAACAACCAAAATAAATCTCTTTTAAAAATTACCTGAATAATAATCTGTAACCAGACCAGTGTAATAACGTGAATAATGAGCGGTAGACTCAGATGGACATAAGCAAGTGCTGGTCAATGGATCACAAGTGAATTTGGAATAGCAAGGAATGCTGGAAGAGCAAGATTGCTGAAAGCCTGGCTTTTGTATGCTATAAAAAAAATTCTCATTAAATTTGTTTTTGTAGTAAAAAACTTACCATGCCAAGCCGTCCCAATATTGGTCTGTTGTGCAAACACAATCGGTGCCATTCCAAGCACGATTGCTGAAGCAGGAGCAGACTTCGCTTGAACAGACTAAAAATCTCAGCCAATCACAATTACTGGAACCAGTGACACAACTTTGGCCATAAGTTAATGGTTTTACAGTCAAATCATTTGGTGTATTGACATAAATCAAAATGGCACATGTTGAACATGTCAAAGCAATTAGAATGGCGTTTCCAATAATCATGAACAACCAACGAGAGCATAAACACAGTCCATGGCGCCTAGCTTGTTTTCTGGCCCATTTTTCCTCTTTATCTCGATCAACTATTTCATACTCATAGAAAAGCATATCGGTCTCTTCTGAATTGGCAATGATGTCATGAATTTGTTTGCTGTTCACAGGCAAAACAGCATTAGCCATTGGATTGACTAAATTTCGTCTTGACATTTCGAAATTATATCAAGTTTAATGGAATTTTCAATTTTATTTTTAATTTTAAGCTTGAATCAAATTTTTTTTTTAGTTTAAACATTTTTAGCTAAATGCTTAAATGGCTTCAAATTATCGAATTTAATTACCAAGAAAAAAAAAGGTAAATGCCGTTTATTCCAAAAGTGATTATAAAACTAATTTTTCAAGTGTTAATTAGAAACTACAGTTGAATTCTAAAGTGTATGGCTTCGATACTAGACATTGTGGAAAGCCACATTTTATTATAGAAAATTACCACTTCATTTTAATAAGAAAAGTTGACTTTTTGTAACGAAATGGAAATGATTTTAAAATAAAATTACAATTTAAAAATTTTCAATTTAAAGTTTTTTCCAAAAATCGAAAATTTAAAAAAAGTTTTTTTACAACGATTTAAAAAATAACTATTTTTTAAACCAATTTATGAAAAAAAAAACTCTCTTAAATTTTCGATTTTTGGAAAAAACAGACATTTTTTCGAATATTTTGAATTTTGAATTTGCCGTTTTGAATTTTACCAAATTTTACAAAAATTATCTCAAAATCATGAAAATTTACGTAATTTTTCGTAAAATACCTCTTTTTAATATTTCGGATTTTACGTTAATTTACGTAAAATGTGGTAAAATTTGGTTAATTCACGGTATTTTGCGTAATTTTTGGTAAAATACTGTTATCAAATCACCACTGTTTATTAATATTATGTTTTATAGTGATGAAATCATCACTATAAAATGCATATTCGAACCGATATTTGAATAAGTAGCATTTCGAATGAAAATTAGGTTTAGATTTAATATTAGAATACAATGAATCTTGAATAATGTACTTAAAAATTAATTTTTTTAAATTAAAAGTTGAATCTCTAAAATATTCAAATTAAAATTTGAAAATATAAAATTTTTGGATCAAAAACTGATATAATGAATATTCAATTTTACACTTGGAAATAAAAATTAATCAAAAAAATTATTGAAAAAAAAAACTAATTAAAAAAAAGAATTCATAAAATAAATTGAATTTAAATTCGATTTGGATACTAAAAGTGTGCCAGGTTTTCACCAGTTAACACGACTCTTCTAACATTTTCTGGATTACGATAGTCCCATCTATCTAATCCGGTACCGGAAAATAATTTTTCTGATTAAACCAACACTACAAGAGTACAAAAATCTAAATATTCAAATACTTATTTTTTCAATATTCTATTCAATTATTAGATGGATTTATCTAAAATTCAAGTTGATTTTTTAAATTAAAATTAAGTTCAAATTTTAATTTAAAAATTAAAAACAAATCAAATCTAAATTCAAATTTATCTTATATTCAAGGTTCTATTCAAATATGCTTCTTTTTCAATAGTCGTTTCAAATATTTTATTTTTTCAAATTTCAATTTGTATCCAAAAGGCTAATTCGATTTCAAAACTAGTATTTTAACTTGAATTGCTTTTGATTGTCAAGCTTTTTTTTACCCATTGTGTCTTTGGGTATTCCAATCTTGTACTGGATTTATGATAATACTCATCAATGGATTCAAACAAGGAAACATTTTGATTTTGGACACGAAATTATAGGTACATGTTGACTGGAAAGTCCGAACCTCGAACTGATTTGCAGTTGAAGTACTAATTTATGCCAATCTGAGCTGTGATTGTTCCCAGCTCAGATTGGCATACTCAGTATACTTAAAGTGTGGTCACTAAAGAGTTTCACAAAAAAAATTGTTAAATATTTTAAAAAAATTTATTATTATAAACTAAGAGTGAATTAAAGAGCAATAAAAGAATAGAAAATCCATTAATAACCATAAAAAGCTGTGCATTTGAAATTTTTCAAAAATTTGCAGCATATTTACAGAATCTAATGCAAAATTGGTGTTTGGTTGTTCAATTTATTTAAACCGCTCAAGGTATCATTGCTATTGTATGCTGGCACACATGATTCAGATGAGGATGTAATTTTCTTTATTTTCAAATATAAGGTATTTTTAGACGCTAGTTTAATAAAATAAAATTTTGATCATGTTAAATTTTTAATTTTCAATTATTTAATTTATTTATTTTTATGGCATCAGTTGGAGGTGTTTTTGCCTAATTCAAAACAGAAAATTTACAGTAAAATCTTAAATAGATATTAGCGTTTAAAATGTTTAAATTAAAATATTCTTTTGTCCTTGCTGAATTTGTCTATGCTACTATAGTCGAATTTGACATATAACTTAAAAATATGTGTTCTTATATAAAAGTAATATTTAATTTCTATTATTAGAAACAAAATATAATAAGCATTCTGATAAAAAATTATTTTTTTTAGAAAAATAGCAATAAATATTATTATTATTATTAAAAGGAGGTAAAGTAAAAAAAACGTTTTTTAATCATTATTTTTTTTATTATTCCAAAATCATAAAATTAAATAAAAAATTAGTCTAAAAAAAATTCCTATTTTTTTTACATTTTTAATATTAATTCTTTTGATTTTAAATATTTAGAAGTTAATAATGTTATTAATAGGAATGTTTCTGAGTGCCAAAAAAGCTTCAATTCAAGATTTTTTTATTTGACATTTATTTGTTTGACGACCTAAATGAAGTTGCTACCAATTGGTAGATATTTTTAAATTTTTGAAATTTTTAATTTTTTTCAAAATTTCAAAAAATAAAAAAGACCAGGTAGACCAAAAGGTTCGAAAAATAAAAAATAATTAATTTTTTCAGTTATTTTTTTTCTATATTAATTTCAATAAATAATAAAAATTTTATTTTTTTAACAAATCATTTAATTTATTTAATTGTATACAATGAAATTTTTTAAGATATAAAAACATTATTTTCGGTTATCATAAATATTTTTTATGTTAATCAAAAAAATGTATTAATCGAAAAAATTTTTTTGTAGATCAAAAAAAATATTCCCATTTTCAAATTTTCATATTATTTTTATTCGTTTATCTTTTCAACTCCTTTAATTATTAATTAGGTTGGTTATCTTATCAATCATCACTGTCATTTCAATTAAATGATCAAATTTAAAAATATTTTGGAATTGTTTACTCTTCTTTAAATATATTTAAAAAAAGGACATAAATACAAATAAATAAAAGAAAATTATATTTTAATACCCAATGTAAAATATCAAATTGAAGGGAAAAAAAAAGGTCTTTTAATTTTTTACTTTTGTATTCAATTTTCTCTCAGATTCAATTAGTAAGCAAATTTAGAAAAATTAATTTCGTAACATATTTTAAGTAGAGTATTTATTTTTTATTAAGAAAGTAATAATATAATTAATTAAACATTGAAATAAATAAAAAAAGGTGAGGATTCATTATTTTTTTATATTAATTAAGTAAATCATGTTTACTAAAAAAGTGAAACTTTGAATTTGAACTTTTATGCAAAATAAAGAAAAAAAATCAATTATTTCAGGTAATAAATGGTGTACTTTTTCGTTAATGAAAATTTACATATAATTTTGAAAAAGCATGAACAAAAGTGTGATGTTTCAAATTTATTTTAAAAAAAAAAAAAGGAGTTAATTTTTCAATCTTATTACATTGAAATTATAGCTGAGGTTTCAGGAAAAAAAGAAGAAATAGGGTAAAGTTCACGAAATTCAAAACTTTAGTGCTATCTGAATCATTACAAAATCTTTTGAAATGTTTTTTTTTTTTTAAATTCAACTCAAAACAAAATTAATTATTTTTTTAAGGAAATTCCAGTTGTGATTCAAAGTAATGGTCAAATCATTATATTTTTCTAATTTAAAATAAACTGATTAATTAAAATAAAAATTTTAAATGTATTTTTCCATTTTTTACAAAATTTTAAAATTAAAAAAAACTGAATAAAAATTCGGAATTACCAAAATTTACGTAAAAAGTGGTAATTTTATATAAATTTATGAAATTTTACGTATAAAAACGGTTAAAACCCTAGTGTCTAATCACCACTGTATCATTCTTTCATTTCAGTTTATTTTACTCTAAATTAGTGTTCCGGATTTAGTAATTTAAGATGATTCACGTAAAATGTTCAAAATTTACCAAATTTTACGTAAAATGTTGTAAATTCCCGGAAAAATAAGAACGCTGAAAAGAACGCCGTTTTAACGCTGGTAAAACGGCTTCTTTTCAGCGTTTTTTCAGTGTTTTTTCAGCGTTTTTTAGCGTTATTTTCGTCAGCGTTTTTCACGCTGCAGAACGCTGAAAAAACGCTGCTAAAAATCGATTCAATTGGGGCCAGATGGTTTATTGAATTTCTTCATCAGTTATAAAATATGATTCAAATAGCTGCTGAAAGCCTTTGACTGTTGTAAAATAATTTTCGATGGTTTTCAGACTAACACTGTGAAAATTATATTAAGCAGTATTATTAAATAAAAATTAAAAAAATATTTTCAATTAGACTTGACTTTTTTTTAAATATTTTAAAGTTAAAGCTTTGATTAAAATAAAATTAGTTCTGATGAAACTATTAATTTTTTTAAATTAATTTGTTATTCTTTTGGACGTTTTTAACTTTCAAATTGTAAGCGTATTTCAAGTCATTTACTTAGGACGCTTAATCTCTTGCCAGGTCCGCTTCAGTCCATTAAATAGGTTGGAGTAATTAGGACCATTGTAACTGAAAGAGGGGAGGGGTAAGAATAATTTTGTTTTTGATCCTTCAAATTAAAATAATAAGAAAAATAAAATAAGCTAAAATAATAAATAAAAGAAAATAAAAAAATTTAATTACCTCAACGTTTTTTCTTTCTTTCCTAAAATGTTCAATATTTAAAAATGTAGCTAATGATACAGAACGTTTCAAAACAAAGTATACAGCTATGTTATAGCGCTGCTCTAGAGCTGCGATAAAACATATTTTTTGCTTAAGAGCATTTGCATGAGCAATTGAACATGCTCTAGAACGCTCATGAGCATGTTCTAAATTGCTTAAGCAGACCATGAGAACTGCGCTAGCTATGCACTAGAGATGCTTAAGCAATGCTCTAAAAACTGTTTACTTTGTTTAGAAACGTACTGTATGATATATTTTAAACTTTGAAGTAAATGTTTATAAATATAAATAAGGTTAAATAAGTAACTAAAGTGAAATAAGTAACGCATGTAATATTTATTTATTTATTTATTGAATTGAATTAACCTCCTTTAAGGAGAAGTAAAGTAAAATAAAAATAAAATTTTTTTTTTTTTTTTTTTTTTTTTTTTTTTTTTTTTTTTTTTTAAAAATGAAAAATTATTATCTAAAAATAAAATTACAAAAATAAAAAAAGGAACATTAGTTCGAAAATAGAAAAAGGCATGAAAGTTAGAAAGCAAGATAATTTGGACCAAAATTCATGAATTTCTTTTATTTTGAATTAGCTCATTTAGGAGAGTTCTGTAATGTTTTAATTTTAAATTGCAAAGACATAACCAAATTGAATCAGATATACCATCATTAGAAATCAGATTAATCTTAAGATTTTCTTTAAGTTGGTTTATATTTACTGAAATTTTTGAGGTTTCAATTTTAAAGTACTTGGAAATAAGTACTAAGTCGGAGGAAAAAGATTTATTAGAGGGGGGGTCACTTAGCATATATTTTAAAAATTGTGATGATAGATAATTATATTTAATTGTATCAATAAAAGTTAGTTTTGAAAATAGATAAAGTTCATCAAAGTTGAATAATTTTAGTACTTTTAAGACTCGTGACATGTGACAGTAGGCTTTTAAACCAAACATTTGTCTAATTAAGTTGTTTTGCAATTTATTTATTGAATCCTTTGTGGTCGAATTAAGAGTAAGAGCCTCAAGACCATATGTGAATTTAGATAAGCAAAATGTTTTGTATATAAATGATTTGAATTTAGGTGAAGAGGTAGGACTATTTTTAGGCAGAAGATACGAAATTCCAAAAAAGCTGCTCTGAACTTTTTTAAAATTTATAACTGCCTGTGTGTTAAGGTCAAGATTAGAATCTATAATGAATCCTAAGTATTCTAACTGATTTGCTTCTTCAAGTTCAGATCCATTAAGGTGAAATACCGACTTAAATAATTGAATGCCAAAGTTAACAACTTTTGTTTTATTAGGGTTAAATTTTATTCTCCATTTATTCCCATAAGATCCACAAATATCCAAAAGCACTTGTAGATGGGAGTCAACTGGGCTTATTAAGATTATATCATCTGCGTAGACAATGATAGAAACATTAAGATTTTTATAAAGAGCTCCAAGCTCATTGTTAAGACATTCTATTATAAGATCATCAATATATATGTTGAAAAGAAAAGAAGATAAAATAGCTCCTTGTTTTACACCAGTTTCAATTTTAAAGGGTTTAGTTGTTAGATTATTTGGAAGAGATAAAACAGCTAGTGCTGAGTTATAATAAATCCTAAGCAATACCCAGTAGGAAGTATGCAGTCTCTTTAATAGTTTATAGAATAAGCCATCACGCCATATTTTGTCAAAGGCCTTTTCTGCATCTAAAGATGCTATCCTACATCCAGAGCCTTTATTGATGTAGTTAAGAGTTGTTTCTTTTAATACAAAAATGGCATGGTTACATGAGGTTTTTTTCTTAAAACCAAATTGGTTATTACTAACTTTGTAAAGATCAGGGGAGTTAATTAGAATAAGTTTTTCTAGGATTTGAGCAAAGCAGTTTGAAATAGAAATAGGTCTTATGTTGTTTAGATCATAGTTGTTTTTTAAATTGTCTTTTAGAATAGGATTAATTTTAGAAGTATTAAGATTTTTTGGGATCTTATTGAATAGTAGAAGTTGGTTGAAGAATTCAAGTAGAATTTCATAAAAGCCAACAAAATTTACATTTTTTAAAAGGTTATAGGAGATTTTGTCAAAACCAGTTACTTTTGAGTTATCAAATTCTGATATTATTTTCTTTAGTTGAGAAAGCTCAAAAAAAGGCAGAGTATCAGGACGAGTGTAGTTCACAAATGTTTCATTCACATGTTTTTTAATATTTAGCTGATCACTTGAGAGAGAGGATTCATCCTCTTTGAATAAATTTAAGAAGTGAGAAAAGAGTTTATCCGGTGGGAGGGTTATTTCTTTTCTAACATTTCTTTTATTTTTAGACTGTGCAAGTCTTTTCCAAAATCTATTCCTATCTTTTAAAGAGAAAAGACTTTCTATTTTTGCTTGCTCTTTTAATTCATTTAGATAAATTTGTTGTCGTTGAGCTCTTCTAAATTCTTTCTTTAATTGTCTTCTTTTAGGTTCACAGGAGGGATCCGTTTTAATTTTCTGATTGATATCAGTTAGCTTATCTTTTATCAATTTTAATTCCTTATTGAACCAATTGTTTTTTTTTGGCTTATTTGCTAAATTGGAGGAAAAGTAAATATTTTGATAGTCTAACGCCTCATGTGAGGCTTTAGAGATTGAGTCACAAATTGATTTATAAAAGAGATCAACATGCTCTTGTGCATTAAAAATAGGTTTCGAGGGGTCTGCGTAATCGAGACAAGAATTTTGAAAGTGATAAGATAAATTATTATTATAGAATTCAAAAACTTCAGCTATTTCAAGTTTTAGTCTTGGTTGGACTTGAGGCTTAAGATAGAGAGATTCAATCTCACAGTCGAGATTTTCATAAGTAACATCCAAAATAAGGGCAAGGTGATCACTAAGATTTCCCAAGTCATTTATAATGTTACATTGAATAGATTTTAAGATATTCCCATGATCTGAGACTAAAATATGGTCAAGGTTAGCATAATATGGGAGGGAATTTTTTTTATGCTTTGTATAGGTATACGGAGTAAATTGTGTGTTTAATGAGTCCAGTAAAACAAGGTCATTATCATGTATAAAATTGTATAGTAGAGTATCTAACTTATTTATATTTGAGGATTTTTGACAAGTGAGCCTGAAAGGATCTGCATTGAAGTCACCTATTATAAACATTGGAGTATTTTTTTCTTTAAAAAATTTCATGTGAGCTATTAAGATTGATAGAGTAGTTTCATATAAAGCTATAGAATCAGCCTTATGCTTATTATTATAAAAGGGCATATAAACCCCAAAAATTACAAATTCTTGACCCTTGGTTTTTAAATGGACATAGCTCGAATGTCTATTAAAAAAGTCACTATCAATCAAATCACATGAGTCATCAAGAAACCAACATTGGCCACCATAAGGTCGCCCAGAAGATTTACCTAAATAATCAGGCATATCCGACTGATAGAGTGGAGTATTTTTATGAAACTTAGATGATGCTAAATCATTTATAATATGAAATTCATTTTTTTTGGTCCATAATTCATTCAAATAGCAAATATTTGAAATATTAACTAAATGATTACAATAAGATAAATTTGATTTTAAATTGAAACAATTAAGAAAAGAGATAGAAAAAGAATTTAAAGGCATTTTAATTACGTTTTTATTGATTTGTGTTGGATTGATTTGGAGTATTGCTCGTTTTTGCTTCAGATGAAGATTGTGTATTTTGATTGCGTTCAGCATATGGCTTACGATAGCGACAGACAACAGCACCTCTTGGCCATATAGTTTTATCTTTTACTCTATCAAGATATATTAAGCAGTATTATTAAATAAAAATTAAAAAAATATTTTCAATTAGACTTGACTTTTTTTTAAATATTTTAAAGTTAAAGCTTTGATTAAAATAAAATTAGTTCTGATGAAACTATTAATTTTTTTAAATTAATTTGTTATTCTTTTGGACGTTTTTAACTTTCAAATTGTAAGCGTATTTCAAGTCATTTACTTAGGACGCTTAATCTCTTGCCAGGTCCGCTTCAGTCCATTAAATAGGTTGGAGTAATTAGGACCATTGTAACTGAAAGAGGGGAGGGGTAAGAATAATTTTGTTTTTGATCCTTCAAATTAAAATAATAAGAAAAATAAAATAAGCTAAAATAATAAATAAAAGAAAATAAAAAAATTTAATTACCTCAACGTTTTTTCTTTCTTTCCTAAAATGTTCAATATTTAAAAATGTAGCTAATGATACAGAACGTTTCAAAACAAAGTATACAGCTATGTTATAGCGCTGCTCTAGAGCTGCGATAAAACATATTTTTTGCTTAAGAGCATTTGCATGAGCAATTGAACATGCTCTAGAACGCTCATGAGCATGTTCTAAATTGCTTAAGCAGACCATGAGAACTGCGCTAGCTATGCACTAGAGATGCTTAAGCAATGCTCTAAAAACTGTTTACTTTGTTTAGAAACGTACTGTATGATATATTTTAAACTTTGAAGTAAATGTTTATAAATATAAATAAGGTTAAATAAGTAACTAAAGTGAAATAAGTAACGCATGTAATAGGCATGGCAAAATTATTCCTTTCATTTAAATAAGCGTGGGAATGTTTTTTCTTTCATGCTTATTATTTTAGCTTATTTTATTTATCTTATTATTTTAATTTGAAGGATCAAAAACAATCTGAAATAGTAAGAATATGAACAAAAATAAGATAATGTATTTGCTTGATTTTTACGACATATCGTTTCTTATCGAACACTGGTATTCAAAATGGACATTTTCGACTAAAATTACATATCTTTATAACATTTTGAAAACCAGTGTTCGATAAGAAACGAATTGCGTTATTTCCAAATACCCATATACAAATTTAAGGTGATTTTTTTTATTTGTTTATCTATGTCGAGCCAAAGCTCCTAAAGATTAAATAAAAATAAAAATTAAAATTTTAAAATTTTTTAATTTTAATTATAATTTAATAGCCGTGACCCTTAGGAAGTTCAAAATTATCTAAAAACCCTTTTTTTCATTTCTCATGCGATTTAAATATGTTTAATGCAGTTAAAAAAGATTCAGCTAAAGATTTAGAATTTCTTACTGAATCACCTAAACAGATTATAATGTGACAGATTCTTAGCTTATATTAAGAATTTATTTTTTTATAAAAAAATATTAAAATCTAATTTGCGAAGTCAAAAAAGCTCTTTTAATTCTAGTTGATCAAAAAATGTGTCATTTTTTTTTTTTAATTGTTTAAATAAAAGAAATTTAAATCTTATAGCTTTGTTTTAGAAAAAGAGTATTTTTGAAAAATAAAAAAACGCTCCAAAACGCTTATAAAACGCCGTTCGGCGGCGTGAAAAACGCTGACGAAGAACGGCGTTCTTTGAGCGTTTTTTGAGCGTTCTTTTTTTTCCGGGTTTACAAAAGTGAAAAAACGTAAATTTATCATATTTTTCGTAATATTTAGTAAATTTCGAACATTTTACGTAAATTAATGTAAAAAATAATGTCCAAAAAATTGAAATGAAATTGAACGCCAAAAATGCAATTTCATTTCAATCGAGTGCCAAATTATTTAAATTTTTTGAACATTTTTTTTTTACAATTTTTTTCGTAAATTATCGTAAATTACTAAATCCTGAACACCACTGTATATACTTTATTTTTTTCAAATTTTATTCTGAAGGAGCTTAAGCTCGTAACAGTAAAAAAATAAATAAACAATTTTGTAAAAATTTATTAATTTTTATTAAATTTGTACATTTTTACACAAAATTATGATACCGAAGACACAGGGTTGTTGGACGAGCCCATTTCCTTCAGTATTCTGTCCAGCCACTGAAAGGGCTCGTTGAGTCTTATCTCAATCCAGCAAGGACACGAGGACACGTCTTGTCTGTAGTACTCAGCTCCCCAGCCTTTCACAAAACTAATCTTAATGACACACATATTGGACAGATCGTACACGGACTCGTAGCCTTGGCCGATGGACTCATTCAGCAGCTGGGCAAACACTTTGGACTGAAAAATGCGGAGACTGTAGCCGGACGGCAGCTTGCACACAGTGTTCGGATGAAAGCCTCGTTCGTGGTTGCAATTTCTGCTCTGAATGAAGATGGCACTTTGAGACAAACACTCGACGTAAATGTCACCATTGTCGTTGTAAATGTGAACGCCGCGGCCGATATGTTTGCGGCAATTTTCCACACTTGAGTTACGATTTATGTTTGAGAAAACACCCAGACACAGCCTCCGGCCGTAAGCATCACTCGGATTTGTGTATCCGTCCACAAACACGTCGTTTGAATAGGCGCGAAATATTTCACCCACTCGGCTATTTAACTCGTAGTACACAACCGAGCACCAGTTGCTCAGCTCGCCAAATCGAGCACTATTTACACTTTCTTTTTTAGAAAAAAAAATTATTTTTAAATAAAATGAAAAAAAATATTAACTTTTGATCAAAATTTAAAAAATAAATTTTTTTAAAAATATTTACTTTTGATTAAAATTAAAAAAAATATATTAATTTTGAAAAAATTGAAAAAAATATTAACTTTTGGTTAAACTTTGATAAAAATTTTAAAAATTTGTTTTTTTTTAATATTTACTTTTGATTAAAATTAAAAAAAAATTTTTTTTTTAAATATTAACTTTTGATTAAGATTTAAAAAAATATATTAATTTTGAAAAAATTGAAAAAATATTAACTTTTGGTTAAAATAAAAAGAAATATTAACTTTGATCAAAATTTTAAAAATTAGTTTTTTTAAAATATTTGCTTTTGATTAAAATTTAAAAAAAATATATTAATTTTGAAAAAATTGTAAATAATATTAACTTTGATTAAAATTACAAATTTTTTTTTAAATATTTACTATTGATTAAAATTAAAAAAATTTTTTTTTTTAAATATTAACTTTTGATTAAAATTTAAAAAAAATATATTAATTTTGAAAAAATTGAAAAAAAATATTAACTTTTGGTTAAAATAAAAAGAAATATTAACTTTGATAAAAATTTTAAAAATTTGTTTATTTTTAATATTTACTTTTGATTAAAATTAAAAAAAAATTTTTTTTTTAAATATTAACTTTTGATTAAGATTTAAAAAAAATATATTAATTTTGAAAAAATTGAAAAAATATTAACTTTTGGTTAAAATAAAAAGAAATATTAACTTTGATCAAAATTTTGAAAATTAGTTTTTTTAAAATATTTGCTTTTGATTAAAATTTAAAAAAAATATAATAATTTTGAAAAAATTGAAAATAATATTAACTTTGATTAAAATTACAAATTTTTTTTTAAATATTTACTATTGATTAAAATTAAAAAAAATTTTTTTTTTTAAATATTAACTTTTGATTAAAATTTAAAAAAAATATATTAATTTTGAAAAAATTGAAAAAAATATTAACTTTTGGTTAAAATAAAAAGAAATATTAACTTTGATAAAAATTTAAAAAATTTTTTTTTTTTAATATTTCCTTTTGATTAAAATTTAAAAAAAATATTAATTTTGAAAAAAATTGAAAAAAAAATTAACTTTTGATTAAATTTTTCAGAGTTTTTTTAAGTCTTGAGATTTATTACTCAACTTTAACTCTTAAGTTCAACTGAAAGCTGAAGGGCATATATAAACATTATACTTTTTTTTTAATTAAAACATTCTAACATCTTTTCATTAAATAACCCCGCTTTGTTAAAATAATAAAAATTAGAAAATAAAATAACTATACTTTATTAATTCCTGGAGGCTTGAGCCGACAAGATCTTAACATAAGTCACAAGTGTTGACTTCAAAGTCAACTCTAAATTTTATGGTTTCTCTTACTTGTGGACAAAAATTCATGAAGATTGGATGATAGCAGCATGAAATTGTAGAGATTCAATTTTATATGAATGAGGCACTGTGAAATTTAATAAAAAGCTTACTATACAAAAAAGAAAATTTTCTTTAAACCTTGGTTTTAATAGTCAAAAACTTATTCTGTAAATGAAAAATGTAATCTTCATGATCTGTGCAAATTTCTGCACATTTGTACAAAATTATTCAATTAAACGTCATTAAAAAAATTATTTTTTTTGGAAACTTAAAAATTTACTTCTCCTAAAAAGGAGGTTAATTCAATTGATGAATAAACAAATAATAATATTAAAAAAAAATTAAATCGTCAATTAAAATTAAAGTCAAACTAATGTATTATTTGTAAATTAAAAATATTAGTTATCAAAAAATTTAGTTAAATTTCATTTATTGCATTAAAAAAAGTCAATTAGAAAAAAAATCATCAATTAATAAATAAATTTAACCAGTTAAAACAAATTAAGAAATGAATTTATAAAAACGATTTTCAAAATAAAAATTTAATCAATTTTTACTTTTACCTTTTTTTAATTTTTTTGACTGCTTTGGTTCTTACCCCTCTTATATTACTCCAGTTATAAGTTCTTTTTAATTAAAAAAAAATATCCTTTGATACTTTTTAGGGTTTTGTGTATTTCAAATACAAATTGAACAAAAATTCTTCATTTTTTGATAAATAAAAATTAAATTTAATAAGAAATTTTAGAAAAAAATAATGCAACAATGTGCAACATACTTTGTTGCACCTTTTTTGCACTTTCTCTACCAAAAATAAAATTTTTATTTTCTATTTTTTTAGTTAATCAAATCAATAATCTATTTAAATCTTATTGATTCTTTATTTTTTGTAATTTTTATATGAGAAAAATTGATTTGGGTAAAAAGGTGCAACAAAGTATGTTGTACCAGGTTGCAGTATTTTTTTAAATATATTTTATTGACTTTAATTGTAATTCATTAAACAATGAATAATTTTTGTTCAATTTGTATTTGAAATCCACAATACTCTTTTAAGTTTTATGTAATATTAATAATTGCCATCTAATCTTTTTAATGACAACTTTTAGATAACGATTATTACATATAATTGAATTTTTTCTAATGTCTTGTTATCAAAATAAATAAAGCTTTAATAAATAAATGCGTCCTAAAATTAAATACGCCATAAATTTGCAGAGTTTTTGCGGACTGTCGCAGTTACTTGTTACATTTACAGAACAAATTTTTGATCATTTTAACAAAAGTTAAAACAATTTTTCTATTTGTTTAAATTTTCACAATAAGATCTTTAATATTAATTATTATTTTAAGAAATTATTTGGAAGTCTTTGTAAAAGGATCAGTACTAAAATAAAATATGATTCGAAGGACAAAAGACTAAAGATTAACTAAGTCGACCAAATAATGCATTTAAGTGTTTAAGAGTTTTATTAGGCATCTTGAAGTTGATGATCAAATCAAAATATCATTTCAATTCAAAAAGTTTATCCTTAGATATTAAACATAATCTTTGATTTAATTTAAATAATTTTAATGTAACATGCTTTACATGCAATGTAGATTTTAGAAAATAAAAAAAAAATTGAAAAAACTTTTTCTCAGTCCATCGATAATCGATTTTAATATTTAAATGTATTAACTGATTTTTTTTAAAGTTTATTTGAGATTTTTTATTTCAAAAGTATTTGTGTTTAGCATTCACAATTCAATTTAAAAAAGAAATTAACAAAAAAATTCAAAATAAGTTATAAAATGAAAACAAAACTCTACAAAAAATCAGTTAACTAAATTGAAAATCGATTTTATCATTGGATTGAGAAAATGTTTTTACAAATTTTTGTTATTTTCTAAATCTACATTGCATGTAAGGCATGTTACATTAAAATTATTTTAAATTTTAAATTTTGATCGTTTTTGTTAAATAAATTAGAAGTTAATAATTTTGATTTTATTTTGATAATGAACCATTACTATAGACATAACATGTCATAAAAAAATAAATACTTAACATTACTAAGACACTTTGAAACTAATTTTATTTAAAATTTTAATTTTAATTTATTGTATTTAATTATTAAAAATTATCAAAATCTTTAGATAAATTAAATTTTTTAAAATGTCTTTGATCTGAAACTTCAATTTGCCAGAATGACATAATTTTTAAAATAAAAAAAAAAATAAGTCAATTTATTACTTTGACTTAAAAAAATATTTAAAAATTTAATTAAAAAAAAAAAAAAGTTACCTGTCTCCATTGAGTTGTTGATTGAGTTGGCACTTGGCGAGTAGTGTGACATGGCATCTGACTCATCGGATACATTTTGCGTCGGTGACACACTGCTGCTGGTATAAAAAGAATTGTTAACATTTGAATAATTGTTGTGGTAGTAATAATTGTAGTTGATGTTTGTGTTGGAGAAAGGAGTTGGACTTGACACTTGGTTTTGGTTGAGATTCGTCTGGAATTGGTAGTACTGGTTGAGATTTTCTTTGTTGCTGTACTTGGTCGGGGTGTACGAGTTGTGGATCAAGCTGTGTCCCTGAGAGAACTCGACATGCTTGGGCACAATCACTGGTGGAAGAATTGGAATGTCAATTCGTTCGTAGTGGAACGGGTTGATGCAGACTTCGTTTTGTTTGGCCTCGAAAGAAAACTCACAGCTGGGAACGGGCCTGAGCTCGTGGTGAGACTGCAGATCGGGCCAGCGGAATATGCGGCAATAGATGACGTGTGGAAGACCTTTGCGGTGCGAGACCTGCAGTCGACCGTCTATTGAGCGAGCTATTGTCACGCATTTAGATGGCACTGTCGGATTGCTCATGGCGCTCTGAAGCTCCTCGATAGCACCCTGCTTCACCTTCAATTTTTTGTACAAGGCGTCTATTGCTTTTTCCACAAATTCCTCATCTTCGTCACTTTTTTTCCAAGCAGCAAGTTTGTTAAAGAATGGTTTCATTTTGTGACAGCAAGAAAAGTCATAAATCTCAAGTCTAAATATACCAAAGTGTTTATGATTTAAGATAAAAAAAAAGAAAATATTAGATAAAGTGCTCAGAATGTAAAACCTTTAAAAATGTAATTTATCTGAACAATTATTGATGATGATACTTGAATTTTGGTATTGATATGAAATCTTAAGAAGGCTAAAAGATACGCTGAGTACACATTGTTGTTTTCGTTAAACCAACTAACCAGTTGTTTATCTTTTTAAAGCTTTTAATTACTCAAGTGGTCTTTGAATTTTTTGTTGATTAGAAAAAATCTAAATTTCTTATTGCACAATATTGGTCGCACAATATTATCTAATCGAATAATTTTCACTTTTTTATAGACTAGAAACAATACCAAAAATAAACTTAAAAGTTAACTTTTATAATTCAGCATTCAAAAATATAGAACCAAAATGTGAAGATTTTTTTTCCATCTAAATCCAGTCTCTGCAAAAAAATTCCATAAAATTGCAAACACATTTAAGAAAACCAAAATTACTATGCAGAAAATTTGCAGAATATTTGCAGAAGTTGGATTTGGGTGATAAATATATAAAAT
This sequence comes from Brachionus asplanchnoidis, assembly GCA_025491095.1. Classification (NCBI taxonomy): domain Eukaryota; kingdom Metazoa; phylum Rotifera; class Eurotatoria; order Ploima; family Brachionidae; genus Brachionus; species Brachionus asplanchnoidis. The sequence goes on from JAILYF010000016.1 coordinate 1,721,045, forward strand.
TCCATCAGTTGATTAATCTAATGTATTATTTAAATCCAGCCTCTGCAAAAAATCCCATAAAATTGCATACACATTTAATAATACCAAAATTACTATGCAGAAAATTTGCAGAAGTTGGATTTGGGTGATAAATATATAAAATTCCATCAGTTGATTCACCCAATGTACCATCTAAATCCTCTCTCTGCAAGAAATCCCATAAAATTGCACACACATTAAAGTATACTAATATTACTTTGCAGATAATTTGCAGTGGCTGGATTTAGGTGATATATTAAATTTTATCAGCTGATCCTTTTTACATAAATAATAATAGACTAAAGGAAAATAAATTAATTTAGATTTTTTACATTTATTTTCTATATTTTTGTTCTAAAATTCAGATTTTTCCCAGTCAGATTGAACTTATCCATAAAATTTTTTCTCCCCTTTTTTATACTTAATTATCTCAATCGGAAATAAAATTTATCAGTCAAACATAACAAAAATTTATTATTTATTTAATTCATACTGAGAGTGTACGGTGCCATGGATTTACAGCACAGATTAATTAATAGAGAAAACAAAAGCCTTGCTAACCAATTGCTTATAATGGCAAAAAAATTATTTTTTGACATTTTGTCAAAAACCAGTTGACTGAAAATATATTTTATTATTTATGTATTTATAGAGAAAAAAATGATAAATAAATCAAGATTTTTAACTCAGTTCCTGTGGTTGTATTGGTTCAATTTGGCGTATGGGATAGCTTTTTTTTCTATTACAATTCTTTAATCTATCAGGTAGAAAAAATAAAAATTATCGAGTTATTTAAGATATTTAAATTATCTGCCAATGAAATAAAAAAAAAACGTTTTTTTCTAATAAGTTTTAGTAAAAATATTTTCAAATCGGATTATGAGTTAAAAACAATCGAATTAAGCCAAAAATATGGCTATGCAGATAATCCTGGAACAAATAACAGACCAAAATAGATAATGACCGAGCATTATTTTTTTAAGAGTCGGCTCGGGTTTTATCACAATAAGAAAATATTTTTTCTTTGTTGCGTAATATTAGAGCGGTACTAAAAAAAAGGCCAAAATTTATTCTAGAGATTTATACTGCTCTTTATTTTAATATATGATAATATTTATTTATAGATTTATTCAATTTATTTAATTCGATTGAAGCGCATGGTGCGCTATTTGTGCATTTATCTAATCAGGCATTAACTAAAATTTTAGGCTGTAACATCCTCAATGTCAAAATAAGTGAATTATCCCTATCTCAACATGTGTTTTAAATTGATGAATTTTTCATGTAGAGATGATTTATTTTAATTGTTTATTTTAATAAAGGAGACGTATCAACTGACTAATTCAGTTCGTGGTGGTAATATTAAAACGACCAACTGTGCCACCAAGACTACTAACAAACCATGTTTGCTATTAACTTATTTTTTTTGTTTGATTTAAAATTTTGAAAATTTTGAAAATGATTTGAGTTGAGATATTGAAAAATATTCTAAAATCCTGGTTGAATTTTTTCCAAAAAAGTTTTTTAATTTTTTGCAAAAAATTAAGTAAAATTTTTTAATTAAAATTTTTGCAAAAAATTAAGTAAAATTTTTTAATTAAAATTTTTGCAAAAAATTAAGTAAAATTTTTTAATTAAAATTTTTGCAAAAAATTAAGTTAAATTTTTTAATTAAAATTTTTGCAAAAAATTAAGTAAAATTTTTTAATTAAAATTTTTGCAAAATGTTCTGCTATTTTTGTTTCTAATTAAACGATTGAGATTCACAATAAATTAATTAATTTACAAAAATTTAAAAAATTTAAATTTTTAGATTTTAATTAATTTAGGAAATTTTTGGTTTAGATCAAATCAATCCTAGTTACACTTTGTCAAAATTAACTATTCAATCTCAAAAATGTGAAAAAATTAAATTTTGTCGACTTTGAAAACAACGTTGATCATCATCAAAGATATCAATTATAAAATAAATTAAATAAATAAATAAAAAAAAATAAAATTAAGTGAAAAATTAATTTTTTTAATTTATTCAACTAAAAAAATTAAGCTTTATTTAGTTCTTATATTATATTAACACCCAAAGGCCGGATTAGTTTTTTTGACCCTTTTTGTTGCCTCTTTTTTTTTCTTTTTTTCGAATATAAATAAAAATATTATAAAACAAATTTTAATATTTTTTGTATTTTAGTTGTCATTCAAAAAAAAAATAAATTCAAAAATGATTAAATTTACTGAACAAAAAAATAAAAGAGGCTAATAAAAGGGTGGTTAAAATTCTCCGGATGTTGAGTTTTCTAATAAGCTTAATTTTTGTTAAGAATTAAATAAGTTCGATTCTTAAAGAATTCACCTGGCCCTGGGGTTACGTGTTTACTTAGTGTATTTTTTTTACAATACACTCAGTCTGCTTTGAAATATTTAAATCTGTTCTGGTTATGTTTAGATAATGCTACAAAACTCATAGATAAGTTTATCTACTTTTTCAGAAATACTTGACTCACACTCAGTTTTTTTTCAACTAATTTTTATTTTATTTTTTTTTTTTTCTATTCAGATTTAACTTTTTTTAATTTAAAACATTTAAATAAAATTAAGTTAGTGTAAAAATGAAAAATTTTTGTAAATTTAAGTTACAAAAAAATACCAAGTTATCTAGTTTTTAAGAAATATTTGAAAATAAATTTTTTTAAAGATTCAGTGTTCAATATTTTTTTATTAATGATGTTCTCCAAATCGAAAAGATCTCATTGTTCACAAAATTGGTGAACATTTTCTCAATAACGTAAGGCTATTTGTAGCTATTTGGGTTTTGATTTAAAATTTTTAAATTTTAATTATTTTTACTTAGCTTTAATTTGAAAAAGATATTAATATTATATATAAAAATCTCCGAATAGTTATATTATGCATTCACATTTATGACAACGATGTCTTCATCATGATCATATCATTGTATCCATAAATTGCCTATTTAAATTTAAATGACAATTTTTTAACCAAGATAACAAAAAAATTCAAATTTTTATTAGAGATAAAAAAAAAGATTAATAAAGCTGGAATTATTTTAAGATAAGGAATTCAAAGCTATTCAAAAGTGAATTATATTTTTTGAAATAATATCAAGGGAATAATGTATGCTAGTCTATTTCGTGATTTAATATTTTGAATTGAATTTTTTTTTGAAAACGTGATTCTTTATGGAATTAAATTTTTCCTTTTTTCGAATTTCCTCTGTCGAAAATTTAATCACACATAAATGTGATTAAAAATTTAGAGAAAAGTTGCTTAAAATTCTCTAATTAAAGTCTAAATCTAGACTTTAAATTTAAGTGACTAGGAAAAAAGAATTCTAAAAAAAATTTTTAAGTTTGAACTTGGACTTGACTTGTGACTTTTAAACATTTCTGATTTAGAGAATGGTTTGAGTGACAATGCAAAGCGAGCTGAATTCAAGTTTTATAGACATAAATCTTAAATACTAAAGATTGTTCTATTTTTTTCAACTTGTTTTCATCAAAATTATTGAAGTATAATTTACTTAAATGCCAATCAAAGTCTGAAAAAGTTTTCTACTAAGCTAAAATTTTCAACTGACCTAGAACATTCGAGCTCTATTTGGACTAGAGAAAATTCTCCAAATTAAAATCTCTATTTAAGAAATTTTAGAAGCGAAATGATCCACCGGGGTGCTCCAATAAATGACATGTGTTATTTGGCAACAAAAATCAAAAAAAAAAAAAATTTTTTTGAAATGGTACAAATCATGATTTAATGAGTTTTGAAAGAAGAAAATATTCTTTTTTTTAATTGATTTTGAGAGAGCATAGATAAGATAAATATTAACCATAAACATTGATTTATGAATTTATTTGTACAGAACTGAAAAATTTGTTCTCGACACACAAATCATGATCCTAAGTAAATTTGCCACAATCAAACAAGTTGTTCTCGGCTTTGCCAGCAACCTAATGCCCAGAACCCATTTAAAAAATCTATTTCAACAATTGAGCAGATTAATAAAATTTTCCACTTTTTTTTTCTATTCATCAATTTAAGTCTTTGTGGAGCCGGCACCGAATTAATTAATGTCTTAAGTAGCTAGGCCTCAGGGCTTCAATAAATTAATTCTCCCAAGCAACTAGATCAAAAATCAATTTAAATGGATGAAAAACAATTTTAAGTAGCTAACCTACTAAGTAAAAAAATGTTCAATGGTCACCTATAATCCAAGCTTAAGAACTCTAAGGTCTTTCTTTAATCCACACATAACCTAGTTTCTAGTGACAACATTGAAAAAATCTCTTTTTCTAGGCCAATTTGAAAAACATTCAAATTCAGTTGACACTGAACACAAGGTGTTTGTCTTCTGAAATCAATTTTGTCGGACATGCACAATCAAAAAAAGCTCCGATTTCAGCGATGGTCTCTCTCCAAGGGTCCGCAGGGGGTTTTCATTAAAAAATTAGATAAATATCATCTAAAAAAAAAAGTTAAAACAAAAGCTGATTAATTTGCTCTAAAAAAATAATATTATTTATTCTTGCAGCATTTTAGATTGTATTCGTTAGTATTTTAAAGTTATTCATTTGAAATTATTCATAATTTAAAAATTTAATCATAGATTTGAATGTCAGTTTAAGTTGGTTTATTTTTCTTTTTTTTTTGTCTAGATGCTCTAGAAGATGTCAACTAAGAAGAAACAAGTGAAGCGGGAAGATCCGCTAAGTACCTCGACTTACAAGATAATTGTTGTCGGTGGAGGTGGTGTTGGAAAAAGCGCTCTTACCATTCAGTTTATTCAGTCATATTTTGTGACCGATTATGACCCGACTATTGAGGACTCGTACACCAAGCAGTGTGTAATCGACTCTCAAGTCGCCAAATTGGACAGTATGTCTGCTTAATTAATTTTTTTTTTAATAAAATAATTTTTTTATTTTTGAAATTTAATTAAATTTTTTTGTTAAAGTAATTGATACAGCTGGTCAGGACGAATTTAGTGCCATGAGGGACCAGTACATGAGATGTGGACAGGGTTTTCTTCTTGTATTCTCTCTCATAGATAAAACATCGTAATTATTGACGAAAAAAAATTATTTTTAAAAATTTTATTTAATTATTTTTTTGGAAAATAAAAAGAATAGCAGAGGTGTATAGATTACATAAGCAAATTTTAAGAATAAAAGATGGCGATGAATTTCCCATGATTTTGATCGGAAACAAATGCGATCTGCTTCGTCAAAGAGCTGTAATTTATTTTGGTTCAATTATTTTTTTTTGTTAATTTAGATCTTTGGTTTAGGTTTCCAATGAAATGGTAGATGAACTAAAGGCTCAATTGAAAATTCCCTATTTGGAAACAAGTGCCAAAACACGCCAAAATGTGGAAGAGGCGTTCTATGACTTGGTCAGACTTATCCGAAACTATCAGCTCAAAGAACGACCGCCAATTAACATTTGCAGCAAAGAGAAAAAAAGAAAATTCAAAGGATGCACTCTCATTTAGGACTCGAATGGATGCTCATGTGTCCCTTAATCTTTATTATCTATACTAAAATGTGCTTTAAACAAATCCTTATGCAAAATTCCTCGCGGTTCTGTAGGTGAATCACAAATGTTCAGAAAGGCCATTCAAGAGGATTTATTTTAAATTTTTTTTTATATTTTTCATTTATTACTTTTGTTAATATTTATGAAAATAGATTAATTAATTATCCTAGTTTTTTGTAAAATCGCTTTTGATCTTAGTTATATTTTCTTATCAATTTATAAGTTGTTTTCTTTTGAACAAGATTTAATTGTACTAGTTTTACAAAATAAACGAAATTTAAAACTTGTTGCCAATTATTTTTTTATTTGAAGATAATTAAAATCTTAAAAATTTGCTAATGGATTTTAATTAAAAAAAAAAGAAAATTAAAATTGTTAACTTTATGATGGAAAAATTTTGTTTAATGAGCTTTGTCGTCATACTTTAGAATGACATAAATAAATTTTGCTATTTCGTTATCATTTCTGTGCAGACAAAAAATATGATTTATGATTAAAATAATTTAGCCAAAGGATTTTGTGCTAAAAAACTTCAATTATTTTTCTTTATAAATTCTCAAATTTTAGTACACTATGACTAAAATTTTATTCTATCAAAATTTTTGATTCAGCACTCGGTGCTCATTTAATAAAATTTTCAAAAAAAAAATAATTACTTTTACCCTTGAATTGGCAAATTTTTGGTATTTAATTTAAAACAAAAATATTACACAATTTAAACTAATAATGATATTTAAAAAAAATAGCTTGATTAAAAGATATTGTCAACTTTTTTTTTTATCAAAAATAAAAAAAATGTACTTATCAGAAACACAGCTCTCTATAGAAACAAAAATCTTTTTTAAGATAAATTTATTTCAAAGTTGTTAACAAATAAACAGCTTGAACTTCAAAAAATTCCTAAAATTTGAAAAACAATGACATAAAAATGATATTTAAAAAATAATAATTTATCATATTTTTAACTTGATTGGCTTCTTTTAACTTTCTTCAAATTTTTGTCAAAAAATAGTAGATAAACACACTTTACTTCACTTTGTATTAATATCTAAACTAATCAGTTAGAGTCACAACAACAAAAATCCCAAGAGACAAACATTTTGATTTGGCAAAAAAACATGGAATTCTGCTCAAAATACGGATACAATTATGGCTACGATGGATCAAGCAGTGAAGAGCTTGATTCCGAGTCAGAGAAGACAAGTGGGAAAAAAATTCGAAAAGCTGACACAAACATAGTTTCAATCAGCTTTGACAGATTGATGTCCACTAATCAAATGTTTGCCGGAGAGCCTATAAAATGCACCAACTGTGAAGCCATCATGAACCAACTAAGCCGGGACCATGTGGACAATAACAAAAAAATTTGGACCTGCGAATTTTGCCTCGAGCCCAACGCACTAAACATTCTGGACTTTAACCAAATACCAGATGACACAGACACGAACTTTTTAATTGAATCAGTGCCAGAATCAAACAAAACTTCTACCAAAAAGTTCCAATACGAAAACCAGAGCTTTTTGTTTTACTGTATAGACATATCAGCCAGCATGGACACAGAGATTTCCGATTCTTGCCCATTGAGCAGGCTGGATGCAGTTAAAAATGCTTGCATAGAAAACTTGACCAGCTTAAAAAACAGCCAGCCCAGCAAGCCCATCGGCTTGGTCACTTTTTCCAGCCGAGTCAGATTCATTGGTGACAATTTAAACTCTCAAAAACACTTGACTCTAGAAAACACTTTGCACAAAGCTTCCAGACCCTCAAGTTTAATATCACGGATAAAGTCAATGTTGTCCAGCAATGGTACAGAGACAGCAAACATTTTGGATGATAAGGAAAAATTGACAGACCTAGGTCGGAGACAAGATAAAAATTTGAGGCCCATTTTAGAGTCGCATAGGTTTTTGAAGGCAAAAATTGAATCACTGGAGACCGAGGGCGCCACTGCACTCGGTCCAGCGTTGACTTTTTTGATCGGATTTTTGGACAACTCGCCCGGATCTCAGATAATTTTGTGCACAGATGGAGCTGCCAATGTTGGAGTGGGATCAATTAAAAGAAATGAAAGAGCTGAAGCTTTTTACGAGCAAATAGCAGATTATGCCAAGAGTAGAGGAATTGTGGTGAATGTAATAACCATGAAAGGGACAGACTGCAAATTGGGCCTGTTGGGAAAAGTTGCTGATCGAACCAATGGTTCAGTGAATATTGTGAAGCCTAGCGAGTTGGGCCAAGAATTTAATACCATTCTACAAAACAGGCTTATTGCCACACATGCCAGTGCCAAATTGATTGTAAGTAAATATTTGTACATAAGAGATGACATTTTGGAGGAAACAGAAATGGAAGCATTTGAAAAAAATGACAGTGAAACTTTGAAGTATTTGGAAAAGAATAGGAAAAGTTTTTTGATCAAGGATGTTGGCAATGTGAATGTTGAAACTGAGATAAATTTTGAGTATGGCATTAAAACGTTGGATGAGGAAGAAAGGAAAAATGCTAAAGAATTGGACAAATTGCCGTTCCAAGTTCAAATAAGTTACACTTTGCCGAATGGCGCAAGAGCTTTGAGAGTTTTGACCAAGTGTCAGGAATTTACCAACGATCGACATAAAGCTGAGAATCAACTGAATTCAAAAGAAATACTTTGGTCGAGTTTTTCTCAAAAAATGTCTACTTATGTGGCTAGATCGAGCTTTAATTCAGCTAAAAGAAGCATGAAGCAATTGAGGGCATATGAAAAAAGGAATCAAGTCAAAATACCAAAAAGTTTGGACTCCAACATTAAATTGTTTTCAGGATTATCAAGTAGTTTAAGAGCTGAACAATTATCGGATGAACAAATAAAAAATGTACTCAAAGCCAAGAGATCAAACAGAGCATCGTATTTGTAATTAAAGTCAATAAAAATTTTTTTATAATCAAATTTTTTTATTAAATGTTATTTATTTTTAAAATTGAAATATTGGAAAAACTTTAAAAAAACTTCATGCATGGTTTGTTCACATGAAAAAAGTAAATTGAGGAAAGAAAACAAGAAAGCTAGAAAAATGATTAAAATCATTAAACAGTGAATAATTTTTTTTGTTTCATAACCTGAATATTAAAAGAGTTAAAAAATTTAATTATTAAAATAAGAGTTAATTAAAAGTATTAGTTTTCAAAAAATTTAGTTAAAAATCATTCAATGCATCGGACAAATTCAAGTTAAAAAAAAAATTATCAATTAAAATATAAGTTTTATCAGTTAAAAAAATAAAGAAATCAATTATATTAATAATTTTCAAAATAAAAAAATTAATTGATTTTTACTTTTATTTTTTGAATGCTTTTTTAGTTACCTTACTCCTCTATAATTTTCCTAATTTAATTTGGCATAATTCAGCTGGAAAGAAATCAAAAAATTATTTACTATATGACTTTTCTCTCTTTGAACAGAATGCAATTCCGGGACTGTTTCTGGTATATTATTAAACAATAATTTACATTTAATTTTTTCAAGACAAAATAAATCAAAATTAATGCTGGTTAATTATTCTCATTGACAATTATTTAATAAAATGAATAGAAAAATTTACAAACATATAAATTCAATTTAATCTAATAAAATATCCTTTAATACTTTTATTTAGATGACGATTAATGTATTTAATTGCCATTTTTTCTAATGACTTTTTATCAAAATAAATAATGCATTAATATGCGGCCTTAGAATAACTAAACTTTAAAAAATATTTAAAAAATTTTTTTATTTGAATAAATGATTCTAACAGGAAAAAAAGAAATTTATTTATACAAAATTCAAAAAGCATTTTGTGGGACTACCCGGTTATGTTATCAGCTGATAACATATTTTGTTACCAAACTGGTCAACTGCGGTTTTGTTATCATGTTGGTAACAAAAAATGTTAACAAGAAAAAATGTTATCAAACATTATAACATTATATTTTAAATGATAATATTATATTTTAAATTATAACATTATATTTTAAAAGATAACATTATATTCTAAATGATAACACAGTATTCTAAATGATAACAAAAAGTTTACTAAATTTTGAACATTTGAAAAATTAAAATTTGAAAAAGAAATTGAAGGTGCCGTTGAGGAAGATGAAGATGGAGATGAAAAGTATGAAGTTGGACATATTGAGACAAGCGATGAGGCAGATGAAGATGGAGATGAACAGTATTAAGTTGGACATATTGAGGCAAGTGATGAGGAAGATGACGAAGAAAGTACCGTTAATGGAAAATCGTTAACTACAACAAGTATAGCTACGGTTCGCCAAATATCAGATAACAGTTTCTCAGATGCTGATGAAATCTCAAATGAAGTTGGACCTAAAGAATCGATAAAACAGATGATAAGCAAAGAAGAAATAATTACAAAACTGTCCAAAGAAATGGAAAGTTTAACTTGTAAAGTAAAAAAAAAAGCAATAATGTGTGAAATTAAATCAATTGAACAATCTCAAACCTCAAATGACTCGGAAGAAATAATCAAGCGCGTTTTAAGTGATAAGAGAAATCCAACTCCATGTCCTGACTTAGGGAAATATATGGAAGGCCCTCGTGGCTTAAAATTGCATATGTCCCGCACTCATAAAAAAAAATAGATTAAATTTTACATTTTTATATTTTTTTGTAAAAAATTTTTTTTTGAATTTTTGTAGTATTAACTAAATTTTTCGAAAGATAACTAAATTTTTCAATAGATAACTAAATTTTTCAATAGATAACCTAATTATTAAAATATTATATTTAAAATTTTTTTGATAACATTGTTTCTTGATAACATTTTTTGTTATCAACACGATAACAAAACCGGAGGTGACCAGTTTGTAACAAAATATGTTATCAGCTGATAACATAACCCGGTAGTCCCCATTTTGTTTTCACTTTGAATTCAAATTGATTAACCATCCATCATTGTTTTTAAATCGATTTTGCATTTTTTTTCTATTTTTTTTCTGATTTCTCAAATATATTTTATAATTTTTATTCGTATTTTTTTTTTAAAATAAACTATAATTTGTTTTAATTTTAATTTACTAAAATAATTTACAAGAAGTAAATCAAAATAATTTTGTAATTATTTTTAATTGAGTCACATGAATTCGATTTATATTGCTTTAAAAAAAAGTTAATTTAATATCAGTATGACTATGATTCCTTTGCCCAATGGTTATGTTTTACTGACCGAATTATATTGTCCGTACTCTTTTGTACTATTTTAGAAATTTTTTAAATCTGGCTCATTTTTATTTTCAGTCAAATTTTTCAGCATAGCAAAAATGTTGAAATTATTCTTTTTTGAAAAGACTCTTGCAAGTTTCTATAGTGGCAAATATAATATACATTTAAATGATTGAAAATTAAAAAAAATATTTAAAATTTATTTGGTTGAAGTCTATAACCGAATACTTTTTCATTTATACGCTTTTACTAATTCTTTAGTAACAGCTACGCTTGCTAAGAATTTGATTAAAAATTTTTTTAATCTTTATATTTTTTTTCTTTTTTTAAACAAGTCATAATTATTTTCAATAAACAATTTCTAGATTGATTTTTTACTTCCTGCAGAATTGTTAAAGATGTCATCATACAAACCAGGTGATAGCAAAAAAGAAGAATTCAGAAAATATTTGGAGAAAGCTGGAGTATTGGATGCTCTTACCAAGACACTGGTATGCTTGTATGAAGAACCAGAAAAACCAAATAACGCTTTGGATTTTTTGAGAAAAAATTTGTGTAATTTATTTTAATTTTTAATCAATTGATTTAAATACATTTTTTTTCTGAAGCGAGTACTGGTCCTGATACTCCAGACGTTTTGGAACTCAAGACTGAAATTGACAATTTGCAGTAAATTTTGCTAACAATTTTAAATTAAACAATTTTAAAATTTTAAATCAAATTTTAGTGCTCAATTAGACAAATTTAAGGCCGAAAATGAACAACTTAAAGAAAAGTTGGCCAAATACGAACCAAATGAATAAAAAAATAATTAATAATTTTAGCAAATAATCATGGATTTTAAATTAAATTAAATAACCCAAATTGTTGTATTATTTATCTGAATTCATGATCAAATGCAACAAAAATCAACCAATTTTGACTTGTTCCTGTTGTTTCTACTTTTTTTTTTATTTTAAAAATTTTAAAAATAAAAAATCCAAAATTTAAATTTTAAGTTTATTTCAAAAATTTCTAATTTTTTCAATTTTCTTATTAAATTTATTAGATAGCAAAAAAAATATTGTTTTTGTGACCAAATTTGATTTGCTCCAGGTTTTTTCTACACTTGAGTAAAAGTGTCCGACATCGTCGAAAATTCCATATTCCTGCGTGGAAAAATTGGCTGAATTTTTTACCACAAATTGTGAAAAAGCATCATCACAACCATTCATTCATTTTCTCCATGTAAATTTACACCGTAGCCAAGGCAAACATTTTCTTCAGCCAATTTTTTCTTGGCACTTTGGAAAAGCTTCGAATCCACTATATAGCTATCAATTTTAATCCATTTTCCATCCAAAAAAACTTCAGTATACGAATGGTCTACATATGGTGTAGGCGGATCGACAATTCCATTCAAAATCTCTTTTGATATGTCCACAAAAACTGTTCTGGATGGTATGTTGGCTGCTCTTAGCATTGCAACAAACAAAGTGCTCTTGTTATTGCAAAAGCCTACTTTTGCCTCTAAAACTTGAGATGCGGTCATGTCATAAAATGGCCGATTAAAGCCAAAAAGTATGTTGTCTCGAACAAAGTCATGGATCAAAACAGCTTTTTCCTTATCACTTGGACAGTCTTTTATTATCTCATTTACTATTATTTATTATTTTTCACGTTTTAATGAATGCTCTGGTTAAATAATTCAAATTTAAATTTACTCCATAATATTTAGAACTAGATTTTAAAAAAATTAATTAAAAAGGGGTGATTTTTAGTTAATAAGGGGTTCACAACACGAATATTTTTTTATTCAGTTTTTTCTCATTTTTTTATCTTTTTAAAAAAAAATTAAAAAATTTGTGATAGCATAGTTTTTTGAAAAAATTTTATACTAAAATATTCAGGTTGGCAACAAACTTAAATTGGCAACAAAATCTTTAAAATTTAATCTTTTTAAAGCAATTTATTAATCTTGAAAACAAATATTCGAATTTTATTCATTATTTTTCGATTTGGCCATTTGTTCAATTTTGTTTTTGCTGTTGCTTTTATTTTTTTATTTTTTGAGTCATTTCTCATAAGTTGTTTATTACATTTAAGCTAATTGATTCGAAATTTAAATTTAAGAATATAAAAAAAGATAAATAATGTAATAAATCTTTTAATTAAATGGTAGCTTCCTTTTAAAAAATAACTTAAAAAAGAATAACAATATCCAAAATACAGTAAAATAAAGGTCATAAAAATTGGAATTTTTCTGAATTTGTAAGATAAAAATTATTTTAATAAAATAAAAGTTACCTTTTAACTTTTATCGATTAATTACAATCAAGTTTTGTAATATTAAGATCTTGATCAATTATTATTTTTATTATTTTTTTTATTGTAAAAAAAATTTTTCTATTTATTATTTTATTATTTTAATTAAAAAAAAAGTCATGCAAAAAGTCTTAAACCAATTTATATCTATTTTTTTAGAATAACATGATTCTTTTAAATTTTTTGGTAAACAATTTAATTCAAACCGTTTCAAGGTCTTTATCATAGATAATTAATTTTGTATCATCTGCAAACATTTTGGTATTCAAATTTAAAAAAAAATTTAAAATCTTTTACAAATTTTAAGACAGTTGTAGATCTATAACTGATCCCTGTGGTCTACCAAATTTTAATTTTAGAGGTTAGGAAATTTAACAGCCAGTTATAACTATCTGAGATCTATTTTAAACATTGTTTGAAAGAAGTTCTAAAGAAGAATAACCGTAGTAGAAAAGTTTTTAAAGGAACAAATTTGAGTCTGTTTCAAAATAAGCCTTGACAATGTTCAATCTGGTTTCAAATGGATAAGTATGATTTGGGAATCTTTTGGCTCAGTGATAATTCAAAATTTATTTTATGTCGATTCTGTAATGAAAATGGAATAACATTTTTTTAAACTTTATTTTTATTTTTTATTTTAAATCAATTTTTATTATTATTATTATTAAATTAATTAAAATTTTATAGAATATAAAATAATTTTAAACCCGGTCCACAAAACTAAGAATAATAACTAGAAATTAGTTAACACTTAATGCCATCGGCTGAGACCTATTTTGATCTGAATTAGCATTAGATTTTTCAACAAAACGAGTCTGGTGCAAACACTGTCCATTTTGTTCGCGATTGGTCTTTAAAAAGACAAATATCAGTTCTTATTTAGTTCCTAAGAATGCCTGATCTTATTTTAATAAAGAATTTTCAAAAAAAAAGTAGAGAGAAAATCATCTAGCTAAAAATCTGAAATTGTAAATAAATTTTAAAAATATATTTTAATTTAAATTTTTTTAGACAATTTTATCTAAATGTATTATTTCATTCTGGATTTTTTTTGGCATCAAAAAAATATAACTAAAAAAAATTCATCTAAGAAAGTTCAAATTTTTTAATTCGATTTATTTAATAACTTTAATTGGCAAATTGAAGTTCATGATCAAATTTAAATTTCAAATCAAAATTTTTAGTTTTTGATTTAAATAATAAGGTAATTTTTTTTATTTTTTAATAAAAAATTACTTAACTTTATTAAACATGATTTGTTTAATCTATGCTTAGATAAATATTATATGAATTTTTATCTAAAGTAAATTAAAATCTTAATCAATATTTTGAAATTTTGCAAGACAAAAATTAATTTTGTTTCGCCGTAATTTTTTTTTATTTGTATTAAAATATCATTTAAAGCCATAATTTGGATATCTAAATATGAATTTTAAATTTGTCTTTTAACTTTTCAAATAAACATTTTAGAAAAATCAATTAAAAAAAAAAAGATAAAAAAAAAGATTTATATTTTTCTATTAAAATAATAAACATCTTATGTTTAATTCAAAAAATATTAAAAAAAGCTAATTTGAACATTTTTATTAAGATTATAATCTATTAAATTTTGATCATCTGATCATGATCATGAACTTCAAGTTGCCCTTTTAATTCATTAAAATATTTTTAATAAGATTAGAAAATATATAATAAAAGTGAATCAGATTTTGTATAAAATTCGTAAAATGACAATAAAAAAATTTCTAAAATTTCAAATAAATTATAAAATACGAACTTCGTAATTGAGAAAAAATCATAATTCTCACATATTTTTGTGTGCTAAAAATTCTCCATATCAAAATCAAAATAAAATCTTGCTACATTTAGTATTCAAAAATCAATTCATCTAAAAATAATCAATTTTTTTCTTTTTTATCTGTTATTTTACATAATCCGACTTATTAAAATCAAATAATTTATTTGCATTTAAACAAAAGCTAACAAAATTCTGACAAAAAAATTGAATAGCATCTACTTTGTCTAAATTTTTTAAAAATCCATCCAATTTTTATTCATTCTTAATTGTTAAAATTTTTATTTTAAAAAATAAAGATTATAAAAATTTGAAGGCCACATATTCAATTCCTGGATTAAAATGACTTCTAATTATGATGATGTAATAATACTTGAGGACGACGACGAAGAAAACATAATAGAAACTGAAATATCTGTAAATGCTTTGAACAAAATAATCAAGAGTGATACAAATGGTTCCAAGCGTTTCAAAGATGACAAATCTGATGAGGAACCAAACGAAACAAAAAATATTCAGGAGTTAACTGACTCAACCAACGAAGACTCGAACCATGGAAAAAAGGCCAAAGTTTCGAATAAAACCAGTAAAAAAATGAAATTAGATGTTGACATAAAATCATCTTGGAATGATCTAGAGGACAAATATGATTTTGGCAGTGCCGATTTGGAAATGGCTGCCACTGCCTCAAGGCTACCTTATGAAAAAATCACTTTGGACGAAGCAAAATTTTTCCAAGACCTAATTGATGAAGAAAACAAAAATCATATTAAAAATTATAAACTATTTTTGTTTATTAGAAACAAAATTGTGAGAAAAATTTAAATTTAAAAATTTTTAAGCTAACAAAAAAAATGTCTGTTTTAATTTAAGCTTCAGATGTGGGTTGATAATCCAAAGGTTCAATTAGTAATAGAAGATGTTCTGAATAAAATTGATGCACCGCTGGCAAAAAGTTTTCTACCTTTTTTAATTTAAAAATAAATATTATTTTTTTTAAATAGATGAGAACATTTTGATTTTAAGAATATTTAAGTACTTGGAACGCTACAATTATATAAATTTTGGTGTATTTAAGCGTATTACACCATTGACTTGTATTAATTTAAATTTTTTAATTTAATTCTAATTAAAATATTTTTTTAGCTATGCCCTTGGCCAAGGTGATTGTAATTGGTGCTGGAATAGCAGGGCTTACGGCTGCCAGACAGCTGAGAGAATTCGGATTCAGGGTCATTCTTTACGAAGCAAGGGTACTGAATATAAAAATTAAAATTATTATAGAAATAAAAATTATTTTTTAAATTTTATTTAAAAATATTTAAGGATCGAATTGGAGGACGGATAGCAACATTTAGAAAGGGTCAGTATGTAGCTGATATGGGCGCTATGATTGTTACTGGTCTCGGTGGCAATCCACTATCTATTTTAAGCAAACAAATCTCTTTAGATTTGGCAAAAGTAAAGCAAAAGTGCCCATTGTATGACACTAATGGTCGAATGGTAGTATTTAATTTTTTTTTTAGTTTTATTTTTTTTATAAAAAATTGTCAGATCCAAAAAGACAGAGATGAAATAATTGAAAAAGAGTTTAATAAGCTACTTGAGGCAACTTCTTATCTAACTCACAATTTGGATTTTGACTGTAAGATAGACAGCAAACCGATAGCCCTTGGTGATGCTCTTGAACTATTGATTAAGTGAGATTTTTGATTTTTATTTTTGGTAGAATTTTATTTTTGTGATTTAGACTACAAGAAAAATTTGTCAAAAAAAAACAAATTGAGTACTATGCCAAATTGTTGAACGAACAAGACAAATTCAAAAAAATGTCCGATAGAGTAATTTTTGATTAGAAAAAATGAATAGAAATAATATTAAATTAATTTATTTTTAGTTATTTGGAATTAAGAATGAAATAAAAATTTTGTCACACAAGCTGGAAACATTGGAGGGCCAAAAAATCAAAGATGATTGTGTGCACGAATTTGAGATTTTATGTGCCAAAAGAGAGCTTAAACTTAAATGCCAAGTAAAAAATAAAATAAATTTAGATTTTTATTTATTTTTTAGATAAAAATGATTCATTATTTTCTTATTGAAATAATAATTAAAGGCCAATAAAGCATAGATTCGAATCGGTCAAAAAGTGATTTTTCCGAAAAACAAACTATACCATGTTTTTCAGCACGCTTTTTTACCCCATAAAAACTTAGACCCATGATCGACCCTCGGAGGGTCATGGGGGTCCAAAAGAGACCCATTTTTTTGCTTTTTTTTTAATCCAAAGACCATATTTCTTGAAATATTGAAATTTTCTCTTCATTTTCGGATTCAGCACCTCAAATTACATTGTAATGCAAGTTTTCAGGATAATCTATAAGTCACGTGACCAGATATCTCAAAAAGTAGGTTTTTTGAGGTATCCCTCAAACTCGCTTAATGATCTCCCATAAGACATATTACCGGACCCATGAATTTGGTATAAAAATGTAGGAAATTAAATTTGGAACAAAGTAATCGAGCCACTTTTTGAGGAGTACCTCAAAAAACCTACTTTTTGAGATATCTGGTCACGTGACTTATAGATTATCCTGAAAACTTGCATTACAATGTAATTTGAGGTGCTGAATCCGAAAATGAAGAGAAAATTTCAATATTTCAAGAAATATGGTCTTTGGATTAAAAAAAAAGCAAAAAAATGGGTCTCTTTTGGACCCCCATGACCCTCCGAGGGTCGGTCATGGGTCTAAGGTTTTATAAGTTTTTATGGGGTAAAAAAGCGTGCTGAAAAACATGGTATAGTTTGTTTTTCGGAAAAATCACTTTTTGACCGATTCGAATCTATGCTTTATTGGCCTTTACATAAATTTATTTTTTTTTAAAATTTTTTATTTTTTTTGTTTTGAACAGAAATTTAATGATGTCACAGAATGCTTGGAAGATATGCAAAAAAAAATGACAGCTGCCGAAGAAAATCAGCCTTGGTATATTCAAATTAAAAAATAGACATTAATTTAAATGAATAATTAATTTAAAGTGGAGTTTATCTAAACATTGCGGACCGTCAAGTTTTAGACTGGCACTTTGCTAATTTGGAATTTGCAAACGCAACGCCTCTATCCAAGCTGTCATTGAAGCATTGGGATCAAGATGATGAATTTGAATTCACCGGTCCGCATATGACAGGTTAAAAATAAATAATAAAAAAAATTTTTTTTTCTACTTTTTTATTAATATTAATTAAAGTCCGAAATGGTTATTCATGTTTGCCAATAGCTCTCAGTGAAGGTCTGGATATTCGGCTTTCATCAGCAGCCAAGTGTATCAAATACACTCAATCAGGGGTTGAAGTGGAAGTAGAGTCCACAAAACCATGTGCAGCATTGAACATCCAAACAGTCAAAAATGAAGTGGAGCAAGCTGATGCCGTCTTGGTAACAATTCCTTTGGGATGTTTGAAAGAAAAAATACCAACTTTGTTTGAGCCAGCTCTGCCCAAATGGAAATCGGACGCAATAGACCGTCTTGGCTTTGGAAATTTGAACAAAATAATTTTGTGCTTTGACAAGATATTTTGGGACCCACATCTAAATCTATTCGGTCAAGTGCCGCTGATGACCAAGAGCAGGGGCGAATCTTTTTTATTTTGGAATTTGTACAAAGCGCCCGTGCTTTTGTCTCTGGTAGCAGGTGAATCGGCTTCTCTTATGGAAAATGTAAGTGATGATATAGTTATTTCCAGATGCATTGCGGTGCTTCGAGCCATATTTGGCAATAATCAAGTTCCACAAGTAATTTTAATTAATCTAGAAAAAAATTATTCTAAAATTAGTGAAGCCCCGAGAAGCAGTGGTCACTCGATGGAAGTCAGATCCATGGTCCAGAGGCTCATATTCTTTTGTGTCAGTAGATTCATCCGGAAGTGACTATGACATTTTAGCTGAAGCCATAACGCCCAAAAATTGTGCTGTGCCAAGAGTTTTTTTTGCAGGTGAGCACACCACTAGAAATTATCCGGCCACAGTTCATGGTGCTCTGTTGAGTGGTCTTAGAGAATCGACAAAAATTTCCAACGCTTTCATCGGCGGTTTAGCTTGTCCCTAAAGAGCCTTTTCTATTTTTGTACCAGCATTTGTCTAGATTAACATATTTTGTTTGCAAAACATTTATTTCTCAAAAATTTGTATATATTTTAAAAATCTAATAAAGCAGTAATATTGTTTTAAAATTTATTTTTCTTCATTAGAAAGAAACACAATTGATTTAATAAAGCATTTTATTTTTAATTTTCTATTTATTTTTAGAGCAATTTGTCTTATTTATTTATCTATTCAAATGACAAGATGTCTTTGATGAGAGTCCCAATTGAACCGTAGGATTTGAATTTTCTTGAGAATTAAATTTATAAATATTTATTAAAATATTGGTCCTCAAGCTGTAATTTAAAAAGAAAAGGCATAAATTTAAATTTTTTAAAATGGTGATTTAAGAATTCTTCGTCGAAATTTCTCAAAATTTAACTTAAAATACGACCCTTGATGTCCAAAATAAAAATTATTTAAGAAAAAATTAACAATGTAAAATAAATATTTTTTTTTTTAATTTCAAGTTTGGAACCGGTGTGAGTAAGACGAACGCTTAGAATTTTCAACATATTTAAATTTTTAGCAAAAAATTTTTATTCAACTTTTATTTCCCATTTTTACCTCCCCAAAGAATAAAATACAGTGCTGCTACATTTAAAGGATTAAACCATAATTTACGTTTATTTACCTAATTTGACAAAAATATACGAAATTTAAAAAAAAATTACCGTAAAATTGGACTTTAAATTGTTTTTTTTTAAATTAAAAGCATTTAAATTATACATGAATAATGATTAAGCCTCATCATAATTTCTTATTCTTGTATTTTTAAGTTAAGTAACTGATTTGACTTTGAAAAGACTTTGAAATTATTTTTGCACAAGACTGGTCAGCTATTTTTTTTCTATTTACTAATAACTTAAAAAATTTGAAAATAATTTTTTTATTTTTTTTTCAAAAAATATTAAAATAAACACAATTTGACAAAATAGTAAATAAAAAATAAATTTGGCTAAATAATAAATACAATAAAATTTATTTTTCGATTTTGTTTCAAAAATACTTGAATTCATTTTAATTTTAGAAAATATTAAAAATCACATAGAAACTTTAGATCCAGAGTTGTTTAAAAGTCACAAGTCTCAAGATAAGTCCAAGTACAGACTTTTTTTTTCCAAAAATCCGAGTAAAAGACTTTTATTTTTTTTTATTTTTTTTTTTTTAAGTTAAGCCAAAACTTTGACTCTGACTTTTCACCATTTTGACTGTATACTTTGACTTTTGACAAACTCTGCTACTTGCACTTATATAAAAATAAAAATACGAGCTTTTTTTAGAATCAGACTTGTTTTTAAGAAACAAGTTTAAGTCAAAGTCATGACTTAAATTTATTTTATAAGTCAAAATTAATATTTTATTAGTTCTGGATTTTTGTCGTTCCAAGTGGTAATTATGGAGGCCAAGCAAGTGTTGGACTTTTTTTAAAAAAAAATTTTTAAGTCCAGAATTGGACTTATTATTAGGACTTTTAAACAACTATGTTTAGATCATTGGAAATTGTAATTGTCTTTTTATCAAAACCTTTTATTTTAATTCTTTTAAATTTTTATTTAAATTTAGTCTAATCTAAATAATCGGCTCAAACAAAGGCTGAATTCTAGGGTCTTGGGATCACAACTCTAAACAATTTTAAACATATTAAAAATTAAGTACTAACTATTTAATATTCAAATAAACAATTACCCTCTTCAGCTTATCTATCAAGAATTACTTAGACTTTTTTTTCTTTTTTTTGTGAAAATTTGATTTTTAAGCTTATTAAACTCTCGAAATCCAACTTAAACTTGATCATTAAATTTTTTTCTCCCAGAAAATCAGCCATTGAGTCGAAAAGAATGATAAGATAAGAATTAATTGCTGGATGAGGTAAAAATTCAAAACAGAGTCCCAAAAGTCCACGTCCAGAATTTTTTTTTTTCAAAAGTTCAGGTTCGGACTTTTTTTTAAATATTGAGCTTTGGCTCGTACTTTTGAAAAAAAAATCCGGACTTGGACTTGAGACTTGTGACTTTTAAAAAGCTTTGTTTCAATCTTATATAACTTCATTTTTTCTATGTTTCTTCGCACATTCTTCACACCAGTTTACTTTATGCCAAAAATTACGATGAATTAAAATACAAAATCCCTTATAAAGCTCAAAATATTTCAAAAATAATTTTTTTTATTAAATTGATAAATAAAATTTTAGCTCAAGATAAAAAAATTTTAGACTGACTTTATTTTACATTTTTTTTCGAAAAATTTCCAAGTCCGTTCTTTTTAACCATTTGAATTTGATAGAGATAAATAACACAAAAATTTTTGTCCCAGCTGATATTTTGGTCTATCTTATCAACTTAAGATAGGTGCATCTCGTGACTTTTAATTGTTAACTTAACTGTGTCTCAATAATTGCTTAAAAATATAAATAAGTCAAGAACTTGGCTTTAAAAATTAAAAATTAAAAAAAAATGAAAAAATTTATTGTCATTTTAGGGCTAATATCGATAGGAATCGAATCAGTTAAAATAAAAAATCAACTAGAAATAATCACACATAAACACCATCACTCTATCTACAAACTATCATACATTTTGAAAAATGGCGAAAATCTCGAAGTGTCCCAAATGGGTGTTAAGAATCTAGAAATAGAGCCTCATGATAATTGGGTGGCAAAAGGATTTTTTGATGGCGACAACTACAACTACACAGGGTTTCATTCTAAATCTGCAAAGATAAAGTATATATTTTTTTTAATAGATGGTCGGTGCTTGAGATTGAGACTAATGAACAGGCAAGTGATTATGAGCAAGCTTTCTCAGCCGGGTTCCTAGAAGGAAAATTGACCGAAAAGCTCATTTCTCTCCATTTAATGAACACTGTGGGAGATTTTTGTTCCGACACAACCACTAAAATATGTTCAAAATTAACAAATTTTTTGACCAACAATTTCCAATGGATAAATGACCAAATTGAGCAGAATCCGAACGATCCATATTGGCATCATGTAAATTTAGTTTTTGCCCAGTTTTATGGTCTCTACCACGGATACTACAATTTGACTGTTGATCTTAAAAATGGTCCCAATGCTTTCAAATCCATGATCACTGATATTAAACCATATCTGAACTTATTGTGAGAATAAATTAATTTTTTTGTTAAAATTTTATTTTATTTTTTTAGAGCACTTCAGCTCAATGGAGACATTAGTGAATTATTTGCCTCTTTTTCTCAAGTATCTGATCCATTCATGGCCGGATCATGCTCTGCCCTTGTCAAAGTTTGAATTTGAACAAAAAGAGAACTAAATTTATTTAAAAAAAAATTAAGCTTTTGGATAAAGAACTCTTAGTGTCACATGTAACTTGGGGTCCTTATGAAGTTATGTTAAAATTAAGCAAACATTTAAAGCTTAATTATCACCTAAGCAATAAATTTGGTTCGTTTTTGTTTCAGTCTTAGTTTTAATTTTGGCAAATTTTTAAGCTTTTACCAAATAACCAGGACATTTTTGTGAGTCACGTGACCTGGACCGAATATGAGTCTATGCTTCGAATAGCTAAGAATTATAAATTCAATTTTCACTTGAACAATTTGGGTAAAATGCTTAAAAATTTTTGAAAAATTTGGCACTTTCTCATATTATAGAAAAATTTTTTATACAAAAAGACAATTTTTTGTCGAAATGTTTTATAGAAAATTAATTTTTGAGATTATTATAGAAAATTTTCATCGAAAATTATTATAGAAAATGTCTTGCAAATTATTCTGAATAATAATTACGTAAGCTATTTTGAAAGATAGTATAAATGATGATATTAAATTTTATTTTTTTTTGCATTATTTTACAATTGACAAAATGGTTAAAAATCATAAAAATTTAAATGTTAATACAAATCATGAATCTCCAATGATGCTACGAATCTGTGCCATTCCAAAGTCTCAACCTGTTTATGAGTCTAAAGTGTCCGTGATAGATTAATTCTTGCTTTAAAATAATTAATTGTTTAATTGTTTTTTTTTTCTAATTAATACAGGTAAATTTCGATAATATTTTTCAATAAAATGAGTTTCTAAAAAAAATGATTTTTCTTTTCTATAAAACTTTTCTACAAAAAATTTTTCTATAAAATGAATAAGTCCCAAAAATTTAATTTAATTTATTATTAAAGATTCAAGTGTTATTCCGGGCTCGGAAATAGCGTTCACTTCATATCCAGGCATTTTGGCATCAATTGATGATTTTTATGTCTTGAAAACTAACATGGTTGTAATGGAGACCACCATTGGCAACTCGAATGTAGATTTATGGAAATATGTCACTACAGACTCGATTTTGTACTGGGTCAGAGTAATGCTTGCCAATCGCTTAGCATTCACTGGAGTCGATTGGGCAAAGTGGTTTTCGTTGCACAATTCCGGAACGTAATTAAAAAAACAAGGATAAAAAATTAAAAAAATAAGTTTTTATTTTAAGATACAACAATGAGTGGATGATTGTTGATTATAAGCTATTTTATCCCGGTGAGCCATTAAGACAAAATTTGTTCATTGTTCTTGAGCAAATACCAGGCCAGGTCAAGTGGGAGGACAAGACCGAAACTTTGGCAAGTCAATCTTACTGGTCAAGCTATAATTTAGCGTAAAAATAAATTTAAAAAAAAATTTTTATTGATTAAAAATTAAAATAAATTTTTGTAAGTTCTTATCCTGATATTTATAACATCAGTGGAACATTTGATGCCTATGTTAAGTACGGTGATTTTTTTTCATACCAACATTCACCAAGAGCGAACATTTTCAGACGGGATCATTCAAAAGTCACTGATATGGAATCGATGATTAGATTGATGCGTTATAATAACTATACCAAGGAACCATTTTCAAAATGTGAGTGTAGTCCTCCATACACAGGCGAGAACACGATTTCGGCTCGATCGGACTTGAATCCGGCCAGTGGCATGTATCCATTTGATGCATTGGGTCATAGAGATCATGGTGCTACTGATATGAAGGTTACATCTTTTAAAATGGCAAGAGAAATGGAATTTATTGGCATAAGTGGACCAACTCATGATGATGAGGATGTGCCTCCCTTTGAATGGAATAAGGCTGATTTTGGAAATACTACCAACCATTTTGGACACCCGCAAAAATGGGAATTTAAGCCTTATCATTTTATTTGGAAATTTTAATGAACTTTATTTAATCAAATCATTTTAATCTTGTGGTTATAAATTTTTTAAAATTATTCTAGTTAAATAACAAAAAACAAAGACAATTATTGATAAAAAATCAAAAGTGATTTAAAAAACACAAAAAAAAAATATTTTTGTAATTTTATTGAATAAATGGCAAAAAAAAGTTTATTTTAAAAATCTCCCTATCATTTTCTCATCCAGACCGACCGAAAGTAGAGTTAGTATTTTTTATTTTGTTTGATATTTTGATTGTCTAGAATTGACCATTTTTGAAAAATGAAGGCATCAAAAGAATGTATTCTTAATTATAATGGAAGTTCTTTCCGAAAAAAAAAGACAAAGAATAAAGAAAAAAATATTTAACTAAATAAAATTAATAAAAAATTTTAAACTAAATAAAATTTTTAAAAAAATCTTTTCATTTGTCAAATATATGTGTAGCCAAAGCTGAAGTCAACAAATGCACGACTTCAATCAATAACTCTTAAAGTTCCAGGGCGGCCGGAGGTGAACTCAATAAGAACCTGACTACAAGATCTGATTCAAAACATCTCAGTCTGGCCAAAGCTAAATTCAAGAAGAGCACGACTACAAGACCAAACTTCAGACTTTCCAGTGCGACCAAAGCTGAAGCTCACAAGACATTCACCAAAGCAGCAGACTTCATACATAAAAGTGCACCTAAAGCTATAGACCTGACATTATCAGCAGAATTCAGAGATCCCAGTTCGACCAATACTAAAAACAACATGAGCATTACTACAACAGTCAGTGCAGCTAAAACTGAAGATAACTAAGCCTTAATACAATTGATGAATACACATATGCCAGTGAAGCCGAAGCTCAATGGCACAATATCTCCAAAAAACTTAAATGTTCTCTTTTAGTTACGTTATCAGAAATGGTAACAATTTATTGTTAATGATAACATTTTCTAAAGGTTTGACAGCATAAAGGATATGGGGCAATCAGGGTAAAAAATCCAAAAATCAACTTTTTACATATTTTCTGATAGATCTCGACGAGCTGGAGCGAAATCTGTTGGAATCTTGAAAATCTGACTTTCCGTTCAAAAGTTACAGTGGTCCAAAATCAAGATAATTTAATAATATGGGTATCCGCTAAATAAGCGTATCTCGGTCATTTTTCAAGCAAATTAGACCGCATATATACCAAAATGCTCAGAATTGAATAAGGAATCTAAAAATGAAGCAAAAATAACAATAATGACAAATGTTAACGAATAAAACCCTTAAAAACCAAGAATTTGCCTTTTTTTACTTTTGTGGTCTGTAGACCCCCTACGCCAAAGGACCATCGGTCAATTTTTTTTTTATTTTTTAAGCTCTACTAAGTGACTAAAACATATAAAAAAATCAGATCCTAGAAGATTTCCTTTCCTAAGGTAATTATTCTCACTAAAATTTCAGTCTTTTTCCTATGTTTAAGATTACGATTTTTCTATGTTTTAACAACATTCAGCAAGGAGAGAGGAATAAAATTTAATAAAAAACAATTATTTTTACTGTTTATTAGTTTATTCAGTATCAGAAATTGTTTCCCCAATTAGATGGGTGATTGAATCAGCAAATGGTCGTTTAAAAAGATGGAAATATTTTAGTAATATTGTATCTAATAGAGATATTGGAACAATAGAAAAAGATTATAGATTTATTTGTGCATTAATTAATAAGTTTAGACCTCAGCTTGCATCAACAAAAGATTCAGATAAAATCGATTTATACAAGGAAATGGTAGAAAAGGCAAATGAGGAAAATAGATTAAAATATGTAGTGGAAAATTATTCTAAACGCAAAAAAAAATCTCGAGTTGTGCAAATTCATGAGCATGATTTTCCAAAATTAAGCGAATCATACATAAAATCTATAACATATGGAGTTTACCAACTCAAACAATGTGTTCCTTATACGATCTCACACTTGGAAAAAAATACAGATTATGAATGCGAATTTTTTGGAGAAAGTGAAGAGCTTATCCGGGTAAAAATAAAGT
Source organism: Brachionus asplanchnoidis (assembly GCA_025491095.1). NCBI lineage: Eukaryota > Metazoa > Rotifera > Eurotatoria > Ploima > Brachionidae > Brachionus > Brachionus asplanchnoidis. The sequence goes on from JAILYF010000016.1 coordinate 1,747,256, forward strand.
CGAGATTTTCTTCCCAAGTGATCCATAATACTTGGATAAAATATTCGACAGTTTCAACTATCCAATTCAAGAATGTTACTGTGATTGCAAAGCTGGGGCAAGAGTATTTGGAGCATGCTCGCATGTAACAAGCGTCATTTGGTATTTGGGTATCGGACAAAATAATAAAGATAAGTTGGTTTCAAAAAAAAGCGAAAATTTGTATAATTTTTGTTTAGATTGTGATAGGGAAGATCTAGATGATAATGATATATCATTAATTCAAAATGAAAATGGGGAAACAATTTCTGATACTGAATAAACTAATAAACAGTAAAAATAATTGTTTTTTATTAAATTTTATTCCTCTCTCCTTGCTGAATGTTGTTAAAACATAGAAAAATCGTAATCTTAAACATAGGAAAAAGACTGAAATTTTAGTGAGAATAATTACCTTAGGAAAGGAAATCTTCTAGGATCTGATTTTTTTATATGTTTTAGTCACTTAGTAGAGCTTAAAAAATAAAAAAAAAATTGACCGATGGTCCTTTGGCGTAGGGGGGTCTACAGACCACAAAAGTAAAAAAAGGCAAATTCTTGGTTTTTAAGGGTTTTATTCGTTAACATTTGTCATTATTGTTATTTTTGCTTCATTTTTAGATTCCTTATTCAATTCTGAGCATTTTGGTATATATGCGGTCTAATTTGCTTGAAAAATGACCGAGATACGCTTATTTAGCGGATACCCATATTATTAAATTATCTTGATTTTGGACCACTGTAACTTTTGAACGGAAAGTCAGATTTTCAAGATTCCAACAGATTTCGCTCCAGCTCGTCGAGATCTATCAGAAAATATGTAAAAAGTTGATTTTTGGATTTTTTACCCTGATTGCCCCATATCCTTTATAATTTTAAATCTTATTTTTCACAACATTAAATGTAATTTTTTATTTACAATTAAAAATATGATTTTTCAAAATCGAAAACTTAGACAATATTTTTATAATAGAAGGAGAATAAAAATAATTTAATAATAATAACGGAAAAAAAGCAGGATTCATTCCTTTTTAAATTTTATCAAGAAGTTATAAAATTTGAGCTTGTACTTCCTGCTAGGAAATGTACATACAATTTTTGAACAACTTTAGTGAGAATATGAAACCTTATTTACAAAATAGAAGTTAAGATGCAAAACAATCAAAATATCGGTCAATGATAGATCATTTTGTTGTATGTTTATAAAAAGTAAGTTGAAATAAAATTTATAGAATATCTGATATCATTTATGTTATTCTGATAACATTTATTTTTAAATGATAAAAAAAATGCACATGCTTTCTATAAAATTTATCTGATAACGTAACTAAAAGATAACATTTAAGTTATCAGCCATGACAACATAACCAGTAGGGTACCTAAAATTAACATTTTTTGTTATCACCTGATAACATTTCGACCAAAACCCAAATTTTTGATATTGTGATACTCAATGAGACCTTTTTTAATGATTTCATACATCCTTTATCCTCTCTTTAGCACTCTTTCTATAATATATTGCGTTTCGATAGAGATAACGAAGCAGGGGGTGATGTTCTAGTAAACAGTTTGATATCATTCTTTTATTTTATATCAAATGATTAATTTTGCATCATCATAAACTACAAGCCCATAAAAAAGAACAACTTAATTTTCCAAGACTAAATATTTGTCCACATCAACAAAGTATCGATCTCAAATGTTGCCAAATCAATCTCTTTATATATTCAATGCATCTAAATAATACTAAATAATTTATTTTTAAAAACAATGAACTAATAATTTCAGACAAGTCTCCAAAGTCGCCATTAAAATTCACCAATTGTTTCTCACATTCATTTAAACTTTTAATTTGCAGCCATCAATCCAACATATTTATTTCCTATTTATTCAACATTCATAGGAAATAAAAAATAATTTTTTTTTCTTCTTTTTTTTTTTATTTTTTAAGGTACAACTTATGAGATAATAATTTTATTTTATATTTCTTTTTTTGTTTTTTTTTGTTTTTTGTAACATTTTATATAAGCTTGACAAAGGAGCGAAAGCTCGAGCCAATATTTATTTATTTAAATAAAGACGTTTATCATCATCATCATCATCATCATCAAATAAAAATTACAGGTTTTGTAAAAAAGCTGAAAAATGTGGCAGGACCTAGTCTAGATCGTATCCACAACTTAATGTTAAAAAATCTTCCTAATCAGACTTTAGTCGGAAAAAAGTCAACTTTTTAACATTAGTTTAGAACACGGTCAAGTCCCAAAATCCTGGAAAATAGCAAGTATTATTATGAAACCATAGAAAACTTCTCCAGCCCATGATCCTTCTAACGTCCAATTAGTTTGACAAGCTGTCTTGGAAAGTTACTTGAAAAAATTGTTTACTCAAGAATATTTAATTTTCTTGAAAAAAATAGCTTACTAATTAATGAGCACTGAGGATTTAGAAAACATGGGCGAACGGCATTCAAAAGGTAGTAGAGTCTTTTAATAGAGAGAAAAAGGTGTGTTGTCTTTATTTCGACATCTCTCAAACTTTTGTCAGATTTTGGCATGAAGGTCTTATTTACAAATTAATTTAAAAAAATCTTCCTCCTTATCTTATTTTCCGGATTATATCATTCCTTTATTCCAGATTTTTCGTTGTAAATGTAAATGGACACTTAAATGACAAATACCCAATTAAAGCAGGGGTCCCACAAGGTTCAGTACTAAGTCCGCTTCTTTTTAGCACTTTTATAAATGACATACCAAAAAGAAACAAAACAATATTTCAACACTCTTCTTTTTGTGGATGATCTGGCTATTTTTTTTTATTTTTAAAAAGATAAATCTTTAAAGTATGATTAGTAAGTACCTTAAAGAAGTTGAAAAATGGCTTTTCAAATGGAAAATGAAAATTTCTATTAAAAAGTCGTGTTACATGATCATTGAGAATAAAAACTAAAGTTAAAATCAATTCTTTACCTTAAAATTAATGATAGCAATTTAAATAACGAGGAAAAAGTGAAATTCTTGGGCATCACGCTAGACTCAAAACTTACGTTTGGTCCAATGGTGGATGAATTGAAACAGCGCTGTAATTCAAGACTTAATATAGTAAAATATATCTCAAATAGAAAAGAGCATAAATAATATCTATCCACAAATCCAGTAAAAATCTTCACTAATTTAGTAAAAAAAATAACACAATCAATAAACAATTAACTAATTCAGTTTATAGTATTTATTTCAGAAAAAGAACACAAAAAATAAAAAAATATCACAAAAAAAGATGAAAAAACACTAATTCAATTAAATCATAACTTTATTTTAATTTTATTCATTAATTAAGTAAAAAATTCACTAATTAAGTAAAAAAAATTACATAAAAAAAATAAAAAAATTACTTATTTTTTTTTTGTGTTTATTTGGACAATTAAAACATCTTTTTTTTAACATTTTTGCGTTGCACTTCTCACAACTTATTTGAATGCTATTTCTTTTGTTTTCTCCATAATTTTTTTCCTTTTGGGGATGTCATTAATATATATATTAAATAAAGGAGGACTAATTACTGCGCCTTAAGGAACACCTTCAGTTATTTGATATTCTTCGCTCAGATGGTCATTCACATTTACCTTAAATGTCCTAGAGTCAAAAAGGATCTAATTCAGTTAGTCAAGTAATGGATTGAGTACTGTTTTAGTTATATATTTATCAAATTAGTGAAGGTTTTATCTAATTAGTGAATTAATATACTAATTTGTGACAGTTTCGCTCTATTAGATATGTTTTATTGATTTTGTGAATAAAAAACCGAATTAGTTTTTTTTTAATGAAATAGTAGTATTTTTACTGAATTTGTGATTTTTTTCTAAATTTGTGGTGACGTTTACTGACGTCCAATAGAAAATGGGGTCTAATACCAAAAACATTAGGGAATCTTTACAAATCCTTGATAGGATCAATCTTGGATTATTCTTTTCCTTGTTTAAATTCATTATCATAAACTAAAATCATCATTCAGTAGTTCTATCTATTTTGAAGCTGAAATATTATACCCCCTCAAATATAATGCACCAAGAGGCCTTCAATAAACTTTAACTACTAACAGTTTCAAATCGAAATTTTGAGTTGAATGAGAGATACGTCAAGGCAGGATTGAGTCATTATGTTTCACTGGTCGTCAGACTGGTGGAAGGGTATTGTGAATTTCAAATAAAAATTAAACAAAAATTCTTAATTTTTTAATAATTTAAAATAAAGGTAAATAAAAAATTTTACAAAAAATATTGAAACATAGTGCAGCATATTTTGTTGCATCTTTATCTAAAATATTTTTTCTCGTTTAAAAAATGACAAAAAATAATGAGTCAATAAGATTTAAATAGATTATTGATTTTATTAACTAAAAAAAAAGGAAATAAAATTTTTATGGGTGAAAAAAGTATGTTGCAATATTTTTTCTAAAATTTTTATTAATTTTAATTATAATTTGTTAAAAAATGAAGAATTTTTGTTCAATTTGTATTTGAAAATAAAAAAAAACCTTGTGGGAGAATATATTGAGGAGGCTTTCGATAATTAATAATTAAATTAGTAATATATTATTATATATATATAATATATTATTAGTAATTAGTAATATTTTTTTTGAAACGAGTTTGAGTTTGACCAAATTTCATATTTGGTCAAACTCAAATATGAAATTTTCTTTATAGTTATTTCTTCTTTTTATCCTGAACTATCAAATATTTAAAAATGTCTTACATCTAGTTATTTCAACATATCGTTTCTAATTTTCTTTTGATTTATTTATCACTTTTTTTATTTATTTGAATTTTATTTTATCTTATTTAACTTTAGGAGCATTAGCTCGGTACAGATAAACAAATAAAAAAAATCTTTAGATACCATGTCCATTATTAGAAAAAAAATCTAATTTTCAAAAAAAAAAAACAAATATTAATTTTATTATGAAAGTCTCGAGAAAAAAAAAAAAAATTAAAAAAAAAAAAACACACGCTACTTAAACAAGATTTAAAACTTAAACGATCTCAATTCGAACAAATCTCTCTTTTTGTATGCAGCCACAAAATAATTAAGCTACTTTTTAAAATAAAGAACCATTTTAATTTAGAGAGAAAAAAAAAAAAGCTTATTGCTTTCAAAAACCAAGTAGAACACATCACAAAACACGCACCATGTCACTGAGCACCAAACGTCAAACATCCAAGCGAAACCTGAAGCCAGAGGAAGAAGCGGCGCCCGCCAACCCAGAGGCCAAAGTGGACGAAACAATCAAGGCCACGCGTGGCCGAAAGAAAAAAAACGAGCCAGAAAACCCAGAAGCAGAGAGCGTGGAGAACAAGCCGGAAGAAGAGGAAAAACCTAAGCGAGGCGGCCGCAAGAAGACCTCCGAGAGCAAGCCTTTGGAGGCCCCGGAGGAAGAAGCGGACCAAAAGGAGAGCTCGGACTTGGAGCCGAAAAAAAAAATGAACTCTACGGCCGTGCTGGACATGGTCACCAATGACGAAGAGTTGGACATCAGCGAAGAAAATGACAAAACAGAAAGCGAAGAAAAACCAGATGGAAAGAGGAGCAAAAATTCCAAAGGCCCGAACAAAAAAAACGCCCAAAAGCCTGATGAAAATGAACCAGAGGACAAAGCAGCGGCCAAGCGAACAACCAGAGTCACCAGAGCCAGTGCCAAGACACCAGAAAAACAATCTTCGCCTCACACTGACAAAAAAACAACGCCTAAGCCAACTTCGGCCAAAAAAGCGGACAAAAATGAGTCCGAGGACGAAGCAGAGGCTGAGAACGCGAAAGGAAAGCGCAGAAAAAATGCTGCTGTGAAAAAACTAGCGCAGGAAGAGGAGAAAAGCGAAGAAAAAGTGGAGAGCAAGGTGAAAAAATCGAGCCGAAAAGTCGAGGACAAAGAGCCGGCGAAGGCAGAAGAAGAGGAGGCCAAGAGCAAGGGAAAGAAAGGAAAAAAAAATGAAGCCGAGGAAGAAGAGGAAAAGCCCGAGGCTAAAAGACCTGGAAGACCGGTGCGGGCTGCTGCCAAGGCCGAGTCTAAAGAAGAGGCTGACACTGGCAAAAAAGCTGCGCGTGGCGCAAAGGCCAACAAGAGCGAGGAGGTGGAGGAGAAGAAGGAAAAGCGTGGACGGCCCAAAGCTGACGAGAAAAAAGATGACGAGGAGAGTGATAAAAAAAAGCGCGCTGGCCGCTCTGCTAAAAAAAGTGAGGAGGAGAAACCAACTGAGGTTGCTGAGGCTGATGACAAAGAAAATGTGGACAAAAAGCCGGCTGTTGAGCCCAAGCCCAAGACTAAGAGTGGTCGAGGCGCCAAGGTAGCTGTCGAACACTGCACTTCATGAAATGTTTACAAAAAAAAGGCTGCTGAGCTGGCAGAAGAGCTTCAAGTCGACTATCCACTTTTAGAATTTATTTTTAATGAAGCAAAGCCTCGGCGCAACACTTTTGAATTGACGCTTAGAAAATGTGGCGCCGAGGACATAAATTTGTGGAGTGGTAAAGACTTGAAGCCGAGAAAAAATAAATTTCCGCACATCAAAATAATAAGTGATCTATTGGATAAATATTTAGATGAGTAAATAAATGTAAATAGATAATTGTGTCCATTTTTGTGATTATTTTTCTTTTTTTCTTTTTTTTTTTGGTTGAGTGCGGAAATTTATTTTTTTTTGCTGGCTGAGAAAGGTTCGCTTAAATCTAGACCTATTCGAATGCATATGAAAAAATTTAAATAAATAAAGGTTTTTAAATTTTGGATAGAATTATTTGAATGCTGGTTTAATTGAATCTGAATATTTTTTTTCTTTTTGTCTAGTTTTAATTTTGCTGATTTCTCTCGGTTTTCTGGATTTCTTTTCAATTTTTTTCTCTTGAATCTTTTTTTTTTTTTGATATAAATAAGTTGGATTTTTTTCTGTAAAAATAAAATTGGTATTCATCTAAATTTTCAATTTAAATAAAATTCAAAATTAATTTTTTAAAATAAATAATTTGCCAAACAAAAAATTTATTTTTTGCTTTTTTTCTCTTATTACTTTCACAGTGTTACTGAACACATTTTTAAATTAAACTTTAAGCAAAAATAGGCCAAAATTTAACTGATTTTAAAATTAAAAATTCAAACAGGATATAATTCAAAATATATCTTTTTTTAAAAATTAAATCATTTGACAGTTTTTCAGGTTATTTATTTATTTATTTCAATGAACGCCTTTAAGGCTATGTAAAAAAAAATAAAAATTAAAAATAAGTAAAAAGATAAAAATAGGTGTTTGAGTAAAGATTTGAAAAAGATTTCAAATTAAATTTAAGAGAATTTTAGAACAGATTTTCATATAAAGTTTAGTGTAAATCAATGAATCTAATCACTTATTTCGTTCATTAAAGATTATAAATTTTTTAAATTTGCAACACCAATCCTTGTTTATTTTACAAAAATATTTATTTTTATTTATTTCATATTTTGTTTGAAATTTAAATGAAACGCTTTGGTATTATGGTTTTAATTGAAAAGCTTAATTTAAAAAAATTGTCAAATTTGTAGACAAAAGCTAAAAATAAATAATAATATTTATTTCAAAAGCAATAATTAAAATAATAAAAATTATTAATGAGATAATTACCTGACATGAACTTGAATCTTTAAATTTTCAAAAGAAAAATATTCGGTCCAACTGAGACTTTTATTGTGCTCAACGAATTCAAGTTTTTCAATTTAACCATCAATCCAAACCGTTTCTGAAGTGTCATCATGTGACTAACACGTTGTTACTTCGTGATGACAAATGTTTGTAAATAAAAGGGCTAACTATTTAAGTTAAATAGAAATCTTTTTTTAATAAATAGAAATAATTTTTTTTTAAATAGAAATAATCTTTTTTTAACAAATTTATGCAACAAATAAACAAAAAAATTATTTCCTAAAAAATTTATTTTTGCAAGCAAACATTTTTTTTTCTTTATATAAAAGTTAATTATTTGATAAATAAACTTACTATGACTTTAAATAAATTTAAATTTTAAATAAACAAAAATATATTTTGACAATGTTTGATGATGATTTGCAATCTGCCATCCAATCCAACTCAGATAATTGGATAACGTTAGAAGAAAATATATCAAAGGCTGAGATAGACGAATTTATACGTACGCAAATGCCGATTTCAATTTTTTGGAATACGGTATTTGCAAACATTTTATCTCACTCTGCAAGCTTTTGAATCTTCAATTTGACGAAAATGATCGAGAATTTGTTCAAGTAAAAAAGAGAGGTAGACCACCTAAATCTAATAATGGGGCATTGAATAAGAATTAATGTAAAATTATAAATATAAAAAAAATCTATTTAAATGAGAATTATTTTTATTTAACTTACGAAAAATTCAATTTAGAAAAAAATTAAACTATTTATTTTTAAATTAATTTCTTTATATAAAAAAACTATTTATATAATAAAAAATAAATGTATTTAATTTGTTATATTTTTTTTGTAAAAGACTTATTTAAACTATTTAAAAAAAATAAAATCTTTTTTATAAAAAATTTTAGCTATTTAAGTTAAATGTTATTTCAAATAAAAGTGAGGTACCGATCCCAAATGGATGCTATAAGAAACAACATTTTGCGCACGGCACTACTTTTATCTTGTGTATATTTAGCTTAAAGAACAAGCAAGCTAAACAGACAAAATAAAACTTAATTGTTACTTTAAAAACTTTATTCAGTTATGCACCTATTTATTTATTTTTTTCTTTCTTTTATAATTACCAAATAAAAGCTCTAAACATTTATGGCTTAGAATGGCCACTTTCTATTTAGATTTTTAAATTTCAAACAAAATATTAAATTATATTATTTTGAAAAATAAAGAAGGAATGGTATAGCAAATTAAAAAAAAGAAAGAAAAATATTTGATATACGAAATAAGTGATTAGATTTATTAATTTAAACTTAATTTATTTTTTAAAAATCAAAAAACAAAATAATCAACACACTTATCTCCAGCAGAGAAAAATTGCTTAAAAATTGTGCTGAAGCATTTGCTATACCACTTACTCTCATTTTCAAAGTATCGTTAGCTGAAAGTGAGCTCCCAATAAAATCAAGATCGGCTAATTTAACTCCATTATTTAAAAAAGTTGATGAGACTGTAGCTAGTAATTATCGACCAGTTTCACTGACATCGGTTCCTTGTAAATTAATGGAAGGTATGATTTGTTCAAGACTTGAAAATTACTTTTATGAGAACGATCTACTAGTCAAGCAGCAACATGGATTTGTTAAAAATAAATCATGTACAACAAATCTTATATAAACGGTATTCAGTAATTTTAGTACTAAATGAATTAAATACTATTTATTTATTTATTTATTTATTGAATTGAATTAACCTCCTTTAAGGAGAAGTAAAAAATAAAAATAAATTTTTTTTTGTGTTTTTGTGTTTTTTTTTAGAATGAAAATTTATTACCTAAAACTAAAATTATAAAAATAAAAAAGGAACATTAGTACGAAAATAGGAAAAGGCATGAAAGTTAGAAAGCAAGATAATTTGGACCAAAATTCATGAATTTCTTTTATTTTGAATAAGCTCATTGAGGAGAGTTCTGTAAGGTTTTAATTTTAAATTGCAAAGACATAACCAAATTGAATCAGAAATACCATCATTAAAATCAGATTAATCTTAAGATTAAACTAAATACTATGAAATTAGTACTAAGGATTTTAGTACTAAATGAATTTTATACTTTTCTTATTTAACACTATTTTTTTTCTCTTTTTAAGAATTATAGCTAATAATTAAAAAAATTAAAATTGTTGACATTAAAATTTAATTTATTAAGGATCGAAAAAAATGAACCCTCGTGGAAATGAAGTCCGTGAGTTTCGACGACTTCTTCACCGACTAATTTTATTGTGGCAGTACATTTGTGTTGATTCCGTAGATGACAATAAAATTTTTCGGAAAGGTCTTTATTACAATTTTTCCACCAGTATATTTGGTTTTCAAAGATAACCACTGGGTGGGATTTTTTCTTACCTTTGGTTTCAAAATTACCTTGGATTAAAGTTGGTTTGGACGTTTTCAAATCTTGTTTTGTTTAATTGGATAGCACCAAAGATTGGTTTATATATTTAAAAGAAGTTAGCTAATTAAATTAATTAGTCTTTAGTAATAAAATTCAAAATGGTTATTAATTCTATTCAATTAATATTTAGTTCTTGTTAATTTAATTGTATATAATGTGCAAAAATTTGATTTTCGGCATTTATTATTTTTTATAGAAAAAATTTTCAGTAAGTATTAACTTCTTGTAGTATTATTTACTTGTAGTATTAAAGTCGTTTAGTATTAAATTCAAAAATAAGGATTTAGATTTAATTTTAAAATAAGCATTTAGTATTATTTTCTCATTTAAGAATTTAGTACTAAAATTCTTAGTACTAATTTCATAGTATTAAATTCATTTAGTACTAAATTACAGTCAATCGTAGAAACACTGTATTTTATAACTTCAAATGTTGAAAATGAAACTCCAGTCGATATGGTTTTATTAGATTTTGCGAAGGGATTTGATACAATCCCTCATAGGAGACTACTTCTGAAACTAAAAGTTTATGGAATAAACGGTCTTATTTTTAAATGGATCCAGGCTTTCCTTAACAAAAGGATACAATAAATTCGAAATATCTCCAAATTATAAGCAGATGATACTGAATAATTTTAAAAATGAATCCGGATCTAGAAGCACAAGTGCTTCAACGAGAATTAGATGCTGCGTATCAATGGACAAATGACTGGCTATTAAAGTTAATGCTTCTAAATGTGTTGTTATGCATTGTGGTTCCTGCAACAAAAAAAATATCATTTAACATCAATGGTCATCAAATAGTTGAATCTGAATTTGAGGGAGATTTGGGCATTGTTTTCAGTACTAACTTGAAATTAAGGAACCACATCCTTGTGTGTACAGTATCTCACAAAAAGTTAGAATCAAACTGTAAAATTTAAAAAAATTATTTTTTAACATTTAAAATTATCGTTAAATTGAAATTTTTTAAGCTTGAATTAGGTATCTAATTAAAGCACATTTTTTCTCATCTTGAATCAATTATAACACTTAAGCTTAAAAATGAAAGTCTCTTTATTAATCAATTTCAATAATATGCAACTATCTTTTGTAGAAAAAAAATTTGACACAAAAAGTAAGAATCGCTCTTTTTAATAAAAATTATAATCAGATATCCGATTAATTGGTTGATTTTTTTACCGAATATGCTAAAAGACTTGATTATCTTTAATTTGAGACCATGCTTGACATAAATTGCGTCAATTGGCTTATTACTTGATCTCATCAAAAAAAGACTACCAAAAATTTGCCAAAGACAGAGAAAAATGGGCCAAAAAAAGTCAGCTACCAACAATGATGGCAAATTTAAGGTCTTTTGAAAGATCGAACAAAGACTGAAAGCGAAATAGCTGAGTTAGTTGAAGTTTCACAAAAATGCGTAAATACAACCAAGCGGAACAACGTTAGGGTGAACAACTTTGAAAACTGCGGGAGACGTCCAAAATTATCTAATCGTGATGTATCGTATATTTTTAGATTGGTCCGAAAAAACCCTACAACGAGCTATACACAAATCGCAGCAGACTTTAATTCGAATTTCAATGAACTTAAGATAAGTAGAGAAACGGTCCGAAGAGTTCTTGCAAAGAAAGGTATTGAGTCTTATTTCGCGGTAGAAAAGCCGCTTCTAACTGTCAGCAATTGTCCAAACTGGACCGACAAAGTTTGGGCCAAAATTATTTTTAGCGACGAGTCGAACTTTGAAATCCTAAATAGGAAATCTAGGGTCTTTGTCAAAAGATTCAAAAATGAAAAATATCACCCGAAGTTTGTGTCCCAAGAATATAGAAGGGCGGAGGCTCAGTCGGTATATGGGGATGCATGTCTTACGGAAGAGTGGGTTGTTGCTCCATTTACACCGGGAGAATAAATCAATATATTTACATGGACACACTAGAAAACAGCCAAATCCCATCGGCACAGCTTTTAATCGATGATGAGCAAGAGTGGATTTTCCAACAGGACGGCTTATCTGCACATACTGCCAACTCGGTAAAAATTGAATTAGAAACCACAATTTTACAGTTCACCAAGATCACCTGATCTCAATCCAATTGAAAATTTATGGGCATATATTGACCACAAATTGCTCAATTATAGGATAACTTCAGTCAACCATTTAAAGCAAATGCTCCATGAAGAATGGTTGAAAATTCCGACTGAAATCTGTAAAAATTTGATTTGATTGTTAAAATTCCAATGTGGTCACCTAATCTCAAGACTGTGATGCCATCGAAAAAAACTAAAGAAGAGCAACAAAATTTGTTAGTGAAATAGGAAACAAAAGTTACGTAGAACGTCTGAAATTGCTTCAGATAACAACGTTGGTTGAAAAGAGACAAACGGGTGATTTAATTCAGATGTTCAAGTTTATGAACGATTTGGACAAGATAGAAATTAGCAGAATAGCGGATCTATGTGCAAAACTCTTTGTTTAAATTAATATTCAAAAAATTGTACATCATTTAAAAAATAGATGATTTTAGAAGAAGTGGTCTATAGCATTCATCATCAATTTTAGCATTTTTTCGAAATTATATTTTTTAAATTTATCAATATTATATGGGTCAATAATTAAATTTTTAATTTTATTTATTGCAAAAACATACAAAGATGTCCCTTATTCAAGTAAACAAAGAAAACTGGAAAATCGAGATGTAAAAATAAGAAAGCATAATAGAATTAAAATAATAATACTAATAATATTAGTATTGCTTTTTGTCTTTTAATTATTATTATTATTTTTTATTATTTATTTGTTTTCTGTTCGAGCATACGCTCCTTCAGATAAAAAAAAATAAAATAAGATAAAATAAAATAATTAAAACAGTTTAAAAAATTTTAAATTTAAAGCAAATTATTTTTCATTTATCAATGAAAGGATGAGATACAAAAATAATAATTAATTAAATTTTATTGAAGAAAAATTCACATTTTATAATAATATGATCTGATTATAGAATTATCATAAAAATTTTATTTTTTTTTCTTGAAAACAAAAAAAGTCAAAAAAAAAGAAGAAAAAAATGGTTATTTTTAAAATTCGGTTCTTCGGTAAAAAGGTAGGCAACAATTTAAAATAAAAGCACTACAGAATTCTTTTAAATCAACTAATTCAATAAAAAGAAATTCATTAATTTTGGTCCAAGTTATCATGTAACCTTTTCCGTTTATATAACTTAATTAAATGAATGAATTTAACATCTTTTTTTATTTTCTAAATTTTGTATACAAATATTTACTATTTTTTTTATTTAGAATTTTTAGATACGCTTCACCTAAAAGGAGGCTTAAATTGGTATCGATCAAAAATTTAGTAAATTTAAATAGAATTCAAAATTAATTTTTTAAAGTTAATAATTTGCTAAACAAACAAAAAATGGTTTTATTTTAATAAAAATAATACAAAAGCAGCCTTGTTTTTATGATTAAAGCCTAGACGCCAAACGCATTATCTATTTTATTGAAAAATGATCTAGATTTTATTTAATCTTTAGAAAAACAGTTTTTATCTTTATTTTTAAAGATAAAAACTTGAACTGTCTCGAAATTTAATTTAATTTATTAATCAGTTCTAGACTTGTAAATACTATCTTTAAAGTAGTCTTACTTTAGTTCTTAATCTTTTTTTTCAAACATAATGAAAAAAAATAAATTAATATTTCATTATTTTTTAAAATCATAATTATTCAATAAATAAAGCTTATTTTAATTATTAAATCGAAATCAACGAATTTTACTAAGGTTTGTAGATCATTTACAAAAATTGGAAAATTTTATATTTATATATTTTGATAACACTTGAATTTTGCTATTTACAGTAATTAACGTAAATTAAGTTAAAATAGGAATTTTTATTATTGTACTAAAATTTTCCCAATAAGCTTTCCTTGAAAGGAAATTTTTTCTAAATCGTTTCTTAAGAGGCCTCTTTTTGATTATATTCGGACATTTTTCAAAATAATAAATAATGTTTAATTTTTACTTTTATTTGTTTTTTTTCAATTTAAGAAAAGTCCATAAAAATATGTCTATCTTAGTAAATTAAATTTATCCTAGACACAAGTTAAATAATTACTAATTTTTTAATTTGATTTTAGCTAAATAATTAATTTTGATTTTTCTATACGATATATTGAATAATCAAAATAATAATTTTAAATAATTTTAAAAAATAATTTTTTTATTATGATAAAATAATTTTTTTTATCATTTTTTTTGTTTATTTTTATTTAAAAAAAAATTAGGAAAAGTTTTTCCACGGCAGTTCTGAAGTCGGCGCCTTCTTTTCATTTCATTTCTACAATTAGAGTTGAAAATAAATATTTATATTGTATTTACATTTTTAATTTAAATTCTGCTAAAAGTTCGGTGTGTTTAGAATTGATTATAAAGGGGTTTTGTACTTAAAATTTATTATGTAGGAGCATTGTTTTTTTATTGTAATTTACTAAATTTTACGTAAATTTTCAAAATTATCAAATTTTACGATCATACTTTAGGATTTAATTTAAAATAAATACATAAATAATATTTGTTCTTAAAAAAATCTAAATTATGCTTTTCAATTTGTTTAATTAATCTATCAATTTAAAACTTCATTGATTGTTTGTATTAAAATTTAATTTCGCTTTGCCGTAAGTGTTTATTTTTCTTCTTTAGATTAATTTTCATTTTGTGTTGTGGGGGAATACAGCACTTAATGGGTATCTAAAAGTAGAGGAATAATTTTAAAGATTAATTGATTTTCCCGTCTCTCATCCGTATTCATTCATTCCGTATTGAGCTCATGAAAAAACCCCCGAGGATAAATAAACAAATTTATGCAATTTTTTCCAAAATTTTAAATTTTTTGATAGATCATTCATCTAAAAATAATAAATTAATCCGATTTAAAAAAAAAACCTTTTTGATTTTAAAGTTTCTAATATTTTTAAAAAATTTCGTAAAAATATTTTATGCACTTTTAACATTTAAAAATAAACACATTTGAAAAAATATTATATTCTTATTTTATTTTTTAAAAATAATTTTTGACAATCAATTTAAATAAAAGAGCCAACAAAAAAAATTATAATTTTTAAATTGAAATAAATAATTTATTTGAAATTAAAATAAAAAAAAAATAAAATAAACTTTTTTCTTAAAATGTATTGTGATTTTCTTTCGTAAAATCAATATCGGACCCATCATCAATCGAATAGTCAGTAATATCGATGCTATTTTTTTTTCTCTCATACTTAACAGGATGATAAAATTTGCATCTATTTTCTCTATAAAATCTACAATTATTGCCGAATTTGCACAAAATTTGCGAACACTTAGGCCTCTTGTTAGCTGGGTACCTGTTCACCAAATTACTCATCTTGGCAAAGTCATTTTTCTGTCCAGCTACATTGTGGTCATTTGGATGGAGGTAAATGTTGATGTTGTTATCATGTGACAGTTCAACTGACGTATGAATGGGAGCTTGGCCACTTTGAAAAAAACTCGTACTCTGATTAAAAGATTTGGGCCTGTCCAGATTCAGCTTTTGGTTAAAATTTTCGGCCAAAAGACTTAATTCATTGAGTTTAGTGTGCATGAGATTGGTCGGTGCCAATTTTAAGTAGTTGAAATAGGCGGTAACAGCCGCATTTTTGTAATACTCGTGTTGCTGTTCCACATCTCTCAAGCTCTTGGAATCAAATATTTTTCTATTAAAATCATGGCTTTTGAGTGCTGGTGGCAACCTGATCTGACCATTTTTGTCATCCTGTTGCCGAAAATTAGTCGGCCCATTTTTGTAGAAGCATTTGCATCCGTAAGCTTGGCAAGTGCCGCAATACAGTGGTATTTTTCCTGGAAAAGTGTTTTCTATCTGAGTGGTGTTGTGCAAGATGACTGGATAGGGACCGAATGCTACAGGCATCGGATACACGTGAACAGGAACCATGTTGGGCCGCCAATAGCCCATTTGATTTTCTTGCTCGGTACCATTTGCCGAATCCATACTCTCGGGCACTGTTTCTCTCTGTAACATTCCTGTCCAAGCACCTATACTAATCTAAATTTTTAGTTCAAATTTTAGAAATTAATAAAATTTTTTTGACGATTTTTTTGAGGAAAATAATTATTTTTTTTTGTTTACCAATTAATCAGAAAGCAATAAATATTCCTAATGATTGTATCTGAACGTAGTATAAACATCAAGAGAGAGAGAGAGAAAAATCTAAAAAAAACTCATATCCAAAAATAAATGATTTATTTAAAAAAAAAATAAATTAAAAATAATTGCATTTCCTATTGAATACTTGAAAGATATAGAAAACATTTCCTAAACAACTTAGCTGCCGATGAGACACTAGATGGGCATATGGACTGGGTCATAATCGATTTAAATTGATTGATTTACGGCCAGCGCCCCAAATTTGTGCTGGAAAACAGGACATGCAGAAAACTAATTACGGGACATTGTTGGCTTTTTGTTTTGGCTTACAGTGCCGTGAAATGACCAATCATCCCTGGGCGTTTGTCCCGAAAATGCGGCACTCATGGGTCAGCAAAATAAAATACTTTTCCGAACCAAATGCTTTAAAAGCTTCTCTGCCCAGCCATGCTTGTCAAATGCATTGAAAGCACTCATGCGGACCATGTTGACACGAAAAGGAAAAGTCTGCCAAAACAAAAATTACCAGCTTAATAAATAATCATAATTTAACTTGGTAATCTTGTACCTAGAGCTAAATAGTTTGTAAAAAATAATTTTTTTTTGTTCTCGGATAGAATATATTGTGATGGAATGATAGATAGAATTAGATAGATTTCAATTAAAATCGAAATTTATCTTGCAGCTAATTTATCTATTTTTTTTATCTGATGGCTGGGACAATTTTTTTTTTTTTAAATAAAATTATTGATTAATTGATCAAATATTCATGATCTAATTTTGAGATGGTTAGAAAATTGAAGAAAATACTTTAAATTTGTCGGTTCGACTAGTCTTGATAAATTAGGCACCAAGTTTTTAAGATAAAATCAATTATTAAATTTATTGTAGAAATTTGTTCAAGGATGCTATTACGTGATGACTTAGAAGATAACAAATTTTGATTGAAAGCTTGTTAGGAGAAGAAAAAATTTGAAAATATGCAGATTACTTTAGAATGATATATCAAATATCTGTGCGCTAATTTATCAAGATTATAAGCAGAATTTTGTTCGATTAACTGACAGATGGGTGCTAATTTACTTTTTTTTTAAATAAACAATTAAATATTTTCTTACAAAATTTATTTGAAAATTAAAATGAACAAAAAAATATCAAAATTTTTTAATTAAATGTAGAAATTCTTCTCTTGTTTTTGTATTGTTTCTAAACTCACCACACATCGAACTCGATACGGTCTTTGAATTAAACCTTTCAACACCTCTCATAACCATGCACATGTACTTTAAGAAAAAAATGATTAAAAAATTAAATTTTTTTTTCTTTCAAAATTTATTTGAAAATAAAAATGGTTTAATTTTTTATGTTTGAATTACAAAATGTATCCAATGTTGAAATAACATTGAAAAAGTACGATGTTTCAAATAAAAAAAATAATTTCAAATTAACATCGCAAGCATTAAAATCTTTGTTTTTTTATATAAATTTTGACATTAGGTTTGTGATATGATGATCCTTACGAAAATATTTGTAGTTTAAAAAACTATCTTCACTCTGTTTTCCATTTTTTATAGATTGAGTTTTTATTAATATGAATTAAACGAACGTCAATTATCATTAAAGTCAAAATTTTGGGTCTAGTGGAAAATGTGAACAATTGTTCACAAAAAAATGTGACCATGAGTATCAAGTCCAAAATGTGAACATTTTGTTCACATAATCTCTGGTCACATATTTGGTGACCAAAATAGATAAATAAAAAAAATTTTCGAGTCCAGTTTTTATTTTTTGTGAACATTAATTTTAGAATAAAAGTTTAATTTTAAATGCAAATAAAAAAAAAAGATAAATTCCAATTCCTTTTTATAGTATTAGTAGCATCTTTACTCCTTTTCCGCAATTTAAATTCCATTGTTTGCAGATGTATTTTGCACTTTTTATTTTCACATTTACGACTAGCCCGTACCAAACCAATTGCAGAGACTTGTCTAAGAATTTTTAAATTAATATTTTCATCCTTTATTTTAACTTTTCAACTAAATAATTTTTTTTTGAATTTTGAATAGAATGATGAAAACTAAATTGTAATTTTTAGCTTAATCATAGTGTAAAAGAATAAGAGTTAAAATTTATCTAAGCATTATAAAATAGTGTTTTTAAATTTTTTTCTTTTTTAAATTATATAATTTTTATTTTTTTAATCTAAAATTTGGTGAACTTTTTTTTGTTATGTGACCAGCTTATAGTCACCAAATATGTGACCAGAGATTATGTGAACAAAATGTTCACATTTTGGACTTGATACTCATGGTCACATTTTTTTGTGAACAATTGTTCACATTTTCCACTAGACCCAAAATTTTAAAGGAAAAAAATTAAGTTTTTCAGGTCTAGTCTGTTTGGTGAACTATGGTTTATCTTTTAATGGAATAATTCTTGTTCTCAGGTTGTTTGAACTATTAGTTCACCAAAAAATTGTAAACCTATTTAGATATTTTTTCATCTTTTTTGAAAAAAATTAATGTAATATTAAATAAATAATAATTCAATAGATAAATAAAAAAAATAATTAAAAAATTTGATGTCGGACGGGGTAGGTAAAATTTGCAAAATAGATATATCTATGTTTCTCAAAGTCAAACACTTGAAGGGTGAAAAATTAATTTTAATTTTCTTTAATTTTTATTATTTATATTTAAAGTATAATATTTAGGTAGAGATGGCTTTAGGTATTTTCGATTTTTGAAGAGGTAATACCATGTAAACTAGATCAGAGCAAATTCTATTTCTAAAGCTCCTTCAAATAAAAAATAAAAATAAAATTAAAATCTTCAATTGTTTATTTTTATATCAGTTTCGAGAATTAGGCATTCTATAAAATAGCTATTCTATTCAATTTGTCCACAAAGTCTAAAAGAGTTAGTGAACAAGGTTTTTAACGATTGAATACTAATTTAAATCTTAATGAATTATTTATCTTTTTATTTTATTTTATTTATTTTCTATTTTTTTTTTAATATATTTTGATTCTGAATGAGCATTAGTTCAGTACAAATAAATAAATAAATTATTTAAAAGTTAAAAAAAAAAAATTTTAACATTTTTTTCAAATTTCCAAATAAAAATTAAACTCATTCTATTTCACTAAAGAGTTTAATTTCAAATATGAAAATGCTTGTAATACTAACTTAAAATTATTTTTTTATTTGAAACTGAAAAAAAAATTGAAACATCGCACTTTTTCAATTTTATTGTCAACATTGTAATTCAAACACAAAAAATTAAACCAAATGAACAAAAAAATATCAAAATTTTTTAATTAAATGCAGAAATTCTTCTCTTGTTTTTGGATTGTTTCTAAACTCTCCACGCATCGAACTCGATACGGTCTTTGAATTAAACTTTTCAACACCTCTCATAACCATGCACATGTGACTTTAAGAAAAAATGTTTAAAAAATTAAATTTCTTTCTCAATTAATTTAAATCTACGTTGCTTCTACGACTACGCCTACACCGCGAGGATTCAGAATATTCTGGAGCGCGTCCGCTATTTGATTGGTAAGTCTTTCTTGGACCTGGAGCCTTCTGCTGTACAACTCAACAATTCTGTTCATATTTTTTGAATAAAATTAATTTTAGAATACAATTTACTAATTTTTAAATTTTTTTTAATTATTTTATTTCACCTGGCTATCTTGCTCAAACCGATTACTTTTTTGTTAGGCAAATAACCAACTGAAACTTTTCCCATAAATGGCACCATGTGATGCTCGCACAGCGAAAACATTTCGATGTCTTTGACCAAAACCATTTCATCAGTGTCCTCATCAAAGATGGCATCTTTAACAATATCTGTCAAATTTTCGCCATAGCCTTTGGTAAAGTGGATAATGGCTTTGGCTGCGCGTTCTGGTGTTTTCACAAGTCCTTGCCGAGTACAGTCCTCACCAATCGATTCAATTATACTCAAATAGGCAGACGACAATTCCTTAAATTTACACTCAGTTGACTTCAGTTCTTCTTTTTTTGCTTCTATGTGACCATTGCACTGTTTGCCAGTGTCCGTGTCAACACTTTGTTCCATTCTAAATTCTTCAGATTTTTTAATAGATTAAGAAAAAAAAAATTCATTTAGATTTGTAATTTTTTAAAGGTGTGTAAAAATAAATTTTTTTTAAAGAAAAAAATCCAGTTTTAAGCATCTTTTCGAAATGCTGTTTTTATTCCAACTTCTAGACAAGTTTATAAAAAAGTCTAAAATCAATTTTCATAAATCTTGATTTAAATGCAAATGAGTTTTAAAAAAAAATAGTTAAGTAAGATGTCAAAAGTGTCATTTATGGCATATACGTAAATTAAAAGACTACGTCGCATCAATTACATCATTAAAAGCAAATTATATAACCCAAATTTATCCATATTAATTTAATTGCTTGTAGAGAACCCACAGCAGGAAGATTTACAAACACAAAAAATCAATAAAGAAAAAAACTTACGATCAAATATTCAGGATTTATTATTTGGTTAAGATTGATAAAATGCAATTAAACTTATATCAGATTGGGGACTATCGTCATCTTTTTAATTTTAAAAGTTTGATATTGAAATATCGCTATTTTTTTCTTAAATTAAATAAAAGTTAATGTGTTCTCATATTGTTCGGCTTATTTTAGGTTTATTTAATATTTGATTTTTTTTCTGGTTAATTTCCACTGATTATGAACAAGTAGTTAATTGTGTTTGCAACCTATTTTAAATTTTTTTATTCACTTTTTTTTTTAATTTTTAAAAATAAATCAAATACTTAAAATTGTTTTTTAATATTTTTTCAAATTAATTCTGAAAACATAATAATTTTTCAGAGCAAAAACTTTTTTATTTTGAGAAAATTTTCAAAAAATAAATAACTAAAATTTTATGGTTATATTAACAATAAAAACGAATGAGTTTGATTTATTCATGAGGTCAGAGAATCTTTTTTTATTACATTATGAAATAATAATTTTCTTTTAAATTAAATTAACACAATCTTTTATTCAAAATATGCATAAAATAGCTTAATAGTATAAATTTTTTTTTCACATTCCAAAATTCTTAAAAATTAAAAAATATTGCTCCAAATCCAACAGTGATATTGGATTTATATAAAATTGAAAAACTTGATTTTTTTATCTCTTTGTCTCATTTATCCACAATTGCTCACTGAGCTCACGTTTTAAGAAAATTTGGCAAATTTTCATATAGCAGACTAAAATATTGTTTTTAACTTTTTAACAAAAGTTAATAGTTAAAATACTTAACTGAGGCCCCAATTAAAGCTCAAAGAAAATTCTTTAATTGAATACTTTTCTTTCATTTGGGTTAGTTTTTAAAACACAGAAAAGTACTAAAAAAAAGATAGTTGACAAAAAATAATATTAGATAACATTAAACAGAATATTTTTTTAATCCATTTTTTGATGAAATTTTTTTTCTGGCATTAGAAAAGAATATCCTGAATGCAATCTATCCATAATGATTTGAAACAAAATTCATTTTGGTATATATTTAAATAAATTATTTACATGTCTAATACTGTTTCCTTTTTACTGTTTCCGTTTAATAATCTTTATCAATTTTTTTTTCTAATAAAAGATTTTATTTTTTCCTTTAAAAAATTAAAAATAAAATTTGCTTCAATTAAGAACTTATATTAAGATAAATTAGATATAGTTTCACTTAATTTTTTGTTTTAAAATGAATTTTATCTTACTTTTAATTACTATTTGAATGAATTATGAATTTTTTTTAAAAAAGAATAAAAACAGAGATAAGATTAATCTAGCATTTAATGTCAAAGAATTAAGGCTAAAAATTAATCTAAAATATAAGAAAAAATAGTCGCAATTATAGTTTCTCATAGTTTCGGCTCATTTATTTGATCAAATAAAATTTTAGACAAATTTACAGATTTAATATTCTTTACAATTTTTTACAAAACTAAATCAATAAAAGGTCGAAATTTAAGATTTTAAAATTTTTACTTATTTGTACTTTTAAGATTTACTGTTAATTTTTATTTATACTTTAAAAATATTTATTCCTAATTTGCTAAAGCTTTAATTTTTTAGTTCTAAATTTCTGTAATTTATTTTAAATTTATTGTCTCACACAATTACATTTTTTATTGATTATTTTCATAATAATCTAAATAATCCATAATCTTTTATTCATTAGGCTGTAAAGAAGGGTAATACCCATTCTACACAGCTTGATGGCTAACCTCAGACTATTTAATTAAATAAAATAAATAAACCTTTAAACAATTAAATTTACCACTTGAGAAAACAAATATTCATCTTTAATCTGTAAAAAGGTAAAATATTAGCGAAAATAAAATTTTTGCTCTTATTTAAAAATTTGGAATTTGATCTAGTGAGTTAAAAATTTTATTTTTTACCACAAAATTAAAACAAAATTTTGAAGATAAAATTATGAAATTTGAATAAAATAAATAAAATTAAAAGCAAGAACATTTTTAAACTGAGACATCAAAAACTTTTTTTTTATCACATATTTTTGACCGACAAAAAATAAAAAAATTTTAAAAATATTTAATTTTAATCTTTAAATCATTTTTAGAACATTTCCAATATCTTCATTTGATTTTTTTAAACAAAAAAAAATTTCTTTTTTGTAATTTGAATTTGACTCAGCAAATCAATAATCGGTCTTAATAACTTATTATTTAATAAAAATCTTTGTTTTGCTCTTAATATAATTTATTTGCTCTTCAATCTTATACTAGCCAAGAATAAAATGATAAAACTAGGCAAAAGTTTTAAAATATAAATTAAAATTAAAGTGATCAAAAAAAAATCAACTGCAAATATTTTATTTAAACTAGTCTAATAAAATAAATTATTCAATGTTTAAAGCTGGTAAAACAGTGCCAGTACATTCACCAAAACCCACTCGATATCCGTCTCCTTGGCAAAAACCTTTTTTTTAAATTTTTAAATAAAATTATTTTTTTTAAATTTGTAAAAAATGTAACCTTTCATTGTAATAGTATCACCATCTTGCAGGAAAACTCTCTTTAACTTGCCCTCTGAGTCAAACAAAATAGGTTCTGAGCCTCTCCAAGTTATTTCTAGCAACGATCCAAAAGAATCTTTACTCTCACCACTAATGGTTCCCGAAGCCAATAGATCACCAGGTCTGGCATTGCATCCAGTAATAGTATGATGGGTCAACTGCTGCTTCATGCTCCAATACATGTATTTAAAGTTTGATCTGGAAATTGTCTTTTCCATGTCAATATCACCAGGTTTAAGATTTACCTCAAGATTTATATTGAACATATATGGGTCCTCATGCTGTAAATATTTGAATGGCTTAGGATTTTGTTCTTCGCCTTTAAGAACAAATGGCATCAACGCTTCCATTGTTACAACCCATGGTGAAATTGAGGTGGCAAAATTTTTGGCTGTGAATGGGCCAAGAGGAACATATTCCCACTTTTGTATATCTCTTGCTGACCAGTCGTTCATGACCACCATGCCAAATATGTGCTCGTGAGCTTTCTCTACAGGTATGTGCTGTCCGAGCTCGTTTCCGGGACCAACAAAGAAAGCCATCTCAAGCTCAAAGTCCAGCAACTTGCATGGACCAAATACTGGTGGTTTAGTGTCATCTGGACGCATTTGACCAACTGGACGTCTGACCGGTGTGCCTGAAACAACAACTGATGAAGCTCGGCCGTGATAACCAACTGGAAGATGGAGCCAATTTGGCATCAGTGCGTTTTCTTTGCCCCTAAACATTATGCCAACATTGGTTGCATGTTGTTTTGATGAATAAAAATCAGTGTAGTCTCCGATTTGGGCAGGTAAATGCATTTTACACTTTGATCGGTCTATAATTGCTTTGGCTCTCAATTCTTTATCATCTCTCAGGGTCGGACAACTCTCGGAAAGAAGCTCTTGGAGACGAGCTCGGGTTTCTTTCCAGCATAAATGACCAAGAGACATAAATTGATTCAATGTTGACTGCCTTAAAGCTTCCTGTTTATCTTTCATGCATGGACCATTGAATAAATGTGCCACTTGGAATACATCAAGAGCATAATCACCAATTGCTACACCGATTCTATGCTGGACCTAGAAAAATTTAAGGTAAAAAAGTCTCAAAAAATGTTTAATTTGCGATCAATCATAAAATTTATTTTAGATTTTATTATTTATAATCATTATAATTATCATTGAGTATCATCTTAATTTTTTAAAAAATTAATAATATACTTAAAATAATTTTTTTTTGCTGTAAATCTAATCTAAAAAAATAAATTCCCTAAAAAAAAAATTTAAAATTTAAAAGGTGTTTTATTTGCATTTAGAGAAAGAATGCAAAAAAGTGAACAAAGAAATAAAGTCTGGGTTAGATAGTATAAAATGTTTGAAAATAAAATTCTGAAATTTTTTTTACAAAAATATATTTAAAATGATTAGATAAATTTCAAAGTAAAATATTCAAAGGCTGATTTTTTTTACTCAAATAATTTAAGGCGTTCAAAAATTTAACATAATATGCATTTTAAATAAAATAAACTTTTTTAAATATTGTCATTTTTGGAATTTGAATAAATGAATGTCTGTTTTTTAGTAAGAAACTGAAATTATCATTAAAAAAAATTTGTATCATAATTCATTAAATGATTTTACTAAATTCTTAGTTCTTGTTAATATTATTTTTTTTTTGTGAACCGAGCAAAATTTCCTTCAGATTAAAAAAACAACAAAAAATAAAATAAAAGTGAGTTAAAATATAATATAGAAGATAATTTAAAATTGACAATTTGAAAAATTAATGACAGTTTAAGTTTAACAATTGAAATTTTTAAATATTGAACAGTTCAAAACAGGAAGAAGAAATAGTGAAGTAGCTATTACAAAATGGAATTAGGTTTTTAATTTTTAGAAAATTCATATAATTAAATAAAAAATTTATCGAGGACAAGCATATCATAAACAAAATCTAATAGTTTGGTCTCAATTAATTTTAAATGATGACTAAATCTTTTCATTAAAATTTCAAAATTTTTGTGAGACTTTGGGCTCAAAAACTTATTTTGCTTTTTATTCTTAAATCTTTTGATGAAAAATTTCAAAATTTTTTAAACTAAAATTTGTCTGAAGGGTCGAAAATCCTCTTCGGTCAAAACGGAAATATTAATTTATTTTTTATAAATTTGATGGAAAAACTTTCTAAAAATATTAAATTCATTGAGAAAAAATACACAATAAGTACCAAATAGAAACAAATCTTCCTGCTATTGTTTGAATATTCAATGAAAAATGTTGAAGAACTTTAATTTGAAGTCAGCATTTAAATGTAAAAAACAAAGCTTTAAAAATTTCAATTTTTTTTATTATAAAGTATATTTGAATTTTAGTTTTTTTCTTTTTTGAAAAATTATTATTTGATATTAAATAAAAAAGTAAAAAAATCTTATGTCAATTTTAAATATCTTATATTTGGGAAAAAAATTGAAAAATAAAGACAACATATTTTTCTTGATCATCTATTTTTCGAAAAAATGTTACTTAACTAAATTAGTCTAAATTGAGTAATGTTTTTAGCAAATTAAAAAAATCTAAAATTTTTTGTTTTTCTCTAAATGCATCAAAATTTCGAAAAAAATAAATTCTAACTCTTCAAACACCTGATAAACTTTTTTTTTTTTAAATATCTACTTAAAAAAAATATTTTTTGTTTTTTTAGGTAAAAATTATAAAAAAAAAAGCTTACATTGTCACTTGTAGAAAAGATACCATAAGGCAAATTTTGATAGGAAAAGTCACAATTCGCATCAACATTAATGAATGACATTTCTCAAAAAATCAAAATTAAATTAAAAAATCTAAAAAAATCAATAATCTCAACGGTATTAATCGTTGTTAAAAAAAAAACAAAAATTAATCTTCCAGAACAAAAAATTTATAAAATACCAAATATACAATTTAATTAATTTTTTATTAAAATACTGAAGAGAAGAGCCAAGTTAAATTTCAAATCAAAATCATTTACCTATTAAACTGGCTATGACTGAGAACTAAACTGAGAACATGCAAAGGCATTTTTGGCAGTAGAAAGTGAATTCAAAAGACCATCGATTTGCTCCTTGCTAAAACTTTGCTTGCAACTTGGACAATCTTGGCTTGGACAATCTTTGCTTCCTTTAAAAAAACGCTTGGCACAGTACCTGTGCAATTTCATTGAACACCCAGAGCAACTAAAATAGTTTAAAACAACAAATTTACACAAGTAACAATAGGACAAGTCTTCGGGAGGGAATATTTGTTTGATGTATTGGCAAAGCTCGATGAGGGCTCTGCCGTGAAGAGTGATCATGTTGGGTGCATTGACAATCTCAATTAGCCAATTGTCCTGCATGAATTTTTCCAGAATGATGCGGATGTCGCGGTTGGTGGGGCACCTTCCGATTTGAGACTGAGTTCCTGGGGCTTCATCGCTCAACTCGTCAAACATGGACAAAATTTCATTGAGGATTAAGTTGTAATCAACACTGCCATTCTCTGACTCAACAATTAGTTCTAAAATCTTGCGGAATATTTTTAGATCAGCAGCAGAATAGAGCTGAGAAAGATCTCCAATTGAACTGGAGTCACACAGCCGAATGATGCAGTAATAACTCAGACCGGTTATCTCACAATTTCCGGCTTTTATTTCCATGTTAAAATGCTTGATTGCTTCATTTATTTCGCGCAAAAATTTCACGTACATTGGCTTGATCTGGGTCTCCTCATATTCGATTTGGAATTTTTTGAGCACATTGCAGAACAGAACTTTAAAGTTTATTTGGTCTAGGACGCCTTTGTTGAGAATAATTTGTAGAAAATACTGCTGAGCCGGGCTCAAGCATATGTCGCGCATGTCTGGCAAAGTATTTATACTCAGGGTGTGTTAATTTACTGATTTTTAAAATTCTAAAATTTCAAAAGTTGCATTATGAACGCTTGTTTTTTAAACAGAACAGGTTTTATTTTAAGATTTGTTCAGTGAATTGTCTTGATATAACTTTATTCTTGAAAAAAAATTTTTTTTTTTAATTTTTATTTTATTTTATTATCAATTTTTTTTTAATTATAAAGATTTATTTTTTTTCAAAATCTTTGACAAAGTTAGGAAAGCAAAAAATATTATTTTTTAATAAAAAAGGTTAATTCAATTTATGGTATTTTTTATTTTTTATTTTGTTTTAAATCTTAAATTTTAAATAAAATTAAAAACCTTTTTTATTAAAAAATAATATTTTTTGCTTTCCTAACTTTTAATTTCGAGATAAATTAGAACTATTATAGTCATATAAAAAAAATTAATCGATATAATAATCGACTAAAAAAAATAAGTCGATTTAAAGTTCGTCGATTTTTGAATCGAATATTGATAATCGATTGCCCACACTAATTCATTTGAGTACTTTTTTTTTAATATTTTTAGATTCTTACTCGTAATTAGAATACAAAATTAGCCAAATAGTCTCCAAAAAAGAGATCTTGTTACTTCTCTTTTTAGCTAATAATTTATAAAATTACTTTTCAAAATAACGTATAATATTTGTAGTTTTAGAGACTATCTACGATCTGTTTTTAATTTTTAATAAATTGAATTTTTGTTAAAATGCATCAAACGAGCGTCAATTATAACTAAAGTCAAAATTTATAAAAAAAAAACAAAGTTTTTCGGGTCTAGTCGGTTTGGTGAACTATGGTTCACTTTTTATTGGAGCAATTCTTATTCTCAGATTTTGTGAACTATTAGTTCACCTAACCTAACCGACTGGGTACGAAAAATTTTTTTTTTACAAAAGGCTAATAGTTTATTGCTTTGTGTTTGGTGGGATCAGAAGGGTATAATCTATTATGAGCTACTGCAACCCAAGCAAACGATAACCGCAGACCTTTATTCACAACAATTGATACGTTTGAGTCACGCTTTGGAAACAAAACGGCCACACAGAGCTAAAGGAGAGCGAAAAGTGATTCTTTTACATGACAACGCATGGCCACATGTTGCAAAAACGACTCGGAACACGATAGAGAATCTAGGCTGGGAAGTCTTATCTCACCCAGCTTATTCACCAGACTTAGCTCCTTCAGATTACCATTTGTTCCGATCAATGCAGCACTTCCTCAGTGAAAAAAGTTACTCAGACTTTGAGGAAATCAAAAAAGACATCAGTCAATATTTCACCTCAAAACCAGCCAGCTTCTACTAGCGAGGGATCAAAATGCTGCCAGAAAGATGGGAGATGTGTATTTCTAGCGAAGGAAATTATTTTAGTGACTAATTATATTTTATTTTAGTTTTTATAAATAAATAAAGTCTAGAAAAAAACGAAAAAACTTATTAAACAACCTAATAGAATAAAAGGCAAATTGAAGTTTAGTGAAGATCAAATTTTAAGATCAAAACGATCGTTTAAAATTTTAAAACTTAATTAATCTAAATATTTTGATAATTCAAAAAAATTAAATACTAAACTTAATTGTGTCTAATAATGGTTGCTTATCAAATTAGCATTAAAATGATTGACTTCTAATTTATTTAAAAAAATTAATCAATAATTAAAATAATTCAGGTTGAGTTAATTGAGAAATTCAATTTCATTTGGCAAAAATATTTTTTGAATTATAAAATTTTTGTTTTTGTTCTTTGTTCCAAAATTAAGAATAGCAAGAAGAAGGAAAATAAAACCTAAAAATATTCTTAGCCGTCCTGAACAATACCTTGCCTGTCTTAAATTAAAAAAATAATTTTTTTTTCAATTTCTTAATTCTGAAATTAAATATAAGAAATGGCAAGTTTTTTTTTCTATTTTACATTTTTAGAAATAATTGCATAATTATATTTCAAATTTTAACATGCTTAAGCATTGAGTTTAAATTTAACAACGTAATTTCAAAATTTCAAAAAAGTTAAATAGAAAAAAAAACTTGCCAAGTGTTACTTTAATAAAAAAATTTAAGAGGATTAAACTTTATCAGCTTGCTGTCTAAGTCAAAACTCTTAGCGTTTACGATTCTAAAAATTGTCCCTTTAACTGCTATTCCACCGTTAGATTAAAGTTTTCTTTATTAATTATCTAAATAATTGCAGTGCATTTACTCTTGAATATTTTTTTTCACTTGTGACAATACTAAATATCTGATTTTCAGTATCAACGATATTATGCCATCCATTATTTTTTTAAACTGAAAAATTTATTAAAAAAAACTACCAAAATTAAATAAATCTTGAATTTTATTGATAAAAAATTAAAACAAAAATTTTACTTAATAAAAAACAAATCTTCTATTAATTTACTCTCTTCCAAATCTTCATTATTCACAACATCAGTATTTTTCTTCTTCAATTTATTCACTGACTTTGTTTCTTCGATTATCAAATCAACTAAACTTTCATCTTGATCAATTTTTCTTTGATTTTTGTTTATTTTTGGCTCATTTTCTGCTTTTGGTTTTGGCGTTTTTTTCTTCAGCATCATCTTTTTGTAAACAATATTTGCCAAATTTTCCAAACTCTCTTCATCAAGATCATTTAATTTTATGCCAGAGTCCGACTGAGCTGGTGTAGAGGCTGGTTCAGGATGGATTGAAGCAGCCACCGGTTTCTCGCCCACTGGCCTATAGTTAGGAATTGCGAACGGCACCTGAAAATGCGGAAAAGCCTGGTTTACTGGTTGATAAATTAGGCCAGCTTGGCTATTTAGATGTCGTTGACTCTCAGACTTGAGCATAGTAAGCTCTTCAAGACGCTTCAAATGAACCTGTTGTTGGATCATTATTTGAGCCTTTAAGCAAAAGAAATTTTAAATATTCAGTGGTGATTTGATAGGAGGATTTTACCAAATTTTAAGATAATTTTTGTAAAATGATGTAAAAAGATAAAAGATAAATATCACGAATTAAAGATAATTTTCAATGATTGTTACTATTTTAAATGAATTTAGGTTAATTTAAGTAAAAATAAAATTGCTAAAATTTCTTTAAAAAAAAACTTTTTTTTGGCATTATAAAATTTCATACAAAACTTCAAATACAAACAGGAAAAATTTTATAACTTTTGTTATACTTGTCAAAAAATTGTTCTATTTATGAAACAAAGTGAAACAACTTTTGTTTAATTTAAAATTATTAAAAAATAAGATGCAATTAATTGGCACAGATTTTTCAGACATCCGCAGTTGATATAACAAAAGTTGTCACTTTATTTCTTTTGAAGAAAAAGTTTTAGAATATTACAGTGATTATTTGATAGCAGTATTTTACGAAAAATTAAGTAAAATATCGTAAATTAACCAAATTTTACCACGAATTAGGTAAATTAAAGTAAAATCCGAAAAGTGAAAAAGAGGTATTTTACGAAAATTAAGTAAATTATCACGATTTTACCATAATTTTAGTAAAATTTGGTAAAATTCAAATCGGCCAAAAAATTAAAAAAAAATGTCTTTTTTTTCCAAAAATCGAAAAATTAATTTTTTTTTTCATAAATATTTTTAACCAAAAATAACGTAAATTTTGGTTATTTTTGGAAAAAATTGGTAAAAAAAAAAAGTAAAATTTAGAAAAACTTAATTTTTATATTTAAAAAGTTGTAAAAATACGCAACTATTTAACAATGCAAATCGATTTTTCATATCAAAAAAATTATAATATTTAAATGCTAATGATCAGACCAGTCACCATCTCATTGATTTTGTTTACACAAAACTAATTTTATGGATAATTTAAATATACACATGGAACAAATAATATTTTTTGGGTAGGATCTTTTTATTTAAAATATTTTTCGAGTTCTTGAAAAATTAAGAATAAATCACCACCTAAATCTCCCGGCCTAAATCCAATTGAGCTCTTGTGGAACGAGCTAATGGTTTACGTGTGCCATATGATGATTTTAAAATAATCAGATATGATAGAAGCCATCAATGATTTTCAAAAAACTATAACATCAGAGAAGCTTAAAAAATATAAAGATCATATAAAAAAAGTATTTTTAGTTTTTGATTATTTGTTATTTTTAAAATATTAATTAAAAACTATAAGGTCATTGAGATAGTAATTCAAAGAGATGGTGACTGGTCTGATCATTAGCGTTAAAATATTATGATTTTTTTTGATATCGAAAAAAAATCGATTTGTAGATTTGCGTATGTTCAAAACTTTTTGAATAAAAAAAATTAAGTTTTTCTAAATTTTATTTTTTGTTACCAATTTTTTCAAAAAAAAAAACCAAAATTAACGCTTTTTTGGTTAAAAATAGTTTTTTTTTTAAATTGTTATAAAAAATAATTTTTTTTTAATTTTTCGATTTTTGGAAAAAAAAGACATTTTTTTTTTAATTTTTTGGCCGATTTGAATTTTACCAAATTTTACAAAAATCATGGTAAAATCCTGATAATTTACTTAATTTTTCGTAAAATACCTCTTTTTCACTTTTCGGATTTTACGTTAATTTACCTAATTCGTGGTAAAATTTGGTTAATTTACGATATTTTACGTAATTTTTCGTAAAATACTGTTGTCAAATCAGCACTGTATAACAAAAGATATAAAATTTTTCCCTGTTTCTATTGAAAGTTTTGTATGAAATTTAATAATGCCATTTTTAATTGATTTTTCTTAGAAAAAATTAAAGTGGAAAAATTGAATATTTTTTTAGTAAAATTTTGTAAAAAAGGCATTTGTAAGCAAAAAATGTAAAATTTAATTTATATTAGTTTAGAGTTTTTAATCTAAAATTCAAAAAGATTAAAAAAAACATGGACACAAATCTGGAGACTTTACCTTAAAATCTCTTAAACTTTAATGTTTTAAAAAAAAATTGCTTAAATTTAAAAGGAAGTGCATATTATAAATTTTAGGTTATTTTCTTGAGGGATTTTAAAGTGAGCTAAAAGGAAGTAAATAATCACAAAATTTCAATGAAATAAGAATATTAAAGTTTAAAAAAATTTTGTCTGAACTCTTTGCAAAAATAACCAGATTTAGACCCTTTAGACTCTTAAGCAATCAATTTTAGATCGTTGTTAGCTAAAAATATATTTTAAATGATTTAGATTCAACTGAAGAAATTAACAAGAAACTTTTCCAAAACGCTTTAGAAATTCAGGAAAGTTTACATTGTTTTAATTATTTTAAGAGTGTAAAACTTTATTTAAATAAAATTTCAAAAAGTTGGCTCTTTCAAAGCTTTTTTAAACTATTAAACTATATATAGTACAGAAAAGTTACAAAAACAAAGTTGTAATAAAAAAATTCTGACCAAATTCAACCAATTTTTACATTTTTTTCTTGAAAATACCTTTTAATTTCAAAATTCTCCCAATTTTATTAAAAAAATATTTCCAGTTAATTTAAAGAGAAATTTTCTTAGAAAAATAATTGTTAAAATTTTAAATTTTTCGTAAAATCTCTTTTAAATGGCAAAATGTAATTTATTGTACATTTTTATATTTTTACATTTTTGAGAGGAAAAAAAAAATCTCAAAATAAAAAAACTTAAAAAAAATTTCATTAAGAAAAGTAATAATAAATTCGCAATTAATTAAAAAGGATTTTCAAAAAATTATCCTTGGTTTTTACATTTAATTTTTTTTAAAACTCCTATTTAAAGAATTGAAAATTAATTATCACTTTTCTTGAATGAAAATTTTTTTAGATTTTTTGATTTTGAGATTTTTTTTTCTCTCAAAAATGTAAAATGTAAAAATATAAAAATGTAAAATAATTTTCATTTTTCCTTTAAAATTCAAATTTTTGAAATTAAAAAAAAAACTTATTTAAACAATAAATATGAAAATAAATACTTGTTTTTCTCTTAAAATTTCTTCCTGGCTTTCAAGAAGATCTTTGAGTTTTTTTTGTTCCTCAGCCAATTCCATTTGTTCCCTAATAAGCTCGTATTTTCTGGCATCGTCCGAGCTGCCCGACTCGTTTCGCCTGGGGGAACCCTCATTCTTCACCTCTTTAAATTCTGAATTTTTTTCCACATTTGAAATGGGTGACAGACTTCTTGGTGATAAATTTTTTGGGGTCGATGACTTAAAAGGATTGAATGACTTGCTCTGTTTATCGTCTGGTTTAGTCTTGGACACAGGTCGAGGTGGCAGCTTTTCTTTCTTATCTTTTTGAATGTCCACCAATTTCTGCTGAATTTTGGAGAATTTTTTCAACAAAGCTTCCTTTTCGCTCAACAAATTCTCCTGCTGTTTTAGAACCTCGGCTATTTCGGCTTCTTTGCAGCGCCTCTCTTCTTCCAACGACCTCTCAATCTGCTTTTTTTCGTCACTAATTCTTCAACAAAAGCAAAAAAGTAAAATTTTCCAAGGAAAAAAATTCGAATTTACTTTGCCAATTCTTTTATCAAGTTGGCTATTCGAGTTTTGTCTTCGGGACACAAATCTTTGATGGTCAACTTCGACCTGGACTCGTTAAAGCTCGAGTTTTGTTCCGAGCTTTGGCACAATTTATTGAAAAAATTTGGCTTCTTGTCTGTGGATTTTTCTTGATTCAAAGACTGTAAAATCGAAGTCATTGAGGGTGACCGTTTCGGAAAGGGTCTTTCTAAACTCAAAAAATTTTCTAGTCTGATAATAAGGGTAATTTTGCAGGCTTTTTTGTTACCTGGCTTTTTCCACGTTAGCACTGTTTCTTTGGACATGAGAATTTTTGGGCTATGCAAATGAATAGAGTGGTTTTTTGTTCAAAATTTATTGTTGTTAGGGACAGATTTTATTCAAAAAAAAATTTCAGTATCTGTTCTTGACAACCATTTATATACATTCAAGACTTAATTTAAAATAAGTTGCTATTATTTTTTGACAAAAATAAATTATGGGACTCAATAGGACCATTGAATTTGGGCTTTTAAACAAAAGGTGATTTCGTACAAGTGCCCACGAACACAATTTAGAGTGGTTTCATTCAAGTCCAAACGGCCAAGATCACTTCATTATTATGGTTAATTATTTTTGAATAAAAAAAACTTTTATTATTCTCAAATTATTTAGAAATTCCTATTCAAATAAACAAATAAATAAATATATTATAAATATAAACAATTGAGAATTTTTATTGTACCAAGCTATCTTTTTAAAGACCAAATAAATTTACAGAATTTTAGAGTTTAAATAAAAGAAATTTTATTACTAAAAATTTTGTATATTAAATTAATACAAAAAAAAATTTATTTGACTTAAATTGTATTTAATAATGTATTTTTAGACGCATTTTGACAGACTTCAGGCTCGAACTCTGCTCACCCAGCAATCAAAAACTGCTTCAAAAATTCTTTTCCATCAATTCTTACTTTTTTCCACAAAATAATTTTCCAGTTCAATAACTCATGTCTTATATTAATCTATAATATTTTGAAATTTTAATATTAATTGATTTCAAACTTTAAAAAAACATTTTTTAGTTTAGATTTTTCAAAAATTTTAAAGTTCGAAAAAAACTTTTTAAAGCTTCCATTGTTTAATTTTAAGATCTTTTAAATGTCTTCCAAGATGTTAAAAATTTAAACAACCTAAGCTTAAATGTAGGCAAGTCTGTCAACTAGACAGCATGGTTGATGGTTTAATCATTTTCACAGTCTTAAAGTTAAAAAATTAATGAATTAATGTACTCAAGCGATAAAATGAATAGAAATATTTTGAATAATTAAAGTAAAAAGTAGAGTTTATTTTACACATATCTTTTTATATTTATTTGATTGAGGATTTAAAAAAAAATTGAAATTTAAATAATTTTAAGTAACAATTAAAGAATTAAAATAAATAGCAAAAATATAA
The DNA here is from genome assembly GCA_025491095.1 of Brachionus asplanchnoidis. Taxonomy (NCBI): domain Eukaryota; kingdom Metazoa; phylum Rotifera; class Eurotatoria; order Ploima; family Brachionidae; genus Brachionus; species Brachionus asplanchnoidis. The sequence continues at coordinate 1,782,442 of JAILYF010000016.1, forward strand.
CAAATTTTACGACGAAAACTGAAATAAAAAAAACGAATTTAAAAGTAATGATAATAAATCACCCAAAATTCAGCCTGAAATCAGTTTAATTAAACATTATCGTGAAATTAGGCCTAAATTTTTTCTATTCAGTCAAAAAAGTATTTTATTTTTATTAAATTGATGATAAAGATTTTTAAATTAGCAATCTTCATTTGTTTTTATCTTTGCAATTATAGAATTTTTTTATTGTCTTTTTGGTCTTTTTGTGCATAATCAAAATTTTAATTAAAATATAAAAAATTTTCAAAATATTTCAAATGAACTAAATAAAAGAATTATAGTTAAATTTAGATATTTTGTTTTTTTTTCTTTAAATTAAATTATCTTTTTTTTATCTATTATTCTTTCTTATTAAATTTTATTGAAATTTTAATCAAACGAAATAAACTATAAGACGAAACTCATTACTTAACCATTTAGCAGTTAATTTTGAGTCGTTTTTTATTTATTAATAAATTATTCACTTTATTTTATTTTTCTAAATTTTTCCAAACAATTTATTTAATTTTTTTTCAGAATTAAATTAATTTAAAGAAAAATTAATAGATTTAAAAAATCTAAAAGACTAAAACACAATTTAAAAAGTATACCTTTGATATATCAATAAATAAATTAATAAAATTTTCAATTCTTGAAATATTAAATTGCTTTAATTATAATTATATTTTTGAAATTTGTGATTAGTAATTAAGAATGAATCGCAATTTTAAAACTATGAAACCTTGAGTGAACTTTTAAAAACCATTATTAATGTAATGCTTTTTTTTGATTTCAAGCATTTGAAATTTGATTATTTATTTTGTTAACTTAAAAAACATCTGCTTATTTTTTAAAATTAAACATCTTAAATAAATTAGCAATTTAAAATTAATCATAAAGCATAATTTTAATTCTTATTATTTTAAAGTGTAAATTTTCGAAAATTTAAAATTAAACATTACATTTTTAGTTAATAATTAGATGCTTTTAAAGTTAATTATTTTTAAAATTTTTAATAAAACCCTTATTGAACATCAAAAAAAGGGTGTTTTTTAATGTTTAAAAATGTCAATAAATAAATTTTTTTTGATTTCCTATTATAAAGAGCAAATAATTTATTAAATTATTTATATAATGCGGAGGATGCCGTGTGTAAATATTTTAATTTAGTAATAAAGTAAAAATAATTATCCTGTTTTTATCAACTTTTTTATTAGCTATGAAATTTAATATTACCAAAATTGCTTTAATTAAACTACGAAATAAATTTTGAGCTAAAAAATTTAATTCTCTTAAAGAAAAATTGCCAATAAAAAAATTCTCGTTCATTTTTGAATTATTTAATTCAGAATTTCTTTAACTAGAAAAAAATTAAATTGAAAAAAAAACTAGTCAGAACAAATTTAGATTATAAGTTTTAAAAAAAAAAGATAATCAAGATTATAGAGAGATAAACATTAAGAGGAAATAACTATTTTCAATAATTAATAACAGGAATCACATTTTAAAGGGAAAAAAATTTAAAATTTAAATTTTTAAAAAATTTATATTGTCAATAGCAAGTTCGGCAATTAGGCTTACATTTGTAGATAATAAATTATTTAGAAGAGAGTTTAAGTTTATTAGAAAAAACTTTTTATTTATAGAATTAAAAGTCTTTTATTTCTTTAAAAATGAATAATTAATTTTGAGCTTGATTTTAATTTTTTGTTTGCCTTCCAGGTTTTGCGAAATCGATATAAAAAAAGTTCTCTTTTCAAAAAAAATCATATCCTGGGTTGTTTTTCTAGAAATTTTAAGGAATCATGGCTCGAATGTTTCTTATTAGTTTTGTTTTCATTTTTACCTTAAATTTTATTGACTAAATAAGCAAAAATAAAATATTTAATGAATAATTGATTTGTTTTTTAAAGACTTAGTAAAAGTAGCTCACAGTCATCACATATAAACGCAGTTTATATGAAAAAAACACATGTAAAAAAATATCTCTGAATTTTAATTGATTAAACATTGGCAAAGAAAAAATTAAAAAAATTCAAATATTGAGTTTGTTTATTTTAAAGGTAGGCTTTCTTAAGATTTAAGAAGCTGCTAATTTAGCAAGGAACACATCAAGGTGTTTAGAATGTTCAACAAACTCAAGCTGATTATCTAACTTGTGTAAATAAAGCTCTTGAAATTTTTAATTTTGTTCACTGACTTAAATAATTTAAATTTAAATTCTGAAATGATAATTTTGAATAAAAATTGATTAACTCTTTAGTTGCCATAGAGTTAGAACCATTTACTACCATCAATTTTTGATTTCGAGCATTAAATTAACTTTTCCTCTAAAGTAATTACATTATGTTAACAGGAAATACAGAAAAAGTCAACAATAAAAAAATTTTTAGCTCAAAAATTTTGGCACAGCTGTGACCAAATATTTAAATTTGTACCAATCTTAAAGTAGAAGAGTTAAATACTAAATTTTAAAAAGACTAGAACAACTTTTTATGTTTATATGGTTTACTAAATGTTAAAATTACTTTTAACACACTTAAATTTGGTTTAATAATTTTTTTTTATAAAAAACAATTTTCATCTTCAGCAAGCTTTTTAATTTTAGAGCTATTATGATAAATACAGCATTGGGACTTTCGAAATTGAGCCGTGGTACAGGCGGAAAAAAGGGTTCATTGCTGCAAATAACCTACGAAGACAAAGACTATTTTGATGCCAAATACCGAAAAAAGTTGCTTGACACCAAATTGACACTGAGTGGTGCCATTGCAGAGCATCGCGAGCTTCACTTGCCCAAAACATTTACCACTCGCAGAGGTCCATTGATTTTGTTCAGCGAGGATTTGACTCTGGAAAGTAGTGAAGAAGACCGGCCATGTGCTAAGCCAAGACAAAGACTGAACAAACCTTTGCGCACATTTGGCGATCTGAAGCGCTCCATTTTGGAATTTGGAGCCAGCGAAAGCGACGACTGGGTCGGCTTTGATGCATCTGAGGATGAAAAAAAGCCTGATCAAGTTTTGCTGGAAAAAATTCGGCCCGGATTTTCGGCCAAAAGGTATTTGTCCAATTGGTCGCGAAAATGGAAGCCAGACTTGCTGGAAAACTTGGCCAAAGGAGGCAGTCTAAAAGAAGAAAGTCTTTTTGAAAACAGTGTAATCTTTCCCAATTCGAAACACCGCATAAACGATGACTTGTCGCGGGTACCACCGGCTTACCGCATTCAAGAAAAGTGGCTCTCGTTAAATATACCAGCTATGCGCGGATACAGATTCTACCGAGTCGAGAGCACTCTTAGTGACAGAAAAGAGGGTTCAATTAACAATTTGGAAATAAATACTGAAGGTATACAAATTTGTGACAAAGATGGCAACGACATAGAGTACCATAAGCTCAGCAAACCAGATCAGGAAGCGGTCTTAACAGAGCTGTTGATTCAAACTGCCATTCAATCAATTACTGAAAAAAGAATTGTATTTTTTTTTGAATTATTTATTAATAGATTTTTTTTAAGGTTAAGGAAATGCAAAACGTCCACGTTGTCTTAGGATTCGATTATCAACCTCAAATTCTTAATCTGCATATGTAAAAATTACAGAATGCCAATTTTCAGGGGGAGTTGAAAAAATTTTTTGGCGCTACAGGGTCTCAAAGAGTTTTTTAATTGTCAAAAGTATGCTTCGGTCTGATGAGAATATCATTTGCAAACAAATACAACAGATATAAAAATCACATACCATCTTGTAGAGAAAAAAATTCTCTCCTAGAAAATAATTTTTTTTTTCCAAAAAAAAAATTAAGTCTCGAGATTTTTTCAAAAAAAGCCGACCCATTTTTTTGTTTTTTTGTATCTAGTACCAGGGGACCCCCTGACCCCAAATGAGATATAAAAGTTCTGATACTAGAGAAAATTTTGAACAAATTGTAGGTATTTTTTCAAAATTTTGAATTTTAAGCCAAATAAATTAGTTGAAAAAGAGGATATTTTCTCAATTTTTACTGAAATCATTAAATTTTTTTTAAAGTTAATTTTTATTAAACGTTGTTTTTTTGTAATTATCTATTAAATTTTATTTTCATGTTCAAAAATAGTAAAGAAATTTTATAAGAAAACCAAAAAAAATGTAAGTTAAAAAATAAGAATTAATCATTATTTTTTAATTTTAATCTCTAATAAAATTGATATTTTTTGTAAAAAACTAAGAAAAAAGATTATTTGATATTTATAGGTGCTGAAATTTTCCTTTTGATTTTTCACAGAAATATGTCCCTAAAATTTCTTCGTAATGTGAACCATTATTATATCCAATTATTACCCTCCAAAATCTTTTAATTAGCTTTTTACTAATGCAATTTTCGGAGAAATTTTAGGGATATTATAGGATAATTATTCAAAGTGGTGTTAAGCAGGGTGGAATCTTATCTCCATTCCTGCTTAACATTTTTATTGATGATTGAATTAATAAATGTTTAAGTAAAAATATCGGAGCTATATATAATAAGTTGAATGTAAGCATTATTGTTTATGCTGATGATATAATACTAATCAGTCCAATTGACTCTCATCTACAGTCTTTACTAAATATTTGTACAGACTTTGTGTCAAAGTGGAGGCTGAAATTTAGCCCTCTTAAATCCAATATAGTTGAATTCGGTAATCAACTATTCGAAACAGAGTTTTTCATTGATAATCAAGAGTTGAAAAAGGTGGATAGCATAGACTACCTCGGGGTTACAATCAGCTCTAGTCTCAACTCCGATGTTACAACTACAGAAGAGTTCAAAAAAGTTAAAAAAAAATTCTTTTCCATTTCCTACTTAGGCATGGAGAAAAATAGTATAAGCCCAGATCTTAAATCTTTTATTTATAAAACCTATTGTCTTTCTAAATATACTTATGGGCTAGGAGTCTCAACTCTAAAAGTAGAAACTTTAAAATTCTTAAACACCTCACAGAACAACCTTATAAGAACCATGTTAGGCTTGAACTATAGTTGTCACATCTCTAATATTCTCAAGATTTTGAAAATTTTCAACTTTGAGCAACTTTATGTTTTTTCTAAGCTCTCTTTTATCAGCAATCTTAAATATAATAGCCTCGCATCTTATATTTTTGAGTGTATGTGTCTCAACTTTCAATCATCTCCTAACTGTAGAATTAAATCCTTTGAACGAGATATTTCCTTTCTCGTTTCTTATCTTGGCAAAGATATATACTTTATCAAAAACAACTCGTCTCAACTTCAGTTAGAATTGAAAAAGGGACTTGACTCCAGAGATGGTTTATCAGACTCCATCAAATTGTGTCTGAACAATATAAAGTCTACGATCCTTAAAAATCTCCTTAAAAACCTTATCAGGTCTTCCTGATTGAAGACTTGGTTTATTTATTTTTGGTTCTCTGTTCACGATTAAGCATACTTTGAAAGATCTTTTTTTCTGATATTTTTTTTTTTTTTTATTATGGTATCTTTAATTTTTTACTTCTCCTTAAAGGAGGTTAATTATAAATAATAAATAAAAATATCCAATTATTACCCTCCAAAATCTTTTAATTAGCTTTTTACTAATGCAATTTTCGGAGAAATTTTAGGGACATATTTCTCTGGAAAATCAAAAGGAAAATTTCAACACCTATAAATATCAAATAATCTTTTGTCTTAGTTTATTACAAAAAATATCAATTTTATTGGAGATTAAAATTTAAAAATAATGATTAATCCTTATTTTTTAACTAACATTTTTTTTAGATTTTTTTATAAAATTTCTTTAGTATTTTTGAAAATGAAAATAAAATTTAATAGATAATTACAAAAAAACAACGTTTAATAAAAATTAACTTAAAAAAAATTAATTATTTCAATAAAAATTAGAGAATTTATACTAGTAGAGAATTTTTTTCTCTACAAGATGGTATGTGATTTTTATATCTGTTGTATATGTTTGCATATGATATTCTCATCAGACCGAAGCATACTTTTGACAATTAAAAAACTCTTTGAGACCCTGTAGCGCAAAAAAATTTTTTCAACTCCCCCTGAAAATTGGCATTCTGTAATTTTTACATATGCAGATTAAAATTTGAGGTTGAAAATCGAATCCTAAGATAGCGTGGACGTTTTGCATTTCCTTAACCTTAATTTTTTTTTTAAATTAATTAAGGAGTCATTAGAGGACACGCTCAATTTAAGTCCAAAAGAAAGTGGCTGTAAAAAATTGTCCGTAAAAGAATTCAATGCTGATGAGGTGCTGTCAAATTTGAGATATCATTCGAATAATAATTACATTTTTCCTGCCTTAAATGGAAACAAACTTTCCAGTAGCTATTCAAACAACCCGAAGATATCTCGATATCTGGCACCGCTCAATTATGGCAAAAACTTGTCCAAGTCACTGACTATTGAGTCTAGGAAGCACGATGAGCCAGTGTCTGACAGAAATCCTCATAATAGCAAGGAGTCATCCATTATTGAGAATGAATCGATAGTTGAAATCAGAGACTTTTTTACGGCTGAGACTATTTCGGAAAAAACAGAAGAGTATCTGCCCGAAATATCCGTCCTTGAGGACACTGGGGCTAATGAATCATGCAAAAAATCTGTCAACACCTTCAAAATTCAGTTGGAAAATGTTCTGCCAAAAAATTTAAAGGAAAATAAAGAACCAGTTTTGGAATTTAATGCAAAAAAGAATGAACATTCTGAAAATGGTAAAAAAAGACACAGAGATAAACCAAATGGAGTGATTATTATGGCGCCTGATGGACAAATGATGAAAATTGGCAAAGCTTTGAATGAAGAATTGATGACTGGTGATGACAAAAAGAAAAATGATCCTACTTTGTATCGTTTATTTGACAAAATTCCGCCTTATTTGTATTATACTAATAAAATAGATGGAAATATTGATATTGATGGTGAAATTAATAAAGGTATTTTTCTTAATCATTGTTAAAAAGATAATTGATATAATTTTTTGTGTTTGTATTACAAAATGTATCCAATGTTGAGATAACATTGAAAAAGTGCGATGTTTCAGATAAAAAAATAATTTTAAGTTTATTTTGCAAACATGTAAACTTTGTTATTTTTTTTAGAAATTTTGGCATTGAATTTGTGAAATGATGATTCTTAAGATAATATTTTTAGTTTAAAATACTATCTACGTTCTGTTTTCCATTTTTTATAAATTAAGTCTTTATTAAAATGCGTCAAACAAACGTCAATTGTCACTAAAGTCAAAATTTATAGAGAAAAAAAACAAATTTTTTCGGTTCTAGTCAGTTAGATGAATTTAATATTAAAAATAATAATTCAATTGATAAAAAAAATAAAAAATTTAAAGTTGGGCGGAGTAGGTAAAATTTGCGAAATAAATGAATCTACGTTTTCCAAATTCAAACAAAGTCTAAAAGTTTTTCGCCTAATTCTATTTTGGTCCACCTTTACGGGAACAAAAAAAAAGGGGAACTTTTAGTTAAGAAAACACGAGAAAAAGAATTGTTCGCATAATAGGTGAACTATGGTTCACTAGATCGAGTTTTTCAACGATTGAATATTAATTTAAATTTAAAAGAATTTTTTTTTTTTCATTGTAATTATTTTTTATCTTATTTAACTTTATTTTTTTTCATATATTTTAATTTTGAAAGAGCATTACCTCTGTACAGAAAAATATATAAATAAATTATTTAAAATTTAAAAAAAGAATTTTCAATATTTTTTTCAAATTTCCAAATAAAAATTAAACTCATTCTATTTCACTAAAGAGTTTAATTTCAAATATGAAAATGCTTGTAATATTAGTTTAAAATTATTTTTTTATTTGAAACTGAAAAAAATGTTTGAAACATCGCACTTTATCAATGATATTTCAGCATTGGATACATTTTGTTATTCAAAAACAAAAAATTAAACCAATTGAATATTAAATTTTTTTTTTTCAAAGAATTCATCGAGCAGTCTAAGGGCCAAAATGACAACGAAAAAAAAAATTCCAAAGGTAATTATTTTTTTTGGTAGACCCTTTTTTTGCATCAAAAAATACACTTAGTAGCAAAAATATTTTATCATATAAAATTTCTTTTAAAAATTAAAAATTTTCAAATCGTTTAAAAAATCTTTTTTTTTGCTAATTTGCGTTTTTGAAAAACAAATGTATCAGTGGGGCTTTCCACCCTCAACTTTTCTGTCAAAATTTCTTTTTATAATTTTTTATTAATTATTAATTATTTGTTATTTAAAATTCATATTTTATTTATTTCATGGCACCAAATATTTTTACCAATATTTCGGGTGCATTGTATTTTTAAATTAGGAAAAAGTGTTTTTGTTTTGAAAGAGATATTTTCTACATGAAAAGGTTTATTATTAATTTTTTTTTGTTGGTAGACAAATTAATGCAAAAAAAGATATTAATGCCATTGTTTTTTTTTAGGTCATGAGCCAATGTTGACCAGAAAATTGATCGAGGCATTGGTGGAACATGCTCAAAAGATAGCTAAAGAAACCTTGAGTAATTCTGACTCTGGATTAAATTTAGCGGATGATGTCAAAGTAATTTTTTTTTAATTTTCACTAATTTATTGCATAAATTTTAAAGACAGCCATCCAGCATTGGAAATTATTTGTTAAAAAAAATTACCAAAAACAGTCTAAAATAAAAAATTCTTATTTGGATATTTTAGAAAATATTAACAACAAAGTATAAATGATATTCAAGTCCATTTTTACTGTTCTATAATTAAAAATGTATTAATAATAATCTTTTCTTAAAATAAATGATAATTTATTTAATTTGTAAATTTTAATAAATCTGTAAATTGATTAATTAATTTTTTTTCTTAAATATAAATTCTGTTAAATTTTGATGTTTTGTTTTAAAAGTTAAAAATTGTTTTAAGAAAAGTCAATATCGTTAAATAAATATTCCAACTTTTTTCTTAAATTTGTTTCATTTGAAGTTATTTTAATAACTGTAAATGATTAAAATAAAAATGAAATAAATAATAATTTTTTTTCTTCAGCTATGAAACTTGTCCATTTCATCTGATGAAAAAAAAAAATTTAAATTTAGTAAAACACTTCAAAATTTTAAAAATTTGATTATAACATTTTTTTTTATTTTTTTTTTTTTAAAAATATTTAATTAATTAGTAATATTTAATGGAACTTTAACCATAAATTTTGCTTATTTAGTTGTTTCTTTAAATGTCAGAAGAATAAATTAACATTGATTTTTTTTTCTAAATTAATCTAAATTTTAAATTTTTAGATAGCTTTAAATGAAAACTACAAAAAGTTAAAAACAGCGGTCAAAACAGGTGAACTTGGCAGCAAAAAATTCCAAGAATACACCAATATATTAAAAGATGCCTTGAAAGAATCCCTTGAAGATTTATGTACTTATAATAAAATCAATTTTTTATTTGGCTTAAAAAAGTTAAATTTTCTAAGTTTCAAAATCCCCCGAATTTAGAGATCTTGACATTACTGATTCCTTGCTGCAGAGTCTGCTTGAGTATCCCACAAATGCATTCGAGGTTGTGTTCGATAGGAGTAAAAATAAAAAAATAATAAAACTTAAAACGTCCTACTCTAAGACAAGTAAAATTATAAAAAATTTAAAAAAAAATTTTGAATTTTTTTAAAGGAAAAATTTCGGATGGAGATGTACAATTTTATCATTCAGGTAATGTATTCTACAGCAAGTATTACATTCATAATTCTTTGTCTGATGATGACTACGAGCCTGATGGCAAAAAAAGCATTTCCAAAGAATTCGAAAAATTGATCAAAAGTGCTCATAGGGCTAAAAAATTAAAAGAACTGAGTTCTGGTTTAGTTCTGAGAAATGGTCTCGAACTCAACTGTAAATTTTCTGGTGAAATAAAAAAAGATAATTTGGTTAAATCAGTTACTTGTTTAAAATCCAAGTCTAAAATTTTGGTAAGTAGTTCCGAGTCAGAGGTTTTTCTGAACAGTGAAGGCGATTTAGGTAAATGATGAGTTTGAATGCTTGGTTTTGGAGTTTTTTTAAATTTTGCTTACTAATTAATTTAACATTAATTTATGTAGTGAAGTCAAAAGTACAGCAACACATCAATAAACCGGGGTCGGACTCAAAGTATAGTGCAAAAACTTTGAATTCGGAAAAAAATGTTGCCAAAGAAAAGCCATCCAAAGCTGCAATTCAATCAAAATTTATTCTTACAGAAATGTTGAAGAAAAAAAATGCTGATGCCAAAACGCCAATGGTAACGCAAGCGAAAAATATTCAAAATGACAATTTTGTGCCAGAAAAAGATCAAACAGAGTCAAAAAAATTTTTTTATCCGAAAAAAATTTTTGTTACCAGTCACGATTTGAGTTCTATTCCAGAAAAAGTGGAATCCAATATAAAAAAATTAACTGAGGATAAAAATATTAAAAAACTGAGTCCGCTCCGGCATCAAAATGCTTCAATATCTAAAAAAAAGGGGATAAATAAATTGAGTAAAACTAAATAATTTTGCTTTTTTAGAATGTGCCTAATTAGCATGTCCTGCACATTAGTTGTACCTTAGCTTTTTTAAAAATTATCTAGCTTGTTTCATAAATTTTTTTTTTTTTTTTAATTTAATTTTAATTTTAATTTTCAAGAAGATGAATCGGACTCGGATTTTTCAAAAATGAGATCAACTAAATCATTGGAAAAAAACAATTCCAGTAGGCCACTGAGCAAATCGGACCATAACATTTCTCAAGAGAGTCATCATTCTAAACAATCGACTAAATTGGTGTCGAAATCTCTGGAAAAAGTTGCCGACCCAATCAAAAAAACAAATGATGCTTCCAATTTGCTGAACAAAATATCACAAAATGTTTTTCTAGAAAAAAGCAAAGAATTGCCAAAGAATGTTAGTACTCCTCGAATAGAGAAGAAAAAAGAAAAACCAAGAGAAGAGAAGGTAAAGGAGGAAAAAGTCAAAGAAAAAGTGAAAGAAGAAAAAATTAAAGATAAAGTAAAAGAAGAAAAATCAAAAAAAGAAAAAGTTATGCCATTAAAAGACGAGATTGTTAAAAAGAAAGGTATGATAGCTTTTTGTACATTTTTTTAAATTTAATTTTTCTAAAACAATATCAAATTGATTTGAGAATAGATTTTTATCAAAATACAGATCCATACTTTTTGCCTGAAATAGACTACGGCCCGATTTAAGTATTTAGATAACATAAGATCATCTACCTAACTAACTTCTAGCAAGAATACTTAAGTCTATAGAAGCTTTTAAAAAAAAAATTTGTCAACTTTAAGGCTAATACAAGGATTTAGAAAAATTAATTGATTCTAATATTCGATTTTATTGGTAACATTATTATTATTTTTTCATTTAGATTTGTATAACGCTTTTTAAAACCAAAGAATCAAAAAAATATTTTTTTTTGAAAAATAAATGAGCAGTTACACACAATAATCAGATAAGCCCTCTCGGTAGATAACTTTTAATGAAATAGGGACATTTAAATAAAAAAAATTATTAAAAAATTTAAATTCTAAAGATAACATTTTTTGAAAATTTAAAAAATTATCAAGTTTCAATTATTAAAATAAAATTTATCGATTTTTTACCAAATTTTTCAAAGAAATTTTAGTTAAAATTTTTTTACCCATTTAATCCATTAAGGACTTATTTTTTATTAATTTTTCAATAAATTTATTAAGCGATTATCTAATTGATTTTTAAATTATTATTTTGTAAAAAATAAACTAAGTTCCTACGATTTGACTTCATTCCATAACAATTAGTAAAAAGTTTCAAAACAAAAAAAGTAAGTTTAAAAGAAGATTTGATAAAAGAGTAAAGTACCATATGCAGCAGAACTTCTTTTTTTTTGTTTATTGAAAGCTGCTGGACGTTTTAAAGAATTTTATGAGAGCGAAAGAGAGAACTTTATTTTTGATCAGTAAAAAAAATAGTGTCACTGCATTTTATAGTCGAATACGGAAATATTGAAGTTATTCAAATTTTGTCACCTTATTAACACATAACCCCTTTGGACTACGCTACCATAATTATCAAAAATCATCGATATTTTTTATTTAACTTTCCAAAATTAAGATAAATTTTTTTAAATAATTTACAATTCTTTTATTTATTTCGAAATTAAAAATATTTTTTAAAGTTAAAATTTTATTATCATCTAATAAATTCATCATCGAAAAAAACATAAATAGAAAAGAAAAAAAGTTTTTAGAGTTTTATTTTCTATCAATAGGAATCATGAACTATAATATTCAAAAAAAAGTAATGTTTCGTTTTCAAAGGAGCCTTGAAAAATTGCCAAATATTTTCATCAAATCAATTCTTACATCATTTTTAGTTATCTATGTACAAAGATTTATCTTGAATTCTAATAAAATAATGAAACAATTCATTTAGAGTTTGGAAAAAGTTTTTTCTTATGGAAATTTAGCAAATTTTTAAAAAACAGTTCTTTAGTTTTTAACCACAGAACGGGCAATATTTCATCATTTTATCTAACTTAACACCAAAAAATGAAAGATTACATCAAATTTAGGATGTAATAAAATGTTAGCTTACGTAAAATGATATAAAATTACATTATTTCAAGTCAAACTTAACAAAAATGCTGACGTCCAAAAAAGTGTAACTTTCCGGACCAAAATTTGATTTTTATTAAATTTTCTTAAGTTTTTAAAATTTTTTTGCAACTTGAAATTTTAAATTTTATTGCAAAATTTTACACAAAAAATGTTATAAACTGTTAAATTAGGTAATTTTTTTTAAATATAATTAAAAATTCTGTAAATTCTGTTTTTTTATGAATAAAATTCTTTATTATTTTTATTGGATATGCATCTTGTAATCTCCTGTATATCTAGTGATAAAGAGGCGTCTATGACAGCCTAAATAAAGAGTTTTTTTTTTATTATAAATTTTTTTTTATTTAGTATTTTCTTACACTAATTTTAAAAAATACTCGAATAAAATTAATAATTCTTAATGGTTTCTTTGATTTTTTAACAATATTCCTCCATTTTTGAAATTATTTGACAATTAAATTTAAATTTTTTTATATATTGGTGATTTTATTTTCTATGATAAAGATTTAATATTTGTTTTTTGAAGAATTGTTTAGAAGATTTAGATTTGTTTTGATTAAAATTTGTAAAAACTATTAAACCCGTTGAAAACATGAAATTTTCTTTTAAATAAAATGAAACAAAATACATTATAACAAGTGAATTTTACTGATAATTTCATGTTTTGGGTTCAATAGTTTTTACAAATTAAACTAGCATTTTATAACATCCTACATTTGATGTAATTTTACGAAATCTTAAAATTTTATATGTAAAAAGAAAACTTAATGATAATCACTTTTTTTTCCTGTTTATTTTAGAAAAAAATCTTTAATAAAAATAAAAATAGCAGACTCCGAGTTCAGTAATGATTTCCACTGGACTCGGAGTAAATAAAAATTTCCATTAAAACCTAGCTTTTAAATAAAATTTCCAAATCAATTTATCAATTTAGCTGATATTGAAAAAGTGAAAACAGTTAAGCAACCAAAAGAGGCTAAAAAAGAGACAAAGAAAAAGGTTGAAACCGATGAAAAGAAGACTGAAAAAAAACAACTATTTAAAGTGACCTATGCTAAAGAAAACATGCCTCCGAAACCACTGGACTCAAATGTGACCAAAGAACCCAAGGTATCTATCCCGGTCTACGATTCCAAGAAAGAAGAGAAAAAGAGTGAGGTGAAAAAAATTAAAAAACCAAAATCAAGACCGCTGGAAAATGCCGAGTCAAACAAAACAAAAAACAAACAAGTCAAAGCAGAAGAAGATTTTTTTGTGGTGGAATTTGTCAAAAATTTACAAGAAAACACCATAGACAACGAGGACAAAAATGCTGACCAAATAAAATCAGATCAAAAATTTCAAGTTGAAGAGATCAATGAGGACGACTTCAAGGGTGTCGATATTGAGGAATTACAAAAAATTCAGATGCAGGCAAGATATTTTTTTTTCTTTTTTTTTTAAATAATATTTTACATTTTGACAAAAATTTGGATTTATTTTTTTTTCAGCGTAGAAAAAAAAGAAAAAAGGTTTAATTTTATCTATTAGCTTAAATTAGTTGCCCCTAGACAAAAAAAACCTGTAGATTAAATTGGTGTATTTTTTCGTCTTTTAATGAAAATTTTTCATACAATTTTGAAAAAGCATGAAAAAAGTGCGGTGTTTCAAATAATTTTTTTGTCAAAATAAATGGGAATTAATTTTGCAATCTTTTTACATTGAAATTAAATTGATTAAAGCAAACATAGGATATTTAGTTTTTATTGTTTTAAAACAAAAATCTTTAAATTTTATTTATTTTTTATTTCATATAAGAAAATAACTTTCTTTAAAAAAGATTAACATTTAAACAAATTATTAAAAAATTTTAAAGGAAATTTTTGTTTTTTTTTTTAATTAATATTCATTAAACTATTATCTAGTTTGGTATTTTAAATGGTATCATTTGAGAAACGTCAAAAAACAAATCCTAATATGAAGCACCAAATTTATCTAAAAAGACAGAATTTGTTTTTGATACATACATCTTATGTCATTTGATATTTATTAAACATGCTTTTTCATGTGAAAAAAAAACTCAAATCATTTTATTTAAGCTGTTTTTTTTCGCTTTTTTGTTTCGACGAATTTTGTTTTTAAAAGATACTTGATAATGATTTATTTAAATATTGCTAGGGACTTTTAAATATTTAGATAAAGACTTTTATTATTTTGTAGCATTTCTTGGTTTATTTTTAAAATAATATTTTATTTAAAAAATGGAACTTATTTTTCGCATTAAAAAAAGGACGTCAGTAAACGTTACCACAAATTTAGAAAAAAAAATCACAGATTCAGTAAAAAAATTACTATTTCATTTAGCTTAAAAGATTATTTTTGTTATCACATAATAGGTTGTGCTTATAGATTTAAATTAATGAATTTTGATAAGATAGACTTGGATATTCCTAAAAGTAACAAGCGCTCAAAGGCGGAATCAAAAGCTCAAGCATTCAAATAAGTTGTGAGAAGCGTAACGCAAAAATGTTAAAAAAAGAGGTTTTTATTGTCCAAATTTTATTTATTTATTTGTTTTCTGTACCGAGCTAGAGCTCCTTCAGAATAAGTTAAAAAATAAAAAAAAAATAAAATAAAAATAAAATAAAATAAAAAAAAATTAAAGTTAATAAAATGAGATAAAAAAGAATCAAAATAAAGTAAATAAGTTAAAAAAATGAAAGTTGAAAAGACATAAATTGGAATAGATTTAATGGCTGTACAAAAAAAATAGGTAATTTTATTTTACTTAATTAGTGAATAAAATTAAAATAAAGTTATGATTTAATTGAATTAGTGTTTTTTCATCTTTTTTTGTGATATTTTTTTATTTTTTCTGTTCTTTTTCTGGAATAAATATTATCAACTGAATTAGATAATTGTTTATTGATTGTGTTATTTTTTTTACTAAATTAGTGAAGATTTTTACTGGATTTGTGGATAGATATTATTCATGCTCTTAAAAAAATTCATTCACATACTTAAAAAATTGAGGTTCTATGTTTTTGAATTGATTTTAAATTTTTTTTAAAGACTTTAAAAATATTAAAAAAAAAATTTTTTAGTAAAAAACAAAATCTAATTTTCTTTATTCTTAAATATTTTATATTTTTTAAAAAATTCATCTTTTTTTAAAGAAAGCTATTTTCTTATATGAAAAAAAAAAAAATAAAATTTGTAACTGGTTAATAATAAAACAATGTTTAATCTTTTAAAGCTTTATTTAAGTTATTGAACGTTCTGAAGTTCTAAGAATGAAATTTTTATTTATACCTATATGCTCTTGTCAAGAACACGAGCTTATAATTAAGTCAAGATATGAGCTAAATGCTTAATGTATATGCCAGCATTTCGAAGCGTCTTGCTTCTGAAATACGTGATAAGTCAAATTCTTACTTATCTTTGTGCATCTTTTAACAAGCTGATGATTAAGTGATTGTTCAGGGTAACAAATTTAAAGATTTTTTAAAATTTTCATTATAAGACAAAAAAATACACCGATTAGATTATTTGATTTTAATGTGACCAAAGGTAATTTTTTGTTGACATGAAGGATGTGCTGCTGCGCAGCGTGGAGGCTATTGAAATACGTGAGCACAAAAGGCGGCAGGCAGCGGAGGAAAAGCGTAGAGAGATGGAGAAACGTCGCCTTGAGATAGAGGAACGCAGACGCAGAGAAGCGGAAGAAGAAGTAAGGAAAATGAGATTGGAGCGCGAGATGGCAGAGGAGCAGAGACGCCGTGAGGAAGAAGCAAGGCTTAAGAGGGCTGCCGAGATGGCCAAAAGACGCAAAGAACTCGAGGCTTTGGAGGAGATGGAAAGGCAAGAGCGTCTGCAAAGCGATCTAGAAAAGACATTGAGAGAACAGTACAATAAACAAATGGAAGAGATGAAAATGAAGCTTATGGCTGAGATGGCTTTGAAATCAAGTAGGAACAGCTTGGTGAAAGGATTTTTTTTGTTGAGAGTTTTTTTTTTGTGTAGGGTTGGAAGAAGAGCGAAGACTAGAAATGGAGAGAAGAGAGAGAGAGGAAGCTTTTTTGTTGTATCAGATGAGCGAGAAAGAAAAATTGGAATATTTACAACGAAAGAAAGAGGAAGAAGAGTTGGAGAAGAAACGACTAGAGGAAGAACAACGACAAAGAGAATTAGAGTTGGAAAAGGCGCTGAATGAGGCGAAAAGAATTGCTGCCGAAGAAGCGGCCAAAAAAGCGCAGCTTGAGAAGCGCTTGGCATTTTTTCAGTCAATTAGAGACGAAGCTACTGTTCTGGAAAATTCTCATGCCATCACTAGAGCGTTTGTTTTTTCCTATTATGACCTATTGAGATATCTTGGTATTGAGGCACCAAAAAAAATACCAATTTTAACTAATAATAAAGATGAAATTGTCGAATCGTCTGATGTTAGAAATCAAGTGAAACTGGCCTAAGACACCTATCGAAATTTGTTTATATTTTAATTTTTTTTTAATAGACAGACTTTTTTTTTAATAAATTTTTTTGTTGGATTTTGTTATTTCTAATGAAGACAGACATGATAAATGTAATGCCTAGTGTTGAAGAACCATTATCTTGTCCTGGAGAGCGTGTTTTCTGCCCTCTTTTAGGAGTGAAATTAAAAACAAAATGATAAAAAGAACAGAAAAAATGTAAAAAAATTGAATAACTTTTTTTCTAAAGGTTTAAAATTAATATTGTAAATGCAACATTGAAGGTTGCATCAAATATCAAGGTCTGCTAAATTTGCAGAGTTTAGCAGAAGTTAAATTTCAATGTAATCGAGCGTAGTGCATTTTGCAGAGATTTTGCACATCATTGGCAGACTTTTACAGTTGATGCAACTTTGAATGTTACACCATGCTGCATTCACAAGGGAGCCATTCATTTTCTCGAAAGTGTCTTTATCAAAAAACTTTGTCGAAAATTTTTGATTCGATTATCGAAAAATATTTTATTGAAAATAAATATAAAAATAAAAAAGTGTCAATTAACTAACTAATTCTTATTTTAAATGTCTTTTATATTTATGAAAAAGTCCAACTAATTTATTAAAAAAATCAAATAAATTTTTTTTTTGTATTCGAATAAAATAGATTTTAATTCATCATTTTTTTTCTTCTTTTTTTGTTTCTTGGTAAATTGATAATTCAAATTATTAAGGATAGATTTTTTCATTATTAATTTAATTTAAATTTTTTATGAATATTCTAGAAATATTTTCGACCAAGTAAATTCTCTAAAGGATATTCAACAACAAAAAATTTCGACAAAAAAATTGTCTTTTTCGATAAAAAAAAATTCGAAAATATGATAAAGTGAAATTCAAAAAATTAATTTTAAACTTTAAGAAAAAAAGTTTTTTACACTTTGTTCTGTTCTTTTGTACTGAACTTCACCAAACCCTCTTTTAGACATGGTATGCAATTTGATAGACAATTTTAAATGATAAATTATTTGGGTATATTAATCACACAAAATGTGAACGGTTGAAATCAAGTTCAAAGTGTGATCATAAAAATAAATTTAGTAAAACCAAAATAATTTATTGATCAAAAAAAAAAGATCTTATTAAGAATTTCAAAGTTTTCATTTATCAAAAGTTAATTTATAACAAAATTTCTAAAATTTTCATACAATTATCATACGTATTAATATCTTTGATAAGGGAAATTGAAATTCATGATCATGATCAAATGATCAAAATTAAATAGATTAAAATCTTAATAAAAATTGTTCAAATTAGCTTTTTTTAATATTTTTTTAAATTAAACATAAGATGTTTATTATTTTAATTAAAAAAAAACAAATCTTTTTTTTCTGATTGATTTTTAATTGATTTTTCTAAAATCTTTATTTGAAAAGTTTAAAGACAAATTTAAAATCCATATTTAGGTATCCAAATTATTGCTTTAAATTATATTTTAGAACTTATAAAAATATTAATGATGAAATCGAATATGGTTATTCGACGCAATATTCAAATAAAGGAAGTTTCGGATGAATTTTCATTTAAAAAGCTTATTCGAATGAATTTTCATTCAAATAGCTTATTCAAATGAATTTTCATTCAAATAGCTTATTCGAATGAATTGCGACTTTTAAACAACTATAATGACTTTGAATTTTTTTAGGGACTTTTAAGCAACTCTGATTTTTTTTAAGAAATTCTTATTCTCATAAAAGGATTTTAAAAATTTTCTAATATTAAGTGTGTGCTAGTCAGTCATCTATTACCAGTTTTCGAGAGACTCGAACTTCAATCCATAAAGGTAGAAAAAGAAAAGATTAAAAAAAAACTTCAATTGTTCACTCACATTCGGATGTTGTTGGTGATTCTCGAATATGTAAACATTAAGATGCTGCTTATTCAAATAAATCAACATCGGCAATGCGTAATCATTTAAAAAATAATCACAATATATCACTGTATTTAGAAACAAATAATGAGTCTGTCGATATTGACACTTCTTTAGATGAGCCAGATAAGCCATTAAACGAGAAGCAAAAGAAAAATTTTACTAAAGCAGAAGAATTTTTGTTGCAATTTATTGTAAGTGCCGCATTGCCGTTTATCATTGTTGAAAATTCATATTTTAAAAAATTTGTTTGGTGTCTTAATCCTGGATTTGTTCTCCCTTCCCGCTATACCCTAACAAATCATTTACTTGCTACTGAATTTTCAAAAATAAGGAACCGTATTAAGCTTGAATTGATAAAATCTCAAGCTGTTCCCGTAACATTGGATGGTTGGTCGTCAATTCAACAAAATAGCTACCTTGGAGTAACTTGCCATTTCAAAATAATTTATTGATCAAAAAAAAAAGATCTTATCAAGAATTTCAAAGTTTTCATTTATCAAAAGTTAATTTATAACAAAATTTCTAAAATTTTCATACAATTATCATACGTATTAATATCTTTGATAAGGGAAATTGAAATTCATGATCATGATCAAATGATCAAAATTAAATAGATTAAAATCTTAATAAAAATTGTTCAAATTAGCTTTTTTTAATATTTTTTTAAATTAAACATAAGATGTTTATTATTTTAATTAAAAAAAAACAAATCTTTTTTTTCTGATTGATTTTTAATTGATTTTTCTAAAATCTTTATTTGAAAAGTTTAAAGACAAATTTAAAATCCATATTTAGGTATCCAAATTATTGCTTTAAATTATATTTTAGAACTTATAAAAATATTAATGATGAAATCGAATATGGTTATTCGACGCAATATTCAAATAAAGGAAGTTTCGGATGAATTTTCATTTAAAAAGCTTATTCGAATGAATTTTCATTCAAATAGCTTATTCAAATGAATTTTCATTCAAATAGCTTATTCGAATGAATTGCGACTTTTAAACAACTATAATGACTTTGAATTTTTTTAGGGACTTTTAAGCAACTCTGATTTTTTTTAAGAAATTCTTATTCTCATAAAAGGATTTTAAAAATTTTCTAATATTAAGTGTGTGCTAGTCAGTCATCTATTACCAGTTTTCGAGAGACTCGAACTTCAATCCATAAAGGTAGAAAAAGAAAAGATTAAAAAAAAACTTCAATTGTTCACTCACATTCGGATGTTGTTGGTGATTCTCGAATATGTAAACATTAAGATGCTGCTTATTCAAATAAATCAACATCGGCAATGCGTAATCATTTAAAAAATAATCACAATATATCACTGTATTTAGAAACAAATAATGAGTCTGTCGATATTGACACTTCTTTAGATGAGCCAGATAAGCCATTAAACGAGAAGCAAAAGAAAAATTTTACTAAAGCAGAAGAATTTTTGTTGCAATTTATTGTAAGTGCCGCATTGCCGTTTATCATTGTTGAAAATTCATATTTTAAAAAATTTGTTTGGTGTCTTAATCCTGGATTTGTTCTCCCTTCCCGCTATACCCTAACAAATCATTTACTTGCTACTGAATTTTCAAAAATAAGGAACCGTATTAAGCTTGAATTGATAAAATCTTAAGCTGTTCCCGTAACATTGGATGGTTGGTCGTCAATTCAACAAAATAGCTACCTTGGAGTAACTTGCCATTTCTTTAATGAATTAACTTTACTGTGTAGCAGAACATTAGAAATAAGTAATTTACCAGGTAGCCATACAGCTGAAAACATAGCAAATGCTTTATTCAATGTTCTAAGAGTATTGGGGTATTGTCGACAAAATAGTTTCTTTTGTCACGGACAATGCCAAAAATATGCAAAAAATAAAAATGTTTTATTAGAAAATATTAGAACCACAGAAACGAAAATTTCTGAAATTCATCACATTGGATGCTTTGCTCACTTATTAAATTTAATAGTAAAAATAATCACTAAATTTTCTACAGTGTCTATTGAAACTTATGAATATGAGACTGAAGAACAAAATGAATGAAAAAACTGGCATTCCAATTTTGAACGAAACTGAAAATTCAATAATGCAGAATTTTTCAGATTTGGTAAATAAATTCGGAAAAGTAGCCTCAGTATTTCACCAATCCTCTATAGCTTGCGAAGTTTTGGAAGAAAAGCAAAAATTATCTAATAAAAAGCCAAATAAAATCATTCAAGACATAAGTACTAGGTGGAATTCTATGTTTTTAAATGTTAAAAAGAATTTTTGAGCAAAAAGGTCGTATAAGTGATACTCTACGAGATAGAAAATTAAATAATAAATATGAATATCTAATATTAAATGAAAACGAAATCATCACTCTAAAAGATTCTGTCAGTATCTTAAAGCCTTTCAGTGACGTTACCACTGAGCTATCTTGGGTTAATTATCCTACAATTTCCATAGTTATTCCTATTTTCTTAAGTCTTCGCAACAAACTACTCGAAACTAATAATGAATCTTTGTTTTCTACTACTTTAAAAAAATATCTACATTACTACACCGATAGCTATTTAAATAAGTACAACGTTCTAAATGATAGTTTATTAATAACAGCGACTTATTTCGATGTGCGTACTAAATATTTTATAAAATGTTCTGAAAGACAGAAAAAAGAATACATTAACATAGCTAAAGCACGCATCAGAAAGTTGGTGGAATATTTTCCTTTGGAACTGAAAAATAAATTGAACGTTAACGAATTATCTAATTTGAATAGACTAAGTCAACCTAATAATTCATCAAATATCTTGATTTCTCCTTCTCTAGAAGACAAACGTTTACAGTATTTTGATTTTACTGCAGATTATGAAACCAAAAAAAGCTATTCAAAATTAAGTAATTTAGAAAAGGAATTCTATCGCTATAATTTAGAAGCTTCTAAAAACATTGAGCCTTTGGAATTTTGGAGGATTAACAAACATATTTATCCTATTATTTATGAAGCCTTTATACGGATTTTTTGCACGCCAGCAACATCAGTCCTTTCAGAACAATTATTTTCCAGTGCCGGTTACAGCATTTGGGATCGTCGTAATAAAATTAACCCAGAAAATGTCAGAAAAGTTGTTTTTGTCTGTCAAAATTTAAAATGAATGTTTTTTTATTGAATTTAAATCGAAACAATCCAAATTATTAATTTTTATTCAATTTTTTTAATCGAATATTTATTTCAAATATTTTTCTGTAAATTTTTTAAGTAAAAAAAAATCTAATTAAAATATTTTATTTTATTAAAATTCATTCGAACAAGTTATTCAGAATAATTTTTTATTCAAGTTTCAATTTTCTTATAAAAATAAAATTCGATTTCATCACTAAAAAATATATTACGGCGAAACAAAGTTAAATTTGTTTTTCAAAATTTCAAAATATTGATTAAGATTTTAATTTACTTTTGATAAAAATTCATATAATTTTCTATCTCAGCATATTTTTATAGCGTGAGCAATTAAATAAAACAAAAAAGAACAAAGTTCTGTACTTCTTTTATTCAAAAAAACAAAACCAAAACAAAAAACTAATAATATATAAAAAAGAAAGAAACAACATATTTAAAACATAGCGAGGCGGGGACCGGGGTGAATGGGGTGTTACAATAAATTAAACAAATCATGTTTAATAAAGTTTAGTAACTTTTTATTAAAAAAATTGAAAAAAAAAACTTTTAATTTAAATCAAAAACTAAAAATTTTGATTTGAAATTTAAATTTGATCATGAACTTGTAATGGTATTTAAACTATAATCTATTTATTATGTAATTCTGTTTTTGTATTCTTGCATATTTTTCCTTTGTAAAATTCTTGTTCATAATACTTCTTAATTCCACACAATACTTTCTTAGACTAAATTAAACAATGACTCTTACTGAAATAAAAAAAAATAATGTATTTGTCTGTTATTTTCCATCTTTTCTGCGCAATTTCGGCTACCATAGATGTCCTCCTAGTAGGTCATCTCCGCAAGCTTGCTTGCTGTAGCTTATTCTTATTATTATTATTATTATTATTATTTACTTCAATTTGCCCTTTGATAATACAATAAAAACTACCATTATTTTCATTGACTTTATATCCGGAAAAAAAAAGAACGCTCATAGAACGCCGTCGAACGGCGTTTTTTCAGCGGTTTTTTTAATGTTTCAAAAATAAATTTTTTCTAAATCAGATCTTTGAAGTTAAATTTATTTTATAAATATAATTTAAAAAAATGTTTTGATATGGGAAAACTATTTTAGTTAATACAACTAATCTAGTTCTTTGAGTAAATATTATTTAAATTATTAAATAGAGTATCTTTAATTTTGAAAAAAAAAATTCAATGAGTTGATCAATGAACATATTAAATAAATTATTATTCTGGTGAAGTTTGAAGCTAGGGTTGAATTCTTGAGCAACAAAAGAAACAAAAGAATTATCAAATTGTTTTTTATCATAAAGGATGTAAAAAGCTTAGGTTAAGTTTCCAATAAACCACTATTTTAAAACACAGATTATAATTTTAAATATAAGTGGTTTAAAATCAAAATTAAGCTTTTCTAATAATTTTTAAATAATTTAAATAAATAATTTTATTGCGTTGTGACAATATTTTATCAAAATTACCCAATTTTTACATTTTTTACTTAAGAATAAAATCCTTTACAAAATTTAAAAAAAAAATACGTAATTAAATAAAGATTCTTTTCCATGAAATTTAAGCAATCTACATTAAAATCTACATTGAAATCTATATTTACTTAAATTGACCGAATTCTGGTGAAAATTTTTTTTATAAATTTCAAGCAAAATATTTAATGCTACAAAATAATAATATATTTTAAAAAAATAGTCATTATGCTTAAGTTAAAAATATATGCGATAAAAACCAAAAAATAAAATAATCTTTACTTTATTTTCTTTAAACTAAATTTTTAAATGTTATGCTTCACTTTTTCTGTCAATGCACCCTTTTCCTAAAGAGTCATGATTATGCCTAAATAAGTCCAAGGAAGACAAAGCAACACGACCACTTAAACTAAAAAATATATAGAGATTATTGAAGATTATACCAAGGCTCATTTTTAAATTAAACGGAAAAAAGCATCTACAACAGAATCGGTTTTACTTTGGCAACTTTGGAAAAACTCAAGTTCAAAGAAACTACCAAACTAGCTATTGTCAAAAAGCTGATTCAAAATCTTTGAACATGACAAACTCAAAATTTCAATTAAACTCAATAACATCATTTTTAATTTTTATTTTAATTGGAAAATACAGTCTTGTATAAATTAAATTTAACAAAAATTTAAATTGGTTATCGGGAAAATGTTTTTTTTTGTTTAGTCAAAAAATAAAATTCTTTTCAAATTTTTAATTTTAAATTGTTTGTTTGTGTGTTGAATATTTTCAAAATTGAATAAATTACCCAAATAAATTAAAAATAAAAAGACAATAAAAAATTATTTCTTTGATGTCGATTTAGAAAACTGAAATCAAAATTATGTTATATCTCAATGGTGAGTCTTGAAATTTCCATTGAATTTTGTTCGATTTGGTTGAGAAATTTGCGCAAAATTAGTCATATCTTTCTTTAAAAATTTACCAATTTATGCTCAAGTCCCAATTTTTAAGTATTTTCAGATGCGTTTACTATTTTAGAAAAATTTTACCCAAGTGTTTGGCCTGATTATACAATTTAAAAAAAAAAAACTTACTCATGGTTTATTGAAGCCCATTGAACCAAAAGCAAGGCCGATCTTGATTTAGCTCACATAATCATTTAAAAATATAAAAAAATTAACTCGAACCAAATTGCCAAGTCTCTTTCACTTATCTGCATCGAACAATGAATTCCCAAATCTAGATATTTTCATTAATTAAATATAAAAAAAATATTTGATCAAAAAAGCCAACTAGACCAAAAAAAAAGAAAATTTTCTCTTACTCATAAATATTTTCAAGAAGCATATTTTTTCATTTTTAAAATAAAAACTGAGAAAATTATTTTCAAAATTTGTTTCCTTAGACTCAGATGGGATCACCGAGCTCGAAGTAAATTTTATCTTTAATCTCTTGGTTGGATCCAGCTCTTATTTAATGCAAGGATGAGGCGAAAAAAAAGACAATTCAAAGTGAACAAGAAAGAACAGCAGCGAGCTCTGAATGTGGTCAATTCCGTAAACCAGCAGGACAAAGAGCCGGTTGTTGAACAGCGGACATTTCCGCTGCAGCCAAAACCAGAAATTAAAATAGAACCTGCCAAAAACATCGATCTGAACTCGCTGCCCAAGCAAAATACCGGCTCGGACCAAATAATCCGAGCTATTGATGATGTAAATAAAAGATTGTCCAAATCACTTGAAGATAAAATGGGGGTAAATTTTTGCATAAAATTTTGTTGCAAAATTCTCATTTTTTCACTAAGCCAAATGATAAAACAGACCAGGAAATAGACAATTTGGTCCGTAAGGTTAAACAAAAGGTAAGAGGCAACACAACACAAGAAAGCAAAGCAAATATGAGCCATTTGTATTCAAAATTGGGCCAGAATAGTCTGGGTGATGTGTGCAAAAAAAATTTGAGCTTGAATCACAAACAAAAGGTGCTGGTAATCAAAGATTTGAGGCGACTGGAAAAACTTGAAGATAAAAAGGCGGACTCTTTTAAAAAAGAAGCCCTTTTGAATTTAAAAAAAATCAAATCGGACTCAGCTGCCGATATGAGCAATGAAGAGGCATTGCTCATAGCTAGGCGCGACTTGACCAGAATAAAACCTGTCACAGGACTCAGTGATTCTTATTCAAAATCTTACAGTGCCATACGACCACTTGACGACCTATTTGACAATGAATGCACTGAGCCTATTTATGACAGACCAAATGATCTGAAGCAAATTGATGTCAGACCTGATGCTGATGTTTTGAAAATTGGCAAAAGATGCAAAACAATTCAGGATTTGTATAAAGTTGGTCCGGAGGAGATTAGACAAATAATTGAGTTTGTTGAGCAAAAGGATAAGGAAAATGGTGATCAAACATCCGGGTGTTCTTATTTCATGAGGGGAAATGAAGTTTTTTCAACAGAATCCAAAGCAGACACTAAACAAATTGCTCAGTTTCAAGCGCCAAGGATTAATGCCAATAGGTGTCAAAGTGAAATTTTGGCCCACAAAGATGAGGCAACTGTGAGACAAATTTTGCATGATTTGATTTTAAATCATAGTTTGGAAAATGTGCAAAAATTACCAACAAATAAAAAAGTTCATTTTAACAGTGAGAATTGTTTTAGGCCGATTGATCGCCCAAAATCAAGTAGCCAAAGTAATTTTTTTTTTTCTTAAAAAATTTAAGTAGTAAGTTTTCTTTTTAAAGAAAGCGGTGATTCGATGCCAAATGTGACCAAGTTTATTGAGGGTTTGGAAAAGCAAAACAGAAATTAATTTTTTTTGATGACAAATTAATTGTTTGGTAATTTTATTATTTTAAAAAAGAGGCTTATACTCTCTTTAAATTTTTTGAATAAAATTTTTCTATTTTCTTTTGGATTTGTCATGGAAGCCAATTTAATTTTTATCCTGAAATAAAATTTTCTCATGGAATGGAATTATAAGCGTTAGCTCAAGGATATTAGCTTGTGGTCTTTAATTTAAGACTTTTGTTTGTATTATTTACTCTAAAAGAGTCATTATTGGCATTTAGTTGCTTTTAGGAAAATTGTTTTCAAGAAATATGATTTCTATTCAATACTATTGAATAGAAATCATATTTCATAAAATAAAAAATTTGATTTATATCAAATTGAATTTGATATAAATCAAATTTTTTATTTTTTTCTTGAGTTTTAGGCATTTTTTTCAATTAAATAAATTTTCTGATTATTTTTTTTTAAGTTGAATCAAAATTCTAGTTAAAGAAAAAATTCATCGAGGCCTTATAAAAACTAACACAATAGAACAAATTTTTTGGAAATTTACTTTTTAAATGTATGGGACAAAATAAAAATAATTGTAATAAATTAATGTCAAAAACCATATTTCTCGTTTTTAAATATATTATTATTTAATTGTAGATGTTGGTTATATGTTAAAAAAAACAAAATTTGATCTGAAAATGATGTAGAAAATTTTTAATTAAATTTAAATAATTTGGTCTTAAAATTATTTTTATTTACTTGTCGTTAAAATGTAAATATAAAATAATAAATCGTTTTATAAGACGAAATTAAAAGAAAAATATTGTGTTTATTAAAGCAATTGGATTTTAAAAAGTTTTCAATTAAATAATTTTTTTTTTCTTGGCATGAACGAAATGGAGTCTAGCGAGTCTTTAGGCTGCTTCGAATTCTATTTTATATAAAATTTGTTGCAAAAGAAGAAATTTATAAATTTTCAACATTTAAAAAAATGCTCAACAACTTTTTCAAAAAAATTTTTAAAAAATTTTTAGAGTCTGTTTTTTCTTGAGAATTATCTTTAAATTGATGTCAAAAGGAATCTTTGTCATCTAATTATTACATCTCAAACAAAACAAAAATAATTAAAATAATGCCAAAACGCTTTATTAATAATAAAAGAAGAAATTTTTACCATTAAAATATTTTTACTAGTGTTCTTATGGAAATTGATTTAAAATTTTTTCAAATAGCCATTAAAATATAAAACAAAACAAATAAAAAATATTGAATGTAATAGATGCCTAACCGCTAATCTAATAAAAATTACCGCTATTTAAAGAAATATTACCTTTAATTTAATAAAAAGTCTAATTTTAATTTTTTTTAATCTATTTATTTATAAAAAACTTTAATAGCAAAAAAAAACATCCAATACAATAAAAGATAATATTTAAAAAAAAATATATATTGTTGAATCATGTATCATTTTCTTTTTAATGTCCTTAAATTTGTTGAATGTACTCAAAAAATCATAGGTTTTAGCTTTTTCTCTCTTTCATTTTGGAATAGGAACTTCAATTTCTTCAGGGTCTAATCTAATGTCGTCTTTTAAATTATCTAGTATTTGCTCTGATGATTGAGCTTCAGTTATAGTCATTTTTATTTAATTTTTAAAATTTTCTAATAATTTTTTTTTGATAGGTTTTTATTAAAAAGACTTCGATTTTATGGAATAGACGCTTTTTCCTTTTAGCAGAGTTTCTATTAAATTAGATATTTTTTTAATTTATTGGCAATCAAAATTAAAAAATTAGATTTTTTTATTAAATTAGCGGAAGAGAAATATATTTAACACAAAAAATAATTCATCATTTTATAAGTAATATTGTGTTTAACCTTTCCTCCAATATTTCATCACCTAATTGTGCATCCATTTTCCCCATTATTAAGGACATTTTTTTCTTTTTCTTCAGCAGTCTTTTTTTGAACATAATAAAAAAAATTTTTTTTTATTTTTTCTAATTTTAATTTTTTTTAAATGACTGAAAAATATAATTAACTTCTATCAACTGAAATGTATCTGCTTCAAGCATATAATGAGTTAAAAAAACAGAAACAAAGAGACAGACACATAAATTTTTTTGTAATTTATTGAAACGTGAAACAAACATAAATAAATATTGTATAACTGTTAGAAAAACAAAAGTCAATTTTATTTATCAAAGTAAAAAAGTAAAAATTTTAGTCGTAATTCATTATTGCAGTGGTCAAAAAAATCCATTCTAATTTTTTACTCATTTATTTTTTTATGTGAGTTTAATCCTCTACCTTAAATGAGAATCAAAAAAAATTTAGGTTATTATTGAAGTGCTCAAAATTTTTAGAATCAGAGAAAAAAAGATTATCATAAATCATTTTTAAAAGAATTCAATTTTATTTAATTATTCATGTAACATCGATTTAAACCTTATTAGAATTTTATTTTTGGATTTTTCTAATTTTTAAAATTTTTAAGTAAATATTTTATAAAAAAACTTTATTGAATATTTAGTCTCAATTTGACATTTTACGTGACTAAGCCTGAGGAAAAGCTTATGAACAATTTTGTTTTTTTGTTCCCCCTAAATCCTTCAAGCAATTACCTCCAGTAATTTGATTGATTTCGATTGCATAATGCCTTAGAACAAATTAGTGCTAAAATCACAACAACAAAATTTCAAACAAATTATTTATTTCAAAATCAGCCGATTAAAAAAAATATTTTTTTCTTTCAATTAAAGGGAAATACATACTTAAAATTGGTATGAAAGCAAAACAAAATTTAAAAGGAACAAGTTTTTTATTGATTGGAATCATTAGAAAACCACTTGAAATAAATAAATTACTTCAAGATTAAATTATTGACTTTCTTATAATTAAAAAAATAAAACCGAAAATTGAAGTTCTTTTGATTGTTTAGACCATGAGTCTGGTGCCAGCTGTGTACCGGCTCTCTTTCCACAAGTTGGTCTCGCCATAGTTTTTCGTGTCCTTTTGACATTGAGCACATCTTCGATACTTGTCGCATTGTTCATGAACTAATAGGCCATCATGAGCTAATCGATGCTCCTTTTCATCTTTGTCCCTTAGCAGCTTTTCATGCGAGGCAAAGCTCCAGTCTTTTTCCAAATTGTTGCGCATCAAATTCATTCGATGGAACCTGTTGGCCCGATCAATTCTCAGCTCTTCTTTGACTCTCGCCAAATTTTCTTCATCCTGTTCCTGTTCTTTGAGCGTGTTTAGCAATTCTTCTCGTTTGCGCTGCTCAACAGTTTCCAGATTGAACTTGGATGCTTCTAATTCACGCTGTTTCTGACGCATTAATCTCTCGTTCTTGGCATCGAACTCCCCGAATACTTCCCCGTCAGGGAGCACTCTCGGCAATTCGGCGGGCTTAGTCTTAACCTTTTCAAAAAAAAATAAAAATCCTCTCAAAAATTTAATAAATTTTTTAATCTTCTATTTTTTAGGGCTAATCTAATTTTTTTTAGCGTCAAAAATTCAAATTTTTATTTTTTAGAAATAAAATTAAAAAAATTCTATCAAAAATTTAATAAATTTTGTTTATCTTTTATTTTTTAGGGCTAAACTAAATTTTTTTATTCTAAAAATTCAAATTTTTATTTTTAAAAAATAAAATTAAAAATTCTCTAAAAAATTTAATCAATTTTGTTTATCTTTTATTTTTTAGGGCTAAATTTAATTTTTTTTTATTCTAAAAATTCAAATTTTTATTCCTTAAAAAAAAGAATTTAAAATTTTTTCATACAACTCTTTATTCAATTAATAGTAATGTCTACATAATTAAATATTAATCATTAAAAACTTATTTTCTTGAATAAATTTATTTTTAAATCGTTCGGAAACAAATTAAATATTAATTCATTAATTGGAGTCCAAAAATTCTAACTTAAACTAAAGTCTAAAAATAATTTTTTTTTTAAAATAAACTAAAGAATTCGATGAATATTTATTTGGTATTTTTTTATTGAGTAAAAAAAATATAATCTCAATTTAGCATCAAATAAATATTCATCAAATTCGTTAGTTTATTTTAAAATAATAATTTTTAAGATTTTAGTTAAAGCTAGATTTTTTGTGGGCTCCAATTAATAAATTAATATTTAATTTTTTTCCAAAAGAATTTTAAAAAAATTACTAGTATCAAATTTATAATACTTTTTTTTTTTTAAGTAACATTCTCATTTATTGACAAATACCGAATTTAATGGCTTTAAAATTATAAATTAATTGATTTTAACTTTTACCGCTAATTAATTTCATTTTTGGATGCTATTTTTTAAAAAATCGATAGTATTTTTTATTAGATAATTAATATTTAAAAAAAAATTTTTCATCACTTTTTTTTTAATTTTTGTAACATAATCAATCATATAAAATACAAGCTCTCTAATATTAAATAAAGTTAACCAAAATTAAAAAAAAGTAATTTTTTTGGTTATTTTATATGTTTGAATAAAAATTTTTTTGGAAAAAAAAAATAATTTTTTAATTTTAAAATTGTGATATCAATTTGATAAAAAATTAAAAATTTTGTAAACAAAAAAAATTTATTTCTCACCTGATAATCAAGACTGTTCTTGAGCTCGTTTTGACGTCTAGCTTTTTCCTTCAAAAATGCTTCTCGTTGCGCAGCAAGTCTAAATAAAAATCCATATTTTTACCAATTAAAAAAATTAAAAACTCCATCAATTACTCTTCGGCCAAATGCAATTGTTCCATTTTTTCCAAATAGTCCCTGCCCTGTTTGGACTGTAGCCTCTCGCGGTTCTTTCTCTCAATTTGCATGGCCAAGTAATCCGAAAGCTCTTGTTGCTTGTACACTTTGGGTGGTGTGCGAGCCCGCTTCCGGAACATATAAGACCTCTATTAAACAAAAAAAATGAAAAAAAAAATGATTTTAAATATTCATTTAAATACACCAAGATCGCTGGTTTTTGGCCGCTCTTTTTTCTTAGTTTTAAGAGCGTCCGTAATTCCCATATTGAAAGCATCCATTCTGGCGCGGTCCAGTCTTTGTGCATTGCGTTTCTCCTCGTCCTTTAGCTGCTCATCCATGTCCTTCATTTGCTGGTACTGCATAAGCAGTTGGGTCTCCTCTTGGTCCTTGATTCTGCGCTCCTCGTGCAGGTACACTGGGTTGTTGCGTCTTTGCCGCTGGTGGCACAGGTAGCATAGTTCTTGGCCCGCGTTCTGGTGCTGGCATGGCTGCTGGGCTGTTTTGGGCATCAGACTGCCGATGAGGCTGCGCGAAGATGGTCGCACCAGGTCGGACTTTTTGGCCGAACCGAATGAAATGGAACTGGCCGCGGCGTTTTCGTTGAGCGCCGCGTTGACCACCTCGGCTTCTTTGTGTGTAAAGTTGGGCTCACTGACTGCCGCAAAAGAGTTCGAGCGGAAGTTGTTCACATCCGGAATTTGGAACTTTGAGTTTGTGATGACCAGTGCGGACGCCTGTCGCTCCATTCTTGGCAAAACGCCGCTCTCGCTCTTCAGCTTGCCTTGGTCCTCTGTCGAGTAGACAGTCGCCACTGGGGCCATTGATATTCTTTTGCTGTCATCTTCACCAAATTGGGTAAATAACAAATTTTATTTAAAGTAAACTTAGATACCTCTGAGGCTTTTTCTTAGTAATTTTAATAAGATTTGATTGTTGGGTTTAAAATTAGAGCTTCCATTAGCTTTAGATTTTAAGAACAACATTTTTTTTTTTTTCTTCGGCGCTAAGTCAACTAATTTATAAAGTTTTGTGGCACTATTTTAGAAATAAAGAAAATTAGCTGAAGAATAAAGCGTTTTTTATAACATTATTTCATTAAAAAAAAACTATGTTTGCCAAATATATATTTGTTTAAATGCTTAATGGAACTGCTCAAAAGGTAGAAATTTTGTTGTTGTTTTTTTTTTTTTTTTTTTAAAACTAAACAAATTATAGCTATGCTTTAAGTTTAACTTGAAAATTTATTTATATTTTTAAATGGTTTTTTAGTTTAAGCAAATTTAGCAAGCCAATTTCCCTTAAAAACAATAATCGGATTAAGTTTCCTTGCGAGAGAAGTTTACTTATAGGTTGATTTTGAAGAAAATTTTATTTTAATTTTGGGCTAGAGTGGGGAAATCTTATGAAAATAATTAATCTTTGTGTACCTTCTTGGTTTTCTTCGGCAATGGTATCCATGACGCTAGGCGAAGTGTTTGCTTGATCGAGAGGGGTCACCGAGCCAGCCCGACTGTTTATCCTGGACACAAAAAATTAATTGTGGCATTGTGAAATTTCATACAAAACTTCCAATTTAAAAATTAAAAAATTTTGTTACTTTTGTTCCAATGGTCAAAAACTTTTGTTTCACCTACTGCGCATTATGCCAATTAATTACGGCATATATTTCTTTCTCAAGCTATTTTTTTTTTCAGCTAAATTATTTTTTATCAGAAAATTTATTGATTTATATTCTAATTAATTTTTCTTACTTCTAATTAATTTTTTGCCAGCAAAATTTATTCACTTTTATTCGGCAAATTGAAGTTTGAGATCATGATCAAAAGATCAAAATATAAATTGTAATATTTTTTTTTAATAATAGAGAAAAAATAATTTTTTTGTCCAGAGCAATTACTTGACACGTCATGTCATGTCGAGTTTATTTTCATATTTAAAATTTCAAATGTCCCTTTTTATTGAGCTTTTTAATAGGTTTAAATATTTTAATTGATTATAATGAATACTTACTTTAAAAGACAAAAAAATTAACTGTTTTCAAAATTTATAATTTGTTTAAGAGAAAAAATAAAATTATTTTTGCTTATATTCAGATTAAAAATTTGAATTTGTGAATTAACTAAACCTGAATTATTTAAATTATTGATTGTTTTTGTTAAATAAAATAGAGATCCATCATTTTGATGCTAATTAGATAATGAACCATTATTTGACAAGACATGTCTAGTAATGCTTGGTATTTATTTCTTAAAAATTATCAAATCACTAGATTAATTAGGTTTTAAAATTTTAAATGATCGTTTTGATCTTAAAATTTGATCTGAAACTTCAATTTCTTTTTTGTTCTAATTATTTTTTCTTAATGCTTTTTTTTTCACAACATTTTTTAAGGAATTAATTAATTTTAATTAAATTTAATAAAAAAATTTACACAGAGCCCGCTAGAAAACTAGAAGACTTTACAATTGGTGATCAATGAAATATTTTGGAAAAAAAAAGTTATTAAGCTTAATTATTTTGGCTCTTTGTTTAACTTTGCCACTTCGAAAATTAATCTAGTTGAATTGACAAAAAAACAGGGCAAAAATTATTGTGACAAAATGCTCAATTTTTCTTGGTCTTCATTTGAATCTTATTTAAAAGAGATAACAACAGTTTGGACAGTGAATGGCTTGAAAGTAGTCGTACTTGTAAATTTTGGCTTAAAAACTTATTTTGTAAACTTAAAATAGTGGTGTCCAGTAGGCTAAATCTCTGCCAAGTGCCACTACAGGAAAAATGCTTACCAATAGGTCAAAAACGTAAATATAGAATAATTTTCTGTAAACAAAAAAAATATCTGAAAAAAAATAAATAGCTTCAAAAAAAAAATTTTGATTAAAAGAATTACTTCTCATTAATTCCTCTTATTTTTGATGATTTTAAATAGCGTGCAATTTTGCACAATTTGCACAGATTTTGCAGACTTCTGCAGTAGGTGAAACAAAAGTTATTTCACTATTTTTCATTAGAAGAACAAGTTTTAAAAAATTTCAATTTTTATATTGGAAATTTTGTATGAAGTTTCACAATGCCACTAATTGATTTTGATCAATTGCTAAATTACCTTGGCAGGATGCAAGTGCTGCGCGAGCTGGATCTGGACGATTCGGCGTGTGACACCACTGAGTCACAAGTGTTGGGCCTCTTTTTTTTGTTGTTGAAAATAAATTTTGTTTTGAATTTTGTTTTACTTTAACTTACATTCTGCATTTCAGTGATAGCTTTACCACTCTGGTCTACCAAGTTGACAAACTCTTTGAAAAATTTCATTTTTATGCGGCAGTTTTTGATCTGAAGCTTGCCGATGCCGGTGAAAGTGAACTCGATGTTTTTTTTTTGCCTGAACACTTCGATTGAGCACCTGGAGAACGTGTTTGACACAAGCTTCGATGTCATCTCGGCAAAAAGCGGTCTCATTCGCTATGGCAATGTAGTTGAGCGGGTGGACGGGTATGTTGCCGGCCACTGGGTACTTGGCATTCAGCAGTCTGTGAGTTTGACTGAACTTCTCCGCAATCACAAACACTGGCCGCTGAACCAACATGAACTTGCTGTTTCCAACATCGGTTTTTTTTTGTATAAAGGTAAACGTGCCCAGTCCTGGTATGCTTACACCTTTTGTTTGTGACATAAATTTTTCAATGTATGCCGAAACTTCGTTCCACACTTGCACAATGTCTTTTTGAAAATAAAAAATTTTTAATTTATTTTATTTTAAAATTTAAATTTTTTTTTATTTCAATTTTAGATTTATAAAAATTATAAAAAATTAATTAATGACTTTGAATAATTAAGAAAATTAGTACAAAACAAAATCAATTTTTTTTTTCTTTTTTTTTTTTTTTTTTTCTATCATCAATGACATCATTATTCAAAATTAGGCAACAAATTTAAAATCATTAAATTTTCATTTTTTTAAATGTGTAATTTATTTTAAATTGCTTGATAAATACAATTTAAATATTTAAATTCTTTAATTTTTGTTAATAAATTGGAGAAGTAATCTGTCTTAATCAAGACAAAGGCACTTTCATGTTGATTAACCTTGAAGTTGAATAAAAAAAAAAACAAAAAAAAAACACTTATCTAAATAAGATTTTTTTTTTAAAGTTGTTATTATGATCTGCTATTAGTGGAAGTAGTAAAGTAAGATGTGAGGCAAGCAGAGTTAACTCGACACATGAAATTGTCTCGACCTTATTCAAGTGGTGCCAAAATGTTTTTCAATTTCATTTTTTAAAATATTATTCATTTTATTTTCTTTACTTCAATTATATATTAATCTTGATTTGTGATTGATGTTTTTTTTTGAACAAATTTTTACCTATAAATGTATTTTATTTAATTTTTTGTCAGACCATTTGAGAAACCGGAAGCAAAAAGAAACAGGACAAAATTTTAAAAACAACTTTTTTTCGTAGTAATAAATTAGCTCTAAAATTTCTTTAAAAATTGTGAAAGTCTCCTAACCACGTGCAAATCTCTGCAAAATTCTACATTAGGATTAAATATTTTGAAATCAGAATAAAATTTTTTGAATTTTATTCTTTGAATTTTTAAAAAAAAAAAGAAATTTAAAAAAAATTTTATGCATCATAATGTATTCAAAAAAAATATATTTGTCACCTAGAATAAAAATAATCAGACACTAAGAATTTTGTCCTGTTCCTTTTAAACCGAATTTTACAATACGGTCATTTAATTACGAGTATAATTTTTAAAAACAATATTAATTTTTTTCTAGAGCTGGTTTAACTTATGGCTAGTGCTTTTTTCAGCGACCTTAACACTTTTTTGGAATTTTAGACTTCATTTATTTGTTTGATATTCTATTGTTTAATAATTAAATTTTTGGGATGAAATATTAAAAAAACTATCAATAGGTAAAAAAAAAATTTAATTAATTTAAAAATAAAAATAATTTTATACTTTTTATCATGCCATTTAGAGCTCGATCATGCAATACTTGCTTTTTTTTATGTTTTAATTGTCAAAAAAAATATTCTTTTCATTTTTTCTTAATGCTTTGAAACTCAAGTTTTTATGCTGTATTTTTTTTTAAGCTTCGAAAGTCCATGATAAATAATTAATTTTCTGTATTTTGTTTTACCCACTGATTTTCTTAGTACTAAACTTCTCATAGGAAAAATAAGTTTTAAAATTAAATTTTTTTAGTTCTGGGTGCAAATTGATGATCAAGAAAAAAACAAAAATTTAAAAAAACAATTTAAATAACCCAAGAAAAAATTAAAAAAATCGAAAATGATCATTGCTTTAGTGGTTTAAATAAATGTGTCACTCACCTGTGTTTTTAAGATTTGAGTTGGCCACACCGTTGATATTGATATCAGTGGTACGTTTTATTATATTATTAATGTTATCCATGGCGACTAAATTTTTAAAATAAAAATCTTATCATTTTCTAGGATAAATTTTTAGAATTTTTTGTTTATTTACAAATGTCAGGCAATTTAAGCTCGCTGTCCATGGAATCAATCATTTTGGAAATTACAGTTAAAATAAATAAATTCCAAAATAATTTCTTCCTGTTGCATCTGTTTTCCTAATCTGCCACAGTCTTAATGTAAAATTAGACACGCGAGCTTAAAACGCTCAGTCTAGCTCAACTAGTCTTTTAATTATTTTAAATTTAAAACCAAAAAAAACTTCTAGATAAGAAAGTTTTGGCTGGATTAAAAAGAGGCTTTTGTTTGGCAAAATTGAAAGGATTCTGTCATGACACTAGCCGAAATTGGGTTAAATTTGTCAGGTAAGCGAACAAAAGCTATTTTAAAAAAATAGTCATCTACAAGTGATGTTGATATTGTTCTAGTTGTTGTGTCTGATGCTATCTGACTGGAGAAAAAAAAAATTTTTTTTTCTTGAAAAAATCCAGCTTTCTAGTCCTTAGATACTCTAAACTAAAATATTTAGAAACACTTTGTTTATTAGGTAAATGTTAATTTGACTAAACAAAATCCGAGAGAACAATATTCTGTGAGTTTGGCAAATATTTACAGGAAAAGACTCTTAAATAGACTTTATTTACTAAAAAAAAAGCTGATTGTAACTACGCAATGAGTTGTATTTTGGTGGAGAAGAAAAAATTTTCTCAATTATTGGAAACACAATCGACAAGTGCCATTTGAGAAAAAAGAGAGAGAAAAAGAAACAAATAAAAAATTTAAAGTTGATGAAACATTTAATTAAGAGAAATAATTAGCTTTTAAAAAATGTTTAAATTTTCATGTGCACAAGTTTAATTTTTTCTTTTCTTTTTGTTAATATTTTTATTCAAATGATTGATGGTTTACCTTTGGATTTTTTTTGTTAAATTTTTGAAACCATTAGTAACAGAGTTACTAGTTGCTAAATTCACCTCCATTTGAATAATCAACTATCAAAAAGTGTTTAGACTAATTATTTATTATTATACTATTAAACTTAATAATTGAAATAAATGTTTTACTTTTCGTTATTTTTATTAAAATAAAAACTCGTCCAGTGTTTTTTATAATTTTTTTCTTATCATTCTTTTAAATCAAATAATCATAAACAAAATAAATTTTTTCCTCTTTTTTTAAATTTTCGTTAATTTCAAAATAAAAAAATAATAAAATATGTAAATAAAAAATTATTTTGAATCACTGGCTGGCAAAGTTTTTAAACTTATTATTTCGTTTAATCCTATTAAATTTGACAATTAAGAAGAAAAAAAAATTTTTTAATCTTTTTTATTCTTATTATTAAATTAAAATAAAAATTAACGAGAAATTAGATTTATTTTGACTCTATGAGTCGCGAAGTTCTTCTTCAAATTGTTTCTTATTAAATTTAATAATCAAAAAAATATAGAATAATTTATTTTTTCTCTTTTTGTTATCTTTCGTCATTTTCTTAATAAAAATAGACAAAAATTAAAAAAAGATTCATTTTGGCTCGAAAACTCTCAAAGTGTTTCGCCTTATTATTTCTTTTTATTCTTTTAGACTCAATAATTAAAAATAAATTGAATTTTTTACTCTATTTTATTTTTCATCATTTATTTTTTAATTTAAAAATTATCGAGAAAATAGATTTATTTGACTCCATAATTGCAAAGTTCTTCTTCATATTATTTTTTAATATCTAATTAAATATGATTATTATAAAATAGAATATTTGTCTTTCATCATTTTTAAAATAAAAATTTACAAAAAAATAAAAAAATAAGATTCATATTGACTCAAAGACTCTCAAAGAATTTTTTTAAATATTTCTTATAATATTATAAAATTAAAAAATTATACAAAATAAAATATTTTTTTTCCGCTCTTTTTAATTTTTCGTTATTTTTTTAAATAAAAGTAAAAAAAATATTTCGAATCGGTGACTGGCAAATTGTTTAACCTTAATATTACTTCTTTTTATCCTATATTACCTAATAATTAAAAATAAATTAAATTTTTATATTCTTTTTTATTTTTCGTCATTTTCATTAAATTAAAAAAATCCAAAAAAATTAAAAAAAAGATTTCATTTGACCCGGAAATTCTCAAATTTTTTTATGTCATTAAATTTAAAAAAAAAACAAGAAAAAACTATTTTTATCTCCTCTTTTTTTTATTTTTCGTCATTTTTAAAAAAGAATATAAAAAATTATTGTGAATCGGTGACTGGCAAATTGTTTAACCTTACTATTTCTTATTTTCCTAATAAACTTAATAATTAAGAAAAAAAATAAATCTTTTTTACTCTATTTTATTTTTCTTCATTTTCATCAAATTAAAAATATACGAAAAAGCAAAAAAATATTTGTTTTTGTGACTGGGAAATTATTTCGTCTATTTATTTCCTATTATATAATTAAATATGATGATTATAAAATAGATTATTTTTTTTATTTTTTTGTCTTTCGTCATTTTTAAAATAAAAATTAGCAAAAAAAATAAAAAAAAAAGATTCATATTGACTTAGAGACTCTCAAAGAATTTTTATTTAAATATTTCTTATTAAATTATAAAATTAAAAAATTATACAAAATAAAATATTTTTTTTCCGCTCTTTTTAATTTTTCGTTATTTTTTTAAATAAAAGTAAAAAAAAATATTTTGAATCGGTGACTGGCAAATTGTTTAACCTTAATATTACTTCTTTTTATCCTATATTACCTAATAATTAAAAATAAATTAAATTTTTATATTCTTTTTTATTTTTCGTCATTTTCATTAAACTAAAAACATACGAAAAAATAAAAAGAGATTTATTTTGACTTGGATTTTTGAAAAATTTTTTTTCTTATCATTTTTTTTCCTATACAACTTAATAATTATTATTTATTTATTGAAGAGGCCTCATTGGACCACAAAAAACAGAGTGCTCGCAAACACCCTGGGCTTAATAAAGTTTGATTAAATACAAAAAAATATATGAGAGAATTATAGTACAAAAGAGAGTTAAAAAAAAAAAAAAAAAAAAAAAAAAATAATAACTTTGATTTAAAAATGTTATAGTCTTATTTAAATATCTAAGTGAAATTAAATGTTTTAAGATAATTTATTATACTAGACATCCACATTTCCAATTCTCAGGATATCTTTCAACTCCTTTGTTCGTACTCTAGGGGATTGAATTAATAATATCTCCTTCACTCGTTTTACCATCAATGAGCTACATCTGAATTCAACACTCTCTGCCTCGTTCTTATTCAACTCTCTTTCCACTTGTAAATCCAACGAGTCCAATGATGTTCCGCTCTTCACTTTAAGTAACGATTCTATCTCTTCAATAAACGAATCTTTATATTTATTAACCTGTAGTTCCTTTAGTAAGGCATCCGTATAGGCATTTAGTCTCAGCCTTTGGTAGAATTTTAACTTCTGTCTCTTCATATATTCTAGTGATGTTTCAAGACCAAGCGATGCTAATAACTCAGTGGTTTTAGATGAAGCAGGTACATATAACATTTTTTTGATTATATTTCCATCCGTTGCACTAATCAAGTTTATTTGTTCTCCATTTAAGTTGATATTTTCTAATCCGTAGAACAAGATGGATCTTATGAACATAGAATGAAGTCTTGCTTTCACCTGAGGAGATACCAATTCATTCAATAGCCCTTCACTTGTCAACTTAGCCAATGCTGCATAGCTAACAATGCGTCTTTTGCCAACATGCACCTTAGCTGTTCCGTTCATACTTATTTCAGAGCCCAAATATTTTATTTGAGTTGTGTTTTCAATTTTGTTGCCAAAAATATCAAAGACCAGGTTGCTTTTGTCCGTGCTCATCATGAAAGTCTTTTTAACGTTTATTTCAATCTCATTTTTCTTCGTTGTCTCTTCTAGTACTCTGATCATTTTTATCATATCACTTGATTTCTTAGCAATTAAAAGCGTGTCATCGGCGTAGCCTATTATATTTACCAACTGTTTTCCTACAGTAACACCAATACCTAATTGTTCAATCTCTACAATTACTTGATGAGCTATAAAGTTAAATAATGTAGGGGAACTTGGGCCACCTTGTTTCACTCCAAGAAGGGTTCTGAACACATCCGATCTTTCATCATCCAATTCTATAACCACTTGAGAGTTATTATAATAATTCATTAAAGCCAGTATGATGAATGTGCTTATACCTCGTTTAAACATATTTAACCATAGAAGAGGCCTGAAAACTTTGTCAAACGCCTTTGTCAAGTCGACGGCAAGAACATACAAGCTCCTCTTTTTTTGTTTGCACAAATTCATTACTTGTTTCAATATGAAGACGGCATGGGCGCATGAACTGTTTTGCTTAAAGCCGAATTGTTTGTCATGCTCCTTAGATTCTAATTTTATTCTCCCAAGCAATATCTTTTCAAACATCACACTATAAACATCCGAGATCGCCACTGGTCTAAGATTATTTATAGTATTCGATGGTAACTTATGATTAAGAAGAAGAATAAAAATAAATTTTAATTAAGAAGAATAAAAATAAATTTTTTTTTACTCTATTTTATTTTTCGTCATTTTCATTAAACTAAAAACATACGAAAAAATAAAAAGAGATTTGTTTTGACTTGGAGTTTTGAAAAGTTTTTTTTCTTATTAAACTTAATAATTAAGAAGAATAAAAATAAATTTTTTTTTACTCTATTTTATTTTTCGTCATTTTCATTAAATTAAATACATACGAAAAAATAAAAAGAGATTTATTTTGACTCTATGAGTCGCGAAGTTCTTCTTCAAATTGTTTCTTATTAAATTTAATAATCAAAAAAATATAGAATAATTTATTTTTTCTCTTTTTGTTATCTTTCGTCATTTTCTTAATAAAAATAGACAAAAATTAAAAAAAGATTCATTTTGGCTCGAAAACTCTCAAAGTGTTTCGCCTTATTATTTCTTTTTATTCTTTTAGACTCAATAATTAAAAATAAATTGAATTTTTTACTCTATTTTATTTTTCATCATTTATTTTTTAATTTAAAAATTATCGAGAAAATAGATTTATTTGACTCCATAATTGCAAAGTTCTTCTTCATATTATTTTTTAATATCTAATTAAATATGATTATTATAAAATAGAATATTTGTCTTTCATCATTTTTAAAATAAAAATTTACAAAAAAATAAAAAAATAAGATTCATATTGACTCAAAGACTCTCAAAGAATTTTTTTAAATATTTCTTATAATATTATAAAATTAAAAAATTATACAAAATAAAATATTTTTTTTCCGCTCTTTTTAATTTTTCGTTATTTTTTTAAATAAAAGTAAAAAAAATATTTCGAATCGGTGACTGGCAAATTGTTTAACCTTAATATTACTTCTTTTTATCCTATATTACCTAATAATTAAAAATAAATTAAATTTTTATATTCTTTTTTATTTTTCGTCATTTTCATTAAATTAAAAAAATCCAAAAAAATTAAAAAAAAGATTTCATTTGACCCGGAAATTCTCAAATTTTTTTATGTCATTAAATTTAAAAAAAAAACAAGAAAAAACTATTTTTATCTCCTCTTTTTTTTATTTTTCGTCATTTTTAAAAAAGAATATAAAAAATTATTGTGAATCGGTGACTGGCAAATTGTTTAACCTTACTATTTCTTATTTTCCTAATAAACTTAATAATTAAGAAAAAAAATAAATCTTTTTTACTCTATTTTATTTTTCTTCATTTTCATCAAATTAAAAATATACGAAAAAGCAAAAAAATATTTGTTTTTGTGACTGGGAAATTATTTCGTCTATTTATTTCCTATTATATAATTAAATATGATGATTATAAAATAGATTATTTTTTTTATTTTTTTGTCTTTCGTCATTTTTAAAATAAAAATTAGCAAAAAAAATAAAAAAAAAAGATTCATATTGACTTAGAGACTCTCAAAGAATTTTTATTTAAATATTTCTTATTAAATTATAAAATTAAAAAATTATACAAAATAAAATATTTTTTTTCCGCTCTTTTTAATTTTTCGTTATTTTTTTAAATAAAAGTAAAAAAAAATATTTTGAATCGGTGACTGGCAAATTGTTTAACCTTAATATTACTTCTTTTTATCCTATATTACCTAATAATTAAAAATAAATTAAATTTTTATATTCTTTTTTATTTTTCGTCATTTTCATTAAACTAAAAACATACGAAAAAATAAAAAGAGATTTATTTTGACTTGGATTTTTGAAAAATTTTTTTTCTTATCATTTTTTTTCCTATACAACTTAATAATTAAGAAGAATAAAAATAAATTTTTTTTTACTCTATTTTATTTTTCACCATTTTCATTAAACTAAAAACATACGAAAAAATAAAAAGAGATTTGTTTTGACTTGGAGTTTTGAAAAGTTTTTTTTCTTATTAAACTTAATAATTAAGAAGAATAAAAATAAATTTTTTTTTACTCTATTTTATTTTTCGTCATTTTCATTAAATTAAATACATACGAAAAAATAAAAAGAGATTTATTTTGACTTGGATTTTTGAAAAATTTTTTTTCTTATCATTTTTTTTCCTATACAACTTAATAATTAAGAAGAATAAAAATAAATTTTTTTTTACTCTATTTTATTTTTCGTCATTTTCATTAAACTAAAAACATACGAAAAAATAAAAAGAGATTTGTTTTGACTTGGAGTTTTGAAAAGTTTTTTTTCTTATCATTTTTTTTCTTATTAAACTTAATAATTAAGAAGAATAAAAATAAATTTTTTTTTACTATATTTTATTTTTCGTCATTTTCATTAAACTGAAAACATACGAAAAAATAAAAAGAGATTTGTTTTGACTTGGAGTTTTGAAAAGTTTTTTTTCTTATCATTTTTTTTCTTATTAAACTTAATAATTAAGAAGAATAAAAATAAATTTTTTTTTACTCTATTTTATTTTTCGTCATTTTCATTAAACTAAAAACATACGAAAAAATAAAAAGAGATTTATTTTGACTTGGATTTTTGAAAAATTTTTTTTCTTATCATTTTTTTTTCTATACAACTTAATAATTAAGAAGAATAAAAATAAATTTTTTTTTACTCTATTTTATTTTTCGTCATTTTCATTAAACTAAAAACATACGAAAAAATAAAAAGAGATTTGTTTTGACTTGGAGTTTTGAAAAGTTTTTTTTCTTATCATTTTTTTTCTTATTAAACTTAATAATTAAGAAGAATAAAAATAAATTTTTTTTTACTATATTTTATTTTTCGTCATTTTCATTAAACTGAAAACATACGAAAAAATAAAAAGAGATTTGTTTTGACTTGGAGTTTTGAAAAGTTTTTTTTCTTATCATTTTTTTTCTTATTAAACTTAATAATTAAGAATAAAAAAAAAAATTTTTTTTTACTCTATTTTATTTTTCGTCATTTTCATTAAACTAAAAACATACGAAAAAATAAAAAGAGATTTGTTTTGACTTGGAGTTTTGAAAAGTTTTTTTTCTTATCATTTTTTTTCTTATTAAACTTAATAATTAAGAAGAATAAAAATAAATTTTTTTTTACTCTATTTTATTTTTCGTCATTTTCATTAAACTAAAAACATACGAAAAAATAAAAAGAGATTTATTTTGACTTGGATTTTTGAAAAATTTTTTTTCTTATCATTTTTTTTTCTATACAACTTAATAATTAAGAAGAATAAAAATAAATTTTTTTTTACTCTATTTTATTTTTCGTCATTTTCATTAAACTAAAAACATACGAAAAAATAAAAAGAGATTTGTTTTGACTTGGAGTTTTGAAAAGTTTTTTTTCTTATCATTTTTTTTCTTATTAAACTTAATAATTAAGAAGAATAAAAATAAATTTTTTTTTACTATATTTTATTTTTCGTCATTTTCATTAAACTGAAAACATACGAAAAAATAAAAAGAGATTTGTTTTGACTTGGAGTTTTGAAAAGTTTTTTTTCTTATCATTTTTTTTCTTATTAAACTTAATAATTAAGAATAAAAAAAAAAATTTTTTTTTACTCTATTTTATTTTTCGTCATTTTCATTAAACTAAAAACATACGAAAAAATAAAAAGAGATTTGTTTTGACTTGGAGTTTTGAAAAGTTTTTTTTCTTATCATTTTT
Organism: Brachionus asplanchnoidis; assembly: GCA_025491095.1. NCBI lineage: Eukaryota > Metazoa > Rotifera > Eurotatoria > Ploima > Brachionidae > Brachionus > Brachionus asplanchnoidis. The sequence goes on from JAILYF010000016.1 coordinate 1,827,234, forward strand.
TTTCTTATTAAACTTAATAATTAAGAAGAATAAAAATAAATTTTTTTTTACTCTATTTTATTTTTCGTCATTTTCATTAAACTAAAAACATACGAAAAAATAAAAAATAGATTTATTTTGACTCGGATACTCTGGTCGACGATCTTCGTTTTGATTCACTTCGCTTGCGTTCGCGCTTTTCTTTGGCATACTGGGCCATCATTTTGGCATATTCGGCAGAGAGTACTTTTTGTTTATCAGCTCGCTTTCTCTTCAGGGCCACAATTCTTCTCTTGCGCTGCAAACGAATTGGAGTGATCAAGCGCTGGATCTTTGGTGCAGCAAATTTCTCTTTCTTGCCCTCTTTGGCCTTGAGTGGTTTGCGGACAACATATTTGCGCACATCATCATCTTTGGTCAAGTTGAACAGCTTTCTGATTTTGTTGGCTCTCTTGGGACCGCGCACTCTGGGCACAATTCTGTTTGTCAAGCCATCGATTTCCTGCTCGCCCTTTTTCACAATGACCAAGGCCAGCACGCTCAAGTTGCTGTCCACAATGCAGCCTTTGACTGACTTTCGTCTGCGCTCGCCGCTACGTCTCTCTCTGTAGCACGAGGCGCCCTTGGCGAACAGCAGTCTCACTCTGTTGTTGGTCAAGATACCTTGCTTCATGGGAAAACCCTGCTTGTCATTGCCACCACTCACTCTCACCACATAGCCCTTTTTTTCAATAAAAAAAAAAATAAAAAAATTTTTTTTTCTAAAATTTTTATTAAAAATTGTTTCCAAAGATCGATCGGACCTTCCGGCCGGACATGGGTGCCCGGGAGGTCCGCTGCGATCGACCATTGAAGTACTGTGCTTTCACATACAATGACTCATGCATTTTTGACTGATATTTTAAATCTGGCCTTTGGCAAAGGCGATTTAGAATACAAAAATGTACTTAAAGTGTATGTGGTGTGGAAATTGGTCCATATAGACACAACTTACTTTCCATTCGTCTCCCAGGCAGCTGGCATCGACTTCTTGTGAGATACGCTTGTCCATGAAAGGTCTTAGTTTTTTGTCATCTTCGATGTCGATCAATTTTTGAGCTCCAGTGGCTGGATTTGAAATATTCAACTACTCAAAGAGAAAAAAAAAGGTTAAAAAAATAGACAGGACTTGGATCTCAAGTTATTTTTGTGTATCCGATTTAATCGGGCGCATCCGGCTGGTTACGGTGCAAGTCAAGGCAATAAGTTGAATCCAAGGTGTTTAGAGAGAGGTGCAAAGCAGAAAAAAGGGCAACAAACCTTCATTTTCAATCAGTGCTAGTTTTTTTCTACTAATCTTTAGTTTCTAAAACATTCAAACACAAGATGAGTGTGTTGTTGGTATAGATTTCAATGTGTGTATGCATTTGGATATGTTAGTTTTGCATTTGTGTCGAGTTTTCCTTTACTTTTTGTGCTGACTGCAGCTTTTAAAATAACATGGTTTAAATTTGTTTTAAAATGGATTTTTTTCTTCTGATTAGCTTTGTGCTTGTTTGTGAAAAATTCAAATTTAAACTCGACTCAATAACAAATTTAACTTGACGAAGATTTTTTTTTCTAAATAATTTTTTAATCAAATTTAACACTCAAAAATCGGATTTTTTTTAAACGTTAATTACTGAAGAGGTCCAAAATTTAATATTACATGCTTTTTAGGATGCTTTTTATTACATTACGTTAATGTATACTATATAAAAAGATGAATTTACTAGATAAAATGTATTAAATTTACTATATACTATGAAAAAACTACTATATACTATATAAAAAAATTATTTACAAGATAATAAATTTAACACTTAGATAAAATTTTAAATTTATTTATTTATTTAAAAAATAATTTATGAAAAGTTTTTTCCAGGGCAGTTCCGAATGGCAGAGCCTTCTTTTCAGCCCACATGGCTGCAATATGATTAAGATATGTATTAATTATATGTGTATAATTAATATCTAGATTATATATAAATTGTTAAATTAAATTTTTGCTAAAAATTTGGCGTGTTAATGATTTAAAGATAAAATTTTAAAATAATAGAATCAATAGACATATTCATGAAGAAAAAAATTAAAATACTAGATAATTTAATTAATTAACTAGATATAATTGAATAGTTACTCAATATTTTATTTGATTAATTTAATTAATTTATTAAACTTAATTAATTTATCAAATATTGATTTAATTTATAAGCGGGGAGATTTTTGACGGACGGTGTTTATTATTGTGCTGGACTAAAAAAAAATAAATTGTTGAATAATTAGATAAAAATAAAAATTCTAGTTAAAAAAAAAAAAACAAAAATTTGAAGTTGAGTCAAACAAACTCAACGGTGTGATTGCAAACATAGGTTATAAATCCTCTACAAATTTTTTTAGTTTTACTTTACTTTACCAATTACTTTATTATTACATATTACTTTACTACTTTATTAAAATAAATAAGCAAACAAATATACAAATAAACAATACAACAGAAATCATTAATGAAAACGAAGAGGAAGAAGAAATAAACCACGTTTAATTAAAAATTCTTGCTGGTGTAGAAACAACTCAACCCAAACGTGGTCGTGGTAGACCAAAAAAGTGTCAACGTTGTTCAGACCACTCAATTAAAAAAAGCGATGCTTCAAACTTATATAATACAGTCGTTCCTCCGTATAACGAGACCCCATATACCGAGAAACTCTTTATAACGAGCTGTATTACCGGAACCGATTACGAGCAATAGAAAAATATATAAAAATTGTTTCGATACAACGAGTTTCAATATAACGAGCTGTTTTTGAAAGACCGCTTAATCATTTTCTTAAGAAAAAAAACTTCCAATAACAAGCTTGAAAAAAAAACTTTCACACTTGTGGATTAAAAAAAAGATTAAAAAAATAAAAATAAAACAATTAATTTTCTTTTTATAATTGAATATAAATAACTGAAAATACTTGATTGTCTAATCTAATTGAAAAAAATGACAGATAAACTTGCTCAAAAAAAAAGAAAGTGTATCTCGCTTGAGACCAAGATAGAAATTATGAATAAACACTGCGATCAAAAAATAACTACCACTACACTTTCTAAAGAATACGGCGTAAATACATCGACAATGTCAACAATTCTCTCGTCGAAGGCAAAAATATTAGAACACTACGAAAAAAATTTATGCGGCCCCGAAAAAAAATGAATTAAATTGTCAAGTTACGATGACTTCGATAAATCAGTGTTGTTTTGGTTCGAACAAGTTCAAAAATACAGTAATTGTAAGTGAGTGAGTGGCAGTGAAATTCAACTACAGGCTCTAAAGTTTGCGACAATGTTAGGCCATCGTGAATTCAAAGCTAGTAATGGATGGCTGTGCAAGTTTAAAGAGAGAAATGAAATTTCGTTAAAAACCACGATAGGTGAGGTTAAACACCAATTCAACGATGTTTTCGAAAAGCTGGTTTTAATGGCGATTTTTTATTCGGCGATTTAGAGAGCGAATGTAACGAAAACGATGATTTCAAGGAAATATGGACGTTTGAAAAAAAATTGAATTTTGAAAAGTATGCTTATGTTTCAATCAATTCCAATTTACCAGCGAGGGGTTCTTTATCAGATATCGAAATTATCAACTCAATTTCAAATGCTGAGAACAAAGATGACAGTGATTCGGAAGTCGAAGATATAACAAAACCAAAAAAATCAGATTTTAGCTCAAAGGATGCAATCGAAAGAATTAATGATTTAAAAGACTTTTTTCTAAATAAAAAAGAAGATTTTTCCAACGTTGTTGACTTTTTGTTTAATACTGAAAATATTATACTAGAAAAATGTAAAACCAAACAATCCAGTTTTACAGATTTTGTAAAAAAAGCTTAATTTTTAGTTTTATTTATCTTTTTTTTTTAACTTTTTCAATAAAAATTTTAATAAAAAAATAAAAATTGCTCATCCTTTTCAATGGGATTTCGATTAAACGAGTTTCGGTATAACGAGCACAAAAATTTTCGCCCAACTTGCTCGTTATACCGAGGAACGATGTAGGTATTTTTTCCGTTTTGCATTGATTCTTTTAATAGACAATCGACAAGTTCTCTTTTAAATTTATTGAGTTCTCTTTTGAAGTTTTCTTTTTAGTCACATCATTTCAGTTTTTTCCATTTCTAGAAAAAGATGAGAGTTTGAATTCAAAGCTAATTTTCAAAATTTAAAGATTATAAATATTTGAATTACTCTCTATTGCTCGTCCATCCATTCATCTATTTTGAGATCTTCTAATTAAACATTGAACGTTTGCTTTTAAAATATGCTTGTGAATAAATTTTAATATTAAAGAAAATTCTAAAATTCGTATGTGATAATAATGTTTAACTTAATTTTCACTTTTTAGCAAATTTTATGTAATTTCCGGTAAAATCCGTCAAATTTAAATATTTTTACCTAAGCAATGAAAAGGAAATTACGTAAAATTTACAAAAAATAATTTTAAATTTTACATCACATACACTCCAAAAAACAGTGACACAATTCATAAAGACCAATAATGAATAATATTTTTCAAATTTGGATTTCCGAAAATATTTTATGATTAATTTAAATTTAAATCATAAAATCAAAAATAATAAAAATTTAAGCATTTTCATTTCTTTTCATTACAGATTAAAAATTAAGTTGAACAAAATTTAGATTTTTTTTTCACTTAAATCTTTATAAAATATTTTAATCATTTAATAAAAATAAAACTTTTTTCGGCAAAAAAATATTTAATAGAATAAATTTGAAAATCTAAAATTTAAAAAGATATCCTTTTGTATTAATAAAAAATTTAAAATAGCAATTAATTCTAATTAATCTGACTTAAATTAAATTTCCCTCCAAAAAAAAATATTTCACTATTTTTAAATAAATATTCAGAACCACTAATAAAGACAATTTTTTATTATCAAATTTTTTTAAAATGTAATTTATAAGTATAAATACAATATATTTTTCTATAGAATACCTTACGATGAAATCGTTTTAATATTAAATTGATCATTAAATATAATGATCTACTGTTTATGTCTACGATAAAAAACTAACTTGAACAAATGGAAAAGTAAATTTTTTCCTAGAAATCCATCATGTCATCAAAAGGGTCCAAGTTTTTTTTGGCGTAATTCTGTGATGCTTAAAATAAGATAATAGTGCTGTTCAAACAAGCGTTAGATTATAATACATAATAAAAATCTTTCCTATTATTACTTTTTGAAAATTTCTGATTGAAAATACTATTTTGATTTACTTATATTTTAATAATTAACAATACTTTTGATACTTAAAAAATATTGTCCATTATTTAAGGACATGCTTTATTTTAAAAAATAATTTTATTTTAATTAAGAATTATATAAAGGGATTAAATCTACAGTAGTGATTTGATAATAGGATCCATGGTAAATTTACGTAATTTTATGCAAATTTATTTTAGTAAAAAATAGTAAAATTACCATTTTTTACGAAAATTTACGTAAAAAATACAATAAAAATTTTATTGTCAAAAATTTTATTGAAATGTTACAAATTGTATAGTTTTTTTAGATTTTTTTCTTTTTTTACCATATTTTACCAAAATTTACCTGTAAAATTTTGGATTTTACCAATTTTTACCTAAAAAATGGTACAAAATTTAAATTAAAAAAAATTTAGAAGTCAAAATCGCAATTTTTAACAAAATTTTATGAAAAACAGCTAAATTTTAGATTTGTTTGGCATTTTTGGATATTACATAATTTTAAGTAAAAATTGGTAATTTTACTTATATTTACGTAAAATTTAGTTAATTTATCATTTTTTACAATTGTTGTTTTACGTAAAAAATAGTGAAATTACCATTTTTACGTAAATTTACCATGGATCCTATAATCAAATCACTACTGTATATCAAAAAAAATATTATAAAAAAGCGTTGATTTAAAATTTTTGCTGTTATATTTATTTAAAAAAAAACAAGAATAACTGATAATCAGGCAGAAAGCCCGGCTAGCTCAGTCGGTAGAGCATGGGACTCTTAATCCCAGGGTCGTGGGTTCGAGCCCCACGTTGGGCGAATTTTTTATCTTTATTTTTTTAATTTAGCCTTTTTAAAAAGTCTGCATTTTATTTTAAATAAAGTCAAATGGCTTGCAAATTTTCACAGTCCACTCATTTTCTTAAATCATTTTGAAAATATTTTTTACAATTTTTCTTCAATTTAAAAAATAAATAACAAATAAATGGCAAAATTTTTTAATGTTAAATCTGAAAATTAATACTTTTTCTTACAAGCGATGCATTCTCAATCACGTGACTTGAATTTTTTTTAATTCTATAAATAAAAAATTAAAATGTAATATTCAAAAATAGAATTTTATTTTTCTTTAAATAAATCACAAAAATGTCCCATGAAGTTATAACATTCCAATTTGGAAATTACTCAAACTACATCGGAACCCATTATTGGAACATTCAAGTAACTAAAAAACTTTAATTTTTTAATTGTATCCTAAAGAGTCGATTAGCAAAGTCAATTTGTTTACAGCTCAGAAATAAATACCAAAGCAATACCAGATGTCAACCATGATATTTTATTCCGCGAAGGATTAAACTCTCAAGTAAAAGTTTGTATTTTATTTTACTTAAAAATAATTATTTTATGCATTAAGAAAAAAGCTACCTACAGTCCAAGAGTTATCCTATTCGATCTAAAAGACAACATTAATGAGTATAAGTCAGTTGAAAGACCAGGCAACGTTGACAAGGAAAAGGAAAAAATAACAACATGGAAAGGAGATTTAAAAGTTTTTGAATCAGAAAAAAAACCTGTTAGCGCTTACTCGATTGACCAGGAATTGGTAAGATTGAATTTTATATTTGTAATAATCACACACTGTTTGGAACTAGAAAGAACTGGTAGAAGAAAATTGGGAAAAATCAAAAGGACATCCAAATGAGCCAGTTAGCCATTTGAAAAAACAATATGACATGGACGAACAAGTCAAGTATTGGTCAGACTATTCAAATGTAAAATACAATGATAGATCATATATGCTTGTTAATCAATATGACACTGCAACAATGTATAAAAAATTTTGTGATTTTTTAAATTTTTTTAATTTTTTTTTATTTTTTTCAATTTTTTTCAATTTTTTTTTAAATTTAAAAATTAAAGAGAGACAGAACCATTTGACTTGTTCAACTATGGAACAAATGTTTTTTCAGAAAATTTTTTTATGGATGATTTTGATGATAATGTGAGACATTATGCTGAAGAATGTGACAATGTTCAAGTACTTTATTGGTAATAAATTAAAAAAAAATTTTAAATCAAAAAAATTTAATAAAGGGTTTTCAATTTTTTGTGGATTGTTTTAATGGATTTGGTGGCATGTCATGCAAAGCATTAACTTCAATAAATGAAGAGTATCCAAAATTGCCACTATTTTCTTTTCTTTCATTTCCTTTTTATGACACACAAAAAGTTGAAGATAATACACTAAAATTATTAAACACAGCATTGACACTTCGCGGTCTATTGAGCGAAAAATCAGAAAACATAGTGGTGCCATTGAGTTTGTTCGATTCATTTTACTCTTCCAAAGAACTAAACCCCATTTCGTTTTCAAATGTTAACTATAAGGTTTTTATTAAGATAAATTCAATTATTTTATTAATAATAAAAAAAAATATTTTTACTAGCCACAATTAGAGTACCATACTAGTGCAATAATGGCATCAGTAATTGATTCAATAACCCTGCCATGGCGACAAAGATCTCAAAAATCATCCATGCATGACATAGTTGATCTAATGGATGTTTATAAATATAAAGTAAAAAAATAAAAAATAAAATTATTTTTAATTGAGTTTATTTAAAAAATTTAGATTGCTAGTGTGCAGTCAATTTTTCCGCTAAACACTGGTGACAAGTATTTGTTAAATTTTTTGCAACAAAGTGACCTGCTCAAAACATCCAGTTGGCTTACTCCGTTTTGTTTGGAAAATTCAGCTAAAAACGCTGATTCAAATGTACCAGGTGCTTTAACAATCTCTTGTAGAGGTGTACCAAACAAATTGGTTAAGAATCCGAATGATGGCTACTATTTCAAAGGCCTGGTGTCTGCTCATTCGGTCCTGGATCAATACGCCAGTGATATGTGCCCGAAATCTCGGAGCAAATGTTTTAGTATTGATACACCACTAAATGTTGACTTGCCATATCCTGACATAGTTGAAACCTATGGTCGAAAAAAAGATATTTCCCTGTTGACAATTTTGCAATTAAATAAATCAATTATCGGATTGATTAACTTTATTAATAACAATGTGGATAAAATAAATCTCAAGAGACAGACTAAATATTTTGAAAATGGATTTGAGTATGATGATTTTTTGGAATTAAAAGCTTTTAATCGAGACCTAGCTGATATGTATTCAGCTTAAGAGTTTATTTTTGAATAAATTATATTCTATTAAATTATTTTTTTCTGATTACAATTACTTTTGTTTCAGGTCTGTATTAAGTTTTGTCAATAGATGTTAGGAATTTTTAAGATTTGTTTTTTTTTTTGATGTTGAAATTTTGATTAGCATTTTTAAAATTAAAAAATTAAATCAAAAAATATGGTGAATTCTAAAAATAGAAAAAAAAATAATTGAAATATAAAAATTTATTTTTGATTTTGGTTTGATATAACACTGGACATTTTCTATAAACTCTGTGCAAAAATATAACATATTTTAATTAAATACTTTTCTATTAAAATAATATAAAATTATTGATTATTAAATTACTAATTTACTATATAAATCAATTAATTGGCTAAATTTTAAATTTTTTAGAAATTAATGCATTTTAGTTAAAAATTCAAAAAAAGAAAAAAAAAGTATTTTCGAAAATTATTTTTTTTTGCCTAGAATTGATAAGTAGATCAAAACTACTACATAAGTTTTACAGAATTTGTAAAAAAAATTCCAAAAATTTAATTTAAATATTTCAATTTTTTGCACTATTGAATAGTTTTATTTAAACATTTTCATTTTTAACTTGTAATAATTATTTTATAAAATTAAATAAATGAAGTGTTAATCGGTCTTCATGGCCTGTTGATTAACCTTGAAAGTTAAAAAAAAAACAATATTTTGTTTTAGATTTCACAATTTAAATATTCAATATTTGATCAATTTTTTCCTGCTAAATCAGATAAGAAATATTTTTTTTTATTTGAATTTTTTAATATCATTTTTTGTTCAATTTCTAATTCGAAATTTTATTTATTTTCAAATTTATATTTAATCACCTTAAAACTTTAAAATTTATTTACAAATATTATAAAATTTTAATCAAAAAATATTTAAATGCTAAAAAAAATTACATATTCGATTTTCAAAGCTTTATTCTTGCCAAGTTTGTTCAAATTTTTCCTATCTTTGATCTCATCACCATTTGTTTCTCAATATCAAGCCAATTCTGACCATGAAATCTTGAAGACTAAGGTACATTGATTATCTTAATCATTTTTTTGACAAGCGTCACTAAATAAAATAAAAAAGAATACTTACGCATCTATTTTTTTTAACAAAAGCTTGAAAAACCAAAAAATTCAATCTTTTAATTAAATTATCTCTAATTATCTCGAATAGCCAAATCAATTCTGATTATTTTTATTTATGATTTAATATATTGAATTCAGTTCTTCATTTCTAGGACTTCAGTACTTTGGTGCAATTTTTTTATTTTATTATTCAACTCAATCAAGCAAGCTTAAAATTTAGACCCAGACATAGCTGCCATGAAAGAGTCCAATTACTTAATACTCTAAAAATTTTCAATTTTAAAAAGCTCTTTAAAAATTAAATTTATAAAAAAATTAATTCTTTAATCATAAAATGTGTGGCCAAAACATTTAAAATCGAATGTTCAGGAAACTGTTCATTGAGTCAAAAGTTTCCTAGAAATTTGCATCTAGTTCAAAATTAAAAATTTATTTTAAATTAATTTTTTTAGCTAAAATCTTTGCTTAAATTTATCTTATTTATGTGAAAAAATAAAAATTAATTTCTAATGTTGATTTTTTTTATTAGATTCAATATCTAATCAGCATAAAGAAAAAAATATTTGATGACGATTTTGTTTAATGCAAAATCTAATAAGAAAATTGACTTGTAATGGCAAAAATTCGAAAGAAATAATTTGCTAATAAAAAAAAAAAGAAATAAAATTTACAACTAGCACTTTTGCTTTTTTTATGATTATTGCGATCATAGATTAAATTTTATTATTTACGAAAAAATAATCTTAAGGAACTTGACTTTGGTGATTGTTCCATGGATACTATTTGGACTAGAGATCACAATTTTTATTTTCTAAATTCAAAATATGAATATTTTAATTTAGGTTTGGTGGAGAAGAAAAAAAAATTATTCAAAATTATTAATTCAAAAATTTAATCGTGTTCAGATAAAAAAGTCTTATCATCAGGGTCCAAAATCGAGAATCTTAAATCAAACACTTAAAGAACAGACAAGTTTATTATTTATTTCTCAATTTGACAAGTAAAACGCAAATTTTTTATCTTGATAAAAAAAAAATTATTTTTGGTTGCTATTACTTGGATATGATGTATTCTTGGTCGTTGTTACTTGTATATGATTGTTCAACCTTAACTTAAAAGGATGAAAAAAATTTAAAAAAAAAATTTACACACGACTTTTAAAAATGTTTTATCTTTTTTTTTTTCTTTTTTTTTGTTAATCTCAATATTTGAATATTTAGTCTAAAATTAAAACTTTTGTGGTATTTATGTAAAAATTTATTTTAATATTTCTTAAACAAAATTGTAAATTAAAAAAAGGAAAACAAACAGTACAAAACTTTGTATTTAATTTAATTTTATTTTTAACATCGCCTAGTCTGGCGTGATTTTATGAATAATAATAAAAAAAAAAGCTAGAAAAAAAGTTTATTTTCAGGTAAATAAAATCAGTTAAGAACCACATACGTTACTTATTATTATTACTAATCAATAAAGTGATACGAAACAAACAAAAGCATCTATCTTGGTTATCATGTTGCGTGCATCAAACACATTTAGAATTCTTTGACGCTTTTGATTTAATTTCTAGATAAGGTTATCTTGTTGGTCTTGGATTTTATTGCTTTACAACTAGCACGATTCTTCTTGAGAGCAGCTCGTCTCATAAAAATTCCTCTAAAATGACAATTGTTTGAGGATGACATATGCTGAACTTAGTTGTCTCTCTAGCCAAATCAATTAGCTTAATTTTGGTCTAGGCCTGAAATTAATATCCATTTGATCCAAAGTAACTTTTTTCATTATCAACATTTTGTGATCTGGAGGCCGCGCACACACACACAGAGAATCAATTTGGCGACATCGAAAACAAAAACATTTCCAACAACTCTTAAATCACTTGATCGGTTTAGAGAGCTGACCATTAGTTAAAATGTTATTTTAAGTAAATTATAAATCGTCTAGGTGAATTAGGTTAAGGAGATGATCGCATTTACGTTTCTATTCTAGATTGGAAAATAAAAAAAGAAAGAAAAACAATATCAAAGCAGTTGCTAAAGAATTCAAAAAGATTACTATTTATTTAAAGCTGTGTTTATTAAAACTTTTAAATTGCTTAATCCAATTTTGGCTCAGGCTGAGAAAAACCAAGAATTTGTTTGTTCATTACCTGAAATGCTTTTAGATTGACAAAAAGCACAGAGTCATTGGGGACTCGCGCACAAATCTTGGCACAGTCTTCTGCGAATTGAAGTTTCATGACACGGACTTGACGCGCTAATCAATTTTAGCAGTGCCCCGGGCTGCTTGCTAAACCATGCCAATTAATCAAACTTATATTTGTTATGTGATTGTGCACTCTTTGATCAAAAACACATTTTACACCTGTTTGAATTTTTTTTTCAAAAAAAAAAAAAAAAAAAAAGAGAATTTTTTGTTGCAATAAATTTTGATCTTTTAGTTTTGAACAAAAATTTATGCCCAAATTGACCTGTCTAATCTTAATCTAATAAAAAACTAAAATGGCAACAATAACAATAACAATCAAGATACTTATTTGTTTATAGACTTTTAGAAAGTATTAATTCTTCTAGAACGGCAAGACAGCGTTTTGACCAAAAAAAAAATGATTTAAAATTCAAAATAAAAAAAAAATTTTTTTGCGATTGTGGTGTTATTTTTATTTTCTTAAAATCTTAATTGTAGTCTAATTTGAAATGAGCAACAAAAAAAAATCAAATTAAAATCTTAAGGTAAATATAAATAATCTTAGGAATAGTTTAAAATCGACAAATAGCTTTTTATTTCTTTGGCATATTTAAATCAAGTGCCACACATGAAAAAAAAAACCTTCTAAAGACAACAAACTTTGAGCACTTTTTTTCCATAAGCTCACCTAAGCACACACACACACACACGGCCTTATCTCTAATTAGATTGATTCTCAAAATAGCTCATTGTTGTTATTTTAAAAAGTTAATTTTTTTTTTTTTCAAAAGTTAAAGAATAATTTTTTTCTTTTTTTTTTTTCGTTAATAAAGACTTTGGCTCCAAATGAAACACTTAACTCAAATGATATTTATTTTAAAATCAAAGCTCAAGTAATAAAATGCTCATGCTGTTTTGCCAATATACTTTGTGTGTGATTTATAGATTTTATAATAGTTTAGTGAGCGCGGCGCATTTATTATTGTTATTGTTTGTAAATTCCACTTGAAACTTAGCTTGGACGGTGCCTATTTTATTAATTAGATTGGACGTGGCGTTCAAGTGCTTTGGCTTTTTATTCAAGAGTTAAAGAGAGAGAGAGAGAGAGAGCTAAATTCGTTATTTTATTGTCTAGGTAGGTCCGAGCCGGGCTTATCTCGGCATCGCTTATCTAAACTCAAACATATCCGTTTCATTGCAAATTTAAATACTCGACAACAAAAGTAAAGTCAGTCGAATTGTTTAGTCATTTTATTTAGCTGTGTCGGATTGACGATGATATGATTAAACAAAGCCATTAGTTTATTAGTTTCTTGGTTAAATATCCGCTTGGAGTGTATTTGCGGTAATTGGCTTCATTTAGGAAGCGTAAATAGGCTCCAAAAGGAAAGTAATAAATCTGGCATTAATTTACATTTTGTTTTCAAGTGACTCAAAATGAGCAAAGTAATAAAATAGCTTATCAGCTATTGTTTGGAAGAGGAGAATTGTCTCTGTTTGCTTCTCTAGAGCTAATTGTAAATTGCTGGAAACATATTTGATTAATATCGTATTAGTTTAATTCAGATTCCGTACAAATAGATGTCTTGAAATTGTATCGCGGTTGACGAGCGAGCCGGCTCCCCGCTCACTCTTTAGATTCGACTATCACTATCGCTAGTTCTAGTTTTTTTTCTCTTTTTTCTCAGCAGACAAGTTTGTCGGCTTTGTTGGCTGTCTGGCAGCGCATTATTCAATTAGTGAATATTTTGATTTTATCATTTCTTAAAATCAACAAAATAAAAAGAGTAATAAAAAAAATAATTTTTTTTTTTTCAAAAATTTATTCGTTTATTATATTTCGATAAGTAAATCTACTCAGAATAGCACGTGTCTATTCGATGCATAAGGTATTATTACTAAGGACTATAAATCGATAAATTAGAAATAGAAATTAATTTTGGTAGAGCAGTGCCAATTGTTTATTAGTCAAAGCAATAAAGTAATAAAGCAATCACTTTTGAGTATTTATAGACTAGTAGCTCTCGAATGCTAAAAGTAAAGAACAAAAATTTTATTTTATTTTCTAAACTTATCAAATAAAACTTTTTTTTTTTTTAATATTTATTTTAAATTTTTAGCAAAAAAAATTCTAAATTTGTTTCACCGAGCTCGCATAGTACTTTTCTATGGCTGCTGCCCTGCTCGGTGCATTAATGTTTAAATGTTCGCTTTGGCCCAATGACCACTGATTCAAATGTTTTTTATTTGAATGCATGAATGAATAGGCATTGAGGCTCCAGAAAGGGTCAGGAAAAATCGAAAGAGATCATCTTGAATCTAGTTGTTCGAAAGCTTGGATGATAAAAGTCTGTGCTTTAAAACAATGATTTAGCATAGTTCACCAAATAAAAGAAAGTTCGGTCATCAAAGGGTTTCTTCTATTCGAAAATTTTTTACTCTAAAAAAATGACTCTAATTAAATTAAAGAAATTTATTCATTTGTTTTACATGACAAATGACTGGTGATTTTTTTTAAAATAAGGCATATTTTTTCGGGGAAAAGTAACTCAAATAAAAGAAAATTTTTGAGTAAAATACTTTTTTCTATTAGTGATTTTTTTTTTGATAAAATACGGTGATACATTTAAGATTAATCAACAGATCTATTGGAGTCTAATTAAAACTTTATCTATTTCAAAATTTTGATTACACAATTATTTGAAAAAATTTAACAACAAGATATTTAAGTTAAACAATTAGAATCAAGACAAGTTGAAGTTATTGAAAATTTCTAGCTCGAATGCTTGATCATCTTTTGATCTGAAAGAAATTTATTAGTCCTGAATAGAAATATTCATATATTTGCTCACGGGTTAAATTAAATTTTGTTCCTAAAATTTTATCCCAGTAATCTTGAGTAATTTTTTATTAGTTTTCTTTTTTAAATAGATTTTAGAAGAAGAGGCTATTCATTTATCTAAGATTTAGATTCAAGATTTTTTTCTTTAAGATTACGCAATCAATGTAGAAAATTTTAAAGGGAAAGGGTTTTTGTTACGAGTCAAAAATTTGCAATTTTGTGCTGTGTGCATAAGGGGTCGAGGGTTCAGAAAGAAATAGGGAAATTTTTAAGATTACGTAATCAATTGAATTGGATGGAAGTTAAGGGTCTTTTGTTTGATTGGATGTTCTATGTGCTGTTTCGAGCCAATATGTTTCAAATGTTTTTGCGATGTGTGCAATAAGGGGTCAAGGATTAAGAAAGAGAGAGGAAAAGAGAGGGGTTTTTATAGATTACGTAATCAATTGAATTGGATGGAAGTTGAGGGTCTTTTGTTTGATTGGATGTTCTATGTGCTGTTTCGAGCCAATATGTTTCAAATGTTTTTGCGATGTGTGCAATAAGGGGTCAAGGATTAAGAAAGAGAGAGGAAAAGAGAGGGATTTTTATAGATTACATAATCAATTGAATTAAACTCAAAATTTCGCTCACTTTATGAAGAATTTAAGAACGTGTTAAGTCAAAAGAGTAATAGCTGACCCTTTAAAATGCCAAATCAAAAAATTTTTTTTTATTTTTTTTCTCTTTTTTTCTTTTATTAAATGATCTTTTTTATACGTTAAAACTCTAATTACTTAATCAATATCTGTCAATATTTTTTACTAATTTTAAATGTATTTTACTCAATTTTGTACTTTCTTGATATTTATTTTTTTCAATCACTAGGCTGAAAACAAGCAGTTAGTTCCATTCTGTGTGGCCTGAGGTTTACCTCACAATTATTTATTAAATTAAATTAAATAATCAATTGAATTGGATGGAAGTTGAGGGTCTTTTGTTTGAAAAAGTGATTAGGTGTTTTAGAGCTTTGCATTGATAGTAATTTATTTGGGGACTAATGAGAGATTTTTTTAGTCATGGCTAAAACGAAAGAACTAGTCAAAAATTACAAAATATTTTATTTGTATAAAATTTTTGTTGTAAAGTTAATATGAAAATATCGTGTCTATTAATTATCTAGAAGTGATCGATTTGACAAGTGTAAGTGGTCAGTGCGCCAAAACGAACAACGAACGGCCATAAATTATTTAGTCATGGACACTTAAGGTACTAGTAGTAGCATTAGTGGTAGATAAGCAACAACAACAACAACAAAAATTTGCATTTTAGATGATCCTTGTATTTGGGGTCCACCTTGAAGACAGGTAATAAACAAAAAAAAAACAATTAAAGACATTTGTGTGTGCTTTTATTTATGATAAGGAATATTAGCGAGCTTGAATAATGGAAAAAAAAAAAGATAAAAGTTTCTCGTAAATGTCAGAGCATAAGTGGTGTTCTTAGCGAACGCTATTAGTGAGTTAGCTTGTACGTTTGTGTATTAATTGAGCTGGCGAATCAAAAGTTGTTGTTGTTTTGTTTCGACGAATCGTACGAGCAAAACAATTTAGAAATTGGATTTAGACAAACGCCAATCAAATTAAGTGCACACACAATCTCCGCCTCTTCATCTTAAAGTATTTTTATGATCATTTCTTTTTTTTTGTTCGTTTTTATTTTTTCTTCCAATAAAATAATAAATAACCAAAATATCTTAACGAATTGAATTTATTCTTCCAATTTACTTTTCTCTTTATTTCGCCAAGCTATATTTATCTATTTTTCGAATTTATTTCCAGCTTTTAGCCAAAAAAAAAGATTAGACCCATTTTTGGCAATTACTGAAGGAAATTCTAAAATAATTTCGATTTAGAACGGATACCTGCAAGATCTCTTAGATATCAACAACAACAACAACAACAACGACAACAAATTCCATTTGAAAATAAAATATTTATTTAAGTCATTAGGCAGATGATGATAAATATGGGGGTCCTTGACAAATCGTCTTGGCTCACTTCTTTTCTCTCTGTGCGTCTTCGTCTAATCGAAGAGAGGGGGCCACTCAACTTTCGTTGGCATTCTTTCTTTCGTCGAGCATCTGCTCCACGTAATTACATCCATACTAAACATTTAAATAACTTTAGACTTAACAAAAAAAAGTTCATACACACACACACACACACACAGCACATTCACAAGCATGGAACAGCCTAGCAGTGGCCTTAGTGCACCGTCAGCCTACGACTTGGCGTGTCGATACAACAGCTTGTTTCAGTACAGTCCGGCAGCAGCGGCGGCCTGCGCGGCCGCGTACAACATGTTCGGCAGCTCGAAGAGCGCGCCCATGGGCTCGTCGAGCAGCCCGTTTCAGCCGCTGGGCAGCATAGCCACGTCGTCGCTGCCCTCGTCCTCGTCCTCCAACCTGACCTCGTCGCCCACTTCATCGCTCTCGTCGCTGCTCTCCACCAAGCCCACTGTGGTCGAACAGCACGACCCCAACAACACCAAGACCAACGGCAATCGCTCGTACGAGAACGTGTCCGAGAACGGATCGGCCAGCGACGAGGACGAGGACGACGCCGAGCACAATTGTTCGCGTGTGTCAAGCTCGTTCGACGACAAGGACGAAGACAAAAATGATGTCGACGTGCAAAAAGTGCAGGAACAATTAAGCGCCGAGGCGCACAAGTCGATAACGAGTTGTTTGGACCAGCTGGCCGAGTGTGCTAATGAGGAAGAGGAGAAAAAGACGGAGGAGCACAGCATCAGCTCGCTGATGAACACTTTGGCCAAGCGTTCTGGTCTCAACGTTGATCTGGACGCGTTGAGAAAGAATCTGATCGATTCGGTGAGCCAGGCCATTGAGAGCACTCTGGACTCGTTTGTGAAGCAAGACGCGGCCTCGCGTCCACCGCACACTGTAAAGCACAAATCGAGTGACGACGAGCTGAAGAGAGTTGAGCCGGCGCCAAAACGAATTAGGGTCAATGAAAAAATAGCCAAAAATTCCATGAACAATAGTCAAAATTTTAACGTGTCTAAAATATTGTCCAAAGACACTAGCAAGAGAAAAATGTCGTCTGTGTGCGACGCGTTCAGCGCCAAGCCACCTCTGGCTCATCAGTCACTGTTGACCGCTCACAATTTGAATGGCAAGCAGGCGCATTTGTCCACGTTCTATTCGGCAGCGGCCATGTCCCATTTGCCGCCGCCGCCGCCCAGCTACAACGGTATGGCGGCGCCCATTGCCAGCTCGGCCTCGTCCACTGCGTCAAACGCGTCCACCAACGCGTCCACCAACTCGTCCATATCGTCTCTGTTCGCCAATCATCAGCATCAGCTGTTGATGGCCGCGGCACATGCACATGCAGCCTCCGGTCAGAACTCGACCAATTATTTACAAATGGCCGCCGCCGCCAATCGCCTCTTCACGCCCTATCTCCTCGATCAGCAGCACAAGCCGAGCGGGGCGTACACGCCGACCAGCAATGGCGTGTTTCACTCGTCGTCGGCGCACAAACGACGACGAACCAAAGTAACGGACACTAGGTTGTCGCCGCGCAATCCTCTCAGTCGTGTTCTGAACGGCAAGACACGTGATCAATCGCCCAACAACGACAATGACGATGATAATGACTACGACGACGAGCAACACCAGCACAACCAAGAGGACGACAGTGCGTCCAGCGGATGCAACGAGTCCGGCAGCACCAACGGCAGCAATTGCAGAATTACCAGCACTGTATACTCAAGCAATGTGTATGACATCAACACCGACAACACTGAATACACTGGCTATCAGATATCCTTTTTACAAAAATGATAATTAACAACAAAAAAATTTTTTTTTTTTTTTAGCTCATACCATAAAAAAAGATCGTTGTTTCTTTTGATCGTTATTAATAAGTGATTGATCACTACCATCACTAATAGGCAAATTTTAGTTGTTATCATTGAACACATTTTTTTCTATTTTTAATTCAATCAAACGACATATTGTCTTTACTCCTAAGAGATGATCGAACACAGTTATTTTGTTTAAAAAAAAAATTTTTTTAAAATTTTAAAAAAATTTTTTTATAAAATTAGAAATAATTTTTTCTACAAAATTAAAAAAAATTTTTTTTATAAAATTAAAAAAAAAATTTTAAAAATTTTTTTCAATAATACAAAAAAAGACATACAAACAAATTTAATATTTGCTTCCTTTATTTAAATATTGCATAAAGTACGATTTGTATATCAAATCAAAATTTTATGAGATGATCATACTTTCATCATATGCAGAATAGAAATTTATACTTTAAAATTATTTATGTACTTAGTTCACGAGTAACTTTGGACACAGATTTAGATCAGACAATTTTGTGTCACTCACTACTGAGCTTCCTTCTGATTTTTTGATTTCTTTGTAACTAGTGATTTAATATACAGTTGTGGGTAATTCAAACGATCAAAAGAAATTGGGCCGACTCTTTTTGTGTTTTTTTTTTTTTTTGCAATATTTTATTTTACTTGTCCTTAACTCAGTTCATTACACCTCGACACTTTCGTCACTGCATTTGAGAAAAGCCAAGCTGATGTTCTTTTTTTCGAGATATCCCAGCTCGACCATACTCAGAAACTACTTTCCGGACGTGAAATTCAACAAGGCCAACACGGCCCAGCTGGTCAAGTGGTTCAGCAATTTCAGAGAGTTTTTCTACATTCAAATGGAAAAGTTTGCCAGACAGCATTTGGCCGAGGGAATGCGCAGCGCCGACGACATACTGGTCGACTGCGACTCAGAGATATTCAGAGCTCTCAACTCGCACTACAACCGAAACAATCAACTGGAGGTAACACACCGCACTGAGCCATCTTTGGTTTAATTGATTTACCTTTTGTGTTTTTAGATTCCGGCTAGTTTTTGCTTCGTGATTCAGGCTACGCTGAGAGAGTTTTTCAAGGCCATTCAAGACAACAAGGACATGGACCCGTCGTGGAAAAAGGCCATCTACAAGATAATAGCTCGCATGGACGACCTGATACCAGAGTACTTCAAATCGGTTCAGTGGATGGAATCATTGGAGACAAATATTTAATAAAGCAGTCTTCAATTTTGTGTATAGAAATTTTTTTTTTATTTCTCTCTCTCTTTTTGGTCATTTAGTTTTTTAATTAGTAAAATCTCATTTTTTTTCTATTGTCTATTAAACTTGTTAAATATTATTGACGCAAATTTTTAATGTGCTGCCCGATTAATGCGTAGGCGATAGCAGAACAATTGATATGTTTTTTTTTTTTAAGAAACAAAAATCGAAAAAAAAACAACAAAAAATAATTTTTTGTAATATTTATCTATTTTTTGCATTAAATTTATTAAAATTTACAAAAAAAAAATTGTCTTTTTTTTATTTCTAAATAACCAATTGAAATAGAAATTCAAATTGAGATATAAAATTTATTGGCTTTGGGTAAATGATAAAGCTTGAGTCTTTGTGTTATTTGTTATTAAAATATAGCTTGGGAAATACCCCGCCAGGTTGGAATGAAAAGGCGATGTCGTCCATAGTCCTTACTTGCAGTCAAATGATTATTAGTTTATTGTTTTCCACAAAAAACATTTTTTGCTATATGCTTATAAATTATTTTGTATTAATTTTACCCAGTAACTAACTTATTTGAATTTTTTAAATTTTTTTTTTCAATTTTACTTAGAAAACCTAAATTTATAATTATCTCATTTAAAATTTTATCGTTAGGCTGAAAAGAAGGACTAGATCCATTCTACACAGCCTGAGGGTCTCCCTCAAATTATTTAATTAAATAAATAAATAAATAAATAAATTATTTTTGTGTTAATTTCTCTTTAGATTCAACAATACCGTAAATACCGGAAAAGACTTAAAATTATCAAATAATGATTCATTATTTTGTGGTCAAAGACCATCAACATCCTTTTTTTAATAAATAAACTTGGCCGAGGCCTAAACCATAAATAATTGAAAAATTTAATTAAAACTCAAATTCTCTACAGAGAACATTTTTGTCGATATCATTGGAAAAGTTAAAAAATTTAATCATTGGAACTTAACAGAATTGTCCATTATTTAACAGAATGGTTCTCTAATTTAGCACATTTAAATTGTCAATATTCAACAACACCAACCTAATTTTTAATGATGCATTAAAACTTATTGGTAAACTTAATTTAATTTTTAAAGTTTATTTTTTTTTTATTGATAATTTATTTAAATTTTATTTTATTTAAAAAAAAAAAATTTATCGCTATTAAATAAATGGAGAATTAATCGGTCTTTATTCTAGACAAGGGCACTAGCCTGTTGATTAACCTTGAATAATAATTTTTTAAATCAAATGTATAATTATTATTCACCTCATCAAAAATCAAGTTTTAAATTTTATTATTTTCTCAAATGTCATTAATCAAGAAAAAAATTTTTTATTGCTATAATTTAAAATTCAAGAGAAAATATATCTTTTATTTTTTTTTTAATTAAAAAAAAAATTAATTATTTGAGTTCCAACTTGAAGCAAAAAGATCAAGCTAAGACTAGGCTCAAACTCTTTTTCAAACTGCCACTACTCAACATATTGAGAGTTTTTGCTTGCGACATTTTTTCTTAATGGGACTAAAACAATTAATTTTAATAAGCATTTTATGAACCAATTCAATTTTATTGCCTCAATCGTCAACGCTCAAATGTCAATGCATTTATTAGGCGCAGATTTCCGATTAGATTTACATTAAAATATCAAATTTTATCAATATTTCCTCATTGCGTAATTTAATTGACTTTACGAGCATATTAACTAAAACAAATATTCCAATATTAGCTAATCGATCGAAATTAATCAATTCACTAAAGAAAAAAAAAAGAGTGAAAAAACTTAATTACATGTAAGGGCGATGGGCATTTATTTTATGGCAATTGTGAAATCACGACTTGATCGAGTCCTTGAGAAATATCTAATCAATAAATAACATTACGCTTGAGTGAATAGTGAGCACGCGAGCATTTTTTTTGTTTCTATTAAAAAAAAAACAAACTCCACAACAAAATCTAATGGAATAATGCACCTATGTAATTATCAGATGATGAATTAGATCAAGTCGAACGATTTCATAACTTAAACGTTAAACTTTTTGTTCTGTGACTGAATTGTAAATATTTTCTTAGCGCAAATGGCAATGCGTTGCGCCTCACTGCCTATGAATCAACATGCAATAAGCAATTTTGGCCATCAATAAATCAATTTATTCGTATCAATAAATTCCAGATATTTCAATTATTGTACTTTATTTATTTATTTATTCATTCAAATTAACAATCAGTAGTATATGAACATTCAATAACGGTATAATGCTCGTTGACACATGCTAACTTATCTAAACAAGCTACCTTTGAGCACTTGTAGATGTTTATTTGAATTGATTTATTAGACTTGATAAAGCTCTTGTTGTCAATTATTCTTTTGCACTGAATAAATAAACTTTGTCCAGTCCGAGTCGTTTGCAAACAAATTTGGAATCAACACACATCAAATTTACTTTTTAATAATTGAACAAAAAAAATCATTTTCAACAATTTTTATTTTTTAAGCAAATAAAATTTTCAATTTATTTATTTTTTAGTGAAAAAAAAAACCCAGGCAACTCAGAGTGGATTAAAGTTCTTTGCAGCCTAGTGATTGAATAAAATTATTGAAAAATAATAAAATAGAAAAAATAATAAACTTTTTTTTTTTAAATAAGAATAAGCTGTATAATCAAGGCAAATAATAATAATAATAATAATAATAATAAGCTACAGCAGGAGACATGTAGAGTTTCGCTATGGTAGCTATCTTTCTGTGAAAAAAAAAAAAAAAAAAAAAAATTAAAAGTTTTCGTTAAATATGCAATCCAGTCAAGTTCGTTCATATACTAAACTAGATTATTTATAATTCATTCATTTTTGATTTGCGACTTATTTATTTGTTTTTTGTTTGTTCTTTTCATTTTTTTATTTCTCTAAAGAAAGAGATATATTTAAATGCACATCAATATATATTGAAATGCTCTCTTAAATATAATTAAAAAAACTGCATAGTTATTATGAAATAAAGAAGAAATAAGTATGATCAGAAAGGTTTTTAAACTGAAGACTACAAAAAATATTTAAAAAAAACTAGAAAACCCCCTCTATGGAAAAATAATTTTCCTTTTCAAAATTTCGGTCATTTGGCGATGTATTAAATTAAAGGATAGTATTTCAAAATTATTAAATTTATTAAGAATATTTTTATAAAAAATTATTTTTTTTGTAAATAATAAAAAATTATAAAAATAAATTAAATGAATTTCTGATATAAAATTAATTTTATAAAGGTATTTAAAAAAAAAAAAAAAAAACAATTTAGTAATTTTATAATGTAACTCGCTATATTCGAGTTGCTGTAATATGAGCATGAGAAAATCATTCATATTACATTTTTTCTTTTATTTTTCCAACTCCTTTTATTTTCTGTCTTATTAATCTTTTAATTGCTAGAAATGTTTCTTATCTTGTAACTTACCACCATCTTTTGACTAAATGATCAAATTTAAAATATTTCAAAACTATTTTAATAAGTTATTGTTGTTCTTTCTTTGAAAAGACATGGAGAAAATTAAAAATAAAAAAACGCTAAAACGGGTTACTGAGTTTTAAAATTTAAAGTATCATGAAAGATTAATTAAATGAAAGAAGAGAATTTTTGGTGATTCCATTTTTTTCAAATAACTTATTTTTGTCAATAGATCAAAGATTAGCAAATAATTGGAATAATTTACTTAAAAATGTTGCTTATGTTCAAAATATAATTAATTTTAAAAAATTTCAATTATATTAAATAAAAAAAAAGAAAAAATCTAACTTTAATTTTCATAAAATAGAATATTTAAGCTCTTGGTATTAATGAGATAGCAAACATAAAATTTATTGACGGTATCTCAACTTGTACCGGAAAAATTACTTGAACCATATTCAAATTTAAAAGAAGAAAGAAAAAATAAATCTTTTTTTTTGTTCATTTAAATATCAATTTTTATATTGTTAGATTTTTTTCGAATGCAAAAATAAATAGATCATTGACTCTTCAAAAAAGAATCGTAAAAAACGCTAAGAGTTTTGATAATGCTAAAAAATTAATTCAAATTTTTTATTTTTAATTATTTGAAAAATAATATTTAAAAATAATAATATCCTTCCTTTCAGTCACATGATTTTAATTTCAAAATTTTCAAGAATATAATAAAAAAATTTAAGATAATACAAAATTTGACCAAACTTAGAGTAAATTTAATATATTTTAGTTTTTAATAGAAGAAATTTGATTGTTTTTTTTGTCAAAAATGATCAGTTTTAATTTTTAAAATTTGAATAAAAAATTTTCATCAAAAATATTTTATGAGTCAATTTAAAAAAATTTTAAATTGCTCAAAATTACAAAAATTAAAATAAAAATGTGCACACTTTTCTCTAACAAATAAATAAAGAAAAAGTTTTTTTTTTAATTTGATTAATTGTTTATTTAGAATAAGAGTTAATTAAGTCAACATCTGAAAGCAAAAAAAAAAAAAGAGTTCATGGTATGGCAAATACTGTAAGATGGTCGGGATTATGCAATTAATATTTAAATTGTAAATAAAACAAAGGTGATAGAAATGAATTTAGTAATTATTGCAGATGGTTTTTTTTGGTTATTCAATATTTATTGTATTAATAATAACAGAGTTTAAGTATACAAATTGTTGACAAAATCCGTTTGGAGTATTTGCCGTAATGGATATTGAAGACCAGTCTAATCTCTCAAGTTGACAAATCTGTTTGAACTGGGCCGTGACGAGCAAACAGTAAAGCTTTGATAATCATTACTAAGAGACCATTCGACACAACCATTCAAAGGCAAACAAAGCTATCTCAGCCACAAAAGAACATCTGACTTAATCAAAGATTAGAGATCAAACATCTATTTACTTAGTATCTTAATTAAAATACCTTTTTTCTCTGGCTGTTTTGGCTGAACACAAGGTGTTCGTTTTTACAGCATTTTCAAATTGATTATCTCTAGCTGCAGTACGTGTCAAAGAATGAATCGGTGACACGTGCCGGCTCACTTCAAACAAATTCTAATAAACTCTCATTCTAATTTAATCAGATATATTTACCTTTATCGAGGCTGGAATGGCTTTTTTATTCAGAAGCGTGGCAATTTATTCAAATAAATAATAAATAAATGTCACTCTATTGATATCCTAGTAGATTGATGCTTATTCATGACAAATTTAGAAAAACAACCGGCCCCTAAATGAATAAATTAGACACGATCGATTACAAATCGATCCGGAGTTGATTTAGTATCAAGTTTTAACAAGTTGCTAAATTTTAAATTTAAATTAATTTCATGCTCATGTTGGCTAATGATCTATGAGAGTTAGAAGTGAGTCAAATCCGCCGAGATTGGCCCGAAACCTAGGCGGACCTGTGCTTAATTAAATTGTTTTATTTCTTTGTTAGTGACGGCAGACGACAATTAAGCCAAAATTGCTCTGAGACCAGCTCGACTTAATTGCATGAAATGAGCGCTGTCTCTAAAGCTCTTATCTTTAAACAAAACATCTTTGCATTGACTTATTGATATTGTGCTCCGAGGAATTCCGCACAATTTTGCTACCTTTGGTTTCTATTTAATTTCTTTCGTCAGTCACTAATAGGCTTTAATCCGTTTGAATTAAGGAATTAAGGCTTTTGATCATTTGGCTGTTTCGTAACAATAGAGTACAGTTAATGCCCTAGGCTGCCTTTTAAATCTTTCACTTTTAAAAAATTAATCAACTCTCTCGCCGCTGATCTTTTTTACAAATAAAAATTAGCTTTTATTTGTTTTTGATTAAATTAAATTTTTGAAATTTTCCGCATTACTGTGAATATATTTTATTACTTATTAAATTTTTAAAAAGTTTTGATTAAATAATATTTTTGAAAAAAAATAAGCTTTTATTTGTTTTTTGGTTAAATAAAATTTTTGAAATTTTCCACTTGAATGGGAATATTTTTTGCTACTTATTAAGTTTGAAAATCTTTTGATCAAATAAAATTTTTGAAATTTTCCGCATTACTGTGAATATATTTTATTACTTATTAAATTTTTAAAAAGTTTTGATTAAATAATATTTTTGAAAAAAAATAAGCTTTTATTTGTTTTTTAGGTTAAATAAAATTTTTGAAATTTTCCACTTGAATGGGAATATTTTTTGCTACTTATTAAGTTTGAAAATCTTTTGATCAAATAAAATTTTTGAAATTTTCCGCTTGAATGTGAATATTTTTTTATTAATTATTAAATTTTAAAAAGTTTTGATTAAATAAAATTTTTGAAAAAAAAATTAGCTTTTATTTGTTTTTGATTAAATTAAATTTTTGAAATTTTCCGCATTACTGTGAATATATTTTATTACTTATTAAATTTTTAAAAAGTTTTGATTAAATAATATTTTTGAAAAAAAATAAGCTTTTATTTGTTTTTTAGGTTAAATAAAATTTTTGAAATTTTCCACTTGAATGGGAATATTTTTTGCTACTTATTAAGTTTGAAAATCTTTTGATCAAATAAAATTTTTGAAATTTTCCGCTTGAATGTGAATATTTTTTTATTAATTATTAAATTTTAAAAAGTTTTGATTAAATAAAATTTTTGAAAAAAAAATTAGCTTTTATTTGTTTTTGATTAAATTAAATTTTTGAAATTTTCCGCATTACTGTGAATATATTTTATTACTTATTAAATTTTTAAAAAGTTTTGATTAAATAATATTTTTGAAAAAAAATAAGCTTTTATTTGTTTTTTAAGTTAAATAAAATTTTTGAAATTTTCCACTTGAATGGGAATATTTTTTGCTACTTATTAAGTTTGAAAATCTTTTGATCAAATAAAATTTTTGAAATTTTCCGCTTGAATGTGAATATTTTTTTATTAATTATTAAATTTTAAAAAGTTTTGATTAAATAAAATTTTTGAAAAAAAAATTAGCTTTTATTTGTTTTTGATTAAATTAAATTTTTGAAATTTTCCGCATTACTGTGAATATATTTTATTACTTATTAAATTTTAAAAAGTTTTGATTAAATAAAATTTTTGAAAAAAGAAAATAGCTTTTATTTTTTTTTTGATTAAATAAAATTTTTGAAAATTTCCGCTTGAATATGAATATTTTTTTATTAATTATTAAATTTTAAAAAGCTTTGATTAAAGGCAAATCGAAGTTTAAGATCAAGACCAAAAGATTAAAACATGAATTGTAACATTTTTTTTATAAAAGAGAAAAAATTAATTTCTTCCAAAGCAATTACTTGGCATGTCATGTCAAGTTTATTTTCATATTTCATTTTATAAAATTTCCCTTTTTATTTAAAACAAAAAAATTTATAAAAAATTTATTATTTATTTAAGTGGAAAAATAAAATTATTATATTTTGAATGAATGGTTATAAAATATATAACTATTAATTTGTGAATTAATAGCTTGAATTATTTAAATTATTGATTGTTTTTGTTAAAAATAATAAATATCAATAATAATGATTATAAATTGATGATGAACAATTATTAGACATAACATGTCTAGTAATGTTTAGTATTTATTTCCTAAAAATTATCAAAATCATCAGATTTATTAAGTTTTAAAATTTTAAATGATCGTTTTGATATTAAAATTTGATCTGTGACTTGAAACTTGCCTGATTAAATAAAATTTTTGATTTTTCCCCGCTTTTAAGGGAATATTTTTATTCTTTACAAAATTTGAAAAAAAAATTCGATTTGATCCTTTTTTTAAATATTTTTTTTATTAACTATTAAAACTAAATTAACTGTATGTTTTATTTAGTGTTGTTTTTATTAAACAAATTCCAAATTATTAACTGTCTTCATTTATAACTGAACAATTTATTCACTTATTGAATTTTATATTCTACTAATAGATTTTGAAATAAAATTACTAATCTAAAAGACCCGAATAATTTAATTTAATTAAAAAAAATTTGCAAATGGACATTTTTTAATTTTGCTGTTAATAAAAAAATAGCAAATAAATACAGGAATAAACCAATAAATTATACGATGTACAATATTAATAAAATTTAAAATAAATCAGAATTTCAAAATATCATGTTTGTGATTTTTTTTATAATTACATATATTAATTAAGTATTCAAGAGAAGTTAAAATTTAAAACCTTATATTCTCAAAAAAAGAAGATTAATAAAAGAAGCTACATTTTTTAATTACTTTGAAACTAAAAACTAATCTTATTAATGATTTCATTTCTAATTTTACATAATTTGCTTTAAAATAAATTTTAATATATTTTTTTTATTTAAGTAGTAGAAGTATTATTGCTTTTTGTATAATCAAGAGCAGTGATTTCAGAAAGCAATTTGCTATTATCACAAGAAATTGTTTTTCATAATCAATTTAAATTTTCTTCAAAATGTGTTTTTTTCGTTCTTTTGGTAATTAGTCCAGTAATTTATCTAGATTGCTTTTTAAAAATATCTGTATTGACTTTTTTCATCTGTTTTATTTTTATTTTTATTTTAAAGCATCTTAAAAGCTTTTAAGCTCTAATGCAATACTTTTTTTAATTTTTTTCCTGGATATTTCTAAATATTTGTTTTTTCATTTTATATATATTTATTAATTTAATTTTTAACCCAGTCTTTTCTTATTTTAAAATAGATATAAATAATTTTTTAGAAATAATACGAGAATTTTTAAAATTAATTATTTTTTTATTTTGTAAATATTTAATAATTTTTTCTAAAACCAGTGTTAAAAATATTTTTTTTATAAAATATAAAATTTTATGAAATTTGAATTAATTTTTTTTTAATAAAATAAAAAAATACTTATATTTATATAAATAAAAAAATTTGTTTTTGAATGCTTCAGTTTATCTTTTCTCAACTTTTCATTTCACACACATTTCTTCACTAATCTCCACTTCAGTCTTTGTTTTCCTCATAAAAATAAAATTTTCAAAAAAAAAATTTGCTTTCCATAAAATAAAAAATAAATTTAAGTTTCTGATTTGTAAAAGATATTCAAAACCTGAAATTAAAATTTAAAAAAAAAATTCAACTAATTTTTAATAGTTTTGGATTTTCCATGCTACGATCTCCCAGTCATGCCAAGATGACTTGGTGTTTTTTCAATAAAATATTTCAACTTTCTCGAAAATTTAATTTATGCCTTTGATATTTATTCAGAGGTAATTAAAAAAAGCCATATACTTTGTAAGATTTATTTCAATTAAATTACCTTTGAGTTAAAAGATATAAAACTGACTTCATGATTTGAATATTTTAATTTTCATATTTAGTAAAGATCATTTACTTTTATCTCTATTTAAAATATTGAACATATTTTTTAATTAATTCTAATGTAATTAATTAACCGTAAAAATCAGCATAAAGATAACAAAATTGTTTTTTATTATCTTTGTTTTGTGTTTCTTAATTCCTTGAAAATTAATTCATGATATATGATAATCTCTTGGATCTAAATATCAAGTGTTTTAGTATAAAACTAATCTTAAACTTAACCAAATCTTGAATATTTTATATTTTTAAAGCTTTTTAAATACAAAAAAAGATGATTTATTTGATTTATAAATCATCGTAAATAAAAAAAAACAAAATAAATTTTTCTAATTCAAAAAATAAAAAACAAAAATACAAATTCCTAATCAAATTCTAAAATAAAATATTTTATTCCGTTGCTTTATTTATTTTTTCTCATCAAAAAATCTAAATCAATAAATCACTCATCATTTTAATTAATTTTTTAATTTTGTCGAAAAAATTTACTCTCAATTAAAATTGTTCATTTTTCAGCTAGATTTTACCGTAAGCTAAACATTTTCAACAAAGCATGCTTTTAAAATTTAAAGAAAATAAAACATAGAATATTCTATTAATACTCTGATTAATCGATGCGTAAAATTGAAAATTTAAAATTAATCAAAAATATAAAAGCCTCTTTGTTTTTATTATTAAATTTTGTTTTTTTTTCTATTTTCGAATTATTTACTTTATTTAATTTTAAATAAAAAATACTTACAAATAAACACAATTATAAATTTTTTTAAATATTTATTCCAACAAATTATCTCTTTTTAACAAATCTTTTATAAAATTTTCTGTTTCTAAATCATCAATGGCAGCATACTGATTAATAGCTTCAATTAAAAAAACAGTTTGTTTGCAGCTATTTGTTTTTATCCAAATTCTTCCATTTAATCCGATAGTGATCTCAAATGGGGGCACATGCTTGCTCAATTGTCTCAAAAGCTGGTTCGATCCAGTCAAGAGTCTTCTGGCTAGCTCAAGATCCACTTTAAACATAAAACCATCTTTGAGTACTCCAAGTCCATTAGACTTTCCATTTGCATCAATGCAAACCAACTCTGGCTCCATATCCTTATTCCCAGTCAGCACTCTACAATAAAGCAAATCTCCTATTTCAACATTGGGTTTGTTACGTTTGGTGGCGTTTTCAAATGCAAGGAATGACAATGAAGCATATTCACTAGACCCAATATCTACCTTGATAGTTTCTGCTGATTTTGAAACCGCTATTCCGATAACATATTCATTCTTAGCCGGAATATACTAGAAATATAATAAAAATCTAAAACTAAAAAAAATTTAACTCAAATTACTCTTTTTTGATGAGACTCGAGCCAAAAAAAATTCTCCTTTTTTTTCAGGACTCCACATTTCATTGACACTATGCTGTTTTGATTATCTTTTCTCAAACCAGGACCAATTACTATCTCTTTACCATCTTTGCGCTTTATTTCGATTTCGTCACCTGGCAAAATTTTCAAACTCGGTATCATTTTTAAACAAATTCAAATTTTAAATAAAAAATTTTAACATTTTTTTTCTCACATTCTATTTGTATACAAAAATAACAGAGACAAAAAATTATCTTAACTTTTTGAAAAAAATAAAAAAATACAAGATGATGAATTTTAAGATTTTTGAATTAAAAATAAAAATAAATAATTAAAAAAATTAAATTAATTTTAAACCAGGAAATATGTAATTTAAA
The DNA here is from genome assembly GCA_025491095.1 of Brachionus asplanchnoidis. NCBI lineage: Eukaryota > Metazoa > Rotifera > Eurotatoria > Ploima > Brachionidae > Brachionus > Brachionus asplanchnoidis. The sequence goes on from JAILYF010000016.1 coordinate 1,857,999, forward strand.
CAACATTACACTAAATTAAATTAGTTTGATTTCTTTTGTTACCATGGAAATAGCTATTTGTTAATTTTTTTTAATTTAAACTTATTTTTTGAATAATTTAAATGAACTTTAAACGAGAATAAATAATGACCAGTGAATCTAAAAATTTATTGAATAAAATATCTAATCGTATACTGAACGAGCAAAGCTTTGATATAAAGACGTACACTAGTGGGCATCTAAACGAAAATCATTTATGGAAACCTCCTGAGCAAAAAACTCACAAAACATGGAAATCTTCGCTTCCCAACATCAAAAATGAGCCAAATCACGAGGATTTTATTGAAGCTAATTCCAGCCTTAAAATTTTGAAAACCCTCAAAAGATACGAAGACCTCAAACTGCCAAGTATAGATACAAACAAACAACTTCCGGTCAGTGATAAAGAAATAGCACTTAGCATTTTAAAAAACTATGCGTCAAAAGGTGCCACCAAAGAGGAAAAATTCAAAAATATTCAACAATATGAACGAAATGTTTTACAAAAAGATGATTTAAAAATAAGCAATGTTCTTCATTCAAATGATTTGGCAAAATATCTAGAAAAAAAGCTGATTCAAGTTTTGTTAAATAATTACTTTTAGTATTTTAAATTAAATTTTCATTCAAAGGAATTGGAAGAGTTGGACGATAAAGACTGTTCAGAATCTAAATTGATAGTAATGAGATTGAATGTATTCAGCCAAATTTTTCACGAACTTACCATAGAATCCGATATCTTTGGCGATTTATTTTCTAAAATTAAAGTAAATTTTTAACCATTTAAAAAAAATGAATCTGTATAAAATTAGAAAAAAATAATTTCTCATTAAAGCCAGGGCTTAAGGCTCAAGGAATGATAAAAAATAAATTAAAAAATCAAAATTTATTAATAAAAAAATTCCACTAATTTTAATTTAAAAAAATGGGCATTTTGAATTTTGGTACAAAATACAAAAACAAAATATTAAAAATGCCAAAGCATAAGTTCTGAAAGACCAAAACATGTTCTGTAAATTGTAGCAGCTGATACATCCTTTGTACCACCAATAAACTGATTCTGCAAAACTCTTCAACAAATCTGCAAAATTCAGAAAATTGTGAATTTGGGATATTATATTATATTAAAAATCCAACTAAACTTTAAGTGGTGGTACAAAGGATGTATCAGCTGCTACAATTTATAGAACATTTTTTGGTTGGTCCAGACTAAAGTTCTGAAGTTTTTAAATTTTTTTTTTGTTTTTTGTGCTAAAATTCACAATGTTCTGAATTTTGCAGAATGCTAAAGAATCAGCATATTGGTAGTACAAAGGATGCATCAACTGCTAAAATTTACAGAACATGTTTTGGTCTTTCAGAACTTATGCCTTGATATTTTTAATATTTTGTTTTTGTATTTTGTACCAAAATTCACAATGCCAAAAAAATGACCCTCTCATTTAAATTTAAAATTTCAGGTTTAAGATGATATAAAATGTGCTAATTCATTAACTAAAATTACTGATTTTTTACCAATTTTACTTGATTAATTTAAAAATGAGTTAATTTTCATAAAATTACTTAATCAATTCAAAAATGTGAATTTATTTTATAAATCAAGTTTGATGCTAGTTTTTCCAATATTTAATTACATTAAAAAAAAAATTAATTTTTTATTACTTTTTTGAAAAAAATTTTGTTTTTTCTTTTTCAATTTATGAACCGAATTGTAATAAACAAAGAATGTGTGAGATCTAAATTAGGAACCAGATTACTGAACTCACATTTTTCATCAAAACTCTAATTTAAAGAAAAAAATTGAACAAAACATCCTTCTCTGACTCAAAAAATTGCTCAAAATCGACTCAAATATCTTTCTGCTGATTTCTATTTTTTTTTAAAGTAAAACTATGTTTAATTTATAATTTAAAAATGATTTAGAAAAATTAATAAAAATAAAAATCTTTATGTGAATTTAAGAAAAAAATTTTTTTAATAATATTGTTTAAAGTTTTAGTAGTTAAAAGATAATAAATTGACATATAAAATTTCGGACAATTTTGCATTACTTTATATTTTTAAGTCAGAATATGATGACTATTTGTTTTATTTGATGAAAAATCCGACTGAAATAGATCCAAGTGTGGCAGAAAATTTTTACCAAATGAATAACTTATTCGAACAGACCAGAGAAGAACGCTTGTCTAACAAAGAGCAAATTCAGCAGCTAGATAAAGAGCTGGAGAGTATCCAAGATGGAATTAAAAAATACTCAGATTACAATGATCAACTAGAAAAACGAATTAAGCTGGAAGAAGATTTTTATAATGAAAAAATTCAAGATCATGTCGAAGGTATTTAGGTGAGTTTTTTTGTGACAACATTGTAAAACATTTTTCACTTAGCCAGACCACTGGAAACCAACAAAAGCAAGCAAATAATCAAAAAACCGAGCAAATGTGAAAAAATTGAATACACTAAAGAATCTATTTTGAAAAAATTAGACGATTTAAAAAATTTAAGTCAAAAGTTAAAAAGTGATTTTGTGCCATCTGTGGTTATCACTAATCTAAATCAGACCATTAAAGATATAGAGGTTTTTAGTTGTTTTTTGCTTTTCCAAAATTAAATTTTAAAATATTTTTTAGATTGAGACGCAAAAAATAAATGAACAAAACAAATTTTTACGTAGGCAAGAGCAGGAAGCTGAAAATGATTTGAAAGCATTTTTCCTACAACAAGATAAGACCGAGTTTGCTGACGAAAATGTGGAGTAAGACAAATTTTTTCTACCAAATAATTACATAATTAATTTTTTATGTTTTTTCAAAGATTTTTTCTCAAACTATTCAAGAATTTTAACCTGCCATTAAATGATAATCAGAACAAAAAAAATTCAACTGATCAAAATTTTTACGATGATTATTTTTCGTAGTTATTTTTTTGAATTTTTAAATTTTACTTTTTTTATTTTATTCTTTACTTAAATAATAAGTAATAATAAAAAAATTACAATAAAATAATTATCCAACCATTGAGAATATTAAATTGGCGAAAATATTTAAATTTTATTTTTTTAGATGACTTTCTTAATAATCGAAAAACTACTTAAAAAAAATTTTCAAAATTTAACCAAAATTAAATTTTAGATTTATATTTCTGAAAATTACTAAATAATGTCCACTTATAAGCTCTTCATATTTTCACGTAAATTCTAGTAATTTTACGATCATTAACGTAATTGATTTTAAAATTATGTAAAAAATATGTATCGTAGCTTATATAAATTCATTATTTAGTTAAATAAATCAATGTTTATTAAAAGATATTTGGTAAAAATATCAAAAAATTTTTTTAGAATCGTATTTAGTCTGATCATTAAATTAACTATCACTTAAGTAGCAATTTCATCATTTTTCTTTTTAATAATCAAATTTGTTAAAGAAGATGCTGCACTTCAACATTCTCACGTTAGTTTAATATTACTGCTAACATAAAAAAATTAACTCAAACAAAATATGGTTTAATTTTTTGTATTTGAATTAAAAAATGTATCCAATGTAGAAATAACACTGAAAAAGTGCGATGTTTCAAATATTTTTTTAAGTTTCAAATAAAAAAATTATTTAAGCATTTTCATATTTGAAATTAAACTCTCTTATGAAAAATAATGAGTTTAATTTTTATTTGAAAATAAAAAAATATTGAAAATTATTTTTTTAGCTATTAAACAGAGTTGTTTAAAAGTCCCAAAACAAAGTCAAAGTCCAGATTTAAATAAAAATAAAAATTAAACTCTTTGGCTCGTCTTTTAGAAAAAAAAATAAAAGCCCGAACTTGGACTTGACATGAAATTTCAAAAAAATATTGAAAATTATTTTTTTAACTTTTAAACTTCAATCGTTTAAAAATTTTGTTTTTTTTACTTTAAATTTTGACTCTGGGTTTGATTATGATTATTAAAATTATATTGATAGTTTTAGAGACTATCTACGATCTGTTTTTAATTTTTAATAAATTGAATTTTTATTAAAATACATCAAACGAGCGTCAATTATAACTAAAGTCAAAATTTATAAAAAAAAAACAAAATTTTTAAACGATTGAAGTTTAAAAGTTAAAAAAATAATTTTCAATATTTTTTTGAAATTTCATGTCAAGTCCAAGTTCGGGCTTTTATTTTTTTTCTAAAAGACGAGCCAAAGAGTTTAATTTTTATTTTTACATTTAACAAAGTTTTTCGGGTTTAGTCGGTTTGGTGAACTATGGTTCACTTTTTATTGGAGCAATTTTTATTCTCAGATTTTGTGAACTATTAGTTATCTAACCTAACCGACTAGACAAGAAAAATTTTTTTTTTACAAACTTTGACTTAAGTGATAACTGACTTTCGTTTGATGCATTTTAATAAAAATTCAATTTTTTAATAATTAAAAACAGATCGTAGATGGTCTCTAAAACTAAAAATATAATTTTACTAATTATCTTATCAAAAAAAAATGATTTTCAATATTTTTTTAAATTTTCAAATAAAATTTAACTGATTCTATTTCATTAGAGAGTTTAATTTCAAATATGAAAATGCTTAAATAATTTTTTTATCTGAAACTTAAAAAAATATTTGAAACATCGCACTTTTTCAATGTTATTTCAACATTGGAAACATTTTGTAATTCAAACTCAAAGAATTAAACCATATACTCAATAAAATAATTTTTGAAAATTGGCTTTATTTTTTTAAAGACCAAAACATGTTAATAGTTTTATTTTCTAACATTGATTTTAAGGTAAACCATATTCTTATTAAATTTTATAAAAAATTCAGAAATAAAATAAATATATAATTAAAAAAAATGAAATAATAAAATTTATATTTTTTGATTTTGCTAAAAAAAAATGATATTATTTTTTAAATTTCACATTTAGATAGAAACAATTGTGCATTCCTTGTTTGTATAACTTAGGCAAAAAATCAATTCCAAAGGCTAATAGTTTAAACTTTATTTTAGTATATTAAAAAATTTATGTATTATGCTATAAAAATGTTGTAATTAGTCCTTTGGGAATTTTTGTGACATGTGAAACCATCCATGTTTTGTGCTTGTCACATAATTTTTTAAAATTAAAATCACATCAAAATTTTTTCTTTATTTCTTTAGTAAAAAATGCTATTAACAAAATCAATAAATTTGGTATTATTTAGCCAAATAAAAAAAACTCGGTTTTAGCAAATCCTCTGGTCAAAAAATTTTTTCCCAATTTTTAATTCTGCTTAGACAAAAAGGACGACTGAAAAATTTACATTTTCCAAAGCAACTATTTTATATCCAATCGATCCATCTAGATTTTTGGTCAAAGACAACTTAATTCAGCTTAGAAACATTTGTTTTTGATGCCGAATTTCAGTAACCATGGCAAATAAATTTTTGAAATATTTTCATTACATTAATTATGAGAAATAAAGAATTTGGTTTAAATTATATTTTAAAAGTAAAATCTGAAAATACTAAAACAATTTGAATCTGTTGCTTTAAGAGCATTTAAAAATGAGTCAGGAGTCGAAAATCGATCCGGCAATAATCAAAAAAACCCAGGACACTCTGGGTCGCTTGATCCAAGCGCCTTCATTGACCGAAAAACTGTTAAATCGTCCACCAGTTCAATTTATCCAAGACATTGTCAAGTCAGTGATCAAAAACACCGGATTCATGAAGGGACTCTATTCTCAGGAAGAGCTAGAAGCCTCCTATATCAAATCAAGCAAAGAGAACAAAATACTTTTCCTCAACAAATTGATAATTGCTGTCGCTATTGCCGTTGGCGAACAGTCCAATGCCAAGGCTAACAAAATAGCTGCTGGCGTCGAGTCTGAAAAGACAAATGAACTTTTTCAGGCTTTAGCCAAAGCTATCAACATTAAAGTAGAATGAAAAAAAAAATTAAAAAAAAAAATTTTAAATAATTTTATTTTAGCCGGATAATGATGAAGTTGTTAAAAAAACTTTAAAAAAATTAAAAGCTTTGGATTCATCGGTAAATTGTGGCTTTGGATTTGCCATTCTGGTCTGATTATTTTTAATTTTCAAGGATGACAAGCAAGAAAAAGAAGAAAAGAAGGAAAAATCCAGAGATAAGGCCGAGGAAAAAGAGAGCAGAGATAAAGCTAAGAGTAAGCATGAAGAGTCGGGCAAGTCAAGGGACCGGGAAAAAGACCGGGAACGCAAAGAGAGAGGTGATAGAGACAAAGACCGCGAGAGGGACAGGGAGAGAGAAAAAGACCGAGATAGGAAAGACAAAGAAAAAGATAGGGAAAAAGACAGAGAGCGTAAAGAGCGGGGTGACAAGGACAAAGACAGAGAAAGACACAAAGACAAAGAGAGGAAGGAACGCGACCATGAAAAAGACCGGGAGCAGAGCAAGGATAAGGACAGGCATCGGGATAAAGAGCGCGAGAAGGGAAAAGAAAGAGATAAAGAAAGAGATAGAGAAAGAGACAGGGAAGCGAGAAAGGGCGATAAAGAGTCAAAGAAGACCGAGGAAAGATCAAGGCATCGACGTGATTCAAATGAAGAGGGAAATAAAGAAAATCATAGATCTGAACGAGCTGATGAGGAGCTCAGTTCGAGGAAAAATGAAGATGATAGTGAGGTAATTATTTTTTTTGAAAATTTTATTTATTTTTTTAATTAAATTTTTTTTGTGAATATTTAAGGAAAGTACGAACCGAAGACGTCCCTCTTCTGCTAGAGGACCTAGAGTTCAAATAGAAAGAGGTAGTTTTTTTTTTAAATTTTTCAAATTTATTTAATAAATTTTAAGTGAAATTATTTTTAGAAATACTAGGCATTTAACTTTTAAAATAAGTCATAATTAAACCTTTACTTTAATTAAGTATTTTTGTGAAATTCGATGTTTAATTTAAATTAAATGTTTTTTTTTTGCTGGTAAAATTCAAACCTCATTTAATAATCTTATAATATTATGAAAAATTTAGAAAATAATTTTAGAAAATATTTTCAATTAAAAAATTCTATCTCGAGCATAAATTTTAGGCAAAAATTTAATTTTGGGTTAAAGGGGTTAAATTCGATTAAATCATTAATTTTTAATTTAAAAAAGAATGATTTAAGTAATTTACAGTTGGCTAACTTTTTCTCTTAAAATTAAAAAAAAAAGACTACACAATGATATTTAAAAAAATAGTATTTCATAATATAGTTTCTAAGTCAAAGTATTTTTAATAATTAAAAAAATAAATTTTTTTTACTATTATTGATCTAAATTTGTAGCTGAGCTCATTGAATAAAAAAAATTTTGAATTTTATTCGAGAAAACAATCAAGAAAAAATATCTCAACACAAAATTTTAATGTTTTATGAATAAAAAACAAACCTAAAATCCAAGGTAAACAGGTTAAATTAGGGGAAGTGGATTAATTTTTAGTACAGAGTGGAACGAGTGAACTGTCGGGGCAAAGGGGTGATTAATTTTTTCAAATTTAACGAGACTTTAAAATTCAAATACCATTATCATACTACTTTAAGCAATAAAAACCATCTCGCCCATGTTAAAACATTCTTAACTTACACCGCATGCGTCAAAGTTGTATTTCGAGTCTTGGAGCACGTTTAAAGTAAAGTTTTTTAATATATTGCAGCATTAGCAATAGAGATTCTGTCATAAAAATAAAAATTATTTTTTTGAATATTTTTATTATTCTATAAAAAAATACTTAAATTTGATTTTTGACGCGGCATTATTTATTAGAAAAATTTAAAATTAACTTGAAAAATAAGCTAAATATTTTAAAAATTAAAAAAAATACAAAAATCGAGTCGAAATAAAATTTTTTCTAAAAAATAATGCCGCGTCAAAAATTAAATTTTATTATTTTTTTTTAATCGAATAATAAAAATATTGATTTATAATTTTTTTTTCAGTTTAATTTGTGATCCTGCACTAAATGTATAATTCTAAAAAATAATTTTTATTTTTATGACAGAATCTCTATTGTTAATGCGGCATTATATTAAAAACTTTACTTTAAACGTGCTCCAAGACTCGAAATACAACTTTGACGCATGCGGTGTAAGTTAAGAATGTTTTAACATGGGCGAGATGGTATTTATTGCCTGCTCCAAAGTTGTGTTTCGGGTTCTGAGGCTGCAATATCGAACGAGGGAATACGGTATTAATCATTTTAATACCAAATTTGAATTTTATATCTTTTTATTATCATTTAATAATTTTATTTTTATAATGTCAATTTTTTTTAAGTCTTTAAAATATTTTATAATAGTAAAATATTACCTAAAAAATATCTTATTTTCACATTTATTTTTATTAATTTTTCCTATGACTTTCTAACTTCAAACTCTATTTATAAAATCTTTAATCTCAGCACTAAAAATTGATATTTAATTTTTTTTTCAAACTTATCATTATTTTATTTTATTTTTATCTTAATTTTAATAAACACAAGTCTGATGGGGCGAATGTCCAAAGGTCATAGCAAAAAAAAAATGTTTAATCAATGTTTATTTTGCTAAAATAAATAATTTTCATTAAAATCAAAATTTCGAAATTAAATTGAGCTAAATAGTGTCGATTTAAGCTAATCTATTTATTTTTCTTATTCGGCACTGCATTTAAATTAGATTTCTAAGTTAATTGTCCTGTGTCCTATAAAGTCTAAATTTTAATAAACAATTTTAATTTTAATTTAAATTTAGATGAAAATTATGCCCTCAAATCTCAAGCTGAAACATTTGAAGAGTATTTTAAATTTAATTAAAAAATATAAAAAAATTTATTATTGATATTTTAAGCAACAGAAATATTGGAAGACCGACCACAGCTAGACCTGGTGCACCAAGACCAAAATTAAATAATGAGTCAAATGAAACGCCAGTCAAAGTGGGAAGTGCGGCCAAAAAATCCACGGTAATTGTTCATGATGATTCGGATTCGGATGGAGATTTTGTAGTCAAGGAGAACAAATTTCTGGAGGATGAAAACAAAAACTGGAAAGGACTTGACGAATTTAGAAAGCCTGGTGAAGAAGATGAAGATGAAAAGCATGGCGCATTGGTTACCAAGATTCTCGAGTCTAAAGGAAAACTCGAACACGGAAACGAACTACACAAAACAACTGACCAGGTAATTTTTTTATTCAAATTATTATTAAAAAATAATTAATTTGTTTATAGCAAAAACCGACCATTCAAGTGGACTTACAGCGTAAAAAAGAAAGAGAAAGAACTCAAAAAGAGATTGATAAATTAAAAGAGTCGATCCAGATGCTAACCAAGGCGTAAATTGCCAAAAAAAAATTTTAATTTTTATTCTTTAATTTTTTAGTTCAATTCCTCTTGGCCGCACTTTGGACTTTTTGCAAGAAGATATAGACATGATGCAAAAAGAGATTATCAAATGGTCTGATGAATATGACAATAATTGTCGAGTACTAAAGCGGCAACAAGCGTAAGTAGCAAAATATTTTTTTATTTTTTTCTAAACTGTGGAAAATCCGTGGTTTGTAAAAAAAATTCAAAATTAATTTTTTTTTTGATAAAATTTTTTTAAGAGAAATGCAAAATTTTATTGATCCGTACAAAGAAGCGTTAAGACAAATTGAGAACCAAATATCCGAGCAAATGGACCGAATTGGTACAGTTAAAAGAAATATTTTGTTGAATGAAGAAAAGATAAGTCGATTGATTTTTAATGTTGGAAAGAGTTAATAAAAAAAATTTTGCTGTCACAAAAAAAAAACACTGAATTGTTTCTATTTTTTAAATTATTTTTTTTTTAAACAAATTTCGTTTTTATTATTTTTCGATCAAATCTAAATGACAACTCAGTCAATTAAAAATTAATTCTTTTTTTTTTAATAAAATAATAATAAAAATTTAAAAAAAGGTTTGGATAATCGGAAATTTAAAATAAAATTAAAATCATGAAGAATACGATCGAAAATTCGCATTCATTTTCTTAAAGATAAATGTAAAATTGAAAAAAAAAAACATTTTAATTTGTTTTTTAAATTTGGAAGCTTAATCATAGAAAACTTAAAAATTTATCGTTTGATCAAATAAGAATGTATTACTCTTGAATAGAAATATTTGAAGTTTTTTCTCCATTGGGTACTTTTGTTCACAAAAAAATCGAGAAAAAAAAATGAAAAAGTAATCATTCTTTAAAAAATTTAATTCGAAATTCTTTTGACTTTAAATCCAAATTTTTTAACTCTTTTTTTATTAAAAAGTTCTTAGGTTTTTTAATGTAACGGGTGTTCAAAATTTTGACAAGTAAAAAAAATATGTTCCATTGTTCAATTGTACAAATATTAAATAGGCTTTAACAATTAAGAAAATTAAAAAATCTAGTTGGCTCATGGTTTACGTATAATATAATACATGTATAAAATTAATATAAAATAAAAGTAAAATATAAAATTATGTAAAATATGTAAAGTAAAGTAATATATGAATTTACGTAATTTTACGTAAAATTAGGTAAATTTACGGAAAATTAGGTAAATTTACGTAAAATTAGGTAAATTTACGTAAAATTACTAGAAATCCATTTTCGAAATTAGCACTGTAAATTTTGAAAAAAGTAGTTTCTATTTATTTGTTTATATTTTTATCAAAAATTACTTTTTTTTACTATTTTTTACTAATTTTTAAGTAAATTTAGGCAAAATAGGTAAAATATGGTAAGAAATAGTTTTTTTGAAAAAAACATTAAGAAATTTTTATTTTTCCTAATAAACTAGCAGTCAGCGACTTTGCCTATGAGTATGTTTTATGACTATCCGCTATTTTAATCCAACACTATATCAATTACCTATAATACAAAAAATAACACAAATTTAATCTAATAAAATTTAAGAAATAATTTATTTTTCTTAATCGACTTATGTAATTATTTCATTAAGTTAGTAAGAAAAAAGTAAAAAAAGTAACTTTTGATAGAAATATAAACAAATAAATTAATTTGAAATTTATTAGTAAATAATAAAAAATTTAAAAAATTGAGCGTATTTTGGACTTTTCTATTTTACCAATTTTTACGTAAATTTACCAGAATTCCACTTGTCAAATCGGCACTGTAAACGAAGCTGCTTTTAAATGAGGATAAATTCCAAAATTAAAATATTTGTTGCAACTGCACGAATTGCATTCTTAAAAATGCATTGAAATTTAATTTCGAATTTAACTGCATTTGATCAAATTTGAAAAATGAAATTTGATCAGAAATTTTACTTTGCCACTTTGGGAAGTCTAATGAAAATTTTGTTTTTTACAAATAATAAACACTCAAATTTAGAACATAAATTTTTTTCACCTCAATTTTTTTCCCTTATTGTGTAAATGAATAAAACAAATAAATATAGATAGATATAGATAATTTTAGAGAGATGATCTCTCAAGGTTGTTCCGAAGCGAGGCCTCATACAACCTACATTTTTTTTTTGGTTTGGATCAAAGAGGAGAGAGGAAACGGAGAAGATATGAAAAAAAAAAAGAACTTAAATTAAAATTAAATTAATTAAATAAGATTTACATAATCACTGATAAACAAAAAAAAAAAATTATTATTTTTTCTGAGTTTTGTCTCTCTTATTGTTTTTTTTTATTTTTTTTTATTTATTTTATATTTTGTAGTGTGGATTAATTTGGTTATGATATTAAAAAAAAATATATAAATGAGCTAGTTATCATATTAAAAAAGACAATAGGTCGATGACATACTGTCTTTAAAAGTTTAAAAGTTCAACGAATTATGATTTTTTGCGGGTATAAATAAAATTTTTCACTTTATAATATATAAAAAAAAATCTTTAAAAATGACAAAAATAAAAAAGACAAAAATGGTTCACAAAATTCAAAACACTTATCTCAACATTCAACTTCATTTTCAAATATCGATCGGATTTACAATCAAATAGTCTTCTAACTAATGATCAAATGATTAATAAAATATTGAGCATCACGAATTAGTTTTGATATCACAAATGGACAGATTCTTAAAAAAGAGAACCTATGTCACCCAATATTAATAGCAATCAAAACAGCATCTAAATGTACTACAATAAACTAATAAGCTAACTGTGTCAACTTCAATTCTTCAAGTTATTATTGCATTAAAGACTTTTCATAAAATTAAATTGTAGATGACAAATGAAACTAAAAGCGGTGTCTGACCATGTTTTATTCAAGAACAACGCATGCCACCGTCGAGCTCAAACGGTGCAGTCAGTAGAGCATTAGAAGAATAAAAAACCATGTTTTTAAATTTTTTATTGTCACTGATGATTTTAAATAACCAGCAGTGTTATTATTAAGGGAACAATATTTATGAATAATTTAGAGCAATTATTATTGAATCAACGATCCCAAATCCGAATGATTCAATTTTAATAACTCAAAATTATGCTTATTATTCTAGTTACTTATTTAAAATTTTAAAGTCTATTTTTGTTTCAACAAAATCTATCATTTGGCCTTGTATTTAATCTTAATAGGTGGTAGAATGGCTGAAATTTTCAAACTGTGTTTTACAGTCTTATTATTGCTGTGATGATAGTGGACCAGTTGATGATTCCAATACATTTGTCCACACCAGGTGACTTGGCAATTCCATTGGCATGGATACAACAAAAATTTTCCATTGAATTTTTAAATTTGATTTTATCTAAAATAAATAAAATTTTAAAAAGCTCAAATTTTTTTTTAAATGTTTAAATCTCAGATTAAACTATTTTACTTCCTCCTACCCGTTGAAAAGTCAGGCTCGATTTTTAGCGATTCAGAAACTGTCCAAAGACCAGACTACGCATCAAACCAAGAAGCTAAAGTTCAGAAAAAAAAATTTATGTTTAGATTAAAATTAAAAATTTTAATAAGATAAAATATAGAAAAAAAATTATTCAATTTTCAGATAAAGAACCTCATTGATCTCTTTTTAAAAGCTGAAAGTCTATGACTACCAACAGAAATTGTTTTACAAAATATTTACCAACAACCAAAATCAGTGATATAAAAAGCTTGAAATTTGTTTATGATTTTCAAGTTTGGTAGCTTTACTATGAGCATTGTCATGATTGTAGAATTACACCTAAACCCTGGGTCACGTAGTCGGTCAACACCAACAACAAATATTTTTTGATTTTTTTTTTTTTGAGTCTGTTTTAATGTTAAAATCGATTTTTTAATTTATCGATTTGACATAATATCTATTTTGTCTAAATGGTCAGCTGATAGTCGCATCTAAGCGATCTGATCTTTTTGATAGCTTCCTGACTCAATTTTACACACAATACTTAAATTGAAGAAAAGGTAGTCTTTAGGTTTTAGGGTAACGGTGACAAATGTTCAAGGGTGGGTGCTATCTTGCTTAAATCTGGACAACTATGAATCTGATTAATCCGAAGAACCTAAAGTCTGAGTCACATTCTGCTAAATATGCTAAACATACACTTTCATGTAGATCAAAACTGCTGCTAAAATCATTCATCATGGAAAATCTAGCTGCAGTTTTGTGCTTTAAGACTCTTTGTTCTATTTGAAAAATAATTTAATTAATCCTCAAAGAAACTGTATTGCAAATTTTTGTGAAATTGAAAAAAAAAATTTGAAGCGTCTCTCCAACACTTTTCTTTTAGTGTAACTTTCAGCTTTTAAAACGAGTTCAAGGACGATTTGAAAAAAAAAATTTTGATAAAAAAATTTCTAAATTTTTACAATGTGAACATTATATTTTGATCAGCAAAACAACATGCTATTTTATTTTAAATTTTAATTTAAACTAATATTTGGTTCATTTCTTTCAAAGAAAATTTTGACTTTAAAAAACTGGTTGGAAAATCGCTCGTTATCAACGAAAATCATTCCCTAATCGAAACTGCTGAAGAACCCGTTAGAAATGAAAAAATCTTTACGTTTAAATTTTATGGACTCAAATCAAATTTCGATAAGTACTCTATTGAAAAACATCTCAATTCTGAGGGTGTTTCAGGTATGGAAATTGTTGACATCTACGACGAATATATGAGTGATCCAGAATTTAAAAATATTAAAACTGGAACTATTCGCGCCAAATTGAAATTCAATGCTGCACAAAATGTGAAGTATTATGAAATCGTAAAAAAAATTCCCAAAAATACTTATATTCAAGGCAACCCTGTCTCAATTGAGAGAGTCGGTGAACCCAGATGTCGTTTCTGTCAAAGCACTGAGCACAAAGTTATGCAATGTAAGATCAAAGGTCTGAAATGCGACAAATGTAATGGTCGTGGTCATACTGCATCAAATTGTAACCTTGCTAAACGTATTACAAAATCAAATGCTGATCATTCCTTCGATGACGGAGAGGGAATTGAAAATTCTGTTTTAGAGGAACTGAACTCACAATTGAATACAAACACAAGCACTTACAAAAAAGACCAAATTGGACATAATATCAACTATTTTACGGGAAACTACCGCTATTATAGTGTAAATTGTCAGCAAGCTACTCCAAACTCTCCAATTAACCCTATGCCACCACCAAGCAAAACTCAAATTGCGGCTCCATCTCCTCAGTTACAACCATTGACCTCCATTATCCTCAAAAACGCTCTAGCTCAATCAACGCCACAGCCTTCACATGCCTTTCGTTTTCCTGAGGAAAACAACTCTACAAGAGGAAGTAAAAGAGGAATGGATCTTAGTGGATCTGAGTCCAAAAAATCACCTGAAAATCCTAAGTCCAAAAATCGGCCAGGAAGAAAAAAGAAAAAAAACACGAAAGAGAGTAACCTAAACGAAAATCAGCTAGAAAAAGAAGCCTCTAGACTTCTGAATTTAAGCTCAAGCAACCTTTCGCTCCAAGCTCAAGCCAATTAAATAAAGAAACAAAGCCAGAAGTCGTAAATAAAGCCAACGATCTACCTCACAAAAAAACAAGCAAATAAATTTTACTTTTAACCTATAGTTGATCTTTTTTTTTTTTTTTTTTTTTTACCTTAAATATACTTAACTCATCATACTTTAACTACTTACAATCTTTCTTTATTGTATTCTACTAAACTGAAAAATGTATAAAAACTATAAAAAGCCATTTTCAGTCATGCGTTGGAATTGCAATTCTTTTCGGAATAAAAAAGACCTTCTTATTTTTGAGCTAGAAACTCAGGAGCCTGACATTGTTCTTCTGAACAATATAAAACTTAAGGAATCACAAGCTGATTCACTCCTAAATGTTCCTGGATATAGAAGCATCTTCAAATGCAGGAATTCTTTTGGAGGTGGAGTTGCGATCCTTGTGAAGGCTGGACTAGATTTTTGTCAAATTTCAGATCTTGATTTTTTTAATTTAGAAATAGTTTCGATTAAAGTCTCACTTAAAAACTTCAGTGTTAGCAAAAAGGACTTGTTTATTTTCAGTATCTATAACCCTCCAAACCCAAACAACCCCCTAAACCCCCTTTTCTTCGAGTTTATTCAAAAAAATTATGAAAATTTTCATTATAGCAGGTGATCTAAACTGCAAGCTTAAATCCTTGGGATGTAATGAATTTAACCAAAATGGGAAAATACTTGAAAATATTTTGGAAAATCCTAGACTATTATTAGTTAATGATGATACCCCAACTTATACATCAAAAAGTCATGAATATTCTTCAGTCTTGGATTTATTTATTGTCTCCACTAATCTGGGTCCCTCCATAAATTCATTTTTTGTCCTCGATGATGACCTAACGAGTGACCATTTTCCTATTTTCCTCACATTTGATTTTTCCATAGTTAAAATTGAACCAATCACTAACATTAAATTTAATTATGTTAAGGCAGACTGGGAAAAATTCAAATTAGAACTAACCCAGTATAGTCAAAATGTGAAAAATATAGAAAGTATTGACCTTCTCAATTCTGAATTATGCAATCTAATTATCAAAGCCAGTTGTGCCTCTATTCCAAGACTATCGAGCAAAAGGTTCAAAAAATCTTACCCTAGGCATATTTTGAAAATTATTTCTGATCGGAAAAAATTAAAAAGAAGCATTCAAAAGGTTTCAAATTTTTCTGAAGTTAAGCTGTTACGCAATCAATGTAATACTTTGACAAATAAGCTACGCTTTGAGTTAGAAAAGCTAGGAAATGAAAAAATGAAAAATTTTATCAAAAAATTAGGCCCCCATCCATGTACATCCCGGCCTTTTTGGAAAAAGATAAATAATCTTCGAACAAAACTTGTCAACTCCCAAATCCCTAATTTAATTTTCAATAATAAAGAATTTAAAACGGATAAGGAAAAGGGCGATCTTTTCAAAATTATTCTTAGTAAAACCTTTTCAATTGACAATTCGATACAATGGGATAAAATTAACTCAAATATAGTTGATTCTTTTGTATCTAAAAAAAAATATTTATCTTTGTACCCTGAGAGCCAATCGACATTTCCTAAAATTGAGTTAAGCGAACTTAAAAAAACAATAAAGAAAATTAAGAAAGATTCAGCTCCAAGTCCGGATAAAATTAGTTATCAAATGATTAGAAATCTCCCTGATTTATTTCTTAAAAAAGTCCAAGATTTATTTAATCTATGTCTATCAACATCTTGTCTGCCCTCTCAATGGAAAATATCAAGAATCACAATGATCCCAAAGAAAAAAATTTCTAATGATCCAATTAAATTTCGCCCAATCAGTGTCACAAGCTGTCTAGGGAAAGTCTTGGAGCGAATAGTTAGAAACAGACTGTACAAATTCCTTGAAGAAAACAACCTTATCTGTTTGGAGCAATCTGGGTTCCGTTCGCACCGACGAACATCTGATAATCTTGTTTTCCTCACCCAAAAAATTGCAGAAACCTTAAATAGGAAAAAAAAAGTATGTTCTCTCTTCTTTGACATCTCACAGGCTTTCGATAAAACCTGGCATGATGAGATTTTATATAAAATGGCTCAACTTAAAGTACCTTTGTATATCTTGGAGTGGACTAAAGATTTTTTAAAAGAAAGGCAATTTTTTGTTAGCATAAACAATTACTCAACCGAAATGGGGGAAATCCAATCAGGAGTTCCTCAAGGAGCGGTTATCAGTCCATTACTCTTTACCATTTTTATCAACGATATTCCAAAGGTTCATTCAAAAAACAAAAATTACTCCCTTCTCTTTGCAGACGATCTTGTTTCTTTCTTCATTTTCAAAAAATTTGGCAAAATTACTTTTACAATAAACTCTTATCTTAAAAAACTTGAAGGATGGTTGATTAAATGGAAAATGAAAATGGCTGCTGAAAAATGTAGCCAAGTCATTTTCTCTGGTAACTCATCCAAAAACCAACATATTGACGCAAATTTATTTAATGAAAAAATCCCCTACGAAAAAAATCCAATTTTTTTAGGAATAACATTTGATGAAAATTTGTGTTTCAATTCACAAATTGATTTTATAAGAGCACGATGCGTTGATCGAATAAATATTATAAAAATCCTTTCAAGTAAATTTTGGAAGTTGAAAAAAGACACCCTTCTTAATATTTACAAAACATTAATTGGCTCGGTAATTGACTACAGTTTTTTTATTCCTACTTTAACGTCAAATTCCAATCTTTCTAAGATCCAAACCATACAAAACATCTCAATTAAGTCCATCTACCACTTTCCTTTCGATACCCCGTCAGATCTATTAGATAAGTTTCTTGAAGAAATAAAGTTTGACAAAACCGAAGTCCGCCTCCACAAACTGTTCGTTAAGTACATTAAAAAATGCTTTATTTTTAAAAACAAAATTATTCTTGAGCTAATAAAAGACTATGTCAGTGCCTTTGTTAACAGCTCAAGATTATGCAGTAACAAAACACCACTCTGTGGTATCTGGAATGAGATAAATGAATGGATGATTGCAAATGGGTTTTCTACTTAAACTCGTTTCTTTTTCTTTTTTTTAAATCATTTAAAATTAACTAAAAATTATTTATTTATTGATTTTATTAACGCAAAACTATTAAATAAAAAAACAGAAAAACAATGGCGAAAGGAGTTATATTACTCAGAGCCATTTAAATTTTGAAATAAACTTTTAAAAAAAAAAAACATTAATTTGATTTTCATAAAATTTTGTAAAATTTTTTCTAATTTTGTTACTAATTTCAAATATCTAAAAATTTTTTTTAATATTATAAATTTTATGTGCTTTTTTTATTAATGGGCTCAATCATCCCTTTATGGGTTTTGACCTTAGGTCTCTTTGATTGAGTTGAAATAAAAAAAAAAAAAAAAAAATAGTTTACTTTACCCTTTTTTACTTTATTTTTAAATTTATTTTTTCATTTTATTTTACCTTATTTAACTTTATTTTATTTTTATTTTTTTTAATCTGAAGTAGCTTTAGCTCGGTAAAGAAAAAAAATGAATAAAATAAATGTTCCATTAATCAAAAACTTCTAGTTATGCAAGTATTCAAGAAAATAACTTAAACGATACAAGCAATGACGCTGATGACATTACCAAAAATAAAAGAAGCAAAGACTTACCATTGTGTTCAAAAATGTGAATCGTTAGAAGAATTCAAAAGACTGGTCAATTTACATTTCAACAATGTCCCCTGGAATTTTCACAATACAAACAAGTTAGCTGATTGCAAGAAACACACATAGATAAATAAATGTGGTAAAAACTAATTTTTTTGTGCTAGAAATAAAAAAAAAATTTCTAATACTTTTGGTATTTTCCTAATTAATTTGGTGTCAATGTGGAAAAAAAAGTGTCTTTCTATTTTATCTATTTTCTTATTAATTGGTGTAATTCTAATAAAATTGAGGTAAAAAAATTAAATCTTGGTGTATTTTATTCAATATTTGGGGTAGATAAAAAAATTAGTTTATTTTTTTAGAGAAACCTTAATTGTTGCTTAAAGCTTAGCTAGTCAAGAATCCTCATTTATATTAATATTTATAAAATAAAGAATAAACCCAATCTCGAGTGGGAAAACTAAAGAAAAAAATTTTCGTTGAAACATTTTTATAAGTTATTTTGACGGTCCGAGCCGGGATCAATGCAAGAATTGTCAAGTGACAATCCCAAAAAAATAAATTCAAGTTTAAATTAAAATTTAAAATAAAATAGCATGTTGTTTTGCTGATCAAAATATAATGTTCACATTGTAAAAATTTAGAAATTTTTTTATCAAAATTGAATTTTTTTCAAATCGTCCTTGAACTCGTTTTAAAAGCTGAAAGTTACACTAAAAGAAAAGTGTTGGAGAGACGCTTCAAATTTTTTTTTTCAATTTCACAAAAATTTGAAATACAGTTTCTTTGAGGATTAATTAAATTATTTTTCAAATAGAACAAAGAGTCTTAAAGCACAAAACTGCAGCTAGATTTTCCATGATGAATAATTTTAGCAGCAGTTTTGATGGACATGAAAGTGAATGTTTAGCATATTTAGCAGAACAGTGAAAATATGTGACTCAGACTTTAGGTTCTTCGGATTAATCAGATTCATAGTTGTCCAGATTTAAGCAAGATAGCACCCACCCTTGAATATTTGTCACCGTTACCCTAAAACCTAAAGACTACCTTTTCTTCAATTTAAGTATTGTGTGTAAAATTGAGTCAGGAAGCTATCAAAAAGATCAGATCGCTTAGATGCGACTATCAGCTGACCATTTAGACAAAATAGATATTATGTCAAATCGATAAATTAAAAAATCGATTTTAACATTAAAACAGACTCTTTCGATAGTAAACTTATGAGAACCTGCAGTACAAAAATATTTGTTGTTGGTGTTGACCGACTACGTGACCCAGGGTTTAGGTGTAATTCTACAATCATGACAATGCTCATAGTAAAGCTACCAAACTTGAAAATCATAAACAAATTTCAAGCTTTTTATATCACTGATTTTGGTTGTTGGTAAATATTTTGTAAAACAATTTCTGTTGGTAGTCATAGACTTTCAGCTTTTAAAAAGAGATCAATGAGGTTCTTTATCTGAAAATTGAATAATTTTTTTTTTAATCTAAACATAAATTTTTTTTTCTGAACTTTAGCTTCTTGATTTGATGCGTAGTCTGGTCTTTGGACAGTTTCTGAATCGCTAAAAATCGAGCCTGACTTTTCAACGGGTAGGAGGAAGTAAAATAGTTTAATCTGAGATTTAAACATTTAAAAAAAAATTTGAGCTTTTAAAATTTTATTTATTTTAGATAAAATCAAATTTAAAAATTCAATGGAAAATTTTTGTTGGATTTATTATTATCCATGCCAATGGAATTATCAAGTCATCTGGTGTGGACAAATGTATTGGAATCATCAACTGGTCCACAGCAAAAACAAGACTGTAAACCACAGTTTGAAAATTTCAGCCATTCTACCACCTATTAAGATTAAATACAAGGCCAAATGGTAGATGCTGTTGAAACAAAAATAGACTTTAAAATTTTAAATAAGTAACTAGAATAATAAGCATAATTTTGAGTTATTAAAATTGAATCATTCAGATTTGCGGTCGTTGATTCAATAATAATTGCTCTAAATTATTCATATGTATTGTTCCCTTAATAATAACACTGCTGGTTATTTAAAATCATCAGTGACAATAAAAAAATTTAAAAACATGTTTTTTTATTCTTCTAATGCTCTACTGACTGCACCGTTTGAGCTCGACGGTGGCATGCGTTGTTCTTGAATAAAACATGGTCAGACACCGCTTTTAGTTTCATTTGCCATCTACAATTTAATTTTATGAAAAGTCTTTAATGCAATAATAACTTGAAGAATTGAAGTTGACACGGTTAGCTTATTAGTTTATTGTAGTACATTTAGATGCTGTTTTGATTGCTATTAATATTGGGTGACATAGGTTCTCTTTTTTAAGAATCTGTTCATTTGTGATATCTTAAAACTAATTCGTGATGCTCAATATTTTATTAATAATCTGATCATTAGTTAGAAAACTATTTGATTGTAAATCCGATCGATGTTTGAGAGTGAAGTTGAATGTTGAGATAAGTGTTTTGAATTTTGTGAACCATTTTGGTCAGTTTTGGAAGATTTTTTTTTATTTATTATAAAGTGAAAAATTTTATTTATACCCGCAAAAAATCATAATTCGTTGAACTTTTAAACTTTTAAAGACAGTATGTCATCGACCTATTGTCTTTTTTAATATGATAACTAGCTCATTTACATAGTTTTTTTAATTAATTTACATGGTAATTCAGTGAGGTGAAAAAAACTTATGTCCTAAATTTGAGTGTTTATTTTTTAAAAAACAAAATTTTCATTAGGCTTCACAAAGTGGCAAGGTAAAATTTTTGATCAAATTTTATTTTTCAAATTTTATAAAATGCGATTAAATTCGCAATTAAATTTCAATGCATTTTTAAGAATGCAATTCTTGCAGTTGTATCAAATATTTTGATTTTGGAACTTGCCCTTATAAAATAGTAGTTTTAATTTGGCAACATGAAGTTCATGATCATGATCAAATGATCAAAATCTATTAGATTATAATCTTAATAAAAATGTTCAAAATAGCTTTTTTAATATTTTTTTAATTAAACATAAGATGTTTATTATTTTAATTGTAAAAAAATAAATTTTTTTTTTCGAATTGATTTTTAATTGATTTTTTTTAAATCTTTATTTGAAAAGTTTAAAGACAAATTTAAAATTCATATCTAGGTATCCAAATTATGGCTTTAAATGATATTTTTAATACTAATAAAAATATATTACGGCGAAACAAATTTAATAAATATTGATTAAGATTTTAATTTACTTTAGATAAAAATTCAAATAATTTTCTATCCAAGCATAGATTAAACAAAAAATGTTTAATAAAGTTTTGTAATTTTTTATTAAAAAATTGAAAAAAAATACCTTTTTATTTAAGTCAAAAACTAAAAATTTTGATTTGAAATTTAAATTTGAAAATGTATTTAAATTTGCCTTTCAATTTGATTAAAAATTGATACCCAGTTTCAAAATTAAACTATTATGAATTTTTAAATAAATCTATTAAAACAAAACATATTTTGTTATTTTTTTAATTTCCATTAAATTTTTTTTTATTGATTAAATATTAAGTATAAAATTAAGTATAAAATAAATTTGTATAAAAATTAAAAAAAAAAAAGCTTGACTCAAATCTTCTTAGCTTATTTTTCACCCATTTTGGCTTGACTTTTATATAAAAAGAAATTTTAAAGTTTGAGTGAAATTCCCAGTTTTTAAGTTTTATGGCTTGACTTTATTGGTAAGGGTAATAAAAAAATAAAAAAGTTTTTAAGTTATTTAAACTATTAAAAAATTAATTTTAATTTTATAAATTTTTATCTATTAAGCTTTAGTAAAGCTTGCAGCCTAATGTACTGCAACAAATGTCGGTTATCGCAAATTTTTGCACCATCTTGAAGGATTTAAGAAATTGATACGTTCAATTTCTGCGAAGCTGGAACACAAGGTTTCAAGGATCAAAAAAGAATTTCTTGAAAATGATAAAATGGAAGCCCAAAAGAAATTAGAAGGATCTAAAGGCAAATTATTGATTTTCCAGATGAAGGAAAGGAAAATGGATCAATTTTAATGTAAACTAAAATAATTTTTGTTTGTTTTGTTTTTTTATTTAAATAAAATTTAAAAATTATAATTTTTTTAATTAATTTTTTTTTGTTTATTTACAATTATTAATAATTAACTATTTTCACTAATTACACGATCTTGTCATTCATCTTGTCATCCAGTTGATTTATTGCATAGTTTAATCAAGTATTTTTTGTTGGCGTGCATTTTACAGAAAATTGCAGAGTTTTTGCAGAGCTTGAAATTCTTTTGTACAAATTTGTACAATATCGTACTCTTTAAAGAACCATTTTTGCACAATTTGACAAAAAATCATAGCGTTTTTACTTTTTCTACTGTAATTTTTGTATTAAAATTTCACATTGCCCTTTAAAGGAATTATTCAAAAGGAATCAATTCAATAATTCACTAACTTTAAATCGAATGATTTTTTTTAGTCGATTATTACTTTAAAAAAAAGTGAATCAATTAAAAAAGTTAAAGAAAGAATTGAATAACATCTTTATAGTGTAGTAGAGTGCCGAACAACAGAGAATTATCTCAAGTTAAATTTTGTTTATTCAAAATATACAGCAAGAGTGAATTACAAAATTATATAAAACGCGTTGTTTTAATACATCATATCACATGACCAAACAACAATAGCATAAATTACTTTAGATAAAACATAAGAAAATATTAAGTAATTTTGACAGATTTTCTGAAGTATCAATATATTATTGTTAACTTTAATATATTAAATCATTCTGAAGATCATTTAAAGCTTTTTATTTTTAGCTTTTTGCCTTTTTTTTAATTTTTAATCAAATTTACATGATAAAATAAAAAGAATATCAACAGAAACTAGGTTAATAAATATTTTTTCTAAGGTTTTAAATTCCTATTTTAAATAAAAAAAACTAAAAATTGATTATATAGAAACTCAAGTTTTGCACGTCTTTAATAAAATACTTTTATTCTTTGTTGTAAAAATTTTTTTTTATTCTTAATTTTAATACTTTTAATTAAAATTGTTTTAAATTAAAATTTAATTATTTTAAATTTTTGAATATTTTTTTTCTATAAAAACTATTTTAATAATTTCAAATAAATCGCTAAATTGAATTTGTGCTTTTAAATCTGAAATTTAAAAATCTAGTTAAAGACTTTTTTGAAAAAAAAATAACATTTTTTGCTAATTTATCTTTTCATTTCGAGTTAAATTAGTAGATTTTATAGTCAAAAGAAAAAAAAATAAATCGATTTAATAACCGACTTAAAAAAATTACCGTAGGAGTATAGGAGTAGAGTACCAACACTATTAAAAATCTTTTCTTTTTCTTTGGTCTTTTTATTTCGAAAAAGAACTTTAATTTATAAACACGAATGCATTCTTTTGACCTTGTAATTTTTCATGAAAAGTAGAGTAGAAAAAGTCAACAAACTTAAATGTAAGTCACTACGAAAAAGTATAATAAAATGCATCTAAAGACATTTTTTCAAAAATGTGGTGACCTGGATCACAGCTTTTAAATTGACCGAATTGTAAAGACTTGAAATCTTTGGGTTTTGCTCACTAGTAATCTGTCTCCACAATTGACATCACTTTGTAAATTGTTGAGCTTTTTTCGATCTGAAAAGCCAAAAGAAAGTCAATTTCATGTCCTTTCAAGAAATTCCTTTAGTTTTTGGATCCTTGAAAGATCCAAGTGGCTAGAGCACGCTGAAAGATGTCAAAAAATACGTTTTTGGAATTTTTTTTGTTGAGTTTTTCAATACCATTTCTTTCCTGAACTTCCTCGGGTAAGCGGCTCAAATTCAAGAGCTCAGGGTGCTATAAACATACTTTTTACAGGAGTTTAAAAACTCAAAAAAAAACAAACAAAAATAGAGAGATAATTTTTTTTCCACAAAAATAATAAAAACAATCACAAATTATATAAAAATATAATAAATATAATAACAATAAAACCAAAATACTAATTTTGTAGTTATTTTATTAAACTGTCACTAAAGAGAAAAAATAATAACAATAATAAAAACAATGTATCTATTTTATTTGAATATGAATTTTTTTCATTAAATCGCAACTTTATTAATAAAAAAAATAAAAAAAGAATACCGAATTATTTTTATTTACCTTTTTAGTGCAACCGTTTGGACAGTAAAAACCTCTTATTTTTAACATTTTTATGTTACATTGTGCAAGCTATAGTGCAATTCGTACACTATAGCTTTTTCTCGCTTTTTCCTCGTAACAAGTTCCTTTAAAATTTTTTTATATTGCATAGGTTCTGCATCGTTCAAGGTGTCATCGGTTGGATATAAAAGTGCGCTTTCACAGGATTCTTTGTCATTTTAGGTTAAAATAAAGGCTATTATTAACAATACATTGGCATTTATTTATTTATTTGTTAACTGTACCGAGCTTAAGCTCCTTCAAAATAAAAATAAAAAATAAAAATTAAGTTAAGTAAAATAAAATCAAGAAATAAAAATATGAAAAAAGTTTGTGAGAGTTAAAGAGTATAAGTTTTTTATATACAGGCCATAGCTTAAAATATTTTAATTATCAAAAAATTATTAAAAGTAAACACTTATTTAAAATAATAATCTCTTAAACTAATTTTTTTCTCATTTAATTGATTTTGTTTGATATTATATAAATTTGTCTTAAAAAGATTTATAACTCCATTTGATAAAATTATTGTCCAATTTAAAACTAATTTTTTGTAGACTATTTATTTATTTTTTTTTTTTTTTTTTTTTTTTTTTTTTTTTATCCGATTTTTCACCAAGTTCCTTTTTAATACTTTTGTAATCAATCAATTTTTATACTAGCATAGATTTTCATGAGGGCTTAAACGAAGGTCTAGAACCATTCGGACGTGCCCAGGGGTTCTCCCCTAAATTATTTTCTAAATAAATAAATAAAAATATAAATTTGTGAACGATTATCAGTCAAGTGCAATTATATTAATATAAGTTGTCAAAATAATTAATTTGTTATCATTTTTTATTTCAGTTAAATAAATATTAAAATTGTGCTAGGCATATTATTTTTGTGGAATATATATTATAATTAAAGAAAGTTTTATTAAAATTTGTGGATTATTTTATTATCGTCCAAAAAAATACACAACTTTTTTTGTTGTCAAAAATTGATTTTTTATCCTAAGTTAAAAGTGTTGAATTTTTTTAAATTATTCTAAAACTAATTAAGGTTAAGTGAAAAAATTAAAAATTAAGATTTGATGAGATCTAGATGTTGACAAAGTGCTTTTATCTTATTTTTTTAAACAAAAAAAGAAAATTTATTTACAAATTTAATTTATTTTAAATCTAACAAAAAATTTGAAGTTATTTTCTTAACTTTTCGCAGAGACCGTGACACCACTGGTACAATAACTGTTCCTATCCGTCGATTGGCAGCATTTATATCCCCATTTGTCATCCTTAAAATACGAGCCCCAAACACTAGTGTGCCTATGCACAAATTCATCCTCCACATACTTTGACTTGACCGTGGCTTTTTCCAAAGTTTTCACCACATTACCATATCTGTTATACTCAACATAATTTTCTGTTTGAGCAAACATTAATTCTTTGGGCATGGCTTCCAAATGTTCAGCTCCACCATACTTTTCCAATACTGAATTTTTAATATTTTTGGCGCACTCTTCATACCTTTGATTGAATTCTTTGTGCAAAAGCTCCAATTTGGTCGGCTCTGCCTGCTGATGCACCTCAACACCTTTTTCGGCCGCTTCCCAAGCGAACATCTGTGATTTGGCAAATTGGCTTACCTCACCCGAGTACCTGACATAATTGTCTCCAATATACGGAGTAATTATGACCTCTTGCTTTTCTTTAAATGGGTTGTCACGCATGGACCTCGACTTGGGGTCATAGTAGGCACTGTTTGGGTCAAGATTCAATAAATACTTGGCAGTGTCTTCTCTCATACGCAAATTTCTCACACTTATCTTTTTTTTGGACTCCAAATGAAGCTTTTGCGGCAAATTCATCTCATCGGCATATTTGTCCTCATCTTCTTCTTCGTCGTCCGAGTCAAGTTCTCGCTTGGCTGCCGGACTGCTCTCACCATGTTCCTCTAGATCTTTGCTCTCTTCTTCTAATTGTTTTGACTTTATCATTCGTCTTGCTTCTTCCAATTTTTCGAATTCACTTCGAATTTTTTCCTGGTGCCGGTCAAGATCTATTCCGTTCCATCTGTCTCTTTTTCCATCAAAATTGAGCATAAGCTCAGGCTGCTGTGCGTCATCAGAAGCGATCACTGAGCCGCCGTACTTGGCCAGGCGTTTTCGCGGCTTTTCCAGGCAATCTTTTCGCTTGTGACCCATGGCGCCGCAGTTTTCGCAAGCGCCTGGTCTGTATTTGAATGTGGAGGGTATTTTTGAGTCTTGACCACGGGCGTACCACTTTTCCATGCCATCGAACTTTTCTTTCTTTTCGTCATGATAGCGCTGATGCTTGAGGGTTGGTTTGGCGTGATCATAGGTCACGTACCACGGCACATCGACCATGTATTTGGGAATGTGAGGATTGATGTCTCTACCGCTCTCGTCCACTTCTGCTGGTGCATTGCCAGCTTTACGCAGCTCTTCTAGCTCTTTTTGCTGACGGTATTCTTCACGTGTTTGTTTGCGCGGACCATCGCCATCTTTTCGCCGGGCTAACACTGACGGTGGTTCGGAAAAATGCTGTTGTGACATTTCAAATTTTTTTTTTTTAATAAATATTTATTATTTTATAATAAAGAAAAATATATTTTTTTTGTTCAACTTTTATTTATACTAAATTATTATAAATTTTAAAAATAATTTTTTTTCTAAGTGCCTAAATTTTGTCTGAATCTTTGTTTTCATTGTTGGTAGCAGTGATGGTCAAAGACTGTGAAATTTTTGATTTTTAAATAAAATGTTAACCAGGGATAAATTTAAATTTTTTTTTAACTTAAAAGTAATTGATAAAGAAAAACTTGGTAATCAAAGGTAAAAAAATGAGTCAAGATTTCAGGTTTAATTTTTAAATTCAGAGATCAAATCATAAATAAAAATCAGTTTATAAAATTTAAAAATGAATTTTATCAATGGTTTGAGAAAACATTTTTTTTTCAATTTTTTTTATTTTTTAAATAAACATATTGTTTAAAGAATGCTTCATTAAAATTATTTAAATAAATTTAAAGATCAATTTTAATATCTAAAGAGAAATTCTTTGAATTAAATATTTTAATTGATCATCATCCTTTTAATTGATTCCAATAAATGATAAAAATTCTAAACACTTTTTTTTCCAAATGCTCAAAATTGGTACTATGAATGCAACATGGTTCCATTAACTGGTAAAGTTTGGAAAACTCTTTGCACATTTAGCAGAAATTATATTTCAATATATTTTAGTGTAGTGAAATTAGCAGATATTTGAACATTATTAGTAGACTTTACCATTTGATGAATCTATCTAGGTTACACCATGATGTATTCACGTAACTAATTTTGGGCTATTGGGGGTTGTGAAGTTCGTTTCAATTCGATCATTTCAATTCAGAAAAACTTGAATAACTTTTTTACTAAAAGAGATAATTTAGTTTTATTAAATGCTTAATTATAAGCAAATTTGCTTAATGCAGTATAATAGGTCTGCAAAATACTCTGCAATTTTCTGCATTTTGCACCCCATTAAATAGTATTCTAATCGAGTGTTACAAAAATTAACGTGATATACCGTAATTTTATAAGAAATATCATAAATTTTTGACTGATAAGTATTTTTGCAATAAAAAATTGGCTAGTATTTAAATGGGAATTTATTAATATAATTGGGTTTTTAGGTAAAAATCAATTTGGATATTAGATAAATAATTTGAGTGCTTAAAATATTGAATAAGTGTAAATTAAAATAATCAAGTATTTAAATGTTTATTTGAGGTCTAAAAAAATCAAATGAGTGCATAAAAATTCATTTAGAGTATTAATTTATTTAAGTGATTACTTATTTAAATAAAACAAATATGAATATTCATATTAATGATTAGAAATTTAAAATTATTACATAACAAGGAAAAGAATAATTATTACATAAATGAATTAATAAATATATTACACAAAAAAATGCTTGGGCCAGAATATTACAGCAGTCAGGAGGAGACCGATGCTGAGACGGAGAAAATAGTCCATGAATCATAAAAGAAAAAAAGAAAAATGCTCACTTGGAAAATTATTCAAACATTCGACAACGCCGAAGATGCAGAAAAAAGTATAGGATAGGAAGGGTCAAAATGCTATTACGATGCTAAATTTTGGATTATTATTAAATGGGTATTTATATTACTTATTTGGGTGTTAAAATAAATATTTTTTGGGTATTTATTTTTTGTCAAATTTATTGAAAAAGAAATAAAAACTGGGTACATAAAATTTATTGTTGAGTATTATAAAAAATAAAAAAAAATATCAGAAAAAAAAATTATTCTCTAATAAATGCTTTTTTTGCTAAGGTAGATTTGCCTCTCTTTCTTTTTTGTCCGATTGGTACTGATTTAGCTATTAATGGAGGACTGACTTATTTTAATATAATAGCCAAACCAACAACATGCTTGCATACATACTCTTTAAGAAAACTAGGACAAGTGCATTTAGCCTGTTTCCAATCTTGACAATTGTCTCTATCAACACACCATATATTAAATGACTTCACAAAATAATCAAAAGTTGTAAATTTTCCAGATCGATAACGCTTAAATTCGGAATCAGTAATCTTATGAAAATCATCTGAAGGAATATAAAACTTATCATCAAGTATCTTAATTTCTTTCGATTCTTTAGCCCATTGGTAAGAATTAGTCCACAAATTAAGAGAAATAGATGGTTCTAAAATAAACTTTTTATAATTAATATTAGATGGATCGCGATCAAACGACCATCCATAAACAATATGAATTGCTAACTGTAGGAACTGGCTTAAGGGTAACCTATTACGGAATGTTTTTTGGTCCTTAATTACTCTCTCATGTTCAGCTTCATTTTTAAATAACGTCACCTTCTGGTTATGGCAATGATAAAGAATACACTTCTTTGCACTTCATTGTTTACCGCGTTTTTTTGTCCGATTGTATCGATAAGGTACTTTTGAGCATTCATCTGTATCATATTTTGTGCATTTTGACCATTCCTTTCCAATGCTTTTTTCTGCTTCATCGGCGCTATCAAATGTTTGAATATTTTCCCAAATTGGTATTTTTCTTGTCTTCTTTTGAGATTCATGGACTGTTTTCTCAAAAGTTGTCTCAACATCAGTTTCCTCCTGGCTGTTGTAATATTCTGGCGCAATCATTTTATAAAATTTGGGTCTAGGTAATTATGTGACCGGCCGTTCACAACTTTCGTGACCTAAATCTTTTCTCGTATTATGTGACCCGAGCTGTTTACAACATTCGTGACCTGAAATTATGTGATCAAAAAATAAAGAATAAAAAATTTTGCCAAATAATGCGGTCCAAAATGAAAAAATGTGACCCAGAAAAAAATTTTATGACCCGAGACTATTTTATTAAAAAAAAAAGCTTAATAAAAATTAAAAAAAAAAATTTTATAAAATTAATAATTGATTAATGATTAATAGTTTAATAATTTTTTTTTTTATGAATGTATTTAATGAATGTTTAAATAAGTCATTTAAGTGCTCAATATTTTTTTTCATTCAGTGATCTTAACAGTTTGTAATTTTTAGCAAATTTTACTTTACATAATCATGTGATCAAAAGAAAAATTTTGTGATCAAGAAAAGAATAATGTGAACCAGAAAAAAATTTTGTGACCATTAAATGAATTATGTGATCAATTAAAAAAAATGAGATCACTTTTAAAATTTTTTGATCACATAATTTCAGGTCAAGAAAGTTGTCAACAGCTCGGGTCACATAATACGAGAAAAGATTTAGGTCACGAAAGTTGTGAACGGCCGGTCACATAATTACCTAGACCCTAAAATTTGATTATGCAATAATTTTTGAAATTTCATATATTATTTATTTATTTATTTGTAAATCTGTATCGAGCGTTAGCTCCTTCAGAGAATAATAAAAATAAATATAAAAATGATTAAAATAAAAGTTACTGAATAAAATAAGAATTAAAAAATATAGTTAAATAATTGAAATTTGAAAAGGAAATAAAAGAAAAGAAAAAAAGAAAGAAGAAAAGAAATAAAAAATCATTTTTGAAATATTATTATTTATTTATTATTTATTAGTATATCTGTACCGAGCTAAAGCTCCTTTAGATCAGAAATATAATTTTTAAGAATATTTATATTGTTTTTTGTTATTTAATTCTCAAATAGGATTAATTAATACTCTTAATGAGTTTTTATACACTCGTTTAATTTTTTTTCATCTCAATTATACATTTTAATACTTATTTATTTTATTTAACACCAAATAAATATTTTAAGCACTCAAATTATTTATCTTATATTATAATTGATTTTTAGCTAAATACCCAGTTAAGTTAATAAATACCCATTTAAATACAAGCCCTAAATTTACTTTATTTCTCTGATCAATAAGATTATTAGATAATAATTCGATGCCTACTCATTTTTATGATAATGCAACTTACAAGCTTGTTTGGCAAGAGTTCCCTATACCAATTGTAGGAACTATTGATAAAGATAAAGTTTTCTAACTTTTTGAAATGAGCAGTAAGTTCAAAATATAAAACGGAGGATTTAGAATTTTTATTTTCAAGTGTTCGAATTTTTCTTATACCCAATAATAATTTTTATACTACTCAATAATAATTTTAATAATACCCAAAAATCATTTTTATAATACTCAACAATAATTTTTATGTACCCAGTTTTTATTTCTTTTTCAATAATTTTGACAATAAATAAATACCTAAAAAATATTTATTTTCACACCCAAATAATTAATTTATATACCCATTTAATAATAATCCTAAAAAATTTATATAATTTTATGGTAAATAAATGTAATTTTTACTTTTTGCAAAAATTTATGATGTTTTCAGGTATTTTTATTTCTTTTTCAAAAAAAAGAAAAATTTATCTGTGAAAAAAATCTTATTCAAAAAAGATTACATCAATTAGATTGATACTAAAAATCAATAAATTATAAAATTTTAAAATATAATATTTATAATTTAGTATAATTGTACTAAAAGTCATAATTTGCTTTGATTTTTTTGCTTTTTACTATTTTTATTTTTAATCTGCAAGAGCTTTAGCTCGTTCCAGATAAACTTTTTTTGAAATTCAAATTAATTTGTTTGTGATTAATTACAATGAAATAAGAATTCTTATCCTATAAATTATTTTATCTTATCCAATTGTTTATTAAATCTCTCTAATTGTAAGAACTATTATTACCACTTGATTTTTTCTAAATGCAATTTATAACTATCAATCATCGATTAGAGAGATGAATTTTTTAAAAAACTGATCAAATTATTTATAGAAATCTTCAGCTATAATATATTTATTTTATTTTTATCTTAAATATTTAAGACTAAAATATTAGAAAATTTTTTTTCTCCTATTTTTAATTAATTAGATATTATTTTTATTACTGAATTGTACTTTTATCTCTTATCGAAAAACTAACAAGTATTAAATAAATTTGATTAAATAAATGGAATTTCTTGGTGCTGACTGATAAATACTACGAGAAATTTAATACGTTAAAAGCAAAATTTATTGATCAACACTCATCAAAATATATTTAAGCCACGAAACAAAAAATAATTAGCACTAAAATCAGAATGAAATTGCATTTTTTTCTTTATTTACTTTTATTTAAATTTTTTTGAGTAATTAAATTATTTTTCTGCAAAAAAAAATAAAACAATATCATATAATAAATAAATAGCTTGGTTTTTTTAATGATGCAAAATTTAATGTTTATGATACTTATTTAAGAGCTAAGATTATTTGAGCAGTAAATAAAATTATTTAACCCCAAAAAAAAATTTAAAAAAGCAGTAAAATTAATTAAAGTGCAAGAATAAAAAATAAAAGTAATAATAACCTTAATGTTTCCGCTAAAAGAATGAAATGAACAGAAACTATACTTAATTGAACCCAATAAAATGAATTTTGATCAGTAAATTGAATTATTAGTTAATAATAGTCCAATTATTTTCGGCCCTATCTATATAAATGTCTTTCTTTTTCTGTTGTAAATAAATTCAAATAATAAATTTTACAAAAATATATTTCAATAAATAAAATGAGCGATGACGAGTACGTCCCACTTGAATGTATGAATCGCAAGAGTCTGATTCTGAAGCAGTGGAAGAAAGAAACATACTCAAAAAACGAAGAAGTATTAATCGAGAATGGATATATGTGGATATGTTTGATGACAATGATGCTGCAGATTTAATATAATTGCAATTGCAGCAATGAAACACTTAGTTACAATACCAATTGCAGCCAAACAAGTGTTGATTGATGGTAAAAAACCAAAAGGGCGTCCGCCATTAGTAAAAAAGGCATTGGTTTATCAGCCTAAAGATATTATAATGTCACAAGCAACAACAAGTACTCCAGCAACGAGTAAACCAACCGCTAAGCCTACTCGCAAACGAAAACAGACTGAAGTTACTGAAAATAATGATGAAATCAGTAATAAAAAGCCTAAAATAGGTGAAAATCAGGTAAGTGATTTAATTCTTAAAGCTAAAAGAGGACGTGTTAGACCTCGCAAAAATTAATACTACTACATTTTACACTTCTTTTTATTTAAATGTTACTTGATTTAAAAACTTTTTCTTTAAATAAAAAATACTTTTTCTGTTCAATGATATTTATTTTTACTACCGCTTTTATTATTTATTCTCACCGTTATAACTATTTTTTGGGTCCAATTAATTATTTATTTTCTGCTCATATAATTTAATATCTGTTTAATATTATTTACTGCTCAATTAATACCCGCCCCTTATTTAATATTATTGATATTTTTTTAAAACTGATATAAAAAAAAGATAAATCAAACAAATGTGCATGAATTTTTTTTTCAGTATACTACATTTATAGAAATTGTTCAAATTTGTGCAACCGATCTAAGCCACCAAAATTAGGCTTTGTAAAATTTTATACAAAATTTTTAATACAACAAAAAAAATTTAAAACTTTTGTTCTGATTGTCAAAAACTTGTTCTGCAAAAGAAAAAAAGTGAAACAACTTTTGTTTTACCAATTGCGAAAGTCTGAAAAATCTGTGCAAATTCTGCCAAATTACACCCTTTATATTTTGTAAATTTATTTATTTTTACATTGGAAGTTATGCATGAAATTTCACAATGCCCTGAAATTATTTTATTCTTTATATTTTTTTTGAAAAAAAATTCTAATGAGTCATATGTTACTATATTTTTGATTTATTTCATTTTATGTAGCATAAGAATGAATTTTAGTTTATAAATATAAAGTCTTTAAAATTCACCTAACATTTTTTTTTCAGCTAGACTAAATTTTTTTAGCAAAAATATTTCTTTGATTTCTGATATAAATATGTGAGCATTTAAAAAAAAATTCAAAAAAAATTCAAATAAAATTTATAAACTTGGTCAAAAATATATTCAAAAAAATAGTATGATAAAAATGATAAAAAATTGAGTATAAAAATTTAATTTAAATTGAACAGCAATCGATTTAATAATT
The DNA here is from genome assembly GCA_025491095.1 of Brachionus asplanchnoidis. Lineage (NCBI taxonomy): Eukaryota > Metazoa > Rotifera > Eurotatoria > Ploima > Brachionidae > Brachionus > Brachionus asplanchnoidis. Next base: position 1,892,277 of record JAILYF010000016.1, read on the forward strand.
TTCGACGAATATTTAAACTCAAGAATAGATGAGCGTTCGCTTGATGGTATTACTTTGCCATCCCGGAACAAAGGACTACTAGTGAACTTGTACTCATAAGAATCGTCTAAATACTCCTCATCATTGTCATACAAAGTATTTTCTTTAAAAAATTCAGTATAATCTCTATTTGAATTGATGTCATCATAATCTTGATCAAATTGACCATTTACCAAAAGCTTATCATTAAAAACAAAGTTGTTGGGGTCAGCAAAAACTGACATGCTGGTAGTGCGAGTTGGCATAAAGCTGTTCCAGTTATTCGAATTTTTTTTGTCTGCAGTGAATTTAATTTCTTCATTGGTGCCATGCGCTTTTCTGTTCTTGTGTTCCTGAATCCTCATATTTTGCATAAAAACCTGTTCATTTGACTCTTCATTTTTAACCGAGTCATTCTTATCCACAATTTCAGCAGATCTTTTCTGCGGACTGTCTTTGGTGCCATACAAAATTAAATTCAAATTCAAATAAGTAGCTATAAATATATAAAATTAAATCTTGGAAAAATAAAAAAAAATTTTATACTATTTTTAGCATTGTTTTTAATCTCGACAGTCCAAGTGCCATGTGACACCTCACCCCACATGTGCACACTAGTGAACGGCCATTTGTTAAAGCTCTCAGCAGATTGATCCAACATTCTACGGTCCAGAAGAGTCGAGTTCGTACCCATGGGACTTTTTAAATACACCACCAAGGTTCCTCTTGAATTCGACTGCACACTCACCACTGCTTGAACATGTTCCAAATAATTAATCTCATTGTTTGTACCTTTACACCCAGAGCTGTACAATTCAATTATCAGTCTATCTCCTTTGGGGATCAGACTTAAAAAAAAATTATTAGATTAATTAATAAATTTTTTTTATTACAATTAATAAATTTTTTTTTTTTTAAAATTAACAAAAACTAATTTTTTTTTTCAAATTAATAAAAATTATTTTTTTTTTTGAGAATTAAAAAAAATTTAGTTTTTTTTAGAAATAATGAAAATTAAATTTTTTTTTAAGAATTAATAAAAACTAATTTTTTTTTGAGAATTATTAAAAATAAAAATTTTTTAGGAATTGATAAAAAACATTTTTTTAGGAACTAATAAAAATTTGAAAAAAAAAAAAAAAAAAAATTTCATTTACATTGGTTTTTGATGGTGCCCATTTGGTGATGATTCAATGACACATTTTCGCTGATTTGGCACATTGATCCATTTTTTTGCCATTTGAACCATAGCCAAAGCATTCATCATCCCATAGCCAAACGAATGACTAACTTTTCGGCTAGCACCATTTAGTTGCCAATCACTGGACGATAAATTATCCGGCTTGGACGTTTCGACAATAATGTGCTGAATGTCGCGCCAGCTTAGCTCCGGATTAGCTTCCAGAGTAAGAGCTATGATTCCAGCAGCAAGAGGCGCCGAAGCCGAAGTTCCAGTGTGAGCCTCGGTGCAGCTTTTTCTCAAATCAGTGGTTATTATTTGACGCTCTTCATAGGAGCCACTGCTGAATGTTGATGCCAAAGTAGACGAACAAGCCTCTGAATACCAAGGTATATTTCCATTTTGGGTAGCACTACTAATTGAGATTGTGTATATTGAGTTAGTGTATCCATCACAATTACAGTTGTCATCATCCTTTCCTCCATTGCCACTTGCCCAAACATAAATGGAGCCGAGTCCGTGTCGGCCGTACCTAATTCCGTCTTCTATGGCCTTAAGGGCCAAAAATCCGGGACCATCTACTGTCTTGCCGTCATCATCTGGACCCCATGAAGCACTGTATACGTCAATGTAGTCACGGTTGTAGCTCAGCGCTGTGGCTTCTACTAAATCTGTCACCTCACCATCCAGCATCCGTATTCCACCTATTTTGGAGTTGTAGGCTACACCAACGCTACATACTCGGTTGTCGGCCATGGCGGCGATTTCACCAGCACATCTTGTTCCATGTCTGTAAATTTAGATTGATAACAAATTTAAATAAATAAATTTTTTTTATTTACTTGTTATAGTTGTATCTATCGTATCGTGGTCGAGGATCGTTGTCACTGTCATTTATGTCCAAGCTTGCCCTTGGATCATAGTTTTTGATTATGTCCGGATGGTCCCATTCAAGACCATCGTCTAGAATGGTCACTACTACCCCTTTTCCTGTGTAACCCAATTCCCAAGCTTCTTTTATTTGCATTGAATTCGCATTCTTTTCCTCGGAGTTCTATTTTAATTTTTTTTTTAATTTTTAAATAAAATTAATTAGTTAAAATAAAAATTTCAAAAGAACTTTATTTCACATTTTTTAAGAAGTGAATACCTGTAATTTCGATTCAGGTTATGTTTAATTCAAGAAAAAGAAAAAAAAGTCTATTTATTATAGTAATATATTTTCTTTTTTCTTAAATTATTCTTTATATTTCTAAAGCTATTTTTATTAATATATTTTGGTAAAAATTATTTTACTAAAAATTGAGTAGAAATAAAATTTATAAAAATTTTGAACCGAAATGGCTAAATGAAGATTATATATTTTTACTACTATACTGCTATGATAAACTGTTTATACGAAATTTTACGTAATTTAACATAAATTTTTATAAAAAACGGGAAAAATGGTAAATTTTAGTAAAAAAATCATTTAAATGTAAAAGATATATTGATCACTTAAAAAAGGTATTATTTAATAAAAAAAATATTCATTTTACATTCCTTTAAAAGTAATTAATTCTTAGGTAATTAAAATAGTCATTGAGAAAAACGTTGACTGGTCGGATCATTAATAATTACATCGTAGTTGTGTTTTTATAAAGGATTTTTTTTTCTCTTTTTTTTATTAAAATTTACTTTAATTTGCCATTTTTCCCGTTTTTTATAACAAAAATTTACGTTAAATTACGTAAAATTTCGGAATTTTTTTTTTCAATTTCATTTTAATTTTCTAAAAAAAAGAGAAAAATTCCTAAAAACTGCCATATTTTCAGTTTTAATTGGCCCTTTTTATATTTGCAAAAATTTACTAAAAATTTCGTAAAATTACGTAAAATTTGGTAATTTTTCGGAAATTTACTTTTTTTTACTTTAGTAATTTTACGTAAATTTAGGAAAAATCACGTAAAATTTCTAAAAATTACGTATAATTTCGTACAAACAGTTTATCATAGCAGTACTGTATATATATTATATATTTTTTTTACTAATTAACAGTTTTTTTTCTAATGTTTATATATTTTATAATTTTTTCTAATTTATTAATGTTTAAAAAATTTAAGATAAAATTTAATATGAATCTTAGCTTCGAAATAAAATATGAATCTTGGTTCAATCTTTTAAATCATTTTAATCTTCTGATTCTAAGAGTAGGTTTTGAATTGTGACCGAGTTTTCAAATTGAAAAAAAAATTCAAATATTTGATTTAATTTTATTATACTCATTTAATTCATTAATATTTAATCAATTTTTTTTTAAATTTCGAGGAAGTATTAGCTTATGTTTATGGAGTAACTCAGCCAGCGAAAAAAAAGAAAATGCATAGGAATTATTTAAAAAAAAACTAAAAGTAAATTATAAAAAGTCTAAATGAACAACATTAATTTGTTTTTTTTCATAAAATTTAATTGTATTCCTATATTTTTTTAATTTAGACATTAAAGTCGTTACTTTTTTTAAGCAAATTTTCGTAGAGAATTTAAAGAATTTGAGTTTATCAATGATTTACGGCTTTGACTTGAATTCATCAATATTTTCAATCTTTTTATCAATTTCTTTATTTTCTTGATACATGATTGGAATTTTCTTTTAGATATTAACCAGGCATCTTATTATCACGATTCTATTAAATCATATTCAAATAGCCAAAAAAATCAAGAAACTAATTATAAAAACGAAGACAGATAAATTTCAAAGAAACTCTATGCAAAATAAGCTATTTGTGTAGTTTCGTCTATTAAAAACTAAATAATTTTTTTTAATTTTTAAAAATCAATCAAAAACTGATCAAAATTTTTAAAAAAATTTTATTTTTCAAATAAAAATCTTAAAATTTTTAGCATTTTTGCTTCATCTAAAAACAAATGCCTGCATCTTCAGGTGAAATAAAAATGTAACAAATTTTTTAATTTTTCAGAGCTGATTTTACTCTTCTTTTAAAAAAGTTATAAAAATTTATCTGAATTGATATTAACTTACTTCCACTTTCATAGACTAAATTAGAAATTATTATTCTAGCACTGGCCTAGTTTTAAGGTGCTTTTAATATATCATTAAAAATTTTCTCAAATTTTCCCCTTAATTTTGATTAATTTAGCCTAATTTTCTAGAGATAGAATAAGATTTTAAAAATATACATGCTCCGGACTCTTAAGTGAACAAAAAAAGCAATTAATCTTGCAGCAAAAGGTTAATTTTTTAATTTGAATTATTTTGTTCCGAAACTAATTTACATTTTTCCCACTGGTGAGCAAAAACAATCAAAACAAAACAAAAAACTTTGACTTCATTTATTTCTAACCTTTTCTAAAATATTTAGTCGATTAAAAAAATTTTTTTATTTTTATTTATTTTCTTTTTTCATCAAATCTTGTCTTTGTGACTTTAAATCAATAAATAATAATAATTTTTTCAAAAATTCTTTATTTTATTTACCTTATAAAAAGAGAATTAAAAATAACTTACAATGTACCAAAGCTTGGACCACATCGGATCATTAAATTTAATGCCATCCATATTTTTATGTTTCTCTTCAACAAAATTTCGCTTTCGCTGAAGTCTAGTAAAAATACTCGGCTCAAAATCCATAAAGTCCCGCTTGATGCGTTTTTTGGGCGTTTGCTCTTGGACCCATTCGATACTGGGGTCCAATTCCAAAAGCCTAATCTCAGCACCATCTCTTAAATGGCTTAGTCCACGCTTTGACTTGGACTCTTGGTAATAGTAGTCGATACTGTCAAATTTATCTGGAGAGTCGATCTCTTGCTGGAATAGGAAATAATTTGAATTTTTGAACACCTTTTATGATTTTTTAAAAAATAAATAAAATTTTTATCAACAAAAAAAAATACTTGTTTAATTAATTTAAGATGGTATTTGCTTGCTATGTGTCTAGCTCGTTGCCAGCCTCCTCTTACTCTCACCACAAACTCAGTCACATTGTGAACTACCAGGTCTGGATTGAAATTGGATTCATTAGTTTTAGCACTAAATATTTTAGGTGAAATCAGCTCCAATCTTGCGCTTATTTGACTAGAATTTATGTACACAATTAGAAAACTAATTGAAAAAAGTATTTTTGAGATCATTTTTGAGTCAATTTTTTTTCTTGACCATTTTTATTCGAAACAAAAAACACGGCTATCTAAAAGAAACCAAGTTAAATAAAGATGGAACAACAACAAAAAAATAACAAGAGTCTGATTGAAATTTTGTGGAATAAGGGGATTTTTGAGTGTTGAGTGCATCGAATGGTAATTATTTGGCAAAGTGGCTCTGAAAGTCGATGAATTATAAAAAGTTTTAAATTAAAATTGTTGAAAATTGATTCATGGATTAGCGCGAATATGGGTTAGAATGGAATTTAGAGAATGAGCGAGCTTTGAAAAGCTAATGCAAACAAATTCTCGACAGCAGTCAAAATGATCGATTTCAAAAGAAAAACTTAGAGCAAAATCGAATCAAAATTCCTTTAATAATTAATTATATTTACAGAAATAAATTAATTTTTGTTTCGCTAGAGATTACTTACTTTTTGTTTGATCTTATGATTAAACTCTTTGAAATATAGGTCTCTACCTTTTCGAGCATAAATTCCAATTATTAAATTTTAATAATCATCCCTTATGAAATAAAATCTAACTTTAAATTTGATCTCTTTGACTACGATCAAAATAAAAAATAATTTTTTTTTCTTTCTTCACACTCTCAAATTTCAATTGTCAATTGTTAAAAAAAAAGTTTAAAAATATTAATAACACTTTAATAGTAGATGGAGTAATTAAAAATTTATTATTTTTGACATGTTTTGATCTGTATAAAAAAAAAACGCGGAAAAAAAGTCTTAGATTGTGATAAAAAGATGATTTTTTGTTGTTGTTGAAAATTGATCATTATTCAATGAAGTCTAAATGCAAATTTTGTAATTAGCCGGAGTTTGTTTGTCAAATTCCTCGATGACCCATTAAAAAGTTGTTTCTCTTTCACGTGATTAATATGCAAATAAAATAGCTTAGAACTAAATATCGGCTCATTAGAATGTTAATCGAACATTTTAATTAGCTCCCAATGGGTCCGAGCTAAAATTGCAAATTTCTTCTTCACAAAAAATAGCCTTTGATTTATCATATTCAAAAATCTTAACTAAACAATAATCTAAAATAATTAAAATCAAATCTGGCTTGTTGATAAAAAGATTAAATTTTGAGTACTAACAAAATTGACCATGTTAGAAAACATTCCGCCTTTTGGCCACTACTTAAGCCATGCTTAAAAAGTAAAATATTTCCAAATCTAGATAAGAAATCTAGCTTACTCTATTTAGATAAGATAAATTTTATTTTAATAGCTTGCCGAAATTAGATAGGACCCGTTTTGAAATTGCACACATTAAATCGGCACGTACGCGGATACAAAAACTGGGCTAATCTGTGTTCAAATTTAAAACAAGCTCTTAAATGGCCGATTATCATTATTTATTTATTTAAGAATAAAAAATATTAATTTAAAAAAAAAAGTCTAAATTATTTTTGAGAAGATATTACCTCCATGTTGAAATTAATTAGTTTACATTTATTTTTTTGTTTTGTTGTTGAAAATAATTATTTTACTGTCGAAATTATTACTATTATACAATATTTCAAATCAAATACAAAAAAAGTTAATAAAAAAACAAAAATATATTTGATTATTATTAGACATTCTTTAACTTTTGCTTTTGGATAGCATTAATAATTCTTGAAATAAATACAACAAGTGGTCTACTACATGACTAATCATTACTGTTAAATTGTACTTATTTTTTCAAGCAGATTGAAATAAAATCAATTTGAAATTTCAGTTTTAAAATCATGATTGTAAATATTTTGAGTTGTTTTTTTTTGGTGCTGAAAACATAAATTCGAAATTCGAATCTCCAGTATCTGCTGGACAAATACTATTGCAAGTTCATTTAACTTCTTGCACCCGGTTTGCAAATCAATAATTTTCTACGATAAATTAAACATTTTTATTCAATTTTTTTTACTCGAAATTAAATAATGTAAAATTTAATAAATTATTTTAAATGATCAACAAAAACTAATTAATTTCAACTTGTTAAGTAATTTTTTTTGTCCAAAATAGAATTTTTATTTTTTCAACAAAAAGTAATTATTTTCGAAGTACAGGTAATTAACAGTCATTATTTTTTACTTATTAATTAAACTTAAATTAAAATTTATTTTAAAAAATTTTATTTAGAAAACGAAAGATAAACTTAATTTAAGATTAAAAAAAATAAAAAGTGTTATTGCACCGCTTAGATGGTAATAACTCCAAAAGAAATGAACCTAAAGTTCAGCTTATTTCCAAAAACTAGTTATCAAGATTTTTCTCTATAAGTAAAATAAAATTAAAAAAAAAAATTATTTTCAGCTTAAATTTACTTTTGGAACTTGAAAATTTTCAATTAGATAATTTTGTTTATTTTGACAAGATGGTGAAAAATTCTGCACTAGTCTAAATTAACAAATTAAATTAACAAGAGAAAATTAGTTCATGGACAACTTAGTTTAATGAAATAAAAGATAAGGGTTTTGGTCAATTGAATAACTTATCCCGATTTCAGTACCGGGATCTAATTGTGTCCAACAATCGGTCCATAAAGCTTAATTTTTGCTTAAAATTTACAAAAAGTCGATTACAATTATATAAAAAAAAAATAGATATTTTTTATTAAATAGAAAAATGATATTTATGCTATTACATAATTCTAATCACTAGTAAAGTTCATTGTAATTTAATATCGATTTATTTTTTTTAGTTTAAAAATGAAAATTGAGAAAAAATTTGTTATCTTGAGAATCAGCAGGTTGACTTCTAAAATAATTAAAAAAATTATCATTTTTAAAAAAAATTCAATCAGTTTAATTTGGTCCAAAGTGGCCCCCACCTTGCCAATATGAGCTCTGAAATTTGTTCAGCATCGATATAAAGAAAAACAAGAGAAATATGACTCCATTTAATTTGTTCTCTTGAATGGTTGTAAATTGTTAAGAGCTCTTGATATAAAAACCAAAAGTGTTTAGGTACACTTGACCCTCTCGGGCGGTTTTTTGGACAGCATGCATCAAAAAAACTCGAAAAATTTCCACTATGCAAATATTTACTTTGTCAAATGAATCAATGAATGAATGAAACAAATATTTTAAATAGTTTGTTAACTATAGCCATCGAAGCCAATTAAATGAGAAAATTTTAAATTTATCTTTTATTAGCATACAAACTAGTTGCTTGTTTTGACGGGTAAAACGATACTAGTCATGATTTCTAATCAACAAAAATTTAAATAAAATATTTTAATTCTTGATTTGTAGTATTATTTGATTTGTGAAACTCTAAAGACTGCCGAGCTGATCGAAACTTGGTCTTTCATTTTAACCTAATGCTTGAAAAACCAAAATAATTTAAAATTTAAAAATTGAAATTCTTAATATTTTAAGAAACAAAAAAACGCTTGCAAAATTTTGCATAAAAATTTAAGAAATAAAAAATTACTTTATTATAAAGTTTTTTTAGTTTTTTAGCTTTTGAATGAAAAATTTTTTTTTGCTGGACAAAAATAATAATAATAAAATGGACAAATAGAAGTTTGTTTGCTTTGATTTTCTATAACTGTAAAACTGATCTTTGTTTTTTAATATTTTATCTTGTATTCACAATAAAAAGGTGATTCAAAATTATTCCATCTGTCCATTTTAAATATTTTGTCTTAAATAATTAAAAAATTAAACTCTAATTATTTTCTTTCCTTTTAGCTTCCGGTATTAAATTAAAAATTTTGAATCTCTAAGTCCCCATTATCTACCTTCTTTTATTCTTTATTAATATTTTGAATTTTTTTAATTTTTATTTCTTAGTTGTTCTTAAATAAGGTTAATTCATTAATAAATAAATATTGTTGAATCTCTACGTTAAATGCTTAATAACACTACATGACGCAAAATTTGACCAAAATTATTATTTAATTGTTTGTTTTTCTATTTACAACATAATTTTACAAACTATAAAATTTTGCTTTTTACTTTTTGTTAGATAAATAAAATATAAGAAAATATACAGAATAATTTAGATTTAAAACAATAAATAATAAAAAGACTTAAAAAGAAAATTAAAAATCAATTGAGTTTTTATAAAAGAAAAATTTTCTTAATGCAAAAAAAAATATAGAACAAAAAAAACAGAAAAATATTAAAAATTCGATAAATTTTATCCAAAAGCCATAAATTAGTTCTGTCAGCTTACACCCTTGATGTGTCCCTATTAAAAATTGTTAAAAAATGCACACATAATAAAATTCATTGAAATTTTTAAATTCAGGTGATACATTGAATGCGTAAGGTAACAGAACCAATTTTTGGCTTTTGGATAAAATTCATTGAATTCATTTAAATTTTATTCTTGAACTCACAATGCCTCAAGAATTGATTTTTTCAGAAGTTGGCAAATTGTTTTTACTTTAAGTTTTTTTTTTGAAGATTCTTTCTAATTAGATGACGAAGAATTACACTCTTAATCAGCAAAATAAAATTTATTATTTAAATAAATTTACTTTAGAAGACTGAACTTTATTTTAATTTTAACCTTCAAATAAAGTTGATAAAAAATCTAATTTTCAGGAAAAAAAAATTTCTTTTAAAATTAAAAAATAAAAAATAATTTAAGATACCTTTTACATCTGTCAAATGTCAAAATTTAAAGTTTTTAGTATTAAAAAAAATAAGAAAAATGTCTATGACTTCATACCAAGTTGGAGCTTAGATTTATTTTTAAATGTGCCAAGTTACATTTTTCGATTAATGGTTACAACCATTCAACTTTTTAGAACTCTAGAATAAATTGTCAAATTATGTTAATCCAAAACATCATTTTATCTACTTTTATTTATTTTAGAGACCATGGTCATGTACAAAACCTATTTAAAATATTTGTCTGGATGAATTAATATAAATAATTCAAATTGGCTCTTTGATAAATTTGACTTTTATCAATAAAACAAAAATTCATTTATTTTGATAAATAAATTAAAAATAAAAAATTCTAAACTTTTCTTCTAATTTAACCAAATACAATATCAACATTGTATATATTTGATTACAAATTCAAAGAGATCATTTTCTTTGCAATGATTTATTACCTTTAAACAATTAGATGGATTGATAAACAATATTTTTTCCCTAGTAAAAATGAGTTCAAATGATTTGGCTTAATTACAGATAGCTGAAGTCTAGAGTTCTTTTTTTGAATTAACAGTCTAAGTGATAAAACAGAGTGGTTATTAATGAGTACAATATGAGAGGCTAATTATTAACTAAATAGCAAAAAGGCTGAAAATTTTAATATAAAAAAAAATGGAATATTTAATTTCCGATTTTAATCTATCATTTAAAATGTTAATCTAGCATGGTGAGAAAAACTATAAACCAGTTGGTTATATAATTGAATATCTGGCCATTAGCATTTATTGACTCTATGGGTGGTTGGCTTTATGTTTCGACTACCCATCGACTGATAAACTCATGCATTTCTATGAGCTCTTTTATTTTTATTTTATTTTTTTCTTTATTAATATTGAGTAATAACGTGCGGCTAAAAGCCGTCCGTGACTCGCTCTAAATTTACCGAATTTATCAGAATAATAAATCGGATTTATCTATCAATCAAATTTTAAATTTAAGTCATGAAATCTAAATGCTTGATTCAAGGAAGTGAATTAATTATTCAGTGACTTTTGCAGTGTATCATCCGGAATTAAGTAATTTCTAATGATGAGAAAATTTATATTAAGTAAAGCAGATTTGAATAATTTTGACTTTTTCTTGATTTTGAAAAAAAAATCAATTATTCCACCAACTCATAGAAATGCCATTCTATTCTGAAAATTAATTAAGAATTTATTAAAAACAGTTTTGTCTTGAAAGCTTAAATGAATGTCAAAATTTTAAATCTAGATAACTGAATTAATTTTTTTCTTATTTTTAGCTCAGAAATTTAAATCAATTTCAAGAATTGTTCCATAATATAATAAGCTAAATTTCATTTTGGCAAAAAAAAAAGATAAATACTTAAACAAATCAATAAAAAAACAATAAAAATTTTTATTTTCAAAACTTATACAGAGTTAATAAAGCTCATTTATTAAATTATCCAAGTTTGAATATTTGATTATGATATTAGGCACAATGGATAAGCATGCCTCTTCTTATCGATCATTAAGCTGATACTAAAATTACAGATTAGATTAATGTTATTTTAATTCCTAGCTATTTTTGGTTATTAGTTTGGAAACTAATAAAGATATGTTGAATCATTTGTGTTGCCTTGACTTTGGTTTATAGATAAATAATCCTGCAAAAAAAGCTCGATAATTGATTAAAATGATTTATAGCTAAACAAAAAAAAAAAGAAGAAATTTTAAAAGTATCTAAATGCATTTTTTTTTTCTTTTTTAAATGATCCAAATTTTTCATTAGCTTAAAAAAAGTTGATATTTATTTTTGTTTCTTCTCTTCTCTTGTGGAATGTTTGAATCATAATAGCACTTGAAGATTCATTTCAAGAGAGTCTTTTGAGAATATTTGCTCTAAATAAATCTAATATTTTAAAAAAAATTTGTTTAAATTTTTTCGAATTTCAAAATTTAAGCAGCATTTTATAAATTATTGAAAAATTAGACAAAAGTCTTTAATTGTATAAAAGTAAAAAAAATAAACCATAGGACACAATATCAACTCAACTCCAGCACAATCTTAAAAATCCATTCAAAAATTGCAAATAAAAACATTAAAAAAAATAATAAAACTAAAATTTCAATTCTAATATTATAATAGATAAATGGTTATAAAATTTTTAAAAAAATTTTTTTCTTCCTCAAATATATATATTTAATTTAGAAAAATATTCTTTTTGTTACATGTTTTTTTTTATATTTTGATTGTTTAGATTTGACCATTTTTGAAAAATGAAAGAATCAAAATAGTGTATCCTGAGTTATAATTAAAGTTCCCGAAAAAAATAAGACAAAGGAATAAAAAAATAATTAACTAAATAAAATTCTTATTTCTTTTTTTTAAGGACTGAGTAAAAATTTTGCTCAAATTTCATTTTTCGAAAATTTCAATTTAAATAAATAAAAAGCTGTTTAATAGCAGATTTCGCATTTATAATAATTAATTAAATTAACAATTTTCAAAATTAAAAACATTCGTGTTTTTATTTTTAATTTTTTTCAATTTCAAGGTTTCCATGATAATTTTGAGATATATTCTGCTTGTTACTAATTTATTTAGCCCCATCTTTATCATAATAATGAACTAATCGATTTGTGAAGAAAGAATGGTCGAAGCTCCTGAACGATTATGGTACACTTTCCTAAAATTAACATCATTGTAACATCATGTTGTATTAAATATGGCTCAATTAAATAAAACTTCACCCTAAATAATATGAGTCGCTGCATAAAAATATTATCATTATTTATTTATTGAATTGAATTAACCTCCTTTAAGGAGAAGTAAAAAAAGTAAAAATAAAATTTGTTTTGTGTTTTTTTAAAAATGAAAAAATTATTACCTAAAAATAAAATAATAAAAATAAAAAAAGGAACGTTATTTCGAAAATGGAAAAAGGCATGAAAGTTAGAAGGCAAGATAATTTGGACCAAAATTCATGAATTTCTTTTATTTTGAAAAAGCTCATTAAGAAGAGCTCTGTAATGTTTTAATTTTAAATTGCAAAGACATAACCAAATTGAATCAGATGTACCATAATTACTACTAATACTACTACTAAGTACCAGAAACCAGAAACTGTAAATTCTAGGAGAATTGAAGAGAAAAGTAAGTTTTGATCGTTTTTAAAGCGACAAAGAAATATGGTTCAATTAATATCTCGTTATCAGAAAAATATTATGACTTAACTCAACAATCAAATAGTATTTTAAGAAAATTTTAAACTTTTGCCAAGAGCTTCTAGAGTTTAAGAGATTGACAAGTTTATTCCAAATTGAATGATTAAAGAACTCAATAAACTCGATTTGACGAAACGATTATTAAAACTAATATTACAGTATTTTTAAAAATATTTTTTATTAACTTGTGTTTGAAAATCATAAAACCAAATTTTTAAATATATTTAACTAAATAAAATTTTTAAAAATAATCTTTATTTTTGTCAAATATATAATTTAATTTAAAATAACTCGAAGACATGTTTTTGAAAAAAAAGAAATTCAAAGAAACTGTTTTTTTAAACCACTCAAATAATTAATTGGCTCTTTAAGTTTTATGAATTTAAAAAATGTTTACATCATAATATTAGAATATTTTGTCTTAGACCATAATTTGTAAAAATTATATTTTAGAGAATTTTTTTTCAAAGTCTAAACTTTTTGTCCGATTTTTTTATCATTTAAAATAGATGCATAAAATGAAAAAGCTCTTAATTCAACGATTTTTTTATGGAATAACAATTCCATAGAATAATTTTCTTGTAAAATTTTTAATTGAAAAAAAAGCTGTGGTGAAGTTTGGAGCAAAATCTATTGCAAAATACTGTTTTATTAAATTTAACAAAAGTTTTATTTAAATTATTAGAATTTTTTTAAAATAAATGTTTAACATTTATAAACATTAATTTTTAAACGTAAAAAAAAGCAAAACATTTAAAAAAATCCTTATATTTGGTAGGTTAGATCGAATATTGATAGAAAGTTCTATTAAAAACAGTACTAAATGCTTTGTTTTTTAATATTTTTTTGAATTAATGGAGCTTTTTAGGACTTTTCCGTTAATTAAGAAAATGGGATATTTTTTGCTATTTTTAAAAACGGAATAATTGTTTCAAATAAGAAAATAGGATAAATTTCTTATTTATTTTTGGTATAAAAAAAACAGGATAATTTTTTAATTTTTTTTTTTGAACGTGATACTTTTCAAAGGGATATTTTTTTCAGGATTAAAAAAAAACGGTATGATTTTACTGTCAATCGGTCAAAAAATTTAATTCATTCATTTAAAATTGTTAAGCAAAACTAAATTTACCAATCTAAAGTTTATTCTATTTAAATTTTTGATTTTTTATTTTAAAAAAACAAATAAGTGAAAAAAAATGAAAAAAGTTAGCTCAGCAATACCACGACGCTCATCGTCATCAGATAATTTTGGATTATCGAATTACGGAGCTCGACCGAGTCACGGTCGCGCTTCGTCAATCGGTCGCCCATCATCCATCGGCATTTTCAAGAATTCAGATGGAAAATCGGCTGAACCAAAAGAATTGGCCTCTGCCATCTACGAAGTAAAGACTTAAAAAAGTTTAAATAATTTATCTTTATTTTTCAAAGGAACTTATTATTCTTGGATTTCAATTTCCAGAATCATTTAGTGTCAAGACGCTTCTTTTGGCCAGTACTAGCACATTTTACAATATTTTTGAAGTAAAAAAAAGCTTTGATTTATCTTTTTATTGATTTGATTTTTGAATAAAAGTTTTTAATTAAAAAAATTGGAATAAATGATCCTTGGAATCCGAGCTATCTGATCCCGACAAACCAGCCGAAAAGTGTCAATCAACCAATTAGTTTAAGTCAGCCCAACGCTCTTCAACAAAACAAAAATCGAATTGATCTCATTGTGCACCATTTAACATTTTTAAAGTTTCCAAATGTTCCAAAAATAAACATCTTTCAGAATATGACTACGCCAAAAAACTGGATCATCATGCTGCAGATCTTATTATTTTTGTGCAATGACTGCCGCTTTTTGGAATTGTACGACGCTGAAAGTGTGTTCTATTCAGTATCAGAATATCAAGATGTAAAACATTTTTCCTAAAAAAAATAAAATTTTTTCTTTTCATTTTATTCAAGTTCATCCTCGATTATATAAGAAAAATGTATAACAATTTAATTAGCAAGGGCTATGACTACATAAACACTGAAGATTATAAAAAAACCAAGCTAGAATCGCAGATAAAGTATGAAAAATTGCTCATGGGCGACATGAATGTGGATAAAATGAATAAGGAATTGGTTGATCTAAAAAAAAATTATGAAATATTGAATAATCAAAAAGTATAATTATTTATTTTACAAATTTTAAATGTGACCTTTAAATTTTTGCTAAAGGACGACTTTGACAATTTGTTAAAAGAAGAGGCTGATCTAATGAGACAGGTAGAAAAGGAGGAAATTGGGCTGAGTAATGAGAAATTGGAATTTGAAGACCGAATTAAGAGTAATGGTATACTTAGAAACGAATGCGCTTCTCTGAGAGAAAAGATGAATTGTTTGGAACGAGAGGCGGCTGTTAAAGAGGCGCAATATGACCGACAACTAGCTAATGGAAAGCAGTTAGGAAATTTGCCCATTATGCACTCTCAGACTGTTAAGGATCTGGAGGCCTTGCAGAATTTTCTTTCGGAAATTGAAAGCGAAAAAGATGAGCTGAATATTGTGCTGAATCAAAAATCATTAGAGGTAAAAATAAAAAATAAAAAAAATTTGATAATATTTTGTTCCTAGGCAAAAAGTTCCATAAATAAAACAAACGAGATACTGAATAAAATAAAGATAACTTCAAAGATACCATTTGAAGAAATGCCACGATTGGACTTGGTTGATTTGCACAAAAAAATTAATATAAAAGAGTATAAGGTGACTTGGAATTGAGTTTAAATAAATTAAATTTAAATCAATTTTTTTTAAAATAGGAATTATTTGCCAGAGTTAGAAAAGACTATAATGAAAGCTTATGCAAAATTCCCAACCAAATGTCAATGTGTCTTAGCGAAAAGAAAATGGTAATTTTTTTGTGGAATGTTTTTTCTACAATTAAACTCAAAAAATTTAGTTTAGAAAAATATAGAATCTTTATTTCTAAGAAAAATTCTAATTTTAAAAATTAATTTCGATTTATTTCATCTTATTTTTGTAATTTTTAATACTATTGGGTGCTTTTTTTAATGGTTCTTTTAATCTGAAGTTTTCGAAGTAACTTTTGATATTTTAAACAAATTTCAAAATTAAGGTGCAAGGTAAAATACGGCTAATTTTATTAACTTTTTGACAAAAACGCATCAGGTAAAAAACATCTACATTATATTGTTCAAGTTTTTAAGATTGTCAAATATAGTTGCATTTAAATCGCAATTCATTTGAAATTCATAATTTTACACTAGCGTTCTGAATTTGATTATTTTAAAATATTAATAGAAACTTAGTGGTGATATTTTTTCAGAAAAATTAAAATGGACAAAGAAATTCGAAACAAATTTTTAAAACTACTTTTATTTGGATTTGAAATGAGGTTCTCACAAATTTATATGATCGATCTTAACAGAGAATATTTAGATTCAAAAAAGATAAATTTGAAATTTTAATTTCATTTTAATTTTCTAAAAATCTTGTTAATTAAAGTTGATGATCAAATATATATTTAGAGGTAAACACCATTAAACAAAAGTGTTTCAATTCATTTAGCCAGGAAAAGATTTTATAAATTTAAAACCAAACGGAAAATCACTATTTGAAAATAAAACTTTATTTCTCCGTAATTTTTTAAATTTTCATTAAATTAAAATTTCATCTAAAACGTTTGCTACGGCCATAAATTGGTCATTTAGATTTATTTTTAATTTAATTATTTTAATTTTTTTAATTTATATTTTTTTTACCTCAAATTTAAAATTTAAATTTGTCTTTTCAAAAAGCGATTTAAGAAAAATAAATCAAAGAACAATTAGATAATTTAAGACAGATTTTTTATTTAAATGATTAAAAATTTAAAAATAAATAAAATAAACAAACAAAAACAAAAGCTAAGAACATAATTTTTATCGAAATTTTAATTAATTTAATTTTGATCATGTGATTATTATCTTCAACTTCAAGTTGCAGAATTTTTTTTTGTCAAGAAGAGTAAACCAAGTTAAAACTCTTAATTTTCATGTAAAAATTAAAAAAAAATACAAAAATTGATCTTTTAAAGCTTGATTTATCTAAAATTAAAATTTCGAATAAATATAATTTCTTATTCAAAAATATCTGAAATAAAAAAAAACATTTTTTTATCTTAAAGAATTGAGTTCTTTTTCGACTCATTTTACTAATATTCAAAAAAAATTATTTACACAGATTTTATTTAATTTTTGTTCCAAAAAATCAATTTTAAATTTTTAAAAAAGATCGAAAATAAAATTGATACAAGTAGAATAACGTTCAAAAATCTTGAGCAAGACATCAAAAATAATGAAAACCTCTTAGCCGAGATGAATACAGTAAAAATTTTCCCAAGACTTTGTCACTTGTATAAACTTAATAGACAATTTTTTGAAGAGAACCGAAGTGGCGATCTTGGACTGCAATTGCTCAATTAACGAAAAAAGAAATGACTTGAATGAGGCCAAGAAAGAAAAAGAAGTGTCCACCGAGAGACTTTTGGTGAGCAGAGAAAACTTGAAAAAGGCTCTAGAAGAGTGAGGACATGTGATAATAATTTTAAAATTTTATAATTTTTTGTAACTAGACAAAAAATTATCGAAGCCGAAATAGCTCAAAACCAAGTAAAAATGATCGAAAATTTAGAACTTTTGAAAAAAAAACATAATGAAGCTTTAGCGCAAAAACAGGTAAGAACCAAATATTTTTATGTTTTTTCATTAAAAGATAATTTTTAATTTAAGAGAGAAATTGAAAATGAAGTTCTGGGCTACAATGTGTCAATTGAAGAATTGATCGAGCAAATGACGCAATTTTTACCTGAAATTGAAGAAGAAAACATGGACTTTTGATATTTTAATCTCTTTTCTATTATCATAGACAATTTAAAATTGATTTTTTTCTTTGAAAAGACTTTTATTTGACTGATCTCATATTTTTTCATCTCTGCCGAGCTAAAGCTCTTTTTGAATAAAAATTAAAAAAGTATTAAACAAATAAATGAAAAAAAGTTGAAATATAGAAGAACATTTAAATTCTAGTTTTTTAATATTTGGTATTGTGAATTTCAAATACAAATTGAACATTAATTCTTCATTTTTGAATAAATAAAAATTAAAGTTGGTACAAAAATTTTGGAAAAAATACGGCAACATACTTTTTACCTAAAATAATTTTCCTCATATAAAAAAAGACAAAAAATTAAGAATCAATTAGGTTTAAATAGATTATTGATTTTAATTACCAAAAAAAAAAGATAAAAAAATTACATGAGGTACTAAAGGTGCATCAAAGTATGTTGCAGTATTTTTTTCTAATATTTTTTATTGATTTTAATTTCAATTTATTAAAAAATGAAGAAATTTTGTTCAACTTGTATTTGAAATTCACAATACTCAAAAAATTAAAATGGAAAATTTTATTGTAATTTTAAAAAATTTTAAGCATTTATTAATAAAGAAAATCATCTAAGCTAGACAGCACTGTTTAATAAAATTGACTTTAACAATCATTTAACTTATTTTTATTCCAAAACAAAAATATAAAAACATTTTTTCAAAAAAAAAAAATTTCATTTTATTGCTTGTTGATTTAAGCTAGTTATTTTTGGCTGTTCCATTTCCATAATTGGCGCCACCGGCTTTGATTAGCAGCTCTTTTATACTCTCTTCTTCCAAATCAGCCAAATCCGAAGTCGCCAATTCAACAGCAAAATTCTACTCAAAATTTAGAAAAAAATCATCCCAAATAAAAAAAAAACTTTACCGAAATGACATCCTTGACTAGCGCTTTGTCAATAGACACCTTGGCTCGCTTGATTGCACCCACTTCACTTCCAATCCATGTGACCAAAGCAAACTTGGCCCTGCGGCTCAATTCATCCCCTGTGTACATTCTCAAGTAACCAAACAGTCTTTCCGAATCTTAGAATTCAATTTAAACACAATTTTAACCAAAATTAAAACTGGTAAATTAAATACTGGTAAAATTTGACAAAAATTGCTGATAGTCCGAGCCAGTGCTGGCCACGATGATCTTGTTTCCATCGTATTTTAGAACAGCCCAGTCAACCTCTTTCTTGTCATCTCTGACCAATTCGTAGGCCTGTCGCACAGAATCTTTGTCACAAGTAGTCGCCATCTTAAGCTCTTAGTCTATCTCTAAAACAAACTAAAAAAAAAACTAGAAAAAATTTTCTTCTCAAAAAATTAGATCTCTATAGATTCATGGAAACTAAACTATTATGCTAAGTATTAATTTATTTTGAATAGAAAATTCAACAATCTTAGAAATGACATGGGATTTGATAGAATGACCTTTTTACAAATGGTATTATCGATTTTGAGATGAACTATTCATTGACCACTGGTTAAGCAAAATCAATAAATAATTTTTTTAAATCAATAATTTATTCTAAGTTGTTGTCACATTTGTAGACTATGTTGATTAATTTAAAAATGCATCTCTAGTAGAAAAATTAGCTTGGTAAACGTGGGATTTAAGCTAAAGCAACAAGCGCTTCATATCATCATATGACACTGGCTTATCTTAATTCATCTCATATTGTCACATAGATATTTAATTAAAGCCATATTGATAAAATTTGTCTAAAAGATTAGGGTCATGAAAATTTCACAAACTTAGCATGGTGCTGATAGTTCACATTTAGATACAGTCGAGAGATTTTGGTTGAAAAATACTTTTTATTTTGAAAGAGTCGATTCATCTAAAAAATTGTTGAAAATAAATTCATACCCAAAAAATAGAGAAATTATGTATGAAAAAATTTAAAAAGAAAAAAATCAATTTTAAATTGTCTATGATAATAGAAAAGAGATTAAAATATCAAAAGTCCATGTTTTCTTCTTCAATTTCAGGTAAAAAATGCGTCATTTGCTCGATCAATTCATCAATTGACAAGTTGTAGCCCAGAACTTCATTTTCAATTTCTCTCTTAAATTAAAAATTATCTTTTATTGAAAAAACATAAAATTATTTTGTTCTTACCTTTTTTTGCGCTAAAGCTTCATTATGTTTTTTTTTCAAAAGTTCTAAATTTTCGATCATTTTTACTTGATCATGAGCTATTTCGGCTTCGATAATTTTTTGTCTAGTTACAAAAAATTATAAAATTTTAAAATTATTATCACATGTCCTCACTCTTCTAGAGCCTTTTTCAAGTTTTCTTTGCTAACCAAAAGTCTCTCGGTGGACACTTCTTTTTCTTTCTTGGCCTCATTCAAGTCATTTCTTTTTTCGTTAATCGAGCAATTGTAGTCCAAGATCGCCACTTCGGTTATCTTCAAAAAATTGTCTATTAAGTTTATACAAGTGACAAAGTCTTGGGAAAATTTTTACTGTATTCATCTCGGCTAAGAGGTTTTCATTATTTTTGATGTCTTGCTCAAGATTTTTGAACGTTATTCTACTTGTATCAATTTTATTTTCGATCTTTTTTAAAAATTTAAAATTGATTTTTTGGAACAAAAATTAAATAAAATCTGTGTAAATAATTTTTTTTGAATATTAGTAAAATGAGTCGAAAAAGAACTCAATTCTTAAAGATAAAAAAATGTTTTTTTTTTTATTTCAGATATTTTTGAATAAGAAATTATAATTATTCGAAATTTTAATTTTAGATAAATCAAGCTTTAAAAAGATCAATTTTTGTATTTTTTTTTAATTTTTACATTTAAGAGTTTTAACTTGGTTTTCTCTTCTTAACAAAAATAATTCGGCAACTTGAAGTTGAAGATAATAATCACATGATCAAAATTAAATTAATTAAAATTTCGATAAAAATTATGTTCTAAGCTTTTATTTTTGTTTGTTTATTTTTTTGATTTTTAAATTTTTAATCTTTTAAATAAAAAATCTATCTTAAATTATCTAATTGTTCTTTGATTTATTTTTCTTAAATCGCTTTTTGAAAAGACAAATTAAAAATTTAAATTTGAGGGTAAAAAAATATAAATTAAAAAAATTAAATTAATTATATTAAAAAAATTCTAAATGACCAATTTATGGCCGTAGCAAACGTTTTAAATGAAATTTTGATTTAATAAAAATTTAAAAAATTACGGAGAAATAAAGTTTTATTTTCAAATAGTGATTTTCCGTTTTGTTTGAAATTTATAAAATCTTTTCCTGGCTAAATGAATTGAAACACTTTTGTTTAATAGTGTTTACCTCTAAATATTTATTTGATCATCAACTTTAATTAACCAGATTTTTAGAAAATTAAAATGAAATTAATATTTCAAATTTTTCTTATTTGAATCTAAATATTCTCTGTTAAGATCGATCATATAAATTTTTGAGTACCTCATTTAAAAGCCAAATAAAAGTAGTTTTAAAAATTAGTTTCGAATTTCTTTGTCCATTTTAATTTTTCTGAAAAAATATCACCACTAAGTTTCTATTAATATTTTAAAATAATCAAATCCAGAATGCTAGTGTAAAATTATGAATTTCAAAATGAATTGCGATTTAAATGCAACTATATTTGACAATCTTAAAAACTTAAACAATTTAATGTAGATTATTTTTACCTGATGATTTTTTGTCAAAAAGTTAATAATATTTACCGTATTAGCCGTATTTTACCTTGCAGCTTAATTTTGAAATTTGTTTAAAATACCAAAAGTTACTTCGAAAACTTCAGATTAAAAGAACCATTAAAAAAACCACCCGATAGTATTAAAAATTACAAAAATATGACGAAATAAATCAAAATTAATTTTTAAAATTTGAATTTTTTTTAGAAATAAAGATTCTATATTTTTCTAAACTAAATTTTTTGAGTTTAATTGTAGAAAAAACATTCCACAAAAAAATTACCATTTTCTTTTCGCTAAGACACATTGACATTTGGTTGGGAATTTTGCATAAGCTTTCATTATAGTCTTTTCTAACTCTGGCAAATAATTCCTATTTAAAAAAAAAATTGATTTAAATATAATTTATTTAAACTCAATTCCAAATCACCTTATACTCTTTTATATTATTTTTTTTGTGCAAATCAACCAAGTCCAATTGTGGCATTTCTTCAAATGGTATCTTTGAAGTTATCTTTATTTTATTCAGTATCTCGTTTGTTTTATTTATGGAACTTTTTGCCTAGAAACAAAATATTATCAAATTTTTTTATTTTTTATTTTTACCTCTAATGATTTTTGATTCAGCACAATATACAGCTCATCTTTTTCGCTTTCAATTTCCGAAAGAAAATTCTGCAAGGCCTCCAGATCCTTAACAGTCTGAGAGTGCATAATGGGCAAATTTCCTAACTGCTTTCCATTAGCTAGTTGTCGGTCATATTGCGCCTCTTTAACAGCCGCCTCTCGTTCCAAACAATTCATCTTTTCTCTCAGAGAAGCGCATTCGTTTCTAAGTATACCATTACTCTTAATTCGGTCTTCAAATTCCAATTTCTCATTACTCAGCCCAATTTCCTCCTTTTCTACCTGTCTCTTTAGATCAGCCTCTTCTTTTAACAAATTATCTAAGTCGTCCTTTAGCAAAAATTTAAAGGTCACATTTAAAATTTGTAAAATAAATAATTATACTTTTTGATTATTCAATATTTCATAATTTTTTTTTAGATCAACCAATTCCTTATTCATTTTATCCACATTCATGTCGCCCATGAGCAATTTTTCATACTTTATCTGCGATTCTAGCTTGGTTTTTTTATAATCTTCAGTGTTTATGTAGTCATAGCCCTTGCTAATTAAATTGTTATACATTTTTCTTATATAATCGAGGATGAACTTGAATAAAATGAAAAGAAAAAAATTTATTTTTTTTAGGAAAAATGTTTTACATCTTGATATTCTGATACTGAATAGAACACACTTTCAGCGTCGTACAATTCCAAAAAGCGGCAGTCATTGCACAAAAATAATAAGATCTGCAGCATGATGATCCAGTTTTTTGGCGTAGTCATATTCTGAAAGATGTTTATTTTTGGAACATTTGGACATTTTAAAAATGTTAAATGGTGCACAATGAGATCAATTCGATTTTTGTTTTGTTGAAGAGCGTTGGGCTGACTTAAACTAATTGGTTGATTGACACTTTTCGGCTGGTTTGCCGGGATCAGATAGCTCGGATTCCAAGGATCATTTATTCCAATTTTTTTAATTAAAAACTTTTATTCAAAAATCAAATCAATAAAAAGATAAATCAAAGCTTTTTTACTTCAAAAATATTGTAAAATGTGCTAGTACTGGCCAAAAGAAGCGTCTTGACACTAAATGATTCTGGAAATTGAAACCCAAGAATAATAAGTTCCTTTGAAAAATACAGATAATTTATTTAAAATTTTTTTAGTCCTTACTTCGTAGATGGCAGAGGCCAATTCTTTTGGTTCAGCCGATTTTCCATCTGAATCCTTAAAAATGCCGATGGATGATGAGCGACCGATTGACGAAGCGCGACCGATTGACGAAGCGCGACCGTGACTCGGTCGAGCTCCGTAATTCGATAATCCAAAATTATCTGATGACGATGAGCGTCGCGGTATTACTGAGCTAACTTTTTTCATTTTTTTCTTTTTATTTGTTTTTTTAAAATAAAAAATCAAAAATTTAAATAGAATTAACTTTAAGTTGGTAAATTTAGTTTTGCTTAACAATTTTAAATGAATCAATTAAATTTTTTGACCGATTGACAGTAAAATCATACCGTTTTTTTTTAATCCTGAAAAAAAATATCCCTTTGAAAAGTATCACGTTTTTTTTACCCCCAAAAAAAAATTAAAAAATTATCCTGTTTTTTTTATACCAAAAATAAATAAGATTTTTATACTATTTTCTTATTTGAAACAATTATCCCGTTTTTAAAATTAGCAAAAAACATCCCATTTTCTTAATTAACGGAAAAATCCTAAAAAGCTCCATTAATTCAAAAAAATATTAAAAAACAAAGCATTTAGTACTGTTTTTAATAGAACTTTCTATCAATATTCGATCTAACCTACCGAATATAAGGATTTTTTTAAATGTTTTGCTTTTTTTTTACGTTTAAAAAGTAATGTTTATAAATGTTAAACATTTATTTTAAAAAAAATTCTAATAATTTAAATAAAACTTTTGTTAAATTTAATAAAACAGTATTTTGCTTACTTTGAAAAAAAATTCTCTAAATAATAATATTGACAAATTATGGTCCAAGACAAAATATTCTAATATTATGATGTAAACAATTTTTAAATACAAAAAATTTAAAGAGTCAATTAATTATTTGAGTGGTTTAAAAAAACAGTTTCTTTGAATTTATTTTTTTCAAAAACATCTCTTCGAGTTATTTTAAATTAAATTATATATTTAACAAAAATAAAGATAATTTTTAAAAATTTTATTTAGTTAAAAATATTTAAAAATTTGGTATTGTGAATTTCGAATACAAGTTAATAAAAAATATTTTTAAAATTACTTTAATATTAGTTTTAATAATCGTTTCGTCAAATGCAGTTTATTGAGTTTTTTAATCATTCAATTTGGAATAAACTTGTCAATCTCTTAAACTCTAGAAGCTCTTGGCAAAAGTTTAAAATTTTCTTAAAATACTATTTGATTGTTGAGTTAAGTCATAATATTTTTCTGATAACGAGATATTAATTGAACCATATTTCTTTGTCGCTTTAAAAACGATCAAAACTTACTTTTCTCTTCAATTCTCCTAGAATTTACAGTTTCTGGTTTCTGGTACTTAGTAGTAGTATTAGTAGTAATTATGGTACATCTGATTCAATTTGGTTATGTCTTTGCAATTTAAAATTAAAAAATTACAGAGCTCTTCTAAATGAGCTAATTCAAAATAAAAGAAATTGATGAATTTTGGGCCAAATTATATTGCCTTCTAACTTTCATGCCTTTTTCCATTTTCGAAATAACGTTCCTTTTTTTATTTTTATTATTTTATTTTTAGGTAATAATTTTTTCATTTTTTAAAAAAACACAAAACAAATTTTATTTTTACTTTTTTTACTTCTCCTTAAAGGAGGTTAATTCAATTCAATAAATAAAGTATGTTTAAACTGTGGGGCTATGCATCAGACAAACAGTAATCTTTGTGATAAAAAAGTAGAAAAAACGTATCAAATGAATAGTTATGCACTAGACATTCTTACAGGTGAAGGCGTAATACCAGATAAACGTTCGATCTTAAAACCTGATTACACAGACACAAGGTTCTTCCCCGCCCAAAATAAAAACAGTAATTTAGAGATTAAGATTACTTGTAGAAAGCGCCGTAAAGGAAAGAATTGACAGTCTGGAAAAAAGAATTGCTATGGTTGAAACAACTGTGTCAAAACATCAAATCGAAATCGATAGTTTAAAAGAAAACTTTCAGAAAATACATAAAGACATCACGATCAACCATGCAGCAAGCCAATCGTGCTTCAAAACACTCCAAGATCTCTTATTAGATCTTAAAAACAACAATAACAAAAACAACAACAACAACAACAATAGTTAACAACCAAGTGAAAACGATGTCAAAGTCCAGAAGCTAAGAGATATATATAAGACAGGGAGTAAAGATAACATATCGGGCTTGATATTCCAGATTTGTAGATTCGATGTAGCTTAGTTTTCATATCCGACAGTCTCTTATCAATCAAAAGTCAAACAACTAATTTTATTTTATCATTGAATACCTAAAATTGTAAATAGAAACTATGGCACTTTTTTACTTTTTTTTTGGTATCTTTTATACTCAATTTTGTAATTTTTATATTTTTTATACTAAACACAGTGCCCCTTATTTTACGGGTCACTGAGCAAGTGGTCGGCGATCGGCCTTAGCTTAGAATTAATAAATAAATTAATAAATAAATAAATAATGATAATATTTTTATGCAGCGACTCATATTATTTAGAGTGAAGTTTTATTTAATTGATCTATATTTAATACAACATGATGTTATAATGATGTTAATTTTAGGAAAGTGTACCATAATCGTTCAGGAGCTTCGATCATTCTTTCTTCACAAATCGATTAGTTCATTGTTATGATAAAGATGGGGCTAAATAAATTAGTAACAAGCAGAATATATCTCAAAATTATCATGGAAACCTTGAAATTGAAAAACATTAAAAATAAAAACACGAATGTTTTTAATTTTGAAAATTGTTAATTTAATTAATTATTATAAATGCGAAATCTGCTATTAAACAGCTTGTTATTTATTTAAATTGAAATTTTCGAAAAATGAAATTTGAGCAAAATTTTTACTCAGTCCTTAAAAAAAATAAATAAGAATTTTATTTAGTTAATTATTTTTTTATTCCTTTGTCTTATTTTTTTCGGGAACTTTAATTATAACTCAGGATACACTATTTTGATTCTTTCATTTTTCAAATGGGGTCAAATCTAGACAATCAAAATATCAAAAAAAACATGTAACAAAAAGAATATTTTTCTAAATTAAATATATATATTTGGCCATCATTTAATGGACTGACAAAAAAATTCCTATTTTACTGACAAAAAAGACTAAATTAACTGACAAAAAAACTAAACTAGGTGACAATCAAACTACTTCACTGACAATTAAACTAATTGAGTGACAATTAAACTAATTGACTGACAGATAAACTTATTGACCGACAAATTAAATATTTTAGGGATGACAGATAAACCAAAAAAATGGTGACTAATTTAATTAATGACTAATGACTAATAAACACTTAACTAGGTGACAAACAAACTACTTCACTGATAATTAAACTAATTGAGTGACAATTAATAGGATATTTACTATACTTTTATTTTTTTTAAATCTCATTTTATTAAATTTATTTTGATTTTTTATTTTTATCTTATTTTATTTTTATTCTATTTTTTTTATAATTAATTTTTTTAATTTTTTCTGAAGGAGCTCTAGCTCTGTACAGATAACAAATAAATAAAAAAAAAATAGAATACTTATCATATAAAACAATTTTCTCTACCATATAAAACAAAAAAATAAATACTTAACGATAAGAAATAAAAAATGTCTAGGACTGAATCAGTAATTCCCAATTTCAATGAAGAGGACATAATGCTTTATAAAGACCAAGAAGATGAAGAACCACTAAAAAACGAGGTAAAGGAACTTTATATCAAGAGGGAGCAATCATTAAGTTGACTGAATTTATTCAGCAAAAAGATGTTACAAGAACAAGCAAGGAGTCATTAATAAATTTATAATTATAATTTCTTAATTAATTAATAATTTATTAATCATTTTTATTTTTTTATATTTTTTTTGTATTTTGTCATTTAAATAAATATTTTCGTCACTAAAATTAGTTTTTATAGTCTACAAATTAGGTTTTATTTTGTCAGTGAAAAATTATTAAAAAGTCATCTCAATATATAAATTTGTCAGTCTTTTGGTTTTTTTGTCAGAATAATTAGTTTTTTATAGTCAGCTAAAACCAAATAAATTAGTCACCACTTTTAGTTATTTTTGTCATCTTAAAAAAATTTAATTTGTCACCCCCAAAAAATATAAGCCTATATATTTGAGGAAGGAAAAAATTTTTTAAAAATTTTATAACCATTTATCTATTATAATATTAGAATTGAAATTTTAGTTTTATTATTTTTTTTAATGTTTTTATTTGCAATTTTTGAATGGATTTTTAAGATTATGTTGGAGTTGAGTTGATATTGTGTCCTAAGGTTTATTTTTTTTACTTATATACAATTAAAGACTTTTGTCTAATTTTTCAATAATTTATAATGATTGTCAAAGTCAATTTTATTAAACAGTGCTGTCTAGCTTAGATGATTTTCTTTATTAATAAATGCTTAAAATTTTTTTTAAAATTACAATAAAATTTTCCATTTTAATTTTTTGAGTATTGTGAATTTCAAATACAAGTTGAACAAAATTTCTTCATTTTTTAATAAATTGAAATTAAAATCAATAAAAAATATTAGAAAAAATACTGCAACATACTTTGATGCACCTTTTGTACCTCATGTAATTTTTTTATCTTTTTTTATTTTGGTAATTAAAATCATTAATAAAAAAAAAAAACATTTTTTTATCTTAAAGAATTGAGTTCTTTTTCGACTCATTTTACTAATATTCAAAAAAAATATTTACACAGATTTTATTTAATTTTTGTTCCCAAAAATTAATTTTAAATTTTTAAAAAAGATCGAAAATAAAATTGATACAAGTAGAATAACGTTCAAAAATCTTGAGCAAGACATCAAAAATAATGAGAACCTCTTAGCCGAGATGAATACAGTAAAAATTTTCCCAAGACTTTGTCACTTGTATAAACTTAATAGACAATTTTTTGAAGAGAACCGAAGTGGCGATCTTGGACTACAATTGCTCAATTAACGAAAAAAGAAATGACTTGAATGAGGCCAAGAAAGAAAAAGAAGTGTCCACCGAGAGACTTTTGGTGAGCAAAGAAAACTTGAAAAAGGCTCCAGAAGGGTGAGGATATGTGATAATAATTTTAACATTTTATTATTTTTTGTAACTAGACAAAAAATTATCGAAGCCGAAATAGCTCAAAACCAAGTAAAAATGATCGAAAATTTAGAACTTTTGAAAAAAAAACATAATGAAGCTTTAGCGCAAAAACAGGTTAGAACAAAATATTTTTATGTTTTTTCATTAAAAGATAATTTTTTATATTAAGAGAGAAATTAAAAATGAAGTTCTGGGCTACAATGTGTCAATTGATGAATTGATCGAGCATTTGACGCAATTTTTACCTGAAATTGAAGAAGAAAACATGGACTTTCGATATTTTATTCTCTTTTCTCTTCTCAATTTATCTTTGATTATATGTTAAAAAAATTTTCAATTGAAAAGATATAGATGAAAAAAATTTAATTAATTGAAATAAAAATATAAATTTTGAATGAATAGATAAAATTTGGACTTCAATATTTTTGTCTTCTGGTACTGTCTTTGAATTCTTTTTTTATTTTAAAAATGAAAAATATTATTAAAACAATTTTTTGGAAAAGTCCAGCATTAATATTCTTTCACTAATCTATGAATAATCTTCACTATTTCATTTAAAAAAGTATCCATAAAAAAGAGTTTTTCAATTTTTTTATTTATTTTTTCATCTCTGCCGAGCTAAAGTTCTTTTTGAATAAAAATCTAAAAAAAATTAAAATAAAGTTAATCAAATTAATAAAAAAAAGTTTAAATATACAAGAACATTAAAATTCCAGTTTTTTAATATTTTTGAACATAAATTAGAATTGTATAATTTAAGACCGCCAGAAATATTAATAAAAATATTTAAAATCATAAATTCTTAATAATAAAACCGATTTAATACAAAATGATAAAAAGAACAGAAAAAATATTATAAAATATTGAATATCTTTTTTTCTAAAAGTTTAAAGTTTTCGTGATTGCGACATGGCGCATTTTATTTCAAGGTATGCAAAACTCTGCAAACTTAGCAGAAATTAGATTTCAATGTATTCGAGTGTAGCACATTTTGCAGAGATTTTGCAAATCATTAGCAGACTTTGAATAACGCAACAAGTTACATTGATAGAACTTATTTTAATTTAAAGGAAAAAAAATTTTTCAATTTTTTATCATTTTGATCTGTTCTTTTGTACTGAATTTCACAAAACCATATAATCCTTAACCCTATTAATTTATAAAAAATATTGCATGATATAAGAAAGTCTACTTACTTAAAAAATCTATCAATGCAAAAAGTACAAAAATGATTTTTAAAAAATTCTATTGAAATTCTGTTTAAAATGTGCTAATAAACTAATTTTTAAAATATTGATGAATAAAACTAATTACCATCAAGCATTAATTATTAGTTTAAATAGTTAAATTATTTTAAAAAATAAAGACAGTAATTTTTTTTTCTAACTTTTTTATCCTTGTCATGAAACAACCAATCGCACTCTTTATTTCTTATTTTGGACTTTTATCCATTGCTTTTTAATTTCATTTTATGTCCCAATATATGTGTATTTCATGGTAATCCACTTTACTCCAGTATTCATATAATTATAATCTCATGGATTGAAATCAGGAGAATCGGATAGCAAATTATCTTTTTTTATGATAATTCCGCTTAAACTGAATCTTTTATTTTTTATTTACACCAGAAGTACCAAATGAGTATGCTTGATTAAATTGGTCAATAGTTGGTTGTTATGCATTATGATCTATTAAGATTACCTATTTCGGAATATGATTTTCCATTTTGCTGATTAACAACAGGTTCATTTAAATTCAGAAATTTTGATTAAAGAGAATGGATAATTTTAAGCCAAAAAAAAATTCTTAATTTTTCAAAATATTTTAACGTATTTGCTCACTCATAGTGACATGTCACTATAGGCGAAAGCCTGGCAATAGTGACATGTCTCCACTATAAATGACTCCACTATAAATAGATTAGTGGCGTAGACAGGAATTTTAAATTAGGTCGAAAATGAGGGTCGTAAATAAGGGTCGGTGCCATAATTCCAAGCAACGATATTAGGAGTTTAAAAAAATCGCATTTGTAGAATACTTAATTTAATGCTTTGCATTTAACCAAAATATATTTGAGCTCTGCTTTTTAAGAATAAATGCATCCCTACCCATTCAACAGATAAATGGTGGAAAAAAGATTTTAGAGATCCAATTATGCAGCAAATTTGAAATTTAAACTTTTTGTAATATTTTAAATTTTCAATATGAAAACTGTAATAAAGAAGCTTTATTTTAATTTGCTGTTTATAAATTAATATGAAAAATTATTTGGTTAAAATAGAGCTGAAAATCTTTTATTTATATTGTGTTAAATAAAGTTAAACAAACATCATCACTGTCAAGTCAAGTTATGACACGACTTTTCAATTTCTTATTATTTCTTATTTCTATTTAGCTAAAAAATTATTTGAAATGATGGTTTTTGAAATCTAAAAATAGATTTCACTTAACTTTTTCTTTAACTTAGACTTTTCTTTGTCTAAAGATTCGATTTCTCTTTAAATTTATAAGTATCTGAGCTAAGCTTTTAAAAAAAAATTTTGTTTAGAGTTTGCTGTTCATTTATTTGGCTTGCTTAATTATAATAATCAAATATGGATTAAAACCTTTTATTTACTTTCAATTTAAAATATGAATAATAAAAATAAAATAAATAAATAAATAAGCTAAATTTGAAAAATTTTTGAAAAAATTTTTTTTTTCATTTTTTAATGATAGTACCCCTTTGGAGCGTTTTTTGGTAATTTTTGAAGGGCTGTATCTCTGGATTCTGAAGAGATATATTTAAATCCAAGGTCTATTTTTCTTAATTAGCTCAAGATCTACAAAATTCACTGTCGATCTTGTAATCGGATAATTTCAATTTTCGAGGTATGATACCGACATGTCATAAATTTTTTCAAACTTCAGAAATTAAAAGGGGGGACCCTTATCGAAAAAAATGAAAAAAAAAATTTTTCTTAAATTAAAATTCCAATATATAGATTTTTATGTGCTGATTCAGAATAATATAGGTTAAGATTTTTTGGATCAACAATACTAAAGTTATAACAAAAAAGATAATTTTTGAAAATTTAGGAAAATTCTTAAAAATGACATTTTTCCCATTTTTCAGGGTATCATACCTCGAAAATTGAAATTATCCGATTACAAGATCGACAGTGAATTTTGTAGATCTTGAGCTAATTAAGAAAAATAGACCTCGGATTTAAATATATCTCTTCAGAATCCAGAGATACAGCCCTTCAAAAATTACCAAAAAACGCTCCAAAGGGGTACTATCATTAAAAAATGAAAAAAAAATTTTCTTCAAAAATTCATATATAAAATAGCTGTTTTAGAAAAACAAATAAATTTTATTAAATTGATATGAAAATGTTTAAATCTTTATATATTACATATTTTTAAAAATATTATTGACAATTTTTGCAGTAAAATGAATCGTTAAGTTTCATACCATTCGGCCAGCAATTACCACATATCCAATTATTACAGCTCTCGCAAGAAATCCAAGATTCTTTTGTTTTACTGTTTACATAATATTTTTTGCATTTAAAACATTTTTTCTCTAGGAGCCCTGTATTAGTTGAATCACTTAAAACAGACGTTTGGAGATTTTCGACATCTGTGGTTGTTGGCTTATTAGCTGGGGATTTAGAAGATGTTGTTTTTGGCTTGTTAGCTGGAGATTTAGAAGCTGTGGTTGTTGACTTGTTAGCTGGGGATTTAGAAGCTGTGGTTGTTGACTTGTTAGCTGGGGATTTAGAAGCTGTGGTTGTTGACTTGTTAGCTGGAGATTTAGAAGCTGGGGATTTAGAAGCTGTGGTTGTTCTCTTATTAGCTGGGGATTTAGAGGTTGTAATTGAGTTAGGTTCATTTGGTTTAAATGATTTACAAATGTTCTTTGTGTAGCCAGTTTTAATTTTTCTTTTTTTTTTTGAAATTGTATCGTTTGTTTTTAAATTTATATTTTCTTCTTCTGACTCTGTTTCTGTAGTTTCGTTCTCATTGTCGTCAATAACTAAAGTACTATCAACTCCATCATCGTAATCGTCTTCTTCATCAACTATAGAATAATCATCGTCTTGTTCCTCTTCTTCATCTTCATTTTCATCATCCTCAAACTCATTTGGATCAAAATCATCATCGTCATCACTATTGTATGAATCAAATACGTCATTAAAGTCATCATCATCATCGTTCCTCTCTTCTATTGTAATATTTGGAGCAAAGCTCAGGTTCAAAATAGATGAACTTAGTTCTTGATTGTACTGTAATTAAACAAATTACAGCTTCTTTTCTGGAATAACCATTGTTTTGATTCAATATTCTTTGTGAAAAAAATTATATATAAATATTATTTTTATTGTTATCTAATTAATTTTAGACGATGTCTAAGAAAAGTCAATCTTCTAATAGAAAATCATATACAATTGCATTTAAACGTTCAGCAATTAAACATTTTGAGATATCAATATAGGAAAAACAAAACAGCAAATCATTTGAATATTTCAAGAACCGGTTTGATAGAATGGATTAAAAAAAAAGATTTAATTTTTGATAAAAAACAAAGAAATTCGTCTCGTAAACTGATGACAAATGAAAATAATAAAAGACCAGAGTTTTTCGAAAATGAAGAGAGGGTTTATAGCTGGTTTAAATCCAGACGAGATGACCAGTCAACTGTATCATGTGATGGAATACAACAGAAAATGTTAGAATGTATGGATACATATAAACCTGTAACAAACAGGATCAAAAAGTTTCTTGCTTCATATGGGTGGTTAAGAAGATTCATGAAACGAAAAAATTTGGTCTTAAGACGTTTATCGGGTTCAGGTAGAGGTTTTCCAAATAACTGCCAAGTTATTATTACTGATTACCTGAGAGAGGTGAATACAATCGTTTCTGAAAAAAAATTGCAGGCGAATCAAATATTTAATTTTGATGAGTCATCATTTTATATGTGTTCGCCTGGCAATTATACAGTTGATTATAGAGGCCCAAAAAAAAGTTATGGAAAAACCAGCGGCAAAGAAAAAGTTAGACTGTCATGCCTTATGTGTAGCTCAGCCGATGGTTTCAAACTTCCAATATTGTGTGTTGTACCGAGAAAAAAGCAAATTCAAAGCTTAGAACTCAATGAAAACATGTTAATAATTTATGAAACAAAAGGTTTGGAACTAAATTTGAATAAATTTAAAATATATTAAATATGACTTATTATTGAAATTTATTTAAGGTACAATTAACTCAAATAATCTAATTGAGCACTATGTAGACCGAATTATGAGGCCTCATTTGCTAAAAAACCAAATAAAGACGTCGCTGATCATCTTGGACAAAGCAAGATGTCACACCACTATGGCTTTCAAAGAAAGTCTTATAAGCATTGGTTGCGAACTTGCCTTCATACCAGCTTCTTTAACGAGTAAGGTTAAAAATTATGAATTTTATTTTTTATAAAAATAATTTCTATTCATGACATTAATAAAGACATATTGCAACCAGCCGATGTTTGTTGGTTCAAGCTACTAAAGAATAAGTATCGATTGCACTGGAATGACTGGTTTATGAATGATAAAAAGACATTCACAATACATGGTAATATAGCTGGCCCTGGCTATGTAAAAATGACACAGTGGATTACGTTTGGTTGGCTTGAATTAAATCCAGAGTACATATCGGAATCTTTTAAATATTGTGGGATCGGTTTCAGTGATGTATCAGAGCTTCATTCAGAGTTAAACAAAATATATGTTAGTGGAATTACACCTCCAAATATTACAATAGAAGAGAGGAACGATGATGATGATGACTTTAATGACGTATTTGATTCATACAATAGTGATGACGATGATGATTTTGATCCAAATGAGTTTGAGGATGATGAAAATGAAGATGAAGAAGAGGAACAAGACGATGATTATTCTATAGTTGATGAAGAAGACGATTACGATGATGGAGTTGATAGTACTTTAGTTATTGACGACAATGAGAACGAAACTACAGAAACAGAGTCAGAAGAAGAAAATATAAATTTAAAAACAAACGATACAATTTCAAAAAAAAAAAGAAAAATTAAAACTGGCTACACAAAGAACATTTGTAAATCATTTAAACCAAATGAACCTAACTCAATTACAACCTCTAAATCCCCAGCTAATAAGAGAACAACCACAGCTTCTAAATCCCCAGCTTCTAAATCTCCAGCTAACAAGTCAACAACCACAGCTTCTAAATCCCCAGCTAACAAGTCAACAACCACAGCTTCTAAATCCCCAGCTAACAAGTCAACAACCACAGCTTCTAAATCTCCAGCTAACAAGCCAAAAACAACATCTTCTAAATCCCCAGCTAATAAGCCAACAACCACAGATGTCGAAAATCTCCAAACGTCTGTTTTAAGTGATTCAACTAATACAGGGCTCCTAGAGAAAAAATGTTTTAAATGCAAAAAATATTATGTAAACAGTAAAACAAAAGAATCTTGGATTTCTTGCGAGAGCTGTAATAATTGGATATGTGGTAATTGCTGGCCGAATGGTATGAAACTTAACGATTCATTTTACTGCAAAAATTGTCAATAATATTTTTAAAAATATGTAATATATAAAGATTTAAACATTTTCATATCAATTTAATAAAATTTATTTGTTTTTCTAAAACAGCTATTTTATATATGAATTTTTGAAGAAAATTTTTTTTTCATTTTTTAATGATAGTACCCCTTTGGAGCGTTTTTTGGTAATTTTTGAAGGGCTGTATCTCTGGATTCTGAAGAGATATATTTAAATCCGAGGTCTATTTTTCTTAATTAGCTCAAGATCTACAAAATTCACTGTCGATCTTGTAATCGGATAATTTCAATTTTCGAGGTATGATACCCTGAAAAATGGGAAAAATGTCATTTTTAAGAATTTTCCTAAATTTTCAAAAATTATCTTTTTTGTTATAACTTTAGTATTGTTGATCCAAAAAATCTTAACCTATATTATTCTGAATCAGCACATAAAAATCTATATATTGGAATTTTAATTTAAGAAAAATTTTTTTTTTCATTTTTTTCGATAAGGGTCCCCCCTTTTAATTTCTGAAATTTGAAAAAATTTATGACATGTCATAAATATAGGTACTAAAAATTAAAAAAAAAGCTATTTTTTGTCTATATTCGGGTTTTATGACATGTCACTTTTGCCAGGCTTTCGCCTATAGTGACATGTCACTATGAGTGAGCAAATACGTTAATTTATTTATATATTTAAAAATTTTTGATTTAATAAATTTTTAAGTCTAAAAATAATTTTCCAATTACTTTTCAAATCTGGATGCAAATCTAGAGTATTTCAAGGTTGTCCCTAAAATCCGGAACCCGGAACTATATACTAAAGTCCGGAACATTTTTCATATGTAACTGTATGCTAAAATCCTGAACTGGATTATCCTATAAAACAGAACGGAACCGAAGTCCTACTAAAATCCGGAACTGATTTAAAAATAATCTACAAAAGTCAATAGATTATTTATATTTTAAATTTAATGAAATTAACGGTAAATTAACAAAAAATTTATTTTTTATTTCGTGTAAAACGCGGTTTAATTTGACAAATTTTTAATTCATAAATTTTTTTTAAACTTAGTAATAAGTCGGGCTCAAAAGACATTCAAATTTTCAATATTTACATTCAACACTTCGTCAGGTATTGAAGCTGGAATAATTTTCAACATATCTTCCTTAATTAAAACCGACTTATCACGAATAATCAACTCACACTACAGTCAAACCTCGTTATAACGAACTACTTGGGCGGAAAATTCGGTATTCGTTATATCGAATTTCGTTATATCGAAATTCCCATATAAAATGATAGGGACAAAAAAAATTTTAGGCCAAATTGTATTGATTAAAAAAATTAAAATAAAAATGCGAAAAAAAACAAAAAGTTAATTTTTTTGAAAAAAATCGGTAATAGATGGTTAAAGCTACTTTCAATTATAAAATTTTCAATATTAAATAATAAATTAATTACATTAGAATTATCATCTTTTTTGGTTTAAAAAAAATGTTAAAGTTCATTTAATCTATCGATTGCTTCTTTAGAGGTAATTACTTGTTTATTTGAATCTTGTTGCTCTTCAATTTCTGTATCACTGTCTTGCATCTACTGGATTGTTTGTTGACATTGAATCGACGATATCTGCCTTTTTCCAGCTTTGAAGTGATTTTTTTTTGCTCAATATGTTTTTTTATAATTTCAATAACTCTTTTCAATTTTTACAAATTTTTTTTTTTTATTTTTAATATATCCATTTATTTTTAATAATCAATTAAATAAATGAAGTGTTAATCAGTCTCATGAGGCATGAGCACTAGCCTGTTGATTAACCTTGAATATTGAATTCAATCTTCAACTTTTTAAAAAATTGAAGCAGCTGAATACTTCAACGAGAATGATTGTGGATTGTTCGCGATAGCTTACGCTCAAATGTTGGCAAATGATGATACGGATCCGTTTAATATTAGATTTGATCAAAAACTTATGCGCTTAACCTATAATTGTTATATTAACTTTGGTAGTTTGTTTAATTTTTAAGGTGAAATTTTATCAGAAAAAAAAGAACTTGTTTCATTTACCATCAAGTGGTAATTTTTTTTAATTGTTTCTTCTTATTTTTTCAATTACTTACCTTAAATTTTAATTTCTAATTGACTAATTATTTCTAATATTTTAAAATAAAATTCAATTTTAATTGGCCTTGCTTTTTTAATTTTTTTAACACCTCCTAAATTAAGGGAAAAATATTCAGAGGGAAAATGTTACGAAAGGGAAAAAGTTTAACAGGGAAAAAAAAGGGGGAAAATTTTTAGAGGGAAAAAAACTAAGAGGGTATAAATAAAAGAAGGAAAAAGTTACGATGACCAATTAACGGAAGTCATTTTTTTTATATTCGTTATAAAGAGGTTTTTTTCTTAAGAAAAGTATTACTCGTTTTTTTTTAATTAGTTCGTTTATACGGAGGATAACTGTAGTCTTTTTTGCATTATTTACTTGTATTATTTATTAGATTAAAAATTATCTTAATTTTATTTATTCAAAAAATTTTGAAAAATTTTTTTAAAATCACATATTTTTAACTTTTTCTGGTTCCGTGTTTTAAACTGTTCCGGTTCCGTGTTATAGAAAAGACGGTTCCGGTTCCGAGTATTAGCATGTAATTTTAAACTTGAATTTAGTTCTAGATTTTCTAATTTTAGTTCCGGATTTTAGTATATAGTTCCGGGTTTCGGATTTTATTTTGGTTCTGGGTTCCATGTTCAGGTTCCGGATTTTAGGGACAAACGTATTTCAAAGAATGGTTTAGTGACCGAAAGTTTGTCTCTAACTTTATAGATATTTTCTAATCAAAATCTTCCCCAAATAATAATTTATTTAATATATAAAAAAAATAGTAATATAATTAAAAAATTAAATCTATCAAAAAAAATTACTATTACTTAAAGTAAGAATTGCTTGAATATTTTTCCAAAAAATCCAGGTCTTTTCTTTGATTTTACTCAGTTCTAATTTTACTGATCAAACTTGCTTTTGCTAATTGTCGATCCATTTTTGATACCCGTTGTAAATAATTGCATCATTCTTAATGGTGCACATTATCCATGAACCGAGTTTAACATGAAGTTTTAGCACCCATAATAAATAAAAGATAAATTCTGGAAATAATTTCAAAGAAAATAGTATAATTTTCTAATTTATAAAAACTGATTTTTTCCGTTAAATAAGAAAATGGGATGTTATTTCTAATTTTAAAAACGGGATAATTGGTTTAAATAAGAAAATAGGATAATTTTCTTTCTTTTTTTGGGATAAAAAAAAAACGGTATGATTTTACTGTCAATCGGTCAAAAAATTTAATTGATATATTTAAAATTTTTAAACAAAACTAAATTTACTAATCTAAAGTTTATTCTATTTAAATTTTTGATTTTTTATTTTATAAAAACAAATAAGTGAAAAAAAATGAAAAAAGTTAGCTCAGCGACATGAATGTGGATAAAATGAATAAGGAATTGGTTGATCTAAAAAAAAATTATGAAATATTGAATAATCAAAAAGTATAATTATTTATTCTACAAATTTTAAATGTGACCTTTAAATTTTTGCTAAAGGACGACTTAGATAATTTGTTAAAAGAAGAGGCTGATCTAAAGAGACAGGTAGAAAAGGAGGAAATTGGGCTGAGTAATGAGAAATTGGAATTTGAAGACCGAATTAAGAGTAATGGTATACTTAGAAACGAATGCTCTTCGCTGAGAGAAAAGAAAATTCTGCAAGGCCTCCAGATCCTTAACTGTCTGAGAGTGCAAAATGGGCAAATTTCCTAACTGCTTTCCATTAGCTAGTTGTCGGTCATATTGCGCCTCTTTAACAGCCGCCTCTCGTTCCATACAATTCATCTTTTCTCTCAGAGAAGCGCATTCGTTTCTAAGTATACCATTACTCTTAATTCGGTCTTCAAATTCCAATTTTTCATTACTCAGCCCAATTTCCTCCTTTTCTACCTGTCTCTTTAGATCAGCCTCTTCTTTTAACAAATTGTCTAAGTCGTCCTTTAGCAAAAATTTAAAGGTCACATTTAAAATTTGTAAAATAAATAATTATACTTTTTGATTATTCAATATTTCATAATTTTTTTTTAGATCAACCAATTCCTTATTCATTTTATCCACATTCATGTCGCCCATGAGCAATTTTTCATACTTTATCTGCAATTCTCGCTTGGTTTTTTTATAATCTTCAGTGTTTATGTAGTCATTGCCCTTGGTCATTAAATTGTTATACATTTTTCTTATGTAATCGAGGATGAACTTGAATAAAATGAAAAGAAAAATTTTATTTTTTTTAGGAAAAATGTTTTACATCTTGATATTCTGACACTGAATAGAACACACTTTCAGCGTCGTACAATTTCAAAAAGCGGCAGTCATTGCACAAAAATAATAAGATCTGCAGCATGATGATCCAGTTTTTTGGCGTAGTCATATTCTGAAAGATGTTTATTTTTGGAACATTTGGACATTTTAAAAATGTTAAATGGTGCACAATGAGATCAATTCGATTTTTGTTTTGTTGAAGAGCGTTGGGCTGACTTAAACTAATTGGTTGATTGACACTTTTCGGCTGTTTTGTCGGGATCAGATAGCTCGGATTCCAAGGATCATTTATTCCAATTTTTTTAATTAAAAACTTTTATTCAAAAATTAAAACAATAAAAAGATAAATCAAAGCTTTTTTTTTTTACTTCAAAAATATTGTAAAATGTGCTAGTACTGGCCAAAAGAAGAGTCTTGACACTAAATGATTCTGAAGATTGAAACTCAAGAATAACAAGTTCCTTTGAAAAATAAAGATAATTTATTTAAACTTTTTTTAGTCTTTACTTCGTAGATGGCAGAGGCCAATTCTTTTGGTTCAGCCGATTTTCCATCTGTATTCTTGAAAATGCCGATGGATGACGGGCGACCAATTGACGAAGCGCGACCGTGACTCGGTCGAGCTCCGTAATTCGATAATCCAAAATTATCTGATGACGATGAGCGTCGTGGTATTGCTGAGCTAACTTTTTTCATTTTTTTTCACTTGTTTGTTTTTTTAAAATAAAAAATCAAAAATTTAAATTGAATAAACTTTAGATTGGTAAATTTAGTTTTGCTTAAAAATTTTAAATGAATGAATTAAATTTTTTGACCGATTGACAGTAAAATCATACCGTTTTTTTTTATCCCAAAAAAAGAAAGAAAATTATCCTATTTTCTTATTTAAACCAATTATCCCGTTTTTAAAATTAGAAATACCATCCCATTTTCTTAATTAACGGAAAAATTCCGTTTTGATAAATTAGAAAATTATACTATTTTCTTTGAAATTATTTCCGGAATTTCTCTTTTATTTTTTATGGGTGCTAAAACTTCATGTTAAACTTGGTTCATGGATGGTTCATTCAAATGTGAACCATTAAGAAATTTGAATGTCTTTTGAGCCCGACTTATTACTTTAGCTCGACGAACTTTAGCTCGGCAGAGTTGAAAAAATAAATATAAAAATTAGAAAAACTCTTTTTTATGGATACTTTTTTAAATGAAATAGTGATGATTATTCATAGATTAGTGAAAGAATATTAATGCTGGACTTTTCCAAAAAATTGTTTTAATAATATTTTTCATTTTTAAAATAAAAAAAGAATTCAAAGACAGTACCAGAAGACAAAAATATTGAAGTCCAAATTTTATCTATTTATTCAAGATTTATATTTTTATTTCAATTAATTAAATTTTTTTCATCTATAACTGTTCGATTAGAAATTTTTTTTAACATATAATCAAAGATAAAAAATCAAGTATGTCTTAAACTTTAGTGCGCAATAATCTGTAAATAAATAATTCACATTAAGGAAAAATATTATTTCATTTTATATTATTTTATTTATTCATATTCGCGCCAATTCTAGCGATGCTTTAAAAAATTAAGAATAAAAAAAAATTTAATAAAGTAAAAATCGAATAATTTCAATCTGTAAAGTTAACTTTTTTGAGAAATAAAAAATAAATTGAGAATAAGAGTTTTACATGTATTATTTACATAAATTTTACAAAAAATAAATTTTTAAAAAAAATATTCACAGAAAATGAATAAGATATTAAAATTTTGATTCTTTGATTCTAATGTTTGTTTTTTGTTTTTATTTAAAAAAAGATTATAAATGAAAAAAATTTTCAAGTTAAGTTTATTTTGAAATCTAATTTAAAATTATAATATATGAAAATTAGAATTAAAAAAAATTTCAAAATTTTAATATTTTCTTTTAACGAGGACAGTA
Organism: Brachionus asplanchnoidis; assembly: GCA_025491095.1. Lineage (NCBI taxonomy): Eukaryota > Metazoa > Rotifera > Eurotatoria > Ploima > Brachionidae > Brachionus > Brachionus asplanchnoidis. The sequence goes on from JAILYF010000016.1 coordinate 1,933,861, forward strand.
TTAATTTTTTATTATAAAATTCCTTTGGAATTTCTCGCAGTTTGTACTCAATAATTAGTAAACAAATTTTCTACTCATACTACGTGGAGTTTTACTTTTTTTAAAAAATATTTGATGCATCGAGCAAAGCTGTCATCGAATTAAGTTAAAAATGATTCAAATATTTTTACGGACAAACATTTTAGTTATCATATGTATTTTAATTAATTTATTGGAGGTAATAAATGGCTATGTTCTGCCGGGAAAATTCGATACAGAATTAAACAATGTGAGTTTATTTAAATAAAAAAATTATCTTCTAATTTACTTTCTTTTTCTAAGGAAAAAAATGAATTTGTGGTTCCCAACCGAGGATTTTATAACAATACAGAAATACTGATTAAAAGTAAGTTTTTATGATTTTGAAAAGAAATCAAATTGTGTTTTATTTAAGATAATAAAATTGAAAATTTCATTTTTAAAAAAACTAATAATCCTAAAAAATTAAAATACAAAAGAATTTAATTAATTTAAAAATGCCTAAAATTGCAAAAATTAAATATTAATGATGAGATAATTTTTTTTTCTATTTGTATCTATTTAATGCTTTTTTAATTAATAAAGTAACTTGTAAGCCTGCAAATGTAAAGGTAAAAATTGGATGGTTGCTCAGGCATTCTGAATGCATTGACGAGTTTTACATCAAAGAAGACAAAATACCCGATAAAATATTCAATTATATTTACAATAAGCCGAATTTAGCACTTAAACCGTACAAAAAAGTCAAATACATCAAGCAGAATATGACTGAATTTCATTGTGAAGATGTTTCCTACATTATAGATCTATACGTAAGTTTATTCATAAATAAATAAATTTAAATCTATTTAATTATTAATCTAATATTGTAACGATTATCAATTAAGATTTAAACAAAATTATTTAAAAAAGTTTAATTTCTTGACCATTTTTTATTTATAAATCTAAATTGAGAACATTTTGTGATCATATAATTAAGAAGTGAAATAGATTAATTTTTTGGTCTAATCGGTTAAGTGAACCAAAATTCATTTATTATGGTAATTATTCTTGTTCTCGGGCTTACAGTTCAGGATTTAGTAATTTACGAAAAATATTGTAAATTTACATAAGTAATTTACAAAAGTAAAAAAAAGTAAATTAACGTAATAATTTTACGTAAAATTTGGTAAGTTTCGAACATTTACGTAAATTTATGTAAAAAAATGTCCAAAAAATGAAATAAAATCAGAGTTGTTTAAAAGTCACAAGTCTCAAGTCAAGTCCAAGTCAAGACTTTTAAATTTTTTTTTCAAAAAAAAAGTCCAAGTCAGGTCCATTACACGGTTTTTTGCGGTCATTTGGCCGTTCAGCTCTGCGGTTTTTTTTTTGGACCTCCAAAATAAACGGTCTAAATTATACGGTCTAGTGATAAGATAATAAAAAATAAAAATTTAAGTTAATTTATTATGTTTATTAATTTAAAAAAAAGTTTTTTATTAAAAAAAATAAATTCAAAAAATCAAAAATTAAAAAATTTTATTCAAAAAAATAAAAAAAAAATAAATAATTTAATTCAAAAACAAAAAAAAAATTAAAAAATTTTAATTTAAAAAAAAAAAAAAAAAGTCCTGATTTGGACTTTTTTTTTGAAAAAAAAATTTCAAAGTCCTGACTTGGACTTTGAAAAAAAAAAAAGAAAAAAAGTCTTGACTTGGACTTTTTTTTGGGATTTTTAAACAACTCTGAATGAAATTGAACGCCAAAAGTGAAATTTCATTTCAATGTCATTTCATTCGAAGTGCCAAATTATTTCAATTTTTTGGACATTTTTTGATACATGATTTTACGTAAAATGTTCGAAATTTACTTTTTTTTACTTTTGTAAATTTACGTAAATTACTAAATCCGGGACACGGTTAAAAAATTGATCACCTAGTTTGAAAATATTTAAAGGTAATATTTAAAAAAAATAAATAAAACTACAAAATTTGAGAAATGGAGGAATTTGAGGATAAAAAAAGTAATTCATTTGATAAATACTGTGTACAAATTCTTTATATTTAGATAAGATTTACTAACACATTAATTTTTTTAGTATTTATAGTTCATTCAATATCGTAACTTTCTTTTAAACTCTTCCTGGATAAAGAGATATGGATAATTTATTCTAGGAGGTGATTTAAATGCGTGTCTATTTGATAATTTTATCAGTTGGTACCATACCGGTTGTGTTAACATCCTGATAGCTAAATTGTTATCAGCGTTTTATGTTATCAAAGATCAAAGATGATAACAAAAATTCAACTTTATTTTTTGTGTAAAATTTTTTTTTCTTTTGATCTTTTTGTTAAAATAGTAATGGAAATATCAAAATATTTCAAAGGAATTTTTTTTTCAACTCGAAATCTTTCTAAATGTACCGATCCTTAATTTTTTAAAAATGTAATCTTGTTAAATGATTGTTAAATTGTTAATTAATTAATCAAATTTTTATTCAGCTATTTTTTCTGTCAATCTTAACAAATCTTAACTACTTCTTAGTTCACTTTATAATCTAGTCATAACTTCATTTTTTAATTAAAGATTTTTGGTATCTGTCTTCCAATTTCTTTTTAGATTCGATCATTATTTTATTTTCATCAAAAATAACTCATCAAGACGAATTCTTTTTGATATTGGTCCTTGTACATTAATTTTGACGATCTTTTTCGGGCTACAGCTATTTTGATTGATGATGATAAAAAATTTTGCAATTCATAATTATTTTGATAATATTTTTTTAATTTTGTTTATCTCCACATCAATTTAAAATAATCATTTTTAAAGGGTCATATTTATTCGGGCTAATCCAGTTACTGAAATGGGCTCATTGCTCATTAACAATATTTAGTAATTTGGTCTCATAATTTAATTAAAATGAATTACTGTCTATTTTTTCTATAAAAATAATTACTATTCATGTCTTCAGCTCGTTTTCTGTCTCAATTTTTACTTAAATGAACTTATTAATTACTGATTTAATAAACATAAATTAATTAAAGTGAATCATATTAAAATAAAAAAATTTATATTTTCAACTTTGTAAACACGTGTCGCGAGCTTCATCATGTTGAAATATATCTATTTTTACTTTTAGTTTATTTTTACTCTTACAAACTTTATTCATACATTATAACTATTTTAATTTTTATTTTTATTTTGAAGGAGCTTTAGCTCGGTAAAGTTAACAAATAAATAAATAATTTTCCATATCTCTTTTTACCAAACAAAATTAAAATATAACCCAAACAAGAAGAATGAAAGATTTACAAAATAGTCAGTAAAAATAGTCTTGATTTCTCTACATTCGATGAGTTTTATGCAATATTTAACAAAACATGGTTATAAACGTTCATTTTGTTCTGTTATTTTGTACTGAACTTCACAAAACCAAAATTTTTATTTTATTCAAATTTTTCTTTTATTAAATTATAAAAAAAAAATTATTTATTTCATTTAAAGATAAATAAATATTAAAATAAAAATTGTTACCGTTTAAGTCATTTCGTAGCTCTAATTTATTAATTTTAGAGGCCAAAAATAATTAAAAGATCAGTCCAAAGTAGTAATTAAATATCCGATAATCAATTAATTATTGAGTCCAAAATAAATATGAGCCCGTTTCAGTAATAGAATGAGCCCATTTAAATTATTCCCATTTTAAAATATTAATTTTAATAAGTGAACATTTATCTAAATGTCCAATTAATAAATGAAAAGACGCTATAGATATTTAAATTAATATTATTTTATTATTTTTTCTAAATTTATTTATTTATTTATTTAAAAAATTTTCTTAAAAATTTAGACTGGTGTCAACCCTCCAATTCAAATCGAAAATGTAAGAATCATTAGGAATAAAACAAAATTTATTATTGTTATCTACTTTCTATAAAGGTTGATCCAAATCTTGATATTCCAGGTATTGAAATAGGAAATGAAACACCATCCAGAGTAAAGCGAAATGCGAACTCCACCGAGAACCCCTCAAAACACAAACATACTGAAGTAAATTTTTTTAATTATTCTAATAAAATATTTTTTTATTATTTGTTTTGATTTTCTTTTTTTTTCAAAGTTTGATTCTATAGCCCATACTTGGCAAGATGGAGTTTACCTTTTCGTTCTTAATACACAATCAGTTGATAATAAAGAGTACTCGCTGAAACTTACTGTTTCATTAAAGTACAAAAACGGGTATTTGTCTGCCAATGACTGGCCATTTTTACCAGTAGGCTCTATAAAAAATTATTTTTTTACTCTTAAAATAATTCCATTTTTTTCTATCTAGTTTTATAGCGTAATGTGTGTCATTTACTCATTATTTGCTATATACTGGTTTGCTATTTCGTTCCTTTACTGGAGAGACCTTTTACGAGTCCAAATATGGATAGGTGGTGTAATCATTTTGGGTCTGATGGAAAAAGCAGCCTACCTTGCTGAATATGATTCAGTGAACCGAAATGGATACACTCGTGAGCTAAATTTAATTAAAAATTACAAATTTTTTTTAAATTCTTAAAATAATAGTTCAATTCGGCATTATTGTAGCTGAAGTGATATCTTGTTTTAAAAGAAGTCTTGCTAGAATGTTGGTCATAATAGTTAGTTTGGGATTTGGAATCGTCAAGTATATTTTAGGTCTATTTTATAAAAAAAAAATAATTACATTTTTTTTAATCACAGACCTCGGTTGGGGCCAATGATGCAAAAAATAGTGACTGTCGGTGCTCTCTACTTTTTATTTTCACTTATTGATGGAATGTTCAGAATTCTTGATGTAATTTAAAAAAAATAAATTTTTTTTTTAATAGAACAAATTTTATTAAAAGAGAAAAGAAGATATAGATAGTAAAGGAATTTTTGCCGGTGTACCATTATTGTTCATCGATGTCAGCATATGCTATTGGATTTTATCAAATTTACAGCAAACAATGAGGAATCTAAGAGTTAGAAGAAATATACCCAAGCTCACACTATTCAGGCATTTCACCAATACACTCATCTTTTGTGTTATTGGTAATAAACTGTTTACCTTGTATTTAAATAAAAATTTTATAAATTTTTTTTAGCTAGTACTGTGTTTATTTTATGGTCATTGGCACGACACAGATTTGTCGATTGCTTGAGAGTACATTTCTGAATTTATTTTAAAATTTGATTTTAAATTTTTAAAAGGACTGGAAAGAATTATGGCTAGATGAAGGATTTTGGCACATTTTGTTTTCATTTATTTTATTAATTATCATTATACTTTGGAGGCCGTCAAATAACTCGCAAAGATTTGCCTTTTCTCCTCTCTTGGACGAAGACGATGATGACGACTATGACCAAGAAATGGAGACAGAAATTTTTGGTATAAATAAAATTTTAAAATTTTCAATTCTTATCAAAAGAAAATATTTTTTTTTATCTAAGACTCGGTTAAAATGAGAAATACAAAGTTAAGTGAATCATCGGGTAAAAAAGAGCAAAAAAATCAAAATCAATCAATTGAAGATGATCTAAAATGGGTTGAAGAAAATGTTCCAACTACTTTGACCGAAGCGTAATAAATATTTGAAAAAAAAACTAAAAATAATTTTTATTTCTAATAGGGCATTGCCTGGTCTTGTCGACTCCGAAGAAGAAATTGCCAACACAAAATTCGAAATTTCAAAAATGGATTAGAAAATTTTTTTTTGCTTAATTTAATATTTAGTTAAAAATAAATGAAAATCTACTCTTTTAGTTAATAATTTTTAATTGGCATGTAATTATTAATTGTGTTATTAATATTGAAATAAATTACAAAATTACTCTACTAGAGAACAAATGTATTCTTTGATTTCTATTCTAAAAAAGGTGTATCAATAAAAAATAATACAATTTATATCAAATTAGAAAAAAAATAATTAAACATAGACAAAAATAATATTCTGTTTACTTTATTTTTGTTTGTTTGATCCAACTGGTCTTCCACGATTTTTTTAACTTAAGACTGTGGAGTAACGATTGAGGTCTCTTCAAGACGAATTCTTTTTGATATTGGCTCTTGTAATGTCGGAACAGCCGAATCTGATTCTTCATATATACGCTGATTCCCAAATCATTTAAATTATCGGCCAAAGTCATTGCTAGATTCCTTAAGCTGATTCTAAGTTATGAAAACTACAGAAAGGGAGGTTTACTTTTCCCTTTTACCAATTTTTTTTCACTTGCTCCTGTTCAATCTACTCGTGGCTTAAGTTGTTTGGGATTTCTTCGATAAAATAAAATTTTTTAATGGTGAATATTGTCTAGCTAAATAATTTCATTAATGAATAGCGCCAATAAACCCGTCTTTTCGGAATCGACTTTAGAAGGTCTTAAATTAATTATTGAAATAAATTAAATATTGAAAAATATTAATTATTAAAATAAAATATTTTTTAAAAATAATATTTATTTCAATTAAATCAAATTAGCTATCAAAGAAATAAAATAGTTACTAGCTCAATCATATTTGACATTAATTAAATTTAATGGTAGAAAATAATTGACTAAAAATATTTAACAAAAAAATAATTGACACTAACATCAATATTTTTGTTCTAGAAAATATTTTTTTTTTAATACAATGTACTCTTTAACATTCTCCCTGTCTTCTAGCAAATCTTTTTGAGTCTTTCGTTCTGTGCACGTTTGACCGCAGTGCGGCATGAAACCCATATCAACTTATTGAGCGATTAGCAATATACAGACATAATGTTAATTTCATTTCTTTTAAATTCCAAGTCTTCCCTAAATCACAACCAAAGATTATAATGGAAAAAATAATTTATTATCTTATTAAATTATAAAAATTGTCGAAAATACAATTAATCAAGGATGTCTAAAAATACTCTAATACAATAAAATAAATCACCTAATCCACTTTTTGACGATTTAAGGTAAATATATAAAATAAATATAAATAGCCATGTAAGTGATGATCTACATTTGATAGTAATGAAGATACATTACTCCAACTGTCCTTCAAGGTTCGGTATTTATTAATCAACTAAAAATAGTATAAAAATACCTTTTTTCTTTTGATGACGACTTAGTTATATTCTACATTTTTCGTTATTGAGGAAACTGATGATAATTTCCCGAGAAAATGAGGAAGGCCAAGGATACAATTTTAAAAACAAATAAATTTTTTTATGTATAATATCGCCAAGCCTGGCGTAATTTTTTGAATAAATTAAATTAAATTAAAAAAGACAAAAAATAAAGAATTAATTGGATTTAAATAGATATTTGATTTACCAAAAAAATAGAAACTAAAATTTTATTTTAGGTAATAAAAAAGATGCAACAAAGTTTGTTGCACTATGTTTCAGTATTTTTTCTAATATTTTTTTAATTAGGTTAAATTTTAATAGAATATATTTTTTGGTAGCAGCTAATTTTATTCTTTCGTATCTTATTTTAATTATAAAAAAAGATAAATAATTTCAAGAAAAGAGATTTATTTTAATTAGCATATATTTGTTTTTTTTAACACCAAATTAAATCACCCGAAAAAAAAATAATAATAAAAAAATCAAAGATATAAAGAAAAAATATTGACACATTTTTGTTATGATTTGAAAACTAAATTTAATTATTTTTACATCTTTTTCTTGTGGTTGGATTTGAATGAACAATTTCGGCGTCAGTATTTTGAACATTTAATGACTTTGGGGGACGTCCTCTTCCGCGTTTTTGAGCTAATGGTTGAACTGATATGCTTGAAGTTACTTGATCTGAATTACTAAGAGGCACCGGTATTGAATTTTCAACAGCTTCTTCAATATTATTTGATGTTGATGGCATAACAGGCTGTAAACTTGTGGGTTGATTAGGCTCTTGAATGTCATTATATTCTAAAATTTGATTCATCCAATGATTCGAATTTCTTGAAAGTCCATTTATAGCTTTTTGTTTCTACCACGTTTGGAATTTCCTTCAATATTCAAATCTAGACCTGGAATATCGTTTAAACCCAAAAAATAGGAAACTCCTATACTATGTTTGCATTTTTTATCTTTTTTCCAATTATAACAAGAACAAGTACTCGAACATATTTTTTTTTATCAAGTACTATATTTTCAGCTTTGTTTTTGTTAACTAGAACATCTTTTTTTGCCCAATTGTTGTCATCAATTTTACCATCTTTGATATCTTTAGTGCATTGTTGATACGATAAATAGACTGCGAAATCGTCGTAAAGAAATCCTCTTCCTCTTTTTTTTGAGTTAGTAAAAACTTCGTTTAAACTTGTATCATTATCGGTATCGTCGTTATTTGGATCGATTGGTCTTGGAATATCAAGAATTGACGCTGAGGATTCAGAAGTCATGATAATTTTTGAATAGTTTTTTGGATTAAAATGAATTTAGATAAATTATATAATTTTAAGTAAAGAATATTTATTATTTATTTGTAAATCTGTAAAGAATAAGTTTTCTCAAAGGTATAAATAATACATTAAAAATTTATTATTTATTTGTATATCTGTACCGAGCTAGAGCTCCTTCAGATTAAACAAAAAAAAAAAAAAAAAAAAATTAAAATAAAATTAAATAAAATAAAATAAAAATAAAAAGTAAGAAAAAAATAAAGTTAAAATGATATAACTTAAAAAGTAGATAAATATTAAAATTAAAATTAGATAAATTTTGATAGAGAGTAACAGAATACATATTTTAATTATTTGATGATTCAGGAAAAAAAGAAGAAATAGTAAGGTAGCAATTACACAATGGAGTTGGGTACTCGATGTATCTTGATTCGAAACCTCTGTTATATTCTTCCACCAGTCTAACAGTTAATGGAACAGAATGGCTCAGTCCTGCCCTAACATATCTCTCACTCAACTCAAAAAGTCGATTTGAGACTGTTAGTAGTTTAAGTTTATTATATGCCTCATTATGTAATATGTTGGAGGGAGTATCATATCTTAGTTTTAGTATAGAACGAACTGCTGAATTTTGGATTACTTCTAACCTTTTGATATTAGTTTTTGAAAGAGAGTTAAGACAAGGAAAAGTTAAAATTTTTTAATTAATTATTTATATTGTCAGTTATAATTAACTAATTAAGTGTCAATTAATTTATACGTTTTTTTTTATTTCAAACATTCTCTTGAAAATAAATGTTATCTTTTAACTGACAACATTTATCTACTGAAGAATAAATTTATCTGCTAATCAATTAATTTTGCTACTAAAAAAATAATTTTTTACAATATTTTTATCTACTAAAAATTAGATACTATAAAATATAATTAGCTGCTACCGAAAAACTAAGCCAATTTTAATATATCACATATCTAAAAATTAAGAAATTTTGTTCAATTCTTATTGGAAATTCCTATCACCGTTTATTTTGTCAGTCCAAAATTTTTAAATAATCAGTTAAGCAAACAAAATTGTCAGTCAATTAGTTTTTTTTTTGTCATTTCAAAAAGTAAAAGTTGTCATCGCCAAAAATTTTATTGTTTAATGTAATATCTAATTAAAAATAAATAAAAATTTACTCTTTTATTTAATAGTTTTTAATTTACTAAAATAAATAAACATATTACATATAAAATTTAACTTCTATTATATCTATTTCCAGATCCGCGTTTATTATCGTCTTTAAAATCGTCCCATTCTCTTTGTTTTTTAATCTCTTCGTCATCCTCCCTGTCTTCTAGCAAATCTTTTTGAGCTTTTTCTTCTTGTTTCTGATTCTCAGTAACACCTTTTCCAATTTGAACAGGCTGATCGGCCGATTGACCACAGTGCGGCATGAAACCCTTATCAGCCAATTGGTCATAAAACTCTTCTATTGAATACACAGGCACTGAGGGATACCCTAAGCCAAACACTTGTGCCTGAATCGCATCTCTGGTAATTATATATGGCTTGCCGGTCTTTGGTAGACCTCCAGTGGCACCCACAGGCTTATGAACCTTTTCGTGGGGCTCTTTACTCACTGATGACAAAATACCAATTTCATCATTGATTAATTTCAAATCATCAACTGCTTGATTCAACCAATACTTGATGTAAATGTTGTATATTTCGCTCTTTTGCTCCTCGTCAACATAAGGCTTTGCCAAAACTAATTGACAATTTTTTAGCTTTTCCTCTAGTTCTTTTTGTTCCCGGTAGCGCTTTATTTTTTCACTCCGGTCATAAGCTTGCTTGATCAAATTTTGCTCAAAAGCAGCTTGCCGTCCATAGTGGGTTTCTGGGAATACATGTAGATCTGTTTTCTGACCAGATTGGTCAAATTGTTTTATATCAATTCGATGTATGCCATAATTAAAAGTCAAAGTTAAATAGTTTATATAATATTTTTTTGATTCTTCGAGGGCAGGCAAGCGTTCAGAAGGCCTAGATGACGGTGTTTTTGAAAAAAGCCAACCTAAGAGTGCGTCATTAATGAAATAGCGTAGCTCGTTAGATGACACTTCTTCTAGACTTTCGTTTTTACTGAATAATCCCAGTTCACCTAACATGTCTTCACATTTTTGAAGAATTTCGATGACTTTTTTGCGCTTTTGGTCAAAATTTGCTGAAGATTGGTCCGGTGTATTGGCCAGCTCTTGCTGAAATTTCCATCCAAAGTCAAATAATGTACTTGCGGTCGAGTTTTCAAGGTCAATGCTATCAAAATTTAAGGACATTTTGATATATGTTTTACAATTAGTTATCAAAAATTTGTGTAAATTTTCTTTTTTATATATTTTTTTCTTTAGTGTAATTATACAAATGTTGAGAAATTCATAAAAATGTTAACAAAATTTTTTTTAATTATTGAAATAAATTCCAAAATTAAAGTTAGCATAATTATTTTCTAGAGTTTTTTTTTTCTTTGAAATTATTTTTAATTGAACACAAAATTTAAATTGTTTGCTAAAGTTTATTATTATCAAAAATATAAATTAGAAGCTAATAATCATTTAGTATTCTTATGTTATTGAATTATGAAGTTTTTTGTTTAGTTGAAGAACAAAAAAAATAAGTTAAAAAATAAATACTTTTTTAGAGTTAAAAAAAATACTCTTAAAATGTTAAATGTATTAATTTTAACAAGCAAATTTAATTCGATATTCAAAAAAAACCATGATTTATTTTGTTTTTTCAATTTTATTTTTGCAATTATAACTTTCTTTGAAGATTCTCAATGTTAAATTACTGTAAATTACTGTAAGCTATTAAATTTACTGTAAATATGTGATAAAGTATTGATTTTTATTTCATATTTATCTTTTTTAATTATATTTTATGAAATTATTTTTTAATTTTTTTAATTTTTTTATCTCATAAGATTTCAAATTATACAATATTTCTAGGTCTGAAATTAAAAATTCTATAATCCGTATTCAAAATAATTCCAAAAATGGAAATGAAAATCAAAGTGATTTATCAATTAAAATAAATAGATTAAAACTTTATTAATGAAAAATTAGATCCTGAAGAGGCCACTTTTGGTCGAAAAGCGTCGATCGTTTTATATTAGAAAGAATTTTTTTTTTTGATTATTTTTTATAAATAAAAAAATTAATTCATTTAATTACTAATATTATTCAGTTACTAATAATGTATTCAATTACTAATATATTTTGAAAAAAAATAAAAATCTTTAAAATTTAATCTTATCTTATTTTCTAAATAAAAATATATTTGTGTAAAAATAATAAAAAAATTCAAAAATTTATTCTTTATATTTTTAAAACAGCTTCATAAATTACTAAATTCATTCTTGTTAAGTTTACATAATTTACTTAACAAGTAAACGGTAGATCTGGACAAAAATTCTAAAAGATTATGCACACTTCTTAATTAAAACTTTTTTAATTTAATATTTTACTTAATAAAACAAAAAATTTTGAACCTGATCCCTTAAATAAATAGAATTTTATTAAAATTTTTTAAATGTTTGTTTAAGGAACAAATTATTGACTGAAACGGATTTTACACAACTGTACAAATAAATAATAAATGTGATTTTTATCTAATTAAATAATAATATTAATTTTTTAATAACAAAATTTGATATTTTTATCACAAAAATTGACTTGATTTGATCTCAATCATTTTTTTTTTAGATTAAAAAAAAAAATTTATGCTGTTCATCAAATTTTTTTTTACAGTGTTATAACAAAAAACCTTTTCAAAGTTAATTATTGTATTATTATTTGTCTTTCAAAGCTTAAAAAAATCAAAAATTAAGACTCTAATTTGCATAATCCAACTATTTGAAAATTTAAATATCCCTTTAGGAATGAATTTTTAAAAATGACTAATAATAATCCAGTATCAAGCTTTCTTCACATGGGAGATGTGATCTCTTTGTACGCCGAGGGTCTTGTGTCCGGCTTTATCAATTCTCTTGGTCTAGTGGACACACGATGCGTTGTTCAGCCATTGTCAGGCGATCTCAAAAACCCGCCCAACAAATTTCGAGACTGTCTATTCAAAGTCATACCTCAGCACCGGTACTCGGCACAGCGACAATATTGGAAACAGTTTCGGCAGAATTCAACAATGCTTGCCACTGACCAGCAGTTAAACCAACCTATGGATGAATTAGTCCTTAAAAAGCTCCAAGTAAGAATTTTTTTTTGCTTTAATGAACTAATTTATTTTTTAGCATGCGGCTGATTTGGAAAAAAAACAAAACCAATTTGAAACCACAAAGCTTATTGAGTCGAACACCATAATCCAATATGGAACAGTTGTACAACTTCTTCACATAAAGAGTAATAAGTTCTTGACAGTTAATAAAAAACTCTCGGCACACTTGGAAAAAAATGCAATGAGAGTTTATCTTGACTCGACTGGCAACGAAGGCTCCTGGTTCATAGTCCAGCCATTTTATAAACTAAGATCCATTGGCGACAAAGTAGTCATCGGTGACAAAATAGTTCTTCATTCTTTGGTAGCAATGCAATCATTGCATGTGAGCCAATCTGAACTAACCGATCATCCCGGATGCAAAGAAGTCAATCTTCTTAATTCACAGACCAGCTGGAAAGTGCTTTTATACATGTGCCACAAAGAAGAACTCAAAGATTACCTTAAAAGCGTAAATAAAAAAATAATTTTTTTTTAGATAAAAAATTTCTTTTTAAAAAATTAATGAAATTTAAATTAAAAAAAAATAATAATAAAATTAAAATTAAAAAAAAAAATTAAATTAAATTAAAAAAAAAAAAAAAAAACAAAATTTAAAAAAAAATAATAATAAAATTAAAATTAAAAAAAAAAATTAAATTAAATTAAAAAAAAAAAAAAAAAAACAAAATTTAAAAAAAAATAATAATAAAATTAAATTAAAAAAAAAATAAATAAAATTACAATAAAAAAAATAAAAATAAAATTCAATTAAAAAAAAAAAAAAAATAAATAAAATTAATTTTTAAAAAAAAAAAAATAAATAAAATTAAATTAAAAAAAAAATAATAATAAAATAGAATTAAAAAAAAAAAAAAATAAATTAAATTAAAAAAAAAAAACTAAAATTTAAAAAAAAAAAAAACTAAAATTAAAAAAAAAAAAATAATAATAATATTAAAATTAAAAAAAAATTAATAAAATTAAAATTTTTTTTTCAAAAATTTATTTAAAATTTTAAGGGAGATGTTATCAGATTGTTCCATGCTGAACAAGAAAAATATTTAACATGTGATGAGTATAAAGGAAGGCAGCAAGTGTTTATTAGAAGTACTGGAAGATTGTCAGCAACATCTGCCACTTCGTCCAAAGCTCTGTGGGAAGTGGAAGTAGCGAGGCGAAACGCATGCCGTGGTGGAGCTGCTAGATGGTCCCATTTAATTCGCTTCAAGCATTTAGGCACTGGTTTGTACATAGCTGCCGAGATCGATGACGATCTGACCGAGGATTCAATGAGATCTAGACTAAGAGGTGACACAACTGAGCCGGTTTTTTCTCTTGTCACTGTAAAAAGTGCAAACAATTTGTCAACGTTGTTTGAATTGGATGACACAACTACAATTACCAAGCAAGATTCTTTTATTCCCAATACTTCGTACATAAGGCTTAAACACTCTAAGACCAAAACATGGGTGCATAGTACGTCCATTCCGATTGACAAAGAAGAAGATAAGCCCATCATGTGGAAAATAGGAAGTGCTAGAATAAAAGAGGACCGTGAGGCTTTTCAATTGATTCCAGTATCGACTATTGAGGTCAGAGATTTGGATTTTGCCAATGATGCTGCCAAAATGTTGACCATTTATTCTGAAAAGTTGTTCAAAAATGAGCTTGGTGTGAATGATAGACGAGCTCTGCATTCGTTGTTGGCAGATTTGGTATTTTTTATTACCGAGTCGGACAATTCTGTAAACCCTTTTGAGATAACTATGCTCAAACCAAACCGGGAAAGACAAAAATTGATGCGTGAACAAAATATTTTACAACAAATTTTCAAAATTTTAAAATTTAAAACTGACCTCAAAGAAAACAAAAGCTCCATTCAAAGTATTTTTAAGATTTGCTATCGGATATTGCGGCATTCTCAGCAGTCTTACCGGAAAAATCAGGTATTTTTTTTTAGAATAATTTTGTGATAAGCAGTCTTTTTTAAATAAATTTTAAGAAAAAAATATGTCCGAATTTTTCGAAATTTTTTAGGCAAATTTAAGTTTCAAATGAAATTTTTAAGATCAAAACCATCATTTAAAATTTAATTTATCTAATAATTTTGATAATTTTTAAAAAATAAATGCTAAACATTACTAGACATGGTATGTCTAAAAATGGCTCATTATCAAATTAAAATCATAAATGTTTGATCTCAAATTAATTTAAAAAAATCAATCAATGATTTTAAAAATTCATGCTAAGTTAATTGAGAAAATCAAATTCATCTTATACTTTAATATTCATTCATTCAAACTAGAATAATTTTATTTTTACACTTGAATAAATTATTAATTTTAAAAAATTAAATTTTTTTTTCTTTAAAAGTTATTATCAAAATCAATTTAAAAAAATTTAAACTCATTGAGGTTCAATAAAAAAAGGGATATTTTTAATTTTTATATATGAAAATAAACTTGACATAATAAGTCATTGCTTAAGAAAAAGAATATTTTTTAATCTATTATTAAAAAATATTATATTTTATATTTTGATTTTTTTGATCCTAATCTCAAACTTCAATTTGGCATTTTTTAATTAATTTTTTTAGAAAAAAAAATTTAAAAAGAATTGGTTGATTATTTTTCTAGAATAAAATTTAGTACTATTTTAAACAAAGTTTTATTGATATATCATAGTTATTATTGTTTATTTTTTATTAATTTAAGATATCAATTTATGTAATTAATTGGTAATTTTGTTTGTAAGCTGGTATAGGTTAATTTTCGGCTAAAATGGGTGAGTTTAAGCAAAAAAGAGGGAAGAAACTATAAATTGTTCATTTATTAAAAAAAATTAGTCGATTGTATACAATATGTATCATTTTTATCAGAGTTGGGCGAAATTCAATTCAAAAAGAAAAAGTTATATTTGAGTTTTGAATTTTTTTAAAAAGTTATAAAATCAAAGAGCGGACACTATAAATCATTTAAGATTTTTCACTCACTCACAACAGTTCACTTTTAAAAATTATTTCGAAAAATTTCAAAATGTTAAAGGTTTACTTAAAAAATTTCTTAAAAAATTCAAAATATTTTAATTTTATTTGCTTTATTTTGTTTTTCATTTAAAAAAAATAAATTATTTACTCGAAACTAAGCCTTAGAGTAAAAATTTATTTTTTAACTAAAAATTGATGCCATGGATTAATATTGGCTTATATTTTTTGTAGTAGAAAAAATATTTTTTTTTTATAGAATTTTTATTTTCGTAAAGTAGAAAAAAAAAGGTTTTTTCTAGGTTTTCCGCGTTTATATATATAAACGATTTTAACATTTTATCCACTTGAAGAAACATTTTTCGCCAATATCCGTCATATATATTTCTTTTGTACTCCACTTGACATCATCGATAAGTTCATTTTTAGTTTCATCGAGACTCTTCTCTTCTTTTTGTAAACTATTATATTTTTTGTAATAATCATTCACTTTATTCACCCTGGCTTTTTTTGTTGGAATAATGCTCTCGCTTTCATTGTCCGTGTCGTCTAGATTGTTGACAGCTGATCGTTGAATAATTGAAGTTGATGACGAGTCAGATTTTGAATCTTGAAGCAGTTTTTTATTAAAATTTAATGATACTAATTTTTTACTGTTTTAATGCTTTTTTATACTCATTTTACATTTAATTAAAGTTATTAAGTAAGTATTAATAAGTTATTTGTCAATTAGTATTAAGTGATAGTTTTCTTAATCGATAAAAGTGATGAAAATTTTTTTCTATTAGGAAAATTATTTTTTCTTCAATCAAAAATATTTTTTCTACTAAAAAAAATATTTTTAATAAATTCATTTTTTCTACTACGAAAAATGTTTTTTCTAAAAGAAAAAAATACTTTTTCTACTACAAATAATATAAGCCATTAATATTTTGTATTAAAAATGATATCAGATTTAAAACCTTAGCACCCTAATCTTCCACAAATCATTTTCGTTAAACCAATTAAAATCTTTAGCCTTAATAATTTATTAATAAAATAATTAATATAAAATTAATTAATTACTAATTTTTATGTAAATATTGCTGAGAAAGGAAAAAAAATATTTTAACTTTATATTCATAGAAAGATTTTTTCAAAAATTTCAAAAACTTTTCTTATTCTATTTTTATTGCTAAAAGTCTAAAATATTTTATAAGCAAATAATAAAGATTTAGATATTTTAATAGTTTTGATATTTTAATAAAAATTTTGTGCTTTTTTTATAAAAATGGTAAATTAAAGGATTTTCCAATTTTGTTATTCAGACCAATTTAACTAAAATTCTACAACAATAATTCATTCTACTTAAACACTTAAATAATAACAATTAAATAATTTCAAGGAGTTCATAGCCAAACAATTTGGTTTAATGCAAAATCACATTGGTTGTGATGTATTGGCCGAAGAGACAATAACTGCGCTGCTGCACAGCAATCGTCAGCTCCTTGAAAAACACATTACACGCAAAGAAATCGACACATTCGTCAAGCTAATTCAAGTCAAAAAAGATTACAAATTTTTAGAGTATTTATCCGATTTATGTGTTGCCAATAACGAAGCTATTGCCAATACCCAAGAACTTATATGTAATGTTCTTCTGAAAAATCCTGAAAATTCTTCAATTTTAATTCAAACAAAGTAAAAAAAAAAAAAAAATTAAATAAAATTTTAATCATTTTTTCATTTTGAAGACTAGAATCTCATGATCGATCAATGTTCGAAAACTTTGAAGATTTTGATCTAAACACTAATCGATCAAGACCTTCAATTGATTTTCCTAATTTTAAATTTAACTCTACAATCATAAATGCCGAGAACAGGCCCAGCATTACTTTATACAATTCACCAACACTAATCGAAGACCTGAACAACAATAGCCTTCAAATGGCCAAAAAAAATCTTACCCATATTTCAGGTGAGGAAGTTGTTCTCTTCTGGAACGAAATGATCCTGCCAATTCAGGAACTAAACAAAGACATTTATGTCGAAAATACCAATCTTCATGAATATTACCGCTTTCAACTAAATCTCTTCTCAAACATGTGCCTGAATAGACAGTACCTGGCCATCGAAGAGCTCAGTCCATCTTTGACTCTGGACACAATCTTAAAGTTGAATAATTAATTTTTTTAATTTTTTAATAAACTCTAAACATTTGTTTAAAAAGATGCATGAAAGATGAAAATTTAAGCTATGACCTGAGAGCGTCATTTAGTCGCTTGATGCTTCATTTGCATGTGGACAGAGAGCCCCAAGAGTTGGTGATGCCAGTTGACTATGCACGTCTTTGGATGCAAATAGCTTCCTCAGTGGATATAGAAAGCTATGACAATGTTTACAACGAAGAGGACATTCTGGAAAAAACAAGGACAAGACAAAATGTCAAGCATTCAGCTCGGAAAAGTTCCAGAAAAAATCTGATCGCTGAGATACAAGAGCTTGGCATCAGTCATGGCAGTCTTTATGAAATAAATGAAGATAATGCCAGTGCTACCACTCTACTTGGCTCATCCATTTCATCTACACCCAATCAATCAACTTCCATTCAAAAAAAATTCAAATCACTCATTAATTTTGTGGAGGATTATTTGCAAAAAATTGTCTCTCAACCATCGCCGTTCGGCAACACTCACCAAAACAAGCTGACTTTTGAAGTGGTCAATTTGGCTAAAAATTTAATCTATTTTGGATTCTACAGCTTGAAAAATTTGCTTGATTTGACCAAAGTATTGCTAGAAATACTTGATGATGACCAAGTTGTAGTCTATTCAAATTTTGATAAAAAAAACTATGAAAGTAATTTTTAATTTAAAAAAAAAATTAATTTAAATAAATTTTTAATCTAAAGAATCCAAATTTGGACAAAAAATGTTCAGTCCGGCGATTTTACCCGCTTCTAATATGGCCAATTCATTCATTGTGTCGGACATGGTGGAAAATAATCAAGCTACTAAACCGAACAATTCAAATTCAATGGAAGAACAAATGAACACAATTTATGAGACAAAGCTAAAAATTTTGGACATTTTGGAAGTAATTTTTTTTTCAAAATAAAATAAAAATTTTTGATTTTTTTTGTTAAAGTTTATTTTAAATGTTCGCCTGGACTATCGGCTAACATATCTTCTTTGTGTGTTTAAAAAAATTTTCTATCAAAATTTAAACAAACAAAAATATGAGCAGTTTTTTTCTCATTTTGTAACTGATGGAAAAATTTTACAAGAAATTCTTAAAGAAGCAGACAAGCTGTTTTGTAATGATAACGATTTAACTGATTTGGATCTTGACGGTTCAGGTGGTCAAAAATTCCTTAGAGTTTTGTTAAAGTTGATTATGCATGAATATCCACAGTTGGTCACTCAATCAATCAAGCTTTTATTCAGACATTTCAATCAAATAACTGAAACTATTTCCGCTCTAAAACAGGTATGTTATCACTCTTAAGTAAATTTGAAAAATATTAAAAATAATCTTATGTGAATTTGATTTGTCAGCAAGCATTTTTAATATTCTAAAATTGCTTTCTATTTGAAAAAATTTCAAACTTAGAATCAGAATATTAGGTATTGTGAATTAAAAATTGAACAAAAATTTTTCTTTTTTCGATAATTAAAAATTAAAGATGGTAAAATGAATTTTAAAAAAACACAATTAATTGCAACATACTTTGTTGCAACTTTTTTACCAAAGATAATTTTTTCTAAGGATAAAAAAAGACAATACAGTGGTGATTTGAAAACAGTATTTTACGAAAAACTACGTAAAATCTGTGAATTAACCAAATTTTGACACATTTTACGTAAATTAACGTAAAATCAGAAAAGTGAAAAAGAGGTATTTTACGAAAAATTACGTAATTTTTCAGGATTTTGAGACAATTTTGGTAAAATTCAAAACGGCCAATTCAAAATTCAAAATTTTTGAAAAAATGTCTTTTTTTTCCAAAAAACGAAAATTTAAGAAGGTTTTTTTTTTTCATAAATTGGTTAAAAAAATGATTATTTTTAAAATCGTTATAAAAAAAACTTTCTAAAATTTTCGATTTTTGGAAAAAACAGACATTTTTTCAAAAATTTTGAATCTTGAATCGGACGTTTTGAATTTTACCAAATTTTACCAAAATTATCTCAAAATCCTGAAAATTAACGTAATTTTTCGTAAAATACTGTTTTCAAATCACCACTGTAAATAGAACATCAGTAAAATTTAATTGAGTACCGATTTGATTTACTAATTAGAAAGTTAATAAAGATTTTAAAATGATGCAGCAAAGTATGTTGCACTATTTTGCAGTATTTTATTAAATACATTTCATTTAATTTAATTTTAGTTTATCATAAAAAGGAAGAATTTCTATCAATTGTATTTGAAATTCACAATACCGAATATTAAATTCTCAAACTTTTCAAAATCTTTTGATAAACACGCATTAAGGTTTAATAACGCAAATTCTTATTAAAACTTTTTAGGCAAAAATACAAAAATTTTAGTAACTTTAACTATAATTTTTATATTTTTACCTTAATTTTTTTTTCAAAAATACCAAATTAAAAAAAAATTAAAATAATAAATAAATTATTTTAAAAAAATTGTTTTATGACTCATAAAAAAATTTTTTATTTTTAGAAATTAAATTTAATTATTTAAAAAAAATAAAAAAGGCTTTTTAATTTAACATTCAAATTACCACGGCGTCATTTTTGACATTTTTCAAATTATTTTGCAACATGCAGGAGTGATTTGACATTTGTGTTTTTACGTAAATTTACGTAATTTTACGTAAAAACACAAATTTCAAATCACTACTGTAACTCAGACATTTTTTTTGACAAATAAATTTACGAGCGAAAATATTTTTATACTTGAAAAAAACAAGATTACTCTAATTTAGTAATTTTTACCTCTAAAATACTAAAAATACCATTATTAAAGTATTGTAATAACAAATTCATTTTATTACCATAAATTTAATAAAAATAGAACAAAAAAAATAACATTTGCCTTTTTTCTAGTTACAACCAAAAAAGTAATATAAATACCATAAAAAAAAATCAAAAATATTTTTGCATTTATTGACCTTAAAAAAATGTTTTCCTTAATTAAATACTGTCCTTAAGTTACTTGTTGAATAAATAAAAAACAGCAAAATTCAAAAATTAAAATTTTTCTGCAAAAAAAAGCCTACTAATATCATGGGTGGTGCCATTTTTGACAAGTAATACAATAAGAAAATAAGACCTGATCTACCGTCTTTGGTAAAATCAAAAGTCTGATTAATAAATTCATTTTTTTGAAGAAGAGAGAGACTGTACTCTAAAGGGCAAAAAGAAAAAAAATTGTCCTTGCTTATTTCATTTGATGACAAACTGAAAAAGAACTACCATATTTGCCAAATGTTATTGAAACCAAACAAAATAAAAGTTGGTGTCGTAGATTGATAAAATGAGGCGTTAAACATAAATGGACTTGTTCATACCAAAGAAGTCATGCGATTAATATTTTATATTTGGTAGACAATTTAAATGAAAATTAAATTTTCTTAAAAATTTATCAAAAAAAATTATCTAAAGTTTTGGCTAAAATAGTAAAATTAAAATAAAAAGTTTGGCTAAATTAAAAATAGTGTCAAAAATGACGCCAGATGGAAAAAAATTTTTTTGGTAATTTGAGCGTAAAATTTATTTTTACAGGTAATTCTTAAAATAAAAATAATTAAAAAAATAATATTGACGATAATTTTTTTAATTAATTTTGGGGTATTTTATAAAAAATTGGGCAGTTTTTATAAACCTTTGATAAATAAGATATTTGAGATATAAATGCGTTTTTTATGAAAAGTATTTTTGAAGAATTTTTGCATAAAAGTGATAAAAATTTATTGACTTTTATCTCTTGGGCTAATTTGAATTTTACAGATTCAACTGTTGGTATCGGATGAAGATGTAACTAATTACAACAAGATAAAAAGTGGAATTGAGCGTCTTAGATTGCTGGTGGAACAATCTGAATTGTGGATCTACAAGAAAAAAGAAGCTTTCAAACGAACATCAACAAATTTGAATATAAACCTAATGAGCAATTTTGCCGAGGATGAAACTGAGATGATCAGGCTCAAACTGGTTCATCAATCCCGCAAGAGTTCATATGAAAACTATGATGGTCAAATACTGCAACGATTTGAGCACATGGGTCCCAATTTGGATGCATCTTCTGTCGAAAAGTACAAGGAACTTTACAAAATATTGTGCACATTGACCAAATTTTGCTGTCACGAAGCCAAAGGTGTCAAAAAGCCGCGCAAAAATGACCAGCGTCTGCTGCGCAACATGGGTGTCCATAACATTGTTCTGGATTTAACCAAGATATCCTATGAAAAAAA
This sequence comes from Brachionus asplanchnoidis, assembly GCA_025491095.1. Lineage (NCBI taxonomy): Eukaryota > Metazoa > Rotifera > Eurotatoria > Ploima > Brachionidae > Brachionus > Brachionus asplanchnoidis. The sequence continues at coordinate 1,955,906 of JAILYF010000016.1, forward strand.
AGAAGACAAACGCATGAAGATCATAATGCGTTCTGCTAATGAATTTCTTCAAAATTTTTGCTTTGCCAACACCCATAACCAAACTCTTCTCCATGACTTGCTAGATTTTTCCCACTATCCATCCAACGAATGGGAAGCGCTGACCGCCACGTACATTTTTAAAGAAAATGTGACATTGTGTAACAGTGTGGACGAACGTCTAGTGCAAAATTTTGTACATGGCTTGGAAAATCAAAACGTAGATGAGTCCAAAATTCCGTATTTGGAATTTTTGCAGAGTATCTGTGTAGTTGAGGGTCAAGAGATTAAAAAAAATCAGGACATGATCATCACTGAGTTGATGAATTCAGAAATAATGCACTTTGCCAATGAGACCATTGACGATTTGTGCAATTTAATGAAGAACCAAAGCAACAGAGCCGATCTACATACTCTGATTTTGTTCAATCTAAATTTGGTCAAAGTGCTGGTCAGCTGTACTTATGGAAAAAACACTTTTAGCGAAATAAAATGCCATTCAATTTTGTCTCTAGAAGATGTTTTCAAAGTGATCACTAGTGATTATTGTTTGGTACAAGTAAAAGATGTTTATGCAAGATTTTTGTACCATGTTTACATAGACACCGAAAATGAGACCAAAGAAATATTCACCCAGAGCTTCATTTGGTCTATTTTCAGCAGCTATCTCAAAGATTTGGACCAAGTTATTAACAATAATGGAACAGCTAAAAAAACTGACCGAGATTTACTTTTGGAAAGCTATGTAATGGACAGTTTTGTCGAAGTAATAATTGGCTTTTTTACCAGTCCACAATTTAATTATGTTCCATCAAGCCAGGTTGTTTAAATAATTTAATTTTTAAAAAATGTTTAAAAAATTTAATTTTTTCTTTTATTTTGTTAAGATAAAATTAAATGTTTTCAGAAATTTGTATTCAAAACTGAGTAAGTTGTCCAAGCAGAGAGGAATTGGTGAAAAAAGGTTGTCTAGTCTAAATTATTTATTGAGTGTAATGCAGGAAAAAAGTCAAATAATGGGTCTAGGTGAGATAAATTCGACCAAAAGTCTGGATAATATTGATTGCTTGACCAGGTCGGTTCAGCATCAAATTCACAGACGACGCTCTCTGGTCGCAAGTTCTATGACCGAGTCTTGCTTTAGTGCTGAACCAAGAGCCAAATTGAGCAGAAATCACTCGAAAAAATTCATGCTTAACTTTACACCATTTGCAAGTCTAAATGAATCAACAGTTAGTTCTGATGTTAGGCCGAAAAGTTTTGATTTGGACACAGATGAGTCCCGTTTGGTCAATGAATCCTATCAGGTGGGATTTTTTATTTCATTCAGACTTTAATAAATTTAATTATTTTGAAGAGTTTATTGGAATTATTGGAAAAAGAAATGAATTGTAGACTCATGGATGAGGGTCAAGTTCTTCTGGATGTTTTACAAAATCCATCTTTAGTATTTCAGACGAATTCTAGCTTCAAAAGTCCTACTTTTGATCTAAATTTTAAAGCAAAGTTAGTTTTTTTAAATTTTTTCAATTATTTTTATAAAATTTATCAATTTAATTAGATTAATTGATCATGCCAAAATTTTGGCTAAAAATCAATCTAAATATGATGAGATGTGCATTAATCTTGTCAGAATATTTAGACATTTAGTTTATCATTCAAATGTATTGCAGGAAAAAAAGGTGAGTAATTTTTATAAATATAAAAAGTTATTTCAAGCAAACTCAGCAGTTTAAATAAATTAAAGTTTGGAGAAATCAAGTCCTAAAAAGTTTTTATATTAAACTTATCTATTGGTACTCTTCATTGTAAAATTTATTTATTTACTTAGTAAATAAATTGCAAAATATTGGAAAAGATTGTCATTATTTTAATTTTAAATGGGAACTCGAGACAATAAAAAAAACAAAATTTTTTATTTTATTCTATATTGATTTAGATTTTTGAATCAATCTAATCTAGGGGTCTACCCGGTTATGTGAACATTTGGTCACATAATATGTGAACAAAAATTGTTCACGGCTTAGGTGAACATTTTGTTCACCTAAGCCGTGAACATTTAACAAATTATTTTTGTTCACATAAAGTGATTTTTTAACCTTTTTGGTGAACACTAGGTGGTTATGTGAACAGAACTGATATTAGGTGAACAACATAAAATTTACGTGAACAGAAAGAGAATACGTGACCAAAAAAATTTATTAATTATAATCATAAGTAAGCTCGTTTAGTAAAGTATATAATAATATTTTAGTCTTTTTTCTTTAATGGTCAATATATTTAATGTTTTTTTGATTTGTGTAAATTTAGTCCACGTTCACCTTCAAAATATTTACCGCATAAAACGCATTTCACTGGATTACGCTTGTTACTAAGTACTTTTTTTACATTTTCAACCGTGGACTCTGGTATTTGTGAATTTTCTTTGGCCAAAGATTCAAAAAAAGCTGCCTTTTTTTAAGTTTCACTTAAAGAACTTTGCTTTAGACGTCTTTGAATATTGTTTATTTCATCACTTTCAAATTCATCAGCATCAGCGTAACTATTATTACAGTCATCATCATTTTTAGCTGTACTGGAATGGGTTGTCGAAACTTCATGTTGTTTATACAACGTTTCATTATCAGCTTCTTCGTCATCAGCTTCCTCATCATCAGGTTCTTCCTCATCGTTCTCTCTTTTTCTCTCTTGATCTTGACTCTCTCTCTCTTCTTCTTCAACTTCCTCATCACGTCGATCTTCTTGATCTGTGCTTATTAAAGAACCACAAATTGAACCACTGTCCGAACCAGATTCAGAAGCCGTTTCGAAATCAAATACTTCTTCTTTGTTTATTTCAATTCCAAATTCGGATTCAAAATCACATAATCTGGAAAATAAAAAAATTATATACTTTTAAATTGTTAATGAGTGGACATTAGAAAAAATATCTACTTTGTCCCTGGCGCGTAATATTTACTGATTTCTTGCAATATTAAATAATATGCATTTTTACGATCAGTTGTTACTTTGTTATTAAACCGCCACAAATATTCATCAATATATGATTGTATCATTGATCTACTACATCCTCGCATCTCTTTGAATTGCTTTTACAAGCGTTCCATAGGCTCTCAATTCGGTTTGTGCAAGCTTTGGTTATTGGGTCTTTAAAATGCAAGCTATGGTTCACTGTTAAATGTTTAAAGTCTTTAAATTCTCGTATTCGTGTATAACTTTGCCAGCAATCAGATTGAATTGTTGTTCCTTCCTTACATTTGTCTACAATTATATTAAGTAATGTTTTTGCATCTCTTTCTTTTACCAATTCCATATAACACAAGGTATTGTCAACTATTTCATCATCTCCATCGCCTTCATCATCATCGTCTATATATCCGATTCTTTCAACTAAACCAGAGACCCATATCCTATCTCTAATTAAATCTTTGCCGACACCATGTTTTACTTTTGCATACATAGATTCGTCTATCTCGACTATTTTACGATAGCCACCTAATTTTAAATTTTTTTTATCCAATGCTAGACTACACATTTGTCTTAAACGATAACAAACTGAAGAGACAAATTCTTCGCTAACTTTTTCATTATTAATTTCGGCCATACTAATTGTTTTTGCGATCGTAAGCTGTGCTGCCCAACATTTTATTACTAACATTACAATCTTCAATGGTTTACGAAATAATGAAAAAAAAGACTCGTCCAAAACAGACTTGTTTTGGCCACAAGTACTACATCTCCAAATCAATAACTGATGTTTAGCATTCTTATCGCGCTTTTTTATATAAAGAGACATATCTTGACCATTTTTTTTACATGTTGGATTAGTACAATTCCTTTGAGGATATACTAATCTACGCTCTTTTACTTTATTAAATAACTTATACTCTTCCGATTCAAAAATTTTCGACATTTTGAAATACAAATAAGCAAATAGTTTAAGTGAAATTTTTTTCTACTTTTATATATCTTAAATATTTCATCACTTGTTCTTAAATTTAAGTAAGCGCTTACTTTTTCTTTTTACATGATTAAAAGTTTCAAAATAATTTTAACAAACTTATGAAAAAAATATTTATGATATTTTTTTTTTTTTATTCTTTTAATTTTTTAGCATTGAATGTTAGGTGAACAAGAGCATTTTTATGTGAACAGTCGAGGTTTATGTGAACATGATTTAGTTTAGGTGAACAAGATAATTTTTATGTGAACAGTCAAGGTTTAAGTGAACATTAGTGTTTATGTGAACAAAAATAATTTGTTAAAATTAGGTGAACATTTTGTCGTGAACTTTGTCGTAAGCCGTGAACAATTTTTGTTCACATATTATGTGACCAAATGTTCACATAACCGGGTAGACCCTAATCTAGTATTGACTCATAAAAAGACAATAAAATTTTATAATTTAATTTTTTTTATTTGTTTTTAAATATCTCAGAAAGATAATGTGTCTTAGATTACTAAAATTATTAAAGTTAATTGAATTTTAGATCAAATTTAATATTTGAGCTCTTTTAAAAATGAATTTTAAAAATAATAGAATATAATTAAAAAGAGCGTTTTTGATTATTTTTAAACGGTCTTAAGTGCAATGAAAAGCGAAAAATTTTTTTTGAAAATTTTTTTTTTTTAATAAAAATTTTACGGTTCGATTATAATGAACAAAATAATTATTGTTAAATTTTTCTCAATTATAATATAATAAAATTCTTTTAGTTTTTTTGAAAAATAATATTTTAAAAATTAAATTAAATTAGTTTTCTCAAAATTTCGATTTTTTCTTAAATATATTTTTAATTAATAATTGTTTAAAATTTTCATTTATTTTGCTAATCTGAGTTAATTTTCAAATTCATCATTAAAAATTGAACAAAAAATCCAAAAATTATATTTATGAGCAAATTTGTTGAGGAAAAATTTCATTATAATCATAAATTAAAAATTATTTACAGCAGTTGAATAAAAAAAAACAAAATCTTATAAATGGAACTAACTTCAAATCTTTTTGAAAATTTTTTAATTTTTAAAAAATTTAAACTTTTTTCATTTTGACTAAAGTTTCTTCGATCAATAAACTGATATTGATATATTGATATAAATGATATATTTTTTTTGGTTATAGGCTAACAATCAATTATCAATAGGATTAAAAAGAGCCTCTATTCTTTTTTAGTCATTTGTCATAAAGTCCAATATTGGATTATTAAATTGGTAAATAATTAGATCATTATTAAATTACCATTCAAATAACTCATTTTATTTTAGAGAGATTGAATTAAAAATAATAAATTTTAACTTTTATTTTGAATTAATTAAAAAATAAAAAAAAATAAAATTTTTATTTTTTCATACGAATTTATGTATGTTAAGGTATCTTTTATGTTTCATGTTTTTATAAGATTGTAAAATTTTGGAAAAAACACTTTATAATTTGTTGAAATAATTTTGTTCCTTAATATATTACGCAGATTTACCGCAAATTCTTGAAAAAATTATTTTAGCCGAATGATTTTCGCCTTAGAATGTGGGAAAAGTACACCAAACAGGAAAATATGAGCGACGATTCGGCAATAGGTCGAACAAGCCTGAATTTAAGTCTTTTCAATCTGTATCATGTGCCTGAAAAAATTGAATGTGCCGAAAAAATGAAAAATAGCATTCAAAATGAACTAAATCGCCTTGGTGCCACTGATTTGGTCATCGATCTATTTACATCAGAAGTTTCAAAAAAACTTTTCAAAGAAAGTGTCCTGCTCGCAATAGCTTTACTTGACAATGGTAATCAACAAGTGCAAAAAAACTTTTTCGTCCGCTTCCAAAATGACAAAGATTCGGAAATTTTGTGCAAAATTTTTTTTCATCACATAGAAGTGGCCCACAAGGAAATAAAAAATAACTTCAATTTTCTTCCCAACGATTTTAATGATGGTAAAAATAATCTCTCAAAACTTTTCTTTTTTAATTTAAAAATTTTTTCAAGTTCTTAAAATAAAAAGTACTTTGTCCAGCGACCCAGATATATTAAAAACCCCTGAGCTTAATAAAAAATTTCAAAGCTTGGACTCTAAGTCAACTTTTTCAGCCATAGATTCAGTTTTAAGCTTCAAGCCCAAGTCCTATCTCAAAGAACTGAGTCCTAGCTCTCTGGTTTTGGCCGGACCATGTCAAAATGACAGTTTTGGCGCTAAAATAGACACCAATTTGGTCAAACAAAATAATTTGCCAGAAGATATAGCAATTGTTGAAATTATACTCAGGTTTTTGCAGTTATTATGTGAAAATCACAACTCAGATCTTCAGAATTACCTTCGATACCAGTCCAGTAACAAGTCAAGCTACAACTTGGTCTGTGAGACGCTGCAGTTTTTGGACAGTTTGTGCGGGTCGACCACAGGCGGTCTTGGACTTCTGGGCCTTTGGATAAATGAAAATAACTTTCATCTGGTAAATCAAACTTTGGAAACTTTGACCGAGTATTGCCAGGGTCCGTGTAGGGTCAATCAATCTTCAATAATCAACCATGAATCAAACGGCATTGATATCATCATTGCTCTTATCCTAAATGACATTCAGCCTTTATCCAGAAATAATTTGGAAATTTTCTACTCACTTAAGCTAAATGCTTCAAAATTGTTGCTGGCCTTGTTGGAGAGCAATGATGATACGGCGAATGCCGAGCGCATTTTGTACAACATAAAGCCTAGTGAATTAATTGAGTTGATCCAGGAAATGTTTGCTTTGAGCAAAAGAATGGAACAGTTGGAAAATTTGAATGGATCTGATGCAAAATTGGACTTTGATTTATCAATTTCGTGTGATCAATCAGCAAATTTTCAGACAGCTATTGACAGTGATTACTCAAATGATGACTTTACTTTGGATCAGACAACTGCAAGATCCATTGTGTCACAGACCGATTCGGTAAATGAGGAAAAAGTGTGTTTGGTTCGTGAAGTTGGTCACAACATTTACATCCTAGCTCACAAGTTGGCTAAGTTTAACAAGGAATTGAGGGATTTGTTAAAGTCAAGTGACAATGAGGCTTTATTGTATTACGGAGAGCATACAGCTCAAATTGAAGTATTTTTTATAAGAAAATTTTGAAAAAAATTTTTAAACAATTTATTTAAATATTAGATAATTAGAGAGGATAAATCAATGGAACAAGTGGTATTTCCTGTGCCGAGTATTTGTCAATTTTTAACTTCGGAAACAAGACAAAAAGTTTACTTAACAACTGATAAAGACGAACAAAATAGTAAAATAAGTGGTTTTGTTGAGCAAGTGGAACACATGTGGAATGAAATGAAGTGGCAAAAAAAATTAAGGCAACGCAGCAATTTATATTGGTTCAGTTCACATATTAGCTATTGGAATAGCATCACATTCAAGCTTGCAGTTATAATTAATTTGGTTGTGGCCTTTTTTTATCCTTTTCAAAATGAGATTAATGGTATGTGTGTTTTTTATTGAATTATTCGATGAATTTTTTTTAAGGTATTGCGAATTTCAAATACAAATTGAACAAAAATTGTTCATTTTTTGATAAATTAAAATTAAAGTTAATAAAAAGTATAATAAAAAATACTGCAATATAGTGCAACATACTTTGTTGCACCTTTTTTACCTAAAGTAATTTTTTTCATGTAAAAAATGACAATAAATAAAGAATCAATAGGATTTAAATAGATTATTGATTTGATTTACAAAAAAAAAAGAAAAAAAAAATATTTTGGATAAAAAAAGTAGCAATAAAGTTTGTTGTACTATGTTGCAGTATTTTTTCTAGTTTTTTTTATTAAATTAAATTTTAATAAATCAAAAAATGAAGAATTTTTGTCCAATTTTGTATTTGAAATTCACAAAACCTTTTTTTTTATCTAAAAAAATGAATAAAATTCTGTTGTAAAGAATTTAATAAAACTAACTGGATTTATAGACTTAGAAATTGATGAAATTAAACGTTCACAAAAATTTAAGTAAAAAAAGCCTTTTTAATCGTATACGATAATGATATTTTAATTAACAAAAAAAACTTAGAAATTAATTGAAATTATAGTTTTCAAAACCTAAATCAATATTTGAATTAATTGATATTTTAATTTGTTGAATCATTTATTTACTTTTATTTTTGATATTTATACAAATAAAATTTTTAAGCTTTTTTTAAAATTAAATTTTTTAATTATATTTTAAGAATATATTAAAATTTTTATATAACGTATTTCAAGAACATAATTATTTATAATATTATTTAAAAGAAAAATCAGAATAGTGCTTAAAACCTTTAAAAAAAACAATCAGCTATAAAAGATGTTCAAAAGAGAATATTCAAGCGTTTTGATAAGTTAAAAAATATTTTTCTATTGATCCGATTTAACCAAATTTTGTACAAATATTTAATAGAATTTAACAATTAAGAAAATAAAAAAATCTAGTTGTTAAAAAAGAAAAAAGAAATCTAGAGCAGCTTAACCTGTGAATCACATTAGTCCTCTAAATTTTATACATTTAACAAGAAAATAAATTTTTTTAATACTTGATGCAAAGGTTGGAAAAAACTAATAGAATTTTACTTTTAATTTTAATTTTTTAATTTAATCCATTAAATGTCAAAAGCTTAGGTTATTTTATTTAATTCTTTTTTAAAAACTAAACTCAAAAAAATTTATCTGTTTATTATTTTTTACTTTTTAATTTGAAAAAATAAGGAAAAATTTTTTTTATTAGATCTTGACATTAGATTGAATGTAATCTTATGGATGTTATTTTTGATCTCAACGCTATGCCTCTACAATTTACCAAATAGAATAAGTTCAAATTTATTTTATTTTATCACACTGATCAGAGCAATTTATACATTTGGAACAGAGCTGACTCTGAATTTTTTGGGTTTAATAAACGTAATTTTGTTGTTTCAAATGAATACATAATAAAAAAATATTTTTTTAACCAGTTAAGCAATAAAGCAGTGTTTATGGCAAGCTTTTTTGGCAACAAAGGTCTCTTTTCCATTAATTCTAGGGAGAAACTCAAAGATTTTGAATTAATTTATCACATTGGATACTTTAGTTTATGTTTTTTGGGCTTATTTGTTCACGAATTATTTTACAGTCTTTTGGTAAGATTCTTTTTTTCCATTCTGAAATAAACAAAAAAACTCAATTGAAAATTTTAGTTATTGGACGTGGTTTATAGAGAAGAAACTTTGTTAAATGTGATCAGATGTGTAACTAAAAATGGCAAGTCTGTTCTTTTAACTGCGGTATTTGCTGTCATTTTGATTTATCTGTTTTCAATTTGCGGATTTTTGTTCATCCGCGACGATTTTATAGTCGAAATTCAGCCCAAAGGAGAACAAGAATCGGACAGTGTGGAGAAATCATGTGAAACTTTGTTCATGTGTATAATTACAACTCTCAGTATGGGCTTGAGAAATGGAGGTGGCATAGGTGATGTGTTGAGAAAACCAGGCAGCACTGTAAACTTAAAACAAATTAAATAAAAAAGTTTATAAAATTAATTTTTTTAGGAAACTTTGTTTTTTTTTCGAGTCGTTTACGATTTACTATTTTTTTTTATAGTAATCATAATAACTTTGAACTTAATTTTTGGAATAGTTATAGACACTTTCGGTGATTTAAGACAAGAAAAACAAGAAAAAGACTATACTTTAAAAAACACATGTTTTATTTGTGGTAAAAAATATTTAAACAAAAATTTATTTAAATATTTTTAATATTTTTTTAATTAGGACTAGACCGGTCAAAATTTGATAACAAGTCAATATCATTTGAGGATCACATCAAATCAGAGCACAATATGTGGAATTATCTTTATTTTTTGATTCTATTGAAAGTAAAAGACAAAACTGAATTTACCGGGCAGGAAAGCTTTGTATGTCAATGCATCAAAGTAAAAAATAACTAATTTAAAAAAATTTATACTAAAAAAATATTTATTTCAAAGGATAAAAGCTTAGAATGGTTTCCGCGATTGAGAGCCATGTCTTTGGACAAATTAAACCGGAGTGATGAGGAAAATGAAATAAATTTTTTGAAAAATAAACTCGAAGAGACTAATAGCATGATGAGTAGTGTTAATAAACAACTAGAAGAGATAAAGGAATCGGTATTGAGGATTTAAATCATCAACGTCAGAGTTTAATTATTTTTTTATTTTAGCTTCGGGACAAAAGAAAGCCAAATGAAGATTTGAGTTTTCGTGTCACACTTGATCCTTGAAATGACCGAATTATTTATTTTTTTTTTTAATACTTTTTTAATTATTCTTCCATATATATCTAATTTTATTTTAGTAGATTAATTTTAAATTTCAAATTTTTAAGACACTTGCGATGACAATTCTAAAATAAAAAATTTTTAAATAAGAAGTTAAGTTTAAGTTTAAAATTTAATCAACAGGCTAGTGCCCCTGTCCATAAAAGACCGATTAACACTTCATTTATTCAAAATAAAATTTAAATTTAATATATTTTTAATAAAAAGAATAAATTAAAATTTAGTTTAATTGTGTATGATAAAAAACAAAAAAAAAAGCTGAAAAAATTTAACATTTTAATGTTTGAATTAAAATTTTGAAAATTTTTTTCAAATTCTGTAAAAATTAAGTTAATATTATTAAATATTGAAAGCTAAAATTTAGAAAATTTTAACATTGATCTCTTGATGACAAAGCTATTACCGTAAACTCGTGACCATTACTCTTGGAACTTTGTCAAAATTTGGGTTTATTCCATACGTAACTAATACCATCGAAACCATGTTATAAAATTTTTTTATTATTTTTTAGAATAAACCTTGACGTCTGACTTTAAACTAAGATTAAGCTCAAAAGTTTAATTTTATTCTTAGAATAATTTCCAATTTATTTTATAAAAAACTCGAAAAATTGCAGAGTTAAATTCGAAATTAAAAAAAATTAAAAATTAAACTTTATTCTAATTTTTGTATTTATTCTAAGAGTAAAAGTTAAATTCGATTAAAGATTAAAAATTAAAATTAAATTTAAAATTAAAAAAATTTGATTTAATAGCCAAAAAGAACTATATACAAACATTTAATTTTTATTTTGCCTATTAATTTTACCATTTTCGTCACTAGGTAGCATTTTTCTGCCACGTTTCTTTGATGCTAATTGATTTGAACAAGCTTCGATATTGGAAGTTATTGAAATTTGGGATTTGGCTTGGTTGGTCCGAAGGTTCAATTCCTTAAGAGGGTTTAGATTAATTTAATCAAATTTACTTCTTCTGGGTTCTCATCGAAGTTATCAACATCGGTGAAACCGATGATTCTTTCTTCTTCTTCCAAATTATCTCAATAATAATTCAACTTAAAGCCAATTGACACTAAATCTTTCAAAGTTGAATGTCTGACCATTTTATTCCGCAATATTACTCAAAAATCGATACAGATCCAAAAACGTACCGTAAAACCTGACATACTAGCCCAGGGCTAAAAATAAGTATTAGCCTATAAGCAACCCACTTTTCGACAATATAAGCCCACCCCCTAAAATACATATAGGCCCAGGGCTTTAAATAAATACCTTATACTTAATTTATCATAAATTAAATATAAGCTCATGAGGTATTAAAAAAAGAATTAAATACAAGCCCAGCTTATCAATTCTTGAAAATTCTTTCGATCAAGCTGGTGTAACTTCAAATGTAGTCGAAATGTTCCATCGACAACTCCGTTACTTAATATTAAATAAAAATATCATTAAAGATGTAGTCGACGATAATGCTCGAGACGTTGACGGGTTTCACGAGGGCGAATAATTGACCATTAATGACAATTTAGATGAAGATTCAGATAAAGAAGTGGATACCGACACCCATGATGATGATGTAAATGATTAATTTTTTCTTTTATTTTCTTTTTAAAAACTCTTATGGAACATTATTTCAATTATTTCAACATTATTTCATTTGAAATTTAACTAAATTTCAATTTTCCATTACGTAATAGATAAATGTGTACAAAAGCCCATGGTCAGACTAATTTTAATAACTTATAAGCCCTGGGCTTCTACTTGAATTAAAATGAGATATTTATAAGGTAAATATTTTTTTACCCCCTCAATTATTTAGTATAAGGCTAGTATGTCAGGTTTTACGGTATGTTTCACCAGTGTCAACTCAAACCGTAAATACAAATAGAATACAGCCAACTAATCGAAACACTCTTAGGGAATTGAACCTTCAGACCACAGCCAAATCCCAACTTGTTCAAATTAATTAACACCAAAGAAACGTGGCAGAAAAATGCTACCTAGTGACGAAAATGGTAAAATTAATAGGCAAAATAAAAATTAAATGTTTGTATGTTATAGTAAAAAAGTAAAACCCGTTAATTTGTAAAATAACTGATTTATTAGTAAACTTGTAAAATAACTAAACGAAAATAAAAATTGACATATTTACTGATTTTATTATTTTTTTAGTAAATTACTTAATAAAATTTAGAAAATTACTGAAGTATACAGTTAAAAAACAAATATCATTTTATTTATTTTTACAATTTGAGTTACCACCATGGCAACGTGAATTACATAAAACTCCAGCCTTTTTGCATGTACAACGATTTGTAAGGCAACCGGCTGTACAATTACATTTAAGTATCCCTTGTCCCCCACCAATTGATAACTCTTTTACGGCTTCTCTTACACTCAACTGCTTATCTAACTTTATATCTAATTCTATACTACATTCTTTTACCAAATCAAAGCCGTTTCTTGCAAATAACACATTCAACACTCCAGCTTCACATGCTAGCTCATAGAGCGATTTTGAGTAATCTATGTCCACAATACGACAAATAAGATTCGGAGCTTCGCTTAAGCCTTTGTCCACATCAGGTATTGGGAGGGCTACGTAATGTCCTAAAGAAACTTCTGGAATAAATCTTTTGCTTCTTGTTTTCATGGATTCGGCTTGACGAGCTTGATTTGTCCTAACACTTTCACGAATTCCTAATAAAGCATTGGTATTCTTTATTATGTGATCAGTAGGCATTTCTTCAACTACTTCAATTCGAAAACGGGTTGTTATCTCATCTAATCCACAATCATTTGGATTAAATAACTCGTCTGGAGCATCAACTCTTCGCTTTCAGGCAAATTTAAGCATAAATCAGCTTCAATGCCTTCATAACCAAAAGTTTCGAATAATTGTTTTGCACTTTCAAGTTTTGACCACTCTTCCACAGGAATATTAGTTGATGAAAGCCCAAGTGGTGTTTCAATACCAAACAAAGCTTTGTATGGAGTACATTTTATGCCAGTATGATGAGAATGATTTTTTCGAAGCTGCACAAATTTTTACCCGATTGTCCATTTAGTTGACTTGTTTTCGCGCATCCAATCCATTTTCACTTATTATTGGTTTGACTACAACTCAAGTTGTTTTATTCCTTTTTTTATTCATTACACATTGATTGCAAGAAGCGAGAAAAGCTAAATTAATTAATTAATTAATTAATTAATTAATTAATTAATTAATTAATTAAAGAGAAAAGAGAAGAAAGAGAGAAAAATAGAATTTTCTTAATTTACCTGTTATCATTTCAGTCGTAATTTTAAGATGATTTTTGTTACAGGCTTGTAACATTAGATCACGACATTTATGGCCAATTTGAACATGGATTCTGTAAATTGTTTCAAAAATTTGCTCGTATGGTACAAGAAAACGGATAGTTTCGTCTATTTGCTGACGTTTTAAAATTATTTTTTTTGTGTCCCCGACTTTCAAAATTTCATATTTGTTTATAATGTAATATTCTCTATTCGTCCTACCCTTTGTTTTAGCTAGAGCTTGTTCGATCGAATCAACCATTGCTTGATAATCTGCAAGAGTTGTGACATTTCTTGTTTTTTTTTCGTTTTTTTGAAGGATTTTGAAGTTCTTCTTCAATCGATTTTGCTTCATACAAAGTATAAAATTTTTCTCTGTGCAGTTGTTCCTGGTCAACCTCAAGCATCGGAGCTTGTGTGTCCACAAGAGTAGTAACGACAGAATAGAGAATAACGAAAATAAACAAATTCATTTTAAAAAATCTAAATTATGAAATTTTAGTTTTTTTCTAAAAGACTTTAGTGATATACTGAAACATCAAAATAAAATTTGCAAATTTACTTCTACTACTGTTATTTTGTAAATTTACTAATTAAAATTCAAAAGCAAATGTTTTTTCATGTGATTTCATAAATTTCCTAATGAACAAGTAAATTTACAAATTTACTTGATTTACAAATTTACTATAGTTCTTTTTGGCTATTAAATCAAATTTTTTTAATTTTAAATTTAATTTTAATTTTTAATCTTTAATCGAATTTAACTTTTACTCTTAGAATAAATACAAAAATTAGAATAAAGTTTAATTTTTAATTTTTTTTAATTTCGAATTTAACTCTACAATTTTTCGAGTTTTTTATAAAATAAATTGGAAATTATTCTAAGAATAAAATTAAACTTTTGAGCTTAATCTTAGTTTAAAGTCAGACGTCAAGGTTTATTCTTAAAAATAATAAAAAAATTTTATAACATGGTTTCGATGGTATTAGTTACGTATGGAATAAACCCAAATTTTGACAAAGTTCCAAGAGTAATGGTCACTAGTTTACGGTAATTAATCTCGAATAAAAATATCCAAATGTTTTTTTCCTTTAATTGTTTTTGACATTGGTTCGATTAGATTTCTTCTATTCCTTAAATTATAACATAAATTTCTTGAGTCATTTCTTATCAATTGAACTTTTAGATTATTAGGTGAATTATGATAAAACAATATTTTATAAGAAAAAGAAAGCATATTATTTAAAATTTAATGCTGAAAAGCATATAAATTGTATAAATTTTATTTATTATTTACATTTTTAAAAATTTTTCTATATATATTTAATTTTATTTTAATTTTTTAAATTTCAATTTTTTAAGACACTTGCGATGACAGTTCTAAAATAAAAAAATTTTAAATATGAATTTTTTTTTAATTTCATTTTGAAATAAATTGCATCAACATGAGCAAGATGAATTTGAAAAAATTCAATTTATGGACTGATACACTGAATGAGGAAAATTTGTGTGAAACAATTGGAACAATCGATTTCTCCGAAGACCAGCCGAAAAAAGAACGAGGTGTTGAGTCATACAAATTTGGGAATAAAGTCCAAGAACAAGTGTTTACTAGGCCAAAGAGACAAAGAAGAAAAAAAAAAATAGAGCGCCAAGAAACTACCTGTTCAAGTCTGGACATTGGTGAACGCCTGGGACCTTTGATCTCTTTTGACGAGTCAAAACCTAGATCTCATATTCGGGTTTCTGAAATAGACACTGATGATTCAGTGGCTAAAGAGATATCCCGAATCCTTCAGGAACCTAAAGATGATGTCATTCGTAAATAGATAAAAATTTTATTTAAAAAAAAAATAATTAATTTTTTCAAATTTTAGAACGATGTGTAAAAATTTTGGGAAAGAAAAAAAGCCTTGAGTTGTTATATGCTACAGAAGATATTGAAAGCTGCGGAGGAATACCCACTAGTGTAATTAAAAATTAAAATTTTATTTAACAAAAATTAGATTTTTTAATTTTTTTTAGGACGGATATAGAAGACGAACACCAGGAGGAGTTTTTTTTCAATTGCTAAAAAAAGATGATACAATTCTGAATTGTCAAAAATCGAAGATTTTTATTCCGGATCAGGAACGGAAGAAAAAACAAAAAGCGCTGAAAAGACTGCGGAAGACAAAGTGTACAAGTGAGAAAAAAAAAGCTTCAAATGATGAAATGGAACAAACCTCAGGACAAGATACTAACTCAGCAGAAAAAATGATTTGTTTAGATGAATAAAAAAATGTAAATAATTTTTATTAGTTTTAGCATTGATTTTGTTTTTAAAAATAAAAATTTGCTTAAAATAGTTTTTATATTATATATTACACATTTGATCAAAGTCTATATTTAGAGTAAATTTTTTTAATTATTGCTATGCTTTTTCCAATCGGTGCTTGAGGATAAATTTTTTTTGAAAAAATAAATGGAAATTCTGCATTTAAAAGCAAATTTTCAACCAGATCCTGATTATTAATCGGCTCGCCACGGATGATGGATAATTCAGCCTCTTTGAAAAAAATATTCCATCTTGGTTTATAATAGCTTAATAAAAATTAAAAAAAAATTTATTTATTTTTTTTTAAAACTTACTCAGCAATAAGTCCCGACCATGCTTTACAAGCGTAATCAAATACTTCACTTGTTGAATTCAAGCCCCAGAGAGTCAATTGAGACCTAGCATTAAATTCATACAAAATCCTTTCATTTCTATTGCTTCCTTTTGATTTTGCTTTTTTTAGCCAACTGGACAATAAATAGTGGTCATCTGAGGCCAGCAACTCTTCCATATCATCCAAAATTTCAATCATATTTGCCGATATTTCACTAAAGTCAAGTCAGTCAAGATCTGTTTTAAAAAAAATCAATGGCTCAATTACCTGAATTTGTACAAATCACTTTGGTTCCAAGCAGTTTTTAATTTTGAATATTCATTGTCAAAAAAATAGCGCAATACTTCTTTACTAAAGTCAATAAGATCGTATCTAAAAAGAGCTGAAGGTTCGAAATCATCCGCTTTTTGCACCAAATCATCCCAAGCTGAATAAAATTGTTCCAAATTATTAATACCCTTTGAGTTAAGTTTGAAAAAAAAATTGAAAAGGTTTAAGTTAAATACTTCAGGACGAATATTAAAACTTGGTCTTTTTGTAAATAGCTGTTTGTTCTGATAATCATAAGTCCTATAAATTACATTCTTAAAAAATTGTAAAAAATACAGGATTAATAATTTTGAATAATAAATGATCACATTTTTTTTATATAAATTAGTAAATTGATAATTATTAATAATAAAAACTTAATTAACTTATACTGCTTCTACTAACTTCTTTTTCTAATTTTTGTTCAATTTGAGTTTTAACTCTTAAAAAGCCTAATATTTTAAATTAATTTTTTTTAATTATTCTCAAGAAAAGAATTTAAAAAAATTTTAAAAACACTCACTCTCTTTCTTTTTTATATGTACTTCATATATTTCCACCGCTATCACCAATTTAAAAGCATGGCACTATTAAATACAATTAAAAAGAAGATTATGTTTCTAAATCTTTATTCTTAAAACCAAAAACTGAAACTAAAACTTAAGTACAACATAAACAGTGGTGATTTGACATTGGGATTTTTACCGTTTTTTACGTAAAATTGCCACTATTTGCAAAAATTTTCATAATTTTACACTCGGAAGGACCGGTGAATTTACGTTATTTTACGAAATTTTACAAAAAACTGTTAAAAAAAAGAGCCATAAAAAAGCCAATTCTCAAGAAATTTCTTAGAATTTTTTGGAAAATTCAAAAAAAAAATTTACATTTTTTTCCCGTAGATTTACGTAAAATCCGAATTTATTAATTGTAAAATTTTGGAAAAAAATGGAAAAATACAGTTAAAATTTTTATTTTATCAAATCAGTTTATTTTACCAGTTTTTTCGAAAATTATTGTAAAATTTCGTAAAATTAGATAAATTTACCGGTCCTTACAAGTGTGAAATTACGAAAATTTACGTAATTTTAGGAAAAAACGGTAAAAAACCGAGTGTCAAATCACCACTGTATATAAAGAAAGAGAGAGAGAGACAGGGCTTGGGAAACAGGAGCTGTTACAGTACTACAGTGGTGATTTGATAAAAGTATTTTACGAAAAATTAATATTTTATATTAACAGTATTTTAATCTTTTTTTTCCAAAAATCGAAAATTTTAGAAAGTTTTTTTTTATAACGATTTTAAAAATAACTAATTTTTTAACTAATTTATGAACAAAAAAACCTTCTAAAATTTTTGGAAAAAAAGACATTTTTTCAAAAATTTTGAATTTTGAATGGCCGATTTGAATTTAACCAAATTTTACCAAAATTATCTCAAAATCCTGAAAATTTACGTAATTTTTCTTAAAATACTGATATCAAATCACCACTTTATATACTTTTTTATCGAAAAAATTGCCTTTTTTTAAATAAATTTTAAACTTTAAAATTATCTTATTTTTAGGGATTTAAAAAAAATGAATAAAAAAATCTTAAATTTAGCCAAAAAGAAAAAAAATTTAATATTTTTATTTTATTATTTTATATTTTATGATTCAAAAGAGTAAAAAATCAAACGCTCCGAAATATCATGCTGGAATTTGAGTTTTGGATTTTAAATATATATTTTTTTAGAAGTTAGCTAAAAAAAAACAAAAAAAAAAGGTGTCTAAAAAACAATCTTGTATAACATTGATGGATGTGATGTGTGACTTTACGCTTGATAAATATTTTTCTTTCAGTCTAAACAGTGTTTTTTTTTTATAAAATTTGAGCCCTCCAAAAATGTTTGACTTTTTTTTATTGTTTGGTTATTATTCACTTAACTAATCTACTGTAATAATTGATCTACTTAATAGTTTTCAGCCAAAATACGACAGCAGATTCAAAGTCAATGTGAAAATTTCCTTGAAAAAAAAATTTAAGGTTTGAAATTTTATTTACGATAATTCGGTCAAGAATTGATTGAAAATCTTGATCAACATAGGGTGTATTCCTTGTCATGTATCGCCTGGCTGCGTAATTGAGCACCCAATTTGAAAATTGGCTCTGGTTAAGAGTTGATCTCCATGTTTTTTCGAGCATAAATTCGTACATTATTTCATTTTGATCAATTCCTTTGATTAAAAAATATAATTTTATTATTATTATAAAATGATCTTTACCTTCCATTGTTATACCAACGCCGATCATAGAACTATTCTTTAATTTTCTCGCCTTATCTGGAAGCTATTAAAGTATTATTTATGATAAAAAATAAGTCATTTAGTTACAATACCAAGTTAATTTTTTGTATATCTCCACTTTAAAAAAAAATCATTTAAAAATCAAATTTAATTTCTTAAATTACAATATTCCATTTGCACCGCCAAAATTATGGAGCATATTCCAGACAAAACTGTGCCCAAAATAAGACGAAAAATCATTAAAATGAGGAATAGTCTCCGAAAACAAATCCAAAATAATCAAACGACCCTGTAAACATATTTATAAATTGATGAAAAAATAATTTATTTTTGTTACAATCGGAATTCTGCTCAAGAAAGCTTGCACTCTTGTTCGATTCCAAAAATCTTGATTAAATACCCAACCTTGCATTACCCAAATAGCATTTTCATCTACAGCTATTAAAGAATCATAAACTGCTTGATTGACAATTGCTAAATAATCCAAGTCTCTAGAAAAAATATTAATTTTTTTATTTTGTTGGCATTTAGTTTCTTTACCCTGATTTTGGAAGCATTTCATTAAAAACGTCCGCAGAATAGAAACCAGATGCTCCAAAAAGTCTTATTGCCTTGGATCATGTATAAATTTTTTGAAAAGTTAAAAAAAAAATACTTCTCGGTTGTAAGCAATTCCAATTCGGCTAAACAAAGGGTCCAATGGATCAACCATGGTCAGACTTTAAGTTAAAATGTTTGAGAAAAAATTTAAAAAATTCTAAATTTAATAATTTATATTTTAATTACAGCGGTGATTTGATAACAGTATTTTACGAAAAATTACGTAAAATACCGAAAATTAACCAAATTTTACCACTTTTTACGTAAATTAACTTAGAATCCGAAAAGTGAAAAAGAGGTATTTTGCGAAAAATTACGGAAATTTTGGCAAGTTGAAGTTTATGATCAATTTTTGATGCTCAAAATGATCAAATCAAACTTAAAATATTAAATAAAATGTAATTATTTAATATAATTAGTGCAGAGATACATTTTTGGTTTTAACATACTTTGTTAAATCTAAAGGTAAAATCTGTAAAAGTCTGCAAAAAATTATCGACTTAAAATAGTATCGATTAAATGGTGTGCACTCTGCAATGTGCATTTAGATATTGCAGAGTTTTTTTTTTTTTTTAACCAAGTATGCTAAAACCAAAAATGTACCTCTGCACTAATTATATTAAATAATTACATGTTATTTAATATTTTAAGTTTGATTTGATCATTTTGGGCATCAAAAATTGATCATAAACTTCAAATTGCCGAAATTTTCAGGATTTTGAGATAATTTTGGTAAAATTTGGTAAAATTCAAATCGGCCATTCAAAATTCAAAATTTTTGAAAAAATGTCTTTTTTTTCCAAAAATCGAAAATTTTAGAAAGTTTTTTTTATAGCGATTTTAAAAACAACTATTTTTTAACTAATTTATAAACAAAAAAAACTTTCTAAAATTTTCGATTTTTGGAAAAAAAAGACATTTTTTCAAAAATTTTGAATTTTGAATGGCCGATTTGAATTTTACCAAAATTATCTCAAAATCCTGAAAATTTCCGTAATTTTTGCGTAAAATACCTCTTTTTCACTTTTCGGATTTTACGTTAATTTACGTAAAATGTGGCAAAATTTGGTTAATTTACGGTATTTTACGTAATTTTTCGTAAAATACTGTTATCAAATCACCACTGTAAATATTTTGGAATTTTTTTTCTATTTTAATCACTTACCAACTAAAGTTACAATTGAACCCAATCCAATCGGATGCGGTAGTAAAATTGTTAAACGGGTAAATTCTTCTTATTTGATCAGGAACAAAACCAGCAAAAGCAGGCAAAACAAAGCTGATACCTAGCTCTCGGTATCTTTCCAATATTTTTAGCTGAAGACCCAGTTGATCCCGGTGCCATGAGTCGGGCAAGGGTCCGCCAAATTTTTTCAAATTTCCCATTCTAAACCTTTAAGCAAATTTAGTAAAAAAAAATATTTTTTTTTTATTTTTTACCAAGCCAAGTAAGCTGGTCCCGAAAAAAATTCATCTATTTCTTGTCTTGTAAAACCCATGTCACCCAATACCTAAAAAATTCTATTTTTATTTTTTTTTTTAAATTTAGTTAATCAACTTTAATCCATGGATATTCAGCAGCGGTTTGAGCATAAACCATATTTATTCCATTTAAAGCCATCCAGTCAATTTCGTATTGCCATCTTGACCAGTCCCACCACACATAAGAATAACTAAATGTGCAAATATTTTGATAGAATCTCACACTTGATTTTTTTTAAAGTTTAAAAAAAAAAATTTTTTTTTAATATTTTTAAAAGTACTAGTCTTTTGAAGATAAACGAATTTTTTGCCGGACAATTGGAAGATCGGTTTCATCTAAATTAATGTTTTTTCCAGACCAGAATACTGAGCTATTAGTGTAATATTTTAAGTAGTAATTGAAGCCCCAAGCGGCGGCCACTGCCGAATTAGCTCTGATCAATAGTTTCTTATCATTTTGAACCATGCTTAGCTAATTTTTTAATAACATAATCTTATTAAGTCAAATGGTAAAATTACTTCAAATGAGTCCAAACTTTTAAAGTGTAGGTCCTTATCGATTTGTACAATAAAATCATTTACACTATGATGCTCACCGATTATTCGGTTGATCAAATCCATTACGGCTGATTCATAGCCGAAATTGTCAAAATTTTTTTTTTTTAATTGATTAAAAAGATGAGTTTGAACTTGATTTAAAATTTAAAAAAAAATTAAATTTTAATTTTTTTAGTCCAATTTTACTTGTGAAAACATGTCTTGGTAAATTCAAAAGAAAACATAAGCAAAATAGGGTTAATTGATTCATTATAGAGCCTTTGTTTATCTGTTTTAATTCATTTAGTCTAATTTTTGATTGTAAAATGTTTTAAATGAGCATCAGGAAATAATTAAATTAGATGATATTTAATTTTTAGTCATTTTATTTGAAAATTAAAAATAAAATAGATCATATGATTTAATTTTTACTTGATTTTGTATAATGGTATACTTCTTGAGAATAAGTTGTTTTAAAATGAATTTTTACTAGGTATCCAATTTTAGATCTTAAATTTAGAAAAAAAATACAGTATTTTTTAAACTATGGTAAAATGTTTAGTTTATATTGGCATTTTTAAGATAAAATTTTAAAATCGATAGATCTTTAAAAACTCAAGCAATGGCATTCAGACTTTGGTTTAATTTCCTATGTAACGCCAATCTTGTTTCGTTTTCACCATTTGAGCAGAAAATAATTTTTAAATTTTGTAAAATTCTTGATGACAAAAATGATCCAAATGAGTTGGGTTAAATTTTTTTTTTAAGTTCAGATTAACTTAGTCTTTATTTTTCAAATAAAATTATTTTAATTTTTTATTTTTCAAAATTATAAAATGATTATTTTCAAACTTTTGATAAAACATGAATTAATTTTTGTTGAATTTTTAATCAAGATTAAATTTTGTTATCAAAATTAAATTAAGCTCCAAACGAAATAAATATTCAATTTTGATGATTTTTTTTTCTAAAAAAAATTCGAATTAAAATTTTATTTTGATCAAATTTGCAATTAAATTTTGAATTTTTAATTTACCTTAAACTATTTGATTTTGTATTTTCTTTTACTTTTTGAGCAAAATTTTTTTGTTGCCTAAAAAAATGATTAACATCGCTAGGCAGATTTGTGACCCTTGATTAAAAACAATGCTTTCAAACTATGCCAATTTTGTTTTTAACTTGTGTGACCCATTTTCTAATTGCTTTGAATACCAAATTTAAAACAACCAAATTCTATAAATTTCGAATCAGGCTTCACTTTGAACGAAAACATGCAATTTCTTTTAGTCATTTGAGAATTAAATCTTTCTGGCAAAAGTGCATCAAGTCGACAACTATTTTCATTAATCAAACTTTATTATTAAAACATAATTTGAATTGATTTATTTAGGAATTAAACTTTAAAGAAACTTGGAATGGCATCATAGGCAAATATTATTTTTGAATTTTATTTTTAGATTCATAATTATGAAAATGAATAGCTATGTTAAACTCGTTTTGTACTCAATTGGTAGTGTTGTTTTTGGACCTGTACTGGCAATTTATTTAACCTTTTTTGGCGATTTTTACACTCTATCTCTTAAATATGTATGTACACTTCTTGATAAAAAAAAAATTTAAAACATTAATTTTTATTTAAATTTTGAAAGAAAATTTTGGAAACAATCTCCGATGACTGGGACATTGTGCTGCATTTTGTTGCCTTCTGGATTGGATTTTATTGCACGCTGTCTCTTTTGTACGAGTGCAGAAAAATCAAGAACAGACCACCGAAGCTTGACTGGTGGCAGACCGAAGTCATCTACCAAATCTATGTCCGTTCTTTCTTTGATTCTACCAACAATGGGTCTGGGGATCTCAGAGGCATCATGGAAAAATTGGACTACATAAAATCGCTGGGCGCCAAAGTGATCTCGATTACACCGATGTACCCATCAGGTGGCAAGGATGGAGGCTACGATGCTACTTCTTTGACCGAGATAGACCCCCTCTATGGATCAATGAACGATTTTGATGAGCTTGTCGAACAAATTCACAAAAGAGACATGTTTTTGTTGCTTGATTTTATTCCCAATCACACTTCCAATTTGCACCACTGGTTCAAAGAGAGCTGTAAAAATGATCCGGAAAATCCGTATGGTGACTTTTATGTTTGGTATCCAAGCGATGACAAAATAAATCCACCTACTAATTGGGTATGTAAATAAATGCTAAAGAAAAAAAAAATTTTTAATTTTTGATTTATTTTTTTTCAATAAAAAAATAAAATTTTTGAATAGATTTCGGTATTTGGAGAATCGGCATGGACTTATAATGAAACCAGAAAAGCTTGGTACTTGCATCAATTTTTGAAAGAGCAGCCAGATTTGAATTTTAGATGCGCAGCAGTGAGAAATGAGATCGAGAAAAGTATGCGTTTTTGGCTCGAGGACAAAAATGTTGATGGATTTAGAATTGATGCCTTGAGACATTTGTTTGAAGACAAAAATTTTGACAATGAACCATTGGTAAGTGGTGCTGGGTCGAATAAAGTTGACTATTTGGACCTAGAGCATACAAAAACTGCTGATCAACCAGAAACCTATGAACTATTGAGCCAGTGGAGGTCAATGTTTGACGAAATTGGCAAAAAAACTAATCAAACCAAGGCCTTAATTGTCGAGTGTACATCTGAATTGAGTGCCATTGGACAATATTATTTTTTTAACAATAGACCAAATGCCAATTTTGCACTAAATTTTCAATTTTGTTCGCTGGATGAAAATGGAGTTGAGTTTAAGCCCAAAAATGTTAAAAATTTGATCGAGGATTATCATAGACATTTGCCAAAAAAATGCTGGTCCAATTGGCAATTGGGAAATCATGACCAAAAACGAGTTGCTACTCGAATCGGCAGTGAAAATGTCAATTTGGCAAATGCTTTAAATTTGTTAATTGGTGGAACTGCTGTGGTGTACAATGGCGAAGAGATTGGCATGCAAGATTTGCCAAAAGACAACCTTACTTTTGATCAGTGCATGGATGAAAGTGGAAAAAAATACGGAGTAAATTTTATTCTAAATTAAAATTAAATTTTTCCAAATTTAAAATTTTTAAATCTTAATTTTTTTTAATTTTTATTTTTTTCTATTTTTATTTTTTTTTAATTTTTTTATTTTAATTTTAATTTTTATTTTTTTAATTTTTATTTTTTAATTTTTATTTTTTTTAATTTTTATTTTTTTTAATTTTTATTTTTTTTAATTTTTATTTTTTTTAATTTTTATTTTTTTTTTAATTTTTTTTTTTTTCTATTTTTATTTTTTTTTAATTTTAATTTTTTTATTTTAATTTTAATTTTAATTTTTTTAATTTTTATTTTTTTTAATTTTTATTTTTTTAATTTTTATTTTTTTTAATTTTTATTTTTTTTAATTTTTATTTTTTTTTTAATTTTTTTTTTTTTCTATTTTTATTTTTTTTTAATTTTTAATTTTTTTATTTTAATTTTAATTTTTATTTTTTAATTTTTTTAATTTTTATTTTTTTAATTTTTTTAATTTTTTATTTTAATTTTAATTTTTTTAATTTTTAATTATTTAATTTTTAACTTTTCATAGCCCAAGTTGTTTGCTGAAAAATCCAGAGATTACTGTAGAAGTCCGATGCAATGGAGTGGTGACAAAAATGCCGGATTTTCAACATGTGACCAAACATGGCTTCCAGTTCATCCAAATTTCAAGTTTGAAAATGTGAAAAGTCAACTGAAATGTGACGATTCTCATTTGAGTATATTCAAAAATTTGGTTAACTTAAGACGATCGCCATCATTTCAATGGGGATCTTACCAACCAGTAGTGGTCAATGATGAAATTTTTTCATTTCTTAGAAAAGCGTACGGCTTCCCACCGTTTTTAGTGGCAATGAATTTTAGTAGTTCACTGGTTCAAGTTAACTTGGCAATTAGCAATGACATAGCACCACGTGCCTATGTGGTTTATTACATAAAAGGCACAAAAAATCAAATGGACACTCAACTCGACTATGAAGTTAAATCTCCATTGCTTACCAAAAATCTTAAATTGAACCCTCATGATCTGATTATTTTAACTTGGGCGGCGACTGAATAAAATGTTTAGACAAGTTATTTTTTTAGTTGAATTTAATTTTTTTAAATGAAATAAAAGTATTTTGATTTTTTAATTTTATTTATTTTCTATACCAAGATTGAGCACTAGATTTTCTCTTTATTTTTCGCTGTAAAACCAAAATTCCATACATCAAAGCTTCGGCTGTTGGTGGACACCCTAAGAAATTTAATTATTTATTTTTTAAATTGCTAGAATAAGTACCTGGGACATAAACATCTACTGGAACGATGCGGTCACAACCACGCACTACTGAGTAGGAATAGTGGTAGTAGCCTCCTCCATTTGCACAGCTCCCCATTGATATGACCCATTTAGGTGATGGCATTTGGTCATAGACTTTTCTCAAAGCTGGAGCCATTTTATTACAAAGTGTTCCTGCCACTATCATCAAATCAGCTTGGCGCGGAGTGGCTCTGAATACAACACCGTATCTGTCCATATCGTATCTGGGAGCAGCGATATGCATCATTTCTACAGCACAGCAAGCAAGACCAAAAGTCATGGGCCATAGAGAACCGCGGCGGATAAAATTCATCAAGTCATCAATACGAGCCATGGTATATTCCATTTTATTGTTGGCAAAAGACATTTGAAAAGGAGAAAATTTGTATGGTTTTACATTTTTGTCTATTTTGGCCGCAACTTGAAGGTTTTTTTGAGTGTCTGTTTGTTGATGGCGATGTATTCTTAAAAAAAGATAATAATTTTTCTAATTAAATAAAAAAATTTACTCTTTTTTTGAAGATGATGGTATTAAAAAGGGAATAAAACGATTGGAACTGCAATTAAAAATTAATGATTTTTTATTTATTAAATTTTTGAAAAACATTTTTTTTAGGTTTGTCTTTTAGATTTTTATTTAAATTCTTAAAAGAGGCTAATTTTAGATCTGGGCTAGTCGAAATTGAGAAATCAAGACAAATTTTATAATTTCTTTTTATACTAAATTTTGAATGCCTGAAAATTTGACTAGGAATTATTAATCTTTTTTTTTTTCTATTTTTTAATTTTTGAATAATTTTTTTAGCAGTTTTATTCAAAAATTGTATGAAAGGTTATTTTGTTTTAAATTTCGGTTTTAATTATTTTGATCAGTATTTTATCAAAATGGTCAGTATTTAGAATCAAATAAAACGATTTTATGAAAGAAAAGGTATCTTCATATTCATCTAGTAAAATTGGTTAAAATTAGCAATTTTTGTTAATGAATTAGAACACGCCAAATCAAATATGGCATATTCAAATAAAATTTAATTAAATTTAAATTTTTACATGAGAACATTCAAATTAGAAATTTTAATTGCTTAATTTGATTAATGCTTAAATACTAGATTTGATTTTTATTACATACGAATGTAGATTTATTTGTTTTAATGTTTTATTTGGTTTCTTTTTTGAATTGAACTAAAAAAATTTAAATAATGCCAAACATCTTCTGATAGCATACTTTTTAAATTAATAGTAAAAATCCACTTCAATTTTGAACATATAATTCGAATTAATTAATTAAATAAAGATTGAAAAATCCTTTTTTAATTTATCTTAAGTTTATTATTATTGAGATGAAAAAAAAATTCGAATTTTTAAACATCGTTTAAAATTGCATTTGATTTCAATATTTTTAATGATTTCAAAGATAATTAGAAAAACTTATATGAAATTCTTTTAAAAAGCAAATTTTAAATTTTAATCTTGAAAAAGGGTCTACCTAGTTCCCATGAACAAAAAACTGTCACCCACAAATAAAAAAACTTCTAAGCAAAAATTTTTTAATATCTATTAAAAACTGCTACAAATTATTTAGATAATAAAATGCCTATGATTTTACATAATGAAAATAAATTCCGATTCGAACGATTCCGAGTCATCAGTTAGCCCTAAATAAGCAAATGGAAAACGACGAATTTGTTAATAAACCTAAAAAAGGTCGTCCAAAATTAGCTGAAAATTAGTTTTCCTTAAAATAGAATTTAATTTAAATTTTTTATTAAGTTAATATTTAATTTTTTTGTATATAATTTTATAAACACTATTTGAATAAATTATATAAGAAATTTTTTAATTTGTTTATCACCACAAAAAATTGTGTTAACCAGTTTTTTGGTTATATATTTAAATACTATTTTTTTTTGAATTCAGCACTAAAAAATTGTGCTTTGTAAATTGTATTTCTATTAAAATGTTTTTGGTTTGTGGTGAAAAGTTTTTAGTTTGTGGGGAACAGTTTTTTAATTGCGAGGAACCATTTCTTGAAAAATAGCTCTAAATTAAGGATCAATTTCTAAGCAAATAAACATAATTAATAATTCAAGTAAACACTTAATTTCTGTATTCCGGAACAATTTTTAAAAGCTTTACACATTTGTTTTAGATGATATTTTTGGAATAATGTACGTCCCAACGTGGTCAATAAGTTAAATATTGCCACTGAGTATTTTCGAGATGATTTAATGGATTATATTAATACTATTCAATTACTGGCATGATATTATTAAAATTTAAATTGCTTATTTAGTCCTATTTAATTTTAAAAAAGCCGGAAAATATCCAAAAAAGTTTGTTTAAATACATTTTTCTAATTTTAAATTTTAAAATAATTTATTTGTTTAATCAGTGCTGTCAAAAAATTGCTTTAGACAGAGATGATAAAATCTTAGATCATAGCTTTTTTTCTAAATACTTTTATTCGTATCCATATTTTAATTTTTTGATTTTATAAAAGTTAAATTACAATTCTTGTCGTTTATTTTAAAACATTTTTTTAAGTCTTTAAATTGTGTTTTTAACTAAAATTACTTTTTTATCACTAAAATATATTTATTTTATAAAATTGCTTCATGAATTTAAAATAACTTTTTATTAATAAACAATTTTTTTTTAAATAATTTTTATATAAAAATTATTACCAAATACTAACATACTTGATAATATTTTAAATAATTGTTAGATAAAGATACATACAGAAAAGAAAGAAAAAGGTGCCGTGTATTTTTAAGTTTGGAAATAATTTAAATTATATAATGATATTTAATAATAAAAGTGTTTTTACATTAAAAAAGCTTTTTTGTATTGAAAAAATCTTTTAAACATAAAAAGTATTTTTATATTAATAAAATCGTTATATATGCTTAAATTTATTTTAGAATTTATATAGATTTAATTGAATTTATTCAGGTGAAGTTAAATTAGTGGAAAAATAAAGTTTTGGCCTTATTTAGAGACAAATTTGGATCTAGTAATACACAGCAATCTTAATCTTTTAAATTAAGCATTTTTTAATTGTTCAATATTGAATTAATTATTTAATTTTTAAAAATATTGTTTTTGTTTGTATAAAAAAAGATAGATGTTAATATAGCTATTGAATGCAGTTGATTTTATTAAACTTTTAAATAGAGTTAATTTTTTATTTATATTATTAGAGTAAAATTTGTTTAAAACAAGTTTTTTAGCTAAAGTATTTAGTAAAAAAACAATTTCCTATTTTTTGTTCAAACTTTAACCAAAAACCTTATTTTCTATACCAAGATTGAAGTTTTGGTCTTCGCTTTATTTTCTTTTGCAAAACAAGAATTCCATACATGAGAGCTTCAGCGGATGGTGGACAGCCTTTAGAAAAAATATTTAATATTCAAAACTATGACCATAAAGGGGACTAACCAGGGACGTAGACATCAACCGGAATAATACGGTCACATCCGCGAACTACTGAGTAGGAATAGTGGTAATAGCCTCCTCCATTTGCACAGCTACCCATTGATATGACCCATTTTGGTGCTGGCATTTGGTCATAGACTTTTCTCAAAGCTGGAGCCATCTTATTTGTCACAGTGCCAGCGACTATTATACAGTCGGCTTGGCGCGGACTGGCTCTGAATACAACACCATATCTGTCCATATCGTATCTGGGAGCAGCGATATGCATCATTTCTACAGCACAGCAGGCTAAACCAAAAGTCATGGGCCACAGAGATCCACGGCGAACAAAATTCATCAAGTCATCCAATCTGGCCATGGTATAGTCCATTTTATTGTTGGCAAAAGACATTTGAAAAGGAGAAAATTTGTATGGTTTAACATCTTTGTCCAAATTTTCAGCAACTTGAAGGTTTTTCTGAGAATCAGTTTGCTGGGTTCGAGTTATTCTATTTTAATCAATTATTGATAAGATTTAACTAAATTTTATTTTCAAATATGTTTACTGTTTCACGCTGTTTGATGCTGGTGCTGTTATCAAACAAGATGATTTGTTAAACAATGACAAAGGCGCTAGAGCCATTTTTTTGGATAACATCGAGCTGACTGACATTTTTAATTTAAGCAATGATTAGCTTAAATCTTAATCTAAACAAATCATGGTCATTTGATAACAAAATGAGATGTTTAATTATATAAGAATGTTACATAAAATGCTTTGGAAAATAAATGGAAAATTTATAATTTTTAAATTATATGCATTTAGTTGATTGCAAAATACGAAAAAGAGAAGCTAGTAGTTTTGTTTTAGAATTTTTGCAAATTTTTAAAAATTAATTCAGAATTTTATTGTAAAAATAATATTTGATAAAAAAAATACTGCCAGGGATGGGGATCGAACCCATGCTCACATTCGTGAATTGGATCTTAAGTCCAACGCCTTAACCACTCGGCCACCCGGGCTTATAAAAAATATGCATCTATTTGTTAATTTGAATTCATTTTTAAATAAAAATATTTATTAAAAATAGAACAAAAAAATTAGTTGAAATTAATTTATAATTTTTTATCTTTTAAAAAAAAAGAAAACCGGATCGTGAGTTTAACTCTTGAAAACAGTTTTGAAAAAAGGATTAAAAATAGGGAGATCTATGATCATTCCAAACTGCCCAAATTACTTAATTAATAAAAAATGTGAATATATTATTAAAATTTAGTTTGATGCTAGTTTTTTCTAAATTTAATTAATTTAAAAAAAAATAGTTTGCCTTCCATGACTTTTTTCTTTTTTCCTGGTCTTGGTAAAAATCTTTTTAAAGTTTTTGTTCATCCTTCGTCGCTATTTGAACCAAATTGCTATAAACAACCAATTATTTAGACTTAAATTTTAAATTAGATTACAGAACTCAGATTTTTAATCAAAATTCATGCCATAATATTCTAAACTATATAAATATTGTTTTAATTTTAAAAAAACTCTAATTTTATGACCAAAATAGCCTTCTCTGGTTCAAAAAATTACTGAAAATCGACTTAAACTTCAATTAGATGATTTATAGTCTTTTTTAAGAAAATTATGTTTGATTTATAATTTAATACGATTTAGAAAAATATCAGTCATGAAAAAATAAAAATATAATCATTTTTTTTTAGTGATTCTTTATTATTTTAATTAAAAAAATAAATCACCAAATAATACTTCTAACAAAAGCAAAGATAGCATTACAAATGCTAATAGACACAATATTGATTATAGAAATCTAAATTTGAATATCAATCAAAGATAAAATTGTAACTTTAAATTTAAGAAAATAAAGCTAAAATTATTTTAAATAATATTCAATAACATTTCTGTGATTGTCTGTTTTTTATCTTTAAATTAAATAAATTTAAATTTTTTTTTTATAAAAAGAGTGATACAGTGTTATTAAAGTAAATCAAATCAAATAAAATATAATTAATACAAATAATTTTCATAAAAACTTGTTCAAGACATTTTTTTGCAACTTCTTTTAATTTAAAGTAAAAATTGAGATAGTTATTTAAAAGGCAAATTTTTTAATTTATATATTTTTTTTTAAATAAAAATTCTCATCAATTAAAAGATTATTATACGTTGAATTAATATTTGTCTTTTTTTCCATAATAAAATTTTATTTTGTTCCTGGCTCATAAATTAAATTATTTTAAACTGATGATTTTCCGTCAAATTATGCTTTGGCTTTAGACCTACAGTGATGTTCCGCTTTTTGTTTTTAGAACAATATTTTTTATTTTTAAATGGGTGATATATTAAAATTACTTAAAATATTACCGTATTACCTCAAATAGAAGTAACCAAAAATAGAAGAAAGTTGCTACTATTTGAGGCAAAAATTTGCCTTTATTTGAGTTGTTTTTCTCAAAAAATGAGTCTCGATTAAAAGAAAATTCACCAGTCATTTGTCATGTAAAACATGCATTTTTTTTGTTTCTATTAGAAGAAAAAAAATGGATAAATTTCTTTTATTTGAGTCACTTTTTTGAAGTGAAAAATTTTCATATAAAAGAAACCCTTTGATGACCGAACTTTCTTTTATTTGAGGAAATACGGTACTTATAATTACTAATGGGTGATTACTTAAAAATTCACTGAAATCAGTGTAAATTGGGTGAAATTTCAGTCAAAGATGTAAATATGAAGGTAATAAAGTTTGAAGTGAAAAGTTGTTCATTTTATTAAACTCTTTTCACATCAACCCATTAATCTATTGTACTAAAAGGTTGAGTCGAATCTTGAGACAAGTCCGCGACTTTAAAAAAAATTAAAAATTTGAAAAAAAATAGCCATTCAGTTAGGCTGATCTATGATATCTGAATATTTTTCTAATAGATATTAAAATCATTCGGAATTATTATTCATAAGAAAATTTTAATTTAATAGCTTTAAATTAATATATTAATTAAAAAGCCCGGGTGGCCGAGTGGGAGGAAGACAAAATATAGAAAGACAGAATGTAGAATTTTCTCCAAAATATAGAAAGACAAAATATAGATATGACAAAATATAGAAAGACAAAATTATTTTAAAAAATTATAAATTAATTTCAATTAATTTTTTTGTTCTATTTTTAATAAATATTTTTATTTAAAAATGAATTCAAATTAACAAATAGATGCATATTTTTTATAAGCCCGGGTGGCCGAGTGGTTAAGGCGTTGGACTTAAGATCCAATTCACGAATGTGAGCATGGGTTCGATCCCCATCCCTGGCAGTTTTTTTTTTACCAAAAATTTTTCAATTTTTAAGAAAATATTTATTTTTAAAAATTTCGGCGCTAAATTAAACAATTTACACAAATTTATCAACAATTTTTTTTTAATAAAATATAAAAAACTAAAATAATCATAATAAAATTTAAATCAATTTTAATTGAAGTACTTCCATTAAGAGAATTGTGTTCTATGTTGAAATAAATACCGATTAATTCATCGCTTG
This sequence comes from Brachionus asplanchnoidis, assembly GCA_025491095.1. NCBI lineage: Eukaryota > Metazoa > Rotifera > Eurotatoria > Ploima > Brachionidae > Brachionus > Brachionus asplanchnoidis. The sequence continues at coordinate 1,988,696 of JAILYF010000016.1, forward strand.
ATTTATAAATGGTCATCTTTTTATCTCTCACAGCCGAATCCATCTCAATTGTGTTTGCTTCCAAATCTTTTATTATCAGGCCATAATTGTGCTCATATTTGTATTCGTGTATATAACTTTCGTAGACATATGATTGAGTACTCTTCATCAGCACTAATAGTTTTTCTAGTTTTTCTCCTTTTAGTTTTAGGATATCATTTGATTCTAGGCTAATGTTCAAGTTGTAGATGTTTATTATTTTCTTGTAGTCACATCTTGGGGATGTCAAAGCTTGGCAAGTCAGAATTCTTTTGTTACATGTACACTTGGCACAGTCCAAAAACTCGCTTTCACCATTTAACAAATGTCCACACTTGTTTGAGTTGTCTGCTTCGATTTTAAGCTCACATCTTCTCCCAGTAAATTCCGGTGGACATACACAAAAATCATTATCCAGCACACAAAATCCACCATTGAGACAAGCACAGTCCAAGTCACTGCTGTAGTAGTCTTTGTCGTAGTCAAAATTGAATTCTGGCTCGGGAATATTATTTGGCAAAGAGATTGCCATTGCCAAATTTAAGGCTAAATGTAAAAGAATAATTTTCTGCCACATTTTTTCTATTCAAATTGATCTGAATGCTAAATTAAGATTTTTTTTTTATTTTTATAAGATTACGCAAAGTTATTTCATTGTTTTTAGCTAAATATTTTTTTGGAAATTCGTTTCAATTTCCGGCAAAATAGATAAACGTGATAAAATAACTATTGCCGGAATTATCTCACAGATAACTTCAATACCGGAATTGTTTAATTAAAGAGGAATATTTTTGTATGAAAATATTTCCAATTTAATGTCACAAGTTAAGTGAAAATCAAATTTTGCACTTAATTGTGAATAGTACGAGACTTTTCATTATTTAAACTGATTAGTAGGACATTTCCGTATTGAGATATATAATTAAACAATTAAGAGTAATTATTTTAAAGAATTGATTATGTAATTAAGTCACAATTATATAATTGAAAAAAAACTGAAAAAGTAGTGTTTATTTTGAAAATATCTAAACAATCAAAAATTTTCTTTGTTAATTAAAAAAAATATATATTCATCATATCAATTTTTTCGCCTTAATTTTTATTTTAATATTTTTTAATTGTTTCTGAAAAATATAATGCTCGTTGAAGATAAATAGAAAAATAAATAAATTTTTTGATTTATTACACATCGATGCAGAAAATAACGCTGATCAGAAAAACCTAGTCAGTGAATACAAACTAACTAAATTTTTATTCAATCCAAAAAAAATATATATAGTTACTTATTTAATTTTAGATAAGTATCAAACTTGTGTTAACTTATTGAATCATTAATTTTGGAATTAATTTATTAAAGAATTTAATTTTTTGCATTTATTTTTGGATCAAATTTTATAAATGTGAGTTAAATAAGAGAAATATATCAATTTAAATAATAAATTTCTGTCAAATTTTACTGAAATCGAAAAGAAATTTAAAATATATTATATTTTTTCAGAACCATTTTGCTACAATTAGAAAAAAATATATTGCATTTTTCCTTTTTTTAATGTAATTTTTATACTAAAATTTCATATTGTCCGATTAAATTTTTTAAAATTTGAAAAAAAAAATTTAAATAGGAAGTAAGTTTTATAATATTTTGTTCCACATTAATAATTTATTTCCGACTAAAGATCACGTTTAAAATTTAAGAGTAAGTCAAATAAAATTTTTATTAAATTTTTAATGAATAATTAAAGATAATAACTGCCTTAACAAACTAGAACAATGGTTATTCAAGTGCAAATTGAATATATCATTTGAAAAGTCTTTTTTAATTGTTTTTACTAAATATAAAAAGAAAAACGCATAAATTCTTTGCTTACCTCTAAATTATTAAAGAAAAATACTGACTTTTAATCTAAAGATTTATGTAAAAAAAAAGTCAGAAACAAAAATAAATTTGATTCAATTTATCACTTTATTCTATTTAACTTAAATTTAAGTTGTTATTTAAGGCTAATTTTTATTATGCAGTTAATTAATTCATGTCTAAATTCGTTCTCTGAAACTAAAATTAAAAGAAGAGACAGACCAAACGAAATATTTTAAAAGTATAAATTCAAATCCAAATTTTTAAATTATAATTAGCAAAATTAATTTATTGTTTATTAAAATAACGATATTAAATTTTTATTTCATTTTTTTTTTATTTTATCAAAATTTTTTTTAATCTTTATTAATTGAAAAATTAAATAAAAATAAATTTTTGTAAAAAACATTTGTAAAATTAATTAAAATAGACCCTTGGTCAGTTTGAATGGATACTAAGCCTTTCTTTTCAGACACATGATTTAGATTTTGATTTTAAAATTGTAAAGTTAAAAAATAAAAAAATATAAAATTTAACTTTGATTAAGAAAATAGGTTTACCTAATTAAAGGCATTAATTTTTGGAAATTTATAATATGACCAAGTGTTATTTTTTCCTTTTATGTAATAAGCTTATACTAGCGCATTTAAAATGGCTCCATTATTTTCAGCCGTCAAATTCAATTATCAAGATACAATTCTCGGTAGACTAAAATCTGTAGAAGTATAACTTTTACTTTCTTTTTATTTTTTATGACTTAAAACCTTTAAGTTTTTCAGTAAAATAAATAACTCTAGTTATTCAAAATTGAATTTGTAAAAAAAAAATTATTCATAATAAGTCGAGCTTTAATGAAAAATTTAAGCTCGGGATGGTTGTTGACAAAAAGACTTTCTGAAATTCAGCACAAAACTAATTTGTTACTCCCTAAAAGTTGTTACATTTTTTTATCATATTTTTCTGCTCTTTTGTATTGAATTTCACTAAACCGACTAAAAAAGAGTTTATACTATCTAAAATAAAAATTTATCATATTCATCTGTAGAATTGTCTTTCAAATCATTATTGAAAAGTGGAATATATATTAGAGTTACTGTATCACTAAGACTTGATACCTTTTCTGCTAAATCTACAACTCTATCAGTCTTGGTACTTATATTTTCAATCCGAACAAAAAATGTAAAAACTTAAAGTCCAAATTGTGTAAAAATAACTTAGAAATTGTATTTGGGATATTTCTGCTAATTTCTTCTTTCTTTGCTGAGCCATGGAATACTTAAAAATCTTCTATTTTAGTACATTAATGTTACAATTTCAATATAAACCTTAACAAAATATAGTTCGGTACAGAAAAACTAACCAAACTCATATACCATACCGCTTTTAGTACAGTAATTTTACTGACGTATGACGTATTCATTTGGTGCATCATCATTTTATGTATGGAAGTCCTGAGTGTAAAGAGAAAATATTTTGAATTTGAGAAAAATGGGAATAAAAAATAGGAAAAAATGTCTAGTTATAATTTTTTTTAATTTAATTATTTTTGGCGAATTGATTTTTGTTGTGAATAGATTGTCACGGGATAAATTAAACAAGGATAATTTTTCAATAACCAACAAATTTTCATTATTTTTTTAAAGCAAAAAATGCGCAAAATTATGAATATGCATTTTGTAATTAATAGTTTTGGTTTTTACAAAAAAATGTTAACATAATTTAAATTTTGTTTCACAAGTATTTTTTTAAATTTTGATCGCTTAAATATTTTCAAAATAATTTAATTATTTTATAACTCTTAACTAGTTTGTTTAATTGAATTAAGCATGATATAAAAGTTAAACTTATTGTTAAAAAAAATTGAAAAGTTGTTAGCCACATTTTTAAAATTTTCAGAATAACAGAGTTAAAGGTATTGTGAATTTAAAATACAAATTGAACAAAAAGTTTTACCCTTTTAGGTAAATTAAAATTAAAGATAATAAAATTTATTTAAAAATATACTGCAACTCTGCATTTAAAATGCGCAGTCAAATCAAATACTTTTAATGGCGTGCATTTTGCTGCAAAATGCAGAGTTTTTGCAGAGCCTCACACAATATTCAGCATGTATTTTGCATTATTTAGCATTTTGCAGAGAGACTTAATCAAGTACCATTCAAAAGTTATAAACAAAATACTATTTGATCTGATTTTTTTGATCCTAAATTTCAAGATGCCCAATTTTTTTTATCAAACTTAGATAATTCAGCAATTTCTTTATTTTCTTCGTTTTGGCTTTCTAAATCACCGAATAAAAAATCACCATTGAAATCAGCTTTTTGAAAACATCTTTGGATTGTTAGTGAAGAGACACCATCCCTTTTTTTTTTTAAAGTTTATTTCAAAATTTAAATGGCTCTGAGTAATATAACTCCTCTATATAACCAATTTTTACGTAATTTTACGTAAATTTACGTAAAACTACCAGAAATCCACTTGTCAAATCGGCACTGTATCTAATCTCAAATTTTCAACTCAAATACCGTTACAGAGGACAATGCTGAAAGTGATTCAGATATCGAAGAAATTTCCAAATCAGAAAAACAGCTATTAGTTCGAAAGATGCAATTGATCGAATTAATGATCTAAAATATTTATTTTTAATAAAAAGGAAGATTGTTCAAATATCGTTGATTTTTTATTTAATATTGAAAATATTTTAATTGAAAAATGCAATAAATAACAAACATCTATTTCTAATTTTTTCAAATAATTTTTATTTTGTTAACCATTTGCTTATTTTTGTTTAATAAAATTTCAGAAACCAAACATTTTTGTCCATCACTTTTAATGGGATTTCAATACAACGAGCAAGAGAATTTTCGCTCGACCTGCTCATTATATCGAGGTTCGACTGTAATTAATTTTCTATTAGATTTTTCCACCCTTTTTTATACATAATATCATATTTCAATTTGTCCATGAGGCTTAAACTTTAATTAAATAATCAAAAAAATAATTAAATTAATTTTTCTTTTCGCCAGCTCAAATTAATAGCACATTTAGTTCATCATATGTATCATCAACAAAATTTTTTTTTTGAATACAAAAAAGAGGGTAACAAAATCGAGGCCAGACTGGAATATATTTCCCGCAACAGTTATTTCTCAGAAAATAGGTTCAAAATTTTCTATAAGACAAAGCCGGTCATTTTTTATGATTATTAAAAGTAAATATTATTAATTTCTTTTTAAAGCATGTCAAAACAATTATACTCATATAAATTAGTAAAATTAGGCTAAATAAAATTTTCCATTTTAGAAAATACACCAAAGTCACATATTTTAATGTAGTTTTGATTAAATTTTTTATTAAAAAAAAAAATCGATCATCTTCAATTTACATTTTAGAAAAACAAATAAATCAAATAAACTTTCTCATTCTAGCAAACAAACTCAGACATTTATATCCTCGGCAAACACAAACCATCTTTTCAGCAACAACAACAAAAACCATAAGACTATTTAAATGGATGCAAGCTCGGACTTTTAGCATTTCATTTGCACAAACACATTCAGCATACGTTCACACACAAACTATTAACTTAATCATTCAGTCGATCTCTTTTCTATAGTTCAATAAATTTTTGCATGGACTTGTATTTTTGTTCAAATGCATTTCTAATCATCAAAATAAATATTTATGTGAGTCTATTTTAAACTGGGGTTGCGAGCGCCGAATGAGAGTGACGTTTAGCCTAAATAGAAGAAAACTTTTAGTTTATTTTAGAAATTGCGTAAAGCAAAATTTAAATATTGTATTCACAAGTGATGCCTATTAACCTAAATTTAAATTTATTTTCTATTAAGACCGTCTGTGCTTCAAATAGCCGTGTGAATTTAACAGAGACCAGCACAACTTTCGTAAAATTAGAAAGGGATTATCTACTTGAAGATTAGCATTGGCAAACAAAACCAAGATTAGCGCTTGTGTTTAATTCTAATTTTGTTCTCTTTTCTAATTAATAAAGTTGCGCAATAATTACAATTGTTTGTGTCTTTAAGTCAAAGATTACTTGATCAAATCATGTTTAGTAAAAAAAAATTTTATTTTATTTAACAAAATATTTTTTTTATTTCGGTCCTCCTTGCATAGCATAGTAGCTCTGCTGCTCATAAAAGCAAACCATATCAGTCCAAAAAGTTTTTAAACCAAGTCTTTCATTTGACATTTAATTTTGTAAAAATTAGAAGACTCTTTCAAAGAACTTTTTGTGTAAAATGTTTAAACAAAAATTTAGTTAGTTGACTACGGAATCTATCATGGTCAAGGAGGCCGAAAAAATTGATTTAGATCGAAATTAGTTCCTATTTTTATTTCATGTTAAAAAGAACCCAATACTAGAAAAAGTCATAAGTAACTCTCGTTTTCAATATATCTAATTTTATTTTATTTTAGCATTTATTTTCAAAAAAAGGATAAAAAAATTTAAAAAAGAAATTTTTATAAATTTTTTTTTAAATTTTTATTTTTTTTTTCATATTTTTTATTTGAGGGAGCATTTCTGTACAGAGCTAATGCTCCCTCAAATAAAAAATATGAAAAAAGTTAAAATGCAAGATGAATAAGTCAAAAATAAGTCATTATAAATGAGTCAAATGACTCCTTTTTTATTATTTTAATTTAATTATTTATTTTTTCAAACTTATTTATCTTTTAAGAGTTTAACTTTTTATCTTAAAATAAATTTAAACAAAAATTTAGTTAGTTGACTACGGAATCTATCATGGTCAAGGAGGCCGAAAAAATTGATTTAGATCGAAATTAGTTCCTACTTTTATTTCATGTTAAAAAGAACCCAGTACTAGAAAAAGTCATAAGTAACTCTCGTTTTCAATATATCTAATTTTATTTTATTTTAGCATTTATTTTCTAAAAAAAAAGGATAAAAAAATAAAAAAAAATATTTTTTAAATTTTTTTTTTTAACTTTTTTCATATTTTTTATTTGAGGGAGCATTAGCTCTGTACAGAAAAACAAATAAATACAAGAAAAAGGAAAAAAAATCCTCATATTAAGGTTAATGATCAAAATTTAATGAATATGCTGAAAAATTTATTTTGTAGCATTTCTGATGATAGAATTTATTTTTTATGCTATTTTAATTTCATGAATTATTATTATTATGTATCAATCTATTTTTCGCAGGCATTAAAAATTGAGTCGAACATTGGATGGTTGAAAAAAAACTTGTACATTTTAATGTTATCAAAAAAGACTTAACAAATCTTTCTAAATTATTTTCAAATGAAAATTCAATTTAAAAGTTTTTTCGAGAATTTTTTTCCACATCATTTAGTTGGAATTGTGTCATTTTACCCTAAAAGAATCAAGCATATTTTTTATTTTTTTTAATTAAAATTTTTTTCAAAAGATTAAAGTAATTTACGAAGAAGTAGCTTTTTTTAAAGAAAAATATAAAATTTACATTATTCAAAAAAGAATTGTTTGGTTGAAAAATCTGTTCAAAAAGACAAGAATATTTTAATTTTTTTTTGAATGAGTCAAATGACTCCTTTGTTATTATTTTAATTTAATTATTTATTTTTTCCAACTTTTTTATTTTTCAAGAGTTTTCCTTTTTATCTTAAAATAAATTTAATCTAAAATTAAATGAGTTATAGCTAGAGCATATTAACAACAAAAACAATAAAGATTATGAAAGCTGAAGATAGAAACTAGAGTTCATTTCGAGCAGGAATTCAACATGTGTGAATGAAGAAAAGAAAAGAAAACTAAATTTATTTTTTATTTAATTTATTTCTTTAACTGTACTGAGCTAAAACTCCATCAGAATAGAAAAAATAGATAAAAAATGCAAAAAATTGAAAATATAAATAATAACGTATACATGTTAAAGGACTCGTGGTGTATAAAGTTGGAAGGAATCATTTTTTTATTTTAAGTATATCGCCAACTGCTGTGATTTGTAAGACTTGAATTCTTTTATATGAATAATAGATAATAGATCCGATTAAAGACTTGTATATATTACGTGTTTCCTAGTGTTATTTAGCTTAGACCTCATTTTTTGTTTGACAATATTTTTGACAATATTCTTAACCGTGAGCGTTGTTTTATTTCTTAGAACTTTATTTCTTTTTGACTCTCAATTTTATTTTCACTTGGTAGACCATTTGTGTTCTGCTAATGAATGTATTACTTAATATTGAATGTTTTTCTTCTCTTTTTATTTTCCACACAAATAACACATAAATAGTTGAAGGCTATAATTGACAAATTACAGTGCCGATTTGACTAGTGGATTTCTGTAACAAATTTCTGTATTTCTTTGTATCAAAAAGTGAAATTACGCATTTTTACGTAAAAATTGGTAAAAATGAAAATGTCAAAAAAATTTGAATTTTTTATTATTTTCTAATAAATTTTGAAAAAAAGAGTTTCTATTTATTAAATAAAATTTTACCAAAAGTTACTTTAATTAACTTATTTTTACTAATTTTTAGGTAAATTTATGTAAAAAAAGGTAAAAATGGTAAAAAAAGTAACTTTTAATAAAATATAATCAAATAAAAAGAAACTGCTTTTTTCAAAATTTATTAGAAGATAAGAAAAAATTCAAATTTTTTTGGCATTTTCATTTTTACCAATTTTTACGTAAATTTACGTAAATTTTGAGGATTTTGAGATTATTTTGGTAAAATTTGGTAAAATTCAAAACGGCCAATTCAAAATTCAAAATTTTTGAAAAATGTCTTTTTTTTCCAAAAATCGAAAATTTAAGAAAGTTTTTTTTTCATAAATTGGTTTAAAAAATAGTTATTTTTAAAATCGTTGTAAAAAAAAATCTTCTTAAATTTTCGATTTTTGGAAAAAAAAGACATTTTTCAAAAATTTTGAATTTTGAATTGGCCGTTTTGAATTTTACCAAATTTATACCAAAATTATCTCAAAATTCTGAAAATTAACGAAATTTTTCGTAAAATACCTCTTTTTCCGATTTTACGTTAATTTATGTAAAATGTGGTAAAATTTAGTTAATTCACGATATTCTAAGTAATTTTTCGTAAAATACTGTTTTCAAATCACCCCTGTAATCTTACTAGTAAACATGCATGCTCTAGTTAAATTTTCTAAATTTCACTCTTTTACTGAATTTACTATAACATATATGCTAAAGAGGAAGGGTCTTTTCTTTATTAAATATTTTAAAATTTTTTCTTAAGTAATTAAATACATTTTACATAATTGCTTATGAGACCGACAAGAAAATTAACGCAGTAGTTAATGAATTAAGTGAGATATTCGAAAAATATAGAGATGATAGGCTGCGAATTTATGAGGCATTAAGATATGACCGATTTACACAGTAATACATAGGATTACGTTTTTAAAAATATAATCTAAATACATCATTGATTTGAAATGAAATAGTTTTTTCTCTTTTTTTGTTAGAACTTGCTGTTTTTTTTTCTTTTTTTATCTTTTTTTTTTTTTTTTTACTTTTTTTTCTTTTTTTTTTTTCTTTTTTTTCGTTTTTTTTTTTTTTTACTTTTTTTTCTTTTTTTTTTTCTTTTTTTTCGTTTTTTTTTTCTTCTTTTTTTGTCTTTTATTATATCTCTTTTTTATTTTTACAAAAAACAAAAGTAATTTTTTTAATACGATTTTTATTAAATATTTTTTAATTTTTCTATAAATTAATAAATGCAACGTCGCCTTATTTGATTCCTTCCCTTAATTTTAAAATAAGATCGACCACGATTCTGAAAGTGCATTAAAAACTTTACAAACTGACAAATTTTCAGCCGTCCCTTTTGTTTCCTTCAAAATCTGCTTGATTTAAAAGCTAAAAATTAAACAAATTTAGAAAATTTTTTCAAAAAATTTTATTTTAGTTTATTTAAATCTAGAGAATAATTAAGAATTTTTAGGCATATTATCAAATCGTTTATTACATTTGGAACAAATTGGGAGCTTTATATTTTTTTATTTTTTTGCTATATTTCAATTTTAAAGTTTTGGATTTTTTTTAATTTTACCCAAAATTATTCAATTTGAGAGCATAAAGTGTAAATAGATACAAATTAAAGTATATGTAAAGAAATATTAATTTCAATTATCTTTTTTTAAATAAATTGTTGCTTAATTTGTTTAATTTTTAACCTTTTACTCAAGCAGATTTTGAAGGAAACAAAAGGGACGGCTGAAAATTTGTCAGTTTGTAAAGTTTTTAATGCACTTTCAGAAACATGGTCGATCTTATTGTAAAAATTAAGGGAAGGAATCAATAGAAGGGTCGATTATTATATCAAGCTTTTGTATTCATTAGTTATATGAATTTGAATACAGTCAACTCGCGGTTTAACGAATGAGTTGGGCGGAAAAAAACCTATTCGTTAAATCTAATTTCGTTGTATCAAAATTCCTATACAAAACGATGGGAAAGGATTATTTTAAAAATCAAATTAAAATAAAACAAAAAGCCATGTTTTTAAGTTTTTATTTAAAAAAAAATCAAATTTTTATTATTTAAAATTAATTTTTAAAAAAATCATCAATTTTTGTTTGTTTTTTATTTGTTTGGCTTATAAAATTTTCAATCATTGAATTACAATCTTCAGTCTTTCTAACAAAAAAATCACGTAGTTTGCTTATCATTTCAATTGCGTCTTTTGAAGTGATTGATTCAGGCTCTGTTATTGTTTTGCCATTTTTGTGTGATTTAATAATATTAAGTTTTGTTTCAATAATTAAGACTTTTCGTTTTTTTGTTTCGTTTTTACCTGAATCGATTTCTTTTGTTTTCATTTTAATTAGATACAATAGCAATTTTAAAAGTAATTGTTTTGATAACAAAAAGTATTTATACATTTTTCTTTCCTTAATCAGTCAATACAAATTTAAAGTGAGGTGTGAAATTTATAGTTTTCGTTAAATCAAGTAATTTTAAATAGAAAATAAGTATAAGTTAATAATAATAATAATAATAATAATAATAATAATAGGGGGGATTTTAGACGGACTGGTTGGAAGCGAGCTACTTCCTTTCAGCCCCATTTCGAGATTGTGTCTTTTTGATTTAATAGAATTAGATAAAAAAAAGAAAGTTTTAGTTTTCTTTTCATTTCTTCGCTCTCACTTTCTATTTCGGACTAGTTTCTTACTTCATTCTTCCAAATCAAACAAATTACGTTAAATTATTCATTTTTTTTTTTTTTCTATTAAATTTTAGTTTTAAATTTATAATTTTTTCGTTTTTTTTTTTTTTTTTATAGTAAGTATAAGTTGTACAAAACATTTAGTTCGTAAAATCAAGGTTTCGTTATATAAAAAATTCAAAAATTTTTTGCATGTAAATAGATTGCCGAATTTCCGTTCTTTTTATTTAGTTCGTATAATCAAGATATTCGTTAAATAGCGATTCGTTAAACCGCGAATTGACTTTACTATTAACTTTTTTGAGTTGGTCAACATCCGGCCCCTAGTACCCAAAGAGGACATAATTTAAAAATTAAAAATCAAGTGCACTATAATCATAATGGTTTTTTAAAAAAATGAAAAATCACAGTTAGATTTTCAGGTTCAAAATGTCCTTAAACAATTTTTTTTCCCTTAATAATAAATAATTACTTAAAGAGATAAAACGATTTTGTTTTTTGGAAATTTTTAAAGCAGAAAAAACTGTTAAAATATGAGAATAAAATTATTATAAAAAAAATACATTTTATCAAAATAAAACATTTTACCATATATGATTATATTTGAACGAAGATCAATTAGAATTCTAATTTAATGCTAATGTTATGATTTTTTCTTTACGTTGTTTAAGTTGTATAATCTTACGGTATTACAAAGAGGACAATTTTGATGCAGATGATTTACGATAAGCACGCACACAACTTATTTTCTACTAAAACTATTCTATTAACATTTAAGTAATTATTTCATTTTTTCAATTAGAGGCATTTTATTTGAATAAAAAAAAAAGTCCAAGTCAATAAATACGAGGTTTAATTAGGCCTCAAAATTGTTGCTTAACATTCTATTTGTTGGTTGATTGTACCAAAAAAATGTTAAGTACGTACTAATTTGAATTATTTGCTCTATAAGCTTAATTAAAAAAAAATCACAAAGAATAAAAATTTTAGATAAAATTTTGATGCTGACATAAATATTGGTCAAAGGCCGAATGAACACACCGAGCAAATACACAGAGACTAGCCGGTCTCTTGTCAGCACCGCTCTCACCAGACTATTTATTTTCATCTATTTATTCAATGCGGTGCCGTCCCACAGCCTCTGTAAGTACTTGAATGCCAAATGTTCTCACTGAGTCTAATTTATGCTGCTTTTTAGACACGGACAACTTAAACTCAAACCCGTTTATTCTAAAATACGACAAGTTAAACTACGACCCGAAGATTTTGAACGACAAGCAGTCGAGAGTGCGCCGCTCACTCGATCAGCACATCTATTTGAATCTGAAGAGCCATGGCAACGATTTAAAGCTGCGACTTGTTGCCGTCGACGAGCACAATTATTATAACCAAAAGGTCGAAATAAACAGCGAACAATCGACCATCAATTTAAACAGTGCACTCAATTTTTATCGAGGATATTTAATTGACGAGCCGAATAGCTCGTCGGCAAGCGGAAGTATCATTGACGGTGTTTTCTACGGCACCATCACGTCCGCTAGATTGGGAAAGTTTTTTATCGAACCGTCCAAAAAGTACAACCACTCGTTGGGCTCCCACTCCATTATTTACAATGAGAGAGATGTCAATTTGGACCGAACCAAATTGAAGCAATTCAAGCGATCTATACAAAGGGCCAAGTTCGGTGAGCCCGATGGTGATGGACAGATTGGATGTGCGTCGCAGAGGAGAAGTGTCAAAGAGTGGATGAATGGAGAACAGCAGGCTTTGTTCAAGCAGAGAGTTAAAGATGAGGTGAGTGTACATTTTTTTGAATTAAAATTTAATTACAGTGGTATTTGTATTTATTTGTTTTTCTGTACAGAGCTAATGTTCCCTCAAAAAAAAATTAAAAAAAAAGTTAAAAAAATAAAAATTAAAAAAAAAAAATTTATAAAAAATATTTTTTTTTTAAATTTTTTTATTCCTTTTTTTTTTGAAAATAAATGCTAAATGAAAATTAAAATTAGATATACAGTGGTGATTTGAAAACATTATTTTACGTAAATTAACGTAAAATCAGAAAAGTGAAAAAGAGGTATTTTACGAAAAATTACGTAAATTTTCAGGATTTTGAGATAATTTTGGCAAAATTTGGCAAAATTCAAAACGGCAAATTCAAAATTCAAAATTTTTGAAAAAATGTCTGTTTTTTCCAAAAATCGAAAATTTAAGAAAGTTTTTATTGTATAACGATTTTAAAAAAAACTATTTTCTAAACCAATTTATGAAAAAAAAACTTTCTTAAATTTTCGATTTTTGGAAAAAACAGACATTTTTTCAAAAATTTTTAATTTTGAATTGGCCGTTTTGAATTTTACCAAATTTTACCAAAATTATATCAAAATCCTGAAAATTTCTGTAATTTTAGCGTAAAATACCTCTTTTTCACTTTTCGGATTTTACGTTAATCTATGTAAAATGTGGTAAAATTTGGTTAATTCACGATATTTTACATAATTTTTCGTAAAATACTGTTATTACCACTAAAAGATAAAGAAGATAAAGTTTATCTTTTAAAAATTTAAAAGAGAATTTTCTCTTTTTTTGAATAAATTTTGAATTTTTTTAAAATATTTTTCTTTAAAAAATTTAACAAGAATAAAGAAATTAATTTGAAGTATTTAGAACGGTTATGAAATGGTTAAAAGATTTTTAATTATCTTTTTTATTAAGACAAAATGATATTTAGTAAATTTTTTTTTTATTTATTTTTTTTTATTTATTGGGTTTGGTTTATTTCACCCAAGTCTTTATAGAAGTAAATGTACTTCTTTATAGACATTATTTTAGAAGTAAAAATAAAATCAAATTAATAAAATTAAGTTGAAAAAATTTGAAATGAGTTAGGTTTAAATAAAAAAAACTAATCAAAAAGAAAAAATAAATATGACAAAAAATAGGATAGTTTCTATATAAATATAAAAGAAGGAATATATAAGAAATATGTGGAAGATGACGACAATTAGGACTGCATAGGGGCATGGGTTAAGGACTCCATAATTTTGTCAATTAATACAAATAAATGTCAATTAAAAAATAAATATTTGTAAGTTAAAACTAGATATTTTGTCACTAATACAAAAGTCAATTTGAAATAATAAACGTCATTTAAATAAATGTATTGTCAATAATTTTTTATTTTAATCAATAAAATTTTTGTCAATAAAAAAAAATATTTGTCAAGTAAAGAAAATTTTAATTTTTTCGCACATTGCCACAGCAATTCTAAAAGGACAGTTCTTTTTCCTCTATCGCAGGAGCCATCTAGAAGAATCTTAATACCATTCAAAACAAATTTGTGTATAGAATCGGCTGCTAACATTTTGACTTAAATTTGAAAATAAATTTTATTTAAGAGAAATTTAAAATTAAGTTTAAAACTTACCATCTTTAGGATTTCGAATGAGAAATGAATAAGTGATTTTTAATTATCTTTATTATTAAAATGGCAATGTGAAATTTATATGTTCAGTGAGAATTTTCTCTTTTTTATTTGAATAAATTTTGAAAATTCTTATTCTAGATATTTTTTTATTAAATTAAAATTGAATAAAAAAAATTATTTGAAATATTTTGCATGAGTTTTGATTATCTTTATTGGGACAATTAAAATAGAAATTGGACAATTTTAGGAAAAAATGTGAAATTAAGTGTGTTGCACTTTTTGGTTGTATTTTTTCAAAATATTTTTTAGTAACTTTTATCTTAATTTATAAAAAAATAAAGAATTTTTGTTCAATTTGTATTTGAAAATCACAGCACTCGTTATTATTAAAAATTCATTGTCAAATTTTAGTACCAAAATTAAAATTTTCTTTCGTTCAGAAAAGAAATAAAAAGGAATATTTTTTTTATATAAATATTTACATAGAAAATTAATAATTAGAAAAATATAGAAGAAATGATTCATTGAAAATTTATCATGGAATTTTTGAATCAGATTAATTAATAATCTTTCGTATTTTTTAGTTATTTACAAATAGACAAAATATTTAAAATTTTTCAAAAATCTTATTCTTTTAGATTAATTCACAATTTGCTCTTATAAACAACGTTAAATTAATAAAATAAAAAAAAAAAAATTGGCAAATTAAAGGTTGAGATCAAAAGATCAAAATATAAACTGTAATGTTTTTTTTTAATAAAATAGGAAATTACATCACACGCTACGTCAAGTTTATTTTCTAATGTAAAATTTTAAAATATCCCTTTCTATTAATCTTTAATAGATTTGTATTTTTTAATTGCTTTTAATTTAAACTTTTAGAGACAAAAAAATTAATGTTTTGAATTGTTTAAAAATAAATAAAAAGCTATAATATGTCTGACCGCATGAAATGGAGTTTTATGCTCCGCTTTAACATCTATCTAAGTTTAGTCTGTCAAGTTTATTTTTAAATTTATTTATGTCATTTGATAGGACATATTATTTTGGTAGATTGTTCCAAACGCTTGATACTCTGTTTGTAAAAAATTGTGACATTGATCACAGTTTTTGACTAGTTGTCTTTATATCAGAAATTCGTGTGAGCCTATTTGATGCTTCGATTGAAACTACTGTTCATTTTTAAACTAAATTGTATTAAACCAGTTAATTTCACCAAAGCTCTTAAATATTTTAAAAATTTGTGCTAAATCGTCTTGAGGTCTTCTAACTTCAAGTGTTGTCAAATTTAGTTCTTGCAATTAGAGTCTTTCTTCAAGTAAAGTCTTCAAATTGTAATTCCATAATCAAGATTAGGTATTCGTTTTTTTTTTTTTTTTTTTTTTTTTTTTTTTATTTTTTTTTAATTGTTTTCTGTACTGAGCTAGAGCTCCTTCAGAAAAAATAAAAAAAAAAATAAAATTAAAATTAAAGTTAATAAAATGAGATAAAAAATAAAAAAAAAAGTAAAATAAGCTAAATAAATGAAAGTTTAGAAGACATGATTTGGAATAGATTGTTACATGTGTTACAGCTTTTATTTATTTATTTTTTTTTGATATGTAGTGAGTTAAGTAAAAAACAAATTAAACTGAATGGACGAAGACAAGAAATTACGCTATGGTGTTTGTATAATAATTTATCATTATTTTGAAATGTAAATTTTTTAATTTTGAAAATTATTATTCATTGTGTTTTTTTTTCTTTTTTTTTTTTTATTATTTTTTTGAGATATTCGTTTAATCCAGAGTTGTTTAAAAGTCCCAAAATAAAGTCCAAGTCATTAAAAAAAAGTCTAAGTCCGGACTTTTTTTTTAATTTTTTTCAAAAGTCCGGACTTCCGATCATGTTTAGCAATGAAAAATGACTGGAAAAAATTCTTTAGAAGTAGCTGAGAATTAGGCGTAAATTTTCCTGATCTTAACCGTTAAATATAATTTTCCTTGAACAATTACTCTACATAAATGGAAAAACAGGAAAATTTATTGGAAAAATTTGTAATACTGGATAAATAATTGACTTTGAGATCTCGAAATTAGAGTCATCAAGATTAATACAATTTATTAAATTTGCTTTTTATCTTTGTGGTATTAGTTATGATGGTTTTTTTTACAATGTGTAAACCCTTCATTCAAATAATTTATTAAAATCTTCATTTAGACAAATTAGTAATTTTTTGGTCCAGTTGTTAATTTCGGGAGTATATCAAAAAATAGACTTCTTTTTTACATAGACATAGACTAAAAAAAATATACAAAATAGACAAATTTATATAGATTCATAAATAGTGCAGAATAAAAGGACATAGAACAGAGACTAATAAAATGTAGAACACATTCTATATAGATTATTGTTATATTCATTTTAAAATATTAATAAGAATAAGGTGGTCAAAGTGAAAAAAGGGCTGTTGTACAAGAATAATTAAGAGTTTTTCTAGCAAATATTAAAGAAATTTTGATAAAAACTGAGTCAGAGGGAATGGAGCTTATATTATTTTTTTATTTTTTAATATAATATCAAAAGTTTTATTTTTATTCATATTTTTATATTATTTTATGAATCAAAAACTGAAACTTTTAATTTATAAAAATAATATTCCGACAATAATTTTTTTAAATTCTAGATACTTTGTATTGTATAGTATTTGAAATAAAATTTAAAAAAAAATTATCAACTTATTTTTTTTGGCATGATAAGGTTTAAATTTGATAATGTAAAATTTGAAACACAACAACTGAATCGAATAGAATTTTTTTCGAAAATTAAAACACAAAAATTGCATTTTTTCTTTTTAATAAATTACCGTATTCCCTCGTTTGATTATGCTGCACCATAAGCTAAGTTAACAGCTTTTGGACCATGCATCAAAGTACATCTCACCCATGCTAAAAAATTCTTTATTTGATATTTTAATTTGCATGTCTTAGCTTGTGGTGCAGCATAATCGAACGAGGGAATGCGGTATTAATAAAATAAATAATTCCAATTGATTGGTCTCATTTTAAAATCGAATAAAAATAATTTAATAAGCGGAAAAAAATTTTATTAATCAGAAAATTTAAAGTTTAAGCAAAAATAAATATTAAATTTGTATATATGTAACAGAAAATTTTTCTATAACACGTAATTTTGTAAATTTACTGGTCTTCCAGAAAAAATAAAAAACAAATAGGAAAAAAATTATGTTTTGTTTTTTTACTAGTAATTTTGTAAACTTACTTTTCGGTCAGTAATTATGTAAAAAACTTTTTCGTGAATTGTGTTTCAATGTTTCAAAAATCCCAATAAAAAGAAAAAAACTCCGACGATACATCAGTGACTGAATATCATATTAACTGAATAAGATTTAATTCTCCAAATCGAATCTTAGCCATCACGGACATAAAAAAAATTCTGGCTATTTGGATGCAAGAAAATAAATAGCTTAAATAGCTTAAACCTAGACAAAACTTTAAGTGTGAGGCAAGCAGTAAATGAATTATTAATTGGTGGTTGTCAGGGCATGGTAAAATGCAACTGTAATGGTCAATGTATGACAAATCGATGTGGCTGCAAAAAATCCCAGTTGTTGTGTAACTCAAGATGTCATGAAAGAAATTCAAGCTGCAAAAACATATAAATCTTGTTTAATTACCCTTTTTCAGTAATTTACTAAAAAGTTTCCAGTAAATTACTAATACTTAAAGAGAAAAATATTTGTTTTTTTTTATTTTGAAAATATAAGTTTTGTTCCAGTAATTTACTAAACTGGTTTCAGTGAATTACTTAAATAAATAAAAAATCAGTAAATATCTAAAATTTATTTATTTTTTTATGCTTTACATTTTTACTGAAAGACTAGTAAATTTACAAATTTACGTGTTTGAGAAATTTACGGTAACATAATATAAAAAATCTTATAATCGAATTTCTCAATTTAAAATACAAAAATCCTGAAACTTATTCTGAAAAAGAATTTTCAGAATAAGTTTGAATAAAAAAAATTTGTGTTAAATTTATTTAACACAATTTTTTTTGTATCAGATAAAAAGAATTTTTAAGAATAAATTTTTAAGAAAAAAAAAATTTTATTTGTGTTTTTAAAATTCACAAAGGTATAAATTTAAAAAAATGTTAAATTTTCGTCTAAAATAATTAGTTAAAAAAAATATGATTATATTGTTCCTTAAGCAATCTTAAAAAATAAAATATGTCTAAAAATAAACCATTTTTTACAAGGGTTATGATCCATATAGTTATTTGGAACAATCACATGACGAATACAGCAAATATTATCGTGAAGCTAATGAAAAATTTTGGAAAAAAACCAAACGTCAGTCAGATGATGGACGAATTAGATGGCCCAATGACAAGACAATATGTAATTTGTACCTGAGAGTAGATCCCCAGCTACATACCGAAATATTCAATAATGAAGGAAACAAAGTAAACAAAAACTTGAATAATTTAACAAATTTAAATTTAATTTTTTCTAAAAAAAAGGACATGGACAAAACAACCACATTTTTGCTTTTCTACTTAAACAAGCATGTAGAAGCCCTCAACACGATCTACAATAGCCTACCGTTCTACGATCAAAATAAAGAAAAGTACTTGATAGGCCTTCAGTTTATGATTTACAGAACAAAAATAATAACTCAAGAGCAGTGCCAAAATGGCACTGGTTTGTCACCCGAGGAGTTAAAGTTGTGCGAGCCGTACTTGGACGTGTCAAGTTTTTTAAACTACGTCTCACTGGACAACTTTACAGACTATTGTTTGTCTTACACATTTACAGCTCGCGACTTTACTGATGGAACGCTGGGTCTGGCTTGGGTGGCTAAATTAGCAGGCAGTGTTGGTGGTGTTTGCGAAAAGCGTCAAACATTGCAAGGTGTTGCCAAAAGTCTCAACAGTGGTATAGTGACTGTGGTAAATTATCAGTCGAGAGTGCCCGAAGCTGTTTCCCAGATTACATTTGCTCATGAAATAGGACACAATTTTGGCTCAGAGCACGATCCTGACGATCCATCTTGCTCGCCTGGATCAAGCAGAGGTGGAAATTACATCATGTACAGACGTGCCACCACTGGCACTGACAAAAATAATAGGAATTTTTCCACGTGTAGTCGCGATCAAATGGGACCTATTGTTCACAATTTAATTGCTGGACCTAAATTTTGCTTTAAGCGTAAGATCTTAATTTTTTTTATCACTCCATTTTTGTTTCACATAATTCAAAATCATGTGACAATTAAATTAAGAATTTAAAATTTAGAGAATTTCTTTTCATCGGCTAAATAATAATAAAAAAGTGATCATCTGACTGCATTCTTGTGACCACTTGTACAAATTATCAATGTCTTTTTGCAATAGTGAAGTTTGTATTTCGCTTTCAACCACACTTGCCACCTTTGTGTCGTCTGCAAACAATTTGCATATGTTTTGGACATTATCCCGTAAATCGTTTATAAAAATAGTATCGGCCTTGTGGAACTCCACTAATGACATCTTTCCACGATGAGCTGACTTTTCCAGGAACTACTCTTTGTCTTCTATATGTTAAGAATGCCTCTATCCATTTTATTAACTGATCGTCTATACCATAGCGGTATAATTTATAAGTTAGCCTTTTATGAGGCACTTTGTCAAAAGCTTTACAGAAGTCCATGTAAATTATGTCAACTGCCAATGTTTCTAACAAATTTGTTATACAACTCTTGTTTGGAACAAACCCATGCTGGCATTTACTGATCAATTTATTATTCACTAAATGATTCAAAACTGCATCTTTTACAATGCTCTCCATTATTTTACACACGACTGACGTAAGAGAAACCGGTCGAAAATTTGAAGCTTCTAGTTTGCTACCTTTGTGTAGCGGTGTTACGTTGGCTTCACGCCATTCTATAGGGACCTCACCAGAAATAAATGATTTAATAAAAATTAAGGACAACGGTCTGGAAATAATTAAGTGCGTTTCTTTCAGTACTCTCGGATGAGCCTCATCATTTCCTCTTGCTTTACTCGGATCAATTTTCTCAATCTTCTTTGATACGTTTTCAAACAAAAACGTAATGTTCGGATCTAACAGTTGTTTAATATTTGTTCTATATTCTAAATTGTACAGTTGATTATCATTTTCCACTACAAAGACGCTATGAAATTGTTGATTCAAAGTCTCACATATTTCACTTAAGTCAGATGTCACTTCATTTCTTACGTTTCTAAGTACTTTGATCGGTTCACGTGGCTTATACTGACTGTTAACATAGTGGTAGAATAAATTTGGATTCGTTTTACTCATGATAGCCATTTTTTGTTCATATTCTTTAATCGTCGACTTGATCTTTTGACTAACGATTCTTTTCTGTCGATTGTGCTCACTAAACACTGTTTCGTTTTTATTGCTCGCTAAAAAATTTTTCCATAAATTATTCTTTGATTTAATTTGGCTCAACAGTTCCTTGTTAAGCCATGGAGGTAATTTTTTGCTTCTAATTGTCTTTGAGGGAATACACTTTGAACAACAATCATTGTATATTTTTAGAAAAATACTATATTGTAGTATGTCCTCCAAATTTGCTCTCCAGTCTATTTGTTCTAGCATTTCTCTTAACTTGTTATGATTCCCAAAAGGATAATTTAACTTCCTGTTATCGAAAGACGGCTCGGAGTCAATAAATAATAAAGAAATAAAGGCCAATATTAAATAAAAAAATTTTGATTTTTTATTTAAATTTAATTAAATATTAATAAAATAATAAAATAATTTTTTTAAATTCAAATTCAATGATTGATTAAATATTAAAAAAAGTAAAATTTTAATTTAAGTTTAGTGAACTATTTAAAAAATTTTTTTTAAATCAAATTCAAAGATTTATTAAATATAAAAAAAAGTAAAATTTTTTTATTTAAGTTTAGGTGGTTGTGAAGATCATTTCAATTCGATCTTTTCAATCCAGAAAAATATGAATAACTTTTTTACTAAAAGAGATAATTGAGTTCTAAAAATGCTGAATTTTAAGCAAATTGGCTTAAATCAGTAAATATGTCTGCAAAATACTTTGCAATTTTCTGCATTTTGTACACCATTAAAAAGTATTCTAATCAATTGTGCAAGTACATTGCAGAGCTTTTGCAGAAATATATTTTCGGCTAAAATAATACAGAACTAAATTTTTTTTAAAAGTAAAAAAGTTATTCAAATTTTTCTGAATTGAAACGATCTTCATAACCCCATCAAATTGTTTTCTTACCAGAAAATTGCATTATTTTAAAAACTAAAAAAAAAACAAAAAAATGAAGCAAAATCTACAAAAAGTTTACTTCTTTATCTTTTTTTAGCTTCCTTAACTTTTTTTTCAATTTAATTTGTTCATATAAATTAAAATTTATGAAATAAATAATTTAAAAAATATTTGCACAAATGCATTTATTTCACCGAACAAAATATTTTTTTTGTTTCAAAAAAAATTCCTATAATTTTATTTAAATTTAGCTATTTATAATTTTATTTTTTAATCTAAATTAAATTTATCTCGGTACAGACGAACAAATAAATAAATAAATGATGAAAATTTGATAAGCCTTTAAATAAACTTAGAAATAAATAGATTTTTGATAAAAAGCTGCTCTGCTGATTAAAAAAAATTAGCTGATGAAAGAAATGTAGTCCTTTCCTTTCAATTTATAAGACAAGAATTTTTAAAAGATTCTCCGTTTATTGATTAATATAAAAGTTAAATCTAATTTTGATTAATAATAATAATAATAATAAAAATATACCTTTCTTTTGAAAATTTTTAATATTAATATAAGAAACAACACAAATTAAAAAAAAAATAAAATCAGTAATTTCAAATAAAATTAAATGATCAAATGTTTAAAATCTTTAAACAAAAACAAATTCGAAAAGAATACAATTAAATGAAATATACGAATGAAAAATTCAGAGGACTATTTATCAATTTTTCTAACAAAAAAAATAGTTAATTAAAAAGCGGATTTCTGGTAATAAAAAGTGAATTTACGAATTTTTAGGTAATTTTACGTAAAAATTGATAAAGGGCCAAAAAGATGAAAAAATGAAAAGGCCAAAAAAAAAAAGCTCGATTTTTTGAATTTTTTATTATTTTCTAATAAATTTTGAAAAAAGGAGTTTCTATTTAAAGTTAATTTTTTTTACCATATTTTACCTTTTCCTACATTTCTTACGTAATTTCACGTTAAATTACGTAAAAACAGAAATTCATAGCAGTACTGTATTAGAAAATAATAAAGAATTCAAAAAATCGAGCTTTTTTTTTTCCTTTTCATTTTAACCAATTTTTACGTAAAACTGCCAGAAATCCATTATTCAAATCGGCACTTTTATAAATAAAAATTGACCGCAAAAAAATATTTTGTTCGGTGAAAAAAATGCAATAGTATCAAAATAAAATTTTTAAAATTATTTATTTCATAAATATTAATTTATTTGAACAAATAAAAAATGAAAAAAAAGCTTAATAAAAAAAAAGGATGAAAAGATATACCACTTGAACCAAAAATTTCCAAAAATAAATTATCCCATTCTTTTAAAGAATACAGTGGTTCGTTATGTGGTAATGGCATCGTTGAAGAGGGCGAAGAATGCGATTGTGGCTATGGAACAGATTGCAAGGAAGCGTGCTGCATAGACGCTAGCCAAGAGATAAACAAATGCAAGCTGAGACCAGGAAAAGCGTGCAGTCCGAGCCAAGGTCCATGCTGTGACAACTCTTGCAATTTCGCTTCCTCGAACACCATTTGCATGAACAGCAACGAGTGCTTGAATAGCGTGTTTTGTTCCGGCAAGAACGCTTCATGTCCCCGCGACGATCCAGTTTTTTTCAAAGAGGACAAGACCGAGTGCAACTCGGGCACCCAAGTTTGCAGATCGGGAATATGCTCCGGGTCAATATGTGAAAAATACGAAATGCAGCAGTGCTTTATAGAAGGAGACCTTAAAGACAAAACCCAAGACAAGTCAATTTTATGCCATCTGGCATGCATTGGTCAAAAAACTGGAAACATTTGCACGGACTCATTTGAAATAGCTGAAATGAAAAACAAAAACAATTCAAATGGTTTGATTCTTAAACCAGGCTCGCCCTGCGTGGGCACCCATGGCTACTGTGACATATTCTCAAAGTGCAGAGCTGTTGACGCCGAAGGACCTTTGGTCCGCCTCAAAAACGTGCTCCTAGATCCAAAAACTCTGTCTTCTATTCGCATGTGGATAACAACCTATTGGTGGGCAGCGTCTCTCATTGTTGTCGGACTCATTGTGTTCATGATAGCTTTCATCAAAGTTTGCTCGGTACACACACCGTCGAGTAATCCGCGAAAACCGCCAGCACTAAAGATCACCGAGACTCTAAGAAGACCAATAAAAAGGGTTGGTAGATTTTTTTTCCTTTTTGCAGACTTGTTTTTCAGTCACAAGTTTAAGTCCAAGTCACAAAAATTTAAGTCAAAGGCAGCTTTTGTGAAATTTTGTATTTTTGTTGATATCTAATTTTATTTTTTGCTATCAAAAATTTTGTTATCATATTTTTTTTATTGATATCAAATTTAATTCAAAGCTATCAAAAAAATGACATCAAGTATTGGTGTCAAATAATTTCATTTAAAAAATATTAAAATTTTGAAATATAAAAAAATACATTGAAAAATTATTAGTAATTCAGAAGATAATTGTATTCAGATTTTTTCTTTTTTAGAGACGATGTTTTATTATTGGAACCAAGGGTCCTCCTCTTTTTTTTGAATGTTAACAATCGGAACTAAATTTTCTTGTTCATCTAAGTCATACTCAGAACTTACTTTTTGAACTTCGATTTGATCTGGAAGTTTTGATTTTTGTTACTAGCTGAGTTTCCACTGGGAGATGCGGCAAAGCTGAAAGTGAATCACCAGGTTTTCCTTTTTTTTTATTTTCGCCTAAGGGGACATCTTTAGAGTTAGAATGTTATTTTAGGCCCTTATAAGGGCATGCTTAAGCTAATAAATGTTTACATATACATTTTTTTTTCAGAATGGAAAGGTCCATGTACCATTTCTAAAATCAGGGTCATTAAAGGCCACTGCCCAAATAATAGTGACAGATTCGAGCCATTTGTTGAAATCAGAGATACCAATTTAAAAAATATATATCAAAATTAGATAGCATGAAAAATGGCATCCGTTTAAAATTAGTTAAACATTAAAAAACAAATTCTAAACTCTGCAGCATTTTCCTAAAACGCGGATTGCGGAATTTCTAAGTGGAATTTCGCAATTTATTAGATCAGAATTTATATCCGGAATGTGGTATGAGAATATGCGGAATAAAATGGAAATATTGGAAAAAAAATATGGCTTTAATAATTAGTTGAAAAAAGTTTAAAAAATTTAGCTAAAAAACTTTTACGAAACAAGAAAGAAAAAAAATTAAATTTTATTATTTTTAAGGTTCGTGAATGCACTATCTGAATTTGACTTTTTCTATCACAAATTCTTATTCTGCATATGTGGAAACCTTTTTTATGAGGGTTAAAAAAATTTATTTTTTTTGGCTACCCTCTCTTTGGGGAGTTGAAGTTCGTTTCAATTCGATCTTTTCAATTCGGAAAAATTTAAATAACTTTTTAACCAAAATAGATAATTTAGTTCTGTAAAATGCTTAATTATAAGCAAATTTGCTTAATGCAGTAAAATAGGTCTGCAAAAATCTCTGCAATTTTCTGCATTTTGCACGCCATTAAAAAGTATTCAAATCAACTGTGCAAGTACATTGCAGAGTTTTTGCAGACATATATTTTCGGATTAAGCAAAGTTGCTTAAACATTAAGCATTTTACAGAACTAAATTATCTCTTTTAGTAAAAAAGTCATTCAAATTTTTATGAATTGAAACGATTGAATTGAAATGAACTTCACATATATTTCTAAGTATCATATTTTTCTAAGCGACAAAATGATGCATTCATTTATTTTTAAAAAAATAATTCTCGACCATTAAAATTGACCGGAAACGAAATTTTTTTTGGACAAAATTCTGAACAAATTGTTTAGCTCACTTTTTTTAATTATTGACTTTAAGGTCCATAAATTTTGACCAAAAAGTGTAAATTTTAATTTAATTTAATTAATTATGTTTTGATATATGGATTTTTTCTTAATAAATTAGTGGAAATTAAATTTTCAATTTTTTTTTTAAATTTATACTTTTTGGTCAAATTTATGGGCTTAAAAGTCAATAATTAAAAAAAGTGAGCTTAGCAATTTGTTCAGAATTTTGTCCAGTTTTTGATTATGCAAAAAAATTTTCGTCGCCGATCAATTTTAATGGTCAAGAATTATTTTTTTAGAAACAAATGATTTTTTTAACCTAAAAAAAGCCTAAAAGCCATATTTTGAAAATTAGCTTTACTGATTTTTTTAACTGCATCTGAAGATAGTGTGGACGTTTTTCCTTCTTATAAAATTAATTAAAAACTAAGATAAAAAGTATTTTTTTTTATTTTTTTTTTAAGCAAGGTTTTATTTATTGATTTTTCTAGGTAAATTTAATAAAAAAGATAGGTACATCAAAAAAAATGCTAGGCATATTAGAAAAAATGTAATTTTAAAAAAAATTTTGGTAAATAAAACAATTAAATTAAAAATAACCAAAAAAATGTATTTTGTCTTGAGAGCTTGCTTTGGCTGGACGACAACGTTTATTATATTCTCCACTTGGATCATCTCTTTTACAAAGGTTTATCTTCATCATTTTGTCTCATATAATTTTTCTTAATATTTTTTTTCAAATTTTTTTTGAAAAACAAAAAATAAAGATTAATTATTAATTAATGGATGGAGTCTCCTCCGCGACTTAATTAATAATTAATTTAGGCCTTTTTGATTGAATAAAAGCATCATTTCAAAATATTATACACGTATTTAAATTTATTAACCTATTTTTGGTAAAATTTTATTTCGAATTTTTTTTATTTCAAAAAGTATTTGTATTTAACATTCAGAATAAATTTTAAAAAAGAAATTCAAACAATAGATTCTAAATAAGTAATAAAATGAAAATAAAAGTTTACAAAAAATCAAATAAATAAATTAGAGTCGATTCAAATACCAAGTCAAAATCGATTTTATCAATGAATTTAGAAAATGGTTTTGCAAATTTTTTTTATTTCTTAAATCTAAAAAAATATGTTAATAATGTTACACTTAACTTATTTAAATTAAATCAAAAGTTTATTTTGATATCTAAAGATAAACTTTTTGAATTGAAATGATATTTTGAACTGATCTTCAACTTCCATAAAAATTCATATAATTTTCTATCTAATTAAAGATTAAAAAAATCATGTTTGATAAAGTTAAGTCATTTATTATTAAAAAATTTATTATTAAAAAATTTATAAAAAATATTGTTTTATTTAAATCAAAAAGAAAAAATTTTGATTTTAAATTTAAATTTGATCATAAACTTTAATTTGCCAATGTATTTATTCTGCTAATTGAAAACAATTAATAAATTTGGATTTGAATTTTACCCTGCTTTCTTTCTTTAATATTAAATTGATTTTATGTTATTTCTCTTTTAATAAACTAAAAATATTAAATAAAATTTGATTTTGAATCTTTTTTACCATTCTATAAAAATAATTAAATACTTTTTCTCATTTATTAATTCAATATTCTGCTATATTTTTTATTTATTTTTTTTATCTTTTATAATTGAATTTGGAATTTCATACCCAATGTTGGCACTGTTAGCCGAACAAATAATTTTTTTCGCTTAAAACCACCCAGAGCTCAATTATATCATCAAATTAAAACTTTTAACTATTAGCCATCCATTCCACTCGACTTTTTTTAAGTAAAACTTATTTTTATAATTAATGATTGAAAATTATTTAATGGTTCAATTTTTTTCAATTCGCATATTCCGCATAAAAAAATCTGACTTTTTAAATTGCGGAATTCCACGTTTTAGGGACAGCCAAATATGGTTTCAGTTTAAAAAACTTATTTTAAATAAAATTTCAAAGCAAATGACTTGATTTATTAAAAAAAAATTTTTTTTTAAATAAATGGCTTGAGACTTGAGACTTAAAATCAACTCTGCTTTTCAGCCAAATTCTCTGCATCAAAGCAAAACTATTTTTTCAGATAGGTGTCTTAAATGAACCAAGGTTAAATCCTACGACTACAAATACAACTTTTTTCCCATAAATTCGGTAAAAACTAATGCTAAACTAACTCTAAAAAAAAACCCAAACTAATGCTCCTTGTGAAACTGAATTTGGAAATTGATTGGTAATTTTTTTAATTTAAGATTCCACATCCACACTGGCATCATCACCAGAACCGCAACAAGTCCTCGGAAGGGTCTAAGCCAAGTCGACAACAGGTCATAAACGAGAAAGCGTCTAAATATCAAAAGGAGGAAAATCCGGCAAAAAAAACCAAAGAAGCGCTGCAAGTGATAAAAGTTCCTGGCAAAAAGAGAAATCGGAGCAATGAGCCCATTCATTATTACAGTCAGAATCATCCATTGCACCCGATAAAATCTAGTCATGAGAAAAAATTGGGTGACAAATCGAACAGGTCAAAATCTTCCGAACAGGGTCACCACAGATCGGAAGAGCCAAAGAGACTCAATCGGGACAAAAAGTCAAAGCATAAGAGTCTGTCACCAAATAAGCACAAGTCAGAATTAATTAGCAGAATGCCGCATGGAAATGATAAAAATCAGAAAATGAGAAAGAAATCAAGTACCGAGACATCCTCGATTGATGCATAGACCATCCGTTTATACCAAGTCGATTATTTTAGCCAATTTGTAAATTTAAATCGCTTTTTACAAAATATAAGATTTTTTTTATTTACTGCCATTAATTTGGAAAATTTTTTTAATGTAAATTTAAGAATTTTTTAAAAAAATTTAATTATGAAATCAACTCTTTCTATCTACCTCTGAATCTTATTTCCAAAAATAAAAAAACAAAAATAAGTGTAATTTGTATTTTAATTTTTTTAAATTTCAAACAATTAAAATAACAATAAAATTAATTTCTTAAAAATGTGAAAAAATTTTAAATTTTCAAGCTGAAAAAAAAAATCCTTGCCAAACCAACAAGATCTATATGGTTGATCTAACAAAATTTTCCTGTTTTAATATTTTAAAAATGAGTTAAAATATTTTCAACTGATAACCTAATATTTTAAAATTATTGACCGACCGATTATGTAATCGGAGTGATAACAAATTTTGTTACCATTAGATTTTGTTAACAAAAACAACAACATTTAAAAAAAAACAGTTATTAGAAAACAATTTCTAAATAATTTCTAAAAAAATTTTTACTTCAATTAATTTATGATTTTTCTATTTTTAAATTTTTTTTTACGGTAAAAATTTTTATTTTTATATTTTTACATAATTTTATAATTTACATCGTCAGAATAGGCGTAAGTTGAATCTAATAATAATAATAATAATAATTAGATTTTGTTATCAGTAATTTATATTATTTAATATTTAAAAAAATTGTTGTCAATAAAAATTCTTTTTTATCGAAAAGTGTTCTATTAAAAATCATTAAATTAATATTATAATAAAAAAATATTTTTAGGGTTTGAGTTTAAATGTTCAATAAGTACTATAATTTCAAGAGTAATTATCAGCGAAAAAACATAAAGAGAAAAATGCAAAAAATTTGAAGACAAAAAAATAATTTTTACAAAAGCATGTAATCTTAATTAAAAAGAAAGTTCTTTGCCGAAAAAAAAGAACACAAAAGAACAATTAAAAAAAAATTTAACTAAATAAAATTTTTTAAAAAATCTTTTATTTTGTCAAATATAATAATTTAATTTTGAAAAATGTTTTTTATTCCATAGCCTGAAAATTTTGTTTTTACACTTAGATGTGCCTCTATAAAAAGTATCCCTCTCATTTTTTCATCCGGATTTGGGATAGGAATCAGTACGGATGCGACTCAATTATCTGAAGCTTAAGTTACTATGGGACGTTCATCATAAACAGAGTCATTCATCCGAGCAGTTAAAAGCTGCGAACTCCACAACTATTTAGACTAGGTTGGAACCACAAACCAAGCGTATCTATAGATTGATACAAGCAAATCGTTATCTAAATTCTAAATTTTAATCAAAATTTTTTGAATTCCATTTTTTTTTTAATTTTTGTATCTTCTTATCTTTTTTAATTGGATTTAAATTTTATTTAAACTTAAAAATAATTCGAACATTAGCGGAATCTCTTTTTTAAAAAAAAATTAAAATAAAATAATTATTTTACAATTTTTAGCTATTATTTTTGTAAAATTAAAAAAAAATTATTTTTCACAAAAAAATTTTAAGCTTTAAAATCGAAGCTAAAATGAGCAATGCTAGACAGTCAAACAAATAAAAGATAAATATATTTAGATGGTCTATTCTAATTAGTATCTTCCCCTCGTTAGTATTTTTTATCTATATTTTTTAATATTTCTAATTTTTGGATTGAAAATCTTTTTTTATTTAATTCTTTAACTATTGTCTCCTTTATTAAATTGAAAATATTTTTATTTAATATTTCTAATTTGATTTTTTAAAACTAATTTGTATTCAATTCTATTCATTGAATCTTTTTCGTTTTTTAAAATATAATAGCAATCCTTTTGTATTAGCTGTCATTTTAAAAATGTATTTTTCTTATGTTCAATTCCTTTCATTTATTCAGCTCTAAGCCCCGAAATCAACTTAATATATTTTTATTCTTTATTTGTTTGACCAGTCTAGCATTGCTCATTTTAGCTTCGATTTTAATATTTTCAAAATTCCCTAAATCTCATAAATTATTTTGAAACTTTTCAACAAATATAAATTTGGATTAAAAATTACTTTTCAGAGATGTAAAAAAATGAGCAATTTTTTTGTTACAAAGATAAATAAAATTCTAGATCCAAAAAATAAAATTATTTAATTAAAATTTTATTTAAACTTATAAATAATTTGAACATTAGCGGAATCTCTTTTTAAAAAAATTAAAATATAATAATTATTTTACAATTTTTATTTGAATTAAATTTATTGCACTGGATCAAGTTTAAAATTAAAAAAAAAATTTCTTTTATTTTTTAAAACCTTTGAAAAAGCGATATTCCCCGAGGCACAAATGTTCTAATTATTGAATAAAACTATTTAAAATAATTTATTTTAGTGTCACATTCATTTTATTTAAATTAGCGATAATTTGATTTTAATAATTGATACCGCTTCTTGACGGCTTTTCTCATAAAATAATCTGGTTAAAAATGTATTTTTATTTTTTTAGCCAGCCAACCTTTAATCCAACGAACCCATTAGCTTTGAAATGTAAATCAATATTTTTTTAATATTTCAATTTTTTTTATATATCATTCTGCAAAGATTACTAAAAGGTAATAAAATTAAAATAACAATTGATGATGATTCTGGTTTGACAAAGAGCTCAATTTCTGGTGCAATCAATGCTTCTGATTAAATGCCAAATTGATTGAATAATTGATTTTGACAATAATTTTAAATCAAACATATATCAACAATTTATACTCAACGCCAAATAAATACAACAATACTCACCTGGGAAGTAAAAATATCAACTTAGATTTCAGCTGTATCATTTTGCGAAATAAAAACACGATAAATGATAAAACTAAACAAAAATCTTTTCTCTCTGGACTCAACTAATACAGGTTGTATACCTTTAAAGCTGTATATATTTACAATTGTGCGGTGTCGAAACAAACAACACCTCACAGGAACAGCAATGCAAGACTTTGAACATTGATCTTGGCGTATTTTTTCTATCTATCAATTAAAGCTGCTAAAACAAAGCTTAATGAGTTAAGAAGCAAAAGTAAATACTAAGCATACCTTTAATTAGAATCTAATCAAAATAAAAGTTAACTACTAGACTCAAACAAAGGTATTAAAATGTGGGATTAGAACTAATTTTTTTTTCTTTATCAAAAAATATTTAGATATTAAAGGTGTATTAAAGTCAATAATTGCAATTAGTGCAACTATAATTATTTGCTTGTCTTGCTTTTATTTTGTATAAAAAAACTTGATATCAAAGCTAGTCGAGTTTTTTTGTTCCCTCGTCCAACAATGACTCTAATTCAACGAAAGAAGCGTCCGTCAAAAAAAATAACCTATCTGCTCCAAGAATGTCAGAACGAAATGGTAAAAAAAAATTTTTTTTTTAATTTTTTAGTTGAAATATTAAAGAAAAGTAATTCTTTTCATCAGCAAATTATTTTTTTTTACAGAAAATTATTATATATTTTCGTTTTTGACCTATTGGTGAGCATTTTTCTTTATGAGATTTAGCCAACTGGACACCACTAGGATAAGTTTTTTTGCCAAAATTTACAATTACAACTATTTTTTAGTC
The DNA here is from genome assembly GCA_025491095.1 of Brachionus asplanchnoidis. NCBI lineage: Eukaryota > Metazoa > Rotifera > Eurotatoria > Ploima > Brachionidae > Brachionus > Brachionus asplanchnoidis. The sequence continues at coordinate 2,020,629 of JAILYF010000016.1, forward strand.
ATTCAACCCCATCAAACTGTTTTTATCTTTTTTAAATACGATTCAAATGAAGACCAAGATAAATTGAGCATTTTGTCACAATAATTTTTGCATTGTTTTTTTTTGTCAATTTTACTAGATTGATTTTTGAAGTGGCAAAGAAAAACAAAGAGCCAGATAACTAAGCTTAATAACTTTTTTTTACCAGAATATTTCATTGTTGACCAATTGTAAAGTCTTCTAGTTTTATAGCGGGTTCTGTGTAATTTTTTTTTTAACTTAAAAAATGCTTGGGAAAAAAAATTAGCATCAGGAAAAAATAATTATTTATTAAAAAAATAGTTTGAGAAATACCCAGGCAGGTTAGAATGGAATTTTGTCTTTCCTTTCAGTCAAATGTTAAAGAGAATTGATTTAAAATAGATGGAAAGAAATAAAAATAATTAGAATATAAGTGAATAAATTTTCTGGTTACAAAAAAAATTTGCCGGGAAATAGTAAAATTAGCTGAAGAAAGAATAAAAAGCCAATATTAAATATAAAAAAATATTGATTTTTTATTTAAATTCAATTAAATATTTAAAAATTAATAGAAAATTTTTTTTTTCAGGTTTAATGAATTATTTAAAATATTAAATAATTTTTTTATATCAAATTCAATAATTCATTAAATTTAAAAAAAAAATTAAAATTTTAATTTAAGTCCAGTGAATTATTTAAAATATTTAATTTTTTTTTATAAATTCAAATTCAATAATTCATTAAATTTAAAAAAAAAATTAAAATTTTAATTTAAGTCCAGTGAATTATTTAAAATATTTAATTTTTTTTTATAAATTCAAATTCAATCATTTATTGAATATTAAAAAAGTAAAATATTTAGCATTTTACAAAACTAAATTATTTCTTATAGAAAAAAAGCTATTCAAATTTTTCTGAATTGAAACGATCAAATTGAAATGTACTTCACAACCCCTAAGTTTATTTGTAAATAATATTTAAAAAATATAAATTTTTTATTTAAGTTTTTTAAAATACTTCAACTATTAAAAAAAAAATTTAAAACTATTAAATAAAAAAATTTAAATTTAATGATTAAATTAAATTTTGAAAGAAAATTAATTATTTTTATTCAAGTTTAATAAAATATCTAAAATATTAAATAAAAAAAAAATATTTTTTTCAATTTAAATTTAATGATTTATTAAATTTTGAAAGAAAAAAAATTTTTTTATTTTAGTTTAATGAAATATTTTTAATTTGAAAAAAAAAACATATAAAATTTTTAAAATTTAAATTAAAAAATATTAAAATTTTATTTTTTAGAATGAAATGAAGTGTGAACTATTCGACCTGCAAACAGCACTGAACGCCTGCCGCAACTCTCTCAAAAACCTGAACGTCTCCTCATCCATGTCAACACTGTGCACACGTGACCTAGACTACCGGTCTGTTGACTTTGTGCCATGCTTGAACTCGACTGTCAAAAAATCCAAAAAAAATCGCTCAACAAAAAATACGAGTCGCAAAAGCCGTCCCAAGGCCAAACACAGCGACTTGGGCTCGATTTCGACGAGCTCCTGTTCCAGCTTCACCCAATCGAGCACATTCACCTATCCAACCTCGTCCTACCACTCCAGCTGCCACTCCCCCATCAAATTCAAGTCGATTCGAGTGCGCAAAAATTCCAACCGAAATTTCGGCTATCAAATAGTGGCCAAACAAACCACCACCACCACCACTACCACCACAGACGAATACTCGGCCAAATTCAGCACTTGCACCAGTTGCCGCAGCTCCAAATTCAAAAACATGGCATTCAATCTAACTCCGGTCAAGGCCAGCCGCAAACCAAAATACGACTTCAGCTCAATTTTTTATCCGTACAAGACCTTGCCCGGCAAGCTAAGCGCGCTCAAGGTCAAAGACCCAAAAATGAACACTCTGTCAAGCATATCCAGCCCGAGTCATTTTTCGGACAAATTTTGCAACACAGACTCGCTCAAAGATCAATTCCTAGTGATAAATCACAAAAATGAAGTGTCCGAAAATCAGACAATTTTCGAGCCCCAAGAATCGTCCACTCCAGTCAAACACTGCCAAAAAACGTCCACTCCCAAAATGATAGACAACTCTTACTTTGAAAATATACTGATTGATCTGGAGGCCAATAGCAACAAATTGATGAAGCTGCTGTCCAAAGATAGCAACAAAATATCGGACTATTTTTCGTCGTCGGCCCAGTTCGACGACGAAAATGAGTATGACCTGCCTGGGCCCAGAACCACAGACAACCACGACTATCAGTCGGCCAATGTTGGCCTCAAGTACGACACTCTGGTCGAGGTCCGACAAGGCTTGACGTCCACTCCGGTCAAAAGTGTCAAGGTGAATTTTCTAAGCGACTGTCAGAATAATGAGAGTGAAAATTTGACCAGAATTTCGACTCTGGAGTCGGTGAAAAAAATCCACCGAGAGTCGCTCATCTATTCTGAGAGTCAGTCGTTCAGGAATGTTAGTCTGGCGAGCACCGCTTCGTCGGTTCGCTCATCTGTGATCAAGTGTTGTATTAAGCCGTTTCAACTGTTGTACAATAATAGAAATATGAAGAAGAAAATTTAGAAATTTTGTTGAATAACAAAAATTTTGCCGTTATAAATAAAATTTAATCATTTTTTTTTATTTATGTTTTTATTTAATAAATTTTTGGATTTTTGAGACTTTTTTTTTGTTGTTTAAAAAAAAAATTAATTTGGGTTAGTAAAAAAGGCTTTAAATGAAAGAGAATAGCCTAAGCATTATTGCAGAAAAATAAATTGTCTCCTAGCTCTTTTTTTTTTAAGTTCATAGCCGAAAAACTTAAATAATCTTTTTTTTTTTGGGAGAATTCTTTAATTTCAAAGAATTGATACTTATAGTCACACGGGGTAAAACCGTGAATTCTTTTATTTGATCGCCAATTAGTTGTGAGATTTATTTATTTTTTTTCGAGAAAAATATAAAATAATAAAAAAGTCTTTAATTTAAAAAAAATTTTATTTAAAACAAAAGAACGGTTCAAAAGTAATACCGTATCCGCTTGATTAAAACTCTAAGAGTTAAATTAGAATTCCTTAATTATACTATTGGAGTTAAGACCATACCCAACATGTTAAAACAATTTTTTTTAATAAAAATAGAGTTAAGGCCATAATCATATTTTTATCTCGTAATAAAGGCTAAAGTTAGGCTTTACTCCAGGAGTAAAGATTGAATAATAACGGACTTTATTAAATTTGATTTTATTTAAATTTATATTGAAATTTGACTTATATTCTAGTATTAAAAAAAAGTTCGGATCTAAGCTATAATTAAAAGATAAAAATTTCGATATCAAAAAATAAAAAAAATATTAATTTCGTATTATATTTCCATTTTCATCTCTTGGCAAACATTTTCTTCCTCTTTTTTTACCAGTTACCCCATCATTTCCAGTCGAGTTTGACTTAGGAGCTGATTTTTTCTCTTTATTTTTTTTGTTTATATATTGAACGTTATTCAATTGTGTATTCATGGCTAGTTCATTTAGAACAAAACGACCAATTAATTGCTTGTTTCTTTGAGCATCATTACTAGTTACTGGAGTGTTATGATTTAAATTACTTTGGTTTTGCGGAACAAAAGCTATCGTAGAAGCACTGCTTGTTGGATGTACAAAATTAGGATATGGTGTCACACTAGAATTTGATATAGAATTATTTGATAATACGGTAATACCACTCGTAGATGGTTGAACATATAATATGCCTCCTCCGCCATTTATTGAACCAACTGATCCGGTTTCTTGAATAACTGAATCTAAAACCATGACTGGTTGAAATGATGGTATTTGAGTAAGTAGTAGACTGTCTCTTGGCGATGATATTTCCTCATTAACATCATCATTATGATTATAGTTTAGCACTTCTTCCAAATTTTCATCGTCCTGGTCAACAGTATCAAATCCCATAATATCTTCAACTTCATCAGCTATCATTTTGTAAAAATTTAGACCTTTTTAGCTTAATAGTTTTTAGAAAATGAATTATGAAATTTTTTATTTCAATACTTATGCTAAAGCTTCAGTTTTTTCTTGATAGAATAAAGTCTAAGTTTTAATTGTAATACTAGAATAAAAGTCAAATTTGGATTTAATGATTTTCAAAATTAACTTCAAAATTTTTTAATAAAGTCCGTTATTATTCAATCTTTACTCCTGGAGTAAAGCCTAACTTTAGCCTTTATTACGAGATAAAAATATGATTATGGCCTTAACTCTATTTTTATTAAAAAAAATTGTTTTAACATGTTGGGTATGGTCTTAACTCCAATAGTATAATTAAGGAATTCTAATTTAACTCTTAGAGTTTTAATCAAGCGGATACGGTAGTTAAAATAAAATAAGATGTTTCATTAACGTTTCAACGCTTACATTGGGGTATATCAGTGAATTACATAAATTCAAGCAATTAAAATACAAAAAAAAGTATAAGAAAATATTAAATGTATCCTATTTTAAAACAAAATTTATCTATTTAGAACACTTTTTTGAACAAAAAAATTCCATAGTTAAATCAAAGCCTCTTGGAAGGCATTTTCCACAAGACCAATTGTTACATTTCTCACAAGAAATCCATTTGTTTTGAATTGTTTTGACTTTTCCAAATACACTTTTCCAAATATTTGATCACTTCAACTAAAAGCGTTTTAAATTCTTTATGGGATCCATGGGGTAGCACCTTTACCATTTGCAGGTCTTTTGTACTTTTCATTGATTCGGTCGTTAAGTGTTGAATATGGAATGTTAAAGCGCGCAGAAGCTTGATGTTTGTTTAATTTTTTAGCTTCAATTTCGGCAATGGCTATTTGTAAAGTTTCTTCGCTATAAGCTTTTTGGGTTTTTTGGAAGTTACTTCTCGGCATTTTTAAAAAGTTTTTTTTTTTAAATATCAATCAAATAGAAAATTCACGCTATTTATTGCAATAAATGAAATTAACGGTTTAACCCCAATCCCATTTTTTTCTTAAACTCATTTTATTTTGAAATTACAGAAAATCGGTTAAGTTTTTGAATTTTTCAATAAGAAATTCGTAATCAGCATCAGAAAATACATAAAGTGTTCTTTGTTCAAATTTTTACCAATTATCAAGAAAGTTTATTTTTGAGGATCGGCATTTTCTTTTAAGTAGCGAAGATTAGTCGTTTAAATGAAATAGAAAAAAAAAATTCTTTTTTATTTGTCATTTTTATTAACAAAGACGTTCTTTATATTCATTTTTTTATTTAATAGAAAAATTTTTTTTCAAAGAAAAGTTATAGTCATTCAAAGAAGAATTCACGGTTTGGTTGAAAGTAAAAATAAATTAAAAGAAATTTTGACCTAATCCCCTAAAATAAATTTATATTTCTTATGTAAGAATGAAGATAATTTAATTATCTACACAAATGCTCTTTCAAGTGGTTTTCCAGTTGATGTAATATATACTGACTTTGCTAAGGCATTTGACAAAGTTTCTCATCGCAAGTTGCTTTATAAGCTTAAATTTTATGGTTTTGGTGAGAAATTGATACGATGGATCAAAGAATTCTTAGTTGGCCGTACCCAAAGAGTGGTGCTGGGAGAGCATCAATCTGTTTGGACCGAGGTAACAAGTGGTGTACCACAAGGATCGGTCTTACGACCTATAATGTTCATTATTTTTATAAATGACATGCTGGAGATGATCAATTCCCATTGTGAAGCCTACGCTGATGATACCAAGATGATCTCAGTCATAAAAAACTTAAGGTCTATGGAAACATTACAGAAAGATTTGGATAATGTGGCAAGATGGTCTACATTAACCAAGTCAGATTGTGAGAAAGATCTTGGGATATATATAAATCATGACTTAAAATGGAACGTCCAAATACGAAATTGTACAGCATCAAAGCAAACAAAATATTAGCCATGATTAGGAAAGCATTTAAATTCCGAGAAAAAAATAATATCAAGCTTCTTTATACATCGTTAGTGAGACCGCACTTAGATTACGCTATTAGCACTTGGTATCTGTATCTCGAGAAAGACGATATTGAACTAGAAAAGGTGCAGAGAAAGCCACAAAACTTATTTCAGGGCTTAAAAACCTTGACTATGCGCAACGTTAAAAAGAACTTGGACTTAGTGATCTAAAAACAAGGAGGCTACGAGGAGATCTAATTCAAATGTACAAATTGGCAAACAATCTAGAGAAAGTGAATTTTGTAAATGGACTTGAAATCGGTTATGAATCAAGCTACAATTTAAGAAGGCACAGAAAATCAATGCATCGAGAGCAAGATAGGAATTGTTTACCAAGATTTAACTTTGTTGTTAATAGGGTTGTGAACGATTGGAACAGTCTGCCGGTGGATGCGGTCGAAGCAAGAAGTTTGAACTGTTTCAAATCGAAACTTGACAAGTGGCTCTTTGAAAATCGCGAAGTATCTGCTAAAGCTCAGTAGAGCTTGCTTGAATCTTATTCAAGTTGCAGATTACTTTTACTACTACTACTAATCTACAAAACGGTATGCCGATAGTATCAATTCTTTGAAATTAAAGAATTTTCCCAAAAAAAAGATTTTTTAAGTTTTTCGCCTATGAGCTTTAAAAAAAAAGAGCTAGGAGACAATTTATTTTTCTGCAATAATGCTTAGGCATTATTGGAAATTGTTGCGATGCAGTTGCGATTGGAACAGCAAGAATTACATTTGCAAGCACATCATTAGAGTTTAAATACAATAATTTTTTTTTTAATTTCATTCTGATGTATGTATTACTATATTTATTTTCTCTCCAAAATTAAATCACATATTTGAAATTGTAATTTGTATTTTCTTATGTTTAAAAAAAAGTAAAGTTTTCGAAAAAAAATAGTGCGTGTTGTATTTATTTATCTAAAAAGGAATTAAAATAGTTCAGGTACAAAATTATTATAGAGCAAAATAAAAATTATATTAGTGCTTATTAAAGAATATGATAGTGTAAGAATGTTACTTATAGTGCTGGTTTGATTACAGTCGAGTCTGGATAATACGATGTGTTTTGGCGGAAAAAATGGACATCGTATTAACCAATATCGTATTAATCAAATTTGCATGTTAAAGGATGGGAAGAAAAAAATCTAAAATAAATTTTTTTAAGGAATTATTGTTTATTAAAAAATAGAAAATAGATTAAAAAGAAAAATATTTATATAAGAATAATGTTATGCCTTTTTTAAATCCGTTTAACCATCCATTGCTAGCTTTAAAATCAGTTTGATTTGACATAGTTGCATATTTAATAGCCTGGGCTTGAATCAATGGACCGTTAAGAGTAATATTTTTATATGACATAACTGATTTGAACCAGTGATCAAGGGCCTCTTCAATTTTAACGTAATTAGAACTCCTCATTCATTTAGAGTTAGGATTGATTAAATTATTTCATATAAGTTTTTGATCTTTTCTTGATTCTCTGCCATAAGAATAGAAGAAATAGTACTCTGAGGTCTATATTTTTTCACAAGTTCTGTGACAGTGAGATTATTATTATTAAATTAATCGAAATTTCAAGTTTTTCGTCTAAAGGCAAAGGTTTTCTTTTACTGTATTTCGTCAAATATAAGAAAGTTCGGTCATCAAAGGATTTCTTCTATTCGAAAATTTTTCACTCCCAAAATGTGACTCAATTAAAAGAAATTAATAGCTATTTTTTTCTTCTATTAAAAACAAGAAAAACGCATGTTTTACCTGAGAGATGATTCATAAATTTTCTTTTAAACAAGACACATATTCTCTAGAAAAATAACTCAAACAAAGGAAAATTTTTGACCGAAATACAAGCAAGTTTCTATTATTTGTAGTTACTTCAATTTGAGGAAATACGGTAATTTGAGTGGAATTATTGTTTACAAATATTAAATAATAAAATTTTTTATATATTTCTTTTTCAATATATCTCGTTATAATTTTCATTTATTTTATTTTGACTCTCAACTTTATTTTTTTAATGAGATTTAGGTTGGCTCATCAAAAAAATCAAGACCTAAATCATGGAGAATTCAATTGATTGAATTTAACTTTTTTAAAAGGGTAAATGTCTATTAAAAAGTCTTCTTATAATTTTCTTTAAATATAAAAATAGCTTCTTTTAATAAAGAAAATATTAACTAAAATCAAAAACATATAAAATTAAAATATTGAAGTTCTTAAATAAAAAAATAATTGAGAAGATCTATATTTGAAAATTATTGTACAAAAATTTAATGCTTAATTGATTAAAAAAAAAAAGAAAAACTATAATGTACGAATAGAGATAAACAAAAATTTATTTCCCTTTAATAAATCTACCTTTTCTTTCTTTTAGAATTTTTCAGCATTCAGAACTTATATTTGTTATCGTAAATATATAAAATACGTAAATATCTATATTTACGCATCTATGCGTAAATATGTAAAATATCTAAAAGTAATAATGTTTTTACTGTTTTTTCTAAATTTACTGATTTTTATTTTATTTTAGTTATTTACGAAAATTAAAAAAGCTGTTTTAGAAAATAACTATAATTTATAGTAAATAAATAAATTCTTATTAGTAATTTACTAATGTCTAAGCGTAAATATCAAAATTTACTATTGCATACGTAAATTTACAAATTATCTTAGTAAAAATTAATAATTGCATTTTTCCTTATATTTCACTTATTTTCATTTTTTTTTAATTTTTTTACGTAAGTATCCGTAACTTTTAAAATACCTCCCCTGCAATATTTGTTTATCTTGCTTTAGGTTAAGCGTTGATTTTTATTTAACTTTTTTAATTATCAGCTAGTACAAAGGGTACAAAAGGATATTTGTATAATTATTTCCTATGTAGGTAATTTTGCTATTTTAAAATCAACATTTAAAATTTGACGTTTTTGTTCCCGTATAATTCAATAGAAAGGATTTAACTAAATCTAAGAAAACTAAAGTATTTAAAAAATGTGTTTTTGGTCTTGAGAAATTAAGGAAGAATAATAACTCTGGTCAAAATATCCGCAAATAAAAATTTGAAGAAATGATTTGGCTGAATATTTAATTGCATGGCATACTTTTGATACATTGTATAGTTCGCTTGGTTAGCCTGGTACATTTCGCTTGATTAGCCTGGTCCAATTCGCTTGATTAGCCTGGTACATTTCGCTTGGTTAGCCTGGTACAACTCAACTCAATTTAACAGTTGATCTTGGAGGCGATAGAGCTGGAGCAGTCAATTTTGTAAAAGCTAGCTTGATTTTTCAATCCATTTATATATAATTGATCAACAATTCAATTTTTTTTTAATTTAAATTTTTATTTTTAATTAGCGCTTTATTCAATTTAAATAAAGGCCCAACAATTTATTTTTAATAGTAAGAGAAAGACAGTTGTTAAGTCTCTTTCAATTAATTTTTTTATATTAAATGAGAAGCACCGCCCATTCTCGTATACATATCTTTTAACATGGCGAACGGGTTTTGATTAATTTGTCAAATACAACCATGTAAAATTTTTGAAAGTAATTTTATATATATTTATATTAATAAAAGATTGATAAGATATAAGAAAAATAGAAAAAAATAGTCGCTTACATTTTAAAAAACATAATTCTTTTTATTTTTTCACTTGAAAAAATAATGATAAACTTTCAAATAGAATTTTTTTTTTTAAATTTATTTAACAAAATTAGGGTTGTTAATTGAAGTTTCAAAACTTCGAAATTTTTTCATACTTTTCGACTTCAGGTAAAATTAAGAACTTTGAAATTTTAAAAATTTTAATTGAAATAAATTCCTCCTTGAAATTAAATTTAGTTTTGAAAAAATTAAGTTTCAATATTTATTTTTATTATTTTAAATAATTTCGGATACAAAAAAATGGGTTCGATTTAAAATTTCGAAGTTTAAAATTTTGAAGAATGAAATAATAAAGTTAAAAATTATAAAGTCCTAGGACTTTCTTCTTGTTCATTCGCCATCTCCTCAAAATCGAAGCAAAAACGTTTACTTAGTCTAATATTTTCATGTGATAATTTTGAAATTTTATGTTTTTCTGCTAAATGTTTAACCAACTCAATTGTTGAACTGTTATAAATAGTTATAACTTGTTGACATATATTACACTTGTCAGAAGATTCATTTATTTTGACAATATTTTGGCTTTGCCAAACCCACGATCTTGGTTCTATTTTTTTGCGCCTTTTCAATGTTGAGACCGGAGTTGAGTCCGTCAGGCTAGTAGGCGTATTTGTTAAAGTTAGTAAATGTAGATATTTATATTTATTTTTTATTTGTCAATTTTAATTAGAAAAGAAATTTTTAAATTAGAAATTTCAGACCTCAAGATTTCAAACTTCTAAATTTAAAACTTGATAATTTCAAACTTGAAACTTTTGATTCAAGTATAAAATTTCGAAGTACAAAGTTCTACCGGCTTTAAATTTTTAAAATTTCACTTCATATTTAATATTTCAATTTCAATTTTCCTTTGTCAAAAAATTTCGAAGTGTTGAAAAATAAACTAGAAGTTTTCTCAAAAACTTCAAAAATTTGAAATCCAGTTCAATTAACAACCCTAAACAAAATAAAAATTTCTTGATATTTTAAGTGTGGCGTTACCACAGTATTTAAAAAAATAGTGTGGTTCTCCCACTGTCAGTAAATAATCAGGAAAATCAAGGAAAGAAAAAAGAGTAATGGCAACAAAAAATGTGAAGTTTAATAAAATGTTAAAAAAATACGCGTTTTTGTGGCGTTTTTTGGCGTTTTAACACATGAAAACGCTTACACTTAACAGGCGTTTTTTGTTTTGCGGATTAAAAATCAAAAAAAAAAGTATCCAAATATTTTATCCTTGACACTTTTTAATGAAAGATTCTGAGCATCAGTAAACTTTTATTCAACATATAGAAACCATATATTTTTGAAAAGGAAAAATATCTACCCAAAAAATTTTTTATACACTGACAAAATTTTTTTTTTGATTTCAATAACTTTCAATTTATGGCTTTACTCAAAAAATCTAAAAATCAACCACTAACTTAAGTTTAAAAAAATTTTTATCTAATTTCATTAAAAACTATGAAAGTGTTTTAAAAATTATATTTTTAAAAAAATTTTTAAATTAAAAAAAGAAAAAAAATCAACATACCAAGCATGTTTTTTTACATGGATTGTTTTGAAGTGTGTTCAGGAGTGAACAAAATTTAACCCATAGTGCACAAATGTCCGAAAAGTCATCAAAACAATTGCAGGTAATTGGACAAGCTTGTTTTATGGTCAAATTTCCAATTAAAGTATTTGTACCACATAAATCTAGACTTCTGAAATATTCACATGCTTCTTTGTTAAAATCTTGTTCTGTTGGAAATGAAGTAATTGGAGGAACTGTTTGTTGATTGCAGCTTACTGGACATGCTTCTTTGACAAGTCTTGAACCAATATATGATATATTGTTGCATAAATTTAAGGACTTATAATATTCACAAGCAGCATTGTTAAAATCTGTATATGGAGAGAGAGTTGAAGTAGATTGAACAATACATTGGGCACAATTTGTTCCTCTACAACCAGAAGTACAGTCGCACAAATATCCCCTGCCATTTGTTCGACAGGTACCACCATTTTGACATGGATTAGATCTGCAAGGATTTACTGCAGTCGTAGTAGAAGTATTAATTTCACATCTGTAGAATTTCCTAATCTCAGCTACATCTGTTTGTGTCAGTCGTCTGTTTTGTTGAAGACCACTTTGCAATGGAACTATAGTTGGCGAACCATCGATTGAAAAAGCATCTGGTAGATAGTGCATTATGGAATCATAATCATAACCAAAACCAAGATCTAGCCCATTTGATAAAACCTGAAATTGTCTGGTGGCATTTTTAAGAATTTTATCCCAAATAATTTTTATATAATTATCTCTATCAGGTCTTTGATGTTCATGATGAAAGCCAAGTGCGTGAAGCAACTCATGAATAACAGTATCGATATTTATACATGACCCAGGGCTTTCTTTAGTTGGAATTTTTAAAGAAAGATTCTGGGCACCAGTAAACTGTTTTCCAACATATGACCAACATCCATTGCCATTAAAAATTCTTAGATATGTTGTTTCTGTTGTTCTTTGGACAAATTTAATGCAATCTTTACCATTTGTTCTGGTTGAGTCCTCAATTTCTTTCATGCCTGATAGAATAATTAAATAAGAATAAGCTGAATAGGATTTGTCAATGATGTAAGGTACGATGCCATTTGTCCACTTCTGTCTTTCTAATAAAACTTGAGCATAACCTCTGGACAGAATTCTATTATTTGACTCAATATTTTCAAAAACATCAGCTGGTGCATTGTAATCAAACTCTAGTTTATTTGAATACAAAAAACTTGTTTGTACAATTAATAGTATAAGTCCATTCAGGTAAAATGTTAAAAACTTAAAAACAAATTGTCTGAATAAAAACATGTTTTTCAAATAGTGATTTTTTATAAAAATAATTTGAAAAAAAAAACTGTTTTTATTGTTTTTCTTTATATTTTTTTTGGAATTTTGGACTAAGTTAAAAAAAAAATAATATTTTTATTTTTTAAGCTTCAAAATTAGATAAAGTAGTTTTGAGAAAGTTTAAAATAAGATGAAAATAATATTTATTATAATCATATAATCAAAATAAAAAATGATAAACGAATGATTTTCTTACTTTTTAATAAATGACTTAAATTACCGTAACCGCTTTATTAAAACTCCAGGAATAAAACTGTAGTTCCTTCTTTATACTATTGGAGTTCAGACCATACCCGACATGTTAAAATATATTTTAATTAAAATTCTGGAGTAAAGTAGAATTTAATATTTTAAGCCATTTATAAAGGCTAAAATTCAGCTTTATTCCAGGAGTAAAGGCTGAAAAATAACGGACATTTTTGAAAAATTGTGGAGTTAATTTTGAAAATCATTAAAGTCAAATTTAGCTTTTATTCTAATTTCAAAAAAAAAGTTCGGTTTTATTCCATTTTTAATTAAAGTTTTGTCAAAGTATATTAAAAAATTTTTAATTAATTTTTCGAATAATTTTGCCATTTTCGTCTCTTGGCAAAGATTTTCGACCTCTTTTTTTTGCAATTACCAAACCATTTACAATCGAATTCGACACTGAAGCAGGTGCAGTTGATTTATTTTGATTTCTAATATTTTGATTGTTGTTTATTTCTGTATTTAAGGCTAATTCGCTAAGAACATAACGACCAACTAATTGTTTGTTTCTTTGTACATCATTACTAATTACAGGAGATACATGGTTCAAATTAACATGGTTATGAGGTATTAAAGTTAAACCGCTTGTTGATGGCTGAATATATAACAAGCCTTCCCCTCCATGGCTTGAAGCAACTGATCCTGATCCTTGGCTAACTGAATCTAATAGCATAACATGTTGATAAGATGGTATTTCGGTTAATATTGGACTGTTTATAGGTGATAGTGTATCCTCCTCATCATTAGAGTTATAATCTAGTACTTCTTCCAAATTTTCATCGTCTTGCTTATTCGTTTCAAATCCTAAAATATCTTCAACTTCATCTAAATCATCAACGTAATAGTTGAATGTCATGTTCTTATCTACCAAATTTCGAAGTGTTTTGTGTAAGTTAGATTGGCTTGTTATTCCACAGTGATCAAAAGAATTGACAATTATGCTCTCTTCAAATTCTGACCAAATTTCAGACAACCAATGTATTGCTAGAGCATATCCCGGTGATTTAGAGTTACCATGAACTGTATACGTTTTAGGCGCATCTCGCTGCCATTGAACCCATTTTGCACAATATGCCTTCTTGATCTTTGCAAACCAACAAACGTCAGCAGGCTGCAGGATATTGGTCATACGAGGTGGGATTATGAACTTTTTAAGGTTTAATTGAGTAAATTTTTCTTGCACAGACTTAGTCAAATGACACTTAGCAGAGTCCAAATACAACATGCTTCCCGAAGACTTCCCATTATAGTATTCAAATAATCACAAATCGTCTCTTCACTGAATGTTGCTGTTGTTTTGTAAATTATTCGTACATTGTCAGGTTGGATAAAGTTTTCTAATTCTTTACAACGCGGTATTATCAGCAAAATAGGTAATTTGAGACCACAAGCAGAAGCTGTAAAAGCAGCTGATATACGTACCATCTCTCCGCCATTTGTGTCTACTTTTACTCTTTTTGCACCTTTATCGGCAAATGTATAACGTGATGGACAGTCTAAATAAATAGACGTCTCATCCATATTAAAAATTTTGGTACGATTCAAATCAAGTAGTCTAAATTGTTTGATTGAGTCATTCAAAAACTTCGATAATACATCCAAATAATTAAACGGTAGGTCTCTCCCAGTAGAAGTAACTCTTCTTAAGGTTTTATTATATCTATCAAGCCACCCATAGAGCCAACCATCACTTGCTGAGAAAGAATATTTCTGAGTTGATAAGTTTGCTAAGTATAAACGTTCATGAATTTTCAACGCTGTTAACTTTATATCAATGCCATTAATAGACCGATTTTTATCTCTTTCATTAGTGAACCATATTAAAAGCTCTTTCTCCATTTCAGGAAATCTAGACAAAGCGGTTTCTGACCTAACCCTAGATCTTCGTCTTTTAAATGAAGTTATTTCGATCTTTTCTTTTTTCTTAAACCATTCATAAACAAGACGTCTGTCAACGTTAAAAAAACGACCAGTCTCACTTTGATTTTTATGTTCTTGAACATGTTTTATGACATCATTTTTAAATTCCAACGAGTATCTTTGCCGCCTTTTTTTATCGTCTTCTAGAGCATCAGTGACACCTATGTCTTCTTCATTTATCATTTTTCAATTTTTAGCTTAAGCGATGTTTTTTATTTTAAAAGAAAATTTTTTTAATAATTTTTAAAACACTCAGTTTTTCATATTGGAATAAAACCGAACTTTTTTTTTGAAATTAGAATAAAAGCTAAATTTGACTTTAATGATTTTCAAAATTAACTCCACAATTTTTCAAAAATGTCCGTTTTTTTTTCAGCCTTTACTCCTGGAATAAAGCTGAATTTTAGCCTTTATAAATGGCTTAAAATATTAAATTATCCTTTACTCCAGAATTTTAATTAAAATATATTTTAACATGTCGGGTATGGTCTTAACTCCAATAGTATAGAGAAGGAACTACAGTTTTATTCCTGGAGTTTTAATCAAGCGGTTACGGTATTTAATTTATTAAATTTGTATTTTTTTTCTATATTAATTTCAATAAATAATAAAAATTTTATTTTTTTAACAAATCATTTAATTTATTTAATAGTATTCAATGAATTTTTTTAAGATATAAAGACATTATTTTCGGTTATCATAAATATTTTTTATGTTGATCAAAAAAAATATTCCCATTTATTAAATTAATTTAGAATTTTGCCATAATTTTTTTTTGAGAAACTTATTTTTTATTCATATTTTAGTTTATTGATTCCATTTATCAAATAAATTGATAAAATATATTCTTTGTCAATGACTTTTTTTTTAAAGAAAAAACTTGAAAATTTGTCTGAAAATATAAACATTATTTAATCTAATTCCGATGTAACTATGAGATCATTTTACTTTGCGCTGTAAAATAATGAAGAAAAACAAAATAAATTTAAATTTAATTTAAATTGTTTTTATTGAAAAGTTTAAACCCTAGTCATCTTTAAGTTTTATTATTTTAAATTCTTTTTTAGAATGAAATTTTCCAATTCGTGCATATTATTGTTATTTATTTATTTATTTATATAATTACTGCACCTCATAGGTGACTTAAAAAAAAAATAAAATAAAAAAAAAATAATAAAAAAAATAAAAAAAGCTAAGATTAAATTATTTAAGTTACTGATTTATTCAGCACATCGTATAAAATATCTTTATAGTATTTACAATTTACTTGATCTTTACAGAGCAAGTCACATAAATGTACAATTTTTCTATAGAGTTGAGCTTTGTCTATTTGAGTAATTTTTGACACATAAAATTGATCTAGTGCATCCATACAAACCGAAGATGGTAAAGGCTTTACCATCTTCAGTGAAAGGATCTAAATCAATTATTTTACCGACGTCGTTTATTTGTTTAATAAATGAGCCTTCAGGGCATTTGAATTTATTATAATATAGGTTTAGATATGATAATAATTCGTCCATTGGATTAAGTTTTTTTATTTGATGGTAAAAAAGGATCTTAGACTTGTAATAAATTCTGCTTATTGATTTGACTTTTAACGCTTCCATAAAGCAGTATTTTTCGTGAATTTTGATAGCCCAATATTACGTTTAATAATACAGGCTTGTGATTTATCATAGATTTTGAGCTTACTTTTTTTAATATGACAAATTTCTATGCCATAATTAAAAATTGGCTGACAATATATGCTATACAGTCTAGCTAAGATTTTAGGCTCTAGACCAAATGCTCTACAACTAACTCCATTTAAGGAGTAAAGAGCTTTTTGCACTTTTTTGAATTTTTCATCCCAATAATTTTCTGTAAAAACATGATCGCCAATTGGTAAACCAAGGTAAGACAAACTGTTTACTTTTTGAACTTTGAATCCATTTAAGTAAAAATCTCTAGATACATCATTTTTACTCCAATTTTGAAATATAATGATGTTATAAAGTGATTATAAAGTGTTATAAAGTAATTTTCCAATTCTTGCATATTATTGTTATATTTTGCTTCACCTTTATTGTTTGGCAAACTTTTGTCTAATAACTCTATGTACTCATAGATCGTGTTTGGTTAGCAGTTGTTTACTTGAACGGAAATAAAATTCACATTTAAGCCCATCGTAACCTTTAATTTTTTAACTTTTGAGGCAGATAAAAATCATATGGATTATTAAAAGTAATAAAAAAAAAATTATTAAGTAAAATTAATAAAATAAAATAAAGATGTCAATTTGGCAATATTTTTTTTTCTATTTAACATTTTTCAATAAAACTTTAAGCAAAAAAATCCCGAAAAAGAAATGATTCTTTTAGGCATGATAAAATTAAGCCATTTGATAGTTTTTTTAATTTTTTTTAAATTGAAATATCTTAAATGCACTTTTTTATAATTTACCGAAATTAAGTGAACAGATTTTTTTGAAATTTTTAACTAAATAAAACTCAATATGTGTTAATTATTTTGTTCCATTTTATTTTAATTTTAAGACTAAAAATAAAGTATAAATCAAGGAATCTAATCATTTATTTCGTACATTAAAATCTATTAATTTTATAAACTTGCAACACCAATTCCTTGTTTATTTTTTAAAAAAAATTTAATTTAACATTTTGAATGAAATTTAAAAGAAACGGCTTAGTGTAATGGTTTAAATTTTAGAACTTAAATCTTATGAGAAGTGATAGTCTCAATTCGACTAATTTTTTCTTAAAAAAATTTGGCAAACTTCGTAGACAAAAACTAATAAAAAAATTTAAATAAAAGTATTTATATTAGAATTAATCAATAAAACAAAAAAATTAAATCAATATAAATTAAAACACCAGACTTTTCTTGAATCAATTAAGGACTTCCTTTGACACGCATAATTTTAGACAAACATTTTTTTAGTGAAAATATAACCAATTTATAGAATTAAAATTATTAATTTTCCTTATTTTACTAAAATCTTTTAAGAAAAATTATTTAAGTAAAATTTGTGATCAAATTTCCGATTTTTTTAGCGTGCCAATTTTTTAATCAAAATAAAACTATCATTACAGGCATACATAGAGACTGAAAATCACAAAAATTATTTCTACATGCAAAAAAATCTTAAAACATAAAATTTATTTTTCAGATTGAAAATATTTAGAATTATGAGATAATTAGACATTTTGGACATGCTGATCTAACTTTGAAATTTAATATTTTTTAAAAGCTAATACAATATTTAAATTTTAAGGCCAAAAATACATACCCAAAATCAAAAATTCTAGCTCTTTTGGCTTTAGCGTTTCTTTCCTTTTCATTTATTTTAAAATTATTAAATATAATGATTTATTTAGAAATAATTTCAAATTTCAAATTAAAATTATTAAATTTCAATTTATTATGATATTTGAATAAAAATTTGTTTAATTTTTTTAAATCTTTAATTTTAAACAAATATTGAAGAAAGCAAAAGGGTCGGCTAAAAATAACCAAATTTGCCAATATGTACAGATTTTGACGAGCTTTAAAAATTTTGGATGATCTTGGTGTTAATGCTACGGGGAACACACCCTTACTTAATTTCACAGTATAAAATAGACCTTTTTTTCAAATTATTGACTAAAACTTTACTACTTAATCACATTAATTTAAATAATATTGCTTAATTTTAGCTTAATGTCTTAGCTATCTAAAGAGAAGTCGATCATTATTACCAGTCTTTGCAATTCCAAGTTATAAGCATTTAAAGACAATCAAATTTTTTAAATTGGTTCATTTTCAGGCCTTTCACTCCCAAATAAAGATGGTAGCTAGAATTTTTAATTTTGGATAATCGAGTGTTTTTTTGGCTATTAAATTTAAATATTATATTAGTTTTTAAAAAATTTTAAATTTCAAAGTATGATTTCCAGATCCAAAATGTCCCATGGAAATCTTAGAACAATTAATCAAACTTTTTCTATAAAAAATAATTGAATCAATTAATGATCCGAAATAAATTCAGAAAATTAACTTATTTTAAAATTTTTGAAAAGTTATTAGCAAAAATTATTAATGTTTTTGACTTATCTCTAAATTATTAGAAAGTACCTCTAAAATATAACAATTTACCTATAATTTATTAACACATAAGCAAAATTGTTATTTATAAGCTATTTTAATAAAAAAACTCTATTCTAATAAAAAAGTATCTAAATTTGTAAACTAGCAGATATTTTATTAAAAAAAAATCTAATTAAAGAAAAAAAAAGTTAATTAAAGAAAAAATAAAAAGCTAATTAGAGAAAAAAAAGAAAGTAATATTTAATTTTGTTTGCAGTTGTTTGGACAATACAAATAACGTTTCATACGCATTTCTGAGTTACAAACTTGACAATACTTTTTCGTTTCATCAACACGAATTCTTTTCGACGGTTGAGGAGCTATTTCAGACTCATCGTCCTCATTATCTGATTCAATGCCTTTTGCAGGTTCATTTGATGCATTTGTTTCATTTTTTTCTGACGTTGTAAACACGATGTATTTTTCCTCGGTGCTCCCCTTTTTCTGTTCGATTCAATTGGTAAATCCATTGCTACTAAGTCAAAGCTACATTTTTTCAATCTTGCACAAGTAGCTATTTGATGATCACAATGATAGTCTTTAAGACCAAACCAGCAAGTCCACGATGATTCGATGATGATGAATTTATAGATTGATAGTCAGATTAATTAAAAGCTAATTACCTAATTAGTTATCAATTAAAAAAAAAACAATGAGTAAATGTCTATTAAATGAAACATTTGAATTTTTTAATTAACAGAGTTTAATTAATAAAATAGATGTTTTTTTAATTGATTAGCTTTTTTTTAATAATTAGCTACAGTTTTCATTTATTAGCGGGTTTTTTAATATTTAGATCAGTTGTTTTAGATTTAGAAGTCTCTTTAATTTATTAAAAGTGAACTTTTAATAATAGAGGTAAGTTTTTATATTTTAGAGGTATTTTTTAATAATTTAGAGGGAAGCAAAGAATTTATGCGATTATTAATTATAAAAAAAATTTAGCATGCCAAGCAAAAAGGAGAAACGAATGAGAAGTCTAGATGCTATTTTAAAAAGTACAAGTCCATTTATTGATTTAAATGTTTTTAAAATTTCTAAATTATCCTTTAAAAGTCTCTTTCAAAAGATCTACTTCATATTTTAGACAGTTATTTTTCGATAAAAAATCACAAATACAAAAAATGGTGAGTTTTATTACAGAAGTATCAAAAGTAATTTATTCAGCATTGAAAAACCTCTTATTAATATTAAAAATTTGATATTTTGTATATACTGTTTCTGGTATCTTTGGTGTTATGATTTTTAAAATTTATAAAAGTTATTAATAAATAATTGAAAATACTATTTTTTATTCTGTTTCTGACCAATTGAATAGGAAAACAACAAAATTTATTCACATTTTAAGCAATAATTAAATTAAATATATTTTATTTTTTTATTTATTAAATAATTTGAGGCAAACCTCGGGCCTCACAAAATGGAACTAAGTCCTTCTTTTCAGCCTAGCGATTGAAAAAAAAATAAATATAAAAAAAGTACAAATATGAGTAAAATAAATTAAATAAAAAATATTGACAGATATTGATTAAATAATTAAGGTTTATTATCGGATAAAAAGATCATTTAATAAAGAAAAAAAGAGAAAAATGAAAAAAAAAATAAAAACAAAAAATTGTGATTTGGCAGTTAAAGGGTCAGCTTTTACTCTTTTGACTTAACACGAATTAAATAAATGAATTTTATAAAATAGATATTTGTTTTTTTGAGCCTGTTGGGACAAAAATCAAAGAATTGTCTAAATATGGCCCCAAACTTTGTTTTTGGTAACTTTAGGTTCAAAAATAAGACCTAAAACCTATTACAACAAATCTTTAATCTCGTCTAAGAAGTCATTAGTAATTTACAGATAATATGATAATCATTAATTTGACTGAAAAGGTAAACCAAAGTATTCTTCAAAATCTTCCGAATATTCATTATATTATTGAATATAATTAAGACTCAAAAATTTGTTTCTAAACGCATTTAAAATAAATTACGAAGATTTTTTTTTTGAATTTTAATCTTTTGAAATATTTAAACATTTTTCAAAATAAATTTACAATTTTTTTTATTTAAATGAGTTATTTTCAAGGTTTATTGTGTGAATTTTGGCAGTAATTTGGTGAATTTTGGTCCTAATGGGGTGATACCCTATTAACCGAATTGGCCCAAAAATTCACCCCTATAAAAAGTCTGCCTAACATAAAAAATGCAAAAATGTCTTTAGAAAATTCGTTGAACATTTTTGAGATTAAATGGAAAAAAAGGTGATTTAAATAGAATTAAAATATCTGAGATTTAAACTCCAAACCAAATACATAATTTGATAGAAAATCAACCATTTTGACAAATTTTATTTTTGGCCTAACAAAAAACATTTGAAAAATAAATTTTTTTCAACATGCTGTTTTTTTATTTAGATTCTCTGGACACTCAATTATTAATTTTTGGAAAAAAATTCCCAGAATTCCTACAGAAAATTAACAATTTTCTAAGCTAATTTAAAAGTTTTCTGCCCGTTCACACATAAAATAATTAGGCTGTCTTACTATATATATAGACTGGCATAAATCTTAAAGGATCTACAAAATTCGCATAAATTGATTAATAAGTGAAAATTAATTAAGTTTTAAAGATTATTAAGGTAAAATAAAGCTAAGAAATACATTAATATAAGTAATTTAAAATAATTGATTTCCACAAAGACACTCAGATCATAATCCCATTATATCCCTAATGTTCCTTTTTTATTTTTATAATTTTATTTTTAGGTAATAATTTTTCATTTTTTAAAAAAACAAAAAAACACAAAAAAAAAATTTATTTTTATTTTTTTTACTTCTTCTTAATGGAGGTTAATTCAATTCAATAAATAAATAAATAATCCCATTATAATGCTTCTGAACGAGTTGAAAAATTCGATCAAAACATTTTTCTGTACGATAAAAAAATCTATAAAAAAATAAAAGTATAATTCGAAAAACTTTTAATAGCCGAAAAGTGTAAAAATTGTATAGTGTTTTAAAAAAAAATAAAGATTACACTGTACGACTCAATCAAATACGAGGAACAAGTAGAATTTTAATACAGAATTTTAATAACTTTGCTTCTATGGTCAGATGTACATTTATTTTGTATCAAACAAACAATTCCTTTTTAAAATTTTCTTTAAGAATAAGCTTTTTAAAAATTAATGATTTGAAGCTTAAAAATTATAGATTATACTCAATTTGGAAATCTTGGAATAATTAATCAAATTTGAAAAAAAATCGGAAAATGCATTTTTTTTAATTGAATCAATTAATGATACGAAATAAATTCAAAAAATTAAATTTTTTTAAAAATCAGAAATTTTTTTTTCAAAAATAATTAAAAAAAAAATTAACATACCAAGCATGTTTTTTTACATGGATTGTTTTGAAGTGTGTTCAGGAGTGAACAAAATTTAACCCATAGTGCACAAATGTCCGAAAAGTCATCAAAACAATTGCAGGTAATTGGACAAGCTTGTTTTATGGTCAAATTTCCAATTAAAGTATTTGTACCACATAAATCTAGACTTCTGAAATATTCACATGCTTCTTTGTTAAAATCTTGTTCTGTTGGAAATGAAGTAATTGGAGGAACTGTTTGTTGATTGCAGCTTACTGGACATGCTTCTTTGACAAGTCTTGAACCAATATATGATATATTGTTGCATAAATTTAAGGACTTATAATATTCACAAGCAGCATTGTTAAAATCTGTATATGGAGAGAGAGTTGAAGTAGATTGAACAATACATTGGGCACAATTTGTTCCTCTACAACCAGAAGTACAGTCGCACAAATATCCCCTGCCATTTGTTCGACAGGTACCACCATTTTGACATGGATTAGATCTGCAAGGATTTACTGCAGTCGTAGTAGAAGTATTAATTTCACATCTGTAGAATTTCCTAATCTCAGCTACATCTGTTTGTGTCAGTCGTCTGTTTTGTTGAAGACCACTTTGCAATGGAACTATAGTTGGCGAACCATCGATTGAAAAAGCATCTGGTAGATAGTGCATTATGGAATCATAATCATAACCAAAACCAAGATCTAGCCCATTTGATAAAACCTGAAAATTGCTGAAAGTTCTTTTATCAATTTTATCCCAAATTATTTTTATATATTTATCTCTATCAGATCTTTGATGTTCATGCCAAAAACCAAGTGCATGAATCAATTCATGAATAACAACCTCGGGATGAATGCATGACCCAGTGCTCTGGCTAGTTAGAATTTTTAAAGAAAGATTCTGAGCACCAGTAAACCGCTTTCCAACATATGACCAACATCCATTGCCACTAAAAATTCTAAGATATGTTGTTTCTGTTGTTCTTTGGACAAATTTAATGCAATCTTTACCATTTGTTCCGGTTGAGTCCTCAATTTGTCTCATTCCAGATAGAATAACTGAAGTATGAGATGCTGAAAAAGATTTGTCAATGACGTAAGGTACGATGCCATTAGTCCACTTTTGTCTCTCTAATAAATCCTCTGCATAACCTTTTAATATGATCCTATTATCTGAGTTTAAATTATCGAAGACATCAGCTGGTGCATTGTAATCAAACTCTAGCTTATATGAATACAAAAGACTTGTTTGTACAATTAACAGTATAAGTCCATTCAGATAAATTTTGAATAAATTAAAAGATAAGTGTTTTAATAAAATCATCTTTTTTTCAGAATAGGATTATTTTTTATAAAAAAAATATTTTTGTTACTTTTAATATTTTATTACTTGCATTTATATAAAAACAGTAGATAATTCAATAACAGTAAAAATGTGTCGTAAAACTGTTTTTGAAATGAATATGAAATTACCTTTTGAAATTTAACTTTATGAAATTCTTTAAAATTAAAAAAGATTTAAGAATTCCGAAAATTAATAATAGTCATGGAAAATACACAAACAAACATGATATCAACTTTTTCTCAAAATTAAATTAGTTCGCTCAATATTAAAATCTGCAAAAAATTTTAATACAAACTTTTGACTTTTCATTAACATTTAATATTTTTTGAATTTTGGCAGAAATTTTTAGACATTTGACTCATTCATACTCAAAATAATTGCGTTGAATAATTTAGGTATAAGTTAATTTTTAGATTGGAATAAAAATTTGGTCTCTTGACTATTGTTATTTCGTAGTCGAAAACAAATTTTAATTTTTAAAAAAGTTAAAAAAAGTTAATTCAATTTCATTTGATTTAAAACAACAAGAAATATAAATATTGCATCTATATTGCTGTTTTTCTGCTTGGTTTTTGACGAAATTTTACTTTTATAAGTGATTAAATTTCGTCTTTCATTTTTGGAATTAAATTAAAATATAACTCTTTCAAATATTAAGTTTAGATTAAAAAAAACACCTAAATTTTGGTCCGACAGCAAAATAAGAATAATATTTTAAGTCCTTTTGCACTTTGACAAAAGTGATTTTTGAAGAAATTTTTAAATATTGGACAAGAACAACAAAAATTGAAAATTCATCATAAATATTTTAATATTAAAGCCCTATTGCAGAGTTGTTTAAAAGTCAAAAGTCTCAAGTCAAGTCCAAGTCCGGACTTTTTTTTTTTAAAGTCTGGACTTGGCCTTTAATTTTAGTGACTTTGACTTTAACTTGGCTGCCACATTAACTACCTGGAACGGCAAAAAATTTATGCTGTTCGGACTTTTTTTTTAATTAAAAGTCTTTGGCTGGGGTTTTATTTTTTAAATTTAAGTCCTGATCTGGACTTTAATTTGGGAATTTTTAATAACTTTGAGTTATTGAATAGACTTGATTTGAGTGATAAAAAGTTTTTGTTAGCTAATACATTTTTCAGAACGTGTTTTAGACCTTAACAAAATATTTTTTCAATTTAAATTTTTGGTTTTGTTCTTAGTGTAAAGTCTTGTCTTTGGACTTTAGGGATTTAAGCCAAGAAATAAACAAAACAATTTAATTTAGTTAATAGTTTATTAAATGGAATCTGAAATTATAACAATAAAAAGCATGCAAATCCAATGTTTTAAGCAGAGATGTGTTTAGACTTGGGTCTTAACATTTGTATCAAATTTTAAAAGCAATCTTGCCAGATATTGCTTCATCAGACTTTTGTAAACTTCTGGATTTTACTGAAAGGTCCTTTTACTCTATCCAGTCATACTTCCTACGTCTTACTAGAGACTCGAGGTTTTCGGATTGGTACAATAAAGATTTTATTATTAAGACTTTATTGGTACACGAGGTCCTAATCCAAAACATAGCCAAAATTATATAATAACTATAAAATAAAACTAACTAATAATCAAAAAATTGCTATATATATATGATAAACTACAAAATGTTTCCAATACAAGTTTCCAATTGTGAAAAACAACCTTCTTTTTATCTGAGACGTCTACACTTTGACAAATTTGGTTCATTTGACAGATCGCTTGGCTTCTTTATACAAATAGCTCAAAGTGAAATATACGAAGACAAAGAAAGGAGTCAATCAGGAACATAAGCCTCTTTTCTTTAGAAGGGATCTCAAAGAGAACTGTTTATTAAAACAATAATTTTATATTAAAAATAAATTTATGAATAATTTTTATAATTTTAAACATTTTTTAAGTTGTGTTCTATGATTTTTGAACCTTTTCAGCACTTGCTGAACAATCAGATTCAATTCCTTGGTTAGCTGCATTTACATATTGATTTATTTTTTTTATTTTTTCAAGTCTTTTTATGTTTACCTTGGTAAAACGCCTGCTAATTTTATTTTTCGACCATCATTTCGTCTATGACCAGCCTCAGCTTGTTGCACTTGTACTTCAATTTGTTTCTACCTAGCTTTTGGTTTTTCCATTTTTCTATTTACAAAAATAAATCAAAAAAATGGAATGAAATTTTTGAATAAATTTATTTTAATAAAAACTTACCGAATAAGTTTTTTGTCTGGGATATTGTTCTATTTTTCCATAAAAAACAATCAAATTTAGCATATTTTACAAATAATTAAATCATTCTAATGAAAATTAATAGATACGAAAGAAAAAGATTTTACAATCTAATCTTAAAAAGCCTTTAAAATCAATTCCATAATTTCGTATTTAAAATTTCTGAGGTTAAAAATGTTAAAGTCAATGTTATGATATTAAATTTACAAAAATATTAAAACAACAATCTTGAGAGTTGAAAAAATATCTAAGAAAAATACCTAATTTGACTTAAAAATAACTATTCATTTAAAATATAATTAATTTTAATCAAAAAAAATAGCTTTAAAGCTTAATTGATTTATTTTTAATTAAATATAATTTTGTCTTGATTCATACAGGTTTTCAGGTTTAGGTTTCGATACCACTTAAAACTTTTTTTGATCTATTGCATTTTCTGAATTTAAAATAAATTACCAGCAGCTTAATGAGCATGGTCACATAATTTAAAATTTGGTCAAAATTGAAAAAAAAATTTTAAAGGAAATTTAATAAAAAATGAAAAATTTATTTTTAAATAAAAAATTTGGTTTTTGTTTATTTGTTTTATTTTTGTTCACGTAATTAAACAAAATATTAATGTGTCATTTTTTTGCAGTGGATAAGTTTGAAGCAAAAACTCTTGCAAAATATATTTTATTTAATTGAACATCAGTTTTATTTAAATTATTTGCAATTATTTTTTAAACGAAATATTTAAAATTTTTAAAACATTACTTGTTAAACGCTAAAAAATGCAAAAAATTAAAAAAATTTTTATATTTAGAAGGAAAGATCGAATATTGATAGAAACAACGCTAATGTTTAGTTTTTTTAACTTTTTTTTTAATTAATAGAACTTTTTTTTGATTTTTATTTTAAAGATTTTCAAATTATTAAAATTTATCAACTTATTTTTGAATTAGAAAAAAATTTTGCTTTGATTTATTTTTTTTTGCTCCAAACTCTTTCGCTGCATTTTTTTCTAAGTTGTTGGTCAATTAATAAATGGCCAGACTTGTTCACATAATGCAATAGACCCACTTTTTTTGGCGCTAACTACTACCATATATTATTATAAACTAGTAATGTGCCTTTTTAATTTTTTGTTGACTATGTCTTTTCAATTTATATCATCTCTAAATTGTATTCTAAATTATCGTTCCACTTGATTAATGAAATTTTTAATATTTCTGGGTGTAAAGCTTTATTTTAAGTACAAATCCATTTTTCCAAATCACTTTTCCAAAATTCAGTTCAAGTTCAAAAGTTGATTCACCAATATCAATTAATTAAAGATCGTCCATGTAAAGTAAATGAAAAATGCAAGCTCATTTAAAAACTCAAATTCTTTTAAAGAATTTCAAAAGTTCAATTTTAATATTACAAGATTGTCGAGTAAAAGTCTTGTTTAAACTTAAAAGTTTTTTTTTTAATATTTAAAGATCAAATAAAGAAATTATCTCTGTTTTACTTATTTTTTTAATCAACTAGGATCTAAACTGGATTTTTAAATGCGTCCAAACATGTGACTTTAAAACAACATTAATCTAAATATTTTTTTTAATTTTTAAAATGCTAAGTTCGGTATATTTTAGTTTATTCAGTATGTTTTTTAGCAATTTTGTATGTTGAAAATATGTGTTTGCTGTGATGAACTTCGTCTATGCTGTAACTTATATTCAACATAGAAAAAAACATTTTAAGAGATTAGAAAGATTAAAAACATATCTTGAAAATTTATCTTTTAGAGTTGTCAAATTTTAAAAGAGAATTTAAGCTTTTTCTAAAATAATTTGAGATATTACATATTACTAATTCGTTTCTCCTGGTAACGCTTTTAAATTCTAATATAAAAATTTTTTAATAAAACCAGGAGAATTTTTAATTCTAATTTTTCAAAATATTGCATAACATTCTACTAATGTTACTCTTCGAGGGAAATGAACAATTTTTTTTTTTGATAAATTAAAGATACTTGGCCCAAATGTATTTTTAATTGATTTTCTTTTGATACTTAAACCCTTAAATTTAAACTTCTGGTAACATTAATTTTGTATTTTTTCAAAATAAATTTAGAAGAGTTTTAGATATTTAAATATGTGACACTATTCGAATTTATTGTTGATCATGACAAAAATAATTCCTTTACTTGGAGTAGGCTTGAAACTGAAACAAATTGGGATTTAATTACCTGAGTTTTGAATTTTAATTATTCTAATTAAAATTTTCTTTTACTATCTATTCAAATTTGAATTTTAATTAATCAAGCATTTTTTAGATAAACTAATTAAATATTTTAAAATGTCTTGAACGAAGACAATATTTAAAAAAAAATTGACAGTAGCAATTAGAGAAAAATTTTGTTTAGAAAAATGTTTTGTAATCAGAATTCAATAGAAATTATAGAAGAGCATTTAAGCTCTTACAAGACAGCTAATGTGTGTCAGCATATTTCAGCAATTAGCGATAAAATATGGGGTGCTAGCTTCAGAAAATGCACAATTAGTGACCAGTTGGTGTCCTTTTTTTTTACTTTCTAATATTTAAATTTTTATTTTTCTTTTTTAGAGATTTTGAAAAATTAGCTAAATTATTAAAAAAATGCAAGTCTCTTAAATATTTGAATTTTAATATAAAATTTATTGATACTTCGACCAAACTTGGAATTGTGACTTCACTCTTAGGCAACTTGACTCTTTTGGATACATTATGGTAAAAAATATCTATCAAAACTTTATTTTTTAAGTTTTTTTTTTCAATAGTCTTCATTCGAATGATATCGGGGATGAAGGTCTTGTCATTTTGTTTTATTCAATCTCAAATTTGGTTCATCTAAAGTCTTTGGATATTGGAGACTGTAATTTGACTGATCAGAGCGTCGAATACATTAAAGATTTGATAAGTCCTATTGATAGTAAAAAAGGTAAAGATTGAAGTAAAATTTTAACAAATTTTAAATAAATTTTTTAAGGCTTGCAGGAAATAATATTAAGTTCCAATAAAAAAATTACTAGTAAAGGATGGAGTAGAATTTTGTTGGGAGTCAATGGGGCTTCGAATTTAAAATATTTACATCTAGACTTTAATAATTTAGACGACAACTGCGGCTTTTTAATTACATCAGCTATTTGTAATAATCAATCATTGGAAGTTTTGGACTTGGAACAAACTGGTATAGGAAATAGAACAGTAGAAGTAAAAATTTAAAATCTTATACCATTTAGTATTTCTGAACTGAATATCAAATCATACTTAAATTATTAAAATATATTTTGAATGAATATTAGATAATAAATGAAATTTTATTTCATTGTTATAAAAAACATGTTTATAAAAATTATTAAAAAATTAAATTTAGAAAATTAATTGTCGAAGTTTTTTTTGGTCTCTTGAAACAAAGAACTAATATTAAATTCTAGATGTTTTTGAAATGCATTTCTACAAAGCATTTTTAAAGATTAAAATAGAAATTTATTAAAATACCAAGTCGATTTTTTGCGACATTAATCCTAGTTAAAATTGACTTAAATAAATTTTTTATTATATTTTAAATAAAGAAGTCAATTTCATTTCATGATTTTAATTTAAAAAACATTTTTTGTTCAAAAATGTCAACCTTAAAAATTAGAAATCTTTTAAGTAAATTTAGAGTTTTTAAATTTTTTAATAAAAAATTAATATAAAATTTCAAAAAAAAATGAACTAAGCCAAAAGCTTTTTTCTAAATGTCCAAAGTTGGTACTTTAAAGTGCATCAGAAGAATCATTGAATTTTTTGCCTTTAACCAACTTCTACAACAAATTCTATAAAAGTACCCCCATTGAAACATATGAAAATTCAATTACAGAATTTGAATTTAGGCAAAACATTCAATGTATCAGATGATACTGTTAAGATACAATTTACAGAACCAATCTTATTTAATTAAAAATTTTTTTTAAGATATTATACCATAATTCATAATTTATCGTTTTAAATGAAAAGTATAAAATTTTTTAATAAAATTGAAGATTGAATAATGAAAAAATAAAACGGAATAGCTAACCGAACCAAATGGAGTCACTTTTTCTTCATTTATCGTTATTTTTTCGATACTCATCAGATAAAATGGATTTAAAAAATTTTTATATTTTTTTGCTCTTTTGAATTTTTTTAATTTCACAAGTTCATTTTTAGATTTGACATAGGAAAGAATTTAATATATTTAAATTACGCAAATTATTTTTTTTAGATTTTAAAAGAGAAAAAAAACAGCTACCACATTCTTTTTTAAACTTTTTAAGAATAATTTCCTACAAATTTAATTCGATAATAAAAATGATGGAAACATTTAACTGTATTTATTTAAATTTTAAAATCACTTAAAAAAAGTAGACTTATGTGAATAATAATAATAATAATAATAATAATAATAATAATAATAATAATAATAATAATAATAATAATAATAATAATAACCTACGACAAGCAAGCTTGTAGAGGCGGTCTTCTAGGAGATCGCCATAATGTAGAAAAAAGTTTTTAAGATTAATTTTATTAATCTGACACTTATGTAAAATTTTCACTTTTTTTAATATTTTTTTTTCTATAAATTTTTTAATTATTTTAATTGCAAAAAAATTTTAATTTTAACAAAAATTCTGTTGATAAATTTTTACAAAGTAATGTTTAAGTAAAAATTTTTGAATATTTTTACAAGACCAGTAAAAATTTTATTTGATATTAGAGAATATTGAAACCTTAGGTGTATAAAAGATAACCATTCATCATTGAACATTGTAACTAAGAAATACAACTTAAACAAAAGCTAAAAACTTTACATTTTAAGTTAAATTAAGTTTTAAGGTGCCTCGCTGTCCATAAAAGACCGTTCAACCCTTCATTTATTCAAATTTTAATTTTATATATTTTAAAAATTAAATTAAAAAATTTATTTAATTGTTTATAAAAATAAAAAAATTAAAAATCTCGAGAATAAAAATCCAAATGTTTTTTCTCCTTAGATTGTTTTTGGTTATCTTTGTGGTTCAGTTAGATTCCAACTATTCCTTAAATCATTATTTAAATTTTTGAGTCATTTTTAATCAACAGAATTTTAAGATTTTTATGGTAAAGGCAAAAAATAGAATTTTTATATTAAATATCGGATTTTCATTTAATTTTCTATTTAAATTGAATATATTTTGTATAAAAATATATTTAAAATTATTCAATTTTTTTTTAAAATATAAAATTTCTAGTTTTTTTTTAAATAAAATTCAACAAATTTTAATTTTTTCTCGAAATATATGTTTTTTTTTAATTTTATTTAAAAAAAAAATTATATTTTAAATCATAATTTAAATTTTTGGGTCATTTTTTAGCAATAGAATTTTAAGATTTTTATGGTTAAGGCAAAAAAATTAAATTTTTTTTTTGAAAATAAGATTTTTGTTTATTTTTCTATTATATTTTTAAAATTATTCTTTTTTTAAATTTAAAATTTCATGTCCTCGTTCATTGATATTGAACACATTCAAATTTCTTTTAAATATTTTTTTTTATTTTATTTTAAAAAAATTTATATTTCAAATCATAATTTAAATTTTTGGGTCATTTTTTAGCAATAGAATTTTAAGATTTTTATGGTTAAGGCAAAAAAATAAAATTTTTATTTTGAAAATAAGATTTTTGTTTAATTTTTTATTATATTTTTTCAATTATTCTTTTTTTAAATTTAAAATTTCAAGTCCTCTTTAATTTTTATTGAACACATTCAAATTTCTTTTAAAATTTTTTTTTAATTTTTTTTTTAAACAAAATTTATATCTTAAATCATAATTTAAACTTTTGGGTCATTTTTTAGAAATAGAATTTTAAGATTTTTATGGTTAAGGCAAAAAAAAAAATTTCGTTTTATAAAATAAGATTTTTGTTTAATTTTTTATTATATTTTTTTAATTATTCTTTTTTTTAATTTAAAATTTCAAGTCCTCTTTAATTTTTATTGATCACATTCAAATTTCTTTTAAAATTTTTTTTTAATTTTTTTTTTAAACAAAATTTATATCTTAAATCATAATTTAAACTTTTGAGTCATTTTTTAGCAATAGAATTTTAAGATTTTTATGGTTAAGGCAAAAAAAAAAATTTCGTTTTATAAAATAAGATTTTTGTTTAATTTTTTATTATATTTTTTTAATTATTCTTTTTTTTAATTTAAAATTTCAAGTCCTCTTTAATTTTTATTGATCACATTCAAATTTCTTTTAAAATTTTTTTTTAATTTTTTTTTTAAACAAAATTTATATCTTAAATCATAATTTAAACTTTTGAGTCATTTTTTAGCAATAGAATTTTAAGATTTTTATGGTTAAGGCAAAAAAAAAAATTTCGTTTTATAAAATAAGATTTTTGTTTAATTTTTTATTATATTTTTTTAATTATTCTTTTTTTTAATTTAAAATTTCAAGTCCTCTTTAATTTTTATTGATCACATTCAAATTTCTTTTAAAATTTTTTTTTAATTTTTTTTTTAAACAAAATTTATATCTTAAATCATAATTTAAACTTTTGAGTCATTTTTTAGCAATAGAATTTTAAGATTTTTATGGTTAAGGCAAAAAAATAAAATTTCTTTTTTTAAAATAAGATTTTTGTTTAATTTTTTATTATATTTTTTTAATTATTCTTTTTTTTAATTTAAAATTTCAAGTCCTCTTTAATTTTTATTGATCACATTCAAATTTCTTTTAAAATTTTTTTTTAATTTTTTTTTTAAACAAAATTTATATCTTAAATCATAATTTAAACTTTTAGGTCATTTTTTAGAAATAGAATTTTAAGATTTTTATGGTTAAGGCAAAAAAATAAAATTTCTTTTTTTAAAATAAGATTTTTGTTTAATTTTTTAGTATATTTTTTTAATTATTCTTTTTTTTAATTTAAAATTTCAAGTTTTTTTCAAAATAAAATTGAACACATTTTAAATTCTTATTTAAATATAAATTTTTTTAAATTTTATTTTAAACAAAACTCTAATTTTCCAAGTTGCTGTTGTATGTGATCCGAAATTACAAGCTAAATTTGAAAGTATTGAATCTAACCAACAACGGAATAGAAGGTGATCTAGAGGAAGAGGTGAAAAAATACATCAAAAACGACTATGAGCAGACTGAATCGTTGAACCAGCTGAACAAGCTCGATGAGGACACGACCCGTCAAAGCCTGGAGCTTGTATCCAAGCGCAACAATAGCAAAAAGCTTGGCCGTAAGCTGCGCGACCAATTCAAGCTGGACAAAGTGTTTGAAAGAGCCCACAAGCTAAAGCCCGCTTCCTACAACAAAATCCAAAAGTCAGAAGACAACCAAGTGAACAAGGCCCCAAGTGAAGAATGCGACAGCGACAATTACGATGATCAGCACGAGTTTCTCAAGACCTATGATGATCTACGCTTCAGAACTCACTCAGTACTTCCATTCAATTTAAATAAATTTTAGAGAATCTCTCAAGTTTTTTTAAATTAACTAAAAAAAATCGATTAATTGTCCACTGTAATTAAAAGTTGATGAAATTCGATCGAATTTCCATACAGTACAGAAATTGAAGATTTCATTCAACTTAATTAAACTCAACTAGTAATTAACTCAAAATACAAACTCTCTGGAATAAAGTTCTACTGATGCCCAAAAGAAATAATCAACTTCACATTTCTAATTAGCTTCTTCCACTGTACTTGAATTGATAATGTTCACGCTTATCAGCAAGGCTCAGAGTTAATTACAATTTTGTTCTCTCTTCTTTTTTTTTAAAATCCTCATGTGCACTGATAAGTAACATTTTTTGTCGACTTGAGCCTCACATCTGCCATGACACAAAAATGGAATTTAATTGACTTGAATTGATTAGGCTGGACTGAGCAACGATTAACGAACTCTCGGAACTTCCATTATGTCAAGTGTATGATTAATTGCTCTTCTCTAAAACTTGATAAGGTTACTCAACAATAAACTTATCAGGCAAAGAAATGCTAAAACAAACAAAATTTTTTCGAGTACTTTTATGACAGAGAGTTTAATTAGGAAACAAAAAAAAAAAAAGGAAAAGAAAAAGTATTGAATTTTTTGAAACACTTTGGGCAATTTGCATCTCTCTAATTAAGAAGAGGAAATTTTTTCTAACTGAATTATCTTTTAGTGCTCAGAGCTATGAGAGTATAATAAATTTTTTATGATAGCCATAAATATTCTGATAACATTTTTTGGCTGATTGTGAACAATGCAAAAATGCTGCTCAGGCACATGTTTAAACAAAGGACAATCAATGTTTTTTATTTGATTTGAGCATTAAATCGAGGATTTATCGCTTGACAAAATTAATCAATGGCCACCAGTTTGTTTGGTCACTAGATGGCCAAAAACCAATAATGTCCATCAGACTAATTTATTCCGATTTTGACTAATTAGAATATTTAAATAACTGGAACTAAAATGAAACTTAATAAATTTCAAATTAAATTCAAGTTAATTTATTCACTTGTTTTGAATAATTACCTTGGAAATTAGACACCGGAAAATTAATTATCTAAGCGTCTTTAGGCTCTGAATAATTGATTTATCTGTGAAAAATTAAAATTGAAAATTTTTTAAAATTTATTTTTTTAAATAAACAAAAAATGATAATTCCTAAGAAAAAATGTATTTTTTTAAATTGTTGATCAATCTTCAGGGTGAGTATTAGTGAAAATATACTTTGGAAAATCTAAAATCATGAAGTAAATAACAAAGCAAAAAGTCCCTCGAATTTAAAAGAAAAAAAAATTTTAAATAATTTTTTTTTTATTTATATCTTTACAAAATCAAAATTGATGCCATTTGTTTCCTTCATTGAATGATTTTAAATTTCTTCTTATATTAATTGATAAAGTAATTAAACGAAAAAATTAAATTAAATTTTTATCAATAAAAAGCGCAAAAAAAAGAAAAATTTTTATTAATTAAAAAAAATTAATTCAATAGTATGAAAATTTAAAAAATTATCTTTATGTAAAAAAATTTAAATATTTAATAATTTTCTGATTTTTTTTATTCATTCTGTACCGAGCCGCTCCTTCGGAATATAAAAAAAATGAAAAAAAATTAAAAAAAAAAAAGATTAAATAAGGATTTTGAGAGTTTTGATATTAATTGATCAAATTGAACTATTAACGAGACAATCAAATTAATTTTTGATCACTAAAATAAACTCATAAAATTCGTCAAATGTTAAATTGTAAGAAAGCTGTGCGTGATTGTTTCTTTTAGGGCATTAACTTTTCTTATTTCATAAAATCTCACTTAAGTGATGAATAAAATAAAAAGATTTGATTGATATTCAATCTTAAACATAAAAATCAATATAAATAACAAGTGTCACATTTATTTAATTTATTTATTAGATAAATTTGAGCAGAACCTCAGACTTCTCATAATGGCTCAAAGACCTTCTTTAAAGCTTAGCGTTTGCTAGAGATATGATAAAATAAAAAGGTTAATCATTTCATAAGTGAGTTTGATTCGAGTGTCAAATCACATGATCTAAATCTTTTCAATCTGAATGGAAAAAAATAATAAAAATAAAAAAGACCAAAAATAAATTTAGCATTTGACATTTGTCCATAAAAAAAGCTCAAAAATAATTTCAAAAATTGAAAAAATCTAATTTTTCTTCTTTTTTGTCTCAAATTTACATTTTTTTAATTTTATTAAAAATATTTTAATATGAAACTGAAAGGAAGAACAGTTATAAAAACCATTATAAAACTGCTAAGGTTCATTTGATATATTGTTCTGATGAAAAAAAAAATAAAAATAGCTTTGAGTATTTTTTTAAAGATAAAAATAAATAAAAAAAAATTTTCATATGTTGCTCAATGGCAGGACAGAGTCTTTTTTGAAAGCTACCAATTCTCTGTCTAAATTAATCAAAAAATAAAGTTCTTTCTTCACTCTTCAAAATTTATCTGCAGAATTTTCAAAATCCTGGAAAGAACAGTGAAAATAAAATGAAAGTTAAAATAATTGATAGAAAATTTAGTTTTTTTATTTTTTTACAGTGTTGGTGCAGGTCTAAAGTCGACTAATTTTTTTTCATTTAACATTTAGTTATATGTTTTCTGGTTTTTAATAAATAAAATAAGATTTAGTTTTCATCAAAAAGCTAAACTTTTTGATGATAAATCTTAGTGATACAATATCAGATCATAGTTGAATACAAGAAATAATTATAAGTAGACATTTACAAACAAAATGTTTCATTTTTTAATAATGTAAATATTTAAAAAAAAATAATTTGATTTGATGAAAATAAATTTTTCTTAACAAATTAATCTGATTAGAAATATTTTTTTTTTTTAATTTTTATCTTTATTCTGGTCTTCAGGTAAAATAAATTTATAGAAATAAAGTAAACTTTATCTAATGTTAAGCTATATTTTAAATCATTTTAATTAATAATCAATCTTTTAATTTAAAATTTAATACTTTGTGACAGAATACTGGCATAGGGACAAAAATGATTGTCAACTGCGGCAAACACGGCATTCTAAATTTTTTTTTAAATGAAAAAAATAATGTTTTCATTCATAATAAATAATAGATTGTAAAAGTTGTTAATTTCTGTTTTGTTTAAAACTATTTAACATGGAACTTAAAGAAGGATTAAAGACCATCTGAAAAAGTACATTTTTAATTTATTCTAAACAAAAAAAAAATTATAAAAATATATTTAAAAGTTAAAATAATTTTATTTAGCTAAAACACTAAAATAGTGACATAAAAAGACAATTTCCTTATACACTAGAAGACCTAATTTTTTTATACTCTAAAGACCTAAACTTTTAAATAGATTAAAAAAGAACGAAAACAATTAATTACAATTTTTATTTCGGTACCAAATTAAAGTTTTTTTTTATGAATTTTTAATTTAAAAAAAAATTTAATTTTAGAAAGTCATTCCAAATTTTTTTATGCTAAAAAAATAGTCAAATAACCCCTCAGGTCTTCAAGTGTTAGAGAAAAATTTCAGTTTTGTCAACAGGACAATGATACAAAAAATCAAATATATTTTTAAAAACTTTATTCAAATTAAAAATAAATAAAATATCAAAACTCCGAAGAGAACTTGTCATGTGACGTGGAATTTTAAGTTTTAAAAACTGACTCAAAAATATGACTAGAATCAAAATCAAAAATAACAAATAAATAACAACAATTAAAACACATTTTTTTTTGTCCAAATTTTTTTCATCATCTAAAAAAACACCTAAAACCAAAAAAAAAAAAAAAAAACTGTACATAATCAATGGAAGACTTAATTTTGTGAAAATCAAAAAAAAAAAAAAAATGCAAAAAAAAAAAATCAATCTGAAAACTTTTCATCATTTGACTGCTGATCAAACTTGTCCTCTTCTTCATTAAAAGCTTGCTCATCGCCACACTCATCCTGGTCGATATCCAACTCAAGATCGTGTTCGGACACACTCGGCGACAAAGCCGAGAGATGCAGACGCTGTCCGTCGCCAACAGCGGCCTGTTCGCCCACATCGGTCATCTGCTGCTCCTCTCTGTACGGCCTACAATACTTATAACGATGGTTCATATGCTGGCTGTACGATCCCGAGTGAGAGAACCTCTTGCCGCACTTGGCACACTCAAATGGCTTCTCGCCCGTGTGCAGCCTCTTGTGCTCGGCCAAGTGATGCTTGTGCTTGAAAGCCTTGGTGCAGATATCACACACAAACGGCCTGATGCCCGAATGCTCGTACTTATGTCTGGCCAAGCTTGACTGTTTGCTGAACATCTTGTCGCACTGGTCACACGCGTACATGTCCATTCCTTGCACAATATGATCCTTCCACGACTTTCGGTTCGAGGCGTTCTTTTCAATATGAGCAAATTTTTTGTAGCTTTTGCGCGCCGGCGTTCCAAAGCAGTCGGGCCGCGTCTCTTCGAGCATGGACGCGACCGGCCAATAATTGACGTTCTCTTTGAACGCGGGCACCTCCACACTCAGCTCGCTTCGGACCGGACACGACGCCTTGCGTTTGGACGAAGCCGACTTGCTGCTGCTGCCGCCGAGCAGATTGGAGACCAGGAACGAGTTGTGGTCGTGCTGCAGACGCGGCTTCTTGATCGACAGATCGAGCGGCTCCGACTCCGACGAGCTCGACAGGGTCCGCTTCTTGCCCGAGCTCGACGAGATCGGCGACGTGCTCTGGCTGGACGAGCCGGCCGAAAAGCTCTTCAAATAGTTGAACCAGGCGTGTATGGGCCCCAGCGACATCATCAGACTGGACATTTGCGTGTGCTGGTGCTGCAGGAGGTTGAAGAAGTTGAGCGGTGTGTGGTAGGGGCCGTCGTCTAAGGCGCTCGTCGCCACCATGGATGGACTGTTGTTCAGCAACATTTGGCCGCTGACCTCTTGGTGCTCTTTCACTACTTCGCCGATTTCCAAGTCGACTGCTTGCCTTTGCTTGCTTGATTGACTGATCGATTGAGAGAAACACTTTTTGGATGTCATGTGACTTGAATAGGAGCCTGAGTGGGAGAAGCGCTTAGCACAGTTGACACATTTAAATGGCTTTTCTCCCGTGTGAATTCTGGTGTGTTCCTTTTTTTTTTAAAGTTAGGTGATGAGCAAAAAAGTTGGAATTTTTTTTTTTTTTTTTCGATTCTGGATTTATGAGAGTACTTTTTTTTTTGGTGTTTTTTTATTTTTCTGCAAATTATATTTATATTCAACCTATGTGGCTGGATGGATTTTCATTCGGTGTTCGAGTGAAACGTGTTTTTTTTAATTGGAGAAAAGAATGAAAATGAGCTGTGAGCTAGTGTGGAGCTAAGCAGGAAAGAGAGACTCGTCGTAGTTGTTGTTGTCGTATGAAAAACACGAAGCTGAAAGGAGGAGGTGTTTGGATATGTGAATGAGAGAGAGAGAGAGAGAAAAAATCAATATTTTTGGAATAATTTTCATAAGCAGACGACAAGCGACGTTTAATTAATTAGCGGGAATAAATTATTGACATAGAAATTGATTGGTCAAAAAAAACTATTGGTCACCAAAAAGTTTGTCAACTATGTGACAAAAAAATTTTTTTTTTTTTTTGTCTATCAATTTGTGTAACTTGAGGTCTTAACATTTTTGAAAAATCGAAGAATTGATCGGACTTTGGTCCAGGCTCCTCGATAAATTTTTTTTGTTTACCTAAAATTTTTAATTTTTTCTTTTTCATTAAATAAATAAAGGCTATTTTAAAAGTTTTGATTCAATGGAAAAAACTTATTGACCAAATTTATAAAAAAAATTAAATTGATTAACACGAACATCCACTCACTAGCAAGAGTTGATTTGGTTGTACCAAAATAAAAAATATTTGTGAGCAGAAAATATCCAAAAACATAAATGTTTAATTTTTTTTGTTAATTTGTTTAACCAACAATTTAGTAGAAAAAGGACATTTAGTAGAAGCCGGTGGAACTTTCCCAAAATTATTTTTCTAATAATTAAAATCAGTGTCCAAAGCCTACCAAGTACCAAGGTAGTTACCAATGCCTTAAATTGTCAACTATGTAACGAGTCATACACAAATTAAATGATCACCCTTTCTTTACTTTTTAACCAAAGAAAATTTTTTTTATTTATACTCATTTGACCAATTTAAAAATAAAAATATTAAAATAAAAAGTTCTCTTACTTTGCCTAATCAAATACGAGTCATTTTTTAATAAAAAAATTTTAATTAAATTTTGCTACTACTGGTGAAAGACTATTTAAAATTAAACGAAGAAATTTAAACAAAGTGTGTCATCAATTCGGCTACTCTTTGTTCCAAGGTAAAAATCAAAAAAAAATTATTTTAGAGGTAATAAAATAAAAAAAAATAGACATAAATAAAATTTTTAATTTTTTAATCAAAGCTATTATCTTTCTTTAATATTTAATTTCAAATTTTATTCTATTTAAGTTTTTTTTATATTGAAGGAGCTGCAGATAAGCAAATAAATAATAAAGTAAGCCTGCAATAAACTTCAACTTATCTAGTAATTTTTATAAAAAATAATTTTATTTTTATCATAGAATTTTTTTGCTTTTTCAAATTAATATTTTAGTCAAATGAGTAGAAAAAATTAAAAAAAAATCCGTACAAGGTTTTCAAAAAAATATTGTCAGACTCATTTCAAAATATTGTTGGATTTATTAAAAGACCAAACGCTTTATAATAACAATTAATATTCTTGATATCTATACCGTATGGGTATGGCAATATAATTGAAAAGGAAAAAATAAATATGGTTGTGGTTGTGCCAGATTGACAAATAAAAATAAGTTGGTGAAAATTTACTTTGAGGTGATGTTTGAATTTGAACGCCTTGCTGCAGTAGTCGCACTTGAACTTGCGCAACTCTGGATTCATGTCATGGCAGAGCATGTGCCGCTGCAGACGGTTCAAATTGTCGAACAGCTTTTTGCATATCTTGCACACAAGCAGGTCGGTCTGGAGCTGGGCTTCTTCGTCCATGGACTCGTTGGACGCTGGCGACGCATTCAGCGAGTCCAGCTTCATGTCCTTATCTATTCGCGGTCAAATAACAAGGTTAAATAAATAAATAAATAAATGGTTTTGTTTATGCAATAGACTCAAAGGCTTCATTGACCAGCTAAGGTGTATTTGGACGGTCTTAAGTTTCACTTGAGATCACTGAATCGAATTCAATTAGAACAAGATTTACTTTCTGATCTTTTTGAGATAAAATCCGTAATTTGAACCTGTGAATACAATGCTAATTATTTGAGTGGAAAATTTGTGTTAATTTCTAAGGTATTAAGTCTTCTCTATTCCGATGTTTTTTTTTAGTTTTTTTTCGTTTTCTTTTTTTTTGTTGTTGTTGAAAAGAAAAGGAAACGTAAAACAGGAAGATATTAAATTCCAATCAAGATTAGATAACTAAACGCGCGGCTATTCCCCAGAATTTAGCTAGCAAACGCTAAAAGTTTAAATATATAATTCCTTGAAGAATTCTCAAAATAAAAATATAAAAAGAACAACAACATAATAACTCAATACATCTAAATTTACAGACCTAAATGAACTTCTCACTGCACCACTTTCAAATTCAGCAATTGTTCTCTGTGCATTTGTAAAAGACCACTTTTTTTTTTAATTTCAAAATTTAACACTGCAAAAAAGGTCGAAAATTTTTCACCAATTTCTATTCCTTCTGAGTATTTATTTTTTTAAGAATAATTCAGACAATAGCTGCAATCATTATTCAAGATTCGCTTGATAATTTTTTTTCAATTCTTGTTGAAAGTAAAATTTTAAAAGTTGAAAAAATATTTCGTAAAATTTAAAATTAAAATTCATTTATTGAATGACTCTAATTCTGAAAAAAAATTTAATTTTTTAATTTTTTTTCGCTTATAAAATTTTGAAACTTGAAAAACCCTTTTTTAAAATTAAAAATAAAAGTTAAAAAAATTGAGTTTTTTTTTACATCAATTATTATCTACTTATCGATAGTTGTCTAATATTAATTTTAAAAGTAAAAATATAATATATATTAATCATGGAAAAAAAAAATTAGTATTAAAATTTTAAAACTCTAAAAACTCTTCTTTCTTAAAAATTAAAAATTAGTGTTTATTTATTGAAAGACCCTTAGTCCAAATAAAGTAAATTTTTTTTGGTTTTTAAATTTTTAAACTTGGAAAACTTGTTCGTAAAATTTTAAAATTATTCATTTATTTATTTATTGTTAAATTAACCTCCATTGAAGGAGAGAAAGTATATAAAAAAAAAAGTTAAATATTTAAAAAAAGGTAAAAAAAAAAACTAATTACCAATAGTTGTTCCACTGATAAAATTTTAAAATTATTTTCATTAATTGAAAAAAATTAAATTTAACATTTTTTTCCATGATTAAAAATTAAATCACGAAAAAGCCCTTTTTAAAATTAAAAATTAAATTTCATAAATTAAAAGAATTTTAGTCTTTTAGAAAATTTAGATTTTTTTACTTTTAAAATTAATATTAGACAACTTTCAATAAATAGATAATAATTTATGACATAAAAAATTTAATTTTTTTAATATCAAAATTTTAAAACTCTTTCCCAAAAAATTTCAAAATCAAAGAACAGAAATTGGATTGAAAATTTTTGAAAATAAATTTTTTTTTTCAAAATTAAAAAATAAATATTTTGTAACAATTTTTAGTTGTGCAATGGCCTGAGAAAATCCACAAACAAGTACACCACTATTAAAATGATAAGCCTAAATGCACAAATTTGAGAGTAAAGCGCCGCCAAGCGACAGGGAACCCGAGCGAAACTTTAAATTTCGACTCAAACTGAGATTGTAATTATTTTGATTTAAATTTTAAATTAATTTCTGATCAAGTAGTAGTGGTGTATTTGCGTAGAAGCGGTGAGTGGCTTTGTTCGTTTGGTCAGAACAAAACAACTCAAGTCCATAAAGTTTGACAAGTATTAAATGAGATAAACTAGCAGAAAAATCGATAGCATTTTTTTGCCATTTTTGTTCTGTTTGACTATTGATTCGTTTGAGTGAAATTAAGACTTTAATCATGATTGAATTTGATGAGTAATTAATATGCCGAGATCAAAAACTAATCGGGACAAAGTTAGTGCTAGACCTCGAGCACTCAGCATGTGCCCGTGTAATTTACATCGAACAGTTTTGTTCAGCCGCTACTACCAGTCCTGCTCTGGGTAATCGTTTAATCACTTGCTTAATTGATTAGAAAATACAAATTATTTTTATCTGGTCAATTGAACTTTTTAAGCTATTTTTTATTTAAACATTAACAAAAAGAGGAAAACCTTTTGATAAGCACGAAAATTGCTCACTGTTTGTTTGCTGCGGCTCTTCTCTATCGATTACACCATTGTACACTTTGTGCATATCTCTTTGACTCATTTCATCAAAATTTATCTAAAATTAAATGAATTTTTTTTTTCATTTTTTATTATTTATTTTTTTTCCTTTGTTAAATGATTAAGAAAATAAAAAAAGAAAAAAGTCAAATTTGTCCATATCTTAATTCATTTCATCCAAATTAATATAAAATAAAATGAAATTTTTTTTTTTATTTTTTTTCCTATGTTGTTAAATAATTAAAAAAATAAAAAAAATAAAAAAAAGTCAAATTTGTTCATATCTTAACTCATTTCATCCAAATTAATATAAAATTAAATGAATTTTTTTTTCGTTTTTTATTATTTATTATTTTTTCCTTTGTTAAATAATTAAAAAAATTAAAAAAATAAAAAAAAGTTAAATTTGTTCATATCTTAACTCATTTCATCCAAATTAATATAAAATTAAATGATTTTTTTTTTCATTTTTTATTATTTATTTTTTTTCCTTTGTTAAATGATTAAGAAAATAAAAAAAAGAAAAAAGTCAAATTTGTACATATCTAAACTCATTTCATCCAAATTAATATAAAATAAAATATAATTTTGTAATTTGTTATTTTTCCTTTATTAAATAATAATGAAAAAAAAGAATAGAAAAAATTTACTATGTGCATTTGACTCATTTTATCTAAAATAATTTTTTTTATAGTTTTTTTTACGTGTTAAGTAATTAAAAATTTCCCAAACTATGTTTTTAATAATAAAAATAAATAATAAATAATTAAGAAAAAAAAAGAAGATAAAAAAAGTTGAATTTTTGCATTTCTAGACTCGTTTCATCTAAAACATTTATTTTTTAATTCTTTAATTTTCTGAGTTAAATAATTAAGAGAAAAAAAGTTGAATTTTTGCATTTCTAGACTTATTTCATCTAAAACATTTTTTTAAAATATTTTGATTTTCTGAGTTAAATAATTAAGAGGAAAAAAAAGAAGAGAAAAAAGTTAACTATATGCATATCTAGACCCATTTCATCCAAATTAATATAAAATAAAATAAAAATAATTTTCTTTTAAATTATTAAGAAGAAAAAAAGACGAAAATAGTTGACTTTGTGCATTTCTATACTCATTTAATCCAAATATATCTAAAATATGTTTTTCTCTCGTGTTAAATAATAAAAAAAAAAAGAGAAAAAAAGTTTAATTTTGTGCACATCTAAGCTCATTTCACCCAAAATAAAATTTTTTCCGTGTTAGATAATTTAGAAAAAAAAAAAGAAGAAGAGAAAAAAGTTAAGTTTGTGCTCATTTCTAAATTCATTTCAAGTAAAAAAAAATTTAATTTTTTTTGTGAGTGTTAAATAATTAAGAGAAAAAAAAAAGATGAGAAAAAAAGTTGACTATGTGCACAGAGCCAGCAACTGAAACTAAAACTTTAAAAACAAATATCTCGTTTTATCGAGAAAAAAAGAAGAAGAAAAAAACTTTTATGAATATTTATAAAAATCTAATATGACAAATCGATAAAATTGCTTTTATTTTGTTTGCTGCATTCAAAATTATGAGGAAAATAAAGTAAAAAGTGTGTATTTGTATTGGTTGCTTTGCATCTCTTTTTCCCTACTTTCTCCCAATTTTGTTCGAAAAAAAAAAGTAAAAAAAAAAAAAAAAAGAAGAAGAAAAAGAAGGGAAAATTAAAAATAAACAAGAAAGCTAGTGACGTTTAAGAAATGATTGAAAATGCAAATTTGCCTCAAGTATACTTTTTGCTGAAGTATAAACTCTCTTTCTCTCAATCTCTCTCTCTCTCTTTTGCAAATTAGCAATGATTTAATTATCTTTTGGCTTTAGAATGGCGACTGAGCGCCCGCAAAAGTGAAATAGAAAAAAAAAAGGAAACCATTGAAAAAATTTGCATTAAAAATGTTCAAAACCAATTAATTTTCTATTTCTTTTGCAAATAGAATTTGCAAAAGAAAATCTAATTAATTCATTAG
Source organism: Brachionus asplanchnoidis (assembly GCA_025491095.1). Classification (NCBI taxonomy): domain Eukaryota; kingdom Metazoa; phylum Rotifera; class Eurotatoria; order Ploima; family Brachionidae; genus Brachionus; species Brachionus asplanchnoidis. The sequence goes on from JAILYF010000016.1 coordinate 2,065,314, forward strand.
AAAAAAAAGAGAAAAATATTGAATTTTGATGCGATTCTACTAGCTAACAAATTGTCTTTATTGTCAATCGGCTTTTACTTCTAAATACCAAATTTTCCAACAACAACAACAACTAGAAAAGAATAAAAAAAAACTAATTATTTTTTCATTCGGTTTCACATTTAAATAGATTTACCGCCATTTTCAAGTAAAATGGAAATTAACTTCAAGTCCTATGAGCTAAACGATTTTCAATTATCATCTACTCCGAGTGCTTGCTTTTTCTTAAAGTCAAGAAACTCGACAACAAAGGCCTCCAGGCGTTCGTTTATCATCTTCGCCACAAATCGAACAATCAAAGTAATTGCATGCAAAGGTTCCTAAAATGACAAACGGATACAAAATCACTCTACTTTAATAATTTTGACAAAATTTACTACTTAATTACACAAAATAAAAATTATCTCTAAATTTTGTCTTCAAAATTAATTACTTTGTCTTGAATTTTTTTATTCTTTTTGACTCATTAAAAAGAAAAAAATTAAATCATCTGGAACTATTAAACCGAATATTTTTAAAATAAAAAAAAAATTTGAAATTAAATTTAGAAAAAATTAAAAATATATTTAAAAATAGAAAAAAATATTACATTATAAAAAAAATAAAACATAAATGAAGGTAACAGAGCCAATCAATTTTTAAAAAATCTTTTATTTTTTTGCTTAAATTTATTTATTTTATTTTAAAAATTTTGTCTGGGTTTCAGTCAGAACATAATGGTACCAAGCTTAGTCCTTTCTTCCACTCAATTGAAATTTGTTTTTTTAATTTTTTCCCTATTAAAAAAATTAAAATGAAAAATAAATTTTGATTTTTAGCTTTACATTGTTTGATTTTGCCAAAAACAAATTAATAAAAGTAATGATTGTGCTAAATTTTTACATTTCATTTTCCCACTTTTTTACCATTTTTTTATTTCCCAATATATTTTTTAAGCTTTCACATGATCAGCTTTCTTCCAAAATATTTACATACTTTTTAATAGCTTAAAAAAAGTTCAAAATTCAAATCGTTTCAAAATCTTCTTATTTATTTAAATTCTTCTGGTCCACAAAATGATGCTTTTTTGCCGTTTTCTATGACAATTTAAAAATTTTGTACAAAAAACGCTCTCAAAAATTTTAATTAAAACAAAAAAAAAACATATTAAAAATTTAAAGATTTAAAAAAAAATCCATTTTATTTTAATGAGAAATTTTTGTTTCCCAAGTTTTCACATTGCTTTTTTAGATTTTTTTCAATGCAAAAAATTACTATCATTTAAATTTTTATTACGCTTCTGCTGATAGAGGATAATATGAACAAAAGATAACAAAATTTAATCTAAACCCCTAGACACAATTTAAATAATCATTTAAACTTTAGAAGAAACAAAAAAAAACTTTCTTTTTTTCAAATAAGGTATTCAATCAAGAAAATAATTTAAGGACCAGATCACGGCAGCAAATAACTTTTGATAAATAAAATAAATAAACAATTTTAAATTTTTTATTAAAAAGAGGAGATTATTGGTTTTAGTAGTTTAGAAATTTGGCCAAAATCAGATTTGGAAAATATTCAAAATTTATTCTCTCTGAAGATAATGCTATTAAGTTTAAATAAGTACTTAAAATATTTGCTTTAAATTTAGCGCTGAGAGAAAGAGAGATCACGAGTGAGTGTGGCTGATTGTGGCAAAGATCTTCACGTCAAACATAATTTGTGTTATCAGATACTGTTTGTCAATTAGTCGAGTTGACAGCAAGGCAGATCATTTTTGAATGGAAAGTTAATTGAAAAAGAAATAATTTTCAACAATGTCCAGAATACTCAGGGGTCCGTATTTGGACGCGCTGATAACAGCTATTCAATAGCTCTAATTAAATCAGTATAGATCTCAATTGTGTGTGGTCCAAGTAATCTAATTAGTGGCCACGATCAGGCAAGTTTTTTCCTCTTTTTTTTTTGTTTCTTTTCAATTTATGGCTTCGACATTTTGCTTCGAGTGGAGACGCACAAAAGTAATCATCATCGCTGGATACTCCATAAATTAAGAGTGTTTGTTTTTACTTCCTTTTGTTATTGATTTTCTACAGATACAACTATTCCATCTGCTCGAGTTTTAGATACCCATTTAGCGTAAATAAGAGAGTCTATTAAAAGAAGCCCATCGAAACAAAAAGTATTTATGATTTTTTTTGTTGACTGTTCCAAAATGTTAAGATTGTGAGAGCCATTTTTTTTATTATCTTTTTATGTTGTTGCAGACATTCCATTAGCAGAAAACCTGTTTGTCCCAAATCGGTGCTCTCCACGGACTTCAGAGTTTACGTTGCTAATGTATGCAAATTAAAATGCACTAAATCAAAATCATTTCTAATCTAGTGATCTTATCAAAGTGATAACAAAAATTGTTTATTTATTATCATATGATATTTGGATGAACCTTTGGGTTAGGTGTTCAGATGCTGGATGATAAGAAACAAGAAGATAAACAGGAAATGAAGATTCATGCAGGCTGCACATCCTGCAATTTGGACCAGTCAGTTTTGATTGATTGAGCGCGATGAGGCAGGATGTGGCCGTGAAATTGTCCGCGGATTAGTCATGATCCGTGGAGGAAGTGGGCTATTAAAGTTTTTTTTTAATTAAAGTATTTGAGTTAAATATTTGCCACGATTGTCAGTCACGGCTTTGTTATCTCTTTCTTGTGCACATTGGCCTTGGTTGACTTTTTATGACACCAGATTTCAGCTATACAAATTGTTTATTCCTGATAATCGCGATTGGTCTTATTTGCATTTTTTATTAGTTTGATTGATCAAACAAACAAAGGACACATGGTCCAGAGAACTTAATGAAATTTTCAAGAATCAACTCGAGCATGAGACGCAAAGTATTTAATAACTGGTGGCTATTAATCATTCAGTTTGAGTTAATCTTTGGCTACCAAATTGTGACAAATATTTGCTCAATCAATTTTTATTTTGTTTTCAAATTGGACAAATTTAAATAAATATTCTATTTGAGTTTTTGATTTGTGTGTGTACTTGAGTGGCGTTCGATGACTCTCTAATGTCACGGATTATTTAACTCCCATTTGTTTATTTGTTTAAAAAAAATTTGATTTTTTTTATTTAAAAAACAAATGCATTTAAATTTTTATTTTAAAAAATTAAAATTATTATTGAAAAATTAAAAAAAAAACTTGAATTTTTATCTTTCTAAAAAAAATTAGCCTTTAAATTTTTTTTGATTAAAGTAAAATAAATTTTGAAAAATTAAAAAAAAAACATGCTTTTGCATGACATTAAGAAGCACTTGTCGATACTAAATTCTTTTTTAAAAATTTTTCAATTTTCAATTTAATTTTTTGAGAATAAAATATAATATACTAAGAAAAAACTCTCAGTCTTTGATTATTTGAATGAATGATCGTCATTAGACTTTCAGTTTAGCTTCTAAATGAAAAGTCAGATTCTATTTAAAAAAAATTAGCATTTAAATTTTTGTTGATTAAAGTAAAATAAATTTTGAAAAATTAAAAAAAAAACTTACATTTTTATCTTTTTAAAATAAAATTCGCATTTAAATTTTTATTGATTAAAGTAAAACAAAATTTGAAAAATAAAAAAAAAAAACATGCTTTTACATGACATTAAGAAGCACTTGTCACATCTAAATTCTTTTTTTGAAATTTTTCAATTTTCAGTTTAATTTTTGAGTATAAAATATACTAAGAAAAAACTCTCAGTCTCTTTTTGATTATTTGAATGAACCATCGTCATTAGAATTTTAGTTTAGCTTCTACATGAAAAGCCCGATTTTATTTAAAAAAAAATTCATAATAATTTTATTATAGTAAAATGAATTTTGGAAAAAAACATGCTTTTACATGAGACTAAAAAATTCATGTCGCTATTAAATTCTATTTTTGAAATTTTTCAATTTTAAATTTGAGCTTTTGAGAATAAATTAAAATTTACTAAAAAAAACTCTCAGTCTTTTTAAAATAATTTGAATGAATGATCGCTATTACAAAACTAGTTTAGTCTAGAGAATAGAGAGAAAAGCTTCAGTCTAAAAAGACCAATTCTATTTTAAAAATTACATACATAGCATTTTTATTTTTTTTTATTTTTATTACTATTTTGAAAATAAAAAAAAGCATGCTTTTAAATGATACAAAAAAATACTTATCGTTATTATAAAAAATACTAATGTCTATTTATATACTTTTGACCAAATTTTTCGAATTATTCAATTTGAATTTGACTTTCTAAAAATAAACAAAGATCATCATCATCAATCAAACTTTTTGAACTTTAACTTTAATAAAATGAAACTGAAGCTTTTCACTTTGGATAAAAGTCCTTATTTTTTTTCATTTTGTTGATAAAAATTTTATGATAAATTTTTATTTTATTTTAATTTTTTGCTAGATAAAAAATGATAAATCCTGACCATTTTATGCTAAATAAAGCAAAAATTAAAAAAAAATTATTATTATTTCTAGCGTGACTATTTAAATAATAAAATAGTAATCAAAAATATATTAAATTTGCCCATTTGAAGTTCTTTATTTTTTTGCGATAGATTTTATTATGGTTTTTGTCTTTTCCCATATTGAGTCCGGTGTGGAATTGGATTATTTTTGTTTTTTAAATAAAATTAATTTAGTTTTTCCTTCACCCAAATTTGCAATTGGTAATTGTGGTAGCTTGATTTGAATGTATTAAGATATAATTTTTTTTGTGGGAATTTGAATAATTTTATCTTTACCAGTGGATTTTTTGTGGATTTTTCAAGTCAAAGATAGTTTAAAATTGCTGGAAAAATAATAGTTTAAAGTTTCTAATAAATAGACATTAGAAAGCAAATAAAGTTGGTTTAATTTTAGAAGAAAGTCTTTGGTAAATAAAAATATTTTTGTTCAAATTTTTGATTAAAATTTTAATTAACATTTAATAATTGAAATGATAACAAAAAAATCAAATGAAGAAACAGACACAGTAATTGACCAAAATGGTGACCAAGAAATTGAACCATATAAAATATTTTAAGGCATGAATTGTTGGATATGATCAAGTATCAGCGAGATTTTTTATTATTTTTTTACTAAAAATTTAGTTTGGGTTATACCCTGCTAGTTTGGAATGGAAATTAGTCCTTACTTTCAGCCAAATGTCCATACCAATAAAAAATGTATAAGCAAATTCTCCAAAGAAAAAGGTTAATATTAGAAATTTGAAAAAAGGATTTTTTTTAATTTCAAAATTTTATTTAGAGAGATTTTTTAAATGCAGACGATAGTGAAAATCATGATTTAGCTCAAATAACGAATAATGTCCATAACTCAATGAACAAACGATAAAAATTAATTCTTTTTACTTTACTTTATATTTTATTTTTATTATTTTTTCGAATAAAACTTTTATACCTAAAGTTTCTCTTCCAATCATTTTTTATGACAATTTCGCTATATTTCTTTTTAACGAACAAGGTTTTTTTGAAATAAATTATTTCGTTTATAGCGAGCTTTGACTTAATAAAAATATTTTTATTTTTGAATATATTTATTTATTAAAAAAATAATTTGATCATCAAACAAAAAAAAATAAATTTTCTTTTTTTTCCTAAAAATAGCACCCAATTCATAAATTTATTTTCCACATTTTGCTATAACTACATTTTTTTTCAAAATTTTTTGTTATCCCCAAATTAATTATGTTATGTTCATTCGTAAATTTTTTTCGACATTCACCTCAAATAGAAGTAGTAAATATGTAGTAGTAGTAGTAGTAGTAAAATTAACTGCAACTTGTAGATTCTCCAAGCGAAGCTTTAATAAGCTATAGCTGTCGTTACAATATGCTTCGCCGACCACCCATCAATCATTGCCTTAAAACTGTTAAGTCACCTTGCATTTATTATTTCTTCTGGCAATTTGTTCCACTCATTCACAACTCTATTAGTAAAAAATTTATATCTTGGAAGACATTTTTTTACACATTCCCGGATTAGGTTCTTGCTATTCCTTCTCAAGTCGTATCTTCTGGTATCAGACATTTTGTTTTGGCTAAAATTGATCCCTTTTTCAGCATTAACTCTTTCCATATTGTTTACAATCTTAAACATTTGAATTAGATCACCTCGAAGTCGTCTTATTATAAGATCAGTTAAGCCGAGTTTCAATAAACGCTTTAAATATTCAAGATCTTGCAAACGAGGGATTAACTTAGTCGCTCTCCGTTGAACTTTTTCAAGTTCTTTCAAATCTTTTTCATAAAATGGACACCATGATGCAATTCCAATTGAGGCCTGACAAACGAACAGTAAAGTAATCTAATAATTTCCATCGTAGAGTATTTGAATGACTTTCTTATCATTCCAAGAATACGATTTGCTTTAGCAGTTGAGCTTCTGACCTGGGCGTCCCATTTTAAGTCGCTCTGGATAAAGACGCCTAAATCTCTTTCGCAATTTGATTTGTTTAGCAACTGAGTCTAAAACATAGTGTACTCAAATTCTGTGTTGTTTCGGCCGCAGTTTATCACTTTACACTTTTCAACATTTAGCTGCATTGACCATTCCCTTGACCATTTACAAACTTTATTAATGTCAGACTGTTAACTATGATTTGAATTTATATTATTGATTTGAGCGAGTATTTTAGTATCATCGGCGTAAAATTTAGAATTCTCGATTATTTCTAGCATGTCGTTTATATAAATAATGAAAAGTAACGGACCCAAAAGTGAGGCCGTAAGGCTGTGGCAGTTCTTTGCAATTACACCAGTTTCTGTACCATAAGCCATTCTTCAAGTCTTGTTTTGAAGGAATTTAACGAATTTGCTTCAACAACTTTTTTTGGTATACGGTTCCAGCCCCTGTTTATGATAAAGTTGAAACGTGATGGACAATTTTTAAAAAATTCTAATTATTTCTTTGAACGTACCCGATTCCACTTACCAATTTAACAATTTCTAGACTGTTTTAAGCAATTTTAAAAAACTGAATCGAATCGCCAAAGTAATCTAGAAAACTTATTTTAAAATTCAATCCAAAATGATTAAAATGTAAATGTAAAAATAATTAATTTCATCACCAAGCCATCAAATTCGACTAGAATAAAAAATGAGAAGATAAAATTTTGAAATTTTATTCAAATTATGGTTCCAAAATAAATAAGATGCAATAGAAACAAAAAAAAAACACAAAAGAAAGTATGGAAGAATAGACGAGAAAAAAAAACAACAAATAATTAAAATAAAACAACAACATTTGAACAAACAAAAAAAAAAGAGCTTTAAAAAATTTAAAGCCACTGCGGTGTTCAATCAACTGTAACATCTATATAATATTATATATATATATACTTAAATTAAAATTATTATTTTATACACCATTTACGAAATCACAATTTCTCTCTAACAAATTTAAAACGACCATTTAAAATAAAAAAAAAAAAAAAAAAAAACGAAGAAGAAAAGCTTTTGTCAATCCTTCCACTATATTTGACCCATCATCGAACTACTAAAAAGAAACAAAAACATCTGGTTAATGGATTCTTTTTTGGCTTTTGTTTTTGTTAAATAAAAAAAAATCAAAGACTTGATTTTGTTGCTAGTGAAAAAAAAAAAAGTGTGCAGAGTCGACCATCCCTTCAAAACGAACAAACAACAAGCCTACTGTTGATTCATCTCTGCACTCTCCAGTCTCAACTGCTCCTCTCTGTACGGCCTACAATACTTGAATCGGTGATTCATATGCTGACTGTACGATCCCGAGTGAGAGAACCTCTTGCTGCAAGTGTTGCACACGAACGGCTTCTCGCCCGTGTGCAGCCTCTTGTGCTCGGCCAAGTGATGCTTGTGCTTGAAAGCCTTGGTGCAGATATCACACACAAACGGCCTGATGCCCGAATGCTCGTACTTATGTCTGGCCAAGCTTGACTGTTTGCTGAACATCTTGTCGCACTGGTCACACGCGTACATGTCGCTGCCCTGGATGATGTGCGCCTTCCAAGACCTGCGACTGCCGCTGCCGCTCATCGGACTCTCCGTCTCGTACTTTACACTCACACTGCTCGGCGGAGTCAAACTGTGCTCCTCGGCCGAGTCGGCGTTCTCTGTGTCGAATTCGTCAAGGCTGCGCTCGTCTGCACTGCACGTGTTCGAGCTCTGCGCGTCCATCTCGAACGAGCCCAGTTGAGTTGAGTTTAGTTGGCAGTCCGTGTCCATATTTTTGAGCAGATGGCGCTTTTTTGTGTAGTACTTGTCGGCGTGGTGGTCGCTGTGGACTCGTTTGGCCACGCTGAGGTCGAGCGGCTCGGCCGGGTTCAAGTTGGGCGATGGAATATCGGAGGACTGGGAGGACGAGGACGACGGAATCGATTGGGGAGGCGATTGGGAGCGCGTGCGCTTCTTGTCGCTCGGCTGGCTCGAGTACAGCGAGCTGAATAGCTGGATGCCTTTGATGTAGTTGAGCCACATTTGAACCAGATTGTGGGAGTTGAGCACATTGGTGCCGGTTTGCTGCTGTTGCTGGACAAACAGGCTGTCGGTGCTGGCGCCGCTGTTGACCAGGGCGAGCAGGTTGAGCAATGGATTGGTAATGGACGTGTCTGCTTGCATTGGATGCGCCACTTGTGCCAGCATGCTCTCTTCGCTTAGCTTCGAGTCGGTCGGGGTCGGTGGCACGCAGCACTTTTTCGATGTCATGTGACTGGAGTATGAGCCCGAGTGGGAAAATCGTTTGCCACAGTTGTCGCACTTGAATGGCTTTTCACCAGTGTGTATTCGTGTGTGTTCCTAAAACAAAAAAATTTTTTTTTAATTTTTTTTTTCAAATTAAATTTTTTTTTTTTAAATTTGGATTTATAAGAAAATTTTTTTGTTTTTTCAATTCAGAAAAAAAAATTTTTTTTTTCTAGGTAGCCAGGATAATGTTTCTGTGCTCTGCAGATGGAACAAAGTCTTCAAAATGTGCGCCAATTAATTTGCGTTTGGTTTTTTTTTTGTTTCAAATAGGATGCATTAATGCAGAATTTGCACAGATTTTGCAGAATGTGCACAGATTTTGCAGAATCTGCACAGACTTTGCAGAATCTGCACAGACTTTGCAGAATCTGCACAGACTTTGCAGAATCTGCACAGACTTTGCAGAATCTGCACAGACTTTGCAGAATCTGCACAGACTTTGCAGAATCTGCACAAATTTTGCAGAATTATGCAGAACAAATTTTTGGCCCTAAGAACAAAATTTAAATTTTTTTTTTCTTTTTGAATGTGAATTTTAATATAAAATTTAACGATGCCTAGAGTTTTGACAAACTGAATTTTTGTAAAATTCAATTATTTTTTACAAAAAATTTTAAACATCAAAATGTTAAATTTTTTCAGCTAATATTTTTCTCTCTTTTTTTTACACAATTAAACTAAATTTAAATTTTATTCTCTTTAAGAAAAAATTAATAGTGGTATAAAATAAGAGTATAAAATGAACAAATAGGAAAATTTCAGCACATATTGGCGCAGTGATTAAAAAGGCTAATCAAATACAAGGTTTAATAAAGCGAACAATCAAGAAATAGTATACCTTCAAAGTAAGAGCTCATTTAGAGTAAGCTGTTCAAGTTTGGAATATTATGTTGATGAAAAGCATGACTTAGAACAGAAGGTGTACAAAGAATAGAGCTTTGTGGAACCGACTTGGAAAGTTAAAACTAAAATTTACTTCATTGGGAAATGAAGAACTCTTAGACCAAGGATATATTTAAAGAACGCCTCAAAGCTAAGAGCCACAGCGAATATGTGAACTAGCTGTCAAGGCTTCTAAATGAGTTAGACCATGAACTCGAAATGAGCATCAATGAAAAATGCAAATACTAAAAATATGTACAAAAATTAAAATTTAAAAATTGTAAGTAAAACAATTCAGTATTAGAGCAACTCAATAATATTGACTCTTACTTTTCTTTAGATACATATGTTTTTTTGGAAAAAAAAATTATTTTATTTGAAAAATTGTTTAATATTTTTTGACTTTATTTTTAAGGCAGTGTCACCTTATATGAAACAAGAAGCCATGGGTCTGGTTTTGATAAACATTTCATTAGAAATCGCTAAATTAGATCAAATTTTTTTACATAAAGATTCATAAATGAACGTAAAAAATTACAGAGACTAGTCAAAGACGAATTTAAAAATAAACTAAATATTTTTTTGACAGGTTACCATAATACTACTAATCATTGTGCTCCTCTTAAGAACTGCTAATAATCATCCAATTGTTCTATAACCTTATTTTTTTGATTTTTATTAATTAACATGGCTCATGCAGGTTTTGTGAAATTCAGTACCAAAAATATAGATCAAAATGAAGCTCAAAATTAGAGTTTTGGCAATTGATGCATCGTACAAAGTTGCATCAATTGTCTAGGTCCGTCAATAATGTGAAAAATCTCTGCAAAATGAACTATTAGAATTTAAATTTAATCTTTTTTTAGAATTTAATTTTAATTTTTTTTTAAAAAGAGATATACAAATAAATAAATGAAAAATTAGCAGATTCAGCCAGAAATATGTTCATATTAGAGCTATTTTAAAAATTAAAGTTAAAATTTTTAGATCTTATAGGTCAAAAAATTGATCTATAAAATCTAAATAAAAATTTAAAAGGAAAAAATAGTTAATTAATTAATTTCAGTAAATAAGTATTAACCAGTTTGTTCTTTTATTTTTTACTTAGCTTAGTTATTATTATTATTAAAGAGGGTAGGACGACGGACCACCATTTTCAGTGTCTATGGATTACTAAAAAATTGAAAGTAAAAAAAAAAGCTGATTTAAGCTTGTAAAAAGAAAAAAGAATAAGAGTTATAAGTTTGACCACATGATAGACTAAAATTAAAATTCACATTACATTCACGGACTTAATTTTAAGCTACTATATTTTATTAATTTTTATTCCTACCATATGTAAAAAAAATCAAAAAAAACTTATAACTAAAAACTTAGAATTTAATCAAAACATAATATTTTTACTTATCTTTACTTTTGGACTGTAGGAAAGCTATGGCTTTCGAATCTTTCTTTAACATTTTTGAATAATAATAATAATTTTATGACAAAAGGCATAATAATTGGTGAAAAAAATTCTTATTACCACTACTAAAACAATTAATGGAGAAAAAAAAGAGCAAAAAATTGAAAAACGTCTTAAAGAAAGGTGAAAATTTTGGATCTGAAATCAAGTTTAATCCTACAGAAACTCAAATAAAACATTTTTGAAATTCGATTTGAATCTAGATGAAATATTAATTTAAAGAATTTTAAAAGACAACAAAAAAAAAACATGACACTAAATAATCAATGAATACAGCGGACCAACATTGGTTTTTGATTCTTCTTATTTTATTATTTATATAATATATAATTTAGAGGAAATAGTTCCTCTTGGCAGCTCCGAACGGCGTAGTGTCTTCTTTTCAGCCAGCCTGTTAGGAATATTTTGTAATTAATTATTATTATTATTATTATTATTATTATTATTAATTTCAGCCTCATAGACAATTTAAAATTGAATAAAAAAAATAAAATATAATTTAAGTTACATTGAAGACTTTGAGTAAAAAAAATTAAATTTGATTCTACTTAAATTATTCTTAAAAATGAATAAAATAAAAATTAAATGAGATAGTGAGCAATTTTCTGCATGATGTGATAGCAGAGTTCGAAACTCTCTGAAACTTAATTAACTCCTGGTTCTAGAAAAGTAATTTTTTTTATGAGAGAAAAAAAACATATATATTTATTTTTATATAAAGACGAAAAAAAATATTTTTTTCCTATTGGAAATAACAAAAAAAGGTGGGCTCAATAAATGCGATTGGAGACTAATTAGTCAATTGAAAATATTTGATTGGCCTACCTTTAAATGATGCTTGAATTTGAACGCCTTGTTGCAGTAGTCGCACTTGAATTTGCGCAGTTCGGGACTCATGTCATGGCACATCATGTGCCGCTGGAGCCGATGCAAATTGTCGAATGGCTTGTTGCATATTTTGCACTGGAACAAACTGGCCGCACCAACCTCTTCGTAGTTCATTCTTTTACTCTCTCTGTGTTGCAACAAATTTTCTCTCTTTTTTTTTAGTTAGCTTTTAGTTTTGTGTTGACGCGCTTTTGTTAATTTCTAGCCTTGATATAAAAGAAAGAAAAAATTAATTTCTAATTTAGCTTGGTTACTAATGAACAAAAATGAATGAAGCACCTAAATTTGGTAGTGAAAAAGAGCGCTTCAAAATTCACCTTAGAGATGGCCTAATTGAATTACGCAATTAAGTGAAGGTGAAATTTGATTAGAAAAGCGCGCGCGTCCAATCTAAATTGGCGCTCAATTCAACAACTCACCTTTTTGTCCAAAAGTCTTCGCTCACCATTCGATCCAACAACAAACAATCTCACACGACAAATACTAAAATAAACTCTTTTTTTTTTTTATTCTAAATATTTTATCTAGAAACAATAAAAAAAAATTATGAAATTTAGACAATTAAGGTAAAATTTGTCTTGGGCCTAAAAAAAGTCTTTATTTATAGAAAAAATTAAAAAAAAAATTTGAGTGTGTTCTTTTGCATGTATTTTACTGTTAGTCTTTGGAAGACAGCTTAAAATAACGCTGGGATTAGCCCGACTTTGCTTGTGTCTTTGATTGTTTGGATGCGCGGCCTATTTTGGTACCTGATGCATGTACGCTCATCTTGTGCAACTAAGCCAACAAACATGTTCACCGGCTTTTGTTCAAATTTTTGCTTGTGAACATAATTCAAATTTTGTTTTGTTATCAGGTAGTGGCAGCACACAGATAGCATTAATTAAAAACAAATTCGGGCCAAATTTGCATACCTGTTTTTCAATGTAGGTAACAGAGAGAGAGAGCAACGTCTAGAATAAAGATAACAAGCTATTTTTATTTAGAGAAATATTTGCACAGATAATCGTTTACCTTAGCCGACAAAAATAGGCTAAAGTCAAACAACAAAAAAAGGAGAAGAAGAAAAATTTATTAATAAAAACAAGTAGGTAACTTCTAGTTGAAACACGTTCTCTCTCTCTCTGTGTGTGGAATCATCTTGATCAGTTAATATTTTTCAGAAATAATTAAACAGAGTTAACCTAATTTTGGGTTCCAACTCACACATACATAAAACAAAAAAAAATTATCTGTTCAAATGAAAGTTTATCTGAAAAAGCAAAGAATGCTTCTACGATTCCTCGATTGATAAATTATCATAATTATCTGTTATTCATGGACCGCATTTGTAGCTGTCAATGAGCCTCACTTTGGTTGGCAACGAAGAGAGAGAGAGAGAGAAGTGAAAAAAATAGCTTAAGCCATACACCAAACTACCTTTTGAGTTAGCTAGCATGCGCTTCACAAATCAATCCAGTCCATTCAATGGCGTAACACAAAACGTGTTCAAACAAGAAAAAATTTCTAAAAGTGTAGCTCTCTCTCTCTCTCTCCTCTCTAGTTGCAAATAGTTGAACATGGCAGATCTCCAAAATAAAAGCTTACTTACTTACTAAGCATACTTTGCCTGTAAACAAAAAAAAAAAAAAGAAAAAAAAAAGAATTCTTTTTCCATTCTATTCGCAATTTTTCATTTTAATTTATACACTTTTATTGCTAGAGTATAAAGACTTGAGAGAGCGTTTCGCTGAAAAGCAAGCGTCCACATGCTTTCGATTCAGAGAGCATAGCGTCTCTTTTTGTCGATAGGTTTCTAACATACACCCCCAATGGAAAGTGAATGTTGTTTTCATTTTTGTTACCAATTGTTCTCTTACTTTTGGAAGACGAAGTGAGGACGTATGAGAATGATGGGATGTGCATTCGCAAAGTAATCTAATAATCGCTTGGATTTAGCTAGAATCATGTAATCTATAAACGTCTCTTCAACATCTTGCTAGCTTCTATATTTGAAAATATTTTTACATAATTGTGTTGCGTGCGTTTCATCAAGCACACCGTGTGCACGCAACCTACACCCGTTTAGATCTGCCACTTCACCTCTTCGGTCGTCCTCATCCAGCATTTGTTCCTCAACCCCCCCCAACCATCACACTTCACTGACAACCTCCGCTCATCAAACATCTACCTGTCTTCTAGTCCATTTAGTTTTTGTTCCATTTCATGCTGCTGCCCTTTCAGCAACATAAACGCTTTGCAACAACAACAACAAAAAGTTTACTTGATTTACAAATTTAAAAAATTTAAAAAAAAATTTTTTTTTATTAAAACCTTTAAAAAATAAAAAAAAATTTTTGTTTAATTGAGACTTTTTTGAATAGATTTAATGGATGAAGCATTCAAAATGAAATGACCAAATTAGACTGTGTGTGTGGTCGAGTTGTTTTTTTTTTCTACAGAAATTCATTTATCTTAAAATAACATCATATTCGATTACTGATTGTAGATATCTTATCCTGATTAATTGGCTGAATTCTATTGGAATGGTGTGGTGTTATCTGTATTGAATTTCTCAGCACAAAGTTCATATCCGTCTTAGGCCGAAAATTGTGCAGAAGTTGTCTGACAGCAAAATTTTTTTTTCTTTTTTTTTTTTTTTACTCTTAAATTTAGATTGAATTTTTAATGTTGGATGCATGTGTTTTGTTACCGTACAATGGTTTCTAAATATCAAGTGTAATTTCAAACAGGTAAAGTTGAAGTTAATTAGAGTCGTAATTATCCGTTATTTGCAGGCCGCACAAAAAGGTTACTTCAATTAGGTTTAGTTTTTTGTTGTTGTTGTTGATGTTTGAAAATAATTTTTCAGTTAGACTCCTGCGTAGTCTATGTAGTTTGAAATATTTTTTTTTTCGTTTAGCAAAAAATTAAAAATTAACTTCATTTAGTTATTATTAAAGAATAAATTTTATCAAATTATTTTTTATTATTTAAAAAAAAAAATGAGCATTTTTTTACTCAAGCATTTCATTATTTTTGCTTTTTTCACATTTTTTTTTAAAACTTTATTGTAAGAAATTTTTTCCAATTTAAATTTATTAAATGTCATAAATTCATTTTATTGTACTTTTTTTCTTAATATTTACGTCTGTGTCAACTATCATGAATAATTAAAAAAAAAAAATTTTCTGATTCAAAACACATTCAAAAATGCTTGATTTCGACGAATGACTCAAATCATTAAGTTATGATTAAAAAAACTTTCATCAAAATATCTTTTATTATGAGTTTAAATTATTTTAAAAAAATTGAACTTTTTTTATTCATACTTATTTGTATTCATTTTGATTTTTTCACATTTTTTTTAAAAACTTTATTGTAAGAAATTTTTTCAAATTTAAACTTATTAAATATCATATTTTATTGTAATTTTTTTTAATTTATAGATCTGCTCAACTATCATGTATTTTAAAGAAAAAAACAGATAAGACCTTCAAAAATCCTTTTTTTCGAAGATGAAAAAAGAATTGACGCTGAATAAATTCCATTTCCAATGTCGAAGAAAAATTATACTCCAGGTATTCCTCGAGGACAGAGAAGAAAATAACCAAAATTGACCGGAAAATTTCGGCGAGTTTAAACCATCAGATATTGTTTTAAAAATTATGTCTTTCTCAACAAAGTTTCTTTAAGCAATTAATGTTTTTTTTTTATCATGCTACTAAAATTAGGCTTAATTAATCATAATGTTTAATGAAGCTTTGCTATTTTTTAATTATTAAAAAATTTTTTTTTTAATAAAATCACTTTAAACAATTAAAGTTTTTCTTGATTTTTCTGTTCATTAAATTATTAAAAAAAATATAAAATGAATCTTCAGAACAAATTTTTTGAATTAAATTTTTTATACGGTTCTAGAAAAGCCTTGTCAGATCAAGAGTACTTAAGTAAATGTCATTTAACATAAAAATTAATTTGATAATCATCAAAAGTATACTTTCTTTAAACACGGTTGGAATTGTGAACAATAAAACTGAACTACAAGTCTTAAGAGTGGTGAAGGAAGCTTTGAAAAACATTTAAATAATTAAAATTTATTATTTGTGACAAATTTAATTTAATTTTTTATTTTATCAAATTTAATTTTTGTGTCAAACTCAATTTATTTAATTAAACATTTTATTTTTGTGTAAAATGGTGTTTAATTATTTGAAAAGAAAAATTAAGAAAATTTTTAAAGATTTATTGGTAGTAAGAAAATAAAAGATATTTTTTTTTAATTTTTTTTAATTATTCTCTTAATTATTTGAAAAAAAAATATATTAGGAAAATTTTTAAATATTAATTAGTATTAAAAAAAGAGAAGAAAATTTTTTCAAATTTTTTTAAATTATTCTGTTTATTATTCGAAAAAAAAATTAAGAAAATTTTTAAGGATTAGTTAGTATTAAAAAAAGATAAGAAATTTTTTTCAATTTTTTTTTATTATACTGTTTATTATTTGAAAAAAAATTTAGAACATTTTTAAAGATTTATTGATAGTAAAAAAAAAAGATTAATTTTTTTTTTTAATTATTTCAATTATTCTCTTTTCAAGAAGGTAATTAAAAAAAAGTTGTATTCGATCCAAGTAAGAGATTAGACAAGAAACATGTGCAGTTTGTTTGATTTATGGAACGTCATTAAGGTATCGTAAAAATTTTGTTTTTAATTAGAAAATCAGATCAATTCCCCAGAACATTACTGTTCGTACAAATGTTCATCTCCCGGACGAATTCAAAATTGCTTTTTAATTGAGTATCAAATTAAGTTATCTATAGAGTCATGAAACTCACAAGACTAGAAGCTTTATCACTCAATTTTCGAGTCCAATTTCATTTGTAATTCAATAATAAAAGCTTTTTAATTACACATTTGCCAAATAGGCATTTCTAATTACAGTCAGAGCATAATTTGCCACGAGTTCTTCTCCTCGTCGAATGCAAACTTCTATATCACAGAATATTTAATTAGTATGCAGCAACACAAAATTGGAGACAAAATTAATTAGAAAAAAAAAAAAGAATAAAGTTTCAGGTTATTTTTATTAATTTTATTGATTGAGTTAATTCATGCTTAAACCAACAAAAGTTGTGTAGTGTATCAATTTTCAATATTGGCTCTTATTCAATTCAGCTCGAGCCATTTGAGCATGTATCAATTTACCAACAACTCAAGATCAGTCTAATAGACTGACACGCTTGTTTCAGATCAAACGAGCATAAAGCACCTGTGAGTCAACAATCTTCTGGTAATTTAATATTGTGACGGCACTTTTTCTCTTGCTGCAAAATCTTCAATATTTCATTCAAGTCATATCCGACCAAGTTCAAACGCTTGTCATACTCACTCGACTGAAATTGAACCATAGACGGCACACTTGAGCGTTGGTTCATTTAATCTCTGCTGGTTGTGTTGAACATGACGCTTGACTTGCCATTGCATATTCAGCCCATTATCCACCTATTCCAGATGCTTAAGTCATTCAGAAATTAAAACTCTCTTATCTCAACTCAAATGATATCTCTGATTGTTTGTTTGTTTGTTTGACTGGTTTGTTTACTTCGCTTTGGGATGATATTTGATACATTTTGGCTCTAAATTGCTCCAAAAGATGAACTTATCAGAATCTTGTAAAAACAAAACACTCGGAAGAGATAACGAATTAACTCTACCTTGAATACTTTAGCTCCAAAGTAAACAAAATAGAATTTATTTGTCTGACTGTTCTGATAACGCTGATAAGACCTGGATTCGGCTTTCTTCCGGACATAAACAAACTCAATTGTTAAAAATGCTGATAGCTTGTCTGAAAAAATCTTCTCTAAGAAAACATCTCACCATTTTTCTGAATTGACGAATGTAATTTGATTAGTTTTGTTTGTGGAAGGAAAAATTTTTTTTTTGATTGATAATATGAAGCGTGTCAAAACGGTTTATGTATCAGAATTTTTTTTTCAAGATTAACATCAGTTGTTTTTTTTTTGTTTTAATTAAAATCTAATTTAAAAATAAAATTGTTTAGAAAATATTAATCATTTAATTTCATAAATTATTTATTGTAAACGGTTGATTTTTTTTTGGTTTTAAACAGTTCGTTTTGCACTAGCAATAACAAAAAAATTAATCTTTAAAACAACATTTTTGTCTCAAATATTTCAAGCTAAATAATTTTTTTGCTCATCGTTTTTCACTTAATCATGATGATTAATAAAATGTTATTTTTTACTCTGTTAGATTGGCACAAATAAAAATTGAGCAAACATTCTTCATTTTATGATAAATTAAATTTTTAAAAAAAAAAATAAAATCCAAATAATAAATAAAATGGAATTGTGAATTTTAAATTCAAATGGAATGCTTATTCTTGATTTTTTGATAAATTAAATTAAAGTTAAATAAAAAAATACAAAAAACTACTTCAGCAAGCTTTTTTTGCCTCAAATATTTTTCTAATGTCAAAATAAGAAAGAAAATTAAATAATAATAATAATAATAATAATAATAATAATAATAATAATAATAATAATAATAATAATAATAATAATAATAATAATAATAATAATAATAATAATAAGTTTTTGGCTATAATCTTTGGTTTAATCTAAAGATGGAACGCATTTATCTGCATTATAATAGCAAATTTTAATTTTTAAAAAAATTAAAAAAAATTAAATTTTTTTTTACTAACTTTAATTGTAATTTTTCAGAAAATGAAGAATAAATGTTCAATTTGTATTTGAAATTCGCAATTCTATTATATTCATGACTTAAATTTTGTTTTTAAAGAAAAAAGTTGAATTAAAAACAAATTTACTTAATCAAATTAGATGAAAATGCTTCCTTAATTATGGAATAGCTTTGATTTAGAACCCAATAAATTATAACATGGAGTTCTATTCCAAAATGAAAAATCTAAATATTCTGCTTGGCTTCTTTTGCTTCACTTGAAATAATTATTTAGTTGAATTTTAAATTGCCCGAAATGATTTTTCAAATTATTCTTAAAAATAATTATAAAATTCAAATGATAATTTTTTAAATCATCACTATTTAGATTTTAAATATTTTGAATAAAAATTAAAATAATTATTTAATTTAAAGAAAAAAAAATTCTTTTTATTAATTCTCAATTTTTAGTTTTGGCGATTCTCATTAAACAAATTTAAAAATAAAGGTTTATAAAATAATTTTCATTAAGAATTTTAGTGCTAAATAATTTGCAATTAAAACTTTTGAATTTTATTTTCTACAGAATAATTCATTCAATTACATTTAAATCTAGATAAATAAAAAATAAAATTATTTAAAAAGAAATCAATCAATTTTTTTTTTCATATTGTAATTTTAAATTTTAGAATAAAACTTAATTTCCATTTTTCATTTTTCTTTAAAGTCTAAAATTGGTTCTGTAAATTGTACCAGATAAAAAAATGGATCACTTTATTCAATGAAAAATTAATTTTCTCACCATTTTCGTTTTTGTTTTTGAGTCTTTTTTTCATTTTTACTCTTTTTGCTCTAAAATTTACAATACCTCAAAATTTTAATTTGAAGTAGAGTTGTTTAAAAGTCCCAAAATAAAGTCAAAGTCATTGAAAAAAAAATTCCAGACTTCCAATCATGCTAATCAATGAAAAATGGGTGGAAAAAATGCTTTGACAGTAGTTAGAATTAGGCGTAAATTTTCGTGATCTTCCGTTAAATATAATTTTCCTAGAACAATTACTCTAAATGGAAAAACAGGAAAATGTTTTTGATAAATTTGTAAAACTGGAAAAAAAATTGACTTTGGGATCTTGGAACTTCGAGTCATAAAGATTGACAAAATTTATTATTATAAAATACTTTAAAGAATTTTCTAGTTAAGGAAATTTTCATCAAAAAAAAATAAAAAGTTCTACATATTTGAGCTTATTTTGAAGACAATTTCTACTGCAGAAAATTTAACGTATCTGTTTGGAAGAGGCACTACACGACCAGGCTCAGATTTTATCACAGTCTTCTTATGGGTTTTATTGAGATTTTAAATTTCTAATCGTCTCAATATGTCAAATATTTTAATTTCAATAATACTGATTTCAGAATTTAAACTTTTTACATTATCACAGCTAAATAAGTATACAAATGTCAGATCATGCTATGATAAAAATTCTGATGAAATTTAGTGCTTTGAATTTAAGATTATAGAAAAATGAACATGATGACAAAAATTTTCAGTATCTTTTCTTCTATTAGTCAAAAATATTTTCTTTTATAATGCAAAATCATTTTTTAATTATTTAAAAAATACAAGTATTTTAATTTTAATTTAATTTAATTTCATGATTAATGGAAATACAATACATTAAGGCGTGCGTTTACAATGATATTGGAACTCTAGTTTCTATCAAAAAAAATAACTTTTCAAAAAAAAAATTAATATAGTTTTTGTTTGACGTAATTAATTAAATAAATAATATGGATAATAAAAGCAATTGAATTTTTGATTAATTTTTATAATAATTATATGTCAAACAAGAAAGTATATATTTAAACCCCTAAATGCACATAAAAAAATTTTCTTGTTATAAGCAAAATTTTAAAATTTTTGTATCATTCTGAACTGAATTTCAAAGAATTAATATACATATTTAAAATTTTTTTTGTTACTCTAAATATTATTTGAGTGTTAATAATTGATTAAATTGAAAAACTTGTTCACCAAATTAAAATTGGTAACAAAATATTGAAGAACTTGTAAATAAATAAATTATTTATTTAAGTTAATGAATAATTAATCAAGAATAGTAATTAATCCACATATGGCTTAACTAATGCGCATAATTAAAATAAAATCTGACATTTGATATTATTATTATTAAAAAGGCTTTAAGAAGATTGGAATACTTATTGTTCATTCAATCGTTTTTTCTAAAGGGACCTTCGGCTATAGTCTTTAAAATTCATACACATTACAGAAATTACTTTCAATTTTTACAGAAGTTGGACATGGGTGATTTTATTTATTTGTTTATCTGTTAAAGACTCTTTCCTGATTGATTATGTATTAAATTTATTAGTTTGCTGAATCGATATTTGGCTGAAATTTTAAAAATAATTTCAAATATCTATCACTAAAAGGCTGAAAAGAGTGTCTAAGTCCAGTCCAGTCAACTTAAAGTATAACCTAAAAACTTAAAGTATGTATATTAAAGTATTACATTATTTAAGTAAATAAATTAGATTGTAAAATAAAAGCTATCAAGACTGTTCATTTTTGTTCGAATATTCTTAGAGATAAAATTTTTAAACAATATTTAAACATTTAAATTTAATTTTGTTATCAAAGCTAAAAAAAATTCAAGTTAAATTCAAATGAAATATATATTTCATTTTACAATCTAATTTTAATATTAAAATTTTTAATTAATTTGAACTGATTGTATCACTAATTTAACTTAATGATTTTTGTACAAAAACCATGAAAAAATATTAAAAATGCTAAAGCTTTATTTATTTAAGTTAATGAATAATTTGATAATATTTAATCGATCTCATAGATCGATTCAGTAATTATAAAGATCGATTAAATATAACCCATTTGATAATATAAAATTTTGAATAAAATCTCAATTTATATTGAAAGTATACATTTTTTTAAATAGTTAAAAAATATCTATATTAATGGCAAAATGTAAATGATTTTAGATTTTTTCATTATCATATTTTTTAAATTAGTTTTCAAAACTGATTTAAAAAATATTAAAAGTTTTAATTTTTTTTGATGTTTTCTAATATTTTTTGTGCAATATTTCAGAAAATCCAGAATAAAAATTTTATAAACAAAGCACAAAAAATATTAGAAAATATAAAAATATGAAAATGTAAAAATATTTTTATTCTGTCATATTAATTTATAACGAAATTTCAGATTTAGTTCAATTTTAAAAAAAAAAATAAAAAAAACTGATTTTTTTGCATTCCAAGCAACGGTCTTTTTTCCAAATTGCTTTCGGCATCTGACCGAAAAAAAAATTAAAAAAATTATCAAATTTTTCATCCCATTTAATTGATCCGTCTCTTGTACAACCATCTTTTGATCTTAGGAAATATAGTGAGGCGGCTATGATTGAAAATACCTCAACAAACCAAAACTTTCGATAGTAATGCGCGAGGCCTAGAAAGGACTGAACTTGAGTTAGATTTGTAGGACGAGCGTATCTGTGTAATGCCTCAACTTTGGAGGGATCAGGTTTGATACGACCATACGATATCACATGACCGAGAAATGGTACCTCTTCTTTTACCAATTCACATTTTTTAAGCTTAATTTTTAAACCAAATTCTCGGAGTTTTTCAACCACTTTGTTCAGATGGGAAATATGATCGGCTAAGTTAGATGAATGAATTAAGATATCATCCAGGAACACACTTACGTATCCAGCTTCGATACATTCTTTTAACACCATATTCATCATACGTTGAAAAGTTGCCGGAGCATTTGTTAAACCCATTGGCATCACGTTATATTCAAATAACCCCCACTCACATGAGAAGGCAGTAAACTTTTTTGAAAATTCGTCCAAAAGAATTTGAAAGAATCCTTGATATAAATCTAATTTTGTGTACCACTTTGAGCTTGCTAACAAGGCGAACATATCGTCGGAGTTTGGGAGTGGGTGCGCATTTTTTATAGTTATGTTATTTAGCTTTGAATAATCGACCGTAAATCTAATAGTACCGTCGGTTTTAGCGACCAAAAGTACAGGTGAACTCCAAGGACTTTCACTTTTTTGTATAAGACCAGCCTTTAACATCTCATCCAACATGTTTTTGAATTCCATCCTTTTACTATAAGGTACCCGTCCCCTTTTTTCACGTATTGGCGGGTGGTTTGGGTCAATAAGTAAAATTTTGTGTCTAATTGGGCACGATACATTGTGGGCTAGTTCTAGTAGACAGGATGCCCAAATTTCCATGAGTTTAGATTTTACTGATTCAATTGTACTTAAAACGTCGTCAAAATTATCTTTAATTGAATTAATCATGTATTTACAACCAAGAGTGATTAAAATGTTCCAGCTAGGCCTCCCTTTTCTATCATAGCCATCGGTTTTAGATAAAGTTAAGTTGTTTGAGATATCTTGAACGGTTTTCTGAATCACGCTAGACATGTGTTTGAGTATACGAGAATAGAGGAGTAAATCGCGGTCAAGGAGACAATCGACCAACAAATTTTTCACCACTAACAAGTGTGATACGACAGTGTCGTTTCCGATTTGGATCGTCACTTTAGTAAGTCCAAGTACATTTGTCATAACACCTCCAGCGGAGTAAATTTCACGTTCAATATTGACCAGCTTCGGTTTTGGAGTTAATCTCTCGTATACATCGTAGCTAAGTGCTGAGATGTCGGCACCTGTGTCTAAGTCAAATACGACTACGTTTTCATTTATTTTGCATGCACCATGGATAGGGTCTGGTCGCTTGGTGTGCACGTGTACTGGTGTTTTTAAAGACATTTGAAACATCTTTAAACCTTTCAGGTTGAATAGGAAGCCAGGCTGGGGAGGCTCAGGTTGGTTGGTAATACCGATACTCTCTGAATCTCTCCGTGTTCTGATTGCTTTAGCAGGATGTTCTTTTAGGGCGTTTGAGTAAAATCTTGATCTTACTCCTTCTTTGATGTTTGAGCATGGGACGTTAATGAACACCGTATCAGCACCATCCTCGATGGACTCAACCTTGTTGATTTGAGGCTTGTATTTAATTTTATCGGTTTTCCTTAATTTGCTCTCCACTTCACTAGCCAATTCCATGATCTCGTTTAACGGTAAACTGAATTTGTTGCAAAGCTTGTCTTTGATACGCTCGTCCTTGATACCACGTATGAATCGATCTTTGATGAATTCGTCCCTGGAAATTATGTCGTGTTCGAATGCGTCACGAGCCAATTTCTTTAGTGTACCAATAAATTGAAAGAGGTTTTCGTCGTCAGCTTGGGATCGATTGACTAAGGACAAGACCGGATCATGATAAGATTCATGTTTAGAAAACAATCTTATCAATGACTTGCGTATCGTTAGGTAGTTTGTTTTAGGCTTCTCATTTAACAGGAAGTTGTCTAATTCCTCGATTACGTCCGGACTCAATAGTTCTAAGATGAGACTACGTTTTTCTTCCTCACTGGCATCTTTGTTGCGACGTTCAAACACGCTCAACCATCCATGGATATTGTCATTCACACAAAACATTGGTGTAACTACGTGTTTTGTCCAATTTAAACCTGTTTTTTTATTCTTAAATAGACCAACTACTTTGAGAATCACCCATTTGATTGCTGAATATACGATGGTAAGAAAAAAACGTGAAAGTTTACATGTGAAACAAAACAACATAATATTCCACGCCGTTGACGCTTCACCTAGCCAAAATAACGCCTCTGAGAGAAACGAGGGCCAGGACATATATGATACGTGGTCATAATTACTCTTAAAGAAGTCGAAAATTCTATCAGGGATAGATTGATTACTAAATGCGGGTTGCTCAGGCTGATTAAATGGGATATTTGTATCAACCATTTCGTCTGCCAGGTCAAGGATTTTCCGACTAACCACGTAAATGAACGCGCAGTACAGAGTACGAATTGCCATAAGCATTCCTCGTGCGTAATGGTTAGTTGCCACTTTAGGAAAATCTATTCGAAAAGATATCAAACATCTTTTTTATCGGGCGCCAATGTTATAAAGTGAAACTTTATCGTGTTAGGTTTTTTAAGTTTTTATTCGGTCTTATGAATTTATTCCTCCCCAAGAGGAGCTAGCAAGTTATTATATAGGAAAATTGAATAATGAGCGAGGGGAAGATGGATTAAGTTTTGTTCGGCATAACACTATGTTGGAGCCTCGATATTTCTTTGTGATATTTGAGGCAGTGACCTCTTCCTTGGTTTTTTGTGACATTAAAATTGTTGCTTTTTTCAACCGATTCTATTCCATGCATGAACTTGTAAAATTGAATTAGATCACCTCTTTTTCTTCTTTCCACCAGATTTGGAATGTTCAAAGCCTTCAATCTGCTTTCATACGGTTTGTTTCTAATTGACGAAACAAATTTCGTAGCTCTGCGTTGAATCTTTTCAACATTCTCACAGTCGGACTTAAGAATTGGAGACCATACAGGAACCGCAAATTCCAAAAGAGGACGAACAAAAGTTAAATACAAAGATCTTAATAACTTACAATCAAAACGAGTGAATGACTTCCTGATGCGACCTAACATTTGATTTGCTTTGTTTGTAGCCTCTATCACTTGATTTTTCCATTTAAGATTTGTATTGAAAATAACTCCAAGATCTCTTTCGGTATCAGACGTTGCTAACTGCTTACCATTAATAAAATAAGGAAATTCTTTGTTTTTATGACCATAGTGCATAACCACACATTTTGATGTGTTGAAGAGAAGTAGCCAATCTTGAGTCCACTTTAAAATTAAATCTAAATCTGATTGTAGTTTCGCGGCGCTTATTTCAAATACCGTTTGCGAGAAAATTTTAGTGTCTTCTGCATACAATTTCACAACATTCTCTATTTCTTTAGGTAGATCATTGATATACAAAACGAACAATAGTGGACCAATCACTGACCCTTGTGGTACACCGCTAAAAATCTCAACCCAATCCGACAAAATTTCACCTTGAATAACTCGTTGTCTTCTATTTTTTAAGAAAGCTTCAATCCATTTTAGTGTCAGACCATCAAAGCCATACGCTTTCATTTTAGCTATTAGTCGTCTGTGCGGAACAGTATCAAATGCTTTCGCAAAATCTAGCAGAATCACATCAACAGGAATACTTTTGTCTAGACTCATTGAGATGAAATCTAGTGTTTCCAGAAGATTAGATGTACATGACTTTTTCTTAACAAATCCATGCTGTTCTTTAGATATAATATTATTCTTATAAAGATAGTCTTCCATTTTGGTTCTTATTATGCTTTCCATAATTTTGCAAGGAATTGAAGTTAAAGACACAGGACGATAATTGCTTGCCGTTGATTTATCACCTTTTTTATACAATGGAGTAATATTTGCTGATATGAATTGAAGTTAAATAAAATTTAATTGTATATATTATAAAATAATTGCAATTGCAACTATACTTGAAAGATTAAATAAAAATATGAAGTTTTTTTTTCATTTAATTTAATATTTTCTTTAAAAACAAAGATTCTTAAACCAAATAGAGAAATTTCAAATTTTCGATCATTTTAAGAAAATAAATTTTTAAAAATTAAAAATTATAATATAAATTTTTTAATTTTTGTTTTTATAATTTAATTATTTTTTTATTTTAAATAATCTATAATTATAGGCTATAATTTCTTTTTAAAAATAATTTTACTTTATTTATCACCAAAAAATCTCACTTTTCTAAAAATACTTTTATGAAACAAAATTACTTCTTGCAAACAAAATAACTTATTGAATATAAAATTATTTTAAAAAAAATGATTGATCTCGAAGAGACATTCAATGAATCATCGACCGAAGATAAGAGTTTATCGGTTGGTAAAGAAATGGTCGCGAGGGGAGCAATTTTTGACAAGCCTTCGGTAAATCTCAACCCAATCCGACAAAATTTCACCTTGAATAACTCGTTGTCTTCTATTTTTTAAGAAAGCTTCAATCCATTTTAGTGTCAGACCATCAAAGCCATACGCTTTCATTTTAGCTATTAGTCGTCTGTGCGGAACAGTATCAAATGCTTTCGCAAAATCTAGCAGAATCACATCAACAGGAATACTTTTGTCTAGACTCATTGAGATTAAATCTAGTGTTTCCAGAAGATTAGATGTACATGACTTTTTCTTAACAAATCCATGCTGTTCTTTAGATATAATATTATTCTTATAAAGATAGTCTTCCATTTTGGTTCTTATTATGCTTTCCATAATTTTGCAAGGAATTGAAGTTAAAGACACAGGACGATAATTGCTTGCCGTTGATTTATCACCTTTTTATACAATGGAGTAATATTTGCTGATCTGAATTGAATAATGATTCGATAATGATTCACTGAAAATCAAAGTTAAAGGAACAGTAAAGGCTTCTGCACAGTTTTTCAGCAATAACGGATGAAGCTTGTCTACACCACATGATTTATTTTGATTCAGGTCTAGTAATTCTTTGAATACCATTTCATAACTAATGTCATTTGGCTCAATGTCAATATATTCTGACCAGTTTTCATTAAATTCAACTTCAAATGGAGGAAGCTCACCATCTTGTTCAATAACAAAAACATCTTGAAAACATTTATTAAGAAGATTTGATATCTCTTTCAGTTCTTGCGTTAATTCATTGTTTGACTTTTTTAATGCTTTGATAGATTCTTTGACTACTTGTTGATCATTTAGGTATTTGTACAATATTTTTGGATTCTTCTTAGCTTTTTCAACTTAATTCTGTTCATAAGTTAGTCTGGCTCTTTTTATTTCTAATGAGACTAATTTACAGATACGCTTGTAATCACTATATAGATTCATATCCTTCCAGTTAGATGCACAGTTCCTATATCTAAGATTCTTTTTATCTCTAATTAAGACCTTGAGTTCATTTTTTATCCAAGGTTTTGAGATACTTTTCTTTTTAGAGTAATCCGTCACTGGAATGAATCGATTACTAGCTTCGCTGACATAGAAAATTAACTCATTGTACATTTCCTGAATATTTAAATTCTCAAATAGCACCCAATCAATATTTGATAGAAAATGAGAAATTTTTCCAAAGTCAGATTTATTAAAAATAAATTTTTTACAGGTATATGATTCCTTACTAACCTTGTTTTTGAGAAAAAAATTGAAAAAGATAACCAGATGTCCTTTATTAATGTTGCCGAGAACAAATTTTGTATCGATTGCATACACACTGCCTGGCTGAGTCGTGAAAATCAAATCCAAAGTGTTGACAGTTTTTTCGTTTGACATTTGAAAAGTTGGGATATTTACATGCTGATATAGAAAAGAATCGCTTAGTGTCTCTCTGAATTTATGTTCGAGTCCATTTTCGTTTAAGATTTCTGACACACAGCCATTTGACCAGATGATTGATGGAAAGTTAAAGTCACCCATTATTAGAAGATCCTTATAACCTCTCTCGTCCACATAGTCTTTAGCTTGTTTGAAGTCTAAATCGAAATCGTTCATATCAACAAAATCGTTTGGCCTATAAAGACAGCCAACTAAATATTTTTCACAGTTAAAATTAACTTCTACCCAAATTTGTTCTATTTTACTTAAATTAAAACCTGCATCATTTAATTCAAATGAGTCGATTTTTTCATCAATGTAGAGACATACACCACCGCCTCTGCGTCCATCACTTCTGTCCTTTCTGTACAAATTGTATCCTTTAACGTTCGTAATTGAGATGCTCTTGAACCAAGTCTCACTAACTGCTACAATTTGTGGGCTATATGTTTCAATAACAACATTGAATTCATCTAGTTTATTGTCCAAAGAAGTAGCATTTAAATACATACATTTTAAAGATTCGAGACAATCTACACGTGATGGCGCTTCTGATGAACGATTATTGCTTCTTGAATTTGACGATCTGATTTCCACGGATGCCATATCGAAAGGGCGAGTCTTGTGAAAGACCATTATTTGCTTCATTTCTTTGTTTTCTCAATTCATAGTCTAAAGCTCTTTCGGTTTCAGTCAAATCTGGACTAAGATAAACAGAATTGAAAATATTTGAATCTCTCAACTTTTTCGCTGCTAGTAGTAGTGGATTTCTGTTAGCTTCTTCTTTGAGTTCTACTAGAATTGGTACTGGTTTACTTTGGTCTTTAGATCTCAAACGTCTCGAATACGCTGGCTTGATATCACTTTTTCCAATAGTGGATAGAATTTCATTGATTTTTGCTTCATCTTCTGCTTTCTTGTCTGCTAAAATCTCTTTCTTTGATTCTGGCACACCATAAATAATCACTTTTTTTTTTTTTTTTTTTCTTCTATTTCTTACATTCATTTCGCTAATGGTTGCATTTTCTACAGCTATATGATCCGCTGGTTTTTTAGCATTTTTTTGTTCCTTGTTTTACCGTTTGAATCCACTTGCTACTGTTGTTGGATGAGTTTGCTGTTTTATTTGCTGCTGACAATTTAGATTTCAGTCTATTTATTTCAATGTCTTTCTCCTTTTCTCTTTCTTCTAGAAGTTTCACATGATTTGAAAGCTCCAGGACGAATTTCGAAATATTACCACACCATTCATGCAAAGTTTTCGAGTGCCCAGATACGACACCTTGTCCAAACGTTGGCCAGTTTGTTTCAAGCAAAAAATTTGAGTCCATTTGACAAAACTGCGTGCTTTTTATTTTGGTTCACTTGTGCTTTTCCTTTCCTAACTTTTGGCTTACGTGTGTTCTTAATTTAAGTTATAATGATTTAAGGTATTGTAAATTTTAGAGAAAAAAGAGTAAAAATGAAAAAAAGACTCAAAAACAAAAACGAAAATGGTGAGAAAATTAATTTTTCATTGAATAAAGTGATGCATTTTTTTATCTGGTACAATTTACAGAACCAATTTTAGACTTTAAAGAAAAATGAAACATGGAAATTAAGTTTTATTCTAAAATTTAAAATTACAATATGAAAAAAGAAAAAATTGATTGATTTCTTTTTAAATAATTTTATTTTTTATCTATCTAGATTAAAATGTAATTGAATGAATTATTCTGTAGAAAATAAAATTCAAAAGTTTTGATTACAAATTATTTAGCTCTTAATTCTACGAATTCTAAACACCTAATATTTATATACTATTTTGTTTGTTTGGTCAATGAGCTCGCTCAATGACATACGTAGATTAAATTCCGCATTTTTTCAACAATTTCCAAATCTAAAAAATTTAATTATCACAGAAAGCAATCTAACTTCACTTGGTCGTGAAAATTTCAAAAATTCAATTAGACTAGTTGAGCTGAACCTTTCGACAAACATTTTCAGCGTCATCAAACCAAACATATTCGAAAAACTAGTCAATTTAAAAGTCCTGGATCTATCGAACAACATGATAAGATGGATTAGTCGAAATTCATTCAATGACCCTGTTAATTTGGAAAAATTAAATCTAGAAAACAATATTTTGTGCTCAATAGAATCGAATCAATTCAAACATTTGGCAAATTTGAAAAGTCTTAATTTATCCAAAAACCCCATTGAAACAATCAAAA
This sequence comes from Brachionus asplanchnoidis, assembly GCA_025491095.1. Taxonomy (NCBI): domain Eukaryota; kingdom Metazoa; phylum Rotifera; class Eurotatoria; order Ploima; family Brachionidae; genus Brachionus; species Brachionus asplanchnoidis. The sequence goes on from JAILYF010000016.1 coordinate 2,095,573, forward strand.
AGAATGCTTTTTGTGGTTTGTTCAAGCTAAAAGTTCTCAAGCTCAATGAACTAAGACTAATGTTTATCAAGATATCATATTTTTCTGATTTGACCAGCTTAACTGAGCTTAGTTCTTCTGATAACGCTATTTGCGAAATAGAGCCGGGTTATTTCAATGGACTTGGTGACTAGGAAAAACTAGAGCTGGACTGTAATCTCCTTCGAATCATAAAACCAAACACATTTTACATTTGAACAAATTAGAAACTTTAGTTTAAAGCCATGCTATTAATTTAAAATAAATTGTAAATTTAATGTCTGCTATATTCTCGATAACTCACAAAGTGAATGCGACCTGGGAGTATGAATTCAAAATAACCTCAAGTGGGACTCTCAAGTTAACAGTGCAGTCACGGAAGCGAACGCCATTTTAGGCAAACTTAAAAACAGCTTTAAAAATTGGGACTTAAAAACTTTTAGACTACTGTTCACATCCTATGTACGTCGTTTTAGAATATGGATCATCTGTTTGGAACCCTTACCTAAAAAAAGACATTAAAAAAATCGAGAAAGTGCAGCGAAGAGCTACAAAGCTTGTACCACAATTACGGAATAAGAGCTATGATTTGCGTTTAAAATTGTTTGAACTCCAAACTCTTGAGGAAAGAAGGATTAGAGGTGACCTAATCCAACAATTCAAGTTAAATAATAACATAAATAGTATAGAGTGGTATCATCCGATATCACTGTCCCAACCCGGGTCAGTTAGATCAACGAGAAGCCAAAACCAACTTTACCGACAGCTTGTCAAAAATTGCTCCCCTCGCGACCATTTCTTTACCAACCGAATCATTCCGTTTTGGAATGCGCTACCCGATGATGTTAAACATGCGCCAACAGTCAACAGCTACAAGAACAGAATAGACAATTTTAATTCGTCTCAAAGAAACTCTCCAATCTAAATTTATCTGCCATAGCCAAGTACGATAGTGCTAAGCTCCGCGGGCCTCCCATTGCAGATTATTTTATAATAATAATAATAATAATAATAATAGAAAAGAATCAATAAATTCCTTTAATTCTGTAAGATTTTTTATATTTCACTTTTTTTTTATTGTCGCCTTCTTGTTTCAATCTATTTTTTAAACCATTACAAATAATTCAATTATTAAGATTTGAGTAAATTAACTGGAATCTTAATAATTTAATAATAAACAACAAAACACCTTTAGCCTTAAAAAAATAAATTTTTACATCAACTAGCAATTTTTTCCATATAATTTTTTAAAGTTTTTAGGAATAATATAATTTAGGCACTATTTATTTCGGCTTAGAATTTTTCTATCACCAAGAATCATCATTTTTCTAAAATTTATCATTTTTAAAATATATTATTTCTAAAATTAAAATGATTTTTTATTAAAATTCTCTTTAATAAAGGAAAAAAAAAATAAATAAATAAAATAAAAAAAAATAAAATAAAAAAAAAGTAAAAATTTAAAAGAACTGGAGTTTTTGGTTTGATTGTCAATTTCAATGCATATTTCGTTAGCAGAAAAACTCTTATCTTCGGTCGATGATTCATTGAATGTCTCTTCGAGATCAATCATTTTTTTTTAAATAATTTTATATTCAAGAAGTTATTTTGTTTCATAAAAGTATTTTTAGAAAAGTGAGATTTTTTGGTGATAAAAAAAGTAAAATTAGTTTTAAAAAGAAATTATAGCCTATAATTAATAATAATAATAATAATAAATTGAGTCATAGCAGGGAATCACCCTGCGAGCAATCCAAAACAACTTGAATCGCTATGATGACTGGTTGTGCGTTTGGCAAGAAGGAATGTGGGACGATGAGTTATCGAGCTAAGGCCACCCCAGTCCTAGCGTAAACGCTTCTGGGGAGTGCCCAGGCCTTCGACTAACCGTCTCACTAACTGGGCCATGGTTGGTCGTTGAGGTTTAGGTGGTGGTGGTGTTCGTGCGGGCAAGTTAATTATAGATTATTTAAAATAAAAAATAATTAAATTATAAAAACAAAAATTAAAAGATTTATATTATAATTTTTAATAAAAATTTATTTTCTTAAAATGATCGAAAATTTGAAATTTCTATATTTGGTTTAAAAATCTTTGTTTTTAAAGAAAATATTAAATTAAATGAAAAAAAAAAAATTCATATTTTTATTCAAAATAAAACCCTATTTTAATCAATTCAATAAAATATTGGCAATTTAGTAAAAAAAATATTACTCTGAACAAAAAATTCTTGCCATTAGATAAATTAATATTAATATTGAAAATATTTTTAAAAAGTACTTAATCATTAATCAAATTTATTAAAATTTAGAATTTGCTAATAAATGAATTTGTACGTAAAAAAATCAATGAATGCACTGATTACATCGTTCACTTAGATAAAAAGCAATTTTACAATCAAAAAGAACTTTTGCTGAACAACTTGAATGTAAAGGCTGTGGGTAAATTGGATTTGAACTGTCTCAAAAATATTGAATACATTGATTTGTCATTCAATGACATACGTAGAAAAGTTCTCAAGCTCGGCAAAGTAAAAATTTTGCTCATTTTCATTTTGTCCAATCTTGCTCAAAAATTAAAAGGAAAATTTGAAAAATTGCAGGTTGCAATTTGAATTCTTATTCAAAATAATTTATTAAAAAAATTAAAAATGTTAGTTTAGTAGAATTTTGATATATCTTAAAAAGAACATTTCTTGTACCCATTAAATTTTGATTTATATTAATTTTGTGAGCATCGAACAAAAACGCAAAGAGTAGATAGTACAACTGGTCATATTGGACATACTTGCAGGCTTGAATCAACTGAAACCCGTGTATTGCTAGGACTTAAACAAGTCAATGGTTGTGTGAGACGTGTCCAAATTGACGGCGTGTAGCCAGGCGGCATTGTTGGTGCACGTTTTTGATGATGAACTTGTTTAAATTGTGCTGATTCAAAAGAAGCGTGAACAAAATTTTGGCCGACTTTACCACAGTGGTGCGCACACACTTTCGATTCATGAACAAAACGAACCAGTCGAAGTCGAGCACTTTGAATATTTCCTCTTGGAAGTTGTACGTCTTGTTTGTGGTCTGCTGGGCGAACAACTCGTCGACAAAAAAATAATAAATTTTAGTGTCAATTTTTTTATTATTTTGAAAAATTAAATTTTGGCTGAGCTTCGAAGATTGAAGTAACCTTAATCAAGAATTTTTTTACATAGGTTTCTTTTAAATAAACTTTTTAATTAAATTAAATTAATTTAATAATTTTGAAAAATATATATATTTTTTTTAAATAATATACAGTCAACCCTCGTTAATCCGACCTTCAATTATTCGACAAATTCGATGGCTCTTTCCTTTTCTTATGAAAAGAATAATAAAAGCTAGTAATTAATTCGATAATTCGGCAAAGACAATTGACATCTTCTTTATAAATTATGTATATTTTTGGATTTTTAATTCGCTCAAAAAATATTTTTTACGCTAATAAATTGCAAATATGATAGAAAAGATTTTTTCATTGAAAAAAATAAAAACAATCGAACATTGTTGACTATTTTAAAATGAATTAAATATTTCAAAATTTTTTAATCCGTTAATTAAATTCTATTTATGTTAAATTTATAATTCATTATCTTAAAATCTATTTTGATCTTTTATCCACAATGTAATTGAAGATATTTAAAAAAAAATTTGAAAACCGAAAATAATAAATATCTTTTTTATAAATAAATGAACATTTTTTTTTGCAATTAACACCATGTTTTCTATCAATAATAATAATAATAATAATAAATTGATTCATAGCAGGGAATCACTTTGCGAGCAATCCAAAACAACTTGAATCGCTATGATGGCTGGTTTTGCTTTTGGTGAGAAGGAATGTGGGACGATGAGTTTTCGAGCTAAGGCCACCCCAGTCCTAGCGTAAACGCTTCTGGGGAGTGCCCAGGCCTTCGACTCACCGTCTCACTGACTGGGCGATGGTTGGTCGTTGAGGTTTAAGTGTTGGTGGTGTTCGTGCGGGCAAGATTTATGTCGAGGCGGGCCTTGAAGCTGTTAAGGGTTGGAGCGTTGACTGTCGAGGACGCGAGGTTGTTCCAGGTAGATGCAACTCTGTTATTTAGGAAGTTTGTTCGCGCCGGGCAGTTGGATAGTTGCACAAAAAGGCGTTTTTTGTGACCCCTGATTGCGTTGGCTGGGCCGTGGCAGGCGATGGACGACATAAGTTTGGTTAAGGCTAGCCAGTTGATGTCAAGTAGTCCATTTGCAATCTTGTAGTGGGAGATGAGGTCACCACTTGATCTGCGCGATTCGAGGGTGGTTAGGTTCAGGATGGTGAGCCTGTCTTGGTAGCTACGGTCTCTGATGCGGCCTAATAGTTTGGTTGCTCTCCTTTGGATGTTTTCGATGATCCTTACATCTGATCGTCTATGGGGATTCCATACTGAGGTGGCATATTCGAGGTGAGGTCGGACAAAAGCAGTGTACAGGGACTTGAAAGATTGAGGATTCCAGGCATGGAATGCCTGGCGGAGTTGTCCAAGAATAGTGTTGGCTTTGGCCGCCGAGTGTTGGCAGTTGGTTCTCCATTTCAGGTCACTAGAGAAATATACGCCGAGGTCCTTTTCCGTTTTGATCTCTTCAAGTGTTAGTCTGTAACCGGTTTCAGCTGATGTCATGGTGAGCTTGAAAGAAGTGCAAAAGTAATTAGTTTTATTTTTGAAAACCATGAATTTGCATTTCTCGACGTTAAAACTCATGTGCCAGGTGTTAGCCCACGTCGAGAGCAGGTCTTTATCGGACTGTAGTTGGGCAATATCGAGGCCGTCCTTGATGGTGACAATGATCTTGGTGTCATCGGTAAAGAGCTTGCAGTGGTGGTGTACTTCGTTTGGCATGTCGTTGATGAACAGAGTGAATAGTAGAGGACCAAGAACGGATCCCTGAGGTACACCGCTCGTGACCTGGCACCAGTCTGAAGAGCTGGAGCCGATAAATACTAGTTGTTTTCGGTCGGAAAGGAAATCGGAGAGCCAGTCGAGGAGGAGGCCGTCGAAACCGTATGACTTCAGCTTGGACAGTAGTGCTGAGTGGGACACTTTAACGAAGGCTTTGGCAAAATCGAGGAAGACTATGATTGAGGTGAATCCACGGCTGGAAGCTTCGGTTATGATATCGAGGGTTTCCAGCAGGTTCGACTCACATGACTTTTTGTATACGAAGCCATGTTGTTGGGGAGTGATGAGCTGGTTAATGATGAGGTGATCCATCATGATGTCTCTGATGATGCGTTCCATTATCTTGCATGGCACCGCAGTGAGGGATATAGGTCTGTAGTTGGAATATGCCTTATTTTGACAAACATGTTTTGACAAGTAATATTTTGACAAGTTTATTTCGACAAATTATATTTCGACAAATTATTATTTCGACAAAAAAAACATAATTTTGTATTAATTTATTTCGACATGCTTATTTTCGACAATACTTATTTCGACAACACTTTAATTATAATTGTTGAAATGAACGAAATTGTCTCTCAATTAGAAAATTTAAATTTGAACCTAATTGTTATTGCATAATGCGTTGCAATCAACAATTAAATCACATCCGCATTTGTTATCTTTGATAGATAGTTAAAAGCTTGAACAGTCTCATACCGAAAATATTTATATTAAGTTGAGCACTGGTAAGATTAACAAAAGAAAAACAAAATATGTTTTATTGGAAGAACATATTACAAATATAATTACCGACTTCAATAGTGAGAAAATAATGGAATTTTTATACAATTTATCTTTATTAATTGAATATTAATTTTTTTTTACTAAAAATATTTTTTGTCTAACTAAATCTTGTCTAATTTTTTTTTGTCGAAATAAAACTTGTCTAATTTATTTTTTTTTGTCTAATTAATTTATGTTGAAATAAAACTTGTCATAATAAACACTTGTCGAAATTGATTTTGTCGAAATATGTTTGTCCAATTAATACTTGTCAAAACATGTTTGTCGAAATAATCGGATACCCTGTAGTTGACTGGGTCGGTTCTGGTACCATTCTTGAAGATGGGGGTAACATTCGCTTCCTTCCAGTAGGTGGGGAGCTTCCCGGATTTAAAGGATTGGCAGAAGATTAGGGAGAAAGCTTCGGCAAGGGCGTCGGCGCATTCACGTAAATCGTAGAGATTAAGTTTGTGAGAACCTTGAGACTTGTATTTATTGAGTTTGTTAAGAATAAATTTAACTTTGTTCGATGAGAAAGACTCCATGGCTACTTGGCAGGTGGCTAGGGATCTAGGAGGCATGGTAGGAACAGGGAGGAGGGTGACTGGGTTGAAGGCTGAGAAGAACTGGTCGTTAAGCATATTCACAATCTTTGGCATGTCGGTAATGGTGTTGCCTTGGGGGTCGATGAGCGAACGTATCTGGGTGGGTAGCTTTCTTTGACTCTTCACATATGACTAGATCAACTTGGGGTTGTGTTTGCTAAGTGAGATGATATTTAGCTCGTATTTCAAGCGGGTTTGTCTGAGGGACTTCTTCAGTTGGAGGCATACAGTTCGGTATTGATCCTTAATGTCGGAGTTCCCAGGATGGATTCTAGTACATATGAATAGCTTGTACTTGAGATGGGTTAGCTTCTTCAGTGACTTATTGAACCACTTGGGGCTTTGCTTGTTGGCTATAGAAACAGGAGAGTTAGTGTAGCTAGGAACAAACTTTGACACACCTGAATTGTATGCACTGAGCAGAGCTTCATAGTTGACGTTGATGACAGGATTGCTTAGGGATGACTGCCAGTTGACCGAGTTTAGGAGGCTGCTGAGTTGATCATAGTTACCGTTCTTTCAGCAGGGTTTAGGGTCGGTAGGTATGAATGGGCAGCTGGTGGTGGTGAAATCCCAGGTGAGGACGGAGTGCAAGTTATTCTTGTCGGATCCCCATAGCGGGGCGTTTACTTTGACGGCGAATATGCTGTCACGGGAGTTGCTGAGAACAAGATCCAACTCATTGCTGCTAAGTGTTGGTTCGGTGACATGTTGGTGTAAATGGGTCTCGTGGAGTAGGGCTGTGAAATCATTGCTAGTCGGTCTTTCTTTGCTTTTGGGTAAGGCGTAGGAAGAGCTCCAATCGATGTCAGAATAGTTGAAATCCCCGGTGATGAGTAGTCCAGTGAACTTCTTCTTACGCACGAGCTCACTTGCTACTTTAATTGAGTTGAGTATGTCGAGGCTGGATTCTCTAGAGGTGTCAGGTGGTCTATAAACGCAGCCGACGAGAATTGATTCACGACAGGGAGTGATGATGCTGCACCAGATTTGTTCTGATAGAGAGGCTGGCTTGATGATATGGTTGGCTTCGACGCTTAGGTTGCATCTCTAGTGTAGATTGCGATTCCGCCACCGGAAGAATAACTGCGGTGTTTGCTGAAGAGGGTATAGTTATCCAGGTTCGTGATTGAGTTGCTGGTGAACCAGGTTTCGGTGATCAACAGTAGATGAGGGTAGTTCTCGGTTATCAACCTGGCCTTGAGTTCGTCCCATTTGTTGTTTAGCGATGTGGCGTTGGTGTACAGTCATCTGATCAGTGGACTATTTGGAATTGAGGTAGGATTAGATGTAGGTTTAGGTAAAGGGGCGTTTGGAAAAAACGGGTTGTGCTTGGCTAGAGGAGTTGAACAAGACACTCTATGCGAGTATCTTCTTCGTGGCTCTGTCGATCTTTAAGAGGTATCCCCAATGGATAGCCCAGTAGAATTGCTTGCCCGCTTCGGATCCATATTTGACAGGCCTCCCTTCTATTGTTTCACTTTGCTCCAATGTGTCGTTAAGCTTGTTTCGTTCCTCTCGAAGCTTCCTTTCCGTAGCGTGCTCAAAGGGTGTGAGGTTCCGATTTACATAGGTCTTTTTGAACGGCTCGACGTCTTTCAGTTTTTTGGCGTTCCTAAGGGCTTTCTGCTAGGTATGTTCATCGTTCAGTTCAACAATCAGTAGAGGGTTCTTAGTCGGGTCTCTGGGTTTGGTGAGGTATTTCCGTTTGACCTCAGTGGTCGGGTTGATTTCAAGGGTACTAAAAAAGGTGTTTATTACTTTTTCTGATTCCGGGTTTAGTGGTTGATGCCCGAAATGTAGGCCGTTAACCGTTATGCAGTTCTTCTTCTCGGCTTTAGACTGTTGCTCTCTCTGCATCATAGCAAGCATAACCGGCATTTTTGGGTCCGTTTTGTCGATAGCGTTGTTTTTCTGGAAAAGATTGCTCAATTGGAAATTTGGCGTCGCTGGTGTAGCGTCCTTTGCAGCTTGTAGTTCTTTGATAATCCCGCGGAGTTCAACTATGTCATTTTCAAGGGTGGCTATCCTGGCGAGGGCAGCGTTATGGTCTTGAGCGTTAACCATGAGGATGACGTGGAAGTTTGGTGGAGATATTATGCAATATAATTTGTTGAAATTATGTTAATTTTTTTTTTTTTTTTTTAAATAAATACCAATAAGTCGGATACTTTAAATAGTTGTCGTGATAATATCGACGATTAAATCCAAAAAAAGAAGATTCCGAACAGGACATCATATAAAAAAAAAATTCTACTAAATTAACATTTTTAATTTTCTAATAAATTATTTTAAATAAAAATTCAAATTGCAAACTGCAATTTTTCAAATTTTCTTTTTATTTTTGAGCAAGATTGAACAAAATGAAAATGAGCAAAATTTTTACTTTGCCTCAAGCTCAATGAACTAAGACTAATGTTTATCAAGATATCATATTTTTCTGATTTGACCAGCTTAACTGAGCTTAGTTCTTCTGATAACGCTATTTGCGAAATAGAGCCGGGTTATTTCAATGGACTTGGTGACTAGGAAAAACTAGAGCTGGACTGTAATCTCCTTCGAATCATAAAACCAAACACATTTTACATTTGAACAAATTAGAAACTTTAGTTTAAAGCCATGCTATTAATTTAAAATAAATTGTAAATTTAATGTCTGCTATATTCTCGATAACTCACAAAGTGAATGCGACCTGGGAGTATGAATTCAAATAACCTCAAGTGGGACTCTCAAGTTAACAGTGCAGTCACGGAAGCGAACGCCATTTTAGGCAAACTTAAAAACAGCTTTAAAAATTGGGACTTAAAAACTTTTAGACTACTGTTCACATCCTATGTACGTCGTTTTAGAATATGGATCATCTGTTTGGAACCCTTACCTAAAAAAAGACATTAAAAAAATCGAGAAAGTGCAGCGAAGAGCTACAAAGCTTGTACCACAATTACGGAATAAGAGCTATGATTTGCGTTTAAAATTGTTTGAACTCCAAACTCTTGAGGAAAGAAGGATTAGAGGTGACCTAATCCAACAATTCAAGTTAAATAATAACATAAATAGTATAGAGTGGTATCATCCGATATCACTGTCCCAACCCGGGTCAGTTAGATCAACGAGAAGCCAAAACCAACTTTACCGACAGCTTGTCAAAAATTGCTCCCCTCGCGACCATTTCTTTACCAACCGAATCATTCCGTTTTGGAATGCGCTACCCGATGATGTTAAACATGCGCCAACAGTCAACAGCTACAAGAACAGAATAGACAATTTTAATTCGTCTCAAAGAAACTCTCCAATCTAAATTTATCTGCCATAGCCAAGTACGATAGTGCTAAGCTCCGCGGGCCTCCCATTGCAGATTATTTTATAATAATAATAATAATAATAATAATAGAAAAGAATCAATAAATTCCTTTAATTCTGTAAGATTTTTTATATTTCACTTTTTTTTTATTGTCGCCTTCTTGTTTCAATCTATTTTTTAAACCATTACAAATAATTCAATTATTAAGATTTGAGTAAATTAACTGGAATCTTAATAATTTAATAATAAACAACAAAACACCTTTAGCCTTAAAAAAATAAATTTTTACATCAACTAGCAATTTTTTCCATATAATTTTTTAAAGTTTTTAGGAATAATATAATTTAGGCACTATTTATTTCGGCTTAGAATTTTTCTATCACCAAGAATCATCATTTTTCTAAAATTTATCATTTTTAAAATATATTATTTCTAAAATTAAAATGATTTTTTATTAAAATTCTCTTTAATAAAGGAAAAAAAAAATAAATAAATAAAATAAAAAAAAATAAAATAAAAAAAAAGTAAAAATTTAAAAGAACTGGAGTTTTTGGTTTGATTGTCAATTTCAATGCATATTTCGTTAGCAGAAAAACTCTTATCTTCGGTCGATGATTCATTGAATGTCTCTTCGAGATCAATCATTTTTTTTTAAATAATTTTATATTCAAGAAGTTATTTTGTTTCATAAAAGTATTTTTAGAAAAGTGAGATTTTTTGGTGATAAAAAAAGTAAAATTAGTTTTAAAAAGAAATTATAGCCTATAATTAATAATAATAATAATAATAAATTGAGTCATAGCAGGGAATCACCCTGCGAGCAATCCAAAACAACTTGAATCGCTATGATGACTGGTTGTGCGTTTGGCAAGAAGGAATGTGGGACGATGAGTTATCGAGCTAAGGCCACCCCAGTCCTAGCGTAAACGCTTCTGGGGAGTGCCCAGGCCTTCGACTAACCGTCTCACTAACTGGGCCATGGTTGGTCGTTGAGGTTTAGGTGGTGGTGGTGTTCGTGCGGGCAAGTTAATTATAGATTATTTAAAATAAAAAATAATTAAATTATAAAAACAAAAATTAAAAGATTTATATTATAATTTTTAATAAAAATTTATTTTCTTAAAATGATCGAAAATTTGAAATTTCTATATTTGGTTTAAAAATCTTTGTTTTTAAAGAAAATATTAAATTAAATGAAAAAAAAAAAATTCATATTTTTATTCAAAATAAAACCCTATTTTAATCAATTCAATAAAATATTGGCAATTTAGTAAAAAAAATATTACTCTGAACAAAAAATTCTTGCCATTAGATAAATTAATATTAATATTGAAAATATTTTTAAAAAGTACTTAATCATTAATCAAATTTATTAAAATTTAGAATTTGCTAATAAATGAATTTGTACGTAAAAAAATCAATGAATGCACTGATTACATCGTTCACTTAGATAAAAAGCAATTTTACAATCAAAAAGAACTTTTGCTGAACAACTTGAATGTAAAGGCTGTGGGTAAATTGGATTTGAACTGTCTCAAAAATATTGAATACATTGATTTGTCATTCAATGACATACGTAGAAAAGTTCTCAAGCTCGGCAAAGTAAAAATTTTGCTCATTTTCATTTTGTCCAATCTTGCTCAAAAATTAAAAGGAAAATTTGAAAAATTGCAGGTTGCAATTTGAATTCTTATTCAAAATAATTTATTAAAAAAATTAAAAATGTTAGTTTAGTAGAATTTTGATATATCTTAAAAAGAACATTTCTTGTACCCATTAAATTTTGATTTATATTAATTTTGTGAGCATCGAACAAAAACGCAAAGAGTAGATAGTACAACTGGTCATATTGGACATACTTGCAGGCTTGAATCAACTGAAACCCGTGTATTGCTAGGACTTAAACAAGTCAATGGTTGTGTGAGACGTGTCCAAATTGACGGCGTGTAGCCAGGCGGCATTGTTGGTGCACGTTTTTGATGATGAACTTGTTTAAATTGTGCTGATTCAAAAGAAGCGTGAACAAAATTTTGGCCGACTTTACCACAGTGGTGCGCACACACTTTCGATTCATGAACAAAACGAACCAGTCGAAGTCGAGCACTTTGAATATTTCCTCTTGGAAGTTGTACGTCTTGTTTGTGGTCTGCTGGGCGAACAACTCGTCGACAAAAAAATAATAAATTTTAGTGTCAATTTTTTTATTATTTTGAAAAATTAAATTTTGGCTGAGCTTCGAAGATTGAAGTAACCTTAATCAAGAATTTTTTTACATAGGTTTCTTTTAAATAAACTTTTTAATTAAATTAAATTAATTTAATAATTTTGAAAAATATATATATTTTTTTAAAATAATATACAGTCAACCCTCGTTAATCCGACCTTCAATTATTCGACAAATTCGATGGCTCTTTCCTTTTCTTATGAAAAGAATAATAAAAGCTAGTAATTAATTCGATAATTCGGCAAAGACAATTGACATCTTCTTTATAAATTATGTATATTTTTGGATTTTTAATTCGCTCAAAAAATATTTTTTACGCTAATAAATTGCAAATATGATAGAAAAGATTTTTTCATTGAAAAAAATAAAAACAATCGAACATTGTTGACTATTTTAAAATGAATTAAATATTTCAAAATTTTTTAATCCGTTAATTAAATTCTATTTATGTTAAATTTATAATTCATTATCTTAAAATCTATTTTGATCTTTTATCCACAATGTAATTGAAGATATTTAAAAAAAAATTTGAAAACCGAAAATAATAAATATCTTTTTTATAAATAAATGAACATTTTTTTTTGCAATTAACACCATGTTTTCTATCAATAATAATAATAATAATAATAAATTGATTCATAGCAGGGAATCACTTTGCGAGCAATCCAAAACAACTTGAATCGCTATGATGGCTGGTTTTGCTTTTGGTGAGAAGGAATGTGGGACGATGAGTTTTCGAGCTAAGGCCACCCCAGTCCTAGCGTAAACGCTTCTGGGGAGTGCCCAGGCCTTCGACTCACCGTCTCACTGACTGGGCCATGGTTGGTCGTTGAGGTTTAAGTGTTGGTGGTGTTCGTGCGGGCAAGATTTATGTCGAGGCGGGCCTTGAAGCTGTTAAGGGTTGGAGCGTTGACTGTCGAGGACGCGAGGTTGTTCCAGGTAGATGCAACTCTGTTATTTAGGAAGTTTGTTCGCGCCGGGCAGTTGGATAGTTGCACAAAAAGGCGTTTTTTGTGACCCCTGATTGCGTTGGCTGGGCCGTGGCAGGCGATGGACGACATAAGTTTGGTTAAGGCTAGCCAGTTGATGTCAAGTAGTCCATTTGCAATCTTGTAGTGGGAGATGAGGTCACCACTTGATCTGCGCGATTCGAGGGTGGTTAGGTTCAGGATGGTGAGCCTGTCTTGGTAGCTACGGTCTCTGATGCGGCCTAATAGTTTGGTTGCTCTCCTTTGGATGTTTTCGATGATCCTTACATCTGATCGTCTATGGGGATTCCATACTGAGGTGGCATATTCGAGGTGAGGTCGGACAAAAGCAGTGTACAGGGACTTGAAAGATTGAGGATTCCAGGCATGGAATGCCTGGCGGAGTTGTCCAAGAATAGTGTTGGCTTTGGCCGCCGAGTGTTGGCAGTTGGTTCTCCATTTCAGGTCACTAGAGAAATATACGCCGAGGTCCTTTTCCGTTTTGATCTCTTCAAGTGTTAGTCTGTAACCGGTTTCAGCTGATGTCATGGTGAGCTTGAAAGAAGTGCAAAAGTAATTAGTTTTATTTTTGAAAACCATGAATTTGCATTTCTCGACGTTAAAACTCATGTGCCAGGTGTTAGCCCACGTCGAGAGCAGGTCTTTATCGGACTGTAGTTGGGCAATATCGAGGCCGTCCTTGATGGTGACAATGATCTTGGTGTCATCGGTAAAGAGCTTGCAGTGGTGGTGTACTTCGTTTGGCATGTCGTTGATGAACAGAGTGAATAGTAGAGGACCAAGAACGGATCCCTGAGGTACACCGCTCGTGACCTGGCACCAGTCTGAAGAGCTGGAGCCGATAAATACTAGTTGTTTTCGGTCGGAAAGGAAATCGGAGAGCCAGTCGAGGAGGAGGCCGTCGAAACCGTATGACTTCAGCTTGGACAGTAGTGCTGAGTGGGACACTTTAACGAAGGCTTTGGCAAAATCGAGGAAGACTATGATTGAGGTGAATCCACGGCTGGAAGCTTCGGTTATGATATCGAGGGTTTCCAGCAGGTTCGACTCACATGACTTTTTGTATACGAAGCCATGTTGTTGGGGAGTGATGAGCTGGTTAATGATGAGGTGATCCATCATGATGTCTCTGATGATGCGTTCCATTATCTTGCATGGCACCGCAGTGAGGGATATAGGTCTGTAGTTGGAATATGCCTTATTTTGACAAACATGTTTTGACAAGTAATATTTTGACAAGTTTATTTCGACAAATTATATTTCGACAAATTATTATTTCGACAAAAAAAACATAATTTTGTATTAATTTATTTCGACATGCTTATTTTCGACAATACTTATTTCGACAACACTTTAATTATAATTGTTGAAATGAACGAAATTGTCTCTCAATTAGAAAATTTAAATTTGAACCTAATTGTTATTGCATAATGCGTTGCAATCAACAATTAAATCACATCCGCATTTGTTATCTTTGATAGATAGTTAAAAGCTTGAACAGTCTCATACCGAAAATATTTATATTAAGTTGAGCACTGGTAAGATTAACAAAAGAAAAACAAAATATGTTTTATTGGAAGAACATATTACAAATATAATTACCGACTTCAATAGTGAGAAAATAATGGAATTTTTATACAATTTATCTTTATTAATTGAATATTAATTTTTTTTTACTAAAAATATTTTTTGTCTAACTAAATCTTGTCTAATTTTTTTTTGTCGAAATAAAACTTGTCTAATTTATTTTTTTTTGTCTAATTAATTTATGTTGAAATAAAACTTGTCATAATAAACACTTGTCGAAATTGATTTTGTCGAAATATGTTTGTCCAATTAATACTTGTCAAAACATGTTTGTCGAAATAATCGGATACCCTGTAGTTGACTGGGTCGGTTCTGGTACCATTCTTGAAGATGGGGGTAACATTCGCTTCCTTCCAGTAGGTGGGGAGCTTCCCGGATTTAAAGGATTGGCAGAAGATTAGGGAGAAAGCTTCGGCAAGGGCGTCGGCGCATTCACGTAAATCGTAGAGATTAAGTTTGTGAGAACCTTGAGACTTGTATTTATTGAGTTTGTTAAGAATAAATTTAACTTTGTTCGATGAGAAAGACTCCATGGCTACTTGGCAGGTGGCTAGGGATCTAGGAGGCATGGTAGGAACAGGGAGGAGGGTGACTGGGTTGAAGGCTGAGAAGAACTGGTCGTTAAGCATATTCACAATCTTTGGCATGTCGGTAATGGTGTTGCCTTGGGGGTCGATGAGCGAACGTATCTGGGTGGGTAGCTTTCTTTGACTCTTCACATATGACTAGATCAACTTGGGGTTGTGTTTGCTAAGTGAGATGATATTTAGCTCGTATTTCAAGCGGGTTTGTCTGAGGGACTTCTTCAGTTGGAGGCATACAGTTCGGTATTGATCCTTAATGTCGGAGTTCCCAGGATGGATTCTAGTACATATGAATAGCTTGTACTTGAGATGGGTTAGCTTCTTCAGTGACTTATTGAACCACTTGGGGCTTTGCTTGTTGGCTATAGAAACAGGAGAGTTAGTGTAGCTAGGAACAAACTTTGACACACCTGAATTGTATGCACTGAGCAGAGCTTCATAGTTGACGTTGATGACAGGATTGCTTAGGGATGACTGCCAGTTGACCGAGTTTAGGAGGCTGCTGAGTTGATCATAGTTACCGTTCTTTCAGCAGGGTTTAGGGTCGGTAGGTATGAATGGGCAGCTGGTGGTGGTGAAATCCCAGGTGAGGACGGAGTGCAAGTTATTCTTGTCGGATCCCCATAGCGGGGCGTTTACTTTGACGGCGAATATGCTGTCACGGGAATTGCTGAGAACAAGATCCAACTCATTGCTGCTAAGTGTTGGTTCGGTGACATGTTGGTGTAAATGGGTCTCGTGGAGTAGGGCTGTGAAATCATTGCTAGTCGGTCTTTCTTTGCTTTTGGGTAAGGCGTAGGAAGAGCTCCAATCGATGTCAGAATAGTTGAAATCCCCGGTGATGAGTAGTCCAGTGAACTTCTTCTTACGCACGAGCTCACTTGCTACTTTAATTGAGTTGAGTATGTCGAGGCTGGATTCTCTAGAGGTGTCAGGTGGTCTATAAACGCAGCCGACGAGAATTGATTCACGACAGGGAGTGATGATGCTGCACCAGATTTGTTCTGATAGAGAGGCTGGCTTGATGATATGGTTGGCTTCGACGCTTAGGTTGCATCTCTAGTGTAGATTGCGATTCCGCCACCGGAAGAATAACTGCGGTGTTTGCTGAAGAGGGTATAGTTATCCAGGTTCGTGATTGAGTTGCTGGTGAACCAGGTTTCGGTGATCAACAGTAGATGAGGGTAGTTCTCGGTTATCAACCTGGCCTTGAGTTCGTCCCATTTGTTGTTTAGCGATGTGGCGTTGGTGTACAGTCATCTGATCAGTGGACTATTTGGAATTGAGGTAGGATTAGATGTAGGTTTAGGTAAAGGGGCGTTTGGAAAAAACGGGTTGTGCTTGGCTAGAGGAGTTGAACAAGACACTCTATGCGAGTATCTTCTTCGTGGCTCTGTCGATCTTTAAGAGGTATCCCCAATGGATAGCCCAGTAGAATTGCTTGCCCGCTTCGGATCCATATTTGACAGGCCTCCCTTCTATTGTTTCACTTTGCTCCAATGTGTCGTTAAGCTTGTTTCGTTCCTCTCGAAGCTTCCTTTCCGTAGCGTGCTCAAAGGGTGTGAGGTTCCGATTTACATAGGTCTTTTTGAACGGCTCGACGTCTTTCAGTTTTTTGGCGTTCCTAAGGGCTTTCTGCTAGGTATGTTCATCGTTCAGTTCAACAATCAGTAGAGGGTTCTTAGTCGGGTCTCTGGGTTTGGTGAGGTATTTCCGTTTGACCTCAGTGGTCGGGTTGATTTCAAGGGTACTAAAAAAGGTGTTTATTACTTTTTCTGATTCCGGGTTTAGTGGTTGATGCCCGAAATGTAGGCCGTTAACCGTTATGCAGTTCTTCTTCTCGGCTTTAGACTGTTGCTCTCTCTGCATCATAGCAAGCATAACCGGCATTTTTGGGTCCGTTTTGTCGATAGCGTTGTTTTTCTGGAAAAGATTGCTCAATTGGAAATTTGGCGTCGCTGGTGTAGCGTCCTTTGCAGCTTGTAGTTCTTTGATAATCCCGCGGAGTTCAACTATGTCATTTTCAAGGGTGGCTATCCTGGCGAGGGCAGCGTTATGGTCTTGAGCGTTAACCATGAGGATGACGTGGAAGTTTGGTGGAGATATTATGCAATATAATTTGTTGAAATTATGTTAATTTTTTTTTTTTTTTTTTTAAATAAATACCAATAAGTCGGATACTTTAAATAGTTGTCGTGATAATATCGACGATTAAATCCAAAAAAAGAAGATTCCGAACAGGACATCATATAAAAAAAAAATTCTACTAAATTAACATTTTTAATTTTCTAATAAATTATTTTAAATAAAAATTCAAATTGCAAACTGCAATTTTTCAAATTTTCTTTTTATTTTTGAGCAAGATTGAACAAAATGAAAATGAGCAAAATTTTTACTTTGCCTCAAGCTCAATGAACTAAGACTAATGTTTATCAAGATATCATATTTTTCTGATTTGACCAGCTTAACTGAGCTTAGTTCTTCTGATAACGCTATTTGCGAAATAGAGCCGGGTTATTTCAATGGACTTGGTGACTAGGAAAAACTAGAGCTGGACTGTAATCTCCTTCGAATCATAAAACCAAACACATTTTACAAATTGAACAAATTAGAAACTTTAGTTTAAAGCCATGCTATTAATTTAAAATAAATTGTAAATTTAATGTAAATTTAAAAATGGTCATATAAATTTAATAAATTATTAATAAATAATTAATTAAAAGATTTAAATATTTTATATTTTTATATTTATTATGAAAAAAAAATTAAAACTCTAGTTTGTACAAATTATAAATTATTCTTTTAATTGAAACTAAATGAACAAAATAATCTACATTTCATTTTTATTTACAAATTTGTATCATTATTTTCTGTCTTACATTTTACTTTTTACCATTTTCATTTTTAATTTTAATACATCGCCAGAATTGGCGCAAAATGAAATAAATAAATAAATAAATTTAATAACTGGTCACTTAAATAATAAAATTTTTAAAAAAAAATTCATTATTTTGATAACAATATTGCCTGGTCACATATTAGGTGACCAGTGAATATGTGATCAGTCAGGAAAAATACCGGGTCACCAAAACGACATAAAACTGGTCACATAACAGGCAAGACCCAAAAAATTTACTGAGTTTCTTAAACCTCATAGTCGTCGCATTTGCTTAAAATTCTTGTTCAAGATCATTTCATTAAAAATTTTAATTTCTAGAAAATAAATTTTTGATTTCAATAATTTTTTATTCAAATTCACGAATAATAAATAGAGAGTCAAGCATTTATCAGAATTGTTTAAAAGTTCCAAAAAAAAGTCCAAGTCCTGACCTAAAAATTATTTTTATTTTTAAAAAATCCGAGTCAAAGACTTGAATTTTTTTTAAAAAGTCCAACAATTGCTTGGCCCCCATAATTACCACTTGGAACGGAAAAAATCCAGAACTAAAATATTAATTTTGACTTAAAAAATAAATTTAAGTCATGACTTTGACTTAAACTTGCTACTTAAAAATAAGTCTGATTCTAAAAAAAGTTCCGATTTTTATTTTGGCATATGATTATCGCTTCAGTAAAAATAATAGAATTAATCAGCAAATATAATATTTTATTCAGTAAAAATGATTATCTCATCAGTAAATTTTATTCAGAAAATTATTTTCAGCAAAATTGTTTATTTGTCAGCAAAATTATTTTTTCATCAGCAAATTTGAATATTGGTATTTTTTAGCTAATAATAATAACAATTTATTTCTGCAAATTAATGGCTTACCAATGGCTTCAGCGTAAGCAACCAGTCATTCGCATCAAGTTGGCAGGCATCGATCACCATTAAATCGGCTCTCAATCAATGGATCGCTGGACATAACGATTTCCAGTATACGCATTTTGATGCGTTTTCTAAAGACATCGAAGAAGCTAGTGTCCATTGTTTCCAGCTAGTCAAGGATGATTACCTTAGAGGAAAGTGTTCCTGTCTCGCCTTTGCCAAACAGCATCTATGCAAACACATTCTTGCCGTTTCTGCACAGATAAAATTGGCTGATTGCGTTATTCCATTGGTAGCTAAACAGATCCCGATTGTACAGAAACGTGGGCCTGGACGCTCGAAAAATGCTAAAAGAGCACTCATCAAACAGTAAATTTACCGTCAGTTAACTAAAATACAATAAATTTACTGAATAAATAATTATGTTTGCTATTTCTTTTTAATTAATTTACTGAATTGGATTTGTTGATTTAATAATATTATGTTAACTGAACATTCAATTATTTTTTTGAAATTATTACTATTATTTTGTATTATTTTACTAAATAAATTTTACTGCAGATTAAAATACTTTTGCTAAGAAAATTCAATAAATCTACTGAATAAATGATTATTTTTGCTATTTCTTTTTAATTAATTTACTGAATTGGATTTGTTGATTTAAAATATTATATTAACTGAACATTAAATTATTTTTTTGAAATTATTTTGTATTATTTTACTAAATAAATTTTACTGCAGATTAAAATACTTTTGCTAAGAAAATTCAATAAATTTACTGAAAAAATAAATATTTTTGCTACCGTAAACTCGTGTTCACGACTCTAAGAGTAAAGCCCAAAAATAGAAAAAAGCTTAAATTTGACTTTTTTTCTATTTTTTAATTAACTCTACAATTTTTTTAAGTTTTAATTTTTTTTTTGAGAGCAAAGACAATTTTTTTGTTTGAGCAAAAGTTAAATTTGGGCTTTATTTTTCGAAAATATTCCATATTCAGAGTATTTTCTAGCAAATTAAATTTTAATTGTTATAACATAGAAACGATGTAATTAACTCTAAAAGAAAAAAGGTTGGATTTGGGCTTTACTCTTAGAGTCGTGAACACGAGTTTACGGTATTTCTTTTTAATTAATTTACTGAAGTATATTTACTGATTAAATATACATTATTTTACTGACCATATAATATTTTTCCTTTTATTTTTAAGTAATTGTAAGTAGCAGATTTGGTCAAAAGTCAAATTATAAAGTTAAAATGGTGAAAAAACACTGACTTAACTTAAAAAAAAAGTTCGGACTTGGCTTGAGACCTGTGACTTTTGAACAACACTGGAATTTAACGCGCATTGTAAATTAAAATTTAATCAAAATTTGTTTGGAAAATTGCAAAAATAAATATAGGAATTTAATTACCGTAATTTAATACTGATAGCTACATATTAAATTGAAGAAAAAAATGAATTGATGAATTATCATTTATTTACAAAAAAAAATCTTTAATAAAATTTCAAATCAGATTACTAAAGTTTTTGCTAATTGTGCCAACTCTTGATTTTATATACTTGTTTAAAACAGCATAAATGTCCTTACAGCCGACCATTGATGATTCGATCATTTTGTCCAGGTAATCTACATGCATTCTAGAAGCATGTTCCAAAAGAACAATTTGATCATAATTGGGCAACAAGGCTAGAGTAAAATGAGGAGCACCTGAGGTTTCTTCAAGATGATTAATATCAATTAGAGGGGTATCTCTAATCAAGGCAACAGAACAAGCACAAACATAGTCTTTAATTGGAATTCCCGCATCTATGATTGCCAAAGTGGCTGCATTCACACAGGCACAAAAATTACTTCCATCCGATTGCAGCACCTCTACATAAATATCTATTTGAGATTTTGGATACTTTTCTGTTTGAATGACTGCTTCAAATGTTTGTTTTAAATGCGCTGTTATCTCAATTGTTTTCCAGTCACCATGTGGACGGCTTTTCCTTTCAGTGCCGCTAAATGTAGCCACACTATACTGACAATTGATCACTGCTTTGTCATGAAGACTTTTAGATCTTCCTCCTCTATTCTTTTAAATTAACTTTTTTAAAACAATCATTAATTAGAAAAAAATAAAGAAATTCATATTTACTCACTTCATGCGGTCCGTAAACTGTGGCCACTACTTTGGTGTTACCTTGTGACAAAATTGCCGATCCATCCGCTTGAGCAAATACCCCAACTTCACATTGAATTTTCCTCAATTCATTAGATCGTCTACCATCTATTCTAAATCCGATGATCGGATCCAACAACGTTGCCATTTTTGAGTCTAAGTTTAATTTTTTTTTTCAAATTTTAATATTTTAAGCACGTGGTTTGACAAAATTTAAGTATACATTTAAAAATTTTTTTTTACAAGCAACTAAATTATCCGAACAAAATATTTAGATAATTTTTTGGAGAAAAATTCAAAAATGCTCTAAATTAATTATTTCTATTTTTAATTAATAAAATGTATACTAAAATTTATTTTTTTTTTATTTTTTTAGTACTAATTGAGTTTTAAGGGAAGATAAAAATTTTGAAAAAAATTACAAAGTCAAGGTCGAAATTTTAATTTCTTCAGTACTTTATTTAAATTATGATAAAAATAAAACTTAGTTTTCTCTGATCGAAATTTGCATTGCTTTTTAACTATTGATGTATACTTTATATGTGCATATATTTCTATATTCGTACTTGACACTGGCAGTGCAAGTAAATGCTTTAAAAAAATCTATCGAAAAAATTTTGGAAAAAAACGTGAACATTAACTCTTTTAAAATATCTAATAGCTATGCTCCTTTTTTTGCCCTCAGTTATCCACTTCCTTGTATTTTAGATTTGAATACTAAGATATTCAACCTAAAAAATGAAGGTTCAAGGAGAGGTATGACCATTTGTTATTTATTTTAGGGGACACATTTGGCTATGATATCTTAATTTAAGCTCAAACAATACAGAGTTGTCGGCAGACGATTACCAAACGAGAAAGAACCCAATCCACCATTGTACCAGATGAAAATTTTCGCTACCAACACCGTCGTAGCCAAGAGTAGATTTTGGTACTTTGTCAGATTGCTGAAAAATGTCAAGAAGGCTAATGGTGAAATTGTTTCATGTTCTCTAGTAAATAAGCATTTGATTTTAGATGATTTTTTTTTAATTAATTAAATCTAGATCTTTGAAAAAAAACCATTGAAAGTTAAAAACTTTGCCATCTGGTTGAGATATGATTCCAGAAGTGGAACTCACAATATGTACAGAGAATACAGAGACTTGACCACTGAGAGTGCCGTAACTCAATGTTACAGAGACATGGGTGCCAGACACAGAGCCAGAGGCCACTCAATTCAGATTATGAGAGTTGAAGAAATTCCAGCAAACAAATGCAGAAGACCAAATGTCACTCAATTTCACGTAATTAATTCAAAATTTATTTCCAACTGAGTAAAAAATTTTATTTTTTTTTTAGACTTCTAAGATCAGATTCCCATTGACCCACCGTGTCAAGATGCGTCTCAATCGTCCAAGATTCACCACCAGAAGACCAACAACCTGCTTCTAGATTTATTGAAATTAGATCGATTTCAATTTTTTAATTGATTTTAAGCTGATTTTTCAAAACTTTGATCCTAATGGTAATACAAAGAGCGCTATTACAATATCGATGGAAAAATAATCATCATCTATGTGGTGTTTTTAAATTTTTATCAATTTGTCGATATTTTTTTTCATATGGTTCAATTATTTTGAAACAGTTTTAAAATTGAATAAAATTGAAATAAGAATAGTTTCAATGAAAGAAATTTGATTTTTTATTTTAACTTTAGATTTTATCTTTTACAATTTAAATAAGACTTGAAAATTTCAATATTCACAGTAATTTAGCAGTTAATTGAAGAAAAATTGAAAAAAATATTCTGAAAAAAAATGATTTCAATCTAAAAATCCAGTTCTGTTTAGATCTAAAAAAATTAATAGAAACAAAAGAAATCTTCATAGAAAAAAAAATAACTTTTTTGCTATTTACAAAGATTTAAAATAATGACTTTTTAAATATAATTTGGAATTTAAAAATTTATTTTAGTCAAGTTTTCTTAGGTTTAAGAAATAAAATTTTTCTATAAATTTTATTGAAAATTGTTCGTTTAAATAATTTAAGATAATAACCCTTAGGTTTATGATCATTCAAATACTTGATTTTATATTTTAACTGACTAAAAGTCTGAAAAAAATTAAAAATGAATATTAACGCAAGACCAGGGATGTAATCAGTTTTTAAAAAGTAAGTAGACGCTCTAAGGTGAAAAAAAAAGCAAGTAGACTCGTCTATCATGTAAAAAAAGTAATTAAATTAAAATCAAGTTTTTTTGTTTTAAAAAAAGTTTAATTCAAAAAAATATCTATCTTAAATAATGGATTTAAAACTTTATTTAGAAAAATTTTGAAGACGATGAATATTTTTCAACCACAAAAATTGTAAAATATACCACAAATTTAATAAAATAAGAACTGATTTATTAGAATAAGAACAATTTAAAGAAACAATGAACACACATTAAGAAAATAGAATTTTTATTATAAAGAAGTAAAAAAAAGAAAAATACAAACAATTTCATTTAACTAATAATTTTTTTATAATTCTCATCACAAATTGAAGAAAAAAAAAATATAGATAGTTAAAGTACTAATTATCTTGTTTACATTTGTTAACACAATAAAAATATTGTCGAATTCACAATGCATATCGTACATTATAGCTTTTCCTCTTTTCTTTTTTGACTTGTGGCTTTTTAAGATTTTGCCTGAAAATACGTCAACATCATCAAGAGTTTGGTCCGATGTATCTAACAAGACACTCTCGTGCGATTGAGTTTTTGGTTCTACTCTTTCTGAATTCATTATATGATTAAATTGTATCTCATCCACATTTCTATCTGTTTAATACTGATAAGTTATACATTAAGTTAATTAAATCACTCAATTAATTATTAATTAACTCAGATAGTTAATTTTTTAATTGATTAGTGATTATTCTAATATATTTGTTACATTTTTTTCATTTATGTGCAACATTTTTATTTTCTGTTAATAAAATATTAAATTTGTTCTGATATTCATCATTTGTGTTGTTTTTAATATTTTTGTTATAATTCATAGAATATTTGTTCTAGGTTTAATAAATTTGTGGTAAACTTTTACTATCGGCCAATTTTAAATATAATCAAAAAATTTTACAAAGTGGAATTTTGCTATTTGGATTTTCAATATATTCAAGCTTATCAAATTTTTAACTCTGGTAGTTGGCAGTTTTCTCCTTTAATATCCACGTTTTTGCATACTTTATAGGCTTGAACAATTCAATCGGAGGACCATTTAAATTAAGAAACATTAAAGATGAAATATTGAAGTACTTGCACCTTGAGATTTAAAGGTCGATAATGAAAAAGTATCACACTTAAAAATGCTTATAGAAAATTTTAATTTTATCAAATTTTCTTGTGATAATATTAAGAAAATAAACTTTATGAATATTAAATCATTTTTTGCTACAAAATGTAAAATTTCTAATGAAATTTGTAAGCAAAAATTTTAAAATTTTTTTATTTCCATTTTCCAATTGATCTTTCACATATTGTAGACAAAATTAAAATTAGAATAACTTCAGTGCTTTTTTTTTACATGGTTCTTACAAAAATTGTGTAATTTTGCGTAATCTTACGTAAAATTACATAATTTTAAAAATTATTTCATAATTACATAACATGAAAAGCTTTTAACCCTATTTAGAAATCATATAATTGTTGTTAAAAGCAAATTTGATTATTAATAGAATTTTTATTTACAAAAAAAACTCATAAATATTAAATGTTTCTAAAATCAAAACAAGATCTTTAATTTATATAACATTATGAAAGTAAAAAATTTTACCTATTATCAGTTAAAAAAAAAACATTAATTTTTAATAAATCTGTTTTTAGGAAATAAAAATTTGGAAAGCTTCCGTAATTAAGAAATAAAAATTATTTATCAAAGTGTTTTATTATTAAATATAAAGATGATATAGACTTTAAGAAATAAATTAAGATTCGATCTTAATACATGAGAATAGTGGTCTAAGTATTTAGTATTTTTTGATGATAACAGATGCGATATAGAGAAATAAAGATATTTTTGTGTTAATTTTAATTAATAATTTCAACAATTTCAAAAAAAAACTGCATTTCTAAATCATTATTAAATTCTTTTCTTTTTTATTCTCTTCTATATTTTATTAAATTAAATTTTTTTCTACATTTTTTAATTTTTTTGTCATATAAACAATACTTTTCATATCAATACTTGATCTTCAAAAGCATCTCATGTTTAATTAATATAATTATTTTAAAGATTTTTCTCTTTTTTTAGAACAAATAAAAGTAACATATAAAGTTATCGAGTTCAGCAAATTCGAGAAAACAAGGAAAAAAAAACGGGTTCTTGTTTTGATAAAAAAAATTGAAAAGATTTTATTTTTGAAATTCAAAAAGAAATTTTTTTTTTTTTAAAACAAATTTTAAAAATATCACTGTATCATGTTCGTTATCAAACTTGCTAGTTAATGTTTAATGTTTGAGTCTAAGATTTATGAGGATATTTGACAAATGCAAACAAACTTTATGATAATTTAAAGAAAACAATCTACTCGGAGATAATTGAGATTTTTTTTTTATTTTTAAAATATAATTAATTATTTAATTAAAAATGTTCAAAGAAACAAACTAAAATCTCTTAAGTTTAAAAAATTGAAAATTCAGATCAAGACCAAAATGATCAAATTAAACTATTAAGAAAACTATACAAAGAATTCATCCAAATCTAATTAATTCTTGTTTGGTTTTGCAGAATTTTCCACAATTTATCTATATTTTCAATTAGATGTTTGCTTAATATCTTCATTAGTTTTCATTACATTTAGAAAAAAAATTTAATTAATCTAAGCGAGCAAAATTTTGAAAATAAAAGTTTTTTACAGTTATTAAATGCAGATTTTGAAATTTAATTTAAATTATTGATTTTTTTTTTAATGAAAACACATTTTTAAATCATTCTTTAATAAACAATTAAAAAACATAAAATTTATATTTTATTTGCAAAATTATTTTTAAATCATTAGTTTGATTAAGTTTTAAATTTCAATAATTTCTAATTTTCATTTTAGATATTCGATCTTAAGCTTCAATTTTAATTTAATTATTTTAAACATTTTTAAGAGCTTTTTATGCTTTGATTCATTGTGTATTCATTTAAATCTTAATTTAGGTAAAAAAAGTAAAGTCTAAGAGTTTAAAATTAAAATTTTGTTAAATAATTTTATTTAAACTCACTTTTTTAAAAATCTTTAAGTAATTTTGATGGTTTCAATAGTAAATATTAATATTTACATATTTTGGCAAAAATGATGGAGCATAAAAAATATTTTTGCATAACACTTAAACTCTAATGATCATTGATAATTGATAATTTTTGACTAAACTAATACTAAATGATTTTTTTTATGATTAATTTTTGTTGTTAATAGACTAAAATTTACCAAAGATAAATATTTTTATTTTACTAGTAAAATAATAGCAATGTCAACCTAAATAAAATTTTAGGGCATTTTGGCTGAATAATGAAATAATGAAAGATTTTTAATGAGCAAATATTTTTTAACCATTTCTATTTCAAAAAATTGAATTTTATTCATGCTGGGAAATCTAAAACGGCTAGACAATACAAAACTTAATACACTTGAACATAATAAGTCTTCTTGAATCGAAAAAAAAATCTAAAATTTTTAAATTAATTTTTTTTTATTATATTCAAAAAAAATTTGTTTCTAAAAAAACAGGAACTTGCGGTATAAATTTTTATTTAACAACTCAGGTGTCTTTTTTTTGTTAATATTTGAATAAATTTACATTCAAATGTTGAAAATTGATATTTTTATAAATTATTCAAATTAGGAACTTGAGGGTTCGAGTAAAATTCAAGTTCCAATCATAAGAAAATTAAAATTTTTTTTTGTCAACTAATTTAAAATTTAAAAAATATAATTTTTTTTTAATTTAAAAAAAGACAAATGAGGGTCGGAAACAAAATTATTCGAGGGCTAGTTCTGTCAAACAAAATTAGAATTTCTTTAGGCGCCTGAGGCCCGCAGCTATTCTCATTATTTTTGACAAAGTTTTCCACAAAAAACACAATCTATGACCCACATAAGTAATAAATCCATTAAAAAATGAGCTCGACTCTTCATCCAGATAGCAATGTTTGGTGTTCAATTTTTCGGAAAAACAAACATTAGCTGTCACAGTGTAAATTAAGCAAAAAATTAAAAAAAAACTTTTATTTTATCTAGATATAAATCAAGTTCGTTCATTCAAAGTGAAATCAATATACCTAGATATGAATGGTTGAATGAGCGAGCTCATTGACCAAACAAACAAAATAGTATATAAATATTAGGTGTTTAGAATTCGTAGAATTAAGAGCCCTTTTTTTTAAAAGCAAAATTTTTAATTTAGAAAGATTAGGCAAACATAATAATTTGTAGCATTCTAAAGAGGATTGTTTTTGAGATAAAATCAAGCGATTTCCTTGGTCTTTAAAGAATTTCTTTGATATTTCAAAAGTCTTACCTTTGTTAAAACCCAAATTCTAGTTGAATTTTGTACCATGGAATCCTACTAACAACACTAAAATTAAAACTAGCAACAAAAGAAAATTTGTAAGTCACTCGACTCGAAGTTCTCAATGGCAAAGAGAAAAAAAAATTTTTTTTTAAATCCTTTCATGAAACAAATTTCGTAATTTTTCCATTATTTTCATAAATTGGAATTTTTAAGCATGCAAACTTTTTTATGTTAGTTTTATTTTAGATTTTGTGATAAAGTGAATTTTCAAAATGGGTAACATACCAGCCAAAATTACTGGGAGGTACCAAAGCTATGACATAAACTCGCCGGGTCTTTCGACTCCACCGATTCCGGTTCGCCACCACGACCAAATAGAAGACCCCATGGTCAAAGATGTGCCTGACTCATTTGACAAAAATTTGCTCCATGACAAGCAAGATGAGGCCAATTTCAACCAAACCAGCAATTCAGCAACCAACTCGGTATACAATGAGCAAGCTGTGGATACTGGTGAGAATGGTAGACAATTTGCATAAAAATAAAATTTTTTTCTTTAACTTTTTATTTTATTAGAAGACTATGCTGAGTCGCACATGTCCAATCATCTGGAGAACAATCCAAGACAAGTAGATGTGATGTACTGATTGTTTTTTTTTATTTAAAAATTAAAAAATTATTATTTTTAATAATTAAAGTATTATACCTCAAAATTTTTAATTTTGAAAAATGAGGGGACATATTTCCTCTTAAATTAATTGTAAATTTATTCAAATAAATTTTAATAAAAAAAATTCAATCAACTAGAACAAAAGTAAAATAGAACAAATATTTGGTTATTTTAGATAGGGTTTAAAAATTTTTTTGACATAAAACATAAATCCACATGATAAAAAAAAATAAAATTTTTAAATAATTTCTCCAAGCTGTTTATTCACTACTAAACTAGTTTATGCTATCAAAATAGCCGAGACCTGCTCCAAATCGTTTGTTTCCAATTGTATTTAATACAAAATAAGAACACTTCTGAGCTATAAGCGGATTCCTGCCGATTGCTTTAAATCAGAACCATTCTTGTTATATCCAAAAAAGTTCACTCAATTTTTAAATCATTGCATATCTTATTGCGAAACTTCAAGTAATCTTTCAATATTTGTATTACATTATCTAAAATTTTTGTTTATCTGGCTTCTAATCAGAATAATCAATTCAAATATAAATTTCAAGTTGTTTTATTCAGACTAATTATGATCTGTAATGGAATAATTTCTTTCAATTTTACACAATTTTTGAACAAAAACAAAATCTGCTGCTTTTTTGTGAAATTAATTTTTTTATAAATAAATAGAGCATGAGAGGTTGTTTTAAATTTAGTAAAAAAAAATTATTTATTAAATTTTCTAAGCCTTCATTATTTTGACAAAGATTAGTTTATTTAATAGTTCGGATTAAGTAAAATTGTTTAAAAATGCGAAAAAAAAATTAACAATTTTGTCAAACTTCTATAGCAATATTTATGCTAATAAATTAGAAAAAAATTGCAAAAATATTTCAAATTTTGTTCATAAATTTTGTGTGATATGAGAGCTTTTAAATTAAATGCTGAACATGCACTAGTCAGATCACTTCTACTTGTACATAGAACAAATTATTAGAATACGTAAAAGAGTCAATAAAATTTGCATTCAAATCTTTTCCTAACCAAATCAAACAAATAGCTTATAATCTAGAAATAAAAATTAATTTTCTTTTTTTAAATAATTAATTTTTAAATTTTTGTCAGATAAAAAAATCTTAAATTTTATTGTAAATAAATTTGCATTACAATACTTTTTAAAAAGTGAGTGAAGAGATATGTCCGGAAGAATACCAACCGAAGAAATAATGAACACCACCTTTGGCAGCACGCCCGGCACGGGACAACCAATTCAAATAATTGACATCACTGAAGACCATAAATTCAAATTAAATGAAAATAATTTGCAACAAATTTTGAGCCATCCGAAAGCCAGGCTAAAAAAAGTAAAGAAATTTTTTTTGTTTTACATTTTTATTAATTTCTGTTCAAGGTAAGCATAATATCAGTAGCTGGAGCTTTCCGCAAGGGAAAATCGTTTCTGCTCGACTTTTTCTTGCGATATCTGAACCGAAATGGTCGCGAAGAATGGCTTGGTGCTGATGACGAACCATTGACCGGTTTTCACTGGAAGGGAGGCTCCGAACGAGACACTACTGGCATCCTCATGTGGAGCGAACCTTTCATTCTAAGAAGAAACGACACAAAAGAAGAAGTGATTAAAAATTTTCAATTATTAAATCTTTTTTATTAGCTTGAAAATTAAAAAAATTTCATCAATTTTTATAGAGCAATTCTTTTTGATTAATTTTTGGAAAAAAGAAAAATTTCGGATCGAGATTTAGGGAAACAATTATTAATTTTTTAGAAGGCAATTTTTTTTTATTAATTCAAAGAAAATAATTTTTTTTTATTAATACTTGAAAAAAATTTTATTTTGTTTTAATTAATTGAAAAAAATATTTGTATTTATTTAGAGAAAAAAATGTTCTTATTAATTTACAGTAAGCAATTATTTTGATCAATTTTTAGAAATGTTTCTATATATTTTGAAGAAAAAATAGTGTTTTTTAATACAAAGAAAAAATGGGTTTATATTAATTTATAGAAACTAATTCTTTTCTATAGATTTAAATAAAAAATAATTCTATTAATTCAAAGAAAAAACTAATTTTTTGTTAATCCTCAAAAAAAATTAATTTTGTTTTAATTAATAGAATAAACTAATTTATTATTATTCTATAGAAAGCAATTTTTTTGACCAATTTTCAGATGGCATTGTGAATTTTGGAACAAAGAACAAAAAATAATTTTTTAAATGAAATAACTTTTGTATTATGAGTTTTAAAATTGTTCTGCAAAATATATTAGCTGATACAAACTTTGTACCATCTAAATTTAGTCTCTGCAAAAACTCTGCAAGTTTGCAAAGCACTAAATGTATTAGAAAATCATAAAAATTAAATTGCAGAGCTATTGCAGAGACTAAATTTGGGTGGTACAAAGTTTGTATCAGCTAATATATTTTGCAGAACAATTTTAAAACTCATAATACAAAAGTTATTTCATTTTAAAAATTTTGTTTTTATTCTTTGTTCCAGCATTCACAGTGCCTTTTTAGATAACAAATATTTTTATTTATTTTAATGGACGCCTTAAAAGTGATGAAAAAAAAATTAAAAAAAACTAAAATGTGATAAATAAGACAAAGTTTAAGTGTTTTCTAAAAAATTGAATAGAATATATAGAAAGAAATTCTATTCATTTAATTTAGATATAAAAATTTTTTTTTTTTTAATCCATCAAAAAAAATTAATTTTAATTTAATTAATAAAAAAAATATTTGCATTTATTTAGAGTAAAAATAAATTATTAATTTAAAGAAAGAAATTATTTTGATTAATTTTTAAAAAATTTTCTATTAATTTAGATAATTCAAAAAATAAAATAATGTTTTACATTGGTGATTTGATAACAGTATTTTACGAAAAATTACGTAAAATATCGTGAATTAACCAAATTTTACCACATTTTACGTAAATTAACGTAAAATCGGAAAAGTGTAAAAGAGGTATTTAAGAAATATTACGTAAATTTTCAGGATTTTGAGATAATTTTGGTAAAATTTGGTAAAATTATCTCAAATCCTGAAAATTTACGTAATATTTCGTAAAATACAGTTATCAAATCACCACTGTATTAATCCTTGAAAAAATCTGTTCTGTCCTAACAAATATAAAAAAATACTAGTATTTATTTAGAGAAAAAAAATTATTCTTATTAAATCACAGAAAGCAATTATTATTATCAATTTTTAGAATTTTTTAATAAATTAAAGGAAACAAATAATATATTTTTAATTAGAAAAAAATAAAAAAATTAGTAGAAAAAAATATTTTTATTAATTTAGAAAAAAATATTTTTATTAATTTAGAAAAAAAAAATAATTTTATCTATTTAAAGATTGCCGTATTGCTGATGGATACCCAAGGTGCCTTCGACTCCCAGAGTACAGTCAAAGACTGCGCCACTGTTTTTGCACTAAGTCTAATGATCAGCTCCATTCACGTCTACAATATAACCCAAAATTTACAAGAAGACGATCTGCAGCATTTACACTTATTCACCGAGTACGGAAAAATAGCTCTAGAGGACTCTCACGAGACCCCTTTCCAAGTAAACCATAATTTTCCCAGCTCTTTTTCTCTTCTAACAATCATTTTTGTGCCATCAGAGACTGACCTTTTTGATCCGAGACTGGTCCTTTCCATACGAGTACAACTATGGCTACGAAGGTGGCCAAGCTCTCCTTGACAAAAGATTTCAAATCAACTCCAATCAACACCAAGAACTGACCGAGCTCCGACTCAACCTGAAAAAGTGTTTCAACACCCTGAATTGTTATTTGATGCCGCATCCGGGTCTCAGGGTCTGCACCAGCCCCGAATTCGACGGCAAGCTCAAGGACATTGAACTGGATTTTAAGAATTACGTGAAAAAATTTGTCGAGGCCCAGTTCCAGCCCAATTTGACTGTGAAGCAAATAAATGGGCGCGAAATAACCACTCTGGAGCTGTTCGAATATTTCCGGGCCTATTGCCGGATATTCGAGGCGGACGAGCTGCCTGAGCCAAAGTCCATGCTGCTGGCAACTGCCGAGGCCAACAATCTGGCCGCCAAAGCCATTGCCAAAGAGTTCTACATGAATGCCATGGAACAGCATTGTGGAGGAGACAGACCCTACATGCATCCTCATCATCTTCAAACTACCCATGTGCAGATTATGGAGGAAGCGATTAAAAAATTTGACCAAGTGCCCAAAATGGGCGGCGAATCGCTCAGTCAAAAGTGCTTGGATGAGCTGAAATTGGAAATGAATGACTTGTGTGAGAGCTATGTCAAGCACAATGACAGCAAAAATATTTTTGCTTTTTCTCGCACTGCTACTTCTCTGATTGCGGTCATGGTTCTTACCTATTTGATGTCCGGTCTGCTCGAGTGGTTCTGGCTGGGCTCGTTTTCGTTCTTGTTCAATTTTGTCTTCTGGACTTGCTTTTTTCTTCTTGGAGCCTGGATTTATGTCAAATACAGTGGCGAGTACAAGGAAATTGGCGAGTATATTGACGGACTGGCTGATATTTTGTGGAGAAGAGTAAGATCTGAAAATTTTTTTTTTTTTTTATTAAATAAAAAAAGAGTTGTTTAAAAGTCCCAAAAAAAAGTTCAAAAGTTCGGACTTTAAAAATTTTCAAAAAAAAAAGTCCAACAATTGCTTGGCCTCCATAATTACCACTTGGAACGGAAAGAATCCAGAACTAAAATATAACTTTAAAAAATCGGGCAGTTTGGAATGGTAATTAACCTCCTTTTCAGCCCCGTGTTAAGTAGTTTTGATAATTAAGAAAAAAGTGAACAAAATTTTAAAAATGTTACAAGTACCAAAGCTTAACTTTATTTATTTAAGTTAATGAATTATTTAAAATATAAAATTGGGAATAAAATCTAAATTTATATTGAAAGTATACATTTTTTTTTAAAAATTAAAAAATATCTTTATTAATGGAAAAATGTAAAAAATGTTAGATTGTTACATTTTTATATTTTTTTTTATTTATTTGTTTAAAAAATAATTTGGGACAAAATCCCCTAACTGTTTGGAATGAATATTAATTCTCCCTTTCAGCCACGTTAGCGTTAATTTTGAGATTTGTAAAAGTTATTTTTGATTTTTTAAAAAATTGAAAACACATAAATTAGAGCAAAAAGTAAATGTTATACAAAAAATTGAATAATTTTGAGTTAATTAAATTAAATATTCTTGAAAATTGCTTGAAAAATAAAATTTGTAAAAACATAAAAGATTGTTTATTTTATTTGAATTTTTCTTTAAATTCATATTTTTATATTTTTAATATTTTTTGTGCAATATTTCAGAAGATCCAAAATAAAAATTATCTAAACATTGTACAAAAAATATTAGAAATTTATAAAAAAAATGAAAATGTAAATATGTAAAATTATTTACAATCTGTCATATTAATAATAACGAAATTTCAGATATAGTTCAATTTTCTCAAAAAAAAATTTAAAAGCTGATTTTTTTGCATTCCAAGCAATGGTCTTTTTTTCCAAATTGGTTTCGGCATCTGACCAAAAAAAAAAAATTTACCGAATTAATTAGCAGTAAAATTTCAATTTGATTTATATTTACTTAAAATTTTATTTAAGTTAAAAAAAATTTCGAGACCGAGTCAAAAAATTTGATTTTTTTTATAAAAAAGTCCAACAATTGCTTGGCTTCCAAAATTACCACTTGGAACGGAAAAAATCCAGAACGAAAATATTAATTTTGTCTTAAAAAATAAATTTAAGTCATGACTTTGAATTAAGCATGTTACTTAAAAACAATTCTGAATCAAAAAAAAGTTCCGATTTTTGTTTTTGTGTAAGTGTAAGTAGCAGAGTTGGTCAAAAGTCAAAGTATATAGTCAAAATGGTGAAAAAACACTGACTTTAACATAAAAAAAAAGTCCGGACTTGGCATTTTTTAAAAAAAAAAATTAAAGTCTTTGCCTCGGACTTTTGACAAAAAAAAAAACAGGAGTTGTACTTGACTTGAGAATTATGACTTTTAAACAACTGTGAATAAAAATAATTATTTTTTATTAATTTTTGAAATTAATTTATTAAATATTTTTTTGAAGATCTATCAGCCAATTTATGAGAAATTTGTGCAGCATGCAATCCGGGCTATGCTCAGCTATGCGCCCATTCAAGATGGTCCGTCGGGCACGCATGGTCGAGGTGATGGCAAAAAAAGGAATTAGAATATGGCAGCAGTCGATTTTTAAGTTTTTTTATTTTAAATAATCAAGATAAGACACACTTTTTAAAAAGATTTTTAATGAACTGTTTTAAACTAATCCGTGATGAAGAAGTTTATTTGTTGAAAATTTTGCTTTCATATTATTAAAAATTACAGCTTAACTATTTGACTTAAAATAATTAAACTTTTTTTAACTTTTTTTTTTCTTTCATATCGTCTTAATAAATATTATTCAATATATGTTTTTTATTCTAATAACGTGTCTTGGTGGAAACTAAAAAAACATGGTAGCTTTTATTTTCCAAACAGCCAAAATTAAACTTTTTGGTAAATGGTATGTGATGGATTAGATTTTTTCTCTTTTTTTTATCAATGAAGGATTGATTAAAATAAAATTTAAAAAATAGATATATTTTTTTTTCTCATTTTCACTTATGCTTATTTATCTATTTAAAAAGAAAATTTGATCTATGTGACCCCCCCTTTTTTTTTATGTTTTAGTATCTTCTTTATATGTTTTTTTCTAACTCGTCTCAAAATTGGTTCTGTATATTATTTAATGTATCACCTGAATTCAGTATTTTCAAAAAATATCTAAAAAATGAACACACATGTTCGAAATTTAACAAATTTTACGTAAAATTTGGTAAATTTCCTTTTTTTACGTAAAATTTGGTAAATTTCCTTTTTTTACGTAAAATTTGGTAAATTTCCTTTTTTTACGTAAAATTTGGTAAATTTCCTTTTTTTACGTAAATTATCGTAAATTACTAAACCCGGAAAACCATTGTATGAAAAAGAGAAGTATTTCTTTTCATCAGCTAAGTAATTTTTTTGTCAGCTAATTTTTTTTGCTTACAGAAATATTATTCTTTATTTTTTTCAGTAAAATTATTCTTAACTTTTTTACAGAAAATTATTCTATATTTACGTTTTTGACCTATTGTTAAGCATTTTTCTTGTAGAAGTACTTGGCAGAGATTTATCCTACTGGACACCGCTATGATAAGTTTACAAAATAAGTTTTTTAGCCAAAATTTACAAGTACAACTACTTTTAAGCCATCCAATCCCATCAAACTGTTTTTATCTCTTTTAAATAAGATTCAAATGAAGACCAAGATAAATTGAGCATTTTGTCACAATAATTTTTGCATTGTTTTTTGTCAATTCAACTAAATTGATTTTCAGAATGCCAAAGTAAAACAAAGTGTCCAAATAATTAAGCTTAATAACTTTTTTTTTCCAGAATATTTCATTGTTAACCAATTGTTAAGTGTTTCTAGTTTTATAGCGGGTTCTGTGTAATTATTTTATATATAAAAAATGCTGTGGAAAAAAAATTAGCATTAAGAAAAAGTAATAATACAAACGAATAATTTTTCTGTTAAGAAAAATTTTTAAATCGAAATGTTTAGCATTAATAAAAAAATAACTAATTTTTAAAAACGTAACTAAATTAATTGAATTTCCACTAAATAGATAAGCTGTGAACTATTAATTAATTTTCATAACAAATTCAATCAAACTAAAACAAAAAATTAAAAATAAAACTTAACTGATTAAATAATATATTTTGTTGACGAATGGGTAAAAAAAACATCTATCTTCTTCATAGCTACAACTGATACAAACAAGCAAAACAAATTCAACATCTCAAAAACAAAATTTACATGGTCAGAAAGGGTAATTCTCTGAGCAAACAAAGCAAACTATTAAATGTCATCGGTCAACCAATCAATATGAACAAGATTACTTGATTAGTTATGATATACTAAATAAATTCCAAATATATTAAATAAGTAACGATATTAATCAATTAGTGGTGATTTTATATTAATTTGTGGTAAATTTTAGACTTTATGTGGTCTCAAAATACAGTACTGCACAAAAGTTTAGACGCACAAGTTTTTTTTAATAAGTTTAATTCGTAAGGCATAAAAATATTAAGTTTTGTTTTAGAAATATACAAAAAAAAATCAGTTTTTAATTTACCTAACTCTACCCTTCAAATTGATATAAAATATATGATAATTCGATTTTAAACTTATCTGAAAAATTGAAATTAAGTAAAAGCCATAAAAATGTGAGTCAAAAATTTTTGCACAAAAGTTTAGACGCACATCATTAATATCTAATTAGATATCGATTAACTAGCTTAAATGAATTGGTAAATATCTTAATTTAAAGATTATGCAATAAGTGTTAGATTCTTATATAAAACATTGCTATAAAACTTCCTGCTCAGTTTCTGTAACATTATTGATTACACCCCGAAGATATTTATTTATTTATTTATTTATTTATTGAATTGAATTAACCTCCTTTAAGGAGAAGTAAAAGAAAATAAAAATAAAATTTTTTTTTTTTTTTTTTTTTTTTTTTTTTTTTTTGTGTTTATGTGTTTTTTTTTAAAAATGAAAAATTATTATCTAAAAATAAAATTACAAAAATAAAAAAAGGAACATTAGTTCGAAAATAGAAAAAGGCATGAAAGTTAGAAAGCAAGATAATTTGGACCAAAATTCATGAATTTCTTTTATTTTGAATTAGCTCATTTAGGAGAGTTCTGTAATGTTTTAATTTTAAATTGCAAAGACATAACCAAATTGAATCAGATATACCATCATTAGAAATCAGATTAATCTTAAGATTTTCTTTAAGTTGGTTTATATTTACTGAAATTTTTGAGGTTTCAATTTTTAAGTACTTGGAAATAAGTACTAAGTCGGAGGAAAAAGATTTATTAGAGGGGGGGGTCACTTAGCATATATTTTAAAAATTGTGATGATAGATAATTATATTTAATTGTATCAATAAAAGTTAGTTTTGAAAATAGATAAAGTTCATCAAAGTTGAATAATTTTAGTACTTTTAAGACTCGTGACATGTGACAGTAGGCTTTTAAACCAAACATTTGTCTAATTAAGTTGTTTTGCAATTTATTTATTGAATCCTTTGTGGTCGAATTAAGAGTAAGAGCCTCAAGACCATATGTGAATTTAGATAAGCAAAATGTTTTGTATATAAATGATTTGAATTTAGGTGAAGAGGTAGGACTATTTTTAGGCAGAAGATACGAAATTCCAAAAAAGCTGCTCTGAACTTTTTTAAAATTTATAACTGCCTGTGTGTTAAGGTCAAGATTAGAATCTATAATGAATCCTAAGTATTCTAACTGATTTGCTTCTTCAAGTTCAGATCCATTAAGGTGAAATACCGACTTAAATAATTGAATGCCAAAGTTAACAACTTTTGTTTTATTAGGGTTAAATTTTATTCTCCATTTATTCCCATAAGATCCACAAATATCCAAAAGCACTTGTAGATGGGAGTCAACTGGGCTTATTAAGATTATATCATCTGCGTAGACAATGATAGAAACATTAAGATTTTTATAAAGAGCTCCAAGCTCATTGCTAAGACATTCTATTATAAGATCATCAATATATATGTTGAAAAGAAAAGAAGATAAAATAGCTCCTTGTTTTACACCAGTTTCAATTTTAAAGGGTTTAGTTGTTAGATTATTTGGAAGAGATAAAACAGCTAGTGCTGAGTTATAATAAATCCTAAGCAATACCCAGTAGGAAGTATGCAGTCTCTTTAATAGTTTATAGAATAAGCCATCACGCCATATTTTGTCAAAGGCCTTTTCTGCATCTAAAGATGCTATCCTACATCCAGAGCCTTTATTGATGTAGTTAAGAGTTGTTTCTTTTAATACAATAATGGCATGGTTACATGAGGTTTTTTTCTTAAAACCAAATTGGTTATTACTAACTTTGTAAAGATCAGGGGAGTTAATTAGAATAAGTTTTTCTAGGATTTGAGCAAAGCAGTTTGAAATAGAAATAGGTCTTATGTTGTTTAGATCATAGTTGTTTTTTAAATTGTCTTTTAGAATAGGATTAATTTTAGAAGTATTAAGATTTTTTGGGATCTTATTGAATAGTAGAAGTTGGTTGAAGAATTCAAGTAGAATTTCATAAAAGCCAACAAAATTTACATTTTTTAAAAGGTTATAGGAGATTTTGTCAAAACCAGTTACTTTTGAGTTATCAAATTCTGATATTATTTTCTTTAGTTGAGAAAGCTCAAAAAAAGGCAGAGTATCAGGACGAGTGTAGTTCACAAATGTTTCATTCACATGTTTTTTAATATTTAGCTGATCACTTGAGAGAGAGGATTCATCCTCTTTGAATAAATTTAAGAAGTGAGAAAAGAGTTTATCCGGTGGGAGGGTTATTTCTTTTCTAACATTTCTTTTATTTTTAGACTGTGCAAGTCTTTTCCAAAATCTATTCCTATCTTTTAAAGAGAAAAGACTTTCTATTTTTGCTTGCTCTTTTAATTCATTTAGATAAATTTGTTGTCGTTGAGCTCTTCTAAATTCTTTCTTTAATTGTCTTCTTTTAGGTTCACAGGAGGGATCCGTTTTAATTTTCTGATTGATATCAGTTAGCTTATCTTTTATCAATTTTAATTCCTTATTGAACCAATTGTTTTTTTTTGGCTTATTAGCTAAATTGGAGGAAAAGTAAATATTTTGATAGTCTAACGCCTCATGTGAGGCTTTAGAGATTGAGTCACAAATTGATTTATAAAAGAGATCAACATGCTCTTGTGCATTAAAAATAGGTTTCGAGGGGTCTGCGTAATCGAGACAAGAATTTTGAAAGTGATAAGATAAATTATTATTATAGAATTCAAAAACTTCAGCTATTTCAAGTTTTAGTCTTGGTTGGACTTGAGGCTTAAGATAGAGAGATTCAATCTCACAGTCGAGATTTTCATAAGTAACATCCAAAATAAGGGCAAGGTGATCACTAAGATTTCCCAAGTCATTTATAATGTTACATTGAATAGATTTTAAGATATTCCCATGATCTGAGACTAAAATATGGTCAAGGTTTGCATAATATGGGAGGGAATTTTTTTTATGCTTTGTATAGGTATACGGAGTAAATTGTGTGTTTAATGAGTCCAGTAAAACAAGGTCATTATCATGTATAAAATTGTATAGTAGAGTATCTAACTTATTTATATTTGAGGATTTTTGACAAGTGAGCCTGAAAGGATCTGCATTGAAGTCACCTATTATAAACATTGGAGTATTTTTTTCTTTAAAAAATTTCATGTGAGCTATTAAGATTGATAGAGTAGTTTCATATAAAGCTATAGAATCAGCCTTATGCTTATTATTATAAAAGGGCATATAAACC
Source organism: Brachionus asplanchnoidis (assembly GCA_025491095.1). Taxonomy (NCBI): domain Eukaryota; kingdom Metazoa; phylum Rotifera; class Eurotatoria; order Ploima; family Brachionidae; genus Brachionus; species Brachionus asplanchnoidis. The sequence continues at coordinate 2,135,184 of JAILYF010000016.1, forward strand.
CCAAAAATTACAAATTCTTGACCCTTGGTTTTTAAATGGACATAGCTCGAATGTCTATTAAAAAAGTCACTATCAATCAAATCACATGAGTCATCAAGAAACCAACATTGGCCACCATAAGGTCGCCCTGAAGATTTACCTAAATAATCAGGCATATCCGACTGATAGAGTGGAGTATTTTTATGAAACTTAGATGATGCTAAATCATTTATAATATGAAATTCATTTTTTTTGGTCCATAATTCATTCAAATAGCAAATATTTGAAATATTAACTAAATGATTACAATAAGATAAATTTGATTTTAAATTGAAACAATTAAGAAAAGAGATAGAAAAAGAATTTAAAGGCATTTTAATTACGTTTTTATTGATTTGTGTTGGATTGATTTGGAGTATTGCTCGTTTTTGCTTCAGATGAAGATTGTGTATTTTGATTGCGTTCAGCATATGGCTTACGATAGCGACAGACAACAGCACCTCTTGGCCATATAGTTTTATCTTTTACTCTATCAAGATCGAACACACTTATTGAAAATTTGAAGGAATTTAAATTTTGATGAACGGTTGAAATTTGTTCAAAAGTATAAGTTTGGACTATTTTATTTACTACCGATTTTACGTTTTCGAGAGTTTCTTCAGTTGATATTCTACCCAAGTAAATATCGACCTTTCTCTCACTTGATTTAAGACCAGTGTTATCACCTTTACCAGAAGTTTTGATATAATTTTGAATTGAAGATTTTTTAGTCCTCTTCCTTGGGCCTGCTAATTTAAACTCATTGTATTCAATTGATTTTGTTGGTTGAGAGGGGTTTGAGGAATCAAAAGCCATGATTTTTGATTGTCCATTCGGACGTGATGTTTGACGAGTCACTGGTTTGGAGGCCGGTGTAGCATTTGTGTTTTGATTAGTACCATCATCAGTTTTTTGTGATTTGTTTCCTTTTGAGCTACCCATTTGTGAGTTCAATTTTGTTGGTGAGTCTGTCAGGGGCCTTTTATTTGTCTGTTTGCTAGGAATAGCGGTAGCTTGTGAGTATGATGTGGAATTCTGCTTTGGAGTATTCAGTATCGTATTACGAGGTGTCAAAGTTTCATTTTGTGGTAATTTTGGGAATTCGTTAGTATTCATTTTTGATTGTATTTGCTTTAAAATCAAATTATTATTTTGAATTATCACTTTGAGCGAGTTATTTTCATTTTGTAATGAATCGATTCGAGACGATTGAAGTTTAACTAGATCGATTAGAGAGACAATCTGATTGATTGTATGTTTAGCATCTATTTGCACTTCTTGAATAGAAGTAAAAATTTCTTCCAAATCATCTTCATCTACATAACGAGGTGACTGGGTGGTTTTTTTAAAGATCAAGAGCAGATCTGTTTCGGAAAACGTAGGTTGTACACTTATTTGTGTTATCGAATAGATGTCTTTAGAAAGAGTTTTAGCACTCGAGTTAGGTTTGATATTGTACAAATCTTGAATTTTGTGATGAGTCAAGAATTGAATTGCCAATTCTTTTCTGAGGTGCTTTATTATGTCAATTGGGAATGATTGAATACGTTTTAGCAGATCATTACATGGAATTCTTGCTAGTTGAACCAAGTTTGACAGATAGTACGTCGTAATTTCTGTTTGAGATTTCTCATTTGAGGTTCGTGTTGACAAATTGGCAAGACCAGTTAGACACTCAGGTTGAGAGAGTAGTGGAGTAGATGATTCTGCACTACCAGGTTGAGAGGTATCCATTGTTTCCACACTCTTGTGCATGGAAGCAACAAGAACAATAAGAATAATAAGTTAATTTATTATAATTTATTAATTTCAAAATTTCAATTTCCGATCAAAAAAAATTTAATTTTATTCGAAGATATTAGCAACCTTGGTAAAAAAATGGGTAAAAAAGCGTTACCAATGAAGTTAGATTTCAGATAATTGGTCTGCTAAAAGATAAGACCAAAAGTAACAGGGAAATAGCAAAATTAGTAGGAGTATCAGAAAAATGTGTGAGAACAACAAGAAAAAATAATGATATCTATGGAACCCCAAAGGAATCAACAAGGCCTGGGAGACCAAGAAAGCTTACTTATAGGGACCAAAATAGTTTATTTATACAGGTAAGAAAAAATCCTACAATAAGTAATAAAAAATTGGCCTCTGAGTTTAATTCTAAGTTTTAAAATGTTAAGGTAAGTAGAGAAACAGTAAGGAGATTTCTAACTAGTAAAGGAATAGGAACTTATACAGCTCTTAAAAAGCCATTGTTGACGGCATCGGATAGAATCAAAATATTAAAATGGTGTAAAGAAAGATTAAATTGGACAGTTGAACGTTGGGGAATGGTAATTTTTAGTGATGAATCCAATTTTGAGGTGTTTAATAGGAAAACAAGGGTTTTAGTAAAAAGGTTAAGAAAAGAAAAATACGACACAAGATTTGTTGTACCAACTCTACAAGGTGGTGGTGGATCCGCAGGAATATGGAGATGCATCAGCACTAAAGGTACAGGATGCTGTCGTATACATGAGGGTAGAATTAATCAATATAACTATAAGGAAGCGTTAGAAAATGACATTATGGCATCTGTTGATATTTTTTACCAAAGAGATGATCCTTGGTTTTTTCAACAGGATGGGGCTCCAGCACATAGAGCAAAGCTAATTAAAGAGTGGTTTGATGAAAATAATATTACTCTCTTGCCATGGTGTGCTAGATCACCTGATCTTAATCCTATCGAGAACTTATGGTCATATATTGATGCAAAATTGGTAGAAACAAAGTTGACCTCAATAGAGCACTTAAAATCGACACTTCTGAAGGAATGGCTAAATGTACCTGATGAGTATGTGAAAAAATTAATTGAATCGATGCCAAAACGTATCCGTGCTTGTTATGATGCAAAAGGTGGCCATTTTAAATACTAAAAATTAGCATGCGTCTAAACTTTTGTGCAACTTTTTTTTCCCCGAAATTTTATCTCTATTTTTTCTTAATTAATATAATCAGCTTTTTTTTTTTTGACTAGTTTCTTTTCATTTTTATTTAATTAATTATGTTAATTAATAGATTAAAAAACAGAAATACCCTTTCTAGCCTTCTATTCTATCTTCTAATTAGACAAATGTTTGGTTTAAAAGCCTACTGTCACATGTCACGAGTCTTAAAAGTACTAAAATTATTCAACTTTGATGAACTTTATCTATTTTCAAAACTAACTTTTATTGATACAATTAAATATAATTATCTATCATCACAATTTTTAAAATATATGCTAAGTGACCCCCCCTCTAATAAATCTTTTTCCTCCGACTTAGTACTTATTTCCAAGTACTTTAAAATTGACTCCTCAAAAATTTCAGTAAATATAAACCAACTTAAAGAAAATCTTAAGATTAATCTGATTCCTAATGATGGTATATCTGATTCAATTTGGTTATGTCTATGCAATTTAAATTTAAAACATTACAGAACTCTCCTAAATGAGCTAATTCAAAATAAAAGAAATTCATGAATTTTGGTCCAAGTTATCTTGCTTTCTAACTTTCATGCCTTTTTCTATTTTCGAACTAATGTTCCTTTTTTATTTTTGTAATTTTATTTTTAGATAATAATTTTTCATTTTTAAAAAAAAACACATAAACACAAAAAAAAAAAAAAAAAAAAAAAAAAAAAAAAAATTTTATTTTTATTTTCTTTTACTTCTCCTTAAAGGAGGTTAATTCAATTCAATAAATAAATAAATATTTTGTAAATAATTGACACATAATTAACGTTTATAAAAAAATGCGAATGCGTCTAAACTTTTGTGCAATACTGTATTATGACTCAAATTTAATGACCAAATTTTCACTTAAGGAAAATAAATTATCACGTTTTTGGTGTACGAGATGGCCGATGTGCCTGAACAGCAGCAAATGCAAAATAATGCATTTTGGAAAAAATAATCCGAGGAAAAATTATTACATAGAGAATGAAGAGAGTAAAGTATGGCTTGACAAAACAGAGGTTGAAGAGGACTTGGGGGTGATGATCTCTAGCGATGGAAAGAATAGCAAGCAAGTAAAAGCAGCAGTGTCTACGGCAAATAGAGCACTCGGCAGGATGAGGAAAACTTTTAAATTTTTTAATATTAAATTATTCAAGATATTATATCCAGCTTTCATAAGAGCGCATTTAGAGTTCGCATCAGCTGTATGGAACTCTATGTCAAAAAAGGATATATCAAAATTGGAGGGTATTCAGAAAAGGGCGACAAAAATGGTCATTGAATTAAGGGGTCTAGAATATGAAGTAAGGTTAACAGAATTAGGACTAACAAGTCTCGAGGTTAGGAGGAAAAGAGGGGACTTGATACAAATTTATAAAATCACAATAGGTTTCGAAGAGGTATTTTTTCAAAGTACAAGTCCGGACTTCCGATCATGTTAATCAAGAAAAATGACTGGAAAAATGCTCAAACATTAGTTAAGAATTAGGCGGAAATTTTCTTGATCTTTAGTTAAATATAATTTTCCTTGAACAATTACTCTACATAAATGGAAAAACAGGAAAATTTATTGGAAAAATTTGTAATACTGGAAAAAAAATTGACTTTGGGATCATGGAACTTCGAGTCATCAAGATTATTTCAATTTATTATTTTAAAATACTTTCAGAATTTTCTAGTCATGATATTAAACTTTGAAAAAAAAATTGAAAATTTTTTGGACTTTTGAAAAAGAAAAAAAAAAGTTCGAACTTGGACTTGACTTGAGACTTGTGACTATTAATCAACTCTATTACTGGCCATTTAATTATTCCTCTTAAAATTAAATTTTGATGTTAGAATATTTAGAAATTGTTTATTAAATATTTTAGAGATGAAGATAAAGATGGACCAAGTTTTTTAATCAACGAATAATTAATTTTCATTTGTCTATAGCCATTGCTCTAAAGAGATACTATTTTAATAATTCATAAAAATAATAGAAATCTTGAAAAAAAAAATTAATTTGGATTTTTAATCCTCTTTTCAAAACTTGTTTCAATAGGTTTAAAAATAAAATTTATATATTAAAAAAATCAAAAATTATTTTAATTGAGAAGAAAAATTGTCTAAATGTCTTACCAATAGTTATTTCCAGTAGTTTGTGTTGGTTTAATTGCAAATTTTTTCATTTCTTTTGTTTTTCGATTGTCAAAATTTTGATATCTTCTTTTTTGCTTAATTAATTTAACATAATTTACAATTCCTTTATTCTAAAAAAAATCTCTTTAACTTAAAGAGACTTTTTTTAGAATAACAAAATAAAATTAAAATTAAAAAAAAACCTAAAATAATTTATTTGCCAATTCCTTTAAATTTTACAATTTCAAATTGTCAAAATTTTAACCTAAAAACTTGAAGAGCCTGCAAAATTGTGTCAATTTTTTTTAGCTTGACTAAAAGAGTTAAAATTTTAATCTTGTGTTAAAAAGATAAGCTATATATATATAAATATAAATTTAATTACGCATTTAAAAATTTTTGATAAAATTTGAAAAATGAAATTTGATCAAAAATTTTATTTTGCTCAATTTTGTAAGATTTATAAATTATTTTATCCCATACAATAAATAAATATATATTGAGAGAATGATTTAGCTTTAGATTGATCGAGTTATTTATTCTATGAAAGAATTTAAATTTAAATTTAAGCCTATTAATTTGAAAAAATTAGGATTCTGATATCATTAATGTCGCTTTTTAAGGATCCTGATTAAATTATTTTGATAAAGCTTATCACTTTAACACAAGATAAAAATTTTAACTCTTTTAGTCAAATTAAAAAAATTAAAGACCAACATTCAGCACACTTTTCAATAGTTTTGGGCACTTTTATTCTTAAATTAATTAAATTAAACTAGAAAAAAGATTTTAGTGTATTGAAAAAAGATTTTAATTAGTTTTTTTGAATATGTATGTATAGTTTATAAAAAAAAAATTAAAATTTTCTATGAAAAAAAGCATTTTTTTTTTTTCATATTTTAATTCAATTTTTTTCAGTCAATTTTTGCCATAACATCATGAAAATTTGTATCTAAGTAAATTTTTAGATGCTGAATACGAATTTGAACTTAATTTTTTGAAATTTCGGTTGGGGATACCCTTAAAAAAATCCTCGAAGTACAAAAACTAACAAAAACTTTGAATTAAAATATCTCACTCATAACAAAAATTTTATTAAATTTTGATAATGCACTATAAACAAGACTTTATGCTCTTTCATAATTGTATTTGATGTATTTTGTCGAGTGTTCAGTTCTTGAGATTTTCTTGCTCAAAAAAAATATATTTTTTTAGTATCCCTACTTTAAGTGCGTATATCACTGGAATGAGACAATTTGGAAAAAAAATAAAATCATATTTTTAACACACAAGAACTCTATTCTATTAGTACGTGTAAATAAGGTCAATATCTTGATGTGAAAATGCGTGCAAACCGTCCTTTTACTGATTAATGCAAAAAAAAATTAAAATTTAATTTTTTCATTAATGACACTTTGAAAACTTGTGATAATTCTCTATATACTTTTTCCAAACCCAACATGATTCTCACTACTTTTAACATTTTATTAAAATTAAAAAAATTAAAAAAAATTTTTGATTATAGTCTAGAAAAAAATTGACTCCAAATGAAGCATTAATTAAAATTTATTTTTTTTAATCTAGCATAAACTAATAAAAATAAAATAATTTAAAAGATTAGTTTTTTTTTAGTTAAACAACATTAGAAACATGTATAAATAAAAAATAAGCCCGGGTGGCCGAGTGGTTAAGGCGTTGGACTTAAGATCCAATTCACGAATGTGAGCATGGGTTCGATCCCCATCCCTGGCAGTATTTTTTTTCTTCAATTTTAATTGTCTTTACTAGTTGCTTAGTGATAAATTAATCAATTATTGTTTTAATTTAACTAATAAAACGAAAAAAAAACTAATATTTATTAAGCAATGTCAATCAGCTATTTTCTAAATAACCCCAGACCTTTAAAAATCGTCGAACTCGATGAGAATCACAAGTTTATTTTAAATGAAACTAATTTAAAAAGTATTCTTTTCCATCGAAAAGCTAGAAATAAGCCGGTTAAAAAAATTTTAAAATCTAAAGAATAAAAAAATTTTATTAAATAATAATTAAGGTTTGTGTGATTTCAATTGCCGGCGCGTTCCGCAAGGGAAAATCATTTTTGTTAAATTTTTTCATTCGTTTTTTCCGAAATGGAGTAATTTTCCTTTATAATTTCACATTTTATTTTATAATTAAATTTACAGGGAAGAGATGGCTGGCTCTTGAATGAACATGATCTGCTCAAAGGGTTTCATTGGCGAGGCGGCTCAGATCGAGACACCACTGGAATTTTTATGTGGAGCGAACCTTTTGTCCTGCGAACTGTATTGAATGAAGAAGTAGCCATTTTGCTTATGGACACTCAAGGCTCTTTTGATTCATCATCAACCATCAAAGACTGTGCTTCCTTGTTTGCCCTCAGCCTAATGACAAGTTCGATGCAAATTTACAATCTGTCTCAAAATGTTCAAGAAGACGATCTCCAAAATCTGCATTTGTTTTCTGACTATGGTCGTTTGGCTCTAGAGTCAACTTCAAAGACTGCATTTCAGGTAGAAAAATTGTTGTAATTAAAATTATTTTATTAACAATTTAATTAGAGTCTAGTTTTTTTGATCCGAGATTGGTCATATGACTATGAACACGAGTATGGCTTTGGTGGCGGTGAAGAATTTTTGACAAAAAGATTTAATGTAATATTTTATTTTTAGATGATTTTTTTTTAATTTTTTTTAAAGTGTAATATAGATAATAATGAAATAAAAGAAACAAGAAATTTTATTAAAAAATGCTTCAAAGATATAAGTTGTTTTTTGATGCCGCATCCGGGGCTCAAAGCTTCTACCAATCCCTATTTTGATGGAAAATTAGTTGGTAATTTTATAAAAAATTAGAATTTTTTCTAAATTTAAGCTTAACTTTTGTAAAGACATCGATCCGCTATTTAGGGTTCAAGTGGTTAATTTTGTCGAAGGTCTTTTTCAGGAAAAAATGTTTCAAATCAAAGAGATAAATGGAGAAAAAGTGACAGCTACAGAACTTTTTGAATATTTTAAAATTTATTGTCTGGCATTTCATGACAATCGAATGCCCAACCCAAACTCATTGCTAAAGGTAATTTTCAGAATAAATAATTCTAATTGTAATATTAGACTATCTACCAAGTTAACACTTATTTATAAATATATATATACATATACAATTTAAAAAAAAAATTAAGTGTAATATTTGACCAAAATGTACAAACGAAAATTAATTTTTTTATTGGAATATTTAATTATCTGTAAGAAAAATTAATCTCAATAAGGGAAAATTATTTTTATTAAATTAAAAAATTTCTAAAAAATCAAAAATTTATAAATTTTAGTTTTACGTAAAATTACGAAAGACAGCTTTTTAGAAAATAAAAGTTTTTTAAAATTTAGCTCCTCTAGTACCAAAAAACACAATTTTTGGACGTAAGCATTTTGAAACTATTTTTCTTAAATTTAAATGTAAAATCACAATTCCTTACCAACTAAAATTGACGTAAAATTAGGTGCTGCGAATTTCTAATACCAATTGAACAAAAATTCTTAATTTTTTGATAAAATAAAATAAAAATTATTAGAATCAATACTGTAAAATAATGCAACGTACTTTGTTGCACCTTATTAACATCAAATAATATTTTGATTTATTAATTTTTTATAAATCTATTTTTTATATGAGAAAAATAATTTTAGGTAAGAAAGGTGCAACAAAATATGTTTCACTGTATTGCACTTATTTTCTAATATTTTTTATAAACTTTGATTTTTATTTATCGAAAAATGAAGAATTTTTTTTCGATTTGTATTTAAATTCACAATACCGTAAAATTACGTAAAATAAAGAGGTTTAAAAAAGTCTGCGCTTTTTGTTGAAACACTTTAGCTCCAAGGGGAGATAATATTGGAAAGATAAAATTTAATCTAATGAGTTAGGACATTTCTGATGCTAAAATAATTTGATAAAAAATTTGAATAAAATCTTCATCAAATATTTACAGAAGTGATTTGACATTTGTGTTTTTACCAAATTTAACTTAAGTAAATTTACGTAAAATTACTTAAATTTACGTAAAAACAGAAATGTCAACCACTGCTGTATATACAAATGTTAAAGTTTTTTTCATTAAAAAAATTAAATGTAAAAACAGATTTTTATTGTAAGTATTCACTGCTTAACATTATATTTTGTATTTGTTAACGTTTATTTATATAACATTTAAATTTAGGCAAAATGTTATTTATTGTACATTTTTATATTTTTACATTTTTACATTTTTGAGAGAAGAAAAAAAATCTCAAAATAGTAGTAGTAGTAGTAAAAATAATCTGCAACTTGAATAAGATTCAAGCAAGCTCTACTGAGCTGTAGCAGATACTTCGCGATTTTCAAAGAGCCACTTGTCAAGTTTCGATTTGAAACAGCTCAAACTTCTTGCTTCGACCACATCCACCGGCAGACTGTTCCAATCGTTCACAACCCTGTTAACAAAAAAGTTAAATCTTGGTAAACAATTCCTAACTTGCTCTCGATGCATTGATTTTCTGTGCCTTCTTAAATTGTAGCTTGATTCATAACCGATTTCAAGTCCATTTACAAAATTCACTTTCTCTAGATTGTTTGCCAATTTGTACATTTGAATTAGATCTCCTCGTAGCCTCCTTGTTTTTAGATCACTAAGTCCAAGTTCTTTTAAACGTTGCGCATAGTCAAGGTTTTTAAGCCCTGAAATAAGTTTTGGGGCTCTTCTCTGCACCTTTTCTAGTTCGAAAACGTCTTTCTCGATATACGGACACCAAGTGCTAATAGCGTAATCTAAGTGCGGTCTCACTAACGATGTATAAAGAAGCTTGATATTATTTTTTTCTCGGAATTTAAATGCTTTCCTAATCATGGCTAATATTTTGTCTGCTTTTGCTGTACAGTTTCGTATTTGGGCGTTCCATTTTAAGTCATGATTTATATATATCCCAAGATCTTTCTCACAATCTGACTTGGTTAATGGTTTTTTACTTGGGCCAAATTGAATATCATAGTCAAATTTCTTGTTTAGCCTTCCAAAATGTACAATCTTACACTTATCGGCATTTAACTGAGTAGACCAATCACTAGACCATCTTGCCACATTATCCAAATCTTTCTGTAATGTTTCCATACATTTTAAGTTTTTTATGACTGAGATCATCTTGGTATCATCAGCGTAGGCTTCACAATGGGAATTGATCATCTCATGTATGTCATTGTCATCGCATGTCATTTATAAAAATAACGAACAGTATAGGTCCTAAGACCGATTCTTGTGCTACACCACTTGTTACCTCGGTCCAAACAGATTGATGCTCTCCCAGCACCACTCTTTGGGTACGGCCAACTAAGAAATCTTTGATCCATCGTATCAATTTCTCACCAAAACCATAAAATTTAAGCTTATAAAGCAACTTGTGATGAGATACTTTGTCAAATGCCTTAGCAAAGTCAGTATATATAACATCAACTGGAAAACCACTTGAAAGACCATTTGTAATGATGTCGATTGTTTCTAGCAGGTTTGTAGTACACGACTTATTAGGGATAAAACCATGTTGAGAAACGGATATTAAATTATTTTCCAAAAGGTGTTTTAACATGACATCTTTAACAACGCTTTCGAAAACTTTACATACCACACTTGTTAACGATACTGGGCGGTAATTTTTAGCCTCAAGTCGACTTCCACTTTTGTGCAAAGGAGTAATATTCGCTTGTTTCCATTGAGTCGGCACCATGCCATTGTTAAATGATGCACGAAAAATTTTTGAAAGGGGAACAGAAAATGCTTCAGCGGAATTTTTAAGAACCCTATTACAGGTCTTGTCAGGGCCAATAGCTTTGTTTTGATCTAAGGCTTTTAATTTATCACAAATTTTACTTACATTAAAAAGCTCGTCGGTCGTTGGCTCGCAGATTTGTTCAGTTTTGTGATCAAAAAATGGTAACTCAGAGATATCGTCTACGCTAAACACTGATTTAAAAAATTCATTTAGGTGATTACTTATTTCTAGATTTTTTAGGGAAAAAAAAATCTCAAAATCAAAAAATCTAAAAAAATTTTCATTCAAGAAAAGTAATAAAAAATTCGCAATTAATTTAAAGGGATTTTCAAAAAATTATCCTTGGTTATTACATTTAAATTTTTCTAAAACTCCTTTTTAAGTAATTGCGAATTTATTATTACTTTTCTTGAATGAAAATTTTTTTAGATTTTTTGATTTTGAGATTTTTTTTCTCTCAAAAATCTAAAAATGTAAAAATATAAAAATGAACAATAAATAACATTTTGCCTTAAATTTATTATAGTAAAATTTTTAACGTAAATTAAAATTAATTAAATATTAAATTCTTTTAATATTTTAAATATTTTATTTTTTCTCAATTTCCTAAAGAAAAATTTAATTTTTCATAAAAAACTTGAAAAGTGAAGAAGAAAAAGAAAAAGTAGTTTCACTTGTTTTTCCTACAATTATTAAATCGTTGGTCAAGAAAATTATTCAAAAATTTTACGAGTTTTGACCATATTTCGATTAATTTTATTTTGAGATTAACTTAATCTCAATTATTTGAAATAATTAACTTGAATAAATATTTCTAATTGAGTATTCAATGAAAATATTTTTTTCGGCTATTGGATATAATTTACTTAACTTTGTCTAAATTTCTAAAACTATCAAATTTTACTAATTATCAAAAATTAATGATAACTCTTTAAAAATATTGTGCATGCAGAATTATATATAGCACTTGGTTATGGTTAAACATGGTTTACATGACATAAAAAATTATCTCTCAATTAAATTATATAATTAAAATAATTGCATTTTAAAATCCTTTTTTAAATCAACAATTTTTGATTATGATCATTAATATTTAAGATTTTTTTGATTTTATTAGAACAAAACTTTTTTTTAAAAGGCTACTGCCGAGGCAAACAATTTGGCTGCCAAAGCTATGGCAAAAGAATTTTATAACAAACAAATGGAATCAGTAAAATTTTATTGATTAAAAAAAATAAATTTATTAGTTAAAAATTTAGGTGATTTTTAAAGAAAGATCGTTCGTGAACCCAGAACATATTGAAAAAATTCACATGGATACAAAATTAAAATCAATTAAATTTTTTGAATCGATCAAAAAAATGGGTGGTGCAGAAACAAGCAGAATTTATCTCAAGGAACTAATATTTGAATTAGATGAATTACTAGCTAAGTATTATGCCCACAATCAATTGAAAAAATCAACCGAAAGTCTACGAACCCCATTCACATTACTAGCTCTAGTCTTTATAAATTATATAAGTGCAGGATTTTTTAATTTTATATGGATAGGCTTCATTGCTTTTATGTTCAGAATCGGATTTTATGTATCCCTATTTGGCATGATTTTCTGGTCTTACTCAAAGTATTCACAGCAAAACTCAGACGCACTATTACTAATTGACCGAATGTGTTCATTTGTGTGGGATAATGTAAATTTATTCTGAAAATTTAAAAATCCAATTTTAAAATTAATTTTAAAGGTTATTCAGATAATAGGAGGCAGGTTTTTGGCATCAGTATTAGGCATGCTAGCAAACACCATTACCAACATGGGTCCAAGTATTTTCTCTTTAGATCCAGTTAATTTGATAAATATGGAAAATGTGAACCTTAGGCCGATTTCAGATAAAGGAGATTGTTAATAATTTACTTCAAGTGTTGTTTTGTCTTAACTTTTTATTAAAATTAATATAAAAAATTCTATATTTAAATTAATTTTCGTTAATTTGTATTTTTATAATTTATTTTAAAAGTGAATCATTGAGCGTGATGGATAGCCATCGCTCAACTTACTTCACTGATGCCGTTATTGAATTGAAGAGTTGAATCAGAGTTGGTCTAAAAAAAACTTAAAAATCTGCGAAATTTAATGGCAAATTTTACTATAGAAATTATTTTTTTAAAATTATTATTTTTGATTTCTAATGAATTTTTAGCAAAGCTTTAATTTTTTGAAATTTTTCAATCTATTTTTAAAGCTAATTGCTGGAGTGCTACTAAAACACTATCACCCAATTATTATTGAAATTTTTAAATTTTTAAAAATGATTCCACCACCACCAAAAGAAAAAAATCAGAAAATCAGAAAAAAGAGGCAAAAGATTGCAATAAAAAAATGAAAAATTTCGACTCATTTAATTTTTTCATATTTTTATGTAATTAAAAATTTAAGACACAGACTCTATCTTTTTTGTAAATAAATAAAAAAATTATCAAATATTACAATTATAAATTGAATTAAAATTGGGGTCAGTGTTTAAAAGGACCCAATTTTTGCGAGTGAGCGAAAAATCTCTTGAAATAAATTAAAGTGTTTTACTTATTAATTTTAAGTCGAATCTGGTTTTTTCTCGTTAAATTTTTTTTTATATCTTACTATTTCTTACAAGAATTACTAAATTTTTGCAAAAAATTACCAAAATTTACACGAATATTGTAATAAATTAAAAGATTATCTAAGAAAAAAATTCAGTAACTATTTTTTTGGAAAATAAAAAAATTATAAAAATATACTAAAAATAGCAAAAATTTTCAATTTTTTTAATTAATTTAAATTGAGTATAAATGAAATTTATTGTTAATTATATTTTAAGAAAAAACTACGTTATTAAAGTGTGCTGTCAGAAAAATTAACTTACTGAATTTTTTTATGGAAATTGATTAAAAGTAAATAAGCTAAAAAATGTCAGTAAAATTGAATAATAATCCCAAGAGTAATAGAAAAGAATTAAAAATTTTAATTTTTTCGCTTACAAAAAATCATATTTTGAATTGAATATCTGATTGAAGCTATCAAAATTGTCAAAGCAATTTTTTATTAATATCAATTAATTGAAAATCATAAATTTTAGTCAAATAATTTTTTCTGACCGATTACAATACAAATAATTAATTTTTAGCATGTAAAATGCCCGAGTAGTTTCTTAGCTTCATTTCCCGTCCTTTTTTGCAATTCTTTTACAATCTTTTATCAAAATAAATTAAAAAATATTGAAATTAATTGTTTAAAAAAATATTACTATTTACATATTACAAAAAAAATAAATCATAAAATTTTAAATCCAATTATAACACTTTTTCTTTAATTAATTTAAAATTTTTATCATTTAAAATTCATTAATAAAATTCTTCCTTAATCCTTTCGATTAAATGTTTCGTAAGTTATACAATTTTTAATCATGTGTTGGAAACAAGCTACCAGTTGTGACATTACTGATTTTTATTCGGAAACAACAATCTATCTAATTGTGGTAATAATAAAGAAATTTAAAAAAGAAAAAACTACTGAAAATGGAGAAGAGTTAATTTTTGAAAAAAATAATTTTAAAGTAGAAAAAGATTAATTTTTATGCTGTAATTTTCATTGAAATTTAAAAAATTTTCATTGAAATCGCTCATAGCTTATAAAACAAAATTTAAATTTATTTTTTGAATTTAAAGAAAAATTTCTAAAAATTTATGCCAGGGATGGGGATCGAACCCATGCTCACATTCGTGAATTGGATCTTAAGTCCAACGCCTTAACCACTCGGCCACCCTGGCTTATTGATACCAAAACAAAATTTAACTAAAGTCTAAAAAATTCGAATCAGCAAATTTAAGTTTACAAGCAACACATTTTTTACCAAATTCTTTCCAGCACTCATCACAATAATTAATGCGACAAGCTTTGCACCAAAAACCATCTCCAATATCATCATCACAAATCACGCATGTTTTTTCCACCAGTTTTATCTTCTCTAAAAGCTCAATTAAATAAGAAAAAAATCTAATTTTTCTAAGTGAATAGAATTTGTCTCCTGCTAGGGTTCCACTCATGGCCGACTCATTAATCTTGTTTTTCTTATCAAGCTTAAATTTAATGCGGCCTTTTACGGCTTCATTGTAAAGCCACAATACTCGCTCTTTTTCTTTCTTTGGATAAAAGTACGCACATATAAATCTGTTCATCCTTTTGAAATACATTTCCACCAAAATCAACACTAGCAAAAAAAAAATCTGCCTAATTAAAGAATTCAAATTTTCCGCACTAATTGAAGAAACACTAGGTGCACAATTAATTTTTTTCAATTTGTCTAGTTCAGCCTCCTCATTTTCTTGTTCAGTTTGATTGATTGAGGACCGCAAAAATCTGGCTGCAAAACCATCTCCTTTGACGTCAACAATTTTTTTCTTCGACTTCCGGGTATCTCTAGGCACTGCTTCAAAAATCATATTTTCTTTCAGAATGGTCAAAAAATCAAACAAAACATAGTCAAATATCAAAGAGCTTAGAATGAAAATAAAAAAGAGTCCGTACAAGAATACATTTATTTTGACCAAAGGCTTCTGGTAGGCCGATACACACAGCTTAAAGGGATAAAACAAATATTCTTTTTCATGTTTTTTTAGAGGCAGCAAAGTGCGAAGGCTTTTGGCATTGCGTCTTTGGTCCACATGGACAAAATATTTGGTTATGAAAAAATTGTCAAAAGAAATGTCATTTAAATACTTTTGATTGTATCTGAACGAATTGACGATCACAAGTGAGTAGCTAAAACATGCCAAAAGTTGAACTATCTTGACTAAATAATTGATAAATCTAGAAATTTTTTCCGCTTTATTTTTTACATTGGCCAGATCAGACTTTACTTTGAATAAGTTGTCTTTTGAGACTAAGGAAGTGTTGGGTGCTTTGATGTCCACTTCTAAATTTGAGTCAAAATTTTTCATTTTTTCCTCCACATTGTCCAAGTCCTCTAGGTCTGAGTCCAGATTTTTGTAGTCTTTTTTGCTCGTCTCCTCCTCACACACTTCTTTGGGAGATTTTCCCAATTCTGTATTTTGCATTTTGCAATGATCGGCCGCTTTCAGACTTGAGCAAATGTCAAACAAGTAATTTTGTTGGTCACAATTATTTTTAAATTCAGCAGCTCCATTTTCACAATTGTCATTGCCAGACTTGAAAATTTCCAAGCATTGTTTTACCTTTTTTTCGTGATAAAATTGCGAGTTGCTTATTCTCAAAGGTGGTTGCGTTTGCTTCTCTTCATTCCTAAAATCATAGTCCAGATTTTCATCTAAAAATTTGGCTTTTCTATGAGGGTTATCACTCAGACTTAGCTCGGCCTTAATCTCGCCCGATAGCTGGCTGATAGAGTCTTTTTTGCGCTTGACATCTTCAAATGCTATCTTGAATTTTTCAAAAAAATTTTTTTTACGTTTTTGCCTTTTTTTGGATATTTGCTCAACTTGTTTGTACACTTTATATTGGCATTTTATGCTCCTAAAAACCTGGTCAGCGTTTTTGAATGTGTTTTCTACAGGTCCACGGACAGTATCTTTGACAAGAGTTTGAGTGATGATTAATTTTCCCGAGCTGGATACAAAATTGAACACAATTAGAGTCATTAAGCATCTTAGTTTGATTGACATGGTCATATTTATCGAGATCAGGCATATGATTATGGAAAAAAACATTGATTTTGCCGATGGTAGCACATTTTCCAATTGATATATGGAAAAATAAAAAATTATCAATGAATAAACACTACCAATTAGGTAAAACTTTAAAATTGTTAAAAAAGTTTGAATTTTAAATTTTTCCATAACAATTAGAATAAAATTTTCTCAATTTAATATAAATTTTTTTTTAATTTATTGATTAATTATAGAGATTTTTAGTATTGTGAATTTCAAATACAAATTGAACAAAAATTCTTCATTTTTTGATAAATTAAAATTAAAGTTAATTTAAAAATATTTGAAAAAATTCTTCAACATAGTGTAACATACTTAGTTGCAA
Source organism: Brachionus asplanchnoidis (assembly GCA_025491095.1). NCBI lineage: Eukaryota > Metazoa > Rotifera > Eurotatoria > Ploima > Brachionidae > Brachionus > Brachionus asplanchnoidis. The sequence continues at coordinate 2,152,162 of JAILYF010000016.1, forward strand.
CTTTTTAGCATAAAATAAAATTTTTATTTTCTTTTTTTTTTAAGTAAAAACAATTAATAATCTATTTGAATTTTATTGGTTCTTTATTTTTTTCTATTCTTACAAGAGAAAAATTATTTAAGGTAAAATAGGTGCAACAAAGTATATTGCACTATGTTGCAGTATTTTTTCAAATATTTTTTATTAACTTTAATTTTAATTTATCGAAAAATAAAGAATTTTTGTTCAATTTGTTTTTGAAATTCACAACACCGATCTTTTTTATGTTGCTGAATCATGGTTAGATGAAATAAAATTTTAAAGGGGATAAATAAAATGATCAGCATTTTTTTATTTTTATGATTAGTATTTTAATCGATCAGTACATAAAAATAAAAATGAACAGTAATTGAATATAAAACGATTAGTAGATTACCGATAAAAAAATTAACAAATGATCAGTAACAATAATTTTTATTTAATTAGATTTATTTAAAATTTAATGCAAGTAAAAAATAGAAAAGTAAGAAAATAATTTGCGATATATATGATTTATTTTTTTATGTTTGAATTACAAAATGTTTTTACTATTGAAATAGCATTGAAAAAGTGCTATGCTTAAATAATTTTTTTAGTTCCAAATAAAACAATAATTCAATTATTGTTAATTATATTAATTATATTGACATAAAGTTTAAGTTAATATTGCAAGCATTTTCATATTTGAAATTAAACTTTTTAGTGAAATAGAAAGAGTTTAATTTTTATTTGAGAAATTCAAAAAAATATTGAAATATTCTTTTTTTAACATTTAAATAATTCATTTAGATTTAAATTTAAATTCAATCTTTGAAAATTTTCTTTTTATAAATTTTGGTTTTAAATAAATGAGTTCTATTTTCCATTTTTTATAAATAAATCAAACGAACGAAAATAATCACTAAAGTAATTCAAACACAAAAAAGTCAAAATTTATAAAAAAAACAATGTTTTCAATGATTGAATTTAAATTAATTGTTTAAATCTTGATGCATTTATATCAATTAGTTTTTACTGTAAAAATTGGTAAATTCAACTTTTTCTGTCCCTACAGCTAAAGACTCTTTCTTTTTGTTCCAATTTGTCTCTTTAGTTTTTTGTATCAATAATTTTTCTCTATTTATTATTAACAAAAACGTAACCAAAATATAACTTAGCATTTCTTCGATTTTTAGAAATAAAATTATGTATCATAGATTAGGTTTTTATTATGTGGCTATCAAAGTCATTTAAAAATTAAAGTCCGGACTAGGACATTACTTGAGACTTGTGACTTTTAAACAACTCTAATCTGATATTAATGATAAAAAAACGAAACCAACATTATATTTATTTAATTATTTTATTTTATTTATTTATTTATTTCAAAAATTACGCCAGATTTGGCGATGATGAAAAAAAAAAAATTAAATATAAAAGAAAAATATTAAAAAATAGAAATTTTATGAAAATAAAGACTATTTTTTTGTCTATTTTAAGACTTCAAGATTACATGCTTAAAAAAAATAAAAAAATTTTTCCATAATTACTATTTTTATAATTAAAAATAATTTCATTTTCAGTTTTTTAAATTTGTTTATTTGTTTGTTTATTTATTTATTTATTTTTTTTTTTATTTTTTTTTTCATTCGTTTAGACATATCTAATTTCATGAAGTCGTCGATAAAGGAGAGAGGTTAATTATAACAATAATAATAATAAAATTATCTACTGATCAAAAATTAAAAAAACCTAAAAGAAAAATTGCTAAAATTTTGTATAATTCTTTCTTTTTTTATTTTGGTTTTTGTAAATATTCCATTATTTTTTTCTTTTCTTTTTCTTTCTTATTTTAATAAACATAAAACATTGAAGTATTTTTTTTTAAATTACGAACGATTATAATAATTATTGGGAGGTATTTAATCGCTCACCTAAACAAATTAATTGCATACTATAATTAATTTACTTCTTAAGATATTTAAATCTTTCTCTTATTTATAATGAAAATACCTACGTAAAATAATGAAAGTTACTCTTAAAAAAATGAAAAGTTATCTTATTTCACTTAAAAATTTATTAATAAAAAAATTGTATTGTGAATGAAAATGAAGGAAAAATGAAAAGATTTTAAAAAAAAATGAAAAGTACAATTGAACGAATTATTTAGGGTTTATTTTTGGACTCTTTTGGTCTACCAACACGACGTTTTTGTGTTTTTGCTTGAAAAGATGTGCATGCTGCTGGATCTAAGCTTGTATTTGTGGAGCAGAACCTTCTTCAGAACCAAGAATGTAAATCATTAAAATTAGCAGTAAAATTAAAACTATTAAGATTACAACTCATTATTATTAGTATTAATTTAATTATTTTAGCATATCATTCCATTAGTATAAGAGAGCAAAATTAGATAGTAATCATAATTATTTATTTAAGAAGTCATTAATTAATTTAACAATACAAATCAATAACTATGGAGTTTTTTAATTATATTTAAGAGAGCATTTCAATATACAGTAGCGCTACGCCACGTGGATTTTACGTAAATTTACTTTTTTTTCCGTCAAATTACGTAAATTAACGTAATTTGACGTAAATTTACGTAAAATCCACGTGGCGTAGCGCTACTGTATATTGGTATCATTTTATAAATTAAGCCATCATGCAAGATTTTATCGAATGCTGAGGCAATATCGAAAAAAATGGCACAAACTTTCTTCTTTCTGTTGAATTGCTCAATACTTTTCTGTAATAAATGAATCAAGTTGTCCTTTGTTTGTCTTTTTTTGCGAAAACCAGATTGCTGAATTATTAATAAATTATTTAATTCCAAAAACTTAATTAGCCTAGATTGAACTAATTTTTCTACAAGCTTCGCAATACAACTTGTTAAACTAATCGGTCTAAAGTCTTTCGGGTTCGAGCTTTTTGGATTTTTTTTAGGAATCTTTTTTAAGAATTATTTGAATGACCACTATTTAAAAGACTTTAAAACATTTTTATGCGGAATTAAAAAAGTTATTTAATAATTATTACGTTGGTCTTATTATTTTTTGACTAAAAAAATTTTATTTATTATATTTAATTATATTTATATATTTTGTATATTTAAACATTATTAACTTTAATTTTCAATAACCTTTATTCTATTCATTTTATTCTTGGCTAAAACAGCTAACGCTGAGGCCACTAAATAAATAATTAAAAAAAAAATATATATATATTGGTGTGCATTTAAATATATCTCATAATAATTTATATATTTTTTTTGGAACGGATTTCATAAGCTTGGCAAAGGAGCGAAAGCTCGAGCCATTATTTATTTAAATATTTATTTAAATAAAGACGTTTAATTTCTTCTCGATCAAAAATTATTTTTACTAAGCAACCGTAATAAAATACTGATCATTTAAATAGCAGCCAATTTTAAAGTTTTTAAGTTTTAAATTTTTTCAGTAACAACATAAATAAAATTTTCTTAATATAAAATAAATTTTTTTTTGAATTTATTTATTAACTAAAGAGGAATTTTTTTTAGTTGCTAAATCATGGTGCTATTGCACAAAAAGCCTCTCTTCAAAAAATTTCCCTTGTGGAATATTTTCAAGAATCTGACCTCAGGATTGTACAGAATGGAAATAATGGGAATCATTGATTGAAAAAGAAGGAATAGAATACGAGCTAAGGGTCTAAATTGCCACAACATTGCATCCAAGTAATAGAATGACGGATTGGTTGCCAAAACGATCATGAAATCGACCATTACAGAAAATAAATTGCTCATCACAATGGCTATGTTCATGAAAATGAACTGTTTGGCGAATCTTGATTGCTTGACATTCAGTTCTTTTTTTGCCTTGTTGGTATTGGTGGTATTTACTGCAGAAGCCGCTGATGAAGCCGTAGTGAATACCGATGTGGCCATTGAAAAATCATTTGGCGTTACTTTAGATGTATTCGCAGGCTTATTGACTGATGTTGATTCTAAAATGTTTGCTTTGGCAAGACTTTGCCTGGTAACTTTTAATTTGGATACAATTTTTAAGTAAGCGATCAAATTTAGTGCAGTTGGAATAATATTGCTTATGATCACATTTAATACAAAGCTGATAATCATTTCTCTGACACTGTTGGAGTAGCCTGGCGAACAAAAATATACAGAATAAGTGGTATTTAAGGCATATTTTAATACAAATGTTAGAATAATTGAAAAAATTACAGAAGCACCCATTGTCATGTAAATAAAGCTTAGACCGGAATTCATTTTTTTGTACAGATTGATATTATGGACTGCAAATAGTCTATACATGGCCAAGAGAAGAATGGACAGGGCTCTCAAATATCGTAGAATGCTCCACATTTGTTCACTAATGTAGCAAAATAGTAAGTTGAGTTGTAGACTGCCAAATGATGGACCCCCAGTGCCAATGTAGAATACATAGTGCAGGCAATACAAAAGACTAATGATGATTACAAAATGCATGTAAAAGTAAGATCTGTTTCTGAATTTTTTGACTCGGAACATGAAATAGATGTAAATGAAATGAATGAGAACTGCTAGTACTCGGACTACATAGTCAATGTAGTTGATCACATAAGCTGTGGTAAAGGTTGAATCGAAATTTAGTACATAGGTAGTATTGAAAAAGTCAAAGTCTGAATTTATTTTTGTGGTAAGCATAAAATAAGATAAAATCTAAAAAATCTTTTTTAAAAAAATTTATTGAGCAAAAAAATGAATAATATTTTTTAAATTTGAGAGAAATTTATGAGGAATTTTTGATTAAAATTTTCATTTGGCTGTTTCAATGAATCGACGTTAGTAGAATTAATTAATTTTTCCAGGTTTTGATTCAAAAACAGATCATTTTTGGAAAAATACAACTCAAATGCATCGAGTTAATAGTGAGAAGGAAAGCGTCATTGGAAATTTATTAATTTTTTTGTCTGCTTTCAAAATTAAATTTAAGAATATTGAGAAATTAATAAATTTATTGTGCAAATTTTGAAATTTAACAATTTTGATTAATTTTTTTAATCAAAGATAAAATTGTTAGTTTTTTTTTAATTTTTGATTAAAAAATTTGATTCGGAATTTTTTAATTTATTTTTTTTTTCAAGAATTATTTTTCAATTAGTTGTTAATAAAAGCTTGTTAAATCAACTCTAAATTTTGTTTACTTACGTTTTTCTCAATTAAATTAACTAAAATGAAAATGATGTGTTTTGAATGCGATTGATTTTAAATAATTTTCTATTTTTTTGTCCCAAATCTAAATTTCAATCAATGTTTGTCAAATATTTTGGTTTTAAGTCACCGCATGGATATTTAAAATAATTTACAAATTTTTTAATTAAAATAATTTTTTTTTTAAACAAGTTCAGACTTTCAAAGAAAAACACTGTAAAACAAAGTAAAACTTCCATCTGAATTTTTGTCTTTAAATAATTTTAATTTAAATAATAATTTTATGAGTCGAATTGTTGCTTCATCAACAAATATGTAGTTTGTGAACTCAAAATTTTGAAACTTTAAACACCAAATAAGTCAAACTAATTTTTGATAGTCTGTTAATAATGTCGGTAACGCAAGCCTAAAAAATTGTTTGAAATATCTTATATTAATTTTGAACAAAATTAATTAAATTATTAATTTTATATTTAAGGGATAAAAAGGATGATATTATGAATTTTGTAAATGGCTTTCTCTTTACTAGAAAAAATGATAGTTAATTTATTGTACAGTACTGTTATGACTTTCTGTTTTTACAGGAATTTACGGAAAATTACGTAGTTTTAGGTAAATTTACCAAATTTCGTAATTTTATTAAATTCCTGTAAAATTCGAAAAAAAAATTACTTTTTTTTAAGCAAAAATTACAAAAATTTACCACTATTAAATAAAATTTCACGTAAAATTACGTGAAAAAAAGTATTTTTTTTTTTCGATTTCAGGACCAAAAAATTTCAAAAAAGTCAAAAAATGTCAAAATTCTCAAAAAAAGTAGTATTTTTTGGAATTTTTACTTTTTACGTAATTTCCGGTAATTTTACGTGAAATTACGTAAAAACAGTTTTTCGTAACAGTACTGTATGTCAACAACAGGCCATCATCACTTTCCTTCTTGTTAATAAAATTTGATCATGAAAAATATTAGTATTCCTTACAACAATCTATTCTTAATAACTCTTATCCATTCAAAAAGAAAAAATCTGTGTTAACAGCCAAGAAAGGTCATTTTTGACACAATAAAAATAATCAACAATAAAAATTTTATTTATTTTTTTGAATTTTATTTTGAAAATCAAATATTGTTTATTTCTTTTTTAGTTTCAAAATTCAACGATCCAAAAATCTTAAATTTTTTATTTTTAAGTAAACCTTGAAGAAATCAATTTTGTTATTTAAGGGAATAAATCGAAAAATGCTGTAAAGATAAGGAAAACAGTAAGAAAATAATAAAATCAGTAATTTTAGAAGAATTACATAGAATATTTTTTGTTATCCGCACGATAACAAAACCGGAGGTGACCAGTTTGATAACAAAATGTTGTGTGGTTATGCATTATGGTCATAAAAACAAAGAATTTTCTTATTTAATTAATGGTAAGCAGTTATCAACGTAAGAAACCGAAAGAGATCTTGGAGTTATTTTCAATACAAATCTTAAATGGAAAAATCAAGTGATAGAGGCTACAAACAAAGATAGGTCGCATCAGGAAATCACTCGCTCGTTTTGATTGTAAGTTATTAAGATCTTTGTATTTAACTTTTGTTCGTCCTCTTTTGGAATTTGCGGTGCCTGTATGGTCTCCAATTCTTAAGTCTGACTGTGAGAATGTTGAAAGGATTCAACGCAGAGCTACGAAATTTGTTTGTTCAATACGAAACAAACCGTACGAAAGCAGATTGAAGGCTTTGAACATTCCAAATCTGGTGGAAAGAAGAAAAAGAGGTGATCTAATTCAATTATACAAGTTCATGCATGGAATAGAATCGGTTGAAAAAAGCAACAATTTTAATGTCACAAAAAACCAAGGACGAGGTCACTGCCTCAAATATCACAAAGAAATATCGAGGCTCCAACATAGAGATAACTTTTTTTTCAACAGAACCGCTAACATATGGAACTCGCTACCAAATGAATTAGTTGAAGCCCTCAATGTTAACAGCTTTAAAGCAGGTATTGATTGCTGGATGAGCAGCAATCAATCACATCAGCTGTCTAAGTGTGCAATATTAGCACACTCGCTGACTAGCCAGCTACAGTCAAAACTACTACTACTACTAAAATTAGTTATCAGCTGATAACATAACCGAGTAGTCCCAATTTGATAATTAGTGTAAATTCTTAATCAATTGTGTGCCTAGTGGATCAGCTGTTAAAAAGGGAATTTATTTAAGATTGGATTGCTAGCAATTTTCTTTGATTCTAAAATTTACTCAAGCTGCCTGTAGTCTAGTTAAAAGGCAATAAAGCAATTTTAATGTATATAACTTACGTTGAAGACTTACGCTATCTGCACTCTATGATGTAATCAACAAAAAGCGACTTCAAGAGACGCAAAGCTCTAGCATATGATGCTTGTAAAAGCATTGAGAAAATCTGGACAACAAAACAAAATTGAGCCATAAATGAACATTTTCGATGCATCGGTCTAATCTATTATACTCTATGAATGCGAGTCTTGGATCATTACACCGCAAATAGAGCAAAACTTCAAAATCTTTGTGACTTAGTGCTTTTGTCGAATGCTCCACATCAAGCCACTAGACCATATCCCGCTACAGAGCATATACAAACAAGTTAATATCTTCCCGCCTATGGAAGCCATTCGTTCACGGCAGCCATGATGGCTTGACCAAGTAAGTATGGAAAGCAAAGAAGAACTAGCTAGAATATTTGCACTGTACGATCCAGAGACATGACATGGTCAGGCAAGGGGAAGCGCCAAAAAGCTTTCAGATAAAAAGTTATGTACCCTAGCGATGGATAAAAGCAGAGAGAGACAGAGAGAGAACAGAAGAGGGCAAGACAAAACACCGATGTATTAGAGATTTTGAACAGAGTTGTTTAAAAGTCCGTCCCATAGTTTTTTTTTTTTTAATTCCAAGTCACAATTCAAGGACTTAAATGTTTTTTTGAGGTCCGTACTTGAACTTGGACTAATTCCGAAATTGAAAAATTATTTTTTTTAGTAGCTAATTTATTTTTAATACAATTTAGTGAATGGAATAGAAACGGTGGACCTGGTCAAAAATATGGTAAATAGATCAGAAAACAAGGGTCCTGCCGGGGCCTTAAGAGGAAATAGCATCTAAGTCCAGAGAAAAAGTTTTCTTGGTCAAATTAGAAACTTAGATTTCACACTTCATTTAAAAAAAATATTTGAACTTGAAAAAAAAAATTTAATTTTCAAAATTTAAAGAAATCAAGTCGATTTTTAACAAAAATTATTTTAACCGGTTATCTTAATCAGTTGTAAATTTATAACCGGTTAGAATATAGACAATTAACTGGTTTTCAAAACCGGTTTAAATGCATAGCCGGTTAAGAAAACCCGATATTAAGTAAAACCGGTTAACATAATTTTTGCATAAAATCGACTTGATTTTTTAAATTTCAAAGATTAATTTTTTTTTTCTAGCTTAAATAATTTTTTAAATAATTTTGCTAATAAAAAAATATAAAAAATTCCTCTATGCTTAAAAAAAGTTTATAATTATAAAATTTAAGAAAATCAAGTCGATTTTAAACTGAGTTGTTTAAAAGTCATAAAGTCAAAGTCGTTTTTCTTCTCTATAAAAAGTCTTTTGACTTGGCTTGAATTTTTTTGTTTCTAAAAAAAGTCTTTTGCCATTTAGTTATTAATACGGCCATTTTCATTTCGAAGTCTTTGAAATGACTTTTTTCAGAAAAAACTTTTCAAGCCAAGTCAAAAGACTTAAATTTATATAACTTAGATTATTTTTAGTTAATTTTTTTTAAAAATCGATTTATTTTTTTTAATTTTAAAGATTAAATTTTTTTTCAAGTTAAAATAATTTTACTAATAAAAACATAAAAAAATTTTCTTTTACTAGAAAAAAAAGGTTTTTATATTCAAAATTAAATTCAACCCTACAGAAAATGCGGTGAAATCTAAGTCAACCGCTAGTTTCAAATAGGTAAGTTCAATGAAAATCGGCTGCTACAGCTCTACACGGCCAGTCGGTGCTGATTAGCTCAGACACTCTACATGTCATGTATCGCAGCAAGAACTACTCCTACTACTAAACTAATTTCATATCTAAAATAACAATAAAAGAAAACAAATAAATGAATATTTTTTATTTTTCTAACCATTTAAAAAAAATCTTCAACAAAAAAAAAAACGGCTAATTTTTCTTGTTCATTTATTTTTAAAATAAATTTGCCAACAAACTAATTCAATTTAAATCAAAGGTTAAAATTTTATTCGATTCTAAAAAAAAATACAAAATATTAAAAAAAAACTTGGCAATTAAAATCAAAAAAAAAACTAACAGGCCATTCTATACAATATATTTTTGTACCGGGTTTTGTCTAAAATAAAGAAAGAGAAAATGAAAAAAAAAGCATCACCAACAAAAATCTTAGTATCTCAATCACAAATACAATGAAAAAAAAAAAGTAACAATACATTTATATTTATACAATTTGAATCACCGGTGTTTCAAATACTTGACAAAAAAAATCAATTAAAATCACTACTAATTTACTGTTTTTTTTTTTCTAATTTCAACTAGCACATCATTCAACTGTTATAAAGCAAGCATCTAAGTCTACTTGTTTCCTGTTTGAGTTGCGCAAGCTCCACTTTAAGCTGTAAGTTCTCCCGTTCCAAAAGCGCTGCCCTCAGCGCAATATCGTCCTCCTTAGCTCGTCTGGCATCTCTGCTCCGCTTAGCAGCCTCATTATTCTTGCGCCTTCGCTCCCTGTACGCCTCATCCTTGTCAATCTCATCAGCTGAAGACTGCCTTGAGCGCACACTCTCCTTGCTCGAGCCGACCGGCTTAGTGGCCGAGCCGGGCGAGTTAACTGGCGTTTCAGCCTTGCCCTCTGTCTGAGACGAACTAGACGACGTCGCCTCCTCATCATTCACTTTTTTTGTCTCCTGGTGCTGGATGCGGTGACGCTTCTTGGGCGGGTAGTTCATGTATTCATCGGGTGGGTAGTCCACATGGCTCTGTGGCTTGCTGTGGCTCACGTGCTCCTCACACGGCTCGCCACTCACCATCTGCTTCTTGAGAGCGCGGTCCTGCGCTTGCTGAATGCGCTTTCGATGCTGAGCACAAAAATCATTCGCATTGAACGCCAATGAGGTAAAGTCAAAAGTGGTCAGGTCGTTCAAGTTGAGACAAGTCAGGTCGCTTTGTCTCAGCTGAGCGGCCAGACTAAGCAGCTGGGTGTCCAGGTGGTCAGTGCTGGACTGGGTGGCCAGGGCGTTGAGCACGCTGAGCAGGCTGTCGGCACTGAGCACATTTTTGTTCAAGAGGGCTGTGGGTGAGCCGGAGCAGGACGACGGAGTGGATGGGGAGCTTGACGTGTTTACTGTGAGTGGCATGAGCGGGCTGGTGGCGGCGGCCTCGTGCATAAAAGAAGTGCACTGGCCGCCGATTGGAAGTGAGAGCGATTCTTTGGGGTAGGCTTTGAAGGGCCGGGTGGGCTTGCCGTTTTTGCCGATGAATAGGGGGTAGTTGAACGCTTGAGCATTTTTGGCTTCTTTGAGTGAGGTGACGAACGCGTTCAGCTTGGCGATGTTGGCGGCCGAGTGCAGCTCGCTGCTCTCACTCGGCTGGGTGGGTGCGCTGGTCGTCGAGCTCTTCTCCTCGTCGACCAGCTTCTCGGCCGCCTTGACCAGCAGGCTGAGCTTGTCTTCGTTGAACACTGGATGGTCGGTGGTGGCCGCTTTTATCTGTGGCGACACGCATGGTGTTGAGTCAGCCGATGCTTTTGTTGCGTTGGCGTCCACTTGCAGCATTTAGCGATGTTCTGGTACCGGGAGGATTATTTGTTTTAACATGAAAAAAAATTCAACAAGCAACAAAAAAAAACATAAAAATTTTAAAATCTAAAATTTTTTTGTTTAAATGTCATCTCATTGAGAGGGAGAGAAATGCAAAAAAAAAAATTACGAAATTAAATAGATCAATGGACCTTGATTTTATTTTTAGCTGAAGATGAGATCATAAATAAGTGAAGATAAAAAGAAAATGATGCAAAGCAAAAAATCGATTTTTTTCTATCAAAAATGTTGTTCTCTCTTTTTTGTTGTTATTGTTGCTCTGTTGCTGCTGTTGTAGTTTTTCATCCAAAACACTTTTAAACAGCAATAAAAATGTTTTATTTTTTTTGTTCTGTTGGAAAAATCATTTCATAATGTGCTCATTAAGCTATTATTATATAATTTGCAAAGCGAGATTTTATCATTTGGAAAAAAGAAAAAAAAAAGAGGAAAATTTAAAAATACATTTGATTGCGCAATAAAAAAATCTACTTTGACGTAACAACTTAGCTCTGAACACTAAAAGTCGGATAAAAATTTACATCGCTGCAGACTTTTAGATAAACAGCTCCTTCCATTATTCTAGACAGTTACATAACATTAATGAATTATACCAAGGGCGTGTGTGTGTGTGTAATGTGTTATGTATTGTGTAGTGCACATGGATACACAAGTATTTTGTGCGCCTTGTTCCAGCTCGATCTAAATCTGAGCCAAAACTTTATAAGCCTAGAGTTTTATTGATTTTTGTTCAAGCTTAATTTTAGAAATTATATAATGAATCTGCTATGAAGACAGAGTTGGATAAGAAAAGAAAGCAAACATTTTTATTATTACATAATTGGGGTTAGCATAATAGAGTGTACAATGGAGCAATCAACATGTATATCTCTACCTGTTCATCAACCCTCTACCCCCCCCCCATTTTTTTCAACACTCATTTGCCGCTCTATTATGCAATTATTCACTCACTTTCACTTACTATCTAATTACGCACTCCCTGCTTTTTGATAAGAACACTTTCCAACCATGCTGTCGATTGGTTATTTGGAGACGTTGGCTTCATCTGCTGGCAATTGAGCCACCATGCTACTAGACATCTGTAGACCGAGCTAAGAGTTTGTATTGCATAATAGTATTTGTTGCGCAATATACAGTTTAATGTTGAAAAATTAAAAAGAAAAAAATAAAGCTAAAATTTAGTAGTATTTGACTGGAATTGAGCAAAAAATTCAATTTACGTATTTGATGTTAAAATTATGCTTTAAATTAAGATGAAATGCAAACTGAAGCATTTTTAATGAATTTGTTGCATAACATTTTTTTACATTTTAGTTTATGTAATATTTAATTTATTCACAGTAGAGAAATTTGGAATTTCAAGTCTGGTTGTTCAGTTGCACGTTTTACGTCAAGTTTACTCACGTAAAATCATGGTCATAATTAATACTTTTTTTATGTTTTTATTTTTCAATAAAATTTTTTTTTTGAATAAATAAAAATAAAATTCTTTTTTTTTATACACACACTGAATGAATTTAGAAAGAAAAATGCTTTTGAAGTTTGAAATGCAATTGTTTGATTTTGTTTTATTAAAGACACAAAAGAATGTCGATTATGAGACCATTTTTCCCTTGCAAAATTCTGTCCTCGAGATGGAAGAAAAAAATTCCAATAGACACATTTATTTTCCTTGTTTAAGAGCTTACTGTTTATTTATTTATTTGTTTATCTGTGCCGAGCTAGGGCTTCTTCAGATTAAAAAAAAAATCAAGTAAAAATAGAATAAAAATTTAAAGTAAAATAAGTTAAATTATAATATAAAAGAAAATTAAAATAGACAACTTGAAAAAGTAATGAGAACAACAATGAACTATGTTGTTCATCTAACTCTTGGAAAGAAAAGGAAAATTGAGGTCTGATTCAGCATACTCCTTTATTCATTATAAAAAGAAAATAAAAAAAACACAAAATTTTAAGTTTGACTTTGACTTTATATCAACACTTGTTTAAAATTTTAAAGCAAAATCAGACTTTAAATTTTGTTGTTGTTTGTTAGTTTTTTTTTTTGTAAAAAAAAATTAATAATTTCGATTAAAATTATATTCATTTTTGATAAGTTTTTTTAGTTATTTATTTTTGGCGTTGTGGATTTCAAATACAAATTGAACAAAAATTCTCATTTTTTAATAAATTTATATTAAATTTAATGAAGATTATTTTAATAATGCTGCAACATACTTGATTGACCCATTTTAGCCTAAAATAAAATTTTTATTTTCTTTTTTTTTTTTAGTAAATCAAATCAATAATCAATTTAGATCTTTTTGATTTTTTTAGCCTTATTTTAACATGTGAAAAATAATTTTGGGTAAAAAAAGGCGCAGGTTTAAAAAGTCAAGTCACTAGACTTGACTTTTTAAAAAATAAGTATTTTTACTTTACTTGAAATTTTACTTTTTTAAAATAGTCTTTTGTCGTTCCACGTAGTTATCAAGGCGGCCATTTTTATTTATAGTCTTTGAAATGACTATTTTTAGAAAAAAAATTTCAAGTCAAGTCAAAAGGCTTAAACAAAAAAAATTCAGGTCAGTGACTTTAAAATTACTCTTTTTCTGACTTTTGCACAAGTCTGATTATTTTATTAATAATTTTTATTAAATTAAATTTATTTTATTAAAAAATTAAAATTTTTTGTTCAAATTGTATTCCAAATTTCACAATACATTATTTTTTTCAATAAAATTCTAGTACTTAATGAAACATAAATCTCAAAATTTTCACCACTTTGATAGACTTTTACTTTTGACCAACTCAGTTAGACAAACCACCTAATTATTTCTAAATGAACTTTTAATCAGTCATTAAAACTGAAAAATGTGACCACACGATGCTAGTTATATAAAATCGACACGCATAGTTGAGTAAAATGGAAAAGTTATAACCTCAATTCAATGTTTTGTTTTAATGGATTTTGATCAATTAATTTTTGTGTTGAAATGTTTTATCTTTAAAAATGCTTTTTTTTTGGTAGATATGGAATTGTAGCTTTGGAACCCAGTTAAGGCTATGATAAAACAATGATCTAAGATAAGATGAAGCAAATTGGAGTACTTGACTTTGATTTAATTGATTTTTGACAATTCAAACCATCTCGGAAAATATAAAACCTTTTTATATTTATTTAAATGATTTAATTATTTTAAATTTTATTTATTTTAAAAAAAGTGTATTAAAAAAAATTTTCGATTAAAAATATTCGTTTAAAAAATCTTATTTATTAATTATACAATATTTATTAAAATCACGAAAATATTTTCACTAAAATCTAACCTAAAGAGTTCTCCCGAGGTCAATTGGTCGATATTAGAAAATAAATAAAAATGAATAATTTAATACAATAAACTTTGATTATGTGAATTTAATTCTCTAGGAAAAAATACTAATTGATAAAAATTTAATTATTTTTTATATATAACTTAAGCTCTAGTAAAACATTATATTTACGACTTAATTAAACAATCATTTTTTGTCACATTTTTCTGAGAAATTAAATTCCAAAAAATTCTTTGCTCCAAAAAATTTAAATTTAGTAAAGTTTAGTTGACCAAGAAAGGTGAGTCTCAATTAGGCTCAATAAGTTGGTTTAATAAAATTCTATAGTTTTTAAATCTTAAGTTGCTCTAACACAGTTCAATAGAGTCAGAGACACTATCAAGGAGGTAGAAATGCCGCTTCATCTCCATTTTAAGCCCATTCACTCTCTCAAGTAGGAAAGATAAGTTTAAATTAAAAAATGAACATAGTCTTTTAATGTCTGTTTCAAAGGAGACAGAAGAACATGGGGTGTTAATTGAGGCATTATAACAGAGTAAAATAAAAATAGAGGAGGCGATTCCATTGAATTAAAGTGTAGTAATAGATGATAATTTTGAGTAAAAATATAGTTGATCAAATTTGAAGATTCTTATTACTTTGATGATGCCAGACATGTGGCTATCAGCTGATTCAGTATCTTTAGATTAATAAAATTTAGTCAAGAGTTGCTCAAGTGCTATATAAAATCCAATATTGGGATCAAACTCTTAAGAATCAATTATTAGCTAATTGAGACATAAACATAAAATAAAAATAACAATTTTTTTTATCAATTTTATGTCATTTTAAAAATTAAAGATTAATTTTTTTAAAACAACCATTAAATTCATCTCAAATTTCTAATATCAATTTTATTTAGCTAAAAAATCTTTTATTTTTCTTTATCTAGTTCAACGATTTATTCTTCTTATTTAGCTATTTAGCACTTATTTAGCACGACATATCTACAGAAATTATTAAATGACACTATGTACAACTTTTTTTCTTGGCGCTGCGGCATTAACTTTCAAAGTCTGCTTTACGCCAAATATATTCAAATTAAGAAACTCTACAAAATATTACCAGAATGTTTTAAATAATTCAGCTATTCAGCATGCATTTTTTTTTATATTTATTTTTATAAAAAAAGTAAAAAAAAATATTAAATATTTCAATTTTTTATTGATTACAGTCAATTGGGGTAAATGTGATAATTCTTTACTTTGGGCCTAAATAAAATCAGAAGGGAAAGAGCTTATCAGGAGATTTTTTTTTATAAATGAAAAAACTATTTTTTTCTTTGATTCAAAAAAATTTATTAAAAAAAAATAAACGGTTCAAATTTTATAATGAAAAGAATACAAAACGGTTAATTATCATATTTACCCCATTGTATGGGGTAAATATGATAAAATAGTTTAAAATGCAAAAAAGAAAAAAATAAGAAAAAAACAAGCAAACATACTATAAGAAAATCAAAAAGAAATTTATTTACATTTGTGAGAACAATAAAATTCTAAACTTGGTTCGAAGCCTGATTAGACATTGTAGACATTTAAAGCAAGACCAGTTAGAACACGTTTCGCATGAGATCCATTTGGCTTGGAACTTTTTATCAGACCCGAACTTTTTTTTACATTTAAAACATTGCTTTTCAGTGCTCAAACATTCTTCTACATCTACATCTTTTGAACATCTTGGTTTTACGTTTTGAGTCGTTTGAGCTGTTGGTGTTTCACGTTTCCTTTCTTTCGCTTTCTGATTCAACTTTTTTTGATTTTTTAAATTTTCTTCTTCCTCCAACTGTTTCAAAACGTCGATTTCGGTTAAAACTTGTCCAAATGGTCTTTTGATTTTTTTGGTATTTTTTTTGGCTGATTCTTTATTTGAAGCTTGCAAGTGTTCTAATGTACCTTACTGAAGCTTGATGTATATTAATTTTTTTTTCATTAATTTGATTAAGGGCCTTTTTGAGGGTGTCCTCAGAGTATTTTGGAGGACTACTATTTGGTAATTTAAAGTTTTTTCGAGTCTTTTTCAAAATATATTTAGTTTTTCAAAATTTTGGTTTTTATCGCAATTTATATTCAATTATCGGTTCAACCCGAAAGTATAAGAAACATGTTTTTATTGAATTTCTCAAAAACCGTTATTTTTTTCTGAAATCTAAGTCCAGATTTGAACTCGTCATCAAAAATTACATATAATAGGGTCTTTTGTTTAAAATAAACGATAATGGACAAAAAGTTTTTTTTTTCACAAACTCGGTTCTTTTGATATGGGATTGTTAATTGGCGGAAGATTAAAAAATAAATAAAAATTTTTTATAAAATATTTTTTTCAAATTTTGTAAAGGGATAGTTTTTTTATATATTTTTTTTTATTTCATTCAAAAATTATTATCCAATCAGAATTTACAGCGGTTGAAAAAAAGAATTATCATTATTACCCCATTATCGGTTCAAACCGAAACGACGGTATTAAAGAAAATTTTTATAATCAATTTAAAATTTTCTAATTTGAAAATAAAATCGAAAGCTTTTTTGAATTGCCAGGAATGGATAATGTAATTATAAATCAATCACAACATTTTTGAGATTACCTTATGTTTTGCCACTCAGCAACTTGCATTCACAGAGATAATTTCTAACTACAGTTAGAAAAAGAAAAAAAATATCAGATTTTTTAAAACTTTGCTCTGTTCCTTTTATATCCAATGATACTGTAACCTTGCAATAAATGATCCTCCGTTTTATACAGTGCCTTTATAAAATATGCAGAATGGGCTAAATTACGTAATTTTACATTATTTTTAGTAAGTTTACGTTATCTTACGTGAATATTTGTCGGTAAGGATATGCAATTCTACGAAAAATTATGTAAGCTTAAACTATTAAAATACGTAACTTTTAGTAAAATCGAAAAATATAAAACTGGCTTCTTTTTCCAAATATTTAATTAATGTTATTCACAACTATATATTTATGAATAATTAAAAAAAAATTTCAACATTCCCTACCGTTTCTTACTTAATTTTACGTAAAATTTCTCAATTTTTGGTAAAATTTCTGCAAAAACTCTGCAATGTACATTGTAATGTAATGTAATGATATGCAATGTAATGCAGAAAATTGCAGAGTATTTTGCAGACTTATTTTACTGAATTAACCAAATTTGCTTAAAATTAAGCATTTAATAGAACTAAATTATCTCTTTTAGTAAAAAAGTTATTCATATTTTTCTGAATTGAAAAGATCTAATTGAAACGAACTTCACAACCCCCATATTTTGAAATCTAAAATAAGTAAAATTCAAACAGTCTTAAAAAATTTTTAAATAAAAAATTTAAAGCGAAAAATTTTGTTGATTACTTGATTTTTATAATTAATAAATATTTAAAAATAGTATGACTTTATTTATATACCGATCGCTCTTTGATTAAGAAAAGATCAGTTTAAAAATTATTTGACCAGCCATCACCGTTTTTAACTACAATGTCCATTTCCTTTTATTTAAATAAGATAAAATTATTTTAAATACTCAAATTGAATAAACGTTTCATTTTAACCTTTAATTATTTTTGATCCATGTATAGTTATTTTACAGAAGTATTTATACATAAAATAACATAAATTTCGTAGATATTTTCAAATCCCTGTATCGAATCATTCCAGTTTTTAAAAAAGTCGTAAAAAAATTATCACGTAATTTAGCTGTCTTCCACTTGAATAAATTTTAAGCTAATATAATGAACCAGCTCATGTCTTATAAAAAAATTTAAAACATAAAAAAAAAATTTAATAATAATAGGTTCCGGAATGGTTTTTCAAATTTTTAAATATTTTTATATAAAGTTTATATTCTGAAATAAAAAGTAAAAAGATTTTCAAAATTAAGAATAACTTATTTTCTGTGGTCAATCTTCAGTTTTTGTCCTTCAGAAAGTTATTGTAAACGTTATACTGGAATACAGAAGACAAAGTTGAATCATAAATAAGCCTGGCAAAGTTGCGACAAAAACTGTTAAAATGTTTGATAGTTAAAGTTAAAATCAATAGATTTTTGTCTAAAGAACAAAAAGTTCATAGCAAATTTTGGTGGATTTGTTTACAGAATAATCTCGTCATCTTTCAGAAACAAAAAATTAACAAAATATTTTAAAATTTTAAAAATATTGTACAAAAATGAAAATCAAAAGTGTAACTAATCAGTTATGGATGCTTTTTTTATATTAATTTTGCTAGCTATTAATCTTGTAAATACAAATATAGTAAAATTTATGAATTTAACATGGTGCAACATTCAAAGTCACATCAACTGTTAAAGTCTGCTAATGATGTGAAAATTCTCTGCAAAATGGCCTACACTCTAATATAAAGAAATCCAATTTTTGCTAAATTTGAAGAGTTTGTGTTGATGCAACTTTGAATGTTGCACCATTTTACATTCACGAAACTAATTTAAAAATTTTATAAAAAAAATTATTCAATTTTTTTTAATTATTTAATTAATTATTTATTCAATTAACGCAAATTCTGGTGATGTATAAAATAAAAAAAAATGATAAATGATAAGAAAAAGAGATTTTTTATCATTTTTTCTGTTTCATTTTATTATTTTGTTCTGAATTTCACAAAACTCAAATTTCAAAATTTCAAACTTTCTCAAATTTTTTAACTGCGTAATTAATTGCACTGCAGATTTAAGAATTTCTTAAGCTTAAAAATAATTACTAAATTTTATCAAATTGTTTGTTTTAGTGATTTTCCATTTTTCTATAAAGACATATTTCTATGAATTTTGTATAATTTATTAATTTTTCTATGTATTGATCTATGAGATAATTGCAATTATCAATGAAAATAAAAATTTGTTGCTGTCTAAATTGTTGAATTTAAATAGAAATATCAATTTTAAATGAAATTAAAATTTTTAATGGTATCAAAATGTGTGCATTAATTAATTCTTTTTAATTATTTGAATTTTTCAAATTTTTGTTTCAAAGCTTTGCGGTCAGCTATTGATTTTGCTTAAAGAAAAAAAATTATTTCTTCAGATTTTGTAGCAAAATAATATTTATGTTTTCATAAAATCTAATTATAAAAAAAAACTAATTTTAACTTTTAAAAAAATTATAATTGAGAGAATTACAAAGGAATAATCATGTTTAAAAATATTTAAATGAAGTAAATTGAGTCAATAAATTTATTTGAAAACAAGAAAAAAAAATTAAAGTTTAATTCTTTTACTATATACACATAAAATGAATTATTTTGAAAAAAAAATGCTTAATAACAAATTGAAAAATATAAATTCAAATTTGATCAAGGGAGCTTAAAACGAGCTTTTTTGTTCGATTTAGGACAGCCTTGTGAGAATTGACCCTTTTTTCTAGTGAACAATTTCGCATGAGAAAATACTTTTCTCAAAAATTCACCTGACAACACAATTTGCTATGTAATTAATGAATTAATAAACCTTTAAAAATAGTTTTTGAATTATAATAATTTTTCAAAGTGAAGCCTTCAAGCGTTTTTGTGACTTAGCTATTTTAGTTCAAGTGTAAAATATTTTATTAATAAATATTAAGTTTTGTTTTAAATTTAAATAGTTTTTAGCTTCAAAAATGCACGGATACTGGGGTAATCGAACAGCTACAATAGACTGGTGCGAGAACAACTACGAGATAACTCATTACATTGCCGAATTTTGGAACACACTCAGCAATTTTGTTCTCATTCTTTTTCCACTCTATGGAGTATACTGGTCACTCAAGCACATTCATTTTTCCAAAAAGCATTCAACCAGTGACAGAAAATACTTCAAAATTCCAACTTCTCTCATTTTATGCTATGCTGGTCTGACCATGGTGGGCATTGGCTCGTGGATGTTTCACATGACTCTTCTCTATCCAATGCAGCTCTTAGACGAACTGCCCATGATCTTCGGCACCGGCATTTTAATCTATGCAAATTATGAAATAATCATGTCAGTTTACCAACTAAGACTAAGCCAAGCAGCATCTAAGCCAGGACCTCTGGCCAAAGTTTTGTCCTCTAAATCCCTAATAATTAGTTTGATAACACTCTATTGCTCATTTGTGACTTTTGTGTACATGTCTGTGTGGAAGAATCCCATTTTTCATGAAGTAGCGTTTGCCATCATGTCAGCTGTGGTCATTTGTGAGAACGTAAGCTTAATACGCATGCTCAACATGTCCAAACGCTTGTATGCCATATCTTTTGGCTACTATATGTTCGGATTTTTGCTTTGGAACATTGACAACAAATTTTGCAGCTACCTAAAAACATACCGACAAGGCTTAGAGGACTTGTTCGGCATTGACAAAGTGTCCATCGAAGCATCTAGCTTGAAAGCTATTGGACTCAATGGAATTGTGGTTTCGCTAAAGTCAATATCAGAATTTCATTCACTGTGGCACATTTTTACCGGCTATGGGTCTTACATGTGTTTGTTGTTTTTGACCGAAGTTCATTATCAATACTACCTAATAAGAACTAAGGCCGCGTCATCAAAAGAAAAGATAAGACCTGTGAGCTCAAAATTTTTCAACATGTATTATCAATTAAATGATAGTTTGATTATAAATGAAAAACAAAGTTTTAAATTGAAAAAATATGAATAGAATTTTTAGTGAGTTATGTTCAATTGAAGAAAATAAATGTTTTTTTTTTTTTTAATAAATTTCTCTAAATTAAAATTAATAATGTATATTTTAATATTATATATTTTATTTTTAATAAATATTTACAAAAAATTAATAAATTATTGGAAGTGATTGATATTTTAAGAAATTTGAAATTTTTTTCAAATATCATGACCCCTAATTTAAATTTAAAAAAATTTAATCTAAGAAAATAAAAAAATAGTAAATAAATTCTTGGAAATTACTAATTATTGTTTATCTAGAATTGATAAAAGTGAATGAAAAGCAAGCCTGCAAAAAGAGAAAACGCATCTCTCTTAAAGTCCAAGATAGAAATTAAATAAAGAACATTCTTTCCAAACTTTTCAGTCAACTGCACATCTGTTCTACAGCCATTAGATCAAGGTATAATTCACTCTTGTAAACTTAAATATATCCGAGGATACTCTTAGAGGCAGAAATCGTCGATTCAAAAGCAAACAACAAGCAATCAAGTAGAACAAGACAGTGGTGCTGAAATTAAAGAGCAACAAGATGCAAATAAAAAAATGATTAGCTTAAAAGAATCTACTAAAAAAAAATGATAATTCTAATGTAATTAATTTATTATTTAATATTGAAGATTTTATAATTAAAAAAAAATTTACTAAACAAACATCTAATACTGATTTTTTTGGAAGAAATTAACTAAGTGTTTTTTTCAAAATTCTTTTTTAATTATTTAATACACAAATTAATTTTAAAATACTAAATTTATACAAATAAAATAAGAATAATTTAGCTTTGGAAAAGTATAATTTTTTGTAATAAAATCTAAATTCACATCAAAATTATTGCACTGCGACCGAAGTGACCGAAGAAGCTTAATTAGCTGCCAAAAAATCTTAAAGAAAGCACTTAAACCCGATGTTCTGTAAAATTTGTGGTAAATTTATGAGGAATGAAAAGGCTAATAAATTTTATATGTTAAAGGAACATAAAAAAAATGCATTATTTTTTGAATTTTTATTAAATCGAGACACAAAAACTTTTTCTTTAGGAATTTTTTAAACTTTAAATATTACTATATTTTGTAATTTAAAATTTTGTAATAAATCATAAATATATTTATGACAAAATTAAAACAATCAAAATTAAATTTGTTATTTACTGTAAATTTTGTAATTTTTTTTCTAATTATTCTTAAAAAAGTCATTGTTATTATAATCGATCATAAACATGATCCCACAAAAATATGCTCCAAAGAAGCTGAATTAGACCAAAAATTAGTGAAACTTAAAAAAAAAATACCAAGTACAAAAAATAAGCATAAGTAGCTGTTTATTACTTTTAAAGTAATAAACAGAAATTTTATGGGTAAGCTTTGTATATGCCATTAAAAAATTAAATTTTTTAATAATCTTTATGATGCTTAATTA
This sequence comes from Brachionus asplanchnoidis, assembly GCA_025491095.1. Classification (NCBI taxonomy): domain Eukaryota; kingdom Metazoa; phylum Rotifera; class Eurotatoria; order Ploima; family Brachionidae; genus Brachionus; species Brachionus asplanchnoidis. Next base: position 2,174,629 of record JAILYF010000016.1, read on the forward strand.
AAACAGGTGATTTTTCAAAAATAATGATCAATTATCAGATTATAACAAACAATTTTGAAAATAACTATTATTTAGTTATCTGTAAAGAGTTTACGCTCCTTTAGATTAAAAAAAATAATTTAAAATTCAAAAACTAAAAATGAGTTAAAAAAAATTGAGGCTGATTTAAAAATAAATATTTATTTGAACATAAAAAATGGTTAGTCAACAGGCCAGTCTCAAAATTTTGTCACTCGGTTAATATGTAAATTATAGTAAATGGTAGAAAAATCTAGAAAGAAAAATATATAAAATAATGGAAAAAATATCTGTATTTTATTATTTTTATTAAACCTAATTATTTAAATTAATTAATCTAAATTTTATAACCTTATTGTAAGTATATATATTAATAAGATTTGCATTTATTTTTAACTTGAAAACGATAAAGTTGGGGATTTAACCTGAAACTTTTACCGTATTTCCTCAAATAAAAGAAAGTTCGGTCATCAAAGGGTTTCTTTTATTTGAAAATTTTTCACTTCAAAAAAGTGACTCAAATAAAAGAAATTTATCCATTTTTTTCCTTCTAATAGAAACAGAAAATTCCTGTTTTACATGACAAATGACTGGTGAATTTTCTTTTAATCGAGACACATTTTTTGAGAAAAACAACTCAAATAAAGGCAAATTTTTGCCTCAAATAGAAGCAACTTTCTTCTATTTTTGGTTACTTCTATTTGAGGTAATACAGTAGAGTCCTAAACTGACAAACTTTTAAAAACTTCAACCTTTGACAAAGTGTCTTCTCGAAAAGGGCTCAAAAGAGACAACAATAATAGATTTTTGATCAATTATTTTATTATCTAGGATTACCTACTTAAAGTCCTCAAACTATTCCATCATACTTTAAATGTAAAATTCATTTTAGGCTGTTATCTCTTAATTTTCTGTCACAAAGTTATTCTTTAATTAAATTTTTTTTGTTAGCTTTTTAAATGCAATTGGCAGTCTGATTTAACTTAATTAAATTTGTCTCAAATAAAAAATAATATCTAAAGCCCATTTTAATTTAAATTTCACCAAAAATTAATTTTTTTCAAAGAATTAAAAGACTTGACCTTTTACATTTACGGGGAAACATTTTAATTTGGCATTTGTTTCCAACTTTTTCTTAATTATACAATTTTAAAGAATTTTTAAAAAAATTTGGAAATTTCTAGTCTATTTTTAATTAATTTAAAAGTTTCAAAAGCAAATTGGAGAAATTTTTTAAATTTATCGTACGATCTTAAGGCTGAATCAATCTTGGAGTAATTTTAAAATAATAGACTCTAATTCGTAAAGTTTTAGAGAAATCACATATTTTTTCGATCATTATATTTACCTAAAGCGAACCATAATTAATTTATTTAAAAAATCAGACTTTTTAATTTTTTTTACCTTTTACCATAAAATTTCGTACCGACATAATCTCAAACCCTTCATTTAATTAAAAATACAATAAATTAGTTCAAGTGTTTTCTTTTTTTAACTAAAAGAAAAATCCAAGTAAAAAATGAACTCATTATAAATTGTAATTATTTGACTGATCGAAGTCAATCTCAAGTAGACAAATATTCTTACAAAAAGTGTCAAGAACTCGAGATATTTTCATTAAAGTTCAAAATTTTATTTTAAAACAAACAATGTGAAAATTTTAATTAATTTTAAAAACAAAAAAAAAATTTAAATCATTTGACTTTAATTATATTTTTTTCAATAAATAAAAAAAAAGTTAATTATACAGTTCTTTATTTTGACTATTTGACAGCTCCAAGTCAACATCATTATCTACTGAGATCTTTTCATTGCTTTTTCTTTTATGCTTTAAATCAATCACGTCAATACAGCAGCAAAAAAACACAAATACGGAACAAATGAAGACGACATTAAGAAAAGTAACCAAAAGTGAAATGATCAACACAATTGTGGCATCCGAATCCATGATTGCCTCATTTCAGATTCATACCAGTCTACCCATATCCATAATTCAATTTGTAGACCTTGGAAAAAAAGAGCTAAAACCAATTTAACAAAATTTAGCTAATTATAACCATTTACATATTGTTGCCTAGCTATAATTTTTTTTTCAAGTTATATGATATTTTTAAGGGAGTTATTCAAGATTATAACTAACAAATAGTCGAGCAAATTTTCTATGGAAACCAATTTTACTAAAAAGTGATTATACTGGTTTTCTAATTTCTTCTAAGCTTTTTTGTTTCGTTTATATAAACATTATTCTTTTTTGATTTGAAAAAAAATTGTCATTTCCGTATCCTAATTTGTCTTTATAAAATTTCCATAGATTTTCAAGGAGGCCTTAGCAATTGACTTCTAATTAGAAGGGTTTAGTTTGACAAAAATGGCAAAATTCGAGGTTAGAAATGACATGAACCGAGTGGGTCTTTTTCAAGAGATGAGCTACATTACAGTACAAGATCCCTATGTGCCCACTTCAAAATGTTGTCTATCACCTAAACTCTAAATTATTAAAAAAGAAAATTAATTTTTGTCTTTGCCAAGTCAAATTCAATGAAGCAGCTGGAAAAGGAAAACAAATACTGCCCGGTCCGATCAAGGACCGATCGACTGGACTGCAGGACGGCTATTTTACAAAGCCTTTTCCTAGAGTGTTCGAAAAAGAGGCTTACTCTGATCCGATTAGTCTTAGGCGAAAAGAGAGAATTCTGGAAAAGAAAAAAAATATCACTGATAAGCCATTTATTACATTCTATGGTGAAAAAAAACCGTAGGAATTTTTTTATGAAAATTTAAAAATTATTTTTTTTTCAAAATTTAAAAATTATTTTTTTTCAAAATTTCTTTTAATTAAAAAAGAGACGGCCTGGGTTCATATACTGGTACTTTTGGCGGTAGAGTAGACTACTTTTCTCCAAAAGATAAGGAAAAAAAATCCTATGAACCTCAAAAGCCCAATGTAAAAACAAATCCTTCTAAAAAAGGAACTGGTTATGGGTGAGACAAAAAAAAATTTTTGTAAATTTTTTTTAATTTATCTAAAAAAGATATGCCATTGTTGGTCTTGATAAATATCCTGAGTACAAAAGTGACAAATATGAAAGCCCGGATAAAATAGCCAGGGTATTTTTACAAAAATTAAATGTGATCTTTTGGAACTGTTTTTTTTCAACCAGGAAGAAGCTGAGCGACACAAAAAGGCAGTGCTTGGAGCAGCTTTTAAGTCGGGAATTTACCAAAAAGTTTTTTTTGAAAAAAATCCCTACTTGACAGAAAAAGACGGAGCTGTTTTCAAAGAAAAATCAAAATCAAAAAGTCTCACCGACTTGAAAACATTCAAATTTTCATCACCGCCAAAATCGGTAATTTTGAAATCATTTTTTTTGAAATTTTGTTTCAACATTTGTGAAGATGGCGAATGGAGATGGATTTTTTTCCAAATTTCCTGGTCACATGACTGATCAGTATAAGCCAGTATCGAACTATAAACCGGTCAAGCGGGTGGTAAACTCCAGTGGAAAATTGTTCACGCCTCAGAAAGGTCCAAAATCGAAGCCACAATCTTCGATTATTAATTACAATGTTGGAGTCAAAGTCAACTCAACAAATTTTAAAAATGCGCTTAATTACAATACTTATAATTTAAGCGCTGTTTCCAATTAGTAAATCGTTTTTGTGTTTGATCTTATTTTTATTCTTTAAATAAATAAAAAACTAATTTTTCTATATTAAATTTATTTGAAAAAGAACCAAGACTTTTTCCACTATTGAGTTTTTAAATGAAGCTTTTTAAAAATATCCATGTAAAACCTCTGATGTATTTAAATTTTATTTTTTTAAATAAAGAAATAAAAAATGCATTTTTTTTCCTAATAACATAGATACCAGCTATTGATAATTATGTGACGTAACGAATCAATAAAAATTCTGTAAAAATCTAAATAATTTATTTTTAGCTTTTCTCCTGGAGTTTTTGATAGATAATAGGATTTTTTGCAAAGTTGAATTATTCATGAATTAATTTGATAGATAAATTTAATTTTTATCATTATTTTTTAATTTATTAGATAAGATAACATTTGATTGCTTTAACAAACTTTAAAATTAACTTTTATTTTTTGTTAAGAATAAAGTTGTTGCTAAAATGTCTTATTATTAAGATTTTTAGCCCATTAGTATTTGATTAGATTAAAAAAAACGAATTTATAAACAATTATCAATAATATAATTTTCATTATTAATAATTTAATTAAAAGATAAAATGAAATAAAAAAAAATCATTCTCATCATTTGTCCAAATAAAAGTAGGATAAATGAATAATTTTTTTAGAGTATAGTCTAAAATTTATGATGAATGATCTAAAGAAAATTATCAGCAATAAAAAAATCATACATCAAAGGTTATTTTTTTAAAATATTTAACGGATCTAATTTTGTTTTTAATTTAAAAATTAAACTTCAATTTGGTCTTTCCAAAATCAATTTGAAAATTTTTTCAATTTAAAATATTCCTGAAATATAAAAAAAATTTTCAGAAACATTTGATTGATTAAATAATTTTGATTTTTATTTGATGAAAAAACGAAATTTTCAAAATATTATTAAATTCATTTAAAAAAATTTAATGTACCGAAAAAAAACACTCTAGGCTTTGATTGCCAACAATTTTTAGGAATAAAATAATGTTTAATAATTAAGTTTTAATTTTAACTTTTTATTAAAAAGATTAATGGCAAGTTTGTATTTTTTAGTGATAATGATAAAATTTTCTTTCTTATTTTCTATTAAAATTTTAATAAACTAAAATTTAATTTTCAAACCTTGTCGAGAGAGTTGACGATTTAAAAAAAAATTTAATTTAATTTAATAATTATACTTTTTGAGAAATTTTAAAGCGATTTTAATTGTTATTATTAGATACGACTTTTTATTTTGATTTTTTATTTATTTACAGCTGTAATTAAAAATTTTAATTATTTTTCATTTTAACTTATATGCATGTTAAATTGATTTCTTTATTAATTTTTTTAATGTGAGCAAAATGTTAAATAAAGTATAGATTAAAAAGACAAAACTCTATCAAATAATTATTCACCAGTTTACTAAAATAAAATTTTTTTGAAAAACAAAAACTTTAAATTAGCTTTGATAATAAAAAGTGCTATTTCACCAAATTTAAAACCACTGGATCATCAGATGAAAAATTTAAGATCAAAGAACTTGAATAAACAGAAAAAGCAAAAATTGGCAAATTAAAGTTTATGATCAAATGTAAATTTCAAATCAAAATTCTTAGTTTTTGATATAAATTAAAAGGTATTTTATATCAATTTTAATAATAAATGACTAAACTTTATTAAACATGATCTGTTTAATCTTTAATTAGAAAGAAAATTATAAGAATTTTTATCTGAAGTAAAAATAAAATCTTAATCAATATTTTGAAATTTTGCAATACAAAATTTAACTTTGTTTCACCGTAATATATTTAATTAATATTAAAATATCATTTAAAGCCATAATTTGGATTTTAAATTTTTTTTAAAGTTTTCAAATAAATATTTTAAAAGAATTAATTTAAGACTAATTAGAAAAAAAATATAAGATTTTTTTTTATTAAAATAATAAACATCGTATTTTTAATTTAAAAGTAATTGAAAAAAGCTTTTTTCATCATTTTAATTAAGATTTTAATCAATTAAATTTTGATCATTTGATCATGATCATGAACTTTAAGTTGTCCAAAAATTAAATTTTTTCTTATTATTTTATAAAATAAGATTTTTTTTATTAATTTTTTGCAAATTTGTTTAGAACGGCAATTATCTTTTTTTTGGTACTTAAAATAAAATGTATAATTCTAATAAATCTGGGGTAAAAACTTAATATTTTGGGAAATTTTATTTAAAATTTGATATATCACAAATAAATTCGCCTTATAGAAATATAATGGTCAAAAATAGGGAAGGATAAAAGTTTTAAAAAATTGAACTTTCACAGAAAATTACAGATAAATTTTTTTTATAGAATAAAGTTTATGAACATTTATTACAAATTCTAATTTTGAATCCAATGTGACTCCAAGAATTTGAACTTCATAATTTCGTCATTTTCTATGCCTTCAAGTACAATAAAACAAACAAGATAAAAAAATTTAAAAAATAAATAATATATTTAAATAGAATAAATAAAGACTCTTGAACAAGTTTTTTGACTAATAAAACTCATCTAAAGTAAACAATAAACTATTAAGTCCGTATTTTTATTTTATAGAGAGTCCATTTAGATTTGTATCCGATTTGCTTAATTTAGCACATGTAGATAAATTGCTCGGTTGTTTATTCCGAACAGTGCTGAATGATTTATTGGTGACAACTTCATTTTCGTCAATTGTATAGAGCATTAACTCGCGTCTAAAAGGCACATAGCTCTGTTCGGCAGTGTCATTGAATGACGGATTCGAGAACAACATCGGGTTTTTTAGGCCCGATTGTTTTGAGCTCGTTTCAGATTTTTCTTCACTCACCTGGATGAAATTTTTATCCTTTGACAAAAGATTTTGACCATTTTGACACTTGAATTTTTCTTGACGCTTTAATTTCAACAAAAGCTCTTTTTTGTACTTTTCTCTTTTGTAAATTACAAATCTCCTCAAATAGCCGATGGTCACAACTTTAAATAATAAAATAATTTTTTAAATAATTTTTTGTAAAAAATTAAAAAAAAAAAATTTTCTTTGAATTTTTATTTAAACAAATATAAATAAACTTTACCTAAAAGCATCCAAAAAATTAAAACTACCAGAACAAGTTGCCAAACTTGAACATTGCCGGCCACTTTGGCAAACAAAACACTGCCCAAATAGTACGATTTTTCCTCTGGATCGGCAACAGTGGCTGGCTCACTAGTAGAAGTTGTTTGGTTCAATTTTTTGTTGTGCAAATAGGCTTTCAAGGTGAGCAGTTTGTCATCCAGTTCTTGCTTTAGCAGTTCTAGTTTGAGCTTTCTGATTTCGCTTTCCAGAGCCTTGGCTTTGTGGTCTGACTCAAGAGTGACTGGCAAAGACATTTCAAGTTGAAAAGAGAGAATCTTTTTACTTTGAATTTAAACCCTTGGCGGATTTAGTCGATTTAAAATCTAGACCATAAATCAGACAAATCGAAATTTTGATTAAATTTAAATCGATTTTAAGTAAATTTATGTAGCGAACAATTAAGTGCAAAAATGTGTCGTACTGTGTTTGCTTTGATATCTATTCTTAATTATTATTTAAATTGAATGGCTAAGTGCTAATTTATTCTATCTACAGATAAGGTGTTGATGATGTTTGCCCAGAGAAGAAGAAAAAATGAGGCTTATTTGCCCTGGACTGGTTGGAAACTAGGCCTAGTTTTTAATTATCAAAAATTAGCTCAGTGCGCTCAGTTCATTTAAAAGCATAGTTTTTTATCTATTCAAAATAATTAATCCAAATATAAATTTTTTCAAACTATTTTATTAAGAAATAATAAAAAAAAAAAATTCGACTAGTTAAAAAATAATCTGAGAGATTAGGCTTAGACAAATTCGGCAAGTTGTTTTCTCAAATTGCCAAAATTGTTCTTGTCGTAGTTGAGACTTGGCTTCATGGAAAAATTTTTGGCCAACAAATGGTTTGTGCTGTCACTCGAATAGGACGAGCTGACCGAACATCCGCAATTGATAACAAGCTCACTTTTTTGCAACAGCTTAAGAACTTCAATAAATAAACGACTTTTTGCTATAATAAGATTATTTTACTTATCGCACTAAGTCAAGCTCCAGTTCTTCAAATCATGGGGAACAATTTCCTTACCTTCACTAATATATTTCCATATCTTCACTAATATATATCCATCGTCACTAATAAATAAAGCTCCACTAATAATATATAGCTCCACTATATAATTTTGGGATCATCTAATCAATTTTAAATATAAATCGATAGTTTATAGTAATAATCATTTATTTATTTTTTAAAGCAAACGACAAACAAACAAAAAATAAGAAACAAATAATGAGAAATTATAAGAAATAATAAGAAAAATAAGCGAACAACAAACTTTTACATCCTAACAAGAGCCTTGGCAGCTTTTTTAGGAGCACCACGCTTTCGTTTTTCTCCCATAGGCAAGTTCTTGATCTCGAGTGGAATGGTGTATAGCTTGAAATAACTAGCAACGCCGATGATGTGTTTGCAAATGTTCTTTTTGTAATAGCTGGGACAACTTCACTTGCTGAAGCTCTTCCAACTTGTCTTCTTCAGCGCACTCTCATAGGTTGTAATATCGGCTGGTTGAAGCTCGTTCTTCTTTGAGAGACCAAAATAAAATAACATTAAATATTTGATTTCTTATAATTTCTCAATTTAAATTAGAAAATATATTGAAAAATAATTTACCTTCATATCTTACATTTCACGAAGACCATTTCCCAATGCGATTAAAAGCAACTAAAAGAACGAAGTTTTTTTCCTCGTAATTCCCAGAATTGGTTTGATGATGACGAATTTATTTAGATGAGGTTTAATTAATTAGAGTAGATCTCGAAATATATTAGGTTCCATTTAATTTATTAGTGTAGATATATATAATTTTATACTCAAAAGGAAATTTATTAGATGAAGAATAGATATTAATAAGATGACGAATTGGAAATATATTAGTGAAGGTAGGAAATGATAGCCTTTATCATGCCGTTCTTTGACTATTGTATATCGTTATCAATATATTTTACAAAAAGATCAATTCAAAAATTAGCTAATTCTTATTACTATTGTGTTCAAAGATTATTAAATATTCGCCCAAATATTCATGGCAAGGATGACTTTAACACTTTAAATATCGAGTTGAATAAATCTCGTTCCATCTAAAGGAAAGTTTAATTATTATGGTGAAAAAAAGTTTGATTATTTTTATTCTAAGTTCACTTATTGATGATCTCCATTTATATTTATTTAAACGAAGAATAAACAATAACATTAATTTAATTTTCTTAAAATTTTGTAAATTTTTTTCTAATTTTTTATTAATATTATAAATTATGTGCTTTTTTTTTATTAATAAATGGGCTCAATCATCCCTTTATGAGTTTTGACCTTAGATCTCTTTGATTGAGTTGGAATATATATAATATATAATTTTTTCAAACTATTTTATTAAGAAATAATAAAAAAAAAAAAATTCGACTAGTTAAAAAATAATCTGAGAGATTAGGCTTAGACAAATTCGGCAAGTTGTTTTCTCAAATTGCCAAAATTGTTCTTGTCGTAGTTGAGACTTGGCTTCATGGAAAAATTTTTGGCCAACAAATGGTTTGTGCTGTCACTGGAATATGACGAGCTGACCGAACATCCGCGCAAATTCTCCAAGTTGCTACTCGCGACCAACACTGATGGCGAGTAGCGGGTGTACGCTTTGTTTAGCTTGCGGAACAAAAAAATCACCAATGCTGTCAAATAAAAAATAAAAAAATATTTTTAAAAAAATTATTTTCTAGTCACCCATGAACATTAGAAAAGCTATTAGGATGGCGGCTACTTGCCAAATTCTCAGACTGCCAAGAAATTCCAGCTGGGTGTCAGTGCTCAAAAAGGTCTGTGGCTCAGTGTCCGCGGACACAAAAAGCTGGTTTATGTTTCCGTGTCGAAAGTTTGTCTTGTACAAAAATGGATTTTCCAATCTGTCATACTCGAGTATTTTTGAGTCAAACTCATTTTCTGTATTTGAGTGAAAGTTGTTTGTTTGAGGACGATTTTGCATCTCCTCGAGCAGTTTTATGATATTGTCGTAGCTTTTTGAGCTCTCTTCCTCTTCGTTCATGTTGAGAAAAAAATTCTTATAAAACTGCTGCATGGCCTTTACAAATTTTTCTAGTTTGTTCTAACAAAAAAATAATAAAAAAAGTTAAAATTAAATTAAAAAATCAGGTCATTTGATTAGCATTCTAAATAGGCATATCGATTTAACCCGTTTAGCAGAAATAGTATCCGATTAAAAGCCATTTTATGAATCTCGAGAGGATACTATTAAAAAAAAGTGTTTGAATATTCAAGTCCGATAAACCTGTCACTAGAAAAAAAAGTACTAAAAAGTCCAATTGATCTAAATATCTAACATTTTATTTTTTATAAACTTGGCCAAAGAAAAATATCCATCTTTAAAATGACCTTTAGAGTTTCAAAAATTTAAATAACAATTTTAATTAAATTTAAATGACCCATTTTTCTTTATAAGAAAAAAATAAAAAAAACTATTACATTTAATACACCTAATATGTGTCTAAAATTAGCCAATTTTAGTTATACGGAAGAAATTTATTTTAAACGATTTGAAAAACTAATTTTAATTTTAAATTAGAAGCTCATAATTTTTGATTAATTTATTTAAAAAAATAAAAACAACAAAAAAATAATATCGTTTTTTTATTGCGGAAAAGAATTTAGTTTGTATTAATATGTTACAAAAATGTTTTCGCACGCATTTGATAATTTAACAAAACTACGATTCTTTTTGTAAATTAATTTATTAGAAAATAAAAAAATCTAAAATCAAATAATTCACTTTTTTTATCTTAAAAATAAATAATAAACAACAAAAAAAATGGCTTTGTTATTGCGGAAAATAATTTAGTTTGTATTAATGTGCTACAAAAATGTTTTCCCATACATTTGATAATTTAGCAAAACTACGATTTTTTTTTAAATTAATTTCTACTTTATTTTATTTTTAACATCGCCAAATCTGGCGTAATTTTATTAATAAATAATATTAATAATAATTATTTATTAAAAAATAAAAAAATCTAAAATTTAATAATTTACTTTAATTGTCCTTAAAAAAAATAATAAACAAAAAAAAATAATAAACAACAAAAAAAAATAATTATTTTATTGCAGAAAATAATTTAGTTTGTATTAATGTGCTACAAAAAATGGTAATTTCAAATGTTTTCGCATACTTTTGATAATTTAACAAAACTACGATTTTTTTTAAATTAATTTATACTTTATTTTATTATTAACATCGCCGAATCTGGCGTTATTTTGTGAATAAATAATATTAATAACAATAATTTATTAGAAAATAAAAAAATCTACTTTAATTATCCTGAAAAAACTAGTAAAAAACAAAAAAATAATAGTTATTTTATTGCGGAAAACAATTTAGTTTGTATTAATGTGTTACAAAAAATGGGTTTAGTAAGTTCAAATGTTTTCGCATACTTTTGATAATTAAACAAAACTATGATTTTTTTTGTAAATTAATTTATTAGAAAATAAAAAATCTAATTTCTAATAATTCATTTTATTTATCCTAAAAAAATAGTAAATAGACCGAGCTCTATTTTATAAATAGTGGTATTAAATAAATAAAGGTCTGCTCGGACATTCAATTGATAAAAAAGATTTATAAATAAACAAATAAATGTAGGACTATTCACCATTGCCTCAAATTAAAAAAATTAATTTGTGATATTATGTGAAAAGAGAACGATTAATAAAAAATATTATTCAAATTTCGGTATCCTTTATCCAAAAGTCATTTTTAAAATAAACAAAATTTGAGAGTCATTTGACTTGAATTGTAAAAAAGTTTGCAATAGGTAAAACTATTTGAAGAATTTCTCTTATGGACACTTTAGCACGGTAAGCTATTTTCACTGCAAAGTAGTAGCTATTATTTATTACGAGGAAAAGCCTAAAACAAAACCTTTTGTTTACCTAATCTAATTCTTATTCAAGTTAATTTTTAGGGTTTAATTAGCGCGTAATTTTGGATTAGGAATTTAAATTAATTTGGGGATACGGTGTATAAATGGGTCAAGTTAAGGAAATGGTCATCAAAAAACATGGCAAATATTTTTATTTTTCAGCAAGAATACTTTTGGGAATCAAGTAATTTTTTGTAATTAAATTTAATTTCCGCTTTTTCAAAAAATTTGTCTAAAATAATAAATCTTTCAAGGCAAATATTTGCACCCGGTTTTGTATTCATTTAACGAGAATTTTCGCAATTAATTTTTATTTTTAAAAATAAAGGTAATTGGCATTCAAACGCCGAAGCAACACTAAAAATTTATTATTATAATTTTAGATATAGAAAATAAATTTTGAGCATTTAGCTAGTCAAAAAATTTAAAGAATAGCTTAAACAGAACATTAAATTCACATTATGTGCTCATTTTAGTTTAAAATATGTTGTAACTTTTACTAGAAAAAAAAAGTTGTCTCTTACAATTTATTTTTTCCAGAAATGATTTATTTTAATTAAAATTTTTTAGCTTAACATTTGGAATTTAAAAGCGAAAATTGTTCATAGATTTGTTGCATTTTATTTTATAAATGATCGCAATTATCATTCTCTTAGATAATCTTCGAACAAGTTATGCATTACTAATAACTATTGAATTATTCATAAACTATTTTCTAAGCATTAGATCCTTGATTTATTAATTTTATTCAGCAATAATTAAAAAATTTGTGTAATTTTATTTTTTCAGAAAATGCCAGCCTATAAATTGTTCTATTTCAATGGAAGAGGCAGAGCCGAAATTTCGCGGATGATATTAGCTGCTGCAGGTGTAAAATACGAAGATGTTAGAATCAACGATTGGCCTAGGACAAAGTCAGGTAAAAGCAAAATTTGGATCACTTTAAAAGTTAAATAAAAAATAAAAATAGATGCTCCGATCGGGCAACTTCCCTATATTGAAATAGACGGTCAAAAGCTACCTCAGTCGCTGTCTATAGCAAGGTTTTTGGCCAGGGAGTACAATTTGGCGGGAAAAAATAGCCTAGAAGCGGCCAAAGCTGATGCAGTTGTGGACACATGTATTGATTTGATGACTGGTTTTTATCAAAAAGTTTTTTTGGTCACCGATTTAGGTGCCAAAGTAAAAAATAAAGTTTTTTTTTTGTTAATTAAAATTCTAATTAAATTTTTAAAGGAAGTGGCACTAAAAAAATTTTTAGCCGATGATGCTGCAAAGGGTTTAGAAAATGTGGAAAATTTGGCCAAGCAATTCGGCAGCAAAGGATTTTCAGTGGGAAAAAGCTTAACCTGGGCTGATCTATTCATTCATGAGATAACATTTTCGTTGATGAATTATCAAGGTGATCTGTTAGATAATTTTCAAGTGCTAAGACAAATTAGAGATGCTGTTGAGTCAAATGAAAATATTGCTGAATATTTAAAGAACAGACCTGTAACACCATTTTAGACTGATAGTTTTTTTGTTCTTGGTTAATTTTTGATAATAAAATAATTTGAAAATAATTCAAATTTTGTTTTTAATATATGAACATTTTTTAGTAATTGATTAATTTTAAATAAGAATGAGTTCTAAATTATTTGTTGATTTGTTTTAAAAAACACTGCTTGGATGATGGGAATTAAAAAAAAGCAAATTAAAGTTTATTATCAAGATTTAATGATCATAAATAAATTTTTTAAGTATTTATTAGTAATGAATTTTATTGTATTGTAAATATTCAATGTTTATCTTCAATTTAATTTCTGCAAAACTGCAATTAATGAAGAATTATTTTTAATACTTGGTTTAGGTAAAACTTGATCTGTTAAGCAAAAAAATATGTCTCTGCTCATATTTTGTAATAAAAAAAAACGCGTATAATATACAGTATGTTGCAAAAAGTTAGAAATTGATTATTTTATTTATCTTAAATTGTTTATTTGTTGTATTTAACGAAAAATTGAGTGCAAAAGAAAAAAAATAAAAGCAAATGTTCAACAAATATTCACTGATTTTCAACCTGAGCAAAAAAAACATACTCATGAGATAAATTTTCCTAAATCAGGTATATTTAACCGTAAATAATAAATATATTTAAGATTATTATAAGTTAATTTGTAAGGCGATGTATTGTTATATTGGACTAACAGTCCTGAAAAATACAATGACTGGTCAAGAGATGGATTTAAATGGCGAAATCAAGGTGCCAAAAAAGCCCTTGTACCAACCTCAAGTGATGGTCAATTAATTTATAAAAGCTATCATCATCTTAAAATGCCAGATATGTCCATCAATAAAAACGTGATAAAAGATGTATATTATTATCAGGATCAAGAAACACCGATAATTATACACTACTTGGACAAAAACAAACCAGATGAAAATGTCTTGATAGAATACGAATCAGGACCACATGGCAATACCAGAGATAAAAACAATGCCGAAAGTTATCAAAGAACATTGCCATCCGTTTTAAGTCAAATAAAAGAGAGAGTAACCAAAAAAGCACCTTATTTAGTTTACAAAGAGTCTTCAAAAAAAAAAAGGACCAAGAGACTTAAAGCAATGCCAAAACTTACGCTATGTATATTTACTAAATTTTTCTTATTTGTCTAATTTATTTTAATTTGAATTTTATAAAAATATTTTAAGGCTGTGAATAAACTTAAAAGATTTACATATGACGAAATTACAAATTGTCATTTGATATATTGTTACCGATTCTGAAGATGCTTTTAGGAACGCAATTAAAAGATACTTTCCAAATGTACCTCTTCTCAGGTGTTGGAACCACTTTTGGAAGTCTACAGAGCGGTGGATAATTAGTAACAAAAAAATGTCAACAGACGACGTTGGATTCTATTGTGACTCGTTACGTGAGTTATTTTTACAACCTAATATAAATTTGTTCGATTCACAACTAGACAAAAAAAACAGGCTATACAAATAGTTCGGGTCAGTTGATTCCAGCTTGGAGACAAGAATTCATCGATTATTTCAACAAATGTATTATGCCAGACATTGAAGGTTTAGCCGCATACTCAGTAAAACCTATTGCTAAAAGATTTTTTAATCATTTCACTGGGATTACTACAAACCAAATTGAAGGGCTTAATAACTTATTAAAGTTAATTTGTGATAGAGTAGAATTGCCTTTAGACGTGGTAATTCTTAGTTTAAACCACTTATCAGTTTATTATTGTAATGAGATCAAGTTTGGCTTTGGTAATCGTGGTAATTACCGATTGAGACCGGAATTTAAAGAAAAATGCTTTTTAGACACTCGGTTCATCAACACCAGAGAAACAATGGAACCATCAGAAATTGTAAAATCTTTGATAGCTGATAAAAATGAGCTTTTACAGTCATGTGGTGTAAAATTTACAACTATTAGTAACAGTGAAGATAGTTCGATTGAAAGTGATCTCGAAACTATTGCGTCAAGTAAATTACCAAGTTTATCAAACAGTTTAATTGAAGCAAACGATGATCCGTAGTCTTCTTTTTGTGAGATCTTATCTACTTTAAATGATAATGTTCTAAATGTTCATATTGAAAATGATGATGTATCGCAAAAGACATTAACCCAGTCAACAAAAACATCTTCAACGCTTAACGCCATTACATCTAATACATCTGACGATGATGATTCTGATATAGAAAAATCACCATTCGAGCTTAGAAATCGTTATAACTCTAAAATAAGTAGGGCATTATGGTTTGTAAAAAATGGCAAAGTTAAACTTGACACTGCCTTAAAAATTTACTTTGTCACTGACGAAAAAAACAACTGCTACCAAGTAAAACTACTCCCAAAAGCAACATGTACATGCTTAGAGAAGAATTCTTGTTGTCACATATTGGCTGTACAATCAATAAATGGAATTGAAATAGCATATAAAATACCCAATCTCACAGATTTAACAAAGGCCAAAAATTCTGGAGTTACTGGTAGAAAAAAAAAGGCCATTTGGTAAATTCAGTGGAGCCTAAAACTAGTACAGGTTCAGCAATTGATAGTAGCTGTGAATTACTGTTAAAAGAAATATTAATAGAAAACTTTCATGGTGATATTGCTGGTGTTCTTGCTAAGACTGTATTTATAAAGAAAAATATGGTGGTTAATGATTTAAGTGTGCTTAGTGACAAATTTCTTAATGTAGATTTTGGGAAGTTAGAGACTTTTTTCAATAAAACAACATGGAAAACTATTAAAACTTTAATTGAGGAAAAATAAGCATTGTATTTGTCCTATTTGCTCGATTATTTGCTACGAACATTCTGTCGAGTGTGAAAATTGCAAATTTTGGTATCACTTTGATTGTGGTAAAGTAAGTCGATACCATAGATCTGGCAAAAGTAAGTCTTGGATTTGTGAGAAATATGGCTTTAAATGTATTAATAATTAAACTTTATTAAATTATTTATTATAATCGACTAAATTAAACATGTTTGACTTTTATTATTAACATTTTATTATATAAGATAGTAATATTAATAAAAAATGTATTAATAAATTTAATTTTTTTTATTCCGCAAGACAAATTCCGCTGGAATTTAAAAATCTACTAAAAAGCGGAATTTCCGCTTTTATTCCGCATTCTAGGGACAACCCTTTTGCACCGATTTTTTTTATTTATTTTTTAGAGGAAGTTTTTTCATTATAAATATTTAAAAGTTGATTATATTTTATGCCGAGTGTCATATATCAAATTGTAGAGAAAAAAAATTCTACAAATTAGTGCTTTTATTTTTTTTCTTTTGCACTCAATTTTTCGTTAAATACAACAAATAAACAATTTAAGATAAATAAAATAATCAATTTCTAAACTTTTGCAACATACTGTATTGATTTACTGTAAATTAATGTTAAAATATTTTAATGTCAAAAAATTAATGTCAGTGAGTTCAATGTCAAATCTTAATTAAGGAATCTAATGTTGAAAATTAAATAAGGAATTAAATGTTATTTGCTAAATAAGGAAATTATTGTTAAATCTTAATTAAGGAAAGTATTGCTAAATCTTAATTAATAATCTAATGTTAAAAAATGATGCTATTCTATTTTAATTTGCCTAATTAAAAAAGACTAATTAACCGCTTCCTTTCGGAATAAAAAAAAAGCTTTGAATTAATAGAAGTCCGAAATTGTTTTGAAATCAGCATTCGTTTGATAAAAATTAAATTTTTACCCTTTAAAATATTGAGTAGTCCAAAATTACTTAAAACTTGATCAAAATTAACTTTTTTAAACAATAAAAAACTAAATTTAAAGCAGATATACGAAATGGAAGACTCTGAAGAGATAATTTATATTGAAAGCAACTTTGGAATCGAGAAAGTAAAAAACTCTCATTCAGTTGGTTTTGTGAATTTCAAAAACAAATTGAACAAAAATTCTTCATATTTTAATAAATTAAAATTAAAGTTAATAAAAAATATTAGAAAAAATACTGCAATATAGTGCAACATACTTTGTTGCACCTTTTTTGCCTAGAAATAAATTTTTATTTTCTTTATTTTTTAAGAAATAAAATCAATAATCTATTTAAATCTTATTGATTCGTTTTTTTTTGTAATTTTTTACATGAGAAAAATTATTTAAGGTAAAAAAGGTGCAACAAAGTATGTTGCACTAAATTGCAGTATTTTTTCTAATATTTTTTGTTAACTTTAATTTTAATTTCATAAAAAGTGAAAATTTTTTGTTCAATTTGTTTTTGAAATTCACAAAACCCATTCAGTTGTGATCTATAAAAACTTCCGCTATTGGTGGAGCAAAGAAAATAAAGACACTTCTGCTCGCTATGTTTGCAGCGAAAAAGAATGCTATGTCAGCATTAGTAGAAAAGTTAAAATTCAATTAGCATCCGAATTTTTGGAAAAACATGGCGATCAACAATTTAATTAATTAATTTTTGTTTTTTTTTTTATTTTTGTCCTTGCTTAGTTAATTTTTTTAATAAAATCTACAAAAAATACAAATTTTTAATTATTTTTATCGACTATAGCTTTTTACATCACAAAATTTTAACTTTAAATTCTTTTTTCATTTTTAACATTAAAATCCTTATTTCATTTTTGGCATTAAAATATTTCGACATTGCAATTTTTGACAATAAATTTTTGACATTAAAATCATTTAACAACAATTTACTATAGACCACTGTATTGCAATAACAAAAATAATTATAAAAAAAAACTAAAATACTGAAGTTAGTTTCAATTTTATTGAATATAATCTAAAATAATATAAATTGTCAATTATGATTGAAATAGTGTCTTTTTTAATTTTTGATACTCTGATTTATTTAAAACGAAACCATTATTATTAAATCAAACCAATTTTAAATAAATAAAAATTAAAAAATAAAAATTCAGTCCACCTTTGATAAAAAAAATTATCGAAATCAGTAAAGGATTTCGATATTTTAATAATTTTTTTTGTCTCGATGTTTCAACATAACGTATTTTACTTAAAATATTTTAATTTTTATTTTGTATATTTTTATTCTGAAGGAGCATTAGCTCGATACAAATGAACAAATAAATAAATCTTAAAAAACAAAAAAATAAAACAATAATCTTTGATTACACCAACATTATTTTTGGAACTGACTTCAAAAAAATTATCAAAACCATTTTATGTTATTTTTTTTAACTTAAAACTAAAGTTTCAAAAAACACTTAAATCAAAAAATTTAAGTTATCATTTTTACATTATCTATTCTATTTATTTTTAGGAATCTTTGCTCATATTTTTTTTTTTATAGAATTTAAGTCTTGTCAATGACAAGATCGAGCCGACCAGTCGGTTCCAAAAATAAAACTAAATTAAATATTTTTGTAATAAAATAATTTTTTATCATAAACAATAAAAATATGCTAATTCTATTATTTTTGTTATATTTTAAATAGTTTAGATTATATTCAATAAAATTGACACTAACTTCAGTATTTTTGTTTTTTTAATAAATATGTTTGACTCGTTATATAATTATATCCCAAAAAAAAGCTTAAATTACTTTTTAAAAAAAAAATAATTCTAGGACATAGTCACAAAATTTTCCATATCAAAAGTCAAGTAAAAAATAAAATAAAAAGCCAAAATTAAATCTTAAATTCTTTGATTATTTTATATGTTTTATTATTTTTATTATTTTTTTCAATACCAAATTTTAATTTGGTTATTATACTTTGAAAAAAAGCTAAATGTCACAAACCATTTAATTATTCATTTAGTTCTAGCTAGATACTTCAAACTATTTATTTTTATTAATTTAAAAAAAAAATTTAATTTTAGAGATTTTTTATTAATCAATTTTAAAAAAAAAAAGTCTTAATTTTATCGATTTGGAAATCGTGATATTTCATTGAATGATTTTGGCTGAAAGATGGATGTAATCGGCTGGTAATGAGAAAGAGGATTTTTTCCCACTGTACATGGTTTGTCTTCGTGGAAGGATCTAACAGCCGCAGTTGGATAAGCATCCTTAGCTTCAATCAGCTGTCCATTCACCATTACACCCAACTTGTTATCCTTGGTCAAAATCAATGATCGGCTATGTAAAAAAAGTAATTATTTTTTTTTCTCTTAAAATTCACTAAGCCAACTTGTTAGTTTCCACAAATTCTCTCGGTGGTATGGGCAACTTCCGAGTAGATTTCTCCTCAGTCAAGCTTACCGGATGATATGGTTTGCTCACTCTCATTCCACCGACAAGCAAAGCCGGCGAGTGCCCGGGAATATTTATTTTCTCTTCTCTATCAGACATTTAGCAAGAAAAATAATTTATTTGAAAAAATTTTAATAACAAAAAAAATTGAATCTTTTTAAATCACATCTATTCTTGGCAGTACAAAATTAACTCAGAATTTTGCTTCTACCATTCCTCAAAATTTAAGAATATTTTATAGTCTAAATAAAAACTACTAGAAAAGAATGTTAAAAAATTAAAAAAAAAAAAAAAATTTTTAGTCTAAATTTGGCATTAGTTCAAGGCTCAGTATTCGGCATGTATCCTGCTGTATGCTGTTAACGCATTGCAAAGTCTTTAAATTCCAAACTTTTACTTCTCCACCAGATGACACACTGACTAACTTTTCACCATTAAAACACTTAATTTGTGTAATATCACTGGCATGACCATTTAATGTGGCAAAAATTTGTTTATCATCCAAGCTAAGACCGTAAATATTCATATCACTGGAATAAAATATGCGGTTCTGGTCAACCATGTCCGCATTTTTGAGCAAAATGTCATAATCAAAACAGTCAAAATTAAATCCAAAACTGGCTTTAACTTGAAAAGAATTTAAATCCCAAATTTTAAAAGTTCGATGACTTGAAGCACTCATAAAACTCATGTCATCAATTAGGTGCACAAAATTCACTGATGTTTCATGTGCATACAAAATTTTGTGGCAACACTCTTGGCTCAAATCCCAGAACCTAATTGTCTTATCCGCGGATGCGGTAACCAGCCATGGTTTAATAACTTCAAAACAATTGATTCTACCCTCATGACCATGTAATTGTGCAACACACACTGAACTGACCAGATCCCATTTTTTGACCACATCATCTCTACCAACACTAACCAAAATTGTATCAGTAAAAAGCTTTATCATGTGCGGACTATTATTAGGGTCGCTTAAAATTTTAGTACAACTTCCAGTCTCCAAGTCCCATTGTTTAATTGTACCATCTGCAGAGCAACTAAATAAATTTGCATCTGAGCTAAACTCCAAGCTGGACACCTCGGCCTTGTGAGCCTCCAAAGACATGCATACTTTTCCAGTTAACAAATCGACCAGATCTATCTTTCCATCTGCATTTCCAACACCCACTAGACAAACATCTTTAAGCTGAGCCAAAGTTCTACTCAATTTTTTTTCTCTATTCAAAATAGAAATTTTTTTTTCCAAAGAATTAATTTCATTAAAATTGGACCAAATTACACTCTGAAGTTCATCTAGAATAAATTGTTTTATTCTTTTGTCAGCTAGATCAAACGGGCTTTTGGATCTTGCATTTTTTTGATTTATATCAGCCCCTTTTTTGACTAGATGACTTATTATTTCTCTATTGCCAACTCGCACTGCAAAATGTAAACAATTCTCATGATTTATGTCCAAATGATTTATGTTCAGTCCACTTTTGTTCAACAAATAAATGACCAAGTTTAAATTGGCGTTTTCACACGCAAAAAAAAGAGCTGTTCTTGACTTGGCACATGGCATGTTGAGATAACTGGGCTCCAAGTCAATTATTTTGTCAAATAAATGGAAATTATTGGGATACAAATCAATGGCTATTTGAAGTGGCGAAATGCTTTTGGACTCATTTCCCAGCTTAAGCATGATTAAATTAAAAATTTTTAAATTTTGGTTCTTAACCGCGTAATAAAAACAATTTAGGCCGCTTGAATCAATTGAGTTGATGTCGGCATTTAATGCCACCAAAACATCAAATAGATTTTCATTATTGTACCTGGCTGCATTGACTATCAAAAGGTTTTTTTGTTCCAGAAGAAAATTATTTTTAATAAGATAAGTATGAAGGCTTTGTTTTTCATTAATAGAGAGAATATAATTTGCCAAATGCAAAGGATCTGTGTTGATTAGATAAGAGTTGAAATTTTTGAGAAGAAAAATTACTTTTTTTTCACAATTGTTCTTGTGATAGGAATTGATGAGATCCTTGAGATAAAAGGGCTTCCAATTTGATGGTGGAGCGCCCAGTTTGAAAAAGAGTTTTTTTTCGAATAAAAAGTCAAAAATTATTTGTAAAATTTCCACTGAGCCACATTCAGCTGATAGGAAAAAAGCTGAATAGTGTGGTTTTTCGCCAAAATTTTCGGTAAAATACCTGTAATCATTAAGTGCTGATACTTGAGCTCTAATTCCATTTAAATTCTTGTCCAGAATAAGATTTTTGATTTTATCATGCAATTTTGTGATAAAATAAACTTCGTTTTGTGCGATTAAATCAGAGTTTTTGATCAGAAAATCATCAATTATTTTTTTCAATGATTTGTTAGGTCGGAGAGTTTTGTCGAGCAGAAATTCGCGAGTCAATGGCTCGGTTGAATTGGATTTAAACCATTTTTCTATGGCCTCTTTCTCGTATGTATGACAATTGATGGTGTCAACCGGATTAGCCATTATTTGCTGTGTGATCGGGCATCTTAGATTGTGACAATCTTGGTCAAAATTTTTACTCAAAGATCTTTTTTCCATTTTAATTGTCAAAATTTGAATGTAAAATTAATTTTTTGAATTTGATTTAAAATTTTTTTTCCAAAATATTATTTGATCATTGATAAAAAAAAATTAATTTCGTACGAATTATTTTTTTGTTCAGATAAGAGCCGATTGAAAATACTTTAACTGATAATTTTGATTAGAAAATTTTGGGGATTTTTTCTTTTATTTTTTAACAGCTATCACAAAATAATTAAAATATTTCTACCAAAAAAAATTATCTAAATATACATTTATTTTTAATAAAGAACTGAGTTTTCTAAAATTTGTACGAAAAATTAAAAAAAAACTCAGTCTAATTATTCTCTCTTGAAAAATTTAAAATTAATAAAATCAATTTTAGGTTTAAAAAATTTAGATATTTATTGAAATGATTAAAAAATAGTAATAAAATTAAATTTTCTGAATAAAAGTTAAATTAAATAAATCTTGAAAAATTAATTGGAATAAATGGGCAGATTTTTTTAAAAAATGATTATCATTTTTTTGAAACATTATTTAAGGGATTTAGTGATTTAGTTTATTTAGTGTTTAATTCAAGCAATAAAGTAGATATTTTTTTAAAGCATTTTATACTTTTTTTAAGATTAAACAGACAAAAAATTAAGATATTTGTTTTTAATTTTTTCAAATACTGTTGAATTAGCATGTATTAATAAAATGTTTTTTTACTGATTTACGACAAAATTCAAATAAAACTTCTCTAAATTTTGAAAGTTTTTTTTTATTCATTTATCTCACTTCAAATTTTGACAACAAATATCTTAATTGTAATTTTTTAATTATTTAAAGAAAATTTGTCTTTTTTTGGCTGAAAAACATTTTTAAATAGATTTTTTACTATAATATTTCAATAGTATTTTGTTTTTTATTTTTTTTTAGACAATTATTTAGAACTTTTAATCAAACATCTGATGCATTATATTTTGTGAAATAGAATCCTAAATCGAAAAAAAAATTGCATTAAAATTTTCATTTACAACATAAATTTATAAATGTGTTTTAATAGCTTTTGAAGCAATCTTGTATCATGATGAGATGAAGTTATATTAAAGAAAAGAATTTTAAGGCCAAGCATAATTAATTTTAAAATATATTTTTTATTTTATTCTCAAAAAATACAGGTAATTGGCAGAATAGTGATTAATCAAAAATCATACCTGTATTTATTTGGATATGAATTTCTCATCTGATTTAACAATGATAGAAGCTAAATTTTATCTATTCAACTTTAAATTTTTATGTTAGAAAAATAAAAAAAATTCAACAATAAATTATGTCATCACAAATCTAAATTTTTTGAAATTACATAAATTTTTTCTTTAGCTTAAATTTATCATAATTATTTAAATATAACAGAATTAAAATAAATTATTCTAAATATAATTAAAAACTTCTTAGCTTCCAAACATCATGCTAATGGAATTAATTTTGATATATTTTTTAAATAATTGGATATATCTATTATTTAATAATAATGATAAGCTACTGCAAGAAACTTGCGGAGAGATCTTCCATTATATACCTTGTGGCACCAAATTAACTACTTTAACCTCAACTAAACCAATCTTTGTCCAAACTCATTTCAAAAATACTCAAGGAATGGTTCCATTTGCACTTCCTTTTATATTTTTTTATAAAAACATAGACCATTGCTAAGTTAATCACTTCCTCTGGTAGCTTATTCTACTTATTAATTATCCTGGTGGTAAAAAAGCTATCTTTCTTACATCAGTTCTTGGTAACTGAACTGATTCATTTGAAGTGTTGATTGGATTACAATTTACCAGAGATCTTATCCAGTTCACCTGATCTTTTCCCTGTTGTAATTTAAAGATCTGGATCATGTCTTCTTTCGCTTATAGTTATCAGGCCTAATGCTGCTAATATGCATCACCGTAAATCAAAATAAAGATTTGATAATATATAGATCACTTATTCACATTAAAGAGCCTTAAGCACTGTCACGCGGAAACCCACATGTTATACTACTTTCGTCAAATCTACCATATTTGATTTGGAAGAATTATTTTAATTTTAAGTTTGTAAGTCAAAAGTCTGGTAATACAATGTCAAAATTATTTTTTTTCTTTTAATTTTCCATTGTAGATTTTTTAAGAGACTTTTTATTTCAAATTTCTAAAATCTTTTACCAAATAACGTGGTACTAAAACTCAAACAAAATTCACATAATTTTCTAATTTTTAATTAAATTCAAAACAACAAAATTTAATGACTTTTTCGAAAAAACAAGTTTGCATAACTTCGATTTTTTACCGAAGTAATCTCGTTTAGACAAAGCTGATTTTGATAATTTAGAATTTAAAAATTAAATTTTTTTGTAAATGTTTGTATTTTAATTAAATAAAAACATTTTTAAAAAAAATTCTAATTTATTTTGTATATTATTTTGAAGTAAAAAAAAAAAAAAAATTTAATTAAATTCAAAACAACAATATTTAATGACTTTTTCTAAAAAACAGGTTTGTATAAGTTCGAAGTTCTACCCATGCAATCTCGTTTAGACAAAGCTGATTTTGATAATTTAAAATTTTAAAAATTAAATTTTTTTGTAAATGTTTGTATTTTAATTAAATAAAAATATTTTTAAAAAAAATTCTAATTTATTTTGTATATTATTTTGAAGTAAAAAAAAAAAAAAATTTAATTAAATTCAAAACAACAAAATTTAATGACTTTTTCTAAAAAACAAGTTTGCATAAGTTCGAAGTTCTACCCATGCAATCTCGTTTAGACAAAGCTGATTTTGATAATTTAAAATTTTAAAAATTAAATTTTTTTGTAAATATTTGTATCTTAATTAGATAAAAATATTTTTAAAAAAAATTTTAATTTATTTTGCATATTATTTTGAAGTAAAAAAAAATAAAAAAAAAAATTTTTTTTAAATTCAAAACAACAAAATTTAATGACTTTTTCTAAAAAACAAGTTTGCATAAGTTCGAATTTTTACCTCGTTTAGACAAAGCTGATTTTGATAATTTAAAAATTAAAAAATAAAATAATTTGAAAATATTTGTATATTTATTAAATAAAATTATTAAAAAAAAAAATTCTAATTTATTTTTAATATTATTTTGTAATAAAATAAATTATTTTTCTGAGCCAGAAGTAGAGTGTTCAGAGACATCAACCCAAGTAGCGGACACTTCCAAAGCGACCACTAGCTTATCACCAGTGAAAAGCTTGTCCCTTTTCTTTTCTAAATCATCTCTATCGTAGATAAAGTTGCCAAGGCTTTCAGTGTTCTGTGCACTCAACTGGCATTCTACCTTGCGGCCATAGTCATAATTTTGTCTGCGACCATTAATGTCAATCAAGTAGACTTCCATAAACATTTGAGTTGATGGATCTGAGCCTCTGTAGAACGCATCAAAGTTCATCGAATGCTTGTTTGGAATGAACCTAACTTGGAACTTAATTTTCTCATTTTCAAAGAAAGAGTAAACTGGTGTTTCGATAAAAGCTGCACGATTTTTCTCCGAAAACTGAGCGTGGATTCTGGTAAAATCCTCGAAAGCAAAATTGACAACACATCTGGTTCGGCGTGTTCGCAAATTTTGATCCAACAACTCCTGATTTGGAATTCCAACCACACAAGTGTCCTCAATTCTGCTCAAATTTTGAGAAAAACTGGGCCGATCGGACGTCGATCTTTTCAAATTGGCTTAAAAATCAATTAGCAATAGTTTATTAATTAAAAAAAGGAATAGAAAAATTTTACCGGTCATTTGAAGTATTTATTAAAATAAAAATAAAGTTTAAAAATTTTAAAATGGCTTAAAATATGATTATATACAATTTAAAGGTGCGCAAAAAACCATCAGCTGAGCTCATTCAACTAAAAAATTCGACATAAATAAGCTTTCAATAATTTTTATCAAGATGCAATAGTTGGATTCGGTCGAGCGTATATTGTCAAGTTTTTTCGACTTTGTCATGCCTGTCTTTATCTAAATAAGCTACAACAAAAAATATCAACCATGGGCAGTCAACTAGATAGCATGCTTTTTTAGTATCTAGATTTGTGTCTAAAATTTACCTGAACAAAATTTTTTGAGTTCTAATGAGATATTTAACTAATTTTTGAATTTTCAGTAATAGTTTTTGAAAACAAAAATATGAAGCTTTTCTCAAATGAGCCTAGATACTAAAAATTTGAAATAAAACCTCCATAATTGAGCATTTCGTTTGCTCAAACAGATTGTTCAAAATTAAATAACTTCAAAACCCGATTCAATTCTAATAATAATTTTTTTCTTCTATTCCTTGGATCTAGCAAGGCAAAAATTTTAATTTATTCACAAGCTTCTTTTTTTTTTTTAATTCAATAAATTATGACCATTTATTCAAAAAAAAAAGTTGTCGTTAGCAACGTTCAAAGACTATTTGGCCAAAATGATAAAAAAAAAATTTTTAATGACTGATTTTTGAAAATTATTTTTTAAATATGAGCTTATTCGAATTCTTCACTTTTTCATCTTTGATTGATGACACCTTTGCAGAGAGAATATTTTTACAATTAAAAAAGGAAATCAAATTTGACTCTCTCAAAACAAAAATTACTCTATAAGAAATATTTATTTTTAAGAAAATTTGAAAATTTAATCAAAATTGATGGAAATCCCTTGTCAAAGAAAAAAAAACATTATTTCACCTAATTGAAGTTTATGATCATGGTAAAAAGTGTTTTTTTGAAAAAAAAAACTATTTAGATGAAAAAAAAAATTTAATTAAAAATTTATGCACACATTTTCTAGTAAAATTTTAAAATCTAAAATTTTTTTTAAATTAATTTTTAACATTTACTTCATTTTTCGATTTGGTCAAGTTAATAAAAAAAAATAAAAAAATGTCTTCATAAATTTTTCCAAATTAAATTTTTGCTGAAAAGCAAGGAGTAAAAAAATTGAATAAAAAATTTTGGATGAAAAAAAAATTTTAATTAAAATTTAATGCAGAAACACATTTTTTAGCTAATCAAACCGTATTCAAAAATAATTCTAATTTTTTTTTAAATTAATTTTTAAATTTTACTTCATTTTGCGATTTGAGTATGTTAAAAAAAAATATAAAAAAATGTCTCTATAAATTTTTCCAAATTAAATTTTTGCTGAAAAGCAAGGAGTAAAAAAATTAAAAATTTGACCAAATTGCTACTAAAATTTACCTTTGCTGAAAATAACCTCAATAATTAACTAAACAAATTTAAAAATAAAAAGTCAATTATAATAGAAATACTTCAGGTAAATCGTACGATTCACCTGGAGTCGAAAATAAAAATTTTGATTCCACTTTTTAGTCTACCATCTTTTATAGTACTCAATTTTGAATTGAAATTTATGGGACATATGTCATTTAAACAGAAGCCGGGGGCTAAATCAATTTAGAGATCGATAAGTCCAGATATTGAGGCGATGACCTCGGCAATAAAATTAAAATGGTTCATTTCTTAAATTTTATTTATAAACTCATGTAATATATTTGATTTTAAATTAAAAAAAAAAAAGAAATAAATCAAAATCAAAAAATAAAGCGTACTTTTATCATAAACTAAATCAAAAAAAAAAAAAAAAGAAAGATAGAGAGAGAGAGAGAAAAAATAATTATCCCCAGAATAAAATGCAATAAAACCGATCGAGAGGGCAAAAAATGAACACTGAAGTCACCGATCCGGCATCACATTAGCAGCAGTCAAATGTTTGATGAAATCTAAAATTTGAAAAATATCCATTTATTTTTACAAATCAATTGTTAAATAAAATATTCAAATAAAAATCCTTTTAGTCGAGTGTCGGCATGTTTTTAGTTTGCTTTTTGTATTTTCAAGTATTTCATGATAATTTGGAAGAAATAAAAAAAAAGAGAGAGAGAGGGAAAAAAAAAAAAAAGAAAAAAATTATTTTCATAAACACAAATTTTTGCCATTTTAAAGTGTCACATGGAATCAAAGACCAAACAAACAAGTCCAGTCCATTTATTCGTGGAAATTACACTTTTATTTAACCAAAATAGATCATCATAAAAATAGAATTAAACAGCACCAGACCAACAAACAAAATATAAATTAACAATTAACAAGTTCATTCTGCGACCAACAAAAAAAAAAAGAAAAAAATTAAACAAAAATTTTCTTCTCCTTTTCCAACTAGATCCATCTGCCGCCCTGATTCGACTTTGTCTCAGGCCGCTCACTCTCCTCATAACTCTTGTTTTCGCCAAATCTGCTTCGATTTTGGCCGTGCATTGCGTAATTTTGTCTGCTAAAGTTGGCGCGTGAATCATTGCCGCGGTAATTGTGGCCGTGAGTGTACGGCACTGATGCCCTGTTGCCCATGCCCCTCTTGAAGTTATTCGCGAACACATTTCTGCCTTGATTTTGATTTTGACTTGAATTTTGATTTCGATTAAATGGCTGATTTGAATGCTTGTGCGCTTGCCAATTGCTGTTCCATCTGGCATTATTGTTGGTGTCAGTTTTTGGAATGTTGTTCTTGGCCAGAGGCTGCTCGGAGTCGGTGGCCAGCTCGTCGCCCTTGGACTCGGGGGCGCCCACAAGACTCAGAATTTTTTTAAGTCTTTCGGCGTCCTCGTTCGACCTGAGGATCGAGCTGGACAGATTGGACAAGTTGAGCAAGTTGAGGATGCTGGCCGGCTCGGACTTGGAGCCGGAGGCCTCCGTGGAGCTGCTCGGAGGCTGGACAGGCGGCGTGGGCAGCAAGGGTGTCTTTGGAACCGGGTTGGACAGCAATGGTGGCTTCGCTTTTGTCTCTTGGCCAGGAGTGTAGAACTTTTCTTGATCGAGTGGGGCTTCTTCGCTTGGCAGCTTGGTCTCTGCGCTGTTTATCTCGTCCAGAGGGATCATTCTGGTCTTGGGCGCCTCTGAGGCGGGCTCGGCGTCAGGCTCACTGGCCGAGTCCGGCATGAACTTTTTGAACACCAGCACAGCTAGGGTGTTGGCTTCGCGCTTCGCCTGCACCTCACGCTCTTCGCTCCTGATCTCTGCAATTATGGTAGACTCGGGCAAGTCTATTGGCGTGAGAGACGCTGGCCAAGGCGACACGGCCTCTTCGCTTTGGTCACCAAAGCTGTGGCTCGAAGAAATGCGGAAAGTAAACTCTTTTTCACTCAGTTTATCCACTTTGGACATGTCGGCGCCATGGTACGCCTCTTTCTTAATTACTAAAAAACACAATTTTAACTAGTTGTTCAAAAAAACGCAAGGAAAATTTTTTATAAATAATATTTTTTGTTAATTTAAAAAAAATTTACAAGAAAATTTGTTTTAATTTTTTTAAAAAAATTTATTCTTGAAAAATTTTTTTTCTCCAATTAAAAAAAAATATTTTTGGAATTTTTTTAAATTTGTTTAAAATTGAAAAAAAATTTTTTATATTTTTTTATAATTTATAAAAAAATAGATTTTTGGAAATTTTTTCTTTTCAATTAAAAACAAATTTTTTGGGAGATATTTTTGAAATTGGTTCAAAATTTCCATAAAATTTTTCTTTATTTTTAAAAAAATTAATTTTTGGAAAACTTTTATGGGGTCAAAAATTTTTTTTTCAATTATAAACAAATTAAAACAAATTTTCTTGGTAAATTTTTGTGAATTTGTTTTAAATTAAAGAAAAAAATATTTCCAGAAAAAATTTTTAAAAAATTAAAAACTATTCATAATTTTTTTTTTTTAAATTTAAAAAAATTTTTTCCTTAAAAAAAAATTTAAAACTGGAAAAAGCTTTCCAAGAATTAATTTTTTTAAATTTAAAACCATTTTTCAAGAAAATTTGTTATAATTTCCTAAAAAAAATAATTCTTGAAAAAATTTTTTTTATCAATTTTAAACAAATTTAAAATAATCTTCTAAGAAAAAATTTTAAAACTGAAAAAAGTTTTCCAAGAATTACTTTTTTAAATTTAAAACCATTTTTCAAGAAAATTTGTTGAAATTTCCTAAAAAAAATAATTCTTGAAAAAATTTTTTTTATCAATTTTAAACAAATTTAAAATAATCTTCTAAGAAAAAATTTTAAAACTGAAAAAAGTTTTCCAAGAATTACTTTTTTTAAATTTAAAACCATTTTTCAAGAAAATTTGTTATAATTTCCTAAAAAAAATAATTCTTGAAAAAAATTTTTGTATCGTTTATAAACAAATTAAAAATAACTTTCCACGAAAAAATTTTTTAAACCTGAAAAAAGATTTCCAAAAATCAATTTTTTATAAAATTAAAAAACATTTTTTCAAGAAAATATTCTTTAAATTTAACAAAAATTTCCCAAAAAAAACTCTTTTCCTTAAATTTTTTTCCCTTTTTTTTAAATTAAACTTAATTAACCTCTTTCAGATTCGTCTAAGTAGAACAACTGTACACTCTCTAGTTGCTGCGAGCACGAGTCAGCCCATATGACTTTTTTCTTAGCTATTTTTTTAGTTCCGGATATGATCAGGTTGCTTTTTAGGCCGTTTGAGTAAGCTTTAAGTAAATTGCTATCACTGCTACTAGAATGACTGTCGATCAAGCTTGTCGGGTCAGAATTGTCCACAGTTTCAACCTAATAAGAAAAGCGCGTCATTTAATGCATTTAGATGTGTATATGGATTAATTGGCAAAAAATATTTCAAAAATATTTCAAATGGCAACACGGGCAACATGGTCAGCATGATATTTTTTAAAATTTTGTTTAAAATTAAATAATAAAGCAATTTGATCAAGTTTTAAGTGTGTTGGAATTTTTAGCGGTTTATTTTAGATGCCATTTTAGGTTTTTTCAAAATATTTTCAATTTTTGTTTAAATAATAAAAAAAACATCAAATAATTTTGATATTTATGATTACCCTATTTATTAAACAAGGAGTAGAATTACAAGTAGATTCTAGATTAGTTTTTAAGCTTGACTCGGATTTTTTATCTTGACTAGATTCATTTTTAGCTGCTGATGCCGCTGCTGCTGCTGTGGTGTCAATTTTAGGCACACTGGGCAAAGGTGCTTTTTTGCTGCTGTGTGAGTGTTTACGCGAGGATGAACTGCTCAATGCTTCAAGGAAGTCCACAGATTCTTTAAATCCATCTAAAATAAAATTTTAGTATATTTTTTTATTTGATCTGACCAAAAAAAAATTGAGAAAAAAATGAAAAAAAAAGTTACTTTTGACCGGTTGGGGTTTTTTTTCGACTTTTTTTTCGGGGAGTGGCCGCGAACCCGGCATAGTGCTCGGCTTAGATGCTTTGGCTTTTACTGTTTCTTTCGTGTCTTTGACTTTGGTTTTTTCTGTTGTCGATTTTTCTTCTGTCTTGGTCTTTTTTTCTGGCGGCTCTTTGTCATTACTCGATTCATTGCTTAGAAAAAAATATATTAGAAAATAATTTAAAAGAAATTATTTTCGGTCTTTAAAAATTAAATTTATCTCATTTTTTCTCCTATCTTTAAACAATTTTTTCTCTTTCAATTTTAAAATGAAAATTTTTAGATAAAATATTTATTTCTTATTGAGTAGAAAATTTTTGGTTTTTGGAAGTATTGGAATTTATTTTTTGATAATAAAAATTTTGCTTTTAAATTTTTTTTTACCAAGAAAATGGGAATAATATTTAACTTTTAAAAATAACATTTTTCTTTTTAATAATTAAAGAAGCAAATTAAAAATATTGAAAATAAAAATTATTTTTAAAGTGAGAAAATATAGCTTTATATTTCAGAATTATATTTCAGTATATTTATTTTAAAACTAAAAATATTTTTTCCCTCAGAAAATTTTAAGACAAAAATAAATCAAAAATTAATTAACTTTTTCGAATTTCTGTTTCATGTCAAACTATCTTATTTTTATCTTTCGATTCAGAAAAATTTAAAGAATATTTTTTTTTCCTTTTAAAAATTGGCTTTAAAATTTTTTTCGCAATAAGATAAAGTTTAAATTTTTTTAACTTAGTTTATTTACTTTTTCAAAAAAAAAATAATTTAATTATCAGTATGCAACATTTTTTTTTAAAAATCAGAAAATAGGTAGAACTTTTTATTCACTAAAAGAAAAATTTACATATTTGTGATTTTTCTCTGATCAAATATCAAAATTTTTTCTTTTTCCTTTTGAGAATCAAAAAATTTAAAATAGAATATTTTTGATTTTCCATTTGAGAGATTTAAAATTATCAAGAAATTTTTCAAAAAAAGATAAATTCAATTATTTTTCAACTTATAATGAAAAAATTAAAATAAAATATTTCATTTGAATGAATAAGAAATTGTAAAATGATTCTTCTCGAGAAAAATATCAAAAATTACTTTTTTTCCGTCTTGATATTTCATGAGAAATAAAAGAAAATTTTTGGCTTCACATTTAGAATACTTAAATTGCTTATAAAATTGTGTTACCTAAATATTAAAAAATTATTTTTCTCTTAAAATTATTAAATTACTTATCCAGAAGATTTTTTTATATTAAAATATTTACAAAATCGATAGAACAGATCATGCTTTCCAATAAAAAAATCATGATATAATGAAATATTTTTTATATATTCCGCTCAATATACT
Source organism: Brachionus asplanchnoidis (assembly GCA_025491095.1). Lineage (NCBI taxonomy): Eukaryota > Metazoa > Rotifera > Eurotatoria > Ploima > Brachionidae > Brachionus > Brachionus asplanchnoidis. The sequence continues at coordinate 2,207,233 of JAILYF010000016.1, forward strand.
AAAAGATAAATGTTTACATAATTATTTTTACTAAAATTGGTAAATTTTATTAACTTGATTTATTTCTTTTAAAATTTTTAGAAAACTAATAAAACATTTTAGGGTTTCTATCAAAAAAGTTCAAATTATTAAATTATAATTCCTTAAAAAATAGAATAAGAAGGTTTTCAAAGTATTTTTTTTCTTTTCAATATTTCGAAAATTAATTGAACACTTTTGTTCGTTCATTAATATTATAAAATTAATTAATAGTAAAATTTGAAATTGTTAAGAACTATTTTAATTATATTTCCCTAAATTTGAAAAAATTAAAAAAATTTTCATTTAGAATTATTAAATTTTTTTAATGTTAAAAAAATTAATAGTTAAATTTCGAATTATTCAGAAGAATTTTAATTTTATTTCCCTAAATATGAAACTATTAAAAAAAAATCCAGTTCGAAATAATTATTTTTTTTTTCTCTTTTTTTACTTGAATATTCTCTATCAAACTTTTTAAAAATTTCTTGCAAACTTAAAATTTAATTATTTTCCCTTAATATTAATAAATTAAAAATAAAATTCATTTTGAATCATTAAATTTTTTAAACTAAAAAAAAGAAAAAAAACTTTCTTTCTTTCGAATTGACTTTTTTTTCTTTTAAATGCTTAAAAAAATAAATAGTAAAATTTAAAATTTTTAAAAAAATTAAATTATTTAACCTAAAATAAAATAAAAAATTTTCAAATTAAATTATTAAATTATTATTTCAAAAAAAAACATTTTTTTTTCGTTTTTTTCCTTGACTTTTCTATTTTTAACATTAAAAAATTAATTTTTAGTTGCTTAAAAAAATTTTAATTATTTTTCCTAGAAATTAAAAAAAAATGATTAAATATTTTTTAATTTTTTATCCTAAAAAATAGAAAAATTTTTATTTCTTTTTTTTCAAATTGACTTCATTTTTAAATGCTTAAAAAAATTAATCGTAAAATTTAAAATTTTAAAAAAAATTAAATTATTTAACCTAAAATAAAATAAAAAATTTTCAAATTAAATTAATAAATTATTATTTAAAAAAAAAAACATTTTTTTTTCGTTTTTTTCCTTGACTTTTCTATTTTTAACATTAAAAAATTAATTTTTAATTGCTTAAAAAAATTTTAATTATTTTTGCTAGAAATTAAAAAAAAATGATTAAATATTTTTTAATTTTTTATCCTAAAAAATAGAAAAATTTTTATTTCTTTTTTTTTAAATTGACTTCATTTTTAAATGCTTAAAAAAATTAATAGTAAAATTTAAAATTTTTAAAAAAATTAAATTATTTAACCTAAAATAAAATAAAAAATTTTCAAATTAAATTAATAAATTATTATTTTAAAAAAAAAACATTTTTTTTTCGTTTTTTTCCTTGACTTTTCTATTTTAAACATTAAAAAATTAATTTTTAATTGCTTAAAAAAATTTTAATTATTTTTGCTAGAAATTAAAAAAAAATGATTAAATATTTTTTAATTTTTTATCCTAAAAAATAGAAAAATTTTTATTTCTTTTTTTTAAATTGACTTCATTTTTAAATGCTTAAAAAAATTAATCGTAAAATTTAAAATTTTAATAAATTTCCCTAAATAAGATAAATTCTCACAATCAAATCCTTAAAAAAAAAATTTATGTTATAAAATTAAAAAAAAGTACCTTGGCCTCTTGGGTATTTTAAATCCGCTCTCAAAATTAATAACTCGACCGGATATAATATTTTGCGCCCGGCTCAATTTGCTGGTTTCGCCATGCTTGTGCTTGTGTGACACAGACGCCTTTTTTACTAAATGTCTAGTTGTCGAATCGGTATTTACATTTTCTTTGGGTGGATTTTTTTTTACTTGTTTGGGCTTAGAGTGGGTCTCGAGCGAGGATGCGGACGACGCCGAGCCGGAGTCGGAGTCCGTGTGGGCGCTTCTCCGGGCCGAGGGCTTCTTCTTCAGGTCGGCCTTGACCGGCGGCAGGCGCCCGGCCTTCGCCTTTTTGCCGACCTTGACCTCTAGGGCGCGCTTTGGCCGACTGCGCTTTTTCGCCTTGTCCTCGTCCGAGCTCGACTCGTCCACTTGCTCCTCGTCGCTGTCCTTGTCCGCGCTCTCTTGTTTGTTCTGCTCCAGCTGCCGTTTCTTCTTGCTGTACAGGTTGAGCGGGATGTCGTCGTCGCTGTCGTCCTCGTTGTTGTCCATGTTGTCCGGGTCGTAGTCGTCGTAGACCTTGATGGGCCTACGCTCGTCGTCCCGGTCCATGTCCTCGTCGTCGTAGCTGTTGCCGTAGGCGAAGTCGTCGTCGTTGTCGGACGCGTCCTCGCCGTAGCCGGCGTGCTCCTGCGCCAAATACTCGTCCCGGTCCACCGACTCGTGGTCCTTGTCGTCGTCCGACGACGTCAAAAATATTGACTCCTCTTCATTGTTTGCTGTGTTCACATGTTGACTTGCCATCTCAATTGAAGTCATTGCACTTTTTTTTTGTCTCTATTTTTTTGTTTCTCTTGAATAAAATTAGTCGCCTTTTTTTTGCTCCAAAGTTTTTAATTCAACATCTAAACCGGACACACAAAATTGATCATTAATTTTTGCTTTTTTTTTTTGTTAATAATTTTTTTTGCGAATAAAAATTTGGAAAAATTTTTTTTTTTTTTTTCTTTTTGAAAATTTAGAATGTGACCCTGGGCAAGACAGCATTTTTTGGTGGTTGTTGTTGTCAATTGCTAAATAAATACCTAAAAAAATTGACCAAGACACTTTTTGGCAAATTGAGTGACAAAAAGCGCGCTTTTTTTTATTTAATTTTTGTGTGTTTATATCTTTAGAGTTCAATAAAAAAACATTTTGTTTAGTTGGCCTCCAATTAGATAACTTAACTTTAAAATTTTTTGCTTTTAAAGTAAATTTTCAAAAATTGACCGAAAATCAACATCATTTATTTAAAGTTGAGAAGTTGAATTTTTAGTTTAAGAATGTGTTTAATTTAGAACCCATTAAACAAGTGATCACGTGACCAGTCCTAATCTAAAGTAGATCCTAGCTGTTTTTGCCGAGGTGAGAGCAACAAAAAACACGGCAACAAAGACAAATTAAGTTCAAGTTTTGTTTTACAAAAAAGGAGTTGGATTCATCATCAAACTGGTCCATTCATTTGCAGCCAGCTCTTCACATCTTAACTTAGCTAAAGTAACTACGCGCTTGAGTATGTCAAAAAAGTCCGTGTTGCCTAAGAGTTGAATTTTTTTTCTCTTGATTTCTCTAAAACAAAAATGGCTGTGTTGAGCAACAAAAAAAATAAAATTATAATATCGACTTTTGAAGAGAAAGAGAGAGAGAGAAAAAAAATTTTTTTGTTTCTATTTAGTAACTAAAATGATGACGATATTGTTTAGTTTCGCGATTAAAATATATTATGCCAATGTACGCGAGATATTGCTCTATACAAAGTGGTGAAATATTTCCAAAATTAGAGGAGTATATGAACTAGTGATCGCGTTGAATACAAAGAAAAATTATGATTTATTTTATTTAGGTTTTTATGTTCAAATTGGACTCAATGGTATTTGGCATAATAATTATGATAATTAGTTATGAGAGAATGGTGACAATTTTTTTGTCCGATTTTTTTGTCACATGAGAAAAGTTAGTTAAACTTTTTTCATGTGACAAAAAAGGCAAAATGTAATTTATTGTATATTTTTATATTTTTACATTTTTACATTTTTGAGTGAAAAAAAAAAAGCTCAAAATCAAAAAATCTAAAAAAATTTCATTCAAGAAAATTAATAATAAATTCGCAATTACTTAAAAAGGAGTTTTAGAAAAATTTAAATGTAATAATCAAGGATAATTTTTTGAAAATCCCTTTTAATTAATTGCGAATTTATTATTACTTTTCTTGATGAAATTTTTTTTAGATTTTTTTATTATGAGATTTTTATTATTTCTCTCAAAAATGTAAAAATATAAAAATGTACAATAAATTACATTTTGCCGACAAAAAAATAATATAACCTTAATATGATATTAAGGTCTGAGAAAAGTATCCTGGCCATGTTCAAGCGGCTTATTTATACACTCACTACTCTTTTTAGAAAAATTGAAAATAAATTTTAAAAACTAGCTTTTTTGTGGATTTAATCTAAATTTTAATTAAATATTTGTTGAAAGTCGAAATTTTGCGATTTCATACCAAATATAATAAAATGACTGATTTTTTTATTATCGCGCTTTCTCTCTCTAAATCACCTTGATTAAGAGAATTAATAAAATGTTGAAAAAAAAACATAATTAATTTGAATTATTCTTGCTGGGCTGCGTTTGATCAAGATTATACTTGCTATAAATAGGCCTAAACTTTTGTTGCTATGAATATTTTTAATTTGATTTAATTCAATTAGATATACGAACAACATTTGAGATTGAAAATTTACAATTTTAAAAAAGTAAAATGAGTATAATTGTAAAATTTCGAATTTAAATTAGAAAAAAAAGTAATTATGTTAATTTTAAATTTCTTCTTTTTAAATATTTTTGCAAAATAATCTTGATTAATTATGAAAAAAAATGGAGAAATATGTTTGATCAAAAATTTCTCAATGAAATATTATTATAGCTAAATTTTAACCCTTGCTAATAAATTGTTTATTTCAATCCAACAAAAATTTGGACTCTTTCAACAACAAAAAAAATTAATATTTTGCCTTTAATAAAAATTTTTTAATTGAAGGTGATTACTTTTTTTAATAAGCTTTTCTCAAATTTAATAATCTTACCTTTTAATTTAATAAAAAAATCATCTAAATTAATCAAAAATGCATCTCAATTTAAGTTTGAAAAAAGAAAGAAATTAAAAAAAAAATATTACAGATAAAAATTAAAAATGGAAAAAAATTTGATTAAATTATAATAGATGATTTTTTATTATAATTGATTTAGCTTCTTTTAAACTTGTTTTCTTATTATCAAAAAAAAGCGGGTTTTCAGTTTAAATTAGCGGCGAAAAAAATCATGGGTTTTAACTGTATCAAGTTAAATTTCTTGAACTAATTTTAATTTACAAAATTGGAAAAAAAATCCAATTATTCTTTTTTTTTTTTGAGCAAAACACTTTGATACCTAATTTCTAATTTTAAATATTTAAATAAATTTTCTCAATTAATCAAATATGATTTCTTCTCAAATTTTTAACCCACTTTTTGTTATGCATTTCAAATGACAATATCATCAAAATTTACATATAACAATGGGTCACAATTTAGACTAGCCTACTAAAGTTGATTAATTACAGACAAGCAAAAAAATATTCATAACAAAAATTGAATTTTTTAAAGAAATTTTTATTTAAAAATTTTTATCGTTCTGAAACTGTGTATTCTCCGGAATTAACTTTTTCAATAACATTGTGTGGATGCAGGCCATCCACTTTACAGCCAACGGATTGAGCGGTGCCGAGAATTTCCAGAACAGTTCCAGTCAAACTTTTGGCCATTGACCTGGCTCTCATTTGACGCGCTATTGATACTATTTCATCGAAAGAAACGTTTCCATCATGTTTAACTTAAATAATTTCATTTAATTTTATTTAAAAATGGTCAAAAATTTAAAATACTATTTTTGACTTTCTTTCTGTCACGTGGAGGTTCTTTCAGGGCTTTGATTACAAGAGATGAGGCCGATGGTACCACAGAAATTTTTGCTTGTCTATTTTGAATGGTCAATTTAACTGTGATACGAAGACCTTTCCAATCGCCAGTATTTTTGGCAATATCTTCGGATATTTTTTTCGGTGCCAAGCCCAGAGGACCAATCTTTGGTGCAAGTGCAGCAGTGGCAGCACCCTCTCCACCAGTCACTCTCAGTGTAACTTCATGAACTGCAGTTGGGTCAAATTTTGGCGGCATTCTTTAATAAATTTAAATTATTTTAAACCAAGTATGGGCCTTATTTTAATTGTGAGCATTTAAAATTTTAAACCAATTTTATGTGAAAATAAAATAGATTAAAAGCTAACTCAAATGCTCTGGGTTACAATTTAAGCCTTGTTTGACGCTAGAAAAGAGCATTTACAGCCTATCACTAGTAACACAAAGGCTAGCTTGTAAAAAATATCAAAATTTTTATTTACTTTTTTGATGCTGAGGAAATTCCAAAAATTAGTGGAAAAATTTATTTAAAAAAAATCAAAATTAAATGTTAATTTAAAATTTGATGATGTCGGATGCCCGATTTTTAGATCTTTGTCATTTAGACAAAGAATACGGGCTACCGAAAAAAGTTGCATCACCAACCTTAAGTCCGAAACACGCGTGCACTTTTTTTTCTTAATAAAAATAAAATTTTTTGGTAAAGAAAAATTAAAATAACTCTATTTATGTATTTTTGATTTAACTGCAGCTCTTTTACTTTTTTTTTATTCATTTCAGTCTCTTGTTTTAAACTGAAAATTTACAAAATTTAAACAATTTTTACTCAAGTTTTTTTTTTTATGGCTTAAAAAATTTCAAATTTTGTATAAATTTAGAATTAAAAAATTTAGCAATTAAATTTTTATAAATGCAATAAAAATTTTCAAAAATTAAAATTCAACCTTTGAAATTGATTTGAAGAAGTTTAATAATTTATGGAAAAAAAATCGTTTTTCTTAATCTAAATAAATTTAAGATTGACCAAATATTGTTTTTATACCAATAAATTTTATCAATAGATTCTGAGATACTCAATGAATATTTACTTAATTAGAATAGAGTCGTTTTTTAAATACCCACCGTAGATTTGTTTTAATAAATATTTTTTGAAATTTAAATAAAATGTACTTTTATTTATTTAATTTCTTTGAAAAAATTTTTGCTTATTTTTTTTGAATATTCAAATATTTTTCTAAAATTGTGAATTTTAAGATCTTTAAATTCAAATCAAGTATTTTTTTTCTTCTCTTACTTTTTTTTTTAATACCTTTTTTATTATTTATTGATTTCTTTAGTGAGTTTGATATGAACAATTAATAAATAAAGCTTGTTAAATTTTCTACTTGTAATAATTCTCAATCAAAAAATAAAGATTTGTGAACTCATTTGAGACTTAATGTACCCCTAAAAATGATTTCTCCTCTAAAAAATAAATTTTTTTTATTATTTTATAAACTAAGACTCGATTGTGCCTAATTTTCAAGAACTATTTTTATCAGTTGTTGATTTTTTTGATCTAAATAATAAAATTAAAATGGACCAGTTTTTTCTTTATTTATTTTGTTCCAAGAGACAAGAGAATTTACAGCAAAAATTTGCAGTTCTTAAAATTTTGAACTTTTTCCATTGTATAATTCAATTTCTGTAACCATATTAGGGAAATAAATCAGACCTGTTTAGTTCAAATTAAATCTCGGTATAATTATCATTGCTAAGCTTCGTGTAATTTTTGAAATAAATTGAGCAAAAGGCTAACAATTACTAAATTATTATATTTTTATATCATTTTACAATTATTTTTACTATTCAATTCTATTTTAATTAATTATTTTTTTTAAAAGACCAATGTAGTTTGAATTCGGGTCTGGAAAAAAATGTTAAAAACAAAAAATTATCTACACCAAGCTTTATTGTCTTTAAAATCGCTAAAAAAAATTCCTATTTAAATCCAAAAAATAAAAAGTGTTGTTAGTAAAATGGTATTTTTTATTGTTTGTAAATTTTTGTTTTGTTGAATCATTATTAGGCTTAAAATAAAATTTCTCAAATACTTATTTGATCAGTGCTTTGTTAATTATTATTTCTAAAAACCATTTTTTAATTTCCCAATACATTTCAATAGAATTAAGTTCACAAATGAATTTTGGTATAAAATGTTTTTCAATTGAAGACATTTACTTAGCTCCAATTTTGGAATCTATCTGAAGGCTGATTGTTCAAGTAAGATGTTGTATTTTATTTTCTTAATCAATGATCTTCTGGTTACCATTACCATTACCAAATTTTAAAGTTTTTTATTAGAAGTAAAAGTTCATAGTACTCTTACAATTTTCATATAAGGATTGATTATTTTTTTTATTATTCCAAGGTTAATCAACAGGCTAGTATATTAACACTTCATTTATTTAAATTCATTAAAAATAATTTTATTTTCTGTAAAAAATTAATCAATCAATTGTACCTATATATGTAATTACTCATCTCTTAGTTTTTTATACTATTGAACCATTATTTAATTTATTTTTTATTTATTTCTTATTCATGACTAATTTTTTGAACTACTTTTATCTACTTTATCACATTAATCTGTATAATCACTCGTATTCGTCTTGTACCTCAGTTTCGTCTCTGTTACTTTCATTGTAGTTCCTTAATTTATCCCTCGATTTTTGCGCAATTAGCTACCATAGATGGCTTCCGAGTAAGCCATCTCCGCAAGCTCGCTTGCTGTAGCTTTTTATTATTATTTTTATTATTATTAAAAAAAAAAACCGACATAATTCAATTTATTAAAAAAAAAGTAAAAAAAAAAGAAGTTATTGATTACATTGTTATTTGAAAAAATTTAACAATTAGGTATTTAAGTTAAATAAGTCAAATTTTGCAACTAAATCTATATAAATCAAGTTAATGTTATTGAAAATTGAAAATTTTTTTTCACCACATTTCGATTTGGCCATCGGTTCTATTAGATTATTGCTGTTTCTTAAATTATACTTCAAATTTCTTGAGTCATTTTTTTAAGCATCTCTTTTAAATTTAAAGGAGAATTGTAATAAAAAAGACATTTGAAAGAAAAAAATAAGCATTCTTTCAAAAATTCTATGTTGAAATGAAAATAAACCATATTGTTGTAGGGTTTATCAGTTGTTGAAGTTTATAATCTTTTATTATACAGTATTGCACAAAAGTTTAGACGCATACTAATTTTTAGTATTTAAAATGACCACCTTTTGCATCATAACAAGCACGAATACGTTTAAGCATTGATTCAATTAATTTTTTCACATAATCATCAGGTACATTTAGCCATTCCTTCAGAAGAGTCGATTTTAAGTGCTCGATTGAAGTCAACTTTCTTTCTACCAATTTTGCATCAATATATGACCATAAGTTCTCGATAGGATTAAGATCAGGTGATCTGGCACACCATGGTAAGAGGGCAATATTATTCTCATCAAACCACTCTTTAATTAGCTTTGCTCTATGTGCTGGAGCCCCATCCTGTTGAAAAAACCAAGGATCATCTCTTTGGTAAAAAATATCGACAGATGCCAAAAGTTCATTTTCTAACGTTTCCTTGTAGGCGTGTTGATTAATTCGCCCCTCATATTTACGACAGCATCCTGTACCTTTCTTGCTGATGCAACCTCATATTCCTGCGGAACCACCACCAACTTGTAGAGATGGTATTACAAATCTAGTGTCGTATTTTTCTTTTTTTAATCTTTTTACTAAAACCCTTGATTTCTTATTAAACACCTCAAAATTGGATTCATCGCTAAAAATTACCATTCCCCAGCGTTCAAATTCCCAATTCAATCTTTCTTTACACCATTTTAATCTTTTGATTCTATCCGATGCCGTCAGCAATGGCTTTTTCAGAGCTGTATAAGTTCCTATTCCTTTACTAGTTAGAAATTTTCTTACTGTTTCTCTACTTATCTTAACATTTTTAAACTTAGAATTAAAGTCAGAGGCCAACTTTTTATTACTTATTGTAGGATTTTTTCTTACCTGCATAAATAAACTATTTTGGTCCCTATTAGTTAGCTTTCTTGGTCTCCCAGGCCTTGTTGATTCCTTTGGGGTACCATAGGTATCATTATTTTTTCTTGTTGTTCTCACACATTTTTCTGATACTCCTACTAATTTAGCTATTTCCCTATTACTTTTGGTCTTATCTTTTAGGAGACCAATTATCTGACATCTTACTTCATTGGTAACGCTTTTTTTACCCATTTTTTCTTACCAAAGTTCCTAAATTTTCGGGGTATAGTTTTTTGTGTCACAGACAGTCAGCAAAAAGTTTTATAGTGATGTTTCATAAATAAATTTAACACTTATTGGATAATTTTTGAATTAATATATTTAAAAATCTATTTAAGTGAGTTAATTGATATTTAATTAGAGATTAATGATGTGCGTCTAAACTTTTGTGCAAAAATTTTTGACTCAAATTTATATGGCCTTTATTTAATTTCAATTTTTGTAGATCAAAACAGTAATATCTTGCCATAAACACTCGAACATCAACCACGAACCACACCAAAATCCTCTTTTAGCATTTGCTTATAAACATACTTAACTATTATATCTCCAAGCCACCAATTAAAGTAATTAATAAAATACAAATAACTAAGAAGTGTAATGTTAGCTACGAACTCACCAGTTCATTTAGTCGCTAACAATATTTTCCAAAACACTACCCAAGTAATTCTTTTAACGATACAAAAACGAGAATTATCGATAAGATCCTTAATTCTCGCAAATTTTTCGCTAATTATCGTTAATTTTTTTATTGCAATAAGCTTTATATCTTTTCTTATCGATACTTTATCGCTGATTTTTTACTTATCATTATTGTAAAGATTAAATTTTTTTTTGTCATTACAGTTTTTTAATAAGCTATCATTCACTATTTCAAAAATTCTTTTGGTTACAGTAGGAAAATTCCTTATTATGAATTTGTGATAATTAAAAATAAGTTTGAAACTTAATTTTATTACTGATTAACAATTATTTTAATAGAAATTTAATCAAAATAATTAATTAGTAAACAAATAAAAAATTAATAGTAATAATTAAATAAAAAAATAATTAAAAGAAATAAGAATTAAGATTTAGCAATGATAAAATAAATAAATAAAAAATTACTCAATAATCTAGTTTGGTCTCAAAAAAAAAATATTATTATTATTTTTTTTTTACTCTTTTTCTTATTTTATTTCTATAAAAGTCTTCGATTTTATGTGTTTTCTTCTTTAACTACTTACTACTTATTTAGTTTTAACTCTTTCAAACCAGTCACTTTTAATTCTTTTCTAAAATTGTTGTTAGTCATTGAAGAGCATAGTGCTAAAAAGTTTTTCATTCCAATAAATCCAATTGTCAGTCACAAGACACACTGAATTAGCTTCCCTAAGTTTTTTTTCAATTTTTTAATAATTAAAACTCGAGGCAAAATTGATTTAGAAAAATAGTTTGAATGAGGCAAATTTTGACCTATAAGAGTCCTCAAATATTTGTTTTTTAACAAAACAACATTAAACATAAAACTTTTTAACATAAAACTTTATAAATAATGATCAAAAATGAACTATAAAAAAAATATTTTAATATTAAATGATTTTTACTAATATAAAATAAACACTTTCACAACTGACAAAAATAAATATAAAAATGAAAGTAAAAAAAATATATATATATAAAATATTATATAAAAATGAATTTAAAAAAATAGAATAGTTTAGTAAAATTTTAATAAATCATTTATATCTTTATATCTTTTCTTATCGATACTTTATCGCTGATTTTTTACTTATCATTATTGTAAAGATTAAATTTTTTTTTGTCATTACAGTTTTTTAATAAGCTATCATTCACTATTTCAAAAATTCTTTTGGTTACAGTAGGAAAATTCCTTATTATGAATTTGTGATAAATTAGCATAATTAGTGATAATAGATAAATTAATTTCAAAATTGATCAAAATATATTTTTGTATTTTGACTACCTCTCACAAGACCCATCAAGCCTATGCGCAAGCATACTGTTTTTTAAAATATAACCCTACAAGCCTAAAACATTTTAAATTATATTTTTAGATCGTTGCCCGACCTAAAAACACACCAGTCGGCATTATTTAATTGATTATAAAATTTTGAAATAAAAATGTTAATTGGATAACAAATTAATTTTATTTATTCATAGAAAAGCTTTAGAACATTTTTTTAATCCTCATGAACACTTTTCTTCACAATATTCATTATTTAACAATAAAAAAAATAGCCAATAAATATTGAATATTTTTATTCGCTATAAAAAATAATTAAATAATTGCAGATAAAAATAATTATTGAAAATTGAAAATAAGACAAAAAATATTTCAACACAATTATTATACATACAACTAATCAAAAAAGTCAGTTATTCAAAGAAAACAGTAAAAGATTTTTTTTTAATTTTAGGTTTGAACATTGTACGCTAAGCTTTTTTGAATATTGAAATAAAGTTAATTTTTGGCTTAATTAAAAATCATCATTGAATCAAAAACTGTCAAATTTTAATTTTTGATTCGTTTAAGGTAAATTGTTTAATTGACTCTAAAATATTTTTATTCATTTCTTTTTTTGAAGGATTAATGGCTCTGGATCTTTTTTTACTTGGGACGCTAATTGTTAAATAGCAATAAGTTAAGGTAAACTCAGCACAATAAGTCTAGTGTTGTGAGTCGACTTTAATTTCGACTTTAGAAGAAAAGAAAAGGCGCTTTCTCTGATAAAATCCACAGATGTTTGAAAAAAACAAGTCTGATATTTATTTAATAGTCTTTTATCTTAGATTTTTGAGACTTGTGACTTTTAAACATCTCTGGATTTTATCAAAAAGAGCGCCTATCCTTTTTCTTCTAAAGTCGAAATCAAGGTCGACTCATAACACTAAATAAGTCTCAGACTTATATTTTTACTCGACTCACTAATTGGTTATCAAATTCAACAAAGTTAATTCACTTAATTAACAAATCATGTTTATTAAACTTTTCTTATCTTTTATTAATCTGTAAATAAAGTTATGTACAAAAATTTTTATCTGTATCTTTTTAATTGTATTAAACATTTTTATAATCGCATGCGGGTTGAAAAGAAGGTTTTAGACCATTCTGAATTTAAGGGCCACGGCCCTTAAATTATTATTTAAATAAATAAATAAAAAATTTGGAGATCGATTTTTGGTCAGGCTTATTGAAAAATATGCAATAATTAATAACAATAAATAAATGATAGTTAGTATCGATAAATCAACGATATCTGCTATCGGTTCCTTATCGATAAAATTAACCAATTGTGTGGTGACCTTATCGATAAGGCAAAATCGCTAACTTATTGAAAAATTCTTGCAAAAAACGTTACTTGGGTATTTATTTCATTAAAACTATTCACTTCAAGCTTTAAATTAAAAAGTTTTGTGATAGATATATAATAGCTTTTTGCTAATTTATAGATAACTTCTTTTGAAAAATTTATTTTCTGTTTAGTTTGATTGATAGATTAAGGGCAAGTTTTTTAAAGTTAAGATTTTGATCAATTATGAAGCCTGATAAACATATTTCCATTACAACTAAGCATACTTTCACACTTGAAAATTTTCAAGTGTTAAGTGTGAGTGTGATTGTTTACACTTACAATCAACATTTAAACTCAACACTTGATTTTTTCAAGTGTTACACTTGGTACTGATACTTGGAAAATTTAAAAAATTTAAGTGTAAAAAATTAAAAATAAGTTTGAAACTTAATTTTATTACTGATTAACAATTATTTTAATAGAAATTTAATCAAAATAATTAATTAGTAAACAAATAAAAAATTAATAGTAATAATTAAATAAAAAAATAATTAAAAGAAATAAGAATTAAGATTTAGCAATGATAAAATAAATAAATAAAAAATTACTCAATAATCTAGTTTGGTCTCAAAAAAAAAATATTATTATTATTTTTTTTTTACTCTTTTTCTTATTTTATTTCTATAAAAGTCTTCGATTTTATGTGTTTTCTTCTTTAACTACTTACTACTTATTTAGTTTTAACTCTTTCAAACCAGTCACTTTTAATTCTTTTCTAAAATTGTTGTTAGTCATTGAAGAGCATAGTGCTAAAAAGTTTTTCATTCCAATAAATCCAATTGTCAGTCACAAGACACACTGAATTAGCTTCCCTAAGTTTTTTTTCAATTTTTTAATAATTAAAACTCGAGGCAAAATTGATTTAGAAAAATAGTTTGAATGAGGCAAATTTTGACCTATAAGAGTCCTCAAATATTTGTTTTTTAACAAAACAACATTAAACATAAAACTTTTTAACATAAAACTTTATAAATAATGATCAAAAATGAACTATAAAAAAAATATTTTAATATTAAATGATTTTTACTAATATAAAATAAACACTTTCACAACTGACAAAAATAAATATAAAAATGAAAGTAAAAAAAATATATATATAAAATATTATATAAAAATGAATTTAAAAAAATAGAATAGTTTAGTAAAATTTTAATAAATCAAAATAAATTTCAGTTAGGTAAAAAATTATTTTTTAATTTTAATTATTTTTTATTAATTGAAATTTTGACTTTACTAAGGAAAATTTTTAATAAATAAAATGAATATTTTTAATTTAATTGTTATTATTTATTTATTAGTTTACATTTGTTTACTAATTAATTATTTTGATTAAATTTCTATTAAAATAATTGTTAATCAGTAATAAAATTAAGTTTCAAACTTATTTTTAATTTTTTACACTTAAATTTTTTAAGTTTTCCAAGTATCAGTACCAAGTGTAACACTTGAAAAAATCAAGTGTTGAGTTTAAATGTTGATTGTAAGTGTAAACAAACACACTCACACTTAACACTTGAAAATTTTCAAGTGTGAAAGTATGCAACTAAGATGTCTTGATCACCTATTTTAACTTTTTAGGGATAAATTTTTTTTTCTATTTTTTTTTTTTTTTTTTTTTTTTACTTTTTTTTTTTTACAACCTGAGTCTATGAGACTTAGTGTATATTTTTAAATAAATAAATAAAATTTTCTATTAGTAAATATCATGCAAAAAGTTTTAGACCAAAAAAATCGCTACACTAATTATTACTTTTTAATTGCATAGCAAAAATCTCCAAATCGACTTAAATTTTTTTAATGCTATTCAATAAAAAATTATCAATAACTTTAAAAGTGATATCATAGTAAAAAAATATTTCCAAATATCAATTATTTTTTAAAGCTTGATTAGCAAATTGAAGCTTATGATCAAATTTTCATTGTAATGATCAAAAATTATCCTATAAAAATCTTTTTAGGAACATAATGAATGCAGACACATATTTTCATGGTTGGCAAACCATGGTTAATCATATTTAAGTGTTGTGCATAATTCTGCATGCATTACAATTCTGCAGAATTTGCAGATACAAAATATTAAATTTTACATGATTTTTTACTTTAAAAATTTAACTTAAGAATAATGGAAATTTTTGAGCATGATTTTTTTAATTAGATCATATCAACTTCACGTTGCCGCTTGAGCGGCATATTTTATATGATGAATTCAAAGTCTCAATGACATTTTCAATTTTTAAAGTAGTCAATTTTAAAAACAAATTTTAGATGAAATAATGCTTTTTGTGATTATTCAAAAACTCCATTTTCAGCTTAATAAATTTCAACTTCATTTTTTATCAATCGTCAATTGAACACACTTTTTTCTCATTTTAAATCTTCACAAATTAATTCAATATTTTATTTTTTAAATATCAATAATTTTTAAAACTTCAAAAATTTTCAATCAACTGCGAATATTTATTTGATTGCTTAAATGAATATTAAATTTTACTTTAAAAAGTCACATGATAACGTTTAATAAACAACAATTTATAAATTTTAGCTAAACATTAGAAATAAAGAAAAAACAAAAAAAAAAAAAGCGAAAAAAAAGAGAAAACAAATATTCACGATATTTTAAATAAACCATCCGAAAAGGAAATTAAAAGAAAAACCAGAGTAAAAAAAATTGTCAATAAAATTTTCTAAATACTTAAGGATCTAAATCGTTTGCTTTTTCATTAGAACTAATTTCAAGCATATCACCTTGGCTTTGTTCATTCTCATTCGAATTTTCTTCTGCATCATCTTTGGCATCATCTTTGGCATCATCTTTGGCATCCTCATGCCCGTGTGAAGCCTGCTCACTTTTAATCTCCTCCATTTTATTTTGCTCATTGACAGCTTCTTGACTATTTTCGTTGATGTGCTTTATTTCATCATCGGACCTTTTGCCATCTTTGCTGTCCGAGTCCTTTTTGTCCGGTTCACCCTTGGAGCTCTTTTGACTTCTTCTTGTCGAGTCACTTATGTCATCAAGCACCTTGTTCAATTGGGTCCTAGTTCTATACAAGCAGTCTTTGACCCTTAAGTACTTATCATCCGAGTCCTTGCTGAACCTTTGCTCGTCCCTGAGCTTCTTCTTCAACTCGCTGGCCTCATCGACCAGCTTTTGTTTGTGCCGGTCCAAAGTCCTGTTCAACACTTTGACCCGGTCCAGCTCGTCCAACGCTTCCTTGTACTTCAGGTCAATTTCGTTCAAGCTCTCCTCGCACTTTTCCAATTTTTTAACAGTGGTCAACACATCAATGGTAGAGCCATTGATCTCGACAGTTGTCTGATTGATCTCTTTATTTTGAGAGGAGGCAGCGGACCGTTCCAAATAGGAGTCAAAAGAAATAATGTTATCTACAATCTGTTGGTCAGCAGGCATCTTGTAAAAAGAAGAAAGAGCAGAAGAAGATCGGTCAGTAAGAGTCCTATAGTTTATTAGGCCATCTTTGGTATTTAATTTTTTTAGCAAGGCTTTGCATTTAGACCGGGACAAGTTGAGGCCTATCAAATAGAACAGGTCTTCCAAGTCCTTTTCGCTGATGCAATTGTTTCTGTGTGAGTCTATGAAAGTAAATGAGAAGAGCAGCTCTGGCTGCAGGGTTTTTGGTCGACATGTTTTCTCTTGTTTTTGCTCATCTGTTTTTTTGGTTTCTTCGTCTGTTTTGGATTTTTTGGCGTCCCATGTGTCTTCTTCGGACAACTTGCGCTTTCCATTTGAGCTGGTCTTGTCCAAGTCTTCGCGCAAGCCAAGCATGTGTTTGTAGACCTGAAATGCGCTGTCCCTAAGAAGCATTTCGTGGAAGAGTTCAGCAAAAAGAAACACTTCAAATGAGCACTCTTTGCTGTCCTCTCGGCGATAGTCAAGCATGTGCGACAATGAGACCAATTGGCACTCAAATTTGTTCTGCTTAAATGTTGCTGATGGATGGACAATGATGTGTGGCGTGACCGGCAAGCGGTAGGCCTTTTCTCGCTCTGTCCTCGACAATTTTGACCATGTGTATGGCGGTTTTTTGTCCTCTTTGACATCACTTTTTGCCATGTCCTCGTCCATTATCAAACTTTGCTGAGACGAGTCTATTGCATCGTCCAAAAAAGACGCTTCTTTAGGGTCTATGGAAACGTCTATTCCATCTTGGGCCTTCGATAATAAAAGAAATTAATTTTAAAACACACCAAAGTCAATCATGGATTTTTGTCAATTTTTTTTGTTGTTGTTGTTGTTTTTACTTTGAAAATTTTTTTGATTTTTTTTAAAGCAGTTTTTAAATCAGAGAATTTTTGTTGCAATTTTTTTCAAGCAATTTTTCAAAGAATTCAAATTTTTTTTTAAAGTATTTTTAGAGGAAAAAAAGCTGGTATTTTTCTAAATCCACGCTACTCGACATTTTGCTTACTTTCTCTGCCTCCAAAGCATCTTTTAATCTATTTACAAGCTGTGGTTTGAGACCCCTGCAGTCCAAATGTCTAGCTGCCAGTTCACATCTGAGCTCATCGACTTTCATTTTCTTCAAATCTAGCTTGGTGTAATGTGTAGGCTCCTTGACATCATCAGCATTAATTGAATTTGAAGTAAGATTGGTCTCGGAATCTTCAGCTTGTCCATCGTTTTCGGCCTTCACAATTCAAAACGTTTAGAAAAATTCAGCAGTACAGAAAAGAAAAAAAAAGTGCCTTGGTCAATTTGCTTTGGTCATCACCATTACAGAAATTAATTGGTTCTTCTTTGACCGGTTCATTAACCCAATCGGGCTCTTTTTCAATCAAGTTTTGGTACGCTTCCACCTGTTTCTGATATTCCACATTTGTGGGCATCAAACTCCACACATTGGGAACAAATATCACTGTGTTTTCAACATATTTTTCATCATCAAGGATCAGTGATTCTTCGTCGGATGTACCATCTGTCCGTGACTTAAACTCTTCGTTTCTGTTATACTGAATGTCCAGAAATCGGAACCTTTTGAATTTAATGATAAAAATTAATCTTAAAATCAATTTGATCCACTATCTCAAATGGTTATTATTCCATTATTGAGAATTTAATGGTTTTTTGCTAAATCACGTTTTCTTTAAAAAATATATTCTTTACAATTTGATTTTTATAAAATTTAGTAAAATTTTTTTGTTTGTCAAAAATTTGATTAATGATATAATATAATTAATAATATTTCACGAAATTCAAAACTTTAGTGCTATCTGAATTCCACATTTTTGACTCAAAATTCGTAATCTACGCCCTCAAAAACCCCATGAAAAAATTTTTTTTTGAAAAAAAAAAAAAATGAAAAAAAATTTTCTACACCCAGGGTTCCAAAAATAGCAAACCCTTTCAAAAGTTGTAATTCTTTAAGACTCAAAATCTCAAAGGTAAACCTTAAATATACTATAAAAGTATATATATTCTGAAAGAGCATAAAATTCTCTACATGCTAATGTAATTTAGAAAAATAAAAAAAGGGTGTGCCGGTTTTTTCTGGCTAAAAAAAGGAAAAAATGTGCTTTTTCTGGTTTAAATTGTATCTCCTCCGATAGATCAATTATGATCCCGCTTTTTTTTTTTTTAATCTAGACAAAATTCTGAACAAATCTTTGGTTTTACTTTTTTACTTTATTACTTTATTTTTCTTAAAAATTCTCTTCAAATCATGTGATTTTTAAAAAATTTGTATATTAATATTCTATTGATGCTTTTTTTCTAAATGTTACTAAAAACTTACCTAAGTATAAATAAAATTTCGTGAAAAATGCCTAATAAATAGTATATTTCAGTTTTATTGTTGAGATTTTGAGTCTTAAAGAACAAAAACTTTTGAAAGGGTTTGCTTTTTATGGAACCCTGGGTGTAAAAAATTTTTTTTTAGTCCCCCCCCCCCGAAAAAAAATTTTTTTATGGGGTTTTTGAGGGCGTAGATTACGAATTTTGAGTCAAAAATGTGGAATTCAGATAGCACTTAAGTTTTGAATTTCGTGAATTTTACTTAATAAAAAAATTCTCTTTTTTTTTATTGAATTAGGTATTTAAATTACAGTAAAAATCATGAAAACTGGTTCTAAATTTGAGAAAAAATTGAATCTAAATTTCAATTTGACAAAATTCTTATAATTTTTCGCATTTTTATTCCAGTGTCAATTTTAATAATTAAACGTGATTAATAAAAAAATTTTAAATTCTAAATTTAATTTGAAAAAATTTGAAAAAAAAATTTCGTCCAATACAAATCAATTGTTGGAAAGTAATTGAAAAATAAAAGTATTATTAATTACTGATAAGTCTTTCATTGAAATTAATCTATTGTTTATATAGTTTAACACAGAAATATTTTAGACAAAAAATTATTGCTAAAGTCTCACTATAGACCTAATAATTATGTTTAACACAACAGCGAGAATAAATTGTTTATATAACTAAATCTTTAAACAGCCTTGTGAATTTCAAATACAAATTGAACCAAAATTCTTCATTTTTGATAAATTAAAATTAATTTTTTTTAAAATATACTAAAAAAAATTCAGCGACATAGTAAAATAAACTTTTTTGCACCATTTTTACCTTTTTTTTTAGTAAATAAAATCAATAATCAATTAAAAAATGTAATGTTAATTTATCAAAAAATTAAAAATTAATTATTTATATTTGAATTGCACTATATCCGGAATCAGCATGACTTGATTAAGAACTGAATATTTGAATTAATTACACATTAGCTCTTGTCGTTTTCTAATTCTATACACAAAAATTTATCGTATTTAGCGAATAATTTTTAGCCTATTGACCTTTTTTGATTGAATCGATTAAATTATAATATTAATATAAAATGTAATAAAATAATATCAAACTTAACAATTTACTAAAATATTTTGAGTTTTTTATTTTCAAATTTTAAGCATCGCCTAACATGTAATTATTATTATTATTGATTATTAATTATTTCTAATATTACGATATTAGAAATAAATATCAATTTAGATACAAAAAAATAATTGAACAATTTTAAAATTTTATGTTCTTTAAAAAAATACTAGTCAATATCTAAAAAACTTAAGAATTTTTAATATTGAAAAGATTTTTTTCAAAAAATCCAAAATCTAAAATTTCCCAAAATTTTTTGTTTTAAATATTTAATTTTGCAGCATAAAAATCTTCTTAAAACATAAAAAATAACTTTGATTTCAGATTTCACAATAACTTTGAATCTTTGTATCTGATATTTCAGATTGTAAATATCAGATACAAAGATTCTTCATTTTTTGACAAATTAAATTTAAAGTAATAAAAAATATTAAAAAAGATACTTTGTTGCACCTTTTTTACCCAAAATAATTTTCCCATGTAAAAAAGACAAAAAACAAACAATCAATAAGATTCAAATAGATTATTGATTTGATTTACTTAAAAACAAAAGGAAATAAATTTTTTTTCTTAGATAAAAAAAGGTGCAACAAAGTATGCTGCAGTATTTTTTCTTATATCTTTTATTTATTTTAATTTTAATGACATATTGAATTTTGGTACAAAAAAACGAAATATTAAAAGTGCCAAAGCTTAAGTACTGAAGTACCTGAACATGTTCTGTAAATTGGAGCAGCTGATACGCCCTAAGTACCACCAATAAACTAATTCTGCAAAAATCTGCAAAATTTTGAAAATTATAAAAAAACAAAAATTAAAAAAAAACGCCAGGGATTTAATTTGGACCGACCAAAATTTTGTTCTGTAAATTGTAGCAACTGGCACATCCTGTGTACCACCACTTAAAATTGACCAGTATTTTTAATATAATATACCAAATTTACAATTTTCTGAGCTGTGCAGATTTATTGCAGAGTTTTGCAGAATCAGTACATTGGTGGTACATAGGGCGTATCAGATGCTACAATTTACAGAACATATTTTTATAAAATTTGAATAACTTTTTTACTATAAGGAAAAATTTAGTTCTGTAAAATGCTTAATGTTTAAGCAATTTTGCTTAATCCGAAAATATATGTCTGCAAAAACTCTGCAATGTACTTGCACACTTGATTAGAATACTATAGTAATTCAGGGTTGAACCGTTAATGGGGTAAAACGGTGAATTCTTCTTTGAATGACTATAACTTTTCTTTGAATGACTATAACTTTTCTTTGAAAAAAAAATTTTTCTATTAAATAAAAAAAAGAATATAAAGAACTTTATAAAGAAATAAAGTCTAAAGTCAATAAAGTCTTTGAATATAAAGTCTTTGTTAATAAAAATGACCAATATAAATTTTTTATTTTTTCCGATCCTCAAAAAAAAACTTTCTTGATAATTGGTAAAAATTTGAACAAAGAACACTATATGTATTTTATGATGCTGACTACGAATTTCTTATTGAAAAATTCAAAAACTTAACCGATTTTCTGTAATTTCAAAATAAAATAAGTTTAAGAAAAAAATGGG
This sequence comes from Brachionus asplanchnoidis, assembly GCA_025491095.1. Classification (NCBI taxonomy): domain Eukaryota; kingdom Metazoa; phylum Rotifera; class Eurotatoria; order Ploima; family Brachionidae; genus Brachionus; species Brachionus asplanchnoidis. The sequence goes on from JAILYF010000016.1 coordinate 2,228,788, forward strand.
ATTGGGGTTAAACCGTTAATTTCATTTATTGCAATAAATAGTGTGAATTTTCCAATTGATTGATATTTAAAAAAAAAACTTTTTAAAAATGCCGAGAAGTAACTTCCAAAAAACCCAAAAAGCTTAAAGCGAAGAAACTTTACAAATAGCCATTGCCGAAATTGAAGCTAAAAAATTAAACAAACATCAAGCTTCTGTGCGCTTTAACATTCCATATTCAACACTTATCGACCGAATCAATGAAAAGTACAAAAGACCTGCAAATGGTAAAGGTGCTACCCCATGGATCCCATAAAGAATTTAAAACGCTTTTAGTTGAAGTGATCAAATATTTGGAAAAGTGTATTTGGAAAAGTCAAAACAATTCAAAACAAATGGATTTCTTGTGAGAAATGTAACAATTGGTCTTGTGGAAAATGCCTTCCAAGAGGCTTTGATTTAACTATGGAATTTTTTTGTTCAAAAAAGTGTTCTAAATAAATAAATTTTGTTTTAAAATAGGATACATTTAATATTTTCTTTTACTTTTTTTTGTATTTTAATTGATTGAATGTATGTAATTCACTGATATACCCCAATGTAAGCGTTGAAACGTTAATAAAAGATCTTATTTTATTTTAACTATTACTTTTGAACCGTTCTTTTATTTTAAATAAAGTTTTTTTTAAATTAAAGAAAATATTCTATTTTATTATTTTATATTTTTTTCGAAAAAAAAAATAAATCTCACAACTAATTAGCGATCAAATAAAAGAATTAGTGTTGTAAATAAATAGCAATTGAATTTATTCTTGACTAATTAAATTTATTTTTAAATTTGAGTTTGAATTTAAACAAATTTTTTATTTGAATTAAAATTTAAACAAATTTCTAATTTGAATTTAAATTTTAATTCAAATTTCTAATTTGAATTTAAATTTAAACAAATTTCTAATTTGAATTTAAATTTAAACAAATTTCTAATTTGAATTTAAATTTAAACAAATTTCTAATTTGAATTTAAATTTAAACAAATTTCTAATTTGAATTTAAATTTAAACAAATTTTTAAATATGATTTTTACTATAAATCCAAAAAAAAATGAACTCAAATTTGAAACATAATAGAATATAATCTTGAATATAAAATAGAAAATAATTAAGCTTTTATTTGAAAATCGAAACATTAATTTTTTTAATCTTTTTTTTATTAAATTTAAATTTTCTTTTAAATTAAAAATTTAATTTAAATAATATTTAGACTTTTTTAAGTCAATAATACAATTTAGATTTTTTCAGTTTAAATTTGAATTCAAATTTTATTTCAGTTTAAATTTGAATTCAAATTTTATTTTAAATTTAAATCGAAATAAATCAAATAATTTGTTCAAATCGTCAATTTGATTTACAACACTAAAAAGAATTCACGGTTTTACCCCGTTTGACTATATTTAATGGGGTGCAAAATGCAGAAAATTGCAGAGTATTTTGCAGACCTATTTTGCTGCATTAAGCAAATTTGCTTAAAATTAAGCATTTTATAAAACTAAATTATCTCTTTTAGTAAAAAAGTTATTCAAATTTTTCTGAATTGAAATGATCGAATTGAAACGAACTTCACAACCCCTTTTGTCAACACCCTCAACAAAAAACTAATCCAAAAATGTGCACATCATGTGCCTAATATTCTGAGACTTTAAAAAATTAGTCAAAACGTACCATTGATTGCATGGACTAAGGTCAATGCCAGTCAAATGCTTGACTGTCCTGACCGCTGTGTTAATGAGCGTTTGGGTGTTAGTGGCAGGAGTGGGGCCGTCCAAAGCGGGCGACCACGGTCCACCAAGAGCCATTAGCTCGTGTTTTCCCTTGTTGCCGACCAAAAATTGAATCATCTTTGCCGGACTCTCATACCGGTACTCTTTGAAATTGTCCTCAGCCAAACAACAGCATCTTTTCAAAAATTCATCCGGAGCCGGCATCGACAACAACATCACTTTAACTTGCCATCTGTAATCAACATCACCAGGATCAAAAACACTTGTGTTCCTAGACAAAGGCAACGCGTCCTTATTCATCAAGTAAAATTGACACTTATTATTTAACTTCAATGGTTTGGACAAACTAAATGCATTCAGCCAACTACTTCTACTATCAATGTAATCACTAGGTATGTAAAGAAGAGGATAGCGCTGCTTCAAGGTGCACACATTGTTGTACAATGCGTCAATTGGCAGCTTGGGTAGTTTGAGAGTGTAGCGACTTTTTGTCTCTTTGAACTCCTTGACTGGCTCTTTGGCCTCAGTTTTTGTGTCCTTGACAGAGTCACGTGAGCTCTCTTTGAACAAGTCTCTTTCTTTGATGTCTCTTGGATCGCGGGCTTTTGAGCCCGGATAAGACAAACGCTTGGACATGTGCACAGGGCTTTTGGACTTGGAAGAGTGTAGAACGCGTCTGATGTCGCGGCCTGAATCGTTGCGGTTGAGGCCGCGTCCGTTCCGAGCTCGCTGAGACGAGTCTCTGGATCTTGACCTTGACCTCGAGTTAGCCTTTGAGCGGCTCCTTGACCTCGAGTGTTTGCCCAGTGTTTGATTTAAATTGTTGTTGTTCACGGCGGCCGCTAGTGCCGACACTAAATTTGTCTGATTTTGCTGCGCTGTTTGAGCCAGCTGGGTCAAAAGGGCTTGGGCTAGCAAAGGATTTTGGGTCAAGTTGGGAAGGACTGTGGACATTTGATTTGTCTGATTGGTGCTAGGTGACGAGTCATACTTTGGCGCTGGTTGATTTTGATAGCGGCTGGGCGCTGGTCGGTCACGTGACGAGCTTGAGTAATTGGACGCTTTGGAATAAGTGCTCGACTTGGTCTTGGACTCGCTTCTCGAGTCGTAATTTTGCGATTTTGGATTAGATTGGTTTTTGGAAGAGTTAAAGTTGGCGCTCATGGTGCCACCTGGTCCCAGCAAATATGACTGGTTGGACGAGCTGGAATTTGAGTTTGTTTGTGTTGCTAGGCGATTTTGTGAGTGCCATTGGTAGCCAGAATTGTTGGTCGCGGTCTGAGTGTTCTGTGTGGAGTTTTGAGTGCTTGAATTTGGGTTTGTGGCTGCGACAATGGCCGGAAGATTGGCGGCCAAGTTGTTGATGTTCACATTTCCAAGAGAGGAAAACTGGGCGAGAAGGTTGGCTGCGGCCGAGCTGTTGAACAGGCCGGAAAGGTTTGAGCCCGACTCTTGGGCTTGATTTGGCTGTGTGTTCCGCTGACTCTGCCAACTGCCGCCTGTGCTGCTAGAGTTGTAATGTGACATTTTTTATATTTTTTTTTTCTTTTTTTTTTTGTTCTCTCAAATTCTTTGTACTTTTTTTTTTTAATTTATTTTCGTGTATTGGTTCTGTAGCTTGCTATGCTGTTAATTTAAAAATTATCATTAATATTTATTATAAATGTGTACTTTTTTCTAGATTAAAGAGGGCAATAATTATAATTTTTTTTCGTATACTTTATTGATTAAAAGATTTAAATTGAATTTAAAAAACTTAACATTTATTTAGTTTTTTTTTAATGTCAAATTCTTAGATTTGGATTAGAGTTGTTTAAAAGTCACAAAACTCAAGTCAATTCCAAATTCGGAATTAAAATTTTTTTTTTCAAAAGTCAAAGACCGGAATTTTTTTAATTTTTTTCAAAAGACAAAGACCGGAATTTTTTTTGATTTTTTTCAAAATTCCAAGACCGGACTTTTTTTTAATTTTTTTCAAAAGTCCAAGACCGGAATTTTTTTTAATTTTTTTCAAAATTCCTAGTACGGGCTTTAAAATTTTAATTACTGAAGAAGAATTGTGAAGAATTTTATGCTAGCCTGATCTAGAAAAAAAAGTCCGGACTTTTTTTTTAAATTTAAAGTCCGATCCTGGGCTTTGAAAAAAAAAAGTTCGGACTTGGACTTTTTTTTGGAACTTTTAAACAACTCTTATTTGGATACATAAATAAATTGGATGTATAAATTTTATTAAATGATAGAATTTTTTCTTCATTTGTTGCTTTAAAATAGGTTTACATTATTATTTAAAGTTTAAGAATTGTTTTTTAAATGAAGATTTTATTTTTTTCGCCTTCAGGATTGAAATGAAAATTTATTTTTATGTGGTAATAGTATTAAAAAAAAGAAAGAAATTTTATAAAATAAAAATCTATTTTGTAATTCTTTTCATTATTGAGAATATAATGTTTTTTTTTCTTTAAAAAGTTAAACTTCACAATTTAATATTTATAAATATAATACAAAATTTTTTGTTGTCAAATATTTAATTAATTCTTAAAAAAAATATGCTTTTTTCATTTAATTAGTAATTTTATATTACAAAAAATATCATGTAAAATGGTACTTAATTTGAGAGAAGAAATTGAATCTAAATTTTTAATTTTACAGTATTTTATAATTTTTAACACCTTTTTTTTTCAGTATCAATTTTAATATTTAAAGTTTCAGCAGGTCTTTAATTTTAACATCAGTAGTATTGATATTTGGAGTATTATAAATAGAAAAAATGATTCAAAAATTTTATAAATTAAAAATTGCTTTTGTAATTTTATTGAGAGTTTAATGTTTATTTGTTAACGCATGCTTTTTTTCTTTAAAAATGATTTCTTCACAATAAAATTCACAAGATCTAAATTTTAATTTGACCAAATTTTTATAATTTTTTCCACATTTTTTTCTAGGGTCAATTTTAATATTTTAAGTTTTTAATTTAGTAGCAGGTCTTTAATTTTTTCGTCAGCAGAATTGAAAAGAAAAAATATTTTATATATAGTTCAAGTAAAAAAAGAAGGAATGAGTGAAAAATTTCATGAAATTAAAAAATATTTAATTTTTTTTTTAATTTTAAAATTTTAAATAATTTTTTACCATTTGTTTACGTTTTTTTATAGCGCTAAAAGCTCAATAGTCACTCTTTATATTTTTTATGAAAAATCTAAATTCCAGGATTTTAGTACCAGGTTAAAAACTAGAATTAGAAAAATAGTATTTTTATTACATAAAAATTCACTTTTTGGTAAATATTGAGAATACAGCAAAATAAATGGATAATCTTTTGAGATTTTTTTTAAATTAAGGCGATGTAAAAAATTAAAAAGTTAAAATAAGTATAAAGATAAAAATAAGACAAAAAATCAGGGTTTGAGTAAAAATCTGAAAAAAATTCAAATTTAATATGTTAAATTTTTTAATTTCGATAATTATTATTCATCTTGTGTTCTATTTCAGTTTTTTTTTTACCCTTTTTACGGTTGAATCTTTTTTAAAAATATCTTTGATGCACTTTTTAATTTTTTGTCGAAATTTTGGGAATAAATTTAAAGAGAATTATCGAAAAGATGTTGTTGAACAGTCCTTTTAAATTTAAAACAAAATATACAAGAATTGGTGTCATCGAATAGTTCTTAGTGAAAAAAAATTAATTAAATTCATTGATTTTTATTTATGATATTAAAAAATCAACAAAATCTGTTTGATAATTCTCTTAAAAATTATTCCAAATATTTCGAAAACAAAAAGTACATTAAAGATATTTCAAATTTAATTAAAAAATTAAATTTGAATTTTCTCCTGTTTTTTTTTTATTAATACTTCCAGTTATTTTTCGGGATTTTTTTACCAAAAGTTTTAAAGAAAAATGTAAAATATAAAAAAAAAGCCATATCAAAGATCATTAATAAAATCTTGATTATAATAATAAAAAAATTAAAATTTTTATTTATTCGAATTAAGATTGAAAATAATGAATTTGAAAATAAGTTGATTAAATAACGAATGGGAGTATGGTAAAGAAACAATATTTTTGCGTCAAATACTCAAGGCAACATTATTCAACAAAAATTATTTTAAGCTTTGAATTCTATTTTTAGAAATTTAATTTGAATTTTTCAATTTTCACAATTCTAAATAACATATTATTAATATAGTCTAAAATTTTAGACAAATAATTATGTAAATTTTTAGCTTTTTTGTAATTTTAAAACACGTCTTTTAGAAAAGAAAAATTAAATGAAAGACCAGAATTGTTTTAGTTCTTTTTTTTTAATTTGAAAATCACAGAATTCATTTTGAAAATATTTGAAAATAAAATAAAAAAAACAATTTTTATAAATAATTTTTTTATAAATGATATTGAAAATTTAGAAAAAGTTAAATTCTCGGCAACCAAATATTAAAATTTTAAAAAATCCGCTTCCATACAATATAAAAAACAACCGAAAAGAAAAAGCAAAGACTAAGTATAATTAATAACTTGTCGGTAAACTCGCGTCTTCCAAGTCGCATAAGTAATCTTTTGCCCTCTGATATAGAGCTTTTCATCAGACCAAAATCCTGCTGTACATTTTTAATAGAATTAGACGATTCTTTAAGAACCGGTAAAATATCACTAGTTTGATTTTCTGTCCATTTCAGCTGTCGATTCACTTCATTAAACTTACTAGTGAGATCATTATTTTTTTTGACAAGCATTTGACTACCTAAATTACGTTTTTTTACTTCAATTTGCTCTTGGCTTACATTTGCGCCAAAAAGCGATTCTCTTTCACTCTGCTCAATTTTTATCTTGGCTGATAAGTAGGCATTTCTGAATCGATTTTCTATATTTGATAGATGTTCTTTTTCAATTTGAAGTTGATTAATGAATACTTCTTTTGAAGAGCTAGAATCCGAGTCTGACTGGGGACATGCTCTGGTTAATTTTGATAAAAAACTGCTTGATTCATTGATGTTAAACGATTCAGTAAAGTCTTTCATTTCGTTTAGTTTTTCTTTGAATTCTCTGATGCCTCGTTTTATCTCGGTGCTTTTTGCTTCCAAGGCGTCTCCGCTGGCAACTATGAGCAAATGTTGAAGGTTCTTTTGAACCTCACAATCGATGGACAAGAGATCATTTAAATAATTTTGAATATCATTCATCTTAAATTTCATAGATTAACAATTTAGATTTATTTATGTAAAGACTGTGGACAGTCCACAGTGCCTTACAAATGTGCATTCAAATAAATCTCTGAACGAAACAGTTCTTTTCCGTCAGACCGCTATTTTTGAATGCCATATATCTGTGAAAGATGGGAAATTTTTGATTTCTGTACGAGCCTTTGCTAGTTATAATTAAATACTTGATTATAACAAGCCTAAATGGTACAGCTTTTTTTTTTTTTTTTTGGAAAAAAAATAATCTTATAAATATTTGAATGTTACACGTAAGTTTGAATTTTTTTTGTTAACTTGGTTAGAAATTTTGTGACTGCTATGCAATCATATTGTCTTTATGAATTGAAATTTAATTTTAAAAAATTAAAGAATCAGAACAAAATTTGGGTTTTGTGAATTTCAAATACAAATTTAATAAAAATTCTTCTTTTTTAATAAATTAAAATTATAGTTAATAAAAAATACTAGAAAAAATACTGCAACAAAATGCAGCATACTTTGTTGTACCTTTTTCACCTAAAATAATTTTTCTCATGTAAAAAAAGTCAAAAATATCAATAAGATTTTAGTTTATTGATTTGATTTACTAAAATAAAAATAAAATAAAAATTTTATTTTAGGTTAAAAAGGTGCAAAAAAGTATGTTGCACTATGTTGCAGTATTTTTTTCAGGATTTTTTATTAACTTTAATTTTAATTTATTAAAAAAGAAGAATTTTTATTAAATTTGTACTTGAAATTCACAAAACCCAAATTTTGATAATGAAGATAAATGGTACCAAATTAGAAAATTGATTTTGTTCAAAAATTATTTTATTATTTCAGATAAAATTCAAAATCGTAAGATTATCTTATGGAAAAATTACTTTATTGCAGAGATTATTAATTTTCATAAAAATATGGCTTTTGTTCGTTCCGAAGTAGAATTTTTGAAAGAATTATTAATTTTTCTTTTGAATGTTTTTTTTTTGAAATTTGAAATAACAATAAGTAAATTGAAAAAGGCTTATATTTTCGCTAGTAGCAAATTTATTTCTTCTAGGAGCAATTATATTTTTTTTGAATAGCAGATCATAAAATAGATAATTTATTTTTTTTAGCAGTTTTTTTATTTGCAAAAGGTGTTAATTTTATTTTATTAGTAGTAAAAAGTTAAGAGGTATTAACTAATTAACAATTTAATTAATGATTATTTAAAACATAATTGACATGAGTTCTGATAAGGAAAACTCTATAAATATTATTTTATCCAAATCCAAGTTTTTTGAAATTGTATTTGAAAATTGTCGTTTGGCTTAGCAAGTTTGAAAAATCAAATTTAATTAATAGCGTCATCACGTGTTAAAAAACCGTTGAAAGTTGTGTGTTGGCAATGTCGCTCAACAAAACAAACCAAAACCAACGGTGGATATTTAAAAATTCGGTCAAGCTAAATCTGAAGAGGTTAGACAAACCGATTAGCCATAAGGTCTTATTTGGTGCACTGGATATCGTACTAAACCAGGTGGAAAATGATGCGATCACATCTGTCTACAATTTTTCTTCAAACAAAGTATGGATAATCGAGTTTAATGCTGCTTTAAATGTTCCCCAAATCTTCGATCGTGAAATCAATATTAATGGAACCAATTTCAGGCTTGAAGATGCAAATAAAGTCCCGGATCTCAGAAGGTATTGTACTTTTCGATTTCACTTTTTGCCCTCTGATTTCGAGAATCATAGACTTGAAACTTTTTTTAACGCTGTTCGGATTGATGGTCTTAAGATTGAAAGCATCACTGAAGAAAAATATAAAGATAGACCGGAGAGGAAAAATGGTGTCAGAAGAGTAAGAATATCATTTCCAAAAGAAGTTGAGAACATTATTGGAAGCTTGTCAGGCCCTACAATAATGTATGGTTTAAAGTGTCTTGTGTCAATTGTTGGACAAAAGCAGAAATGCTATTTTTGTGATGAAGAAGGGCACAACATAGCGAAATGCCCTGTCAAAGAAAAACTATGCGAAAAGTGTCATCAGAAAGGACACTTAACACAAAAATGCTCCATTGCTGAAAAGCTAAAGTCGCTTGAGAGGAAAAAGATTGACTACAATGATCTTTACATTGACCAAGAAGAAACCCAATCAATAATTGAAGCTGACCAAAAAGACAATGATGAAAATATGATGCCAAAAACGCCTGGATATCAGCCATCAAATCTCAATGACGTAATGTCACAAATTAGTCCTCAAGACCTCAAAACTTCAGTGTTAGAAGACAGTTTGGTAAGCCGTTTAAACGATCTTCTACCAATAAGTCAGAGACCTGTCAATGTCCTCTCAAATGATCAGAATGAGACTGAAGCTTTTTTCCAAACAAAAAATCAAATCAAGAGATTTTCCGAATCTGATCCAAATGAAAAAGAATTCACCGAAAACGAATCAAAGAAGCCATTAGTTGTCTTAGAAAATGAAAATGACAACACCTTCGAGTCTGATTCAAACAGTTCAACAACTGAATGTACAAGTCAAGTAGATCAATCATCCAGTGAAGTTGTTCAGCAAACTTCCAGTCAAAACAGCTTTGAAGAAGATTTAGAATGAACAAGAAGACAAATAAATCAATTTTTAGAACAAAACCTCTTATTAAAACAAGGTTAGTAATTACACACTGGAATTGTCTTCATTTACCTAGTAGGGTTCATCTCTTAGACAATTTTTTAGCTCAAAAATGTCCCGACATTGTTTTGCTCAATGAATTAAAGATAGATTTGAGTGAGGCAAATATTTATCTTGATTTTCAAAATTATCAGTTCTTAACAAAACCACGCAACAAGTACGGAGGAGGAGTAGCCATTTTAATTAAAGAAGGAATCGAATTTATACAAGATTTTTCTTACGAGGAATTCAATTCCGAACTCCTTTGTATAAAAATGAACTTAGGAAAGAATAATGAATTGTTTGTATTTAGTCTTTATAATCCACCCAATGTGCTTCTGAACTTTGAGTTTTTTAAAACAGTTAATAAAACATGTAGAAACTACATTTTAGGTGGTGATCTAAACGCTAGAACAAAGCAAATAGGCTGCGTAGGGGAAAATGAAAACGGGATAATATTAGAAAGAATAATCAACGAGTTAGACTTTTCAGTAATCAATGATAAGCATCCTACTTTCAATATTTTTAATAAGAATTACTTTGAAATTCTTGACCTTTTTTTAGTTTCATCTTCATTAATTGACAAAATTACCGACTTCAGTGTCTTAAATAGTCAAGACATGACTAGTGACCATTTCCCAATCGAAGCATCGATTTCTATTGGCTATCAATTAGAAAATAAATCTGCAGCTAAAAAGTTTAACTATAAGAAAGCAAACTGGCAATTATTCAGCGAGATTTTAAATTCTCAAATAGTGAATGTCACTGAAAGTTCCATCACAATAGATCAACTAAATGATAAAATAACAGAAAAAATTATTTCTGCTTCACATAAAAGCATTCCATATCTTTCACAGAAAATCTACAAAACGAGTCTTCCGCCAAACATTGTTAATTTGATAAAAGAACGTAGGAAAGTAAGAAGAAATTACCAGAAAACTCGCTGTAAAAAGCTCAAGCAAAAATTTAATCAACTTACATCTGAGTTAAAGGCCTCTTTAAAAAAATTCTGGAATCAAAATTGGTTTGATTTTATTGAGAAGATGGGAAAAAACCCACTGACAAGTAGACCTTTTTGGAAAAAAATAAATAAATTTAGAACAAAAAAAGGATCAAATTTAATTCCTAAATTGATTTTAAATGAAAGGGAATTCAAAACTAATGAAGAAAAGGGAAAATGCTTTGGAGAACTCTTATCTTCAATATTTAGTCCTAATTCTGATTTAATTGATACTGAGAAAGATATCGAAATACTAAATTCTAACTCTGTTTTCTTTAGGAATTATAACCAGTCTAATTTTAATGATCCAATTTGCTTAAATGAATTAATTATGGCTTTAAAGAGATTAAAAAATGAAGCGGCATCAGGACCTGACCAAATTCATAATTTAATGTTAAAAAACTTACCTAGAAATTCATTAATAGAAATCATAGAACTTTTTAATTTATCTCTTCGAGAAGGTAGAGTCCCGAAAGCGTGGAAAACATCTTACATTACTATGATTCAAAAAAAGGCCTCTACTTTACAAGATCCTTTAAATTATAGACCAATTAGTATAACGAGTTGTTTAGGAAAGCTACTGGAACGCATAGTATATTCAAGATTATACAATTTTTTGGAACAAAATTCACTCCTTATCCAGGAGCAATCTGGATTTAGGAAACACCGGCGAACAGCAGATAATCTTTTCTTCTTAATTCAAAAAATTGTGGAATCATTTAATAGAAAAAAAAGAGTTTGCGGCCTTTTTTTTGATATTTCTAAAGCCTTTGATAGGGTTTGGCATGAAGGTTTACTTTTTAAATTGATTAAAATAAATCCACCTCATTACTTGACTAACTGGATAAAATCCTTTTTAGACTCTAGGACATTTAAGGTAAATGTGAATGACCATTTGAGCGAAGAATATCAAATAACTGCAGGTGTTCCTCAAGGCTCAGTAATTAGTCCTCTTTTATTTAGTATATACATTAATGACATCCCTAAAAGAAACAAAACAAATAATGAATACTCTCTGCTTTTCGCAGATGATCTAGTTACATTCTTCATTTATAACAAAAAGGGGAACCTAGAAAATAAGATCAATAAATACCTCAACGAACTAGAACAATGGCTTATTAAGTGGAAAATGAAGATATCAGTTGAAAAGTCGTGTTCAGTAGTCTTTTCTAGGTACAAAAAAGAGAGTGATAATCTTAACTTAAAAATTTATGGAAACAGAATAGAGAGACAAAAAGAAATCAAGTTTCTTGGTATTAAATTTGATTCTAAATTAAACTTTAATATACTGGTAGATGAAATTAAAGAGCGCTGCAATAAAAGGCTAAATATTATTAAGATATTGTCAAACAAAAAATGGGGTCTTAATCAAAACACACTAGGAAATTTATATAAATCTTTAGTCGGATCAATTTTAGACTATTCTTTTCCTTGCTTAAATTCATTTTCAGAAAATAATATCAAAAAACTACAAGCAATTCAGAATACAGCAGTCAGATCTATTCTTAAGTTAAAATATGATACTCCCTCCAACATCGTACATCATGAGGCTTTTAATAAACTAAAATTACTAACAGTCTCGAATCGGCTTTTTGAATTGAGTGAGAGATATGTTGGGACAGGACTGAGTCATTCTATTCCATTGGTTGTAAGACTGGTGAAGGAATACAAAGAAGGTTTCGAATCAAGATATATTGAATACCCAACTCCATTGTGTAATTGCTACCTTACTATTTCTTCTTTTTTTCCTGAAACTTGAACTATTTAAACATGAGCCACATGTAACAATCTTTTCCAATTTTATATATTCTTAATTTTCATTTATTTAGCTTATTTACTTTTTTTTAATTCTTTTTTTTTTTTTTTTTTTTTTTTTTTTATCTTATTTTATTAACTTTAATTTTATTTTTATTTTATTTTATTTCATTTTTATTTTATTTTTTAATTTTTAACTTATTCTGAAGGAGCTCTAGCTCGGTACAGAAAACAAATAAATAAATAAATAAATAAATCCAAAAATTATAAAAAAAATTTAAAATGTCTCAAAATTTCGAATCTGAATCGGAATCAACATCGATTATCGATCGTGTTAATAACGACGGAAACGATACTGAAGACGATATTGAAGAACCGATGCCGAAAAAGACTACCATTGAGAGATTTTGTGAGAGTTATGGACAATTTGATAGAAAATTGGTCACGTGACAGGAATCCAAATTTTTTAACAACAACAAAGTTCAAAACAATGCCTGAAATATCAACCCATGAATGAACGCTAGGTTTTAAATGGTGCAAATCAAAGAAACGAATTGTCAAAATAAAAGAAGAAGAAGATATGATAACATGTATGGTTTCGTCAGAAAAATGCAGTTTTGAGGCTTCAAAAGAAAGTTGTCGTTCGTATTTGAATAAGGATAGTTGGGATACGTTTGATGAGTATATAGAATGGAATGACTCTCATAAAATAATTGAAATGAGCAAACAGTGTTGGCAGTTGAGTAAATGTTCGTGTCCGTGTTGGAAGAAAAAATTTGTTTGCAAACATGTAATTGGTGTCGGTTACAATATGGGTTTACTATCATTTCCAACTTTAGATTTACGCATTGAGAAAAACGCTTCGAAAGGTCGCAGAAAGAAAGCATTACCAGCACTCGAAAGAAATTCAATGGGTCCAATCAATCAAGAACTTTTTTCAATGCCAACTTCTTCAAATCAAACTGATATCCCAATTACAACAGAAACTCAAACAATTCAGTCAGAATCGAATAACTTGTTTGTTTTACAAGCAGTAAATTTCAACTCAACTCAATTAGTTCAAAAAAGAGGCAGAGGACGTCCACGTAAAGATAAAACAAACGAATAAAACAAACAAACAAATTTAATTGATTAATTGATTGCCTTTTCTTTTTTCCTTTTTTTTTCACACTTTTTTTATTATTTCTTATTCTACTAAAAAAAATTATTTTTGCTACTTTTTGATATAATATTTAATACTTTTTTTTGCTACTAATAAAAAATAAAATTGCTACTACAATAATTATTATCCAATTGAAAAAATGGTAAAATCGAAAAATGGGGAAAAATCTTTAAATATTTATATTGATCAAAAGATCAATTTTGAAGTTTACAACATTTAAGCTTATAATTTTCTATAACATTTATTGAATTTTTGTTGCAAAATTTGAATTTTTTTACTTCAGTATCTTGTTGGTAAATTTTTTCAAAAAGTACTGATCAAATAAACAAAAGCTTTATTTTATTTTTAAATTTTTTAAAACTTTTTTTATGCCAATTATTTTATAATAAAAACGAATTAATGGAGTCTTTTGAACATGGACTTCTAATTAACCACGAATCTTGAGTAATTTAGAATAAAATTTAATCATTTATTTGGGAGCTGTAAAATCTCCTTTTTTTGCTCAAAAATAAAACCAGGTAAATTTACCAGGGGCACTGGGGCATTCAGTTTAGTCGAATATTATAGAATAAAAATAGAAATTTTGTTTTATTTAAAACATTTTTAAAATTATAGGAAATTTTACTCGTAGTAAGGAAATAAGTCATGATTTCTTATGAAACCTTTTTAATCATTTTTATTATGAGTTATTTTAGTATAAATGACATAAATAAATACTAATAGAAAAAAATATTTTTCAAGACCAAAAATGATATTGATACTGCTACTAAGGCAATAATCAACAAAAAAAAATTTAAATAAATAATCTTAGATTTTATTAATCAGTTTAAAATATTTAATTTTGTGTGTTTTATTTTTATGACGCTAAGCGATTAAATAAAATTAAATGAACTTAAATTAAGTCATTCCTATTACTATTTGATAAATTAACAAAAATTCTGATTATTTAAGCTTTGCAAAAAATAGACTCAATCTAAATCTCTTTGAAAAAAAAATAGTAAAATGAATACAATATTACTGAATATAATGTTAGCATAATCTTTGCTTATTGTCATAATGAATTAAAATATTTTTAAAAAGCTCATAACAACTCGAGTTAAAAGCGTCAAAAAAATTATTTTCAAAAGCAGAAATTACCAAATAATTTTCTATTGTCAATGTCCTTCAAAAAAATCTATTCACCAAATCACATTTAATAAATTTTTATTGAAAAATTTAATATTTATTGTATCATGTTCTTTGTTTAAAAGGCTTGAAAAATTCAGTGTAGGTATTTTTTTTAATTTTATTTGAAGTCTTTAAATTTTTTTAGATTAAAATGGATTAAAAAAATGAGAAAATTTAAACATTTGAATTATTAAGATAAGATTTTTTTTAAAGTGACTCTAAAAAAGGGTATAGTTTTTATCAAATTAATATTAATATTAGTTTATATCATCATGGTGAGAATATTATTTTGAGACATAATTAATAATTGATTAGATTAGTATTACTTGCACATAACTTATAGTTTAGATAATCTGGATGAATCACCTATTTATTTCACAATCGAAGATATTAAGGATGTACTTAAAGAACTTGGTCGTAAGAAAAGTCCCGGTTACGATCTAATCTCGAATGAATTTTTTATATATGGATCATCAACAAATCTACTTATTCTACTTGAATGGTTCTTTAATTATTCCATTAAAATTGGTTATCTCCCAAAGAATTTCAATATTTCATTGTTAAAACCTATTCCAAAAAAGGTATTTTCAAAAGATCCTTCAGATTGGAGACCTATAACGGTGTCTACATGTTTAGCAAACATTCTTGAGTCACTTATTTTGGCCAAGACGAATGTTTTTGAAAGCATTCATAGCAATCAATTTGGATACAAAAAAAAGAGCTCATGTAAACATTGCTATTTTTTAGCAAACGAAGTAGTCAATTACTATTGCCAAGGAAGATCTCGTTTAAATCTAATAAGTCTTGATGCCAGTAAAGCATTTGATAAACTTTGGCGTGCTGGGCTTTTCTACAAACTAATCGGAAAAATGAATAATTATTTGTGGAGAATATTATACAGATATTATGAAATTTCTAAAGTGATAATTAAAGTTGGAGAAGAAAAAAGTAATCCTTTTCGAATAACAGAAGGAGTCAAACAAGGAGGAATATTATCTCCATACTTATTTAATTTTTTCATCGATCAAATGTTATCTGAATGTACTGATTCAAAAGTTGGTGCAAAGATTGGTGAGATAAACTTATCCATTCTTGCCTACTGCGATGATATTGTCTTACTATCACCATCGGAAAAACATATCAAAATTTTGCTAAGAACTTGTGAAGAATATGCAAAAGATTGGAAAATTGAATTTAATGCCTCTAAATCGGCATCAATGTTATTCGAAAAAAAAAGCACCGGTTTAAAAACAGACTTTAAATTAAATGGTTCTACAATTCCTAAAGTACAAAGTTTGATTTATCTAGGCCTACCTATTGGAAATCAGAAATCAATAAATGATTTCGTGGAAAATAAGATGAAAAAGGTTGAAAAGAGTTTTTACTCTCTAAATAGTGTTGGATGCAAACCAAAGCTAATGAAGCCAGAAACTATAGCTTTCTTATACAAACAGTTCTCTCAATCAATCTTTAGATATCATTTAGATAATATCTTTATAAATGAAAAGAGTTTAAAGGAATTTGATATACGGCAAAATATTTTAATAAAACGATTTATTGGACTCAGTAAATTTACAAAAACAAAACCCTTGAACAAAGCACTAAAATTGGAGTCAATTAGACAAATTTATTATAAGCATAAAATATTCTTTGTCAAACAAATTTTAAATAACAAATTATGTAAAAACGTATTTGAGTTTTTAAGAAAAGATTACAAGATATTTGATAGAGAGAATACGTCTTTTATTAAACAGTTATCAAAAGTAGAAGATCTGACTCATATAAATTGCACTGAATATGATTTAGCATTCAATGTTATTTTGATTGAATGGTGCCTTGAATGTAACAACAATGGACTAACCGACTCGATAAAATACTATTTTTATTTAATAGAATATTGTATGATGAATAATCTTAATCATTTTTTTGTATATAACAAACTTAATTTTTTACTTAATTGTAAAATGGATATTTAATTTTCATTTAATTTTCTATTAATCTTTATTTCAATTTGTCCATGGGACTTAAACTTAATTTAAATAAATAAATAAATAAATATGTCAAAATGTATCATTTAAATTCATTTTTCACTCGAAAAATATTTTTTAATTTTAGAAAATTTATTACTAGTAGTTTTTTCAAATAAAATCAATTTTTTTTAATAAAAAAAATTTCATTAGTAGTCAATTAATTTTCAAGTGAAAGTGAAAAAAAAACTTTTTAAATTAATTTTCATCTTCAACTCACGTTTTCGTTGACAAAGTGAAAAAAAGCAAGTGTTAATCATGAGTATCGTAAAATGAAAATATTTCTGTACATTATGAAGTGAATTAAAAGCTGAATTGTTAATAAAAAAAAGGTTTATGCTAAATATTAGATTCACTACTTATTCGCCAAATTACGTAATAAACAACAAGAAAAACACAAAGCTTAAGTATCTTACACAAGTTGGAAGCCAAAGAAATGCTTCCAAGTCTTTTGTGTTTTGAAATATTGATTAGATTTTTGTGTTATTAAGTAGATGACAACAAGACCGGCAACAAACCTTTAACAAAATTATTTGAAAATATTTTCTAGCTATTAATTAATTATAAATTATGTTTGTGGCAGCATTATTTCGCTATATCAACACATTTTTAGTCTATGTGATCAATTATTCATAGTTTTTTCAATTCAAGTTTTGAGTAATATTTCAGAGGTAAAATCCAGGTATACAAAATGCTAAGACTAGAAAAATTTCAACAGAAAAAAATAGTATAAAATTTCTGATGTATTTTGAAATGACTTTGCGAGAGTTGTTTATCGCAATAAATAATCTCCAAACGCTTTTTTTATCCCATTAGATAAAAATGGGTTCTTAAGGTACGTTGTTTAATTACGTTCAACATAAAACCTGGATATTAAAATTGGTAAAACTTATAAGATGATTTTTATTTAATCTTTTGGAGCAAAATTTAAAACTATTTCAAAAAATTCCCTGTAAATTTCAAAGGAAGTGAGCAATTTAGTCTTATTTATTTATTTATGGAGTTTAATCAGCTTTTTATTAGGAGAAAAAAAATCTTAAATTTAATTAAATATACAGAAAAAAAATGGGAGAAAAATGGTCTTTCCATCACTGACGGTTAATTTTTTTTTGGGCTCATTTTGAGAGGAATATCCAAAAAATTTTGGATTTTCAATGCGAGTTTGGGTAAAGGTTAAAACATAATGATTCAAGAATGTATGAAGAAATATATTATTTTTGTTTGTATCCAGGAAATTATCTTTCGATGAATTTTAAAATAGATAAATATTTATCTAAGATTGAAACCGGCTGAAAAATCTCATATTTGAAGGGATGATTAACAAAAGATATTGTAGGCTTTAAAATGCTCGAAGTAATTATGTTAAATTAGAAGCAAAATTTGTAAGTGTGCATGATTTTATTTTCCTTTAGTAAAACTGGAATTAATTTTTTACTCATTATCTGATACTTTGAAGACTTTAAGTTGGACTTAGAGATTTTGGCATGGTTAACAATTTTTTTAGTTATTTAACATCATTTATTATTTAAATTCAAAAATTAAAAAAATTTTTATTATAGAAAAAAAAGAGGCTCATCAAAATCAATATAAAATTTCATCCTAGCTTTTATTTGAACATTATTTTTCTTTCATCGAAATAAAAGATATCAAAATCAAGCATGTAACAGTGGAAATATCAATATTTACAAAATTTTAAAATTGCTTCTTCCAAATCAGCACTTAGTGCCAAAGAATAAAAATCTGTTAAATAAGTTTTATTTTTGTAATTTTTTTCTTTTATTCTCAATCAAAATTTAACTTCAATTAAATTGAGCAAGGAAAGAAGGCGTTGTGCTGTTCGGCTTACTCCCGGGATGTTCCCAAACTAAAATTTTTTTCTTGAATAAATTTTAATTAATTGTTTCTTAAATGGAGTATGAAAATTAATAAGGCCAAGTTGACAAGCAGTTAAAAAACAAGCAAATGCAATCGAATTTTTTTGCAGTTTGTTCAAAGCTTTTCTAGTTTGACCAAGCACAAAGTTGTAAAGACAGTGGTCATTTGATATGCGACCTCAATGTGCCAAAAGATAAGGATTTAAAGGGTTTTTTATGCATAGGATTTCATTGCTAAATCGATTAAAAATAATTTTTGATTAAATTTATATTGGACACAAATAATAAAAGGTGTGTGCTTGAATTTTTTTTTATTTAATTTTAG
The DNA here is from genome assembly GCA_025491095.1 of Brachionus asplanchnoidis. Classification (NCBI taxonomy): domain Eukaryota; kingdom Metazoa; phylum Rotifera; class Eurotatoria; order Ploima; family Brachionidae; genus Brachionus; species Brachionus asplanchnoidis. The sequence goes on from JAILYF010000016.1 coordinate 2,247,685, forward strand.
TGGCAAAAATTTAGATAAATTAGTTAAGTAAAATTTAGCAAAAATTTTTTTTTAATTGCTATAAAATAAATAAAAACAGTCTGGCTGTGCAGTGAGATCGGTAATTAAGAGTAATTTCCGGTTTTTGGCTTCAGAGATGAATTAGAGGAAAAAAACCATAATTTTGATGGAAAATTCAGAAATTATTTATTAATTAAGCATAAATGTAAATTTAGCTAGCAGTTTTCTAAAATAATTGCTAAGTGAAATGGTGTTCAGAAATCTTCTAACCTCAATGGAGAGATCCGTCCATGTGTGTAAGCTTTTTTTGAGAGTGTCTTGATTATTTAGACGGGTGTTTCTTGAAGCAATAAGCTTTTAAGCGAAATGAATGAAATTAGTTTTTTTTGCATTGTTTAAACATAAAAGGCTTATCAACAGACAGTCCTAGTAGAATTTTTCTAAGAATCAACATATTTGGCAAGTTTTTTCTAATTTATTTGGTAATCTCTATTCGCAATTGGGAGCATTAGTTGGTGTGTGTGTGTGTGTGTATGTGTGTAGGGAATGACAATGAGACAATAAGTGGCCAACAGCTCATAATTAAGTGCGTACTAAAGCGCTCATTTAAACTAGAGCATGATTTAGTGTGTTGATCACTCTACAATCATCAGTCGACTAGCTGATCGTGTTGTGGATATAAGCAGCGAAATTTAGACTTTTGCTAATATATTATGAGACACGCTGCAGCTTAATAACAAAGGCTTTGTTCAAAAACCCATCCCACACACACACAAACACACACATAGAGAAATGCATCACATTACTCAACTTGTGAACAAGATAGGAGTAGAACACTTAGAAAATAGGCCTTGCTCCCAACTATTTGCATGCATTAAACAAATGATTAAGGCAAGCGCATTGAATGCGTGATATTCATAATTAATGCTAATAAAGTTGGAATTTGGCTCTAATGGAATTTAACATTGGCCAAATTGTTCAACAACAATCAACTTGCAATTTGATCTCTCTCTCTCTTATTGTTACAACAGTTAAGACACGCCTCTACATAACAAGCAATGATATGCACCTATTGGTTTTGGCGCGCTTTGCTGTCTGGAACAAATGCATTTGTGCCAGGCCTTGTGCACACTGCGTGATCTTCCATTTGCTCCCTATTTCCCATTTTATTCCTCTCTCTCACTCTCTCTTCTCTACTTGATGTGATGCAATTAAAATCACAATCAAGCAGCAACAAACAAATAAGCATCTTGCTCGTAAACGTGAGTTTAAAGTTCTGAATAGAACAACAAAAAAATTCTCTTTCTATCATAAAACCAATATTTCACAACAGCAAAAAATCTCTCTCTTCTAAATACCTTCACTAATAAGTCTCATTAAAATTTAGACAAAAACATCATGAGCTTCAACCCGACATTGAACAACTTTGCGAACCCATTTCAAGTGTTCGACCAGCAGCAGCAGCAACAATTGATAATGTTTTTGATCAAGCAGCAGCTGGCGTTGCAGCAAGAAGAGCAGCATCAGCAGGCGCTCAGAGACTCGAGCCAGGACGACGTGAACGCAGCCACCCTGCTTCTGAGCCTGTCGCGAGCCACAAACGAGCTGGGCGTAAAGCCGGGCCCGGCACAGACCGCCCAGCCGGCCACCGAGCGCAAATACATCAAGCCACATCCAAAATTCCGCTTCAAAACCGAGTATTTACTTAGCCAGGAGGCGCCAGTTGAAGCAGTGACGGCCAAAGCCGAGCCGAAGCAAGCGCCCTCTCAGCTGATCGACTTTACTCCGCCGCAATCTCCACGCGAGACTAAAATCATCGAGACCAGTGGCGGCAGTGTGGCCGCGCTGCTCACGCCGGCCAGCTCGCCGGGCAGCGCGCACAGTGCGCCGAATGGCAAGCCGCGCAATCACGTGTGTCCCTATGACAACTGCAACAAAAAGTACTTCAAGAGCTCTCATTTGAAAGCGCACATACGCGTTCACACGGGTGAACGGCCGTACATTTGCAAATGGGAGTCGTGCAACAAGTCGTTTTCGCGCTCTGACGAGCTGTCGCGCCACTTTCGCACTCACACCGGTGAAAAAAAGTTCGTTTGTTCGGTCTGCTTAAATCGGTTCATGCGAAGCGATCATTTGAGCAAGCATATGAAGAGGCATTCGGCTGTGTTGGGAGCGCCCGGTGTCGGTGTTAAGATTGTGGCGGGCAAAAGAAAATGAGAGAATGGGGCTTGTGGGAGAGTGGAAGAGGAGAGAGTGTTTGAGAGGCGTTTGGGGTAGTAGTCAGATTTAGAGTGTGTTCGGCTCGTTGGTCTGTTATGATTTTTTTTTTATTTGTTTGTAATGAGATTCAAAATAAAACTGGTCTTTTTGGGTCCCAACAGTTTCGAAGTGAGGCGAACAGATTAATTTAGATTTTTGTTTATGTAAATACACACACAGGCTATTTAAATGATTAAAGTTTTTTTTTTGTTTGCTTTTTTTTTTGCATTTTGTTGGTCATCACTCTTGATTCTCTCTCTCTCTCATTCACATTTTGTGATTATTATTATTACTTTTAAACAGTTTGTTTGTTTTTTCTTTTTTTTCTTCTTTTTAAATGTATTTGAAAGAATTTAATTTTTACCATTTTAATTATTTATTTGTTGTTTTTATTTAAGACAATTTTTTTTCTTTTCTCTATTCTTTTTTTTTGTTGGATCTATTTTTGTTGAATTTTTGTGTATAATTATTAACCAATATACTTTTTGGACAAATAATAAATTTTTAGAAAATAGATACGGTATTTTAGGCCGCTATTTTATTAAATTTTAATAAAAATAATTAAAATAAAGAAAATAGTTAAATTATTTTAAATTCATTTATTTTCAAAGACATGATTAGACTCGATTTTTTTAAAGGATTAATACTGAATTTAACTTTTTATTTCATTTTCAACGTTAATCAACAGTGCCCATGTCATGAAAGACCGATCAGCACTTCATTTATTTAATTTTATAAAATAACTATTACAAATTAAAAATATAAATTTATATAATTTATTTAAAAAAAAAGATTTTTAATCATAAAAAAATTCTCGTCAAATTGATATATCATACTTGTATTCTAATTATCTTGACCACCGAGGATAATTTTGGTTAAGGGTATGTGTTGCACCTGAGCAAAGAGCATGCGAAAAAATATAAAATTTAAAAAACCATTATTATTTTCGAAAAATAGAGAAAATTTTGTGTCAAACTGTAAATTTTCATTATTTTATCATTATCTGATCATAAGTTTTTTTCTATTAGGTTGTTTAATAAGTTTTTTCGTCGATTTTTAAATGAAAAAATCTCATCAAAGATTAGAATTTTTTATGCAATGTTGTACATCATTTGAAATTGCAACCTTTGTTCTTTCAAATGATATATAAGATTATATGTTTGCTTTTTAAATTTCTAATAATTAACTAAATAAAAATGTATGACAAAAAAATGTATATCCGCCATTGCAAGTTATTCAAGTTTAACGAAGGAAAACTTTGAAAAATTAAGATTTTGATCAATCTCATAACCTACACCGCTGATTTGCTAAATGGATTTTGCCAAATTTTACGTAAAATTACGTAAAATATTGTAATTATTGGTAAAATCAAAAAATGCCAAAAAAGTTTGAAAAAATTCAATTTTTTAATAAAATTTTCAGTTTTTTTAATTTTTGCTTTTGAAAAGAATCAAAAATTAGCATTTTAAAATTTTCTTTTTTTTACGTAAATTTATGTAAAATTCAATTTTAATATATGTAAAAATAGGTAAAAAAATGGTAAAATTTGAGAAAAAATAGTAAATATAATTTAAAAATACTAAATTTTTGGAATATTTATTAAAATTTTATAATTTTTTAAAATCTAATTTGGCTATTTTGTTTATTTTGGTTTATACTAAAATATGAAAAAAATATGTTTTATTAAATTTAACAAATATTCGGTATTGCGAATTTCCGATATAATTTGAACAAAAATTCTTCATTTTTTGATAAATTAAAATTAAAATAGAAAAAAAAAATTGAAAAATACTGCTATAAAGTGCAACATACTTTGTTGCATCTTTTTTGACTAAAATATTTTTTCCCATGTAAAAAATGACAAAAAAATAAAGAATCAATAGGATTTAAATAAATTATTGATTTGATTTACTAAAAAAAAATGAAAATAAAAATTTTATATTAGGTAAAAAAGGTGCAACAAAGTATGTTGCACTTTATTGTCGTTTTTTTCAAAAAATTTGTTTCTATTTTAATTTTAATTTATCAAAAAATGAAGAGTTTTTGTTCAATTTGTATTTGAAATTCACAACACCAAATATTCCAATTTCTCCTAATTTATTTTTACTTTCAACCAAGCCAATTTTTTTAAAAATCATTTAGAGATAAAATAACCGTAATAAAATTAGTTTTTTAAAATGAATATTAAAATAATTTTTTTTAATACAATAATTATTAAATTATGTTAAAATTTAAAATAATCAAAATTTCTGAAGCCTTAAAATAATTAAAAAAAAAGGTTTGGTTGAAAGTAAAAATAAATTAAGATAAATTTAGACCTAGAATCATAAAATAAATTTTTATTTCTTATGTAAGAATCTACTTTACGAATATCATAATTTTTAATTACTTGAAGTGTTCAAACAAATACTAAGCTTATCTTTCAAACACTCGACATGTATTACAATATATTAATAAAAGCAAAAAAAAAATTTTTTATTAAAGGATAAAGGAAAATTTTATTTTCTTTTGGAAAAAATTACTGCTCTTCTCTCTTGTGCTATTTTTCAAAAGCAGCAATTATTAAACTAGCTAAAAGTTATAATATTTCGATGTTTAAATTATTTAAGTTAAAATTTGAAGTAAATTTATTTATTTATTTGAAAATTAACCTCCAAGAAGGAGAAGTATAATAATATATATTATAATTACACAAATGAAAGAAAAAAAGAAAAATAAAAAAAAAAACTATATTAAAAATACATGTTTAAATAAGAAATGCTGAAGAAGAAAAATTATATTATTATTAATTACTTAAATGAAATTAACAACTTTTTTAGAAAAGAATGGATATATGCATTTAAGCATAGAAAACTGGAAATAATGTTGTCTTTTGCTTATGAAATTCATTTTTTTCAAAATACACCTGATAATTTAAGATTGAAATTAAAGAAAAATGAATCAAGAAATTTGAAAGATAATTTAAGGAATAATGAGAACTGATTGAATCAGCATCTAAAACATTTGGATTTTTTTATTCAAGACTGATTAAAGCTCTGTATTAAAGATCATGATATCAATGTTGAAGTTTGCATCATTCAAACGTTCAATATTCAATAAATTCAAAAAATACAATTTAGATATTTCAATATTTTACTTTTCTAAATGATTTTCTAAATAATATTTTTAATTTGCAAAAGATTTTATGATAAAATAAAAGAGAAGTTAATTGATGAGGACACTAGCCTGTTGATTAACCTTGAAATTAAAAAAAATATATTTTCTTTTTTATTAAAGGATAAAGGAAATTTTTTTTCTTTTATTTTTTGTTTAAACTAAAAATGTATGAAAAAAAATTAAAAAAATCTGTTGATAAAATCACTTTTGTTTTAATTACTTATTTGAATCGCTTTTGGCGGACGTGCTCATTTCTTTGTTAAAGATTGAATTTACATTTGCAGCTTGCAGAACTAACAAGTAAATGTTGGTTTCTAACTAAATAGTTTGAGTTTTTGTTTGATTTTACGATGAATGCATTGAAGAAATTATTGAAAACTAATTCTTGTTACAAATAAAAATATTAATAAAACTAATTCCGACTACAAATAAAAATATTGCTTAAAAAATTATATTTTCTACGTAGAAAAATATGGCTATAAATTTTACTTTTTTTATCACCAAAAAATCTCACTTTTCTAAACATACTTTATTGAAAAAAAATTACTTGTACTAAACAAAATTACTACTTGCAAACAAAATAACTTCTTGCGAACAAAATGACTTCTTGAATATAAAATTATTTAAAAAAAAAACGATTGATCTCGAAAAGAAAATCAGTGAATCATCGATCGAAGATAAGAGTTTATCTGTAACGAAATAGGCATTGAAATTGACAATTAGACCAACAACTCCAATTCTTTTAAATTTTTACTTTTTTTTTAATTTTTACCTTTTTAATTTTTTTATATTTTTTAATTTTTTTTTTTGATTTTTTTTTTATAAAAAATAATCTTAATTTTACTTAAATATTTTTAGACAACAAAAGTTCTTTAATATCACATGAGCATCTTTAGAATGCAAAGAAAATTTTAAGGAAAATGATGATTTTTGGTGATAGAAAAATTCTAAGCCGAAAAATATTAAGCATTTTTATAAAATTCAATTTTTTAGATCATTTAATTTAATTTTAGAAAGTTTAAGCTCAATAAAGACAAAATTTTTATTTCTTAAAGCTTTTTTTGCGAGCCTAAGCCATTTTTTAAAAACATCTTATTCAAAGGATGAAATTACACTTTAATTTCGATGAGTCAAATAAAAAAAAGCTCATAAAACAGATAAAAAAAAACAAATGTATTTCTTGATCACCAAGTTTTTCATTTTTTATTCTAATAGAAATTTTTAAAACATAATTAAAACTTTTTTTAATAACACTTCTCATTATTTTTATGTATCTGCTTTTTTCTTAATCAAATTTTAATTTTGGATTTTTTTTATGTAACAAATTGTAAAGCTTAACAAGATTTTTACTCAAAAACATCTCATTAATTAAGATGAGCTTAACATATTACAAAATAACAAATTAGCTTTTTTTTTTATTAGCTGATAGGGATATATTATTGCCATTTGGTTTTTAAAATTTTGAGCAAGATTTGATTTTTTTTAATATTAATCAGCTGTAATCGGATTAAAATAAATTAGCCGATTTGAATCAAATTTGAAAGTTGCTGAATAGACAAAATCAAAGAAACTGGTACAAGCTTGCAAAAATAAACAAGTTCGCCGTGAAAATAAAACAACATGGAATAAAAAAAATAAATAAAGTGAATTTTGAAAATTTTTCAAATTAAAGAATTTTTGTTGACAAAAGCAGATATTTCAAAATTTTCATTTTTTTTTGTTGAATTGAAGTCAAAAAAAATTTCTGTAATTACATTTAAAATTAAAATTAGAAATTTAACTATAGAATTCCAGCAAAAATTCTATCTTTAAATTTAAAAGAGTAAATAAGTTGAGTCCTAGATGAATATATAATATATAATAAAATTAAATAATGTTTGAAATATAAAAAAAAATGCAAATTGAAGTTAATGAAAGAATTTTCATAATGACGCTCAAAAATTATTTGAAAAAAAATATTTTTTAATTAGAAAATAAAAAATTGAGGCATATTTAAATTTGAAACAAACCATTTCATATCATACCCAAATATTAAGCATAATTTGACATGTATAAAATGTTTACAGAAATTCTCAGATAAAAATAATACAGATAAGCATTGAATGTTTACTTTGAAAATTAGATTCTGCAATACAATTTAAAATTAAAAATTTAAAAAAAAAATCTATAATATATTACTTTCGGTTTTTTGAATTTCAAATAAAAATTGAACAAAAATTCTTCATTTTTTAATAAATTAAAATTTAAGTTGATAAAAAATGCTGCAACATAGAGAAACATACTTTGTCGCAACTTTTTAACCTAAATTAAAATTTTTATTTTAAATTCTTTAAGTAAATCAAATCAATAATCTATTTAAATCTTATTAATTCGTTATTTTTTATCACTTTTTACTCGAGAAAAATTATTTTAGGTAAAATTATTATTTTAGGCAGTATTTTTTATTATTTTAAATTTTAATTTATTAAAATTTAAAAAACTTTTGTTCAAGTTGCTTTTGAAATTCACAATACCAAACTTTTCAGAATGATCATTTTAAATTGATCATAAACTTTAATTTCCCAAAAAGATTGTTAAAAGTAAAGAGGAATTGTTCAGAAATTTGAACAATAATTCGCTCATGAAGTGAATTATTGTTCAAAATAACGTTTGAATCATACGAAAAAGTATCACTTAATTAAGGGTTAAACGATTACAAATAAATCATAATAAAAATCATACTTTTGATCTAAAAAATTTTTTTTAATCCATATTTAATTTGTATCGGATTTCCCTAATATTTCTCATTTTCAAAAATTTAAATAAGCCAAATCATAACAAAACAAAATTAGTGAATTTGAAGATACTCAGAAGTAAAAATTTAAATTTTTTATTTATTTATTTGAAATAAAAAAATAGAAAATTCAACTATTAGATTTTTCAAATAACTAATTTTCGATATCTTTTTAAATGTGACGTTAAAAATTGTTTATTTTTTTTTTACTAAAATCAACCAAACATTAAGTAAAATAAAATAAATATTGGTTAATTATTGATTTTTAACCTTCAGAATTTTACCGTATTTTTACCGTATTGTTATTAGGTAAAAACCTAATGTCAAATCACTTTTTAATTTATCATAAATTTTAGCATCATCATGAGCCAAAACGAAAATAAAATTTTAATTTTTTTCGAGGACAAAAAAATCAATTAAGATATTCAAATAAAAAAGCAGTTGCCATGCTTTTAGCAAAATTTATTTATAACAAAATTTGTTTTCAGTAGTCAAGATTAAAATTAGTGCAAAATTTTGTTTAAATTTAACAAATAATAACCTCAAAAAATGAGGCGTCAGTCTAAAATGCTGGCTCACATTTTAACAAATGTGATTTTATAATTAAAATTTATGCTTATTTAAATTACACAATTTTTTTAATGCAAAAGCATAAGCAAAATTGTTTGCCTAAACTAATTGAACTAAACATATGGATGGTGCATGTGAATTGGAAAGATGCACAAAATTATACTTCATTTTATCACATGAAATAAAGGGCATGATGCATATGTAGTTTTCACCCATAATCACGCCTCAAAATTGATTAAAAAAATATTTAACAAATTACATTTTGAACAAAATTTTTAGATCTTTAAAGAAAAAAACTTGATTGGAAATAAAACATACAAAATAGATATAAATTGGAAAAATTTTAATTTTTGGATTTCAAAAGAAAACTTTTCGAACCAAGCATTACATTTACAATTAAAAAAATATTTGATGTTTTTAAAATTTTTCCCATAAACCAAAAAAATTAAAACGTAATTTTTAAAATAATAGAATTGACACAAAAAGAATGAATTCATTTTAATATTTAAAAATTAATTACTTTATTACAGATTGAAAAATTTGATTTAAAAAACACAGATAAATCTAATGTATTTTCCTGCATCCACTTGGACTTTAAAGAATATTTATTATTTTTTTATCTGTCTGTTTATTAGTATTTTGGAGTTAAATAGTCATTTTTAGATATTTTAATTTTGGTATTAAATACTTGTACGAATAAATCATTTCAAATTTTATTTTTTTAAATTTATATCTATAAAAAACAATTAGAAACAAATTAAAAAAAACCGATGCGTTTCGACCGATAGGCCAAATGTTCAGAATACATTGAGCTTAAATGTTCTAAAATTTTTTTTCTAGCCGATCTTTTCGATTCCCCGATTTAAAATTCTGTACAGTTTTTACACTTTATTATAAAAACTATTCCAATAGCATCACAATTAGAATCACATAAAATAGGTAGAGAATTATTTTTTTATTTTACACATAAACTTTTTACTGTAAATTGACAAATTCTTGCTAATTGCACATATTTGAAAATAAAAAATATATAAAAAAAATTAAAATAAAGTTCAATATATTAAATAAAAAAAAATCGAAAAAAAAAATAAACTTTTGTTTATCTGTACCGTTCTAAAGCTCCTTCGGAATAAAATATAAAATTAAAATTTTTTTTTTGTTTTATAGATATAAGTAAATATGTACAAATGAAATAAAATCATTGAAAAAAATATTAGTCTTATTTTATTTCACTTAGGCTTTTGGAGCAGTGTCATCTTTTGGCTCTTCTTCTTTAATGGGCTTCATAGCTGGAAAAAGTAATACTTCCTTGATATTGTTTGAGTCTGTTAGAAACATGGTCAAACGATCAATACCAATTCCCCATCCGGCTGTTGGTGGCAAGCCATATTCCAAGGCAGTGCAAAAGTTTTCATCTACCGCTTGAGCTTCGTCATCACCGGCAGCTTTGTCTTTGGCTTGGTCATCGAAACGCTCTCTCTGAACAATTGGATCATTCAATTCAGTATATGAATTGCACAATTCTCTGTATCCGCAGAATAGCTCAAAGCGTTCGGTAAGACCGGGCTCTGATCTGTGGTATTTGGCCAATGGACTCATTATTTGAGGATGGTCGCAAATAAACGTTGGATTTAGACATTTTGTTTCCAAGAAATGGCCGACCAATTTGTCCAAGAGTCTCGAAGTGGTTCGTGGTGCCGAACAGTCTACGTTGAATTTGACACAAAGGTCGTCGAAGAATTTTCGCGACTCCTCTGTGTGAAAAGTAGTGGCCGAAGGCATTTTGACACCGCACTCTTTTTCCAAGTCTTTGATCATTGAAAAACGTCTAAATGGTGGAGTAAAGTCTATTTCCCAGACATTGTCCGCATTTTCTGGTCCGTCTGGATGAAATTTGATTTTGTGTGTGCCAAAAAGATGCATGACCAAGCCAGACAAAAATTTCTCGGTTATTTCAATCAAGTCATTGTAATCGGCATAAGCCATGTAGAACTCGCACATGGTAAATTCAGGATTGTGTGTCATGTCGATGCCTTCATTGCGGAAGTTTCTGCCAATTTCATAAACTCTGTCGAAACCACCCACGACCAACATCTGAAAGCATCATTAAATTTAGTTTTTAAAACAGATTTGACATTTTGCATTCTGAGCAAATTTTGGTCCAAAAGACAAAAACAATTTTTTTTTTCTAATTAAATTGAAGCAATTTCTTCTGTTCAGGTTAGAAAAATGCTTCATCTTATACAAACTGAGTGTCATCCAAATTAGATCTCTGCGATTGCAGAATTTTTGCAGAGATTAAATTTGGTTTTTACAAAAATTGTATAAGGTTATTGATTTTGCAGAAAGATTTGTAGACTCGATCAAAAAAAAGTAAATTAAATTTCAACTCTAAATATTTGTTTCTGTTTTTTGTTCCAAAATTCAAAATTATGACATAAAAAATGAAAGAAATAAAATAGATTACTTTTAAATAAAGTTCAGGAGCTATTCTCATGAAAAGATTCATGTCCAAATCATTGTGATATGTCACAAACGGTTTGGCTGAAGCACCACCCGGAATCATGTTCATCAACGGTGTCTCTACCTTTTTAATTTAAATTTTAATTTAAAAAAAAATATTTATTTGTTGCTGTTATTGTATTTATTACAGTGGTGATTTGATAACAGTATTTTACGAAAAATTACTTAAAATATCGTGAATTAACCAAATTTTACCACATTTTACGTGAATTAACGTAAAATCCGAAAAGTGAAAAATGGTATTTTACGCTAATAATTCGAAATCAAAAAATCGAAAATTTAAGAAAGTTTTTTTTTTATAACCACTTAAAAATAACTATTTTTTTAACCAATTTATGAAAAAAAAAATTCCTTAAATTTTCGATTTTTGGAAAAAAAAGACATTTTTTCAGAAATTTTGAATTTTGAATTGGCCATTATGAATTTTACCAAAATTATCTCAAAATCCTAAAAATTAGCGTTATTTTTCGTAAAATACCATTTTTCACTTTTCGGATTTTACGTTTATTTACGAAAAATGTGGTAAAATTTGGTTAATTTACGGAATTTTACGTAATTTTTCGTAAAATACTGTTATCAAATCAACACTGTAAATACAATGGGTTTGATTTTTTTAAAATTTTTTCAGTTTACCTCCAGAAATCCTAAATTATCCAAAAAAGCTCTTAAATATTTTATTATTTTAGTTTTGGTGACAAATTTTTGTTTGACCCAATCGTTCATCATCAAATCAAGATAGCGTTGTCTGAATCTTGTTTCCTTTTGGAAAAAAATTAAAGAAAATTAATAAAAATAAAAATTAAATAAAAAAAAATAAAAAAAAGCCCATTTTTTACTTTGTCTTTGAGACCATAGTGCATGTGAGGCATTTGATGCAAGCATGGAGTTAAAATGATAATTTCACTTGGTCTAATGCTCAATTCACCAGCTTTTGTTCTACACGGTTGTCCAATAACACCCACAATGTCGCCCAATTTCACTCTTTCATTTATTTTCACAAAATCATCTTGGTTCTTGTAGAAATTGGCATTGGACATTATTTGAACTTTTTGCGACTCGCCTCTCAAATCATAGAATCTCAGTTTTTGACCCATGGCACGTTTCGAATACACTCTTCCGGCTATATTTACCACATCGTCACTTACTTGTTCATTTGCCAGACTCGAATACTTTTCAACAAACTCGCTCAACGAAATACTCACATGGAATTTGTGCGGGTAAACTGTGGACTCACCCTCACTTGCTTTCAAATGGTTTATTTGCGCGATGCGATATTTTCGGTATTCATGTGGATCTACCCGATCGATCTCTTCCTCAAATTGATTGCTTTTTTTTTTTTTTAATTGTTTAGTATTTTAATTTGGTCACATTTTTAAAAACTTATTTAAAATCCAGATTTTTTAATATTTTTCATTAAAAATGCTAAATATTTAAAATTTTGACTGAATTAATTTTAATTAATTAGAAAATTGACCGTAATTTGGCAAAATTTTATACATTTTAATTTCAGATTTTAAAATAAAATAAATTACTACAAAACTCTCTCTTTATATTACAATTTATTTAGAATAATCCAAGATTTTAATCTTAAGCTTCAAAAAATCTTAACTAAAATCTTACCTTTTTTCGTTGGATGTGCTCATTTCTCCCTCTTATTGACTTTATTCTTGGTCTTTTTCAAGCTAAATATAAAAGTTTTGAAATTAAAAATATTTTTTATCTTTATACTTTTTTTTAAATAAATTTTAGAAAAGAATGGATAAAATTTCAAAAGGAAACTTGCTTTTATACCAAAAAATATTCAGCTTAAAATTAATAATAGTTATGATGAAACCTTAATTAATTTTACGAAATCCTTTTCTTTTTTCTCCAATAAATATTTTTTTCATATCAAACATTTATACATAAAATGGGAAAAAACCCATCATTCAAAAAATTTGAAGAATTTAACACCCCTTTACATTTGTGCATATTTTCAATTTTTTTTTATTACTCACAAAGTAATTTATGCTAGATATATGGAATGATTTTACGTATAATAAAAAAAAAGTATAATAAATAAATTGTTTTCGGGAAATTCCCCATTAGTTTCAGAGAAGCTAATAAAAATAAAATGTAAATATTTAAAATATTTTTATTTTTTTCTAATTCGAAAGTTTAAGTAAAAATATTTAAAAAAACATTAAACAGTTTTATTTCTTTACTTTAGGGTCATTAGTAAATGGTTGACTAGATTATAAATTTTAGTCTCATTTATTTAATGAAGTTAAAAATTTTATAAAGTTTCTGAAAGTTTCATAATTTTAACCCCATTTTTTAAAAAAAATCATTTATAACATTTAGCCTTGAATTCTAACGTTATTTATTTTTTTTTCTAATTGAATATAAATTTTATTTATAATGGAAATATTTTGTAACCTAGTCTAACCGGGTGACCATATTTTTTTTATTGCTTATTTCGCACCCATTTTGTTCAAAAACTTCAGAAATAGTCACCCAATTTTCCCAAAATTTCTGAATAACCCCTTTAGCTCCGCAGTTAATTATGTGAGGCTCAAAATGGTCAAAAGGGTTAAATTGTATATAATTGGCCATAAATTTAATCCAAAAACAGAATTTTAACCCTTTTAACCCATTTGACCTATTTAGGAAGAAAATTTTTGAATTTTATAAAATTATTTAATTCATTCAATTTAATTTATTCGAAACAAAACAAAGGTGAGTTTTTAAGAGGTCTAAAAAATGAAGAGTTAATCTTTACAATCATCACATAAAATTCTTTTTTTGTTTTTTTTTCAAATTCTTTTGGCAAGCAACTAAAACGAACCCAATTTGAGCACTCTTCACAAGATAACCATTTTGATGTGTCTCTTTCTCTTCAGCCACCTTTGTTTCACATGAGCTAAATAAATTAAATGATTAACAAGCGTATGTCTTGGAATTCCGTACAAATTCGCGGCTTGAGATCGATTTAGCATATTACTATTTACATCACTGATTGCGTCTTTTAGATTTTGATCAGTATAATTTTTTTTTATATTGAATTTCTTTGTTCTGTGACATTTTAAGCTTATTTTTAAACAATTTGCTTTTTTTTATGTTTGATATAAAAGCTTGGTTTTGGAAAAAAAAATTTCTTTGAGAGTGAGAGAGAAAATAATTTGACAATTTTTTAATTATTAAAAAATAGCGTCACTGCATTTTAATAGTCTTATTAGGTTAAATGGGTTAAATGAAATATTATTTGGACTACAGTACATCTTAAAACTAACTTCATCGATTTCTTTCCTCTCCTCTTCCTTTCCTCTTCCTCACTTCTTCCTCACTTCTTCCTTTCCTCTTCCTCACTTCTTCCTCACTTCTTCCTTTCCTCTTCCTCTTCCTTTTCCTCTTCCTCTTCCTTTCCTCTTCCTTTCCTCTTCCTTTCCTCTTCCTTTCCTCTTCCTTTCCTCTTCCTTTCCTCTTCCTCTCTTGAAAAAAAGAAAAATAAAGAATATAATAAATTATGCTAATTTATAATCTCAAATATTTAAATGAAACTATTCAACACGGCAAGCAACTTACAATTGAATCGTTAATTTGATCAATTTATTTTACTTAATTTTATTTGCCTGTTGTAGCCAATAGTATTTATTCAGAAATTTTGGGAAAATTGGGTGACTATTTCTGAAGTTTTTGAACAAAATGGGTGCGAAATAAGCAATAAAAAAAATATGGTCACCCGGTTAGACTAGGTTACAAAATATTTCCATTATAAATAAAATTTATATTCAATTAGAAAAAAAAATAAATAACGTTAGAATTCAAGGCTAAATGTTATAAATGATTTTTTTTAAAAAATGGGGTTAAAATTATGAAACTTTCAGAAACTTTATAAAATTTTTAACTTCATTAAATAAATGAGACTAAAATTTATAATCTAGTCAACCATTTACTAATGACCCTAAAGTAAAGAAATAAAACTGTTTAATGTTTTTTTAAATATTTTTACTTAAACTTTCGAATTAGAAAAAAATAAAAATATTTTAAATATTTACATTTTATTTTTATTAGCTTCTCTGAAACTAATGGGGAATTTCCCGAAAACAATTTATTTATTATACTTTTTTTTTATTATACGTAAAATCATTCCATATATCTAGCATAAATTACTTTGTGAGTAATAAAAAAAAATTGAAAATATGCACAAATGTAAAGGGGTGTTAAATTCTTCAAATTTTTTGAATGATGGGTTTTTTCCCATTTTATGTATAAATGTTTGATATGAAAAAAATATTTATTGGAGAAAAAAGAAAAGGATTTCGTAAAATTAATTAAGGTTTCATCATAACTATTATTAATTTTAAGCTGAATATTTTTTGGTATAAAAGCAAGTTTCCTTTTGAAATTTTATCCATTCTTTTCTAAAATTTATTTAAAAAAAAGTATAAAGATAAAAAATATTTTTAATTTCAAAACTTTTATATTTAGCTTGAAAAAGACCAAGAATAAAGTCAATAAGAGGGAGAAATGAGCACATCCAACGAAAAAAGGTAAGATTTTAGTTAAGATTTTTTGAAGCTTAAGATTAAAATCTTGGATTATTCTAAATAAATTGTAATATAAAGAGAGAGTTTTGTAGTAATTTATTTTATTTTAAAATCTGAAATTAAAATGTATAAAATTTTGCCAAATTACGGTCAATTTTCTAATTAATTAAAATTAATTCAGTCAAAATTTTAAATATTTAGCATTTTTAATGAAAAATATTAAAAAATCTGGATTTTAAATAAGTTTTTAAAAATGTGACCAAATTAAAATACTAAACAATTAAAAAAAAAAAAAGCAATCAATTTGAGGAAGAGATCGATCGGGTAGATCCACATGAATACCGAAAATATCGCATCGCGCAAATAAACCATTTGAAAGCAAGTGAGGGTGAGTCCACAGTTTACCCGCACAAATTCCATGTGAGTATTTCGTTGAGCGAGTTTGTTGAAAAGTATTCGAGTCTGGCAAATGAACAAGTAAGTGACGATGTGGTAAATATAGCCGGAAGAGTGTATTCGAAACGTGCCATGGGTCAAAAACTGAGATTCTATGATTTGAGAGGCGAGTCGCAAAAAGTTCAAATAATGTCCAATGCCAATTTCTACAAGAACCAAGATGATTTTGTGAAAATAAATGAAAGAGTGAAATTGGGCGACATTGTGGGTGTTATTGGACAACCGTGTAGAACAAAAGCTGGTGAATTGAGCATTAGACCAAGTGAAATTATCATTTTAACTCCATGCTTGCATCAAATGCCTCACATGCACTATGGTCTCAAAGACAAAGTAAAAAATGGGCTTTTTTTTATTTTTTTTTATTTAATTTTTATTTTTATTAATTTTCTTTAATTTTTTTCCAAAAGGAAACAAGATTCAGACAACGCTATCTTGATTTGATGATGAACGATTGGGTCAAACAAAAATTTGTCACCAAAACTAAAATAATAAAATATTTAAGAGCTTTTTTGGATAATTTAGGATTTCTGGAGGTAAACTGAAAAAATTTTAAAAAAATCAAACCCATTGTATTTACAGTGGTGATTTGAAAATTTAATTTCTCCCTCGTCTTATGTTTAACAAAGTGATTTGGAAGAATGAAGAAAGAAACTAGTCCGAAATAGAAAGTGAGAGCGAAGAAATGAAAAGAAAACTAAAAACTGAAATACATAAAAAACATTTAAAATTAAAATTTTGCTTTTTTTTTAGTTATTATTTTTGATATATTTTTTTTTCTTTATTTAATTCTATTAAATCAAAAAGACACGATCTCGAAAGGGGACTGAAAGGAAGTAGCTCGCTTCCAACCAGTCCTCCTAAAATCCCCCTATTATTATTTTTATTATTATTAAGCGAGAAATGTTGTTCATAAAATTCCGACGGGTGAAAACAAAAATTTTTGACCAAATTTTATTGATTAAAAAATTTTAAAAAAAATGCGAACAAAAACAAAAAGTTAATTTTTTTGAAAAAAATCGGTAATAGATGGTTGTTTGTTAAAGCTACTTTCAGTTATAAAATTTTTTATACTAAATAATAAATTAATTACAATAGAATTATCATCTTTTTTGGTTAAAAAAAAAATGTTTAAATTCATTTAATCTATCGATTGCTTCTTTTGAGTTAATCACTTGTTTATTGGCATTTTGTTGCTCTATCTAAAAAAAACAATTAGAAACTAATTTAAAAAAAAAAGAAGCGTTTCGGCCGATAGGCCAAATGTTCAGAATTCATTGAGTATAAATTGTCTATAACGTAAAGAAGCAAAGCTTTTTAATAGCGAGTAACGAAACGTTAAATTTTTATTAATTTTATATAAAATTGAAGTAAATCTTGAGTATTTGATTAGTTTAATAAAAGTTTTTTATTTGTTTTATTAATTGAGAAGAAAAAAATCAATCAATTGTCTAGTAAATTTTGATATTTTTTTAGTGTTTCTTCTTTTAATTTTGACAACCTTTCTTCTTCATCTAAGCGCGTATGCAAAGACTTACTATTTTTTATCCGTGTTAATCTATCGTATGGGTAAGGTGCTATTAAAAAATCATTAACATTTTTTAGTCTTGATAAGGCTACGAAAGTTAAACCAAGAGACATTTCAGACTTTCCAAGGTCTATAACAGCAAGTTGAAGGGTTTGACCTTGGGATTTATGAATGGTAAATGCATAGTTTAATCTTAAAGGCATTTGAGTACGGGTGCCTTTTAGAATCAAGTATTTTTTAGTTGTTACTTAAATGTTAAATACTCTTAGTTTTTATTCTTTGCATCTACAAAAATTAATTTTTATTTGGGCAATCTAGCTATAACTAAAAATATAACATCGAATTTTATTAATGTCAATGTCAAATTTTTTTTTAGATTCAAAAAAAAATATTTTCTTTTGTTTAACCAATCAAATCGCTTAGAGTTAGCAATACCCTCCAGCAAAATCAACCCGCTATATCCAATTTTCAATACACATGTGTCTGGTTATTAGCATCGTCACTTCGTTGCTCGCAAAAATAAAAATTAAGTATTAAATCAATTTCATTCATAAATTTGTAGATATGTTTAATGAGGACCGTGATAAAAAAATGTAGATTAAAATACAAAAATTAGAATTAAAATGTCCTTTTTAGCAAAAGAAAATATTTAAATGTTTGCTTGTTTAATAGATTATTTCCTTTTTAAAGAAAGGCTAAGAGCAGGGCTCTTTCAGCGAGTTAAATTTTTTTATATCTAGTCTTATAATATAAGATTTCTTGATTCTTATAGTTCATTTTTAGTTAAGTCTCTGTTTATGTAAATGTTTTTGAAGTCAGCTTTATCTTTTAGTTGTTTGGCGTTCATTATTGCTTGTTCTCGGTACAGTTTATTCTCAAACACAACTAACATTAGTTCAGGTTTGCTAACTTATCTTGATCCTGACTCTTCTTTTAGCATTACTTCCAGTAATTCCAATTTCTTTCCAGACACTTCCAACTTCTTCATCGTCATGTTTGTTTTTTCTTCTTCAGTATCAGTTTATAATTCGCAAAGACCGCTAATAATTATGTAGTTTTCCTAGCTTTTCTTCATTCAAGGGAAATTTTTGTTATTATCATTGCGTCTTCGCTGGTGTTTTTAGCATTTTTATCAAACAATTTACTCCAGTCAGAAGCTGGTAAAGTTTGTGAATTTTTTAGTTGATCGTCTTGCTCTTAGTTTTTATTGTTATTTAAGTTCAGCATTTTTAGTCCTGAGTGTTTCTACGGTGTTTTTAAGTGATTTGACAGAAGAACATAGATTTTTGATCCAATAGTTGAATTAGAATTTCATTAATTTTAACCTTAATATTATCCCATCCGAGACTGTTAAACATTTTTGGAAAAGCTAACTTGTTTAAACTATTAGTTTGGCACTCTTTTAGGACATTCTTTAAACACTTTTCAACTGTATTTGACAATGGTTTTTCATTCGAACTTCTTACTATGAGGTAAACTATGATGCGTTTATCTTTATTGACCTTTCTTATACATTCTCCAATTCGTTTATTGTTCCTTTTTGGCGGAGTTAATCCATCGAAATTTTTGTTAACAAATTTGATTTGATTAATCTAATTTTTAAAATAAATATTTTCAAAGATATGTTTGTAGACAACAACATTTCTGAATTCTTTAAATTGATTACTAGGTACGCCAATGTTGAGGTTTTACCTCGGGTTTGTTACCTTTTTCAAGTTTAATGGCTTAAAAATTAAAGAATTGTTTGTTAGACCTTCAGGCACAATTTATTCAACAAAACGTTTAAGTTATTTATTTGGAAAAAAATATTTTGTAATTGAAAAAAAAAACAAAAAGTTGCATGATTAGTGAAACTTTAACAAGTCTTTAACTTGCATGAAGTACCAATGTAATATTAGCATGATTTGAATTTTAGTGAAGGTAATTGTGATTGAAATCACAACAAATACATGTCTAAATAGAATCGGCATAAGAAGAACCTTTAGTTGGTGTCATTCTGATCATTCGAATTTTTTCGTGTCAAATTGAATGCTAAGATCCCGTCAATTTGTATCCATTTTAGTGTTGGTAACCGTACAAACGGCCATTGATGCGGCCAAAATTTTTTTTGACCGTGATCAAGACCGCCTAGACGGACGGTTATAATGGCGGACGGCCAATTTGGCGGCCAGGCCAAATGTACGGCCAATTTTTATACGGGCGGCCACTTTGGCGGCCAGACCGGCGGCCAAAAAATTTGGACCGCGAAGTTGGCCGGCCAAATCTTAGACGGACGGCCAAATGTACGGCCAACCCTTAAACGGGCGGCCACTCTGACGGCCAGGCCGGCGGCCAAAATTTTTGGCCGCCGGCCTGGCCGCCAAATTGGCCGCCTTATTTTGGCCGCGTCTGGACCGGCCAGGCTTGGCCGCCGCCCAACACTAATCCATTTCCTTATAAAGCTTACTTGAGAATTACATTTAAGAGGAACTGGTAATGGGTGACAAGGATTTATTTAGTATTTATTTAGTTATTCATTTATTTTGGTTATTTTAAATGATTTATTTAAAATTTATTTTAACTAAATATGAAAGATTAAAAATTTGGTAGCGTTTATTTTCACACATTTTATGGATAAATAAACAAAAATTGATACACACAAAAAGTGGATGTGGATTTGAAATTTTTTTATTTATTTAGACACAATTAACAAATTTAGATTAATTAATTAGAGTTACAATTAGCACAAAGCCATTTTTTAATCTTAGGAGCATAAGCTTTTTTAACACATTTTAAATGAAAATAATTATTACAAGAACTACAAACGATAAACTTAGAGTCGCAAGATAAAGAACAAGAGTTGCAAGAATTTAATTGACCATGTGATCTTAATGCTGATAATGTATTTTGCAACATTAAGAGAGCATCACTAGTGAAGAAACTTGAAACTAAAGAAGATATTTCATTATTTTCATTCACAAAAGCACAACTAAGTACACTAGGATTAATTTTCGAAGGTATTACTTGTATATGCTCTTCATCGACGACACGCTCTTTTGAAATGAAACTATCTACACTTGGCTTGAATTCATCGAGTAGAATTTGAGTAAAAAATTCTTTTAACTCGCTGTCGTCATTTACTTTGATTGATTTTGACCGTTGTGTTGTAATTGTGTTTGCTTTTGCTTTTCGTTTACGTTCCTTCAAAGTAGGAGCTCCTCGTTTTGGCACATCTTTTGCTAATTCAGTCGATGCTAAACTTATTTTTTCGACATTTTCATCTAAAATCTCCGTTTCTATATCGACTGATTTAGGTTCATCAATTGAAATTGGCTCATCGATCGATTTGTCATCATTGATCTCGATCGCATTATAAGTTGAAATATCATCTGGAGTAACTTTATCTTCGACATTTGAGCTTTCAATCGGCTTGAGTGTAAAGTTGATGTTTTTTTCCCACATTTCTTTTATCATTAAGAGCTGTTCCATGCGATCATGAAAAACGTCCTCTGAATCTCCAGACACAAGTTTATTATTGTTATGTTGTTATGTCTTTTTCGTCACGATGGTAAACGCATTTCAAATGAACAAACTTGTATTGAGTACCATTTTCTTCGTCAATTTTTTTTCTGTTAAATTTTTTCCATATTGAATATGATTGCTTTGAGTAATCGTTCAATAGCTCGATAAAGTCGTCGAAAGAATCGAAAACTCTTCCAATGTAAAATTCGTTTTCCATTTTGATTTAAGAATGATGATAGATAAGGAGCCATTTCTTATATTTTATATGTTCTTATTCAAGCTTATTCCTAATTAATTGATTTGATGAGCTTCAATTATATTTTTTTGATGGATTTCAATGTAAAGAATAAACAAAAAAATATTGTCAATTTGTGGCTAAATAACTAATTATTTTATATACACAAGAAAATTTTTTTGTTTATTTACAGGTAAATTGTGTGCGATAAAACAAGATATTTATCCACAATTTGTGTTTAAATAAATTCACTCTAAAAATTTATTTGATTGAAAAAAATTTATTTCTCTAAACATGAAAGTTAATTGCTGGAAAAGAAACTATTTCGTTTGATTAAAATCTAATTCTGAATTGAATTTTATTTCACTTAGGCTTTTGGAGCAGTGTCATCTTTTGGCTCTTCTTCTTTAATGGGCTTCATAGCTGGAAAAAGTAAAACTTCCTTGATATTGTTTGAGTCTGTTAGAAACATGGTCAAACGATCAATACCAATTCCCCATCCGGCTGTTGGTGGCAAGCCATATTCCAAGGCAGTGCAAAAGTTTTCATCTACTGCTTGAGCTTCGTCATCACCTGCAGCTTTGTCTTTGGCTTGGTCATCGAAACGCTCTCTCTGAACAATTGGATCATTCAATTCAGTATATGAATTGCACAATTCTCTGTATCCGCAGAATAGCTCAAAGCGTTCGGTAAGACCGGGCTCTGATCTGTGGTATTTGGCCAATGGACTCATTATTTGAGGATGGTCGCAAATAAACGTTGGATTTAGACATTTTGTTTCCAAGAAATGGCCGACCAATTTGTCCAAGAGTCTCGAAGTGGTTCGTGGTGCCGAACAGTCTACGTTGAATTTGACACAAAGGTCGTCGAAGAATTTTCGCGACTCCTCTGTGTGAAAAGTAGTGGCCGAAGGCATTTTGACACCGCACTCTTTTTCCAAGTCTTTGATCATTGAAAAACGTCTAAATGGTGGAGTAAAGTCTATTTCCCAGACATTGTCCGCATTTTCTGGTCCGTCTGGATGAAATTTGATTTTGTGTGTGCCAAAAAGATGCATGACCAAGCCAGACAAAAATTTCTCGGTTATTTCAATCAAGTCATTGTAATCGGCATAAGCCATGTAAAACTCGCACATGGTAAATTCAGGATTGTGTGTCATGTCGATGCCTTCATTGCGGAAGTTTCTGCCAATTTCATAAACTCTGTCGAAACCACCCACGACCAACATCTGAAAGCATCATCAAATTTAGTTTTTAAAACAGATTTGACATTTACATTCTGAGCTAATTTTGGTCCAAAAGACAAAAACAATTTTTTTTCTAATTAAATTGAAGCAATTTTTTTCTGTTCAGGTTAGCAAAATGCTTCATCTTATACAAACTGAGTGTCATCCAAATTAGATCTTTGCGATGGCTCTGAAAATGTGTTTTTATGATTTTTTAAAATTTTGCAGATTTGCATAATTATTGCAGAGATTAAATTTGCTTTTTACGAAAATTGTATAAGGTTATTGATTTTGCAGAAAGATTTGTAGACTCGATCAAAAAAAAGTAAATTAAATTTCAATTCTAAATATTTGTTTTTGTTTGTTGTTCCAAAATTTACAAATTTTGAAGAGAAAAAAAAAAAAGAAAATTTATTACTTTTAAATAAAGTTCAGGAGCTATTCTCATGAAAAGATTCATGTCCAAATCATTGTGATATGTCACAAACGGTTTGGCTGAAGCACCACCCGGAATCATGTTCATCAACGGTGTCTCTACCTTTCAAATTAAATTTTAAATAAAATAAATTTTAATTATTTATTGTTGTTATTGTATTAATAAAATAAAATGGATTTATTTTTTTAATATTTTTTTTCAGTTTACCTCCAGAAATCCTAAATTATCCAAAAAAGCTCTCAAATATTTTATTATTTTAGTTTTGGTGACAAATTTTTGTTTGACCCAATCGTTCATCATCAAATCAAGATAGCGTTGTCTGAATCTTGTTTCCTTTTGGAAATAAATTTAAGAAAATTAATTTAAAAAAAAAATAAAATAAAAAAAAATAAAAAAAATAAAAAAAATCCTATTTTTTACTTTGTCTTTGAGACCATAGTGCATATGAGGCATTTGATGCAAGCATGGAGTTAAAATGATAATTTCACTTGGTCTAATGCTCAATTCACCAGCTTTTGTTCTACACGGTTGTCCAATAACACCCACAATGTCGCCCAATTTCACTCTTTCATTTATTTTCACAAAATCATCTTGGTTCTTGTAGAAATTGGCATTGGACATTATTTGAACTTTTTGCGACTCGCCTCTCAAATCATAGAATCTCAGTTTTTGACCCATGGCACGTTTCGAATACACTCTTCCGGCTATATTTACCACATCGTCACTTACTTGTTCATTTGCCAGACTCGAATACTTTTCAACAAACTCGCTCAACGAAATACTCACATGGAATTTGTGCGGGTAAACTGTGGACTCACCCTCACTTGCTTTCAAATGGTTTATTTGCGCGATGCGATATTTTCGGTATTCATGTGGATCTACCCGATCGATCTCTTCCTCAAATTGATTGCTTTTTTTTTTTAATTGTTTAGTATTTTAATTTGGTCACATTTTTAAAAACTTATTTAAAATCCAGATTTTTTAATATTTTTCATTAAAAATGCTAAATATTTAAAATTTTGACTGAATTAATTTTAATTAATTAGAAAATTGACCGTAATTTGGCAAAATTTTATACATTTTAATTTCAGATTTTAAAATAAAATAAATTACTACAAAACTCTCTCTTTATATTACAATTTATTTAGAATAATCCAAGATTTTAATCTTAAGCTTCAAAAAATCTTAACTAAAATCTTACCTTTTTTCATTTGATGTGCTCATTTCTCTCTCTTATTTACTTTTTTCTTGGTCTTTTTCAAGCTAAATATAAAAGTTTTTGATATAGATGATTTTGATATTTATACACTTCCGAATGTTAAAATAAAAAAAAAACTCTAATTCCTTTATCTTTTAAATGATGAAATCATTTTAGATTATAATGAAATTTTAGATCACTGTTAATTGCTTTATTTTTTTACTACCTTGATAATATTTTTAATCTTTATTAAAATTGAATG
Organism: Brachionus asplanchnoidis; assembly: GCA_025491095.1. NCBI lineage: Eukaryota > Metazoa > Rotifera > Eurotatoria > Ploima > Brachionidae > Brachionus > Brachionus asplanchnoidis. The sequence goes on from JAILYF010000016.1 coordinate 2,272,333, forward strand.
CTTAAGATAAATATGAAGTTTGAAAATTTCCCCATATTGATAAGTTTTTAATGCGGATTTTTAAAATTTTTTTGCAATTAAATTGCTCATTTAACATTTTTTCATAAAATTTTACTTAGCGTTATAATTATTTTTTAAAAGCTACTACTCAAATAATTTCAAAATGATTTAATAATTCTTTTATAATTTTTTTATAGCGTCAAAAATAAGATTCATTTTGATTTTGCAATACTTTTAATTAGCTTGTATCAATCTATAGATATTTTATATAGTTTCTGAGTTTGAAGTCATTGATTGATTGATGAGTAGCGCTGGTGAACGTCCAGTTGCTTAGCTACATTGTGATGAAATGTGGTCCTTATTTTAGTTTTTCTCAATTAAACTATTAGTTTTGGCAAAAAAATTTTTAAACTCGTAAGTTTTATATTTATTTGTGTTTAATATTTATAAAAAATCATCAATTTTAATTTAGCTTCAAAACTTTGAAAGATCAATTAAAGAAACAAAAATAAAGATTTCTTAAAAACATTTTATTTTAATATTAAAGTACTTAATTCTCTAAAAATTTACTTCAAAGCAATATTTTTTTTAAATTAGGTTTTGACAAGAGCATAATTTTAATTGAACAAAATATATTTATTTGCTTAAATTAAGCTTACATTCATGATCAATTTTTGATGCTCAAAATGATCAAATCAAACTTAAAATATTAAATAAATTTTAATTATTTAATACTTTTAGTGCAGAGGTAAATTCTTGGATTTAACACACTAAATAAAAAGATAAACTCTGCAATATCAAAATGCACATTGCAGAGTGCACACCATTTAATTGATAAAATTTTAAGTTTGTAATTTTTTGCAGACTTTTGCAGATTTTACCTTTAGTTTTAACAAAGTATGTTAAAGCCAAAAATTTATCTCTGCACTAATTAAATTAAATAATTACAATTTATTTAATATTTTAAGTTTGATTTGATCATTTTGAGCATCAAAAATTGATCACAAACTTCAACTTGCCGAAAAGATAATGGTAAATTTACGTAAATTAATGTTATCGAAGCACCACTGTAAATTTCTTGATATATTGTAATCTAGTCTAAAGGGGTTATGGGTTAAAAGTTTGACCGAATTTGAAAACCCCCTATATCTCCTCCATTTTTTAAGCTACTTCCAACTACTTTAAAAAAATATCTTAATATGTAGAACTCGAGGAGAGGAATCGAATGATATGTGTGACATATTTTTTAAAAAATTCGTAACATGCTTTTTTTTCTCTTAAAGTTAGACTACGCCTAATAAGGTGAAAAACTCTCGATTTAGTAATTAGGGAAAAGGTGTTTTAAGGCCCTAGGTTATACTTTAGCTCCAACCTATTTCGCCCGTTAGATTCAGCATTGGTTAAAGCATCTAAGAGAGTTTTTTCAGAATTTTATGTTTTGTCCTTTAGGGCTTCATCTAATCGGGTTATTTTTAGTCTAAAATGTAAAATATATTTAACCCTATTGGTCTTAAAAATCACCCAATTAGTCCAAATAATATTTCATTTAACCCATTTAACCTAATAAGACTATTAAAATGCGCTATTTTTTAATAATTAAAAAATTGTCAAATTATTTTCTCTCTCACTCTCAAAGAAATTTTTTTTTCCAAAACCAAGTTTTTATATCAAACATAAAAAAAGAAAATTGTTTAAAAATAAGCTTAAAATGTCACAGAACAAAGAAATTCAATATAAAAAAAAATTATACTGATCAAAATCTAAAAGACGCAATCAGTGATGTAAATAGTAATATGCTAAATCGATCTCAAGCCGCGAATTTGTACGGAATTCCAAGACATACGCTTGTTAATCATTTAATTTATTTAGCTCATGTGAAACAAAGGTGGCTGAAGAGAAAGAGACACATCAAAATGGTTATCTTGTGAAGAGTGCTCAAATTGTGTTCGCTTTAGCTGCTTGCCAAAAGAATTTGAAAAAAAACAAAAAACGAATTTTATGTGATGATTGTAAAGATTAACTATTCCTTTTTTAGACTTCTTTAAAACTCACCTTTGTTTTGTTTCGAATAAATAATTGAATGAATTAAATAATTTTAAAAAATTCAAAAATTTTCTTCCTAAATAGGCCAAATGGGTTAAAAGGGTTAAAATTCTGTTTTTGGATTAAATTTATGGCCAATCATATACAATTTAACCCTTTTTACCATTTTGAGCCTCACATAATTAAACGCGGAGCTAAAGGGGTTATTCAGAAATTTTGGGAAAATTGGGTGACTATTTTTGAAGTTTTTGAACTAAATGGGTGCGAAACAAGCAATAAAAAAAAATGGTCACCCGGTTAGACTAGGTTACAAAATATTTCCATTCTAAATAAAATTTAAATTCAATTAGAAAAAAAATAAATAACGTTAGAATTCAAGGCTAAATGTTATAAATGATTTTTTTTTTAAAGGGGTTAAAATTATGAAACTTTCAGAAACTTCATAAAATTTTTAACTTCATTAAATAAATATGACTAAAATTTATAATCTAGTCAACTATTTACTAATGACTTAAAGTAAAGAAATAAAACTGTTTAATGTTTTTTTAAATATTTTTACTTAAACTTTCGAATTAGAAAAAAATAAAAATATTTTAAATATTTACATTTTATTTTTAATAGCTTCTCTGAAACTAATGGGGAATTTCCCGAAAACAATTTATTTATTATACTTTTTTTTTTGTTATACGTAAAATCATTCCATATATCTAGCATAAATTACCTTGTGAGTAATAAAAAAAAATGAAAATATGCACAAATGAAAAGGGGTGTTCAATTCTTCAAATTTTTTAAATGATGGGTTTTTTCCCATTTTATGTATAAATGTTTGATATGAAATAAAAATTTTATTGGAGAGAAAAGAAAAGGATTTCGTAAAATTAATTAAGGTTTCATCATAACTATTATTAATTTTAAGCTGAATATTTTTTGGTATAAAAGCAAGTTTCCTTTTGAAATTTTATCCATTCTTTTCTAAAATTTATTTAAAAAAAAGAATAAAGATAAAAAATATTTTTAATTTCAAAACTTTTATATTTAGTCTGAAAAAGACCAAGAATAAAGAAAATAAGAGAGAGAAATGAGCGCATCCAACGAAAAAAGGTAAGATTTTAGTTAAGATTTTTTGAAGCTTAAGATTAAAATCTTGGATTATTCTTAATAAATTGTAATATAAAGAGAGAGTTTTGTAGAAATTTATTTTATTTAAAAATCTGAGATTAAAATGAATAAAATTTTGCCAAATTACGGTCAATTTTCTAATTAATTAAAATTAATTCAGTCAAAATTTTAAATATTTAGCATTTTTAATGAAAAATATTAAAAAATCTGGATTTTAAATAAGTTTTTAAAAATGTGACCAAATTAAAATACTAAACAATTAAAAAAAAAAAGCAATCAATTTGAGGAAGAGATCGATCGGGTAGATCCACATGAATACCGAAAATATCGCATCGCGCAAATAAACCATTTGAAAGCAAGTGAGGGTGAGTCCACAGTTTACCCGCACAAATTCCATGTGAGTATTTCGTTGAGCGAGTTTGTTGAAAAGTATTCGAGTCTGGCAAATGAACAAGTAAGTGACGATGTGGTAAATATAGCCGGAAGAGTGTATTCGAAACGTGCCATGGGTCAAAAACTGAGATTCTATGATTTGAGAGGCGAGTCGCAAAAAGTTCAAATAATGTCCAATGCCAATTTCTACAAGAACCAAGATGATTTTGTGAAAATAAATGAAAGAGTGAAATTGGGCGACATTGTGGGTGTTATTGGACAACCGTGTAGAACAAAAGCTGGTGAATTGAGCATTAGACCAAGTGAAATTATCATTTTAACTCCATGCTTGCATCAAATGCCTCATATGCACTATGGTCTCAAAGACAAAGTAAAAAATAGGATTTTTTTTATTTTTTTTATTTTTTTTTATTTTATTTTTTTTTTAAATTAATTTTCTTAAATTTATTTCCAAAAGGAAACAAGATTCAGACAACGCTATCTTGATTTGATGATGAACGATTGGGTCAAACAAAAATTTGTCACCAAAACTAAAATAATAAAATATTTGAGAGCTTTTTTGGATAATTTAGGATTTCTGGAGGTAAACTGAAAAAATTTTAAAAAAATCAAACCCATTGTATTTACAGTGGTGATTTGATAACAGTATTTTACGAAAAATTACGTAAAATTCCGTAAATTAACCAAATTTTACCACATTTTTCGTAAATAAACGTAAAATCCGAAAAGTGAAAAATGGTATTTTACGAAAAATAACGCTAATTTTCAGGATTTTGAGATAATTTTGGTAAAATTCATAATGGCCAATTCAAAATTCAAAATTTTTGAAAAAATGTCTTTTTTTTTCCAAAAATCGAAAATTTAAGAAAGTTTTTTTTTCATAAATTGGTTAAAAAAATAGTTATTTTTAAAATGGTTATAAAAAAAAACTTTCTTAAATTTTCGATTTTTTGATTTCGAATTATTAGCGTAAAATACTATTTTTCACTTTTCGGATTTTACGTTAATTTACGTAAAATGTGGTAAAATTTAGTTAATTCACGATATTTTAAGTAATTTTTCGTAAAATACTGTTATCAAATCACCACTGTAATTAATACAATAACAGCAACAAATAAATATTTTTTTTTTAATTAAAATTTAAATTAAAAAGGTAGAGACACCGTTGATGAACATGATTCCGGGTGGTGCTTCAGCCAAACCGTTTGTGACATATCACAATGATTTGGACATGAATCTTTTCATGAGAATAGCTCCTGAACTTTATTTAAAAGTAATAAATTTTCTTTTTTTTTTTCTCTTCAAAATTTGTGAATTTTGGAACAACAAACAGAAACAAATATTTAGAATTGAAATTTAATTTACTTTTTTTTGATCGAGTCTACAAATCTTTCTGCAACCTTATACAATTTTTGTAAAAAGCAAATTTAATCTCTGCAATAATTCTGCAAATCTGCAAAATTTTAAAAAATCATAAAAACACATTTTCAGAGCCATCGCAAAGATCTAATTTGGATGACACTCAGTTTGTATAAGATGAAGCATTTTTCTAACCTGAACAGAAGAAATTGCTTCAATTTAATTAGAAAAAAAAATTGTTCTTGTCTTTTGGACCAAAATTTGCTCAGAATGCAAAATGTCAAATCTGTTTTAAAAACTAAATTTAATGATGCTTTCAGATGTTGGTCGTGGGTGGTTTCGACAGAGTTTATGAAATTGGCAGAAACTTCCGCAATGAAGGCATCGACATGACACACAATCCTGAATTTACCATGTGCGAGTTCTACATGGCTTATGCCGATTACAATGACTTGATTGAAATAACCGAGAAATTTTTGTCTGGCTTGGTCATGCATCTTTTTGGCACACACAAAATCAAATTTCATCCAGACGGACCAGAAAATGCGGACAATGTCTGGGAAATAGACTTTACTCCACCATTTAGACGTTTTTCAATGATCAAAGACTTGGAAAAAGAGTGCGGTGTCAAAATGCCTTCGGCCACTACTTTTCACACAGAGGAGTCGCGAAAATTCTTCGACGACCTTTGTGTCAAATTCAACGTAGACTGTTCGGCACCACGAACCACTTCGAGACTCTTGGACAAATTGGTCGGCCATTTCTTGGAAACAAAATGTCTAAATCCAACGTTTATTTGCGACCATCCTCAAATAATGAGTCCATTGGCCAAATACCACAGATCAGAGCCCGGTCTTACCGAACGCTTTGAGCTATTCTGCGGATACAGAGAATTGTGCAATTCATATACTGAATTGAATGATCCAATTGTTCAGAGAGAGCGTTTCGATGACCAAGCCAAAGACAAAGCTGCCGGTGATGACGAAGCTCAAGCGGTAGATGAAAACTTTTGCACTGCCTTGGAATATGGCTTGCCACCAACAGCCGGATGGGGAATTGGTATTGATCGTTTGGCCATGTTTCTAACAGACTCAAACAATATCAAGGAAGTATTACTTTTTCCAGCTATGAAGCCCATTAAAGACGAAGAGCCAAAAGATGACACTGATCCAAAAGCCTAAGTGAAATAAAATTCAATTCAGAATTAGATTTTAATCAAACGAAATAGTTTCTTTTCCAGCAATAAACTTTCATGTTTAGAGAAATAAATTTTTTTCAATCAAATAAATTTTTAATCTTTCATATTTAGTTAAAATAAATTTTAAATAAATCATTTAAAATAACTAAAATAAATGAATATCTAAATAAATACTAAATAAATCCTTGTCACCCATTACCAGTTCCTCTTAAATGTAATTCTCAAGTAAGCTTTATAAGGAAATGGATACAAATTGACTGGATCTTAGCATTCAATTTGACACGAAAAAATTCGAATGATCAGAATGACACCAACTAAAGGTTCTTCTTATGCCGATTCTATTTAGACATGTTTTTGTTTTGGTTTCAATCACAATTACCTTCACTGAAATTCAAATCATTTTAAGATTCCACTGGTACCTCATGTAAGTAAAGAACTTGTGAAAGTTTCACTAATCATGCATTTTTTTTGTTTTATTTTTCAATTACTAAACATTTTTTTCCAAATAAATAACTTAAACGTTTTGTTGAATAAATTGTGCCTGAAGGTCCAACAAACAATTCTTTAATTTTTAAGCCATTAAACCAGAAAAAGGTAACAAGCCCGTGGTAAAACCTCAACATTGGCGTACCTAGTAAACAATTTAAAGAATTCAGAAATGTTGTTGTCTACAAACATATCTTTGAAAATATTTATTTTAAAAATTAGATTAATCAAATCAAATTTGTTAACAAAAATTTCGATGGATTAACTCCGCCAAAAAGGCACAATAAACGAATTGGAGAATGTATAAGAAAGGTCAATAAAGATAAACGCATCATAGTTTACCTTATAGTAAGAAGTTCGAATGAAAAACCATTGTCAAATACAGTTGAAAAGTGTTTAAAGAATGTTCTAAAAGAGTGCCAAACTAATAGTTTAAACAAGTTAGCTTTTCCAAAAATGTTTAACAGTCTCGGATGGGATAATATTAAGGTTAAAATTAATGAAATTCTAATTCAACTATTGGATCAAAAATCTATGTTCTTCTGTCAAATCACTTAAAATCACCGTTTAGACACTCAGGACTAAAAATGCTCAACTTAAATAACAATAAAAACTAAGAGCTAGACGATCAACTAAAAAATTCACAAACTTTACCAGCTTCTGACTGGAGTAAAATGTTTGATAAAAATGCTAAAAACACCAGCGAAGACGCAATGATAATAACAAAAATTTCCCTTGAATGAAGAAAAGCTAGGAAAACTACATAATTATTAGCGGTCTTTGCGAATTATAAACTGATACTGAAGAAGAAAAAACAAACATGACGATGAAGAAGTTGGAAGTGTCTTGAAAGAAATTGGAATTACTGGAAGTAAAGCTAAAAGAAGAGGCAGGATCAAGATAAGACAGCAAACCTGAACTAATGTTAGTTGTGTTTGAGAATAAACTGTACCGAGAACAAGCAATAAGGAACGTCAAACAACTAAAAGATAAAGCTGACTTCAAAAACATTTACATAAACAGAGACTTAGCTAAAAATGAACTAGAAAAATCAAGAGATTTTATATTATAAGACTAGATAAAAAAAAATTTAACTCGCTGAAAGAGCCCTGCTCTTAGCCTTTCTTTAAAAAGGAAATAATCTATTAAACAAGCAAACATTTAAATATTTTCTTTTGTTAAAAGGACATTTTAATTTTAATTTTTGTATTTTAATCTACATTTTTTTATCATGGTCCTCATTAAACATATCCACAAATTTATGAATGAAATTGATTTAATACTTAATTTTTATTTTAGACCAATATTTTTTTCAATGATTTAATTTTATTTGTATATATTTACTTATATCTATAAAACAAAAAAAAAATTTTAATTTTATATTTTATTCCGAAGGAGCTTTAGAACGGTACAGATAAACAAAAGTTTATTTTTTTTTTCGATTTTTTTTTATTTAATATATTGAACTTTATTTTAATTTTTTTTATATATTTTTTATTTTCAAATATGTGCAATTAGCAAGAATTTGTCAATTTACAGTAAAAAGTTTATGTGAAAAAAATAAAATAATTCTCTACCTATTTTATGTGATTCTAATTGTGATGCTATTGGAATAGTTTTTATAATAAAGTGTAAAAACTGTACAGAATTTTAAATCAGGGAATCGAAAAGATCGGCTAGAAAAAAAATTTTAGAACATTTATGCTCAATGTATTCTGAACATTTGGCCTATCGGTCGAAACGCGTCGGTTTTTTTTAATTTGTTTCTAATTGTTTTTTATAGATATAAATTTAAAAAAATAAAATTTGAAATGATTTATTCGTACAAGTATTTAATACCAAAATTAAAATATCTAAAAATGACTATTTAACTCCAAAATACTAATAAACAGACAGATAAAAAAATAATAAATATTCTTTAAAGTCCAAGTGGATGCAGGAAAATACATTAGATTTATCTGTGTTTTTTAAATCAAATTTTTCAATCTGTAATAAAGTAATTAATTTTTAAATATTAAAATGAATTCATTCTTTTTGTGTCAATTCTATTATTTTATAAATTACGTTTTAATTTTTTTGGTTTATGGGAAAAATTTTAAAAACATCAAATATTTTTTTAATTGTAAATGTAATGCTTGGTTCGAAAAGTTTTCTTTTGAAATCCAAAAATTAAAATTTTTCCAATTTATATCTATTTTGTATGTTTTATTTCCAATCAAGTTTTTTTCTTTAAAGATCTAAAAATTTTGTTCAAAATGTAATTTGTTAAATATTTTTTTAATCAATTTTGAGGCGTGATTATGGGTGAAAACTACATATGCATCATGCCCTTTATTTCATGTGATAAAATGAAGTATAATTTTGTGCATCTTTCCAATTCACATGCACCATCCATATGTTTAGTTCAATTAGTTTAGGCAAACAATTTTGCTTATGCTTTTGCATTAAAAAAATTGTGTAATTTAAATAAGCATAAATTTTAATTATAAAATCACATTTGTTAAAATGTGAGCCAGCATTTTAGACTGACGCCTCATTTTTTGAGGTTATTATTTGTTAAATTTAAACAAAATTTTGCACTAATTTTAATCTTGACTACTGAAAACAAATTTTGTTATAAATAAATTTTGCTAAAAGCATGGCAACTGCTTTTTTATTTGAATATCTTAATTGATTTTTTTGTCCTCGAAAAAAATTAAAATTTTATTTTCGTTTTGGCTCATGATGATGCTAAAATTTATGATAAATTAAAAAGTGATTTGACATTAGGTTTTTACCTAATAACAATACGGTAAAAATACGGTAAAATTCTGAAGGTTAAAAATCAATAATTAACCAATATTTATTTTATTTTACTTAATGTTTGGTTGATTTTAGTAAAAAAAAAATAAACAATTTTTAACGTCACATTTAAAAAGATATCGAAAATTAGTTATTTGAAAAATCTAATAGTTGAATTTTCTATTTTTTTATTTCAAATAAATAAATAAAAAATTTAAATTTTTACTTCTGAGTATCTTCAAATTCACTAATTTTGTTTTGTTATGATTTGGCTTATTTCAATTTTTGAAAATGAGAAATATTAGGGAAATCCGATACAAATTAAATATGGATTAAAAAAAATTTTTTAGATCAAAAATATGATTTTTATTATGATTTATTTGTAATCGTTTAACCCTTAATTAAGTGATACTTTTTCGTATGATTCAAACGTTATTTTGAACAATAATTCACTTCATGAGCGAATTATTGTTCAAATTTCTGAACAATTCCTCTTTACTTTTAACAATCTTTTTGGGAAATTAAAGTTTATGATCAATTTAAAATGATCATTCTGAAAAGTTTGGTATTGTGAATTTCAAAAGCAACTTGAACAAAAGTTTTTTAAATTTTAATAAATTAAAATTTAAAATAATAAAAAATACTGCCTAAAATAATAATTTTACCTAAAATAATTTTTCTCGAGTAAAAAGTGATAAAAAATAACGAATTAATAAGATTTAAATAGATTATTGATTTGATTTACTTAAAGAATTTAAAATAAAAATTTTAATTTAGGTTAAAAAGTTGCGACAAAGTATGTTTCTCTATGTTGCAGCATTTTTTATCAACTTAAATTTTAATTTATTAAAAAATGAAGAATTTTTGTTCAATTTTTATTTGAAATTCAAAAAACCGAAAGTAACATATCATAGATTTTTTTTTTAAATTTTTGATTTTAAATTGTATTGCAGAATCTAATTTTCAAAGTAAACATTCAATGCTTTTCTGTATTATTTTTATCTGAGAATTTCTGTAAACATTTTATATATGTCAAATTATGCTTAATATTTGGGTATGATATGAAATGGTTTGTTTTGAAAACCCCCTATATCTCCTCCATTTTTTAAGCTACTTCCAACTACTTTAAAAAAATATCTTAATATGTAGAACTCGAGGAGAGGAATCGAATGATATGTGTGACATATTTTTTAAAAAATTCGTAACATGCTTTTTTTTCTCTTAAAGTTAGACTACGCCTAATAAGGTGAAAAACTCTCGATTTAGTAATTAGGGAAACGGTGTTTTAAGGCCCTAGGTAATACTTTAGCTCCAACCTATTTCGCCTGTTAGATTCAGCATAGGTTAAAGCATCTAAGAGAATTTTTTCAGAATTTTATGTTTTGTCCTTTAGGGCTTCATCTAATCGGGTTATTTTTAGTCTAAAATGTAAAATATATTTAACCCTATTGGTCTTAAAATAATAAAATAAATGAATTAGCATAATTTATTATTTTCTTCAATTTCTCTTCATCCTAGTGAGGAAGAGGAAAGGAAGAGGAAAGGAAGAGGAAAGGAAGAGGAAAGGAAGAGAAAGAGGAAGAGGAAGAGGAAAGGAAGAGGTGAGGAAGAGGAAAGGAAGAGGAAAGGAAGAGGAAAGGAAGAGGAAAGGAAGAGGAAAGGAAGAGGAAAGGAAGAGGAAAGGAAGAGGAAAGGAAGAAGTGAGGAAGAAGAGAGGAAGAGGAAAGGAAGAGGAAAGGAAAAGAAAGCGATGAAGTTAGTTTTAAGATGTACTGTAATTGGGTGATTTTTAAGACCAATAGGGTTAAATATATTTTACATTTTAGACTAAAAATAACCCGATTAGATGAAGCCCTAAAGGACAAAACATAAAATTCTGAAAAAATTCTCTTAGATGCTTTAACCTATGCTGAATCTAACAGGCGAAATAGGTTGGAGCTAAAGTATTACCTAGGGCCTTAAAACACCGTTTCCCTAATTACTAAATCGAGAGTTTTTCACCTTATTAGGCGTAGTCTAACTTTAAGAGAAAAAAAAGCATGTTACGAATTTTTTAAAAAATATGTCACACATATCATTCGATTCCTCTCCTCGAGTTCTACATATTAAGATATTTTTTTAAAGTAGTTGGAAGTAGCTTAAAAAATGGAGGAGATATAGGGGGTTTTCAAAACAAACCATTTCATATCATACCCAAATATTAAGCATAATTTGACATATATAAAATGTTTACAGAAATTCTCAGATAAAAATAATACAGAAAAGCATTGAATGTTTACTTTGAAAATTAGATTCTGCAATACAATTTAAAATCAAAAATTTAAAAAAAAAATCTATGATATGTTACTTTCGGTTTTTTGAATTTCAAATAAAAATTGAACAAAAATTCTTCATTTTTTAATAAATTAAAATTTAAGTTGATAAAAAATGCTGCAACATAGAGAAACATACTTTGTCGCAACTTTTTAACCTAAATTAAAATTTTTATTTTAAATTCTTTAAGTAAATCAAATCAATAATCTATTTAAATCTTATTAATTCGTTATTTTTTATCACTTTTTACTCGAGAAAAATTATTTTAGGTAAAATTATTATTTTAGGCAGTATTTTTTATTATTTTAAATTTTAATTTATTAAAATTTAAAAAACTTTTGTTCAAGTTGCTTTTGAAATTCACAATACCAAACTTTTCAGAATGATCATTTTAAATTGATCATAAACTTTAATTTCCCAAAAAGATTGTTAAAAGTAAAGAGGAATTGTTCAGAAATTTGAACAATAATTCGCTCATGAAGTGAATTATTGTTCAAAATAACGTTTGAATCATACGAAAAAGTATCACTTAATTAAGGGTTAAACGATTACAAATAAATCATAATAAAAATCATATTTTTGATCTAAAAAATTTTTTTTAATCCATATTTAATTTGTATCGGATTTCCCTAATATTTCTCATTTTCAAAAATTGAAATAAGCCAAATCATAACAAAACAAAATTAGTGAATTTGAAGATACTCAGAAGTAAAAATTTAAATTTTTTATTTATTTATTTGAAATAAAAAAATAGAAAATTCAACTATTAGATTTTTCAAATAACTAATTTTCGATATCTTTTTAAATGTGACGTTAAAAATTGTTTATTTTTTTTTTACTAAAATCAACCAAACATTAAGTAAAATAAAATAAATATTGGTTAATTATTGATTTTTAACCTTCAGAATTTTACCGTATTTTTACCGTATTGTTATTAGGTAAAAACCTAATGTCAAATCACTTTTTAATTTATCAAAAATTTTTATTAAAAATAATTTTGAAAATTAATTTGAAAAAAAAATTTGGAAATTTGAAAATTAATAGCGTCATCACGTGACAATCTAAGATTTTAACAAAATTAAAAAGGTGTGGCTACGATGGAGCAATCTCAGCAAGTGAATGAATCTGTTCCATCCCACTCTGAACCTGAATGCCTATTTTATTTATCCCAGTTCGCATTAAGGTCGTTGGATGATCAATGTAAATCGGAGTTAACCTCATTTTATGTCTCAAGACTTGATCAATTTGCAAGAATTCCTCAAAATGACTTAACTGAATGTTTTAAACAACTCCAAATCGAAATGATAAAGCATCTACGAAAGGAACTATCGTTTCAACTTCTTGCACACCACAGCCTCCAGGGCTCTTTTATGCTTAGATCGATTTCGAGTCTAAATTCGCTCTCGAAGGACATTTACGCTATTACGCACTTATCTCTCAACAATAATGTTTCTGAAACTGATTTTCTTGTGGTCTACAAAAAAACTCAAAACACTCATCCTCTTGACGAGGACGACCTAAATGACATATACACTGAAATTGAAGACGTTCATTTAGATGTTAAACGTACAAAAAACCAAATGAAATCGTTGATTGAAATGGTCAAAATCCAATCTTCTCAAATTGAAAACCTGCTAAACGAGAACAAAACCTTGAAATCAGTTGTTGAAACAAACAATCTTATTCTCAAACAAATCCAAACAACATTAAGCAATTTACCAAGTGACTTTCCAAACTTGCCACTAATCAGTAGTCAGTCCACATCAGACAAAAATACTACTCAGCAAGTATACCACTCATTTGCACATGCTATAAATTCAAGTTCATCTAAAACAAACAACACTCCGCGATCACAGAAAAGGTCTGCACCACACGATCTGGCATCGAAAACCAATTCCAATCAAAATGGAAACAAAACCCAAAAAACTCACCATACTCCGACCCTGGCTATAAACAACAGCTCTAGCTCGGCTTTCCCAATCAGACCAAACACTCAGCCATTTAACCAAAAAAGTGTTCGATCTTTTGATTCATCGCTACCTGATAGCTCTTCTAAACCCATAGAAAACAGTAGAGAAAACGAATATAAAGTAGCTGGCCCACGAAAAAAGGCAAAAAAATCGTCAATTGAAACATATGTAAAAACATCTGGTCAAGGTAATATAACCGGGTTAAAATCTTGTGAACGTACTGTAGAAATATACCTTGGACGCATCTCTAATGAAGAGTCGATAGAAAATGTGAAAAAAGCAGTTCATTCAATTGTACAATACTTCAATTTTGAACAAATCACAACAACTCATGGTTTATTTAAATCATTTAAATTTTCCATTAGTGTGTTCGATCTTGAAAAAATTAAAGACAAAAATAACTGGCCGAGAGGTGCTGTAATTAATCGCTACCATAAACCATTTGCATTACGCCAGCGATACACGATATCAACATCCTCAAATGCCCAACCCTCCTCAAGTGGAACAAATGAAAATACACAATCTTCATCTGAAGCAAATACGAGCAATACTCCTAATCAATAGTTACGTAATTATTATGCCTTTAAATTCTTTTTCTATTTCTTTTCTTAATTGTTACAATTTAAAATCAAATTTATCTTATTGTAATCATTTAGTTAATATTTCAAATATTTGCTATTTGAATGAATTATGGACCAAAAAAAATGAATTTCATATTATAAAGGATTTAGCTTCATCTAGGTATCATAAAAATACTCCACTCTATCAGTCGGATATGCCTGATTACTTAGGTAAATCTTCAGGGCGACCTTATGGTGGCCAATGCTGGTTTCTTGACGACTCTTGTGATTTGATTGAAAGTGACTTTTTTAATAGACATTCGAGCTATGTCCATTTGAAAATCAAAGGTCAAGAATTTGTAATTTTTGGGGTTTATATGCCCTTTTATAATAATAAGAATAAGGTTGATTCGATAGCTTTATATGAGACTACTCTATCAATCTTAATAGCTCACATGAAATTTTTTAAAGACAAAAATATTCCAATGTTCATAATAGGTGACTTCAATGCAGATCCATTCAGGCTCACTTGTAAAAAATCCTCAAATATAAATAAGTTAGATTCTCTACTGTACAATTTTATACATGATAATGACCTGGTCCTACTGGACTCATTAAACACACAATTTACTTCGTATACCTATACAAAGTATAAAAAAAATTCCCCCCCATATTATGCTAACCTTGACCATATTTTAGTCTCAGATCAAGGGAATATCTTAAAATCTATTCAATGTAACATTTTAAGTGACTTGGGAAATCTTAGTGATCATCTCGCCCTTAAATTAGATGTTACTTATGAAAATCTCCACTGTGAGACTGAATCTCTATATGTTAAGCCTCAAGTCCAACCCAGACTAAAACTTGAAATTTCTGAAGTATCTGAATTCTATAATAATAATTTATCTTATCATTTTTTTAATTCTTGTCTCGATTACACTGATCCCTCGAAACCTATTTTTAATGCACAAGAGCATGTTGATCTCTTTTATAAATCAATATGTGACTCAATCTCTAAAGCCTCAAATGAAGCATTAGACTATCAAAATATTTACTTTTCCTCCAATTTAGCTAAGAAGCCAAAGAAAAACAATTGGTTCAATAAGGAACTAAAATTGATAAAAGATAAGTTAATTGACATCAATCAAAAAATAAAAACGGATCCCTCCTTTGAACCTAAAAGAAGACAATTAAAGAAAGAATTTAGAAGAGCTCAACGACAACAAATTTATCTAAATGAATTAAAAGAGCAAGCAAAAATAGAAAGTCTTTTCTCTTTAAAAGATAGGAATAGATTTTGGAAAAGACTTGCACAGTCTAAAAATAAAAGAAATGTTAGAAAAGAAATAACCCTCCCACCGGATAAACTCTTTTCTCATTTCTTAAATTTATTCAAAGAGGATGAATCCTCTCTCTCAAGTGATCAGATAAATATTAAAAAACATGTGAATGAAACATTTGTGAACTACACTCGTCCTGCTAATCTGCCTTTTTTTGAGCTGTCTCAACTAAAGAAAATAATATCAGAATTTGATAACTCAAAAGTAACTGGTTTTGACAAAATCTCCTATAACCTTTTAAAAAATGTAAATTTTGTTGGCTTTTATGAAATTCTACTTGAATTCTTCAACCAACTTCTACTATTCAATAAAATCCCAAAAAATCTTAATACTTCAAAAATTAATCCTATTCTAAAAGATAATTTAAAAAACAGCTATGATCTAAACAATATAAGACCTATTTCTATTTCAAACTGCTTTGCTCAAATCCTAGAAAAACTTATTCTAATTAACTCCCCTGATCTTTACAAAGTTAGTAATAACCAATTTGGTTTTAAGAAAAAAACCTCATGTAACCATGCCATTTTTGTATTAAAAGAAACAACTCTTAACTACATCAATAAAGGCTCTGGATGTAGGATAGCATCTTTAGATGCAGAAAAGGCCTTTGACAAAATTTGGCGTGATGGCTTATTCTATAAACTATTAAAGAGACTGCATACTTCCTACTGGGTATTGCTTAGGATTTATTATAACTCAGCACTAGCTGTTTTATCTCTTCCAAATAATCTAACAACTAAACCCTTTAAAATTGAAACTGGTGTAAAACAAGGAGCTATTTTATCTTCTTTTCTTTTCAACATATATATTGATGATCTTATAATAGAATGCCTTAACAATGAGCTTGGAGCTCTTTATAAAAATCTTAATGTTTCTATCATTGTCTACGCAGATGATATAATCTTAATAAGCCCAGTTGACTCCCATCTACAAATGCTTTTGGATATTTGTGGATCTTATGGGAATAAATGGAGAATAAAATTTAATCCTAATAAAACAAAAGTTGTTAACTTTGGCACTCAATTATTTAAGTCGGTATTTCACCTTAATGGATCCGAACTTGAAGAAGCAAATCAGTTAAAATACTTAGGATTCATTATAGATTCTAATCTTGACCTTAACACACAGGCAGTTATAAATTTTAAAAAAGTTCAGAGCAGCTTTTTTGGAATTTCATATCTTCTCCCTAAAAATAGTCCTACCTCTTCACCTAAATTCAAATCATTTATATACAAAACATTTTGCTTATCTAAATTCACATATGGTCTTGAGGCTCTTACTCTTAATTCGACCACAAAGGATTCAATAAATAAATTACAAAACAACTTAATTAGACAAATGTTTGGTTTAAAAGCCTACTGTCACATGTCACGAGTCTTAAAAGTACTAAAATTATTCAACTTTGATGAACTTTATCTATTTTCAAAACTAACTTTTATTGATACAATTAAATATAATTATCTATCATCACAATTTTTAAAATATATGCTAAGTGACCCCCCCTCTAATAAATCTTTTTCCTCCGACTTAGTACTTATTTCCAAGTACTTTAAAATTGAAACCTCAAAAATTTCAGTAAATATAAACCAACTTAAACAAAATCTTAAGATTAATCTGATTTCTAATGATGGTATATCTGATTCAATTTGGTTATGTCTTTGCAATTTAAAATTAAAACATTACAGAACTCTCCTAAATGAGCTAATTCAAAATAAAAGAAATTCATGAATTTTGGTCCAAATTATCTTGCTTTCTAACTTTCATGCCTTTTTCTATTTTCGAACTAACATTCCTTTTTTATTTTTGTAATTTTATTTTTAGGTAATAATTTTTCATTTTTTAAAAAAAACACAAAAACACAAAAAAAAAAAAAAATTTTTTATCTTTATTTTCTTTTACTTCTCCTTAAAGGAGGTTAATTCAATTCAATAAATAAATAAATAAATATTTAATTTGTATCGGATTTCCCTAATATTTCTCATTTTCAAAAATTGAAATAAGCCAAATCATAACAAAACAAAATTAGTGAATTTGAAGATACTCAGAAGTAAAAATTTAAATTTTTTATTTATTTATTTGAAATAAAAAAATAGAAAATTCAACTATTAGATTTTTCAAATAACTAATTTTCGATATCTTTTTAAATGTGACGTTAAAAATTGTTTATTTTTTTTTTACTAAAATCAACCAAACATTAAGTAAAATAAAATAAATATTGGTTAATTATTGATTTTTAACCTTCAGAATTTTACCGTATTTTTACCGTATTGTTATTAGGTAAAAACCTAATGTCAAATCACTTTTTAATTTATCATAAATTTTAGCATCATCATGAGCCAAAACGAAAATAAAATTTTAATTTTTTTCGAGGACAAAAAAATCAATTAAGATATTCAAATAAAAAAGCAGTTGCCATGCTTTTAGCAAAATTTATTTATAACAAAATTTGTTTTCAGTAGTCAAGATTAAAATTAGTGCAAAATTTTGTTTAAATTTAACAAATAATAACCTCAAAAAATGAGGCGTCAGTCTAAAATGCTGGCTCACATTTTAACAAATGTGATTTTATAATTAAAATTTATGCTTATTTAAATTACACAATTTTTTTAATGCAAAAGCATAAGCAAAATTGTTTGCCTAAACTAATTGAACTAAACATATGGATGGTGCATGTGAATTGGAAAGATGCACAAAATTATACTTCATTTTATCACATGAAATAAAGGGCATGATGCATATGTAGTTTTCACCCATAATCACGCCTCAAAATTGATTAAAAAAATATTTAACAAATTACATTTTGAACAAAATTTTTAGATCTTTAAAGAAAAAAACTTGATTGGAAATAAAACATACAAAATAGATATAAATTGGAAAAATTTTAATTTTTGGATTTCAAAAGAAAACTTTTCGAACCAAGCATTACATTTACAATTAAAAAAATATTTGATGTTTTTAAAATTTTTCCCATAAACCAAAAAAATTAAAACGTAATTTATAAAATAATAGAATTGACACAAAAAGAATGAATTCATTTTAATATTTAAAAATTAATTACTTTATTACAGATTGAAAAATTTGATTTAAAAAACACAGATAAATCTAATGTATTTTCCTGCATCCACTTGGACTTTAAAGAATATTTATTATTTTTTTATCTGTCTGTTTATTAGTATTTTGGAGTTAAATAGTCATTTTTAGATATTTTAATTTTGGTATTAAATACTTGTACGAATAAATCATTTCAAATTTTATTTTTTTAAATTTATATCTATAAAAAACAATTAGAAACAAATTAAAAAAAACCGACGCGTTTCGACCGATAGGCCAAATGTTCAGAATACATTGAGCATAAATGTTCTAAAATTTTTTTTCTAGCCGATCTTTTCGATTCCCTGATTTAAAATTCTGTACAGTTTTTACACTTTATTATAAAAACTATTCCAATAGCATCACAATTAGAATCACATAAAATAGGTAGAGAATTATTTTATTTTTTTCACATAAACTTTTTACTGTAAATTGACAAATTCTTGCTAATTGCACATATTTGAAAATAAAAAATATATAAAAAAAATTAAAATAAAGTTCAATATATTAAATAAAAAAAAATCGAAAAAAAAAAATAAACTTTTGTTTATCTGTACCGTTCTAAAGCTCCTTCGGAATAAAATATAAAATTAAAATTTTTTTTTTGTTTTATAGATATAAGTAAATATATACAAATAAAATTAAATCATTGAAAAAAATATTGGTCTAAAATAAAAATTAAGTATTAAATCAATTTCATTCATAAATTTGTGGATATGTTTAATGAGGACCATGATAAAAAAATGTAGATTAAAATACAAAAATTAAAATTAAAATGTCCTTTTAACAAAAGAAAATATTTAAATGTTTGCTTGTTTAATAGATTATTTCCTTTTTAAAGAAAGGCTAAGAGCAGGGCTCTTTCAGCGAGTTAAATTTTTTTTTATCTAGTCTTATAATATAAAATCTCTTGATTTTTCTAGTTCATTTTTAGCTAAGTCTCTGTTTATGTAAATGTTTTTGAAGTCAGCTTTATCTTTTAGTTGTTTGACGTTCCTTATTGCTTGTTCTCGGTACAGTTTATTCTCAAACACAACTAACATTAGTTCAGGTTTGCTGTCTTATCTTGATCCTGCCTCTTCTTTTAGCTTTACTTCCAGTAATTCCAATTTCTTTCAAGACACTTCCAACTTCTTCATCGTCATGTTTGTTTTTTCTTCTTCAGTATCAGTTTATAATTCGCAAAGACCGCTAATAATTATGTAGTTTTCCTAGCTTTTCTTCATTCAAGGGAAATTTTTGTTATTATCATTGCGTCTTCGCTGGTGTTTTTAGCATTTTTATCAAACATTTTACTCCAGTCAGAAGCTGGTAAAGTTTGTGAATTTTTTAGTTGATCGTCTAGCTCTTAGTTTTTATTGTTATTTAAGTTGAGCATTTTTAGTCCTGAGTGTCTAAACGGTGATTTTAAGTGATTTGACAGAAGAACATAGATTTTTGATCCAATAGTTGAATTAGAATTTCATTAATTTTAACCTTAATATTATCCCATCCGAGACTGTTAAACATTTTTGGAAAAGCTAACTTGTTTAAACTATTAGTTTGGCACTCTTTTAGAACATTCTTTAAACACTTTTCAACTGTATTTGACAATGGTTTTTCATTCGAACTTCTTACTATAAGGTAAACTATGATGCGTTTATCTTTATTGACCTTTCTTATACATTCTCCAATTCGTTTATTGTGCCTTTTTGGCGGAGTTAATCCATCGAAATTTTTGTTAACAAATTTGATTTGATTAATCTAATTTTTAAAATAAATATTTTCAAAGATATGTTTGTAGACAACAACATTTCTGAATTCTTTAAATTGTTTACTAGGTACGCCAATGTTGAGGTTTTACCACGGGCTTGTTACCTTTTTCTGGTTTAATGGCTTAAAAATTAAAGAATTGTTTGTTGGACCTTCAGGCACAATTTATTCAACAAAACGTTTAAGTTATTTATTTGGAAAAAAATGTTTAGTAATTGAAAAATAAAACAAAAAAAATGCATGATTAGTGAAACTTTCACAAGTTCTTTACTTACATGAGGTACCAGTGGAATCTTAAAATGATTTGAATTTCAGTGAAGGTAATTGTGATTGAAACCAAAACAAAAACATGTCTAAATAGAATCGGCATAAGAAGAACCTTTAGTTGGTGTCATTCTGATCATTCGAATTTTTTCGTGTCAAATTGAATGCTAAGATCCAGTCAATTTGTATCCATTTCCTTATAAAGCTTACTTGAGAATTACATTTAAGAGGAACTGGTAATGGGTGACAAGGATTTATTTAGTATTTATTTAGATATTCATTTATTTTAGTTATTTTAAATGATTTATTTAAAATTTATTTTAACTAAATATGAAAGATTAAAAATTTATTTGATTGAAAAAAATTTATTTCTCTAAACATGAAAGTTTATTGCTGGAAAAGAAACTATTTCGTTTGATTAAAATCTAATTCTGAATTGAATTTTATTTCACTTAGGCTTTTGGATCAGTGTCATCTTTTGGCTCTTCGTCTTTAATGGGCTTCATAGCTGGAAAAAGTAATACTTCCTTGATATTGTTTGAGTCTGTTAGAAACATGGCCAAACGATCAATACCAATTCCCCATCCGGCTGTTGGTGGCAAGCCATATTCCAAGGCAGTGCAAAAGTTTTCATCTACCGCTTGAGCTTCGTCATCACCGGCAGCTTTGTCTTTGGCTTGGTCATCGAAACGCTCTCTCTGAACAATTGGATCATTCAATTCAGTATATGAATTGCACAATTCTCTGTATCCGCAGAATAGCTCAAAGCGTTCGGTAAGACCGGGCTCTGATCTGTGGTATTTGGCCAATGGACTCATTATTTGAGGATGGTCGCAAATAAACGTTGGATTTAGACATTTTGTTTCCAAGAAATGGCCGACCAATTTGTCCAAGAGTCTCGAAGTGGTTCGTGGTGCCGAACAGTCTACGTTGAATTTGACACAAAGGTCGTCGAAGAATTTTCGCGACTCCTCTGTGTGAAAAGTAGTGGCCGAAGGCATTTTGACACCGCACTCTTTTTCCAAGTCTTTGATCATTGAAAAACGTCTAAATGGTGGAGTAAAGTCTATTTCCCAGACATTGTCCGCATTTTCTGGTCCGTCTGGATGAAATTTGATTTTGTGTGTGCCAAAAAGATGCATGACCAAGCCAGACAAAAATTTCTCGGTTATTTCAATCAAGTCATTGTAATCGGCATAAGCCATGTAGAACTCGCACATGGTAAATTCAGGATTGTGTGTCATGTCGATGCCTTCATTGCGGAAGTTTCTGCCAATTTCATAAACTCTGTCGAAACCACCCACGACCAACATCTGAAAGCATCATTAAATTTAGTTTTTAAAACAGATTTGACATTTTGCATTCTGAGCAAATTTTGGTCCAAAAGACAAGAACAATTTTTTTTTCTAATTAAATTGAAGCAATTTCTTCTGTTCAGGTTAGAAAAATGCTTCATCTTATACAAACTGAGTGTCATCCAAATTAGATCTTTGCGATGGCTCTGAAAATGTGTTTTTATGATTTTTTAAAATTTTGCAGATTTGCAGAATTATTGCAGAGATTAAATTTGCTTTTTACAAAAATTGTATAAGGTTGCAGAAAGATTTGTAGACTCGATCAAAAAAAAGTAAATTAAATTTCAATTCTAAATATTTGTTTCTGTTTGTTGTTCCAAAATTCACAAATTTTGAAGAGAAAAAAAAAAAGAAAATTTATTACTTTTAAATAAAGTTCAGGAGCTATTCTCATGAAAAGATTCATGTCCAAATCATTGTGATATGTCACAAACGGTTTGGCTGAAGCACCACCCGGAATCATGTTCATCAACGGTGTCTCTACCTTTTTAATTTAAATTTTAATTAAAAAAAAAATATTTATTTGTTGCTGTTATTGTATTAATTACAGTGGTGATTTGATAACAGTATTTTACGAAAAATTACTTAAAATATCGTGAATTAACTAAATTTTACCACATTTTACGTAAATTAACGTAAAATCCGAAAAGTGAAAAATAGTATTTTACGCTAATAATTCGAAATCAAAAAATCGAAAATTTAAGAAAGTTTTTTTTTATAACCATTTTAAAAATAACTATTTTTTTAACCAATTTATGAAAAAAAAACTTTCTTAAATTTTCGATTTTTGGAAAAAAAAAAGACATTTTTTCAAAAATTTTGAATTTTGAATTGGCCATTATGAATTTTACCAAAATTATCTCAAAATCCTGAAAATTAGCGTTATTTTTCGTAAAATACCATTTTTCACTTTTCGGATTTTACGTTTATTTACGAAAAATGTGGTAAAATTTGGTTAATTTACGGAATTTTACGTAATTTTTCGTAAAATACTGTTATCAAATCACCACTGTAAATACAATGGGTTTGATTTTTTTAAAATTTTTTCAGTTTACCTCCAGAAATCCTAAATTATCCAAAAAAGCTCTCAAATATTTTATTATTTTAGTTTTGGTGACAAATTTTTGTTTGACCCAATCGTTCATCATCAAATCAAGATAGCGTTGTCTGAATCTTGTTTCCTTTTGGAAATAAATTTAAGAAAATTAATTTAAAAAAAAAATAAAATAAAAAAAAATAAAAAAAATAAAAAAAATCCTATTTTTTACTTTGTCTTTGAGACCATAGTGCATATGAGGCATTTGATGCAAGCATGGAGTTAAAATGATAATTTCACTTGGTCTAATGCTCAATTCACCAGCTTTTGTTCTACACGGTTGTCCAATAACACCCACAATGTCGCCCAATTTCACTCTTTCATTTATTTTCACAAAATCATCTTGGTTCTTGTAGAAATTGGCATTGGACATTATTTGAACTTTTTGCGACTCGCCTCTCAAATCATAGAATCTCAGTTTTTGACCCATGGCACGTTTCGAATACACTCTTCCGGCTATATTTACCACATCGTCACTTACTTGTTCATTTGCCAGACTCGAATACTTTTCAACAAACTCGCTCAACGAAATACTCACATGGAATTTGTGCGGGTAAACTGTGGACTCACCCTCACTTGCTTTCAAATGGTTTATTTGCGCGATGCGATATTTTCGGTATTCATGTGGATCTACCCGATCGATCTCTTCCTCAAATTGATTGCTTTTTTTTTTTAATTGTTTAGTATTTTAATTTGGTCACATTTTTAAAAACTTATTTAAAATCCAGATTTTTTAATATTTTTCATTAAAAATGCTAAATATTTAAAATTTTGACTGAATTAATTTTAATTAATTAGAAAATTGACCGTAATTTGGCAAAATTTTATTCATTTTAATCTCAGATTTTTAAATAAAATAAATTTCTACAAAACTCTCTCTTTATATTACAATTTATTAAGAATAATCCAAGATTTTAATCTTAAGCTTCAAAAAATCTTAACTAAAATCTTACCTTTTTTCGTTGGATGCGCTCATTTCTCTCTCTTATTTTCTTTATTCTTGGTCTTTTTCAGACTAAATATAAAAGTTTTGAAATTAAAAATATTTTTTATCTTTATTCTTTTTTTTAAATAAATTTTAGAAAAGAATGGATAAAATTTCAAAAGGAAACTTGCTTTTATACCAAAAAATATTCAGCTTAAAATTAATAATAGTTATGATGAAACCTTAATTAATTTTACGAAATCCTTTTCTTTTCTCTCCAATAAAATTTTTATTTCATATCAAACATTTATACATAAAATGGGAAAAAAACCCATCATTTAAAAAATTTGAAGAATTGAACACCCCTTTTCATTTGTGCATATTTTCATTTTTTTTTATTACTCACAAGGTAATTTATGCTAGATATATGGAATGATTTTACGTATAACAAAAAAAAAAGTATAATAAATAAATTGTTTTCGGGAAATTCCCCATTAGTTTCAGAGAAGCTATTAAAAATAAAATGTAAATATTTAAAATATTTTTATTTTTTTCTAATTCGAAAGTTTAAGTAAAAATATTTAAAAAAACATTAAACAGTTTTATTTCTTTACTTTAAGTCATTAGTAAATAGTTGACTAGATTATAAATTTTAGTCATATTTATTTAATGAAGTTAAAAATTTTATGAAGTTTCTGAAAGTTTCATAATTTTAACCCCTTTAAAAAAAAAATCATTTATAACATTTAGCCTTGAATTCTAACGTTATTTATTTTTTTTCTAATTGAATTTAAATTTTATTTAGAATGGAAATATTTTGTAACCTAGTCTAACCGGGTGACCATTTTTTTTTATTGCTTGTTTCGCACCCATTTAGTTCAAAAACTTCAAAAATAGTCACCCAATTTTCCCAAAATTTCTGAATAACCCCTTTAGCTCCGCGTTTAATTATGTGAGGCTCAAAATGGTAAAAAGGGTTAAATTGTATATGATTGGCCATAAATTTAATCCAAAAACAGAATTTTAACCCTTTTAACCCATTTGGCCTATTTAGGAAGAAAATTTTTGAATTTTTTAAAATTATTTAATTCATTCAATTATTTATTCGAAACAAAACAAAGGTGAGTTTTAAAGAAGTCTAAAAAAGGAATAGTTAATCTTTACAATCATCACATAAAATTCGTTTTTTGTTTTTTTTCAAATTCTTTTGGCAAGCAGCTAAAGCGAACACAATTTGAGCACTCTTCACAAGATAACCATTTTGATGTGTCTCTTTCTCTTCAGCCACCTTTGTTTCACATGAGCTAAATAAATTAAATGATTAACAAGCGTATGTCTTGGAATTCCGTACAAATTCGCGGCTTGAGATCGATTTAGCATATTACTATTTACATCACTGATTGCGTCTTTTAGATTTTGATCAGTATAATTTTTTTTTATATTGAATTTCTTTGTTCTGTGACATTTTAAGCTTATTTTTAAACAATTTTCTTTTTTTATGTTTGATATAAAAACTTGGTTTTGGAAAAAAAAATTTCTTTGAGAGTGAGAGAGAAAATAATTTGACAATTTTTTAATTATTAAAAAATAGCGCATTTTAATAGTCTTATTAGGTTAAATGGGTTAAATGAAATATTATTTGGACTAATTGGGTGATTTTTAAGACCAATAGGGTTAAATATATTTTACATTTTAGACTAAAAATAACCCGATTAGATGAAGCCCTAAAGGACAAAACATAAAATTCTGAAAAAACTCTCTTAGATGCTTTAACCAATGCTGAATCTAACGGGCGAAATAGGTTGGAGCTAAAGTATAACCTAGGGCCTTAAAACACCTTTTCCCTAATTACTAAATCGAGAGTTTTTCACCTTATTAGGCGTAGTCTAACTTTAAGAGAAAAAAAAGCATGTTACGAATTTTTTAAAAAATATGTCACACATATCATTCGATTCCTCTCCTCGAGTTCTACATATTAAGATATTTTTTTAAAGTAGTTGGAAGTAGCTTAAAAAATGGAGGAGATATAGGGGGTTTTCAAATTCGGTCAAACTTTTAACCCATAACCCCTTTAGACTAGATTACAATATATCAAGAAATTTACAGTGGTGCTTCGATAACATTAATTTACGTAAATTTACCATTATCTTTTCGGCAAGTTGAAGTTTGTGATCAATTTTTGATGCTCAAAATGATCAAATCAAACTTAAAATATTAAATAAATTGTAATTATTTAATTTAATTAGTGCAGAGATAAATTTTTGGCTTTAACATACTTTGTTAAAACTAAAGGTAAAATCTGCAAAAGTCTGCAAAAAATTACAAACTTAAAATTTTATCAATTAAATGGTGTGCACTCTGCAATGTGCATTTTGATATTGCAGAGTTTATCTTTTTATTTAGTGTGTTAAATCCAAGAATTTACCTCTGCACTAAAAGTATTAAATAATTAAAATTTATTTAATATTTTAAGTTTGATTTGATCATTTTGAGCATCAAAAATTGATCATGAATGTAAGCTTAATTTAAGCAAATAAATATATTTTGTTCAATTAAAATTATGCTCTTGTCAAAACCTAATTTAAAAAAAATATTGCTTTGAAGTAAATTTTTAGAGAATTAAGTACTTTAATATTAAAATAAAATGTTTTTAAGAAATCTTTATTTTTGTTTCTTTAATTGATCTTTCAAAGTTTTGAAGCTAAATTAAAATTGATGATTTTTTATAAATATTAAACACAAATAAATATAAAACTTACGAGTTTAAAAATTTTTTTGCCAAAACTAATAGTTTAATTGAGAAAAACTAAAATAAGGACCACATTTCATCACAATGTAGCTAAGCAACTGGACGTTCACCAGCGCTACTCATCAATCAATCAATGACTTCAAACTCAGAAACTATATAAAATATCTATAGATTGATACAAGCTAATTAAAAGTATTGCAAAATCAAAATGAATCTTATTTTTGACGCTATAAAAAAATTATAAAAGAATTATTAAATCATTTTGAAATTATTTGAGTAGTAGCTTTTAAAAAATAATTATAACGCTAAGTAAAATTTTATGAAAAAATGTTAAATGAGCAATTTAATTGCAAAAAAATTTTAAAAATCCGCATTAAAAACTTATCAATATGGGGAAATTTTCAAACTTCATATTTATCTTAAGCATTCAATTTTAATAAAGATTAAAAATATTATCAAGGTAGTAAAAAAATAAAGCAATTAACAGTGATCTAAAATTTCATTATAATCTAAAATGATTTCATCATTTAAAAGATAAAGGAATTAGAGTTTTTTTTTTATTTTAACATTCGGAAGTGTATAAATATCAAAATCATCTATATCAAAAACTTTTATATTTAGCTTGAAAAAGACCAAGAAAAAAGTAAATAAGAGAGAGAAATGAGCACATCAAATGAAAAAAGGTAAGATTTTAGTTAAGATTTTTTGAAGCTTAAGATTAAAATCTTGGATTATTCTAAATAAATTGTAATATAAAGAGAGAGTTTTGTAGTAATTTATTTTATTTTAAAATCTGAAATTAAAATGTATAAAATTTTGCCAAATTACGGTCAATTTTCTAATTAATTAAAATTAATTCAGTCAAAATTTTAAATATTTAGCATTTTTAATGAAAAATATTAAAAAATCTGGATTTTAAATAAGTTTTTAAAAATGTGACCAAATTAAAATACTAAACAATTAAAAAAAAAAAGCAATCAATTTGAGGAAGAGATCGATCGGGTAGATCCACATGAATACCGAAAATATCGCATCGCGCAAATAAACCATTTGAAAGCAAGTGAGGGTGAGTCCACAGTTTACCCGCACAAATTCCATGTGAGTATTTCGTTGAGCGAGTTTGTTGAAAAGTATTCGAGTCTGGCAAATGAACAAGTAAGTGACGATGTGGTAAATATAGCCGGAAGAGTGTATTCGAAACGTGCCATGGGTCAAAAACTGAGATTCTATGATTTGAGAGGCGAGTCGCAAAAAGTTCAAATAATGTCCAATGCCAATTTCTACAAGAACCAAGATGATTTTGTGAAAATAAATGAAAGAGTGAAATTGGGCGACATTGTGGGTGTTATTGGACAACCGTGTAGAACAAAAGCTGGTGAATTGAGCATTAGACCAAGTGAAATTATCATTTTAACTCCATGCTTGCATCAAATGCCTCATATGCACTATGGTCTCAAAGACAAAGTAAAAAATAGGATTTTTTTTATTTTTTTTATTTTTTTTTATTTTATTTTTTTTTTAAATTAATTTTCTTAAATTTATTTCCAAAAGGAAACAAGATTCAGACAACGCTATCTTGATTTGATGATGAACGATTGGGTCAAACAAAAATTTGTCACCAAAACTAAAATAATAAAATATTTGAGAGCTTTTTTGGATAATTTAGGATTTCTGGAGGTAAACTGAAAAAAAATATTAAAAAAATAAATCCATTTTATTTTATTAATACAATAACAACAATAAATAATTAAAATTTATTTTATTTAAAATTTAATTTGAAAGGTAGAGACACCGTTGATGAACATGATTCCGGGTGGTGCTTCAGCCAAACCGTTTGTGACATATCACAATGATTTGGACATGAATCTTTTCATGAGAATAGCTCCTGAACTTTATTTAAAAGTAATAAATTTTCTTTTTTTTTTTTCTCTTCAAAATTTGTAAATTTTGGAACAACAAACAAAAACAAATATTTAGAATTGAAATTTAATTTACTTTTTTTTGATCGAGTCTACAAATCTTTCTGCAAAATCAATAACCTTATACAATTTTCGTAAAAAGCAAATTTAATCTCTGCAATAATTATGCAAATCTGCAAAATTTTAAAAAATCATAAAAACACATTTTCAGAGCCATCGCAAAGATCTAATTTGGATGACACTCAGTTTGTATAAGATGAAGCATTTTGCTAACCTGAACAGAAAAAAATTGCTTCAATTTAATTAGAAAAAAAATTGTTTTTGTCTTTTGGACCAAAATTAGCTCAGAATGTAAATGTCAAATCTGTTTTAAAAACTAAATTTGATGATGCTTTCAGATGTTGGTCGTGGGTGGTTTCGACAGAGTTTATGAAATTGGCAGAAACTTCCGCAATGAAGGCATCGACATGACACACAATCCTGAATTTACCATGTGCGAGTTTTACATGGCTTATGCCGATTACAATGACTTGATTGAAATAACCGAGAAATTTTTGTCTGGCTTGGTCATGCATCTTTTTGGCACACACAAAATCAAATTTCATCCAGACGGACCAGAAAATGCGGACAATGTCTGGGAAATAGACTTTACTCCACCATTTAGACGTTTTTCAATGATCAAAGACTTGGAAAAAGAGTGCGGTGTCAAAATGCCTTCGGCCACTACTTTTCACACAGAGGAGTCGCGAAAATTCTTCGACGACCTTTGTGTCAAATTCAACGTAGACTGTTCGGCACCACGAACCACTTCGAGACTCTTGGACAAATTGGTCGGCCATTTCTTGGAAACAAAATGTCTAAATCCAACGTTTATTTGCGACCATCCTCAAATAATGAGTCCATTGGCCAAATACCACAGATCAGAGCCCGGTCTTACCGAACGCTTTGAGCTATTCTGCGGATACAGAGAATTGTGCAATTCATATACTGAATTGAATGATCCAATTGTTCAGAGAGAGCGTTTCGATGACCAAGCCAAAGACAAAGCTGCAGGTGATGACGAAGCTCAAGCAGTAGATGAAAACTTTTGCACTGCCTTGGAATATGGCTTGCCACCAACAGCCGGATGGGGAATTGGTATTGATCGTTTGACCATGTTTCTAACAGACTCAAACAATATCAAGGAAGTTTTACTTTTTCCAGCTATGAAGCCCATTAAAGAAGAAGAGCCAAAAGATGACACTGCTCCAAAAGCCTAAGTGAAATAAAATTCAATTCAGAATTAGATTTTAATCAAACGAAATAGTTTCTTTTCCAGCAATTAACTTTCATGTTTAGAGAAATAAATTTTTTTCAATCAAATAAATTTTTAGAGTGAATTTATTTAAACACAAATTGTGGATAAATATCTTGTTTTATCGCACACAATTTACCTGTAAATAAACAAAAAAATTTTCTTGTGTATATAAAATAATTAGTTATTTAGCCACAAATTGACAATATTTTTTTGTTTATTCTTTACATTGAAATCCATCAAAAAAATATAATTGAAGCTCATCAAATCAATTAATTAGGAATAAGCTTGAATAAGAACATATAAAATATAAGAAATGGCTCCTTATCTATCATCATTCTTAAATCAAAATGGAAAACGAATTTTACATTGGAAGAGTTTTCGATTCTTTCGACGACTTTATCGAGCTATTGAACGATTACTCAAAGCAATCATATTCAATATGGAAAAAATTTAACAGAAAAAAAATTGACGAAGAAAATGGTACTCAATACAAGTTTGTTCATTTGAAATGCGTTTACCATCGTGACGAAAAAGACATAACAACATAACAATAATAAACTTGTGTCTGGAGATTCAGAGGACGTTTTTCATGATCGCATGGAACAGCTCTTAATGATAAAAGAAATGTGGGAAAAAAACATCAACTTTACACTCAAGCCGATTGAAAGCTCAAATGTCGAAGATAAAGTTACTCCAGATGATATTTCAACTTATAATGCGATCGAGATCAATGATGACAAATCGATCGATGAGCCAATTTCAATTGATGAACCTAAATCAGTCGATATAGAAACGGAGATTTTAGATGAAAATGTCGAAAAAATAAGTTTAGCATCGACTGAATTAGCAAAAGATGTGCCAAAACGAGGAGCTCCTACTTTGAAGGAACGTAAACGAAAAGCAAAAGCAAACACAATTACAACACAACGGTCAAAATCAATCAAAGTAAATGACGACAGCGAGTTAAAAGAATTTTTTACTCAAATTCTACTCGATGAATTCAAGCCAAGTGTAGATAGTTTCATTTCAAAAGAGCGTGTCGTCGATGAAGAGCATATACAAGTAATACCTTCGAAAATTAATCCTAGTGTACTTAGTTGTGCTTTTGTGAATGAAAATAATGAAATATCTTCTTTAGTTTCAAGTTTCTTCACTAGTGATGCTCTCTTAATGTTGCAAAATACATTATCAGCATTAAGATCACATGGTCAATTAAATTCTTGCAACTCTTGTTCTTTATCTTGCGACTCTAAGTTTATCGTTTGTAGTTCTTGTAATAATTATTTTCATTTAAAATGTGTTAAAAAAGCTTATGCTCCTAAGATTAAAAAATGGCTTTGTGCTAATTGTAACTCTAATTAATTAATCTAAATTTGTTAATTGTGTCTAAATAAATAAAAAAATTTCAAATCCACATCCACTTTTTGTGTGTATCAATTTTTGTTTATTTATCCATAAAATGTGTGAAAATAAACGCTACCAAATTTTTAATCTTTCATATTTAGTTAAAATAAATTTTAAATAAATCATTTAAAATAACCAAAATAAATGAATAACTAAATAAATACTAAATAAATCCTTGTCACCCATTACCAGTTCCTCTTAAATGTAATTCTCAAGTAAGCTTTATAAGGAAATGGATTAGTGTTGGGCGGCGGCCAAGCCTGGCCGGTCCAGACGCGGCCAAAATAAGGCGGCCAGGCCGGCGGCCAAAAATTTTGGCCGCCGGCCTGGCCGTCAGAGTGGCCGCCCGTTTAAGGGTTGGCCGTACATTTGGCCGTCCGTCTAAGATTTGGCCGGCCAACTTCGCGGTCCAAATTTTTTGGCCGCCGGTCTGGCCGCCAAAGTGGCCGCCCGTATAAAAATTGGCCGTACATTTGGCCTGGCCGCCAAATTGGCCGTCCGCCATTATAACCGTCCGTCTAGGCGGTCTTGATCACGGTCAAAAAAAATTTTGGCCGCATCAATGGCCGTTTGTACGGTTACCAACACTAAAATGGATACAAATTGACGGGATCTTAGCATTCAATTTGACACGAAAAAATTCGAATGATCAGAATGACACCAACTAAAGGTTCTTCTTATGCCGATTCTATTTAGACATGTATTTGTTGTGATTTCAATCACAATTACCTTCACTAAAATTCAAATCATGCTAATATTACATTGGTACTTCATGCAAGTTAAAGACTTGTTAAAGTTTCACTAATCATGCAACTTTTTGTTTTTTTTTTCAATTACAAAATATTTTTTTCCAAATAAATAACTTAAACGTTTTGTTGAATAAATTGTGCCTGAAGGTCTAACAAACAATTCTT
Source organism: Brachionus asplanchnoidis (assembly GCA_025491095.1). Taxonomy (NCBI): domain Eukaryota; kingdom Metazoa; phylum Rotifera; class Eurotatoria; order Ploima; family Brachionidae; genus Brachionus; species Brachionus asplanchnoidis. Next base: position 2,304,660 of record JAILYF010000016.1, read on the forward strand.
TAATTTTTAAGCCATTAAACTTGAAAAAGGTAACAAACCCGAGGTAAAACCTCAACATTGGCGTACCTAGTAATCAATTTAAAGAATTCAGAAATGTTGTTGTCTACAAACATATCTTTGAAAATATTTATTTTAAAAATTAGATTAATCAAATCAAATTTGTTAACAAAAATTTCGATGGATTAACTCCGCCAAAAAGGAACAATAAACGAATTGGAGAATGTATAAGAAAGGTCAATAAAGATAAACGCATCATAGTTTACCTCATAGTAAGAAGTTCGAATGAAAAACCATTGTCAAATACAGTTGAAAAGTGTTTAAAGAATGTCCTAAAAGAGTGCCAAACTAATAGTTTAAACAAGTTAGCTTTTCCAAAAATGTTTAACAGTCTCGGATGGGATAATATTAAGGTTAAAATTAATGAAATTCTAATTCAACTATTGGATCAAAAATCTATGTTCTTCTGTCAAATCACTTAAAAACACCGTAGAAACACTCAGGACTAAAAATGCTGAACTTAAATAACAATAAAAACTAAGAGCAAGACGATCAACTAAAAAATTCACAAACTTTACCAGCTTCTGACTGGAGTAAATTGTTTGATAAAAATGCTAAAAACACCAGCGAAGACGCAATGATAATAACAAAAATTTCCCTTGAATGAAGAAAAGCTAGGAAAACTACATAATTATTAGCGGTCTTTGCGAATTATAAACTGATACTGAAGAAGAAAAAACAAACATGACGATGAAGAAGTTGGAAGTGTCTGGAAAGAAATTGGAATTACTGGAAGTAATGCTAAAAGAAGAGTCAGGATCAAGATAAGTTAGCAAACCTGAACTAATGTTAGTTGTGTTTGAGAATAAACTGTACCGAGAACAAGCAATAATGAACGCCAAACAACTAAAAGATAAAGCTGACTTCAAAAACATTTACATAAACAGAGACTTAACTAAAAATGAACTATAAGAATCAAGAAATCTTATATTATAAGACTAGATATAAAAAAATTTAACTCGCTGAAAGAGCCCTGCTCTTAGCCTTTCTTTAAAAAGGAAATAATCTATTAAACAAGCAAACATTTAAATATTTTCTTTTGCTAAAAAGGACATTTTAATTCTAATTTTTGTATTTTAATCTACATTTTTTTATCACGGTCCTCATTAAACATATCTACAAATTTATGAATGAAATTGATTTAATACTTAATTTTTATTTTTGCGAGCAACGAAGTGACGATGCTAATAACCAGACACATGTGTATTGAAAATTGGATATAGCGGGTTGATTTTGCTGGAGGGTATTGCTAACTCTAAGCGATTTGATTGGTTAAACAAAAGAAAATATTTTTTTTTGAATCTAAAAAAAAATTTGACATTGACATTAATAAAATTCGATGTTATATTTTTAGTTATAGCTAGATTGCCCAAATAAAAATTAATTTTTGTAGATGCAAAGAATAAAAACTAAGAGTATTTAACATTTAAGTAACAACTAAAAAATACTTGATTCTAAAAGGCACCCGTACTCAAATGCCTTTAAGATTAAACTATGCATTTACCATTCATAAATCCCAAGGTCAAACCCTTCAACTTGCTGTTATAGACCTTGGAAAGTCTGAAATGTCTCTTGGTTTAACTTTCGTAGCCTTATCAAGACTAAAAAATGTTAATGATTTTTTAATAGCACCTTACCCATACGATAGATTAACACGGATAAAAAATAGTAAGTCTTTGCATACGCGCTTAGATGAAGAAGAAAGGTTGTCAAAATTAAAAGAAGAAACACTAAAAAAATATCAAAATTTACTAGACAATTGATTGATTTTTTTCTTCTCAATTAATAAAACAAATAAAAAACTTTTATTAAACTAATCAAATACTCAAGATTTACTTCAATTTTATATAAAATTAATAAAAATTTAACGTTTCGTTACTCGCTATTAAAAAGCTTTGCTTCTTTACGTTATAGACAATTTATACTCAATGAATTCTGAACATTTGGCCTATCGGCCGAAACGCTTCTTTTTTTTTTAAATTAGTTTCTAATTGTTTTTTTTAGATAGAGCAACAAAATGCCAATAAACAAGTGATTAACTCAAAAGAAGCAATCGATAGATTAAATGAATTTAAACATTTTTTTTTTAACCAAAAAAGATGATAATTCTATTGTAATTAATTTATTATTTAGTATAAAAAATTTTATAACTGAAAGTAGCTTTAACAAACAACCATCTATTACCGATTTTTTTCAAAAAAATTAACTTTTTGTTTTTGTTCGCATTTTTTTTAAAATTTTTTAATCAATAAAATTTGGTCAAAAATTTTTGTTTTCACCCGTCGGAATTTTATGAACAACATTTCTCGCTTAATAATAATAAAAATAATAATAGGGGGATTTTAGGAGGACTGGTTGGAAGCGAGCTACTTCCTTTCAGTCCCCTTTCGAGATCGTGTCTTTTTGATTTAATAGAATTAAATAAAGAAAAAAAAATATATCAAAAATAATAACTAAAAAAAAAGCAAAATTTTAATTTTAAATGTTTTTTATGTATTTCAGTTTTTAGTTTTCTTTTCATTTCTTCGCTCTCACTTTCTATTTCGGACTAGTTTCTTTCTTCATTCTTCCAAATCACTTTGTTAAACATAAGACGAGGGAGAAATTAAATTTTAAAACCTTAGCATAATTGCAACAAATTAAGTTAAATTATTCATTTTTTTTTTTTATCTATTAAATTTTAGTTTTAAATTTATAATTATTTCATATTTGTCGCTTGCCCAGGTGCTGAAAGTTGTTTACTAAATAGATCAATGTTTTTTTTTTTAAAACCTTTTTAAATATTTCTTTTTGTTCCACACTAAGATCACTCTCAATCACGTTAGAACAAGACACCATTTGAGGCACACTCTTCCACTCTTTGGCCACTTCGACAATTCTTCCACCATCCATGAGCCAAAAGCCATATCTAGAGCTGAATAATAGTCCACATTTGTTCTCAATGTAATTGTTTGACTTGATAGCTTCGGGCCATGACGTAAGAGCCGTAATGAATATAACATCCCTCCAGGTGAGCCTCGGGTTGGCCTCCAGAGCCAGAGCAATGTTTCCAGCAGCAATTGGCGCTGCGGCCGAAGTGCCAGTGTGTTTGGCAGTGCATTTGTGCCTGATATCAGTGGTGATTATTTCCCTTTCGCCTGACCTCTCATCACCACTTTTAAATTCATCGAAGTTTTTGCTTCAACATCAATTTCATCCAGATCAGGTAAAATATTAGTTATAAATTCGGATTTTTCTTTTTTTTAACTCATTCATCAAATCGACATGGTACTCGTCAATTAGCTTATTCATTTGAGTTTTTAGTTGAACTCGTTTTAAATTGATTTTTTTTTAATTTTAAAATATAATCTTGTTATATATTGTCATTCTCTTGGTCAATCATCTGAAGTTTTTTAACTTGTTCGCACAGATTAAGAAGTGACAATGATAAAAAAAAATGTAAAAATTTATATTGGAGTTGTTGGTCTGATTGTGCATTTCAATGCCTATTTCGTTAGCAGATAAACTCTTATCTTCGATCGATGATTCATTAAATATTGAAATTGAAATTAATAAATTATCATAAATTATGGACCAAAATGTCTCAGCGCTGGAACCTATCGATCCTTCTATGACTATACCCCCACCAACTCAAAAAAAAAAAAACCTGATTGCAGCCAACGGCAAGCTAATGAAAAAGTTGAAATCTTTTCTGACACGGTCGAATCCTAAACGCACTTATTGTCCAGGTATCGGAAAGCATAACACTATCGGAATCAAAGCTGATGGCTTGTTTTGCAGACCTAGAGACCAAAATAGCGGCATTATAAAAGCGACTTAATGACATTGAAAGTAATAACACCGTAATGGATTACAGTACCGTTGAATGTCAGTCAGAATCACGAATTGGAGTATTAGAAAATAAGAAAAAGAAACCTTTCTTCTCAGAGACTTATTTAGCAGCAATGGTAGAAAAAGTACCAACCAAGTAATAGTTATGATTGAAAAAATAGCTAGGGAAGCGAAAACCAAAAAAAGCAAGGAAAATAATATTGTGATAAGTGGAATTGAAAAATCTATCAACAAAAATCTAAAAGATGCAGATGAAGTAGATTAGCTTTTGTGATCAATTTGTTTAATAAATTGACATTTCCTCTTCAAATTCTCATCAGGCGTATCAACAAGAATAATAAGCCCGAACTCCTGTAGTAGAACTCAACAATAAAGAAAGTGCGAATTTGATTATAAGGAATGGCAAAAAGTTGAAAAACAATGAAATCTACAAGAATATCTTTATAAATCGAGATCTTACAACAAATGAGATGGAAGTAGTGAGAGCGGCAAGAAAAAAATTCTTAGAGAGAAATGAGAAATAGCCTCTCAGTGGCGGGAGGCATAAATATGGAACTGTCAACTGTAGCAAAGACTCAAACAAAGAAATTGAATTCTTCTGGGGGCTCAGATTCGGAAAAATCCACAAAATTGATAGAAATAGCAGGAAGATTATCTTCTAGTATAAACGAAATAATTTGCACCAACTTAAAAAAATCAACGAAAATAAAAAATAAAATTACTTTTAATAAAGGCAATTCATGTCTTAAATGCATTTACACTTACGCAGCCTCACTGGTCAACAAATGGGATGAATTCAACTCTCTAGTTCAAGCAAACGACTTCCCACATATTAAAATGATATTGGAAACTTGGTACAATTCAATGTCTATCAAGCATCTATCAAATTTCAATAGACTCCAAAGTAGCTAAAAAAATCCGAAATGGTTCAACAATGATTAAAAAAAGTTAACCAGGCGCAAATACAAGCTTCATCTGCAAATGAGGACCCCATTTGGATCATAAGCACTCAAAGATGAATACAAAGCAATTTGTAAGAAACTAAAAATAATGGTTAAAGCAACGCGAAGATCGTATGAAGAACACATTATTAAAGAAAGTAAAAACAACCAAAAATTAAGTTATGGATACTTAAATCACCAAAAAAAACAAAAGGATAAAATACGCTCTCTAAGTAACATAAAAAATATGAAATTCTATAATGACGAATTGAGCAAATTCATTAAAAGTTTAAGCTTGAAACCATAAAATCCCAATCTAGTATTTTTTGCCAAGTCATATATGTAAATGCAAGGGCGATTGCTCGATAAACGGTGCGGGTATAAAAAATACCTCACTGGCTGCAGTTCGAGAATGCCACAATGGGACTCGATGTAAAAACTTCCATGAAAACGAAGTAAAAAGGGAATGAATAATCTAATGAAAACATAAAAAATATGAAATTCTATAATGACGAATTGAGCAAATTCATGAAAAGTTTAAGCTTTGAACCAGATATTAAATTGGAATATCAAATTTTTTATATTTTAATTTAATCGTTCAAACCCCTCTTTTAATTTCTTGTTTTCTTCTCGGAGTTTTGAATTTTCTTGATCAATTGACATAATTTTAATTTTATCTGAAAAAAAATAAAGAAAATTAAGAAAATCAAGAATATTAAGAAAAACAAAAAAAAACAGCTAGAGGCTCGTATGCCAAAAATGGCTGGAGGTGTTGCTCGCACCATCTGGTCAGCAAATTTGGCGCTCTCTCGGTCACAATTGGTCACTTTGCACCTGTACAACGTCTCATACTTTGCATACACCAAATCGTTTAATCGGATCTTCTCCACTTCTTGGCTCTTGAACTCTTTCAGCTGTTGCAAAATGTTGGCACATGTCTCCTGTGTCTTCACTTGTACTTGGAGCACTTATTCTTCGTTGTACACGTAGATATGGTCCTCGGTTATTTCCGCTATTTTATCCATACTAGGATACTTACAAATCACCATATCATCAAAATCCGTATACAAAATTTCCCTTTGCTGCTTTGACCAAACTATGCTGCCCACTTGGCATTGGACTGGCAGAGTTTTTAAAAAAATTTTTTTGTCACAAAGACCACCTCCAGTAGCCAAGAAACTGTGTTGTCAAGGACACCAGGAAAGAGCTTTGAAGCCAGAGCTTTTTCAAAGTTGCATACACCTCTGCATTTTTCAAACCAGAGTTAATGTCACGAATGTCAACTGTGCCTTGGGAATTACCAGCAGATTAAAATCTTCCACTTGGATTCTTTTTTAGTTAATTTCCTTTTTATTTTGATAAATTTGATAATAAATTAAAAAAACTCTAGCAACTAAAACACAACATAAATATATTTTAAAAAAGAGACAGGCCTGGGGCACATGAGGTGTTAAAGTAGCTTATTTCAATATTTTAATATTTTAAAGTCAAAGTAACTTACCTTTATTTTTATAAAAATTTTGAAAAACTAAGATTGAGCATGATTATTTGCTTAACATTCCTGATTTTTAAAATTGATTATACCAAAATTTAAGTTAATTTCCCTCTTTTATTCTATTTGAGAGATTTTTGAAGATAAAATTACTTCTTTAATATAAAATTATTTTAAAAAAAAAGATTGATCTCGAAGAGACATTTAATGAATCATCGATCAGAGTTTATCAAGATAAGAGTTTATCTGCTAACGAAATAGGCATTGAAATGCACAATCAGACCAACAACTCCAATATTTTAAATTTTTGAATTTTTTTATCATTGTCTTCTTAATTTGTGTGATCAAGTTGGAAAACTTCAGATGATTGACCAAGAGAATGACAATATATTACAAGATAAAATTTTACAAATAAAAAATCAAATCAATTTAAAACGAGTTCAGCTTAAAAGGTTAAATACATTTAACCCTATTGGTCCTAAAAATCACCCAATTAGCCCAAGCCCTAAAAATAACCCCATTAGATGAAGCCCTAAGGACAAAACCTGAAATTCTGAAAAAATTAAATTCATTGAATTCTAATTTTTTTAAAGTTTGATTGTCAAGATTTGAATATTTTTAAAAAATAAAAGATTAAAAAAATAATTGTTTTGAGAATAAAAGGCTTTTTTTATATACTTGCAATTCCTCTTTATTAAAATCATATAAAAAAATATATTTTACTTTTCTAACTAGTGTTGGGGGCCTGTCGAGAGGCCTTGTAGCCGGCCAGAAAAAAAAAATGACCGAGACCGTGGCCGGCGGCGCAGGCGGCCAAAAAACGGCCGGTTGATTAAACGGCCAATGACCGTGAATGGCCGGCCAAGCCGCGGCCAAATGACAGACCGACCGTGAAATGGCCGGCCAGATTTTTGAAGACCGTGTGGTGGCCGGCCGAGTATCGGCCAGATAAAAAACCGACCGTGAAGTGGCCGGCCAACTGACGGACCTACCGTGTGGTGGCCTGCCAAGTGAAAGACCGGCCGTGTGGTGGCCGGCAAAATTTTAGAAAATCGTGTAGTGGCCGTCCCAGGATCGGCCAAATGACCGACCGGCCGTGAAGTGGCCGGCCAGCTGACGGACCGACCGTGAAGTGGCCGGCCAGCTGACGGACCGACCGTGAAGTGGCCGGCCAGCTGACGGAACGACCGTGAAGTGGCCGGCCAGCTGACGGTACGATCGTGAAGTGGCCGGCCAGCTGACGGACCGACCGTGAAGTGGCCGGCCAGCTGACGGACCGACCGTGAAGTGGCCGGCCAACTGAAAGGCCGTTAAACGGCCGACCGTGTGCAGACCGGCCGGCCACAAAACGGTCCAAAAAAAATTTTACTTAGATGATTAAAAAAATTTAAAGTCATTAAAATTAGCATTTATTACTTATCCAAATATTTTGAATTCAGAATTTTAGTTTTTTTTTTAAAAAGCTTTTAATGAAATTAAAAATTAAAATAAAAATTTTCAAAATTTAATCGAAACAAATTTTTTGAAATAAAATTCTTAAAAAGATAATTAATTTTAAGAATTTTATTAAATTAAAAGCAATTAAAAACTAAAATTCCGAATTCAAAATAAATATATATAATTTAAGGATTTCTGAAAATTTTCGAAAAAATTTCGGATAATAATTAAAAATTACCTTAATCAAAATTTTTGATAAATAAAAAATGCTAATTTTAATGCCTTTAAATTTTTTTAATCATAGTAGTAAAATTTTTTTGGACCGTTTTGTGGCCGTCCGGTCTGCACACGGTCGGCCGTTTAAAGGCATTTCAGTTGACCGGCCACTTTACGGTCGGTCCGTCAGCTGGCCGGCCACTTCACGGTCGGTCCGTCAGTTGGCCGGCCACTTCACGGCCGGTCCGTCATTTGGCCGATATTCGGCTGGCCACCACACGGTCTTCAAAAATCTGGCCGGCTATTTCACGGTCGGTCTGTCTGGTGGCCGGCCATTTCACGGTCGGTCTGTCTGGTGGCCGGCCATTTCACGGTCAGTCTGTCTGGTGGCCGGTCCTGGAAAGGTCGGCCTTTTAAAAAACGGTCCACAGACGGCCGGCCAATTCACGGACGGTCAAAAATGCGGCCGTTAAATTTACGGCCAAAATAGGCCGTTTAAACTGGCCGGCCAGCTGGCCGTTCAAGTCCGGCGGTTAACCGGCCGGCCAAAATTGGACGCCGCCCAACACTATTTTTTACTAAATACTTAAATATGTTATCGTTTTTTTTTGATAATACCTCAATTTCGATAATAACGTTACTACATGTAAATTTTGAAAAAAATAAAACTATCAATTTTTCAAAAAAACTCAGTCTCAACTCTAAAGAAATAACTCTCGCAGATAAATAATGAGTGGAAACCAAATGGATTTTGACCAATTTAATATAAAAAACAAGTCTCAAAAAAAGATCCTTATGATTTAATGATAGTCATTCTTGAACGTCAAGATGAACAAGATAAGTTAATTGAAGGACTAGTTGATGAAAATAAAAAAAAAACTCATTAGTATTTGTTCAAAAAAAAGATGAAATATCTTCAATATTTAAAACCACGGTAAGAGTGAAGCAAGGTGGCCCACTCTCGCCAAAACTATTCTCAATTTATGTAGAAGACCTAATAGAAGAAATGATGAACACAAATTTAACATCAGAAATTGATAGAATAAAAACCGGTGTATTAATGTACGCAGACGACCTGTTAATCATGACTGATTGTACTAAAAAAATGAAAAATATCTTTAGATTGTGCGAGGACTATGGGCTAGGAACCGAAATTAAATTTAACCTAACTAAGACTCAAATTGTGCGAATAAACGGCTCAAAGAAAGATGAAGTAAAGCTTGAACTGGGTGGTGAGGAAATTGAGTGGGTAAAAAAAATGAAATACTTTTGCGTCTGGATTGATGGAAAATGTTACAGTAAAGAACATCTAAGAGAAAGAAGACTGAGCACATGAAAAGCTTTTTACCTCTTAGAAAAAAATCAAAACATTTAAAGTAACCAAATTAGCCCGTTTTTAAAAGCACACCTTTTTAAAACTTATATTAGACTTTACCAATAATACCAAATTAATAATAATTAGAAATAATTAAAATAAAAATTAAAAAAATTAAAAAAAGCTAATTTTTTATGTTTGTCTTTGAAACCATAGTGCATATGAGGCATTTGGTGCAAGCATGGAGTTAAAATGATAATTTCACTTGGTCTAATGCTCAATTCACCAGCTTTTGTTCTACACGGTTGTCCAATAACACCCACAATGTCGCCCAATTTCACTCTTTCATTTATTTTCACAAAATCATCTTGGTTCTTGTAGAAATTGGCATTGGACATTATTTGAACTTTTTGCGACTCGCCTCTCAAATCATAGAATCTCAGTTTTTGACCCATGGCACGTTTCGAATACACTCTTCCGGCTATATTTACCACATCGTCACTTACTTGTTCATTTGCCAGACTCGAATTAATCTTCGCTTCAATTCACTTAAAGAAAAATATTAATTAACAAAGTTTGTTAAATCCAAAAATGTACCTCTTTTCTAATTATATTAAATAATTACAATTTATTTAATATTTTAAGTTTGATTTGATCATTTTGAGCATCAAAAATTGATCATGAACTTCAAATTGCCACTATGTTGTAGTATTTTTTCTAATATTTTTTATTAAATATTAGTAAATCTTGAAAAAAATATTCAATTTCTTATTTTTCTTATAATAAAATTTTACTTAGTAAGCTTTAATATTTACTTATGCAACCGTAAATATTAAAAAAAAACTTGCTAAATTTTAAATCTAAATTAACTTTTCAGTAAATTTTGATAGAAATATTTCTAAATAAAATTTTTGCAAAAACAAATAAGTCTTACGCTTTATTTCATTTATTTCAGATTATTACTAATAAATATATAAAATAAAGTAAATATAGTGAATATAGTAATAATATCATTTAGTTTTAAACCAATTCATTTTAAATTTTTTCGGCTAATTTGTTTTTGTATAAATTTTATTTAAAAATATTTTTATCAAAATTTACTTAAAAGTTAATTTAAATTTAAAATTTAGCAAGTTTTTTTTTTGATATTTACGGTTGCATTAGTAAATATTAAAACTTACTAAGTAAAATTTTATAATAAGAAAAATAAGAAATTAAATATTTTTTTCAAGATTTACTAATAGATCAATTTATTTTGATATTTGCGTTTTTATCAAATTTACTTTTACAGATATAAAGTCAATAAAATGATTTCAAATAACTAAAAGCACTTCTTATTTTTATTATTTTTCACTAATGGTATTGTGAATTTCAAATACAAATTGAAAAAAATTCTTGCTTTTTTTAATAAATTAGAGTTAAAAATTAAAAATTTTATTTGAAAAAATACTGCAATATAGTGCAACACACTTTATTATACCTTTTTTACCAAGAATAATTTTTCTAGGGTTAAAATAAGACAGTAGATAAAACATTAATAAGATTTAAATTGATTATTGATTTGATCTACTAAATAAAGAGAAAATAAAAATTTAATTTTAGGCTAAAAAGGTGCACTTTATTGAAATATTTTTTTTATTTTAATTTATTAAAAAAAGGAAGAAATTTTTTTTTCAATTTGTATTTGAAATTCACAATACCTTCAACTATCTTTTTAATTAAATTTTTAAATCATTAAACTCATAAATAAATATTTATTTAAAATATCGCGAAAATTTTATATTTTTTTGAAGATTGCTAGTAAAGACTGAGAGTTAATAATTCTTTTTTTGTCTAAAGATAATCTGGTGCATTTTACCTTTTTTAAAATCTATTTATTTTTATTTACTGTAACTAATTTTTTAAGCGAGTCAAGAAAATTGTCAAGCCTAGATGATGACTTGGCTCCTTAGTGAAAAGAAAGCAATTCTTCCTAATATACTTGTATCCATTTATAGTTATCTTTTATTTATTGTCCCAAGCTTTGTCTCATTTAATCTTAGATTTTTATTGAAAATATTGATTCAAACAAAAGGAAATAGATTTCACTAAATTTATTCAGGTTTCATCATTTAAATGTTAATTGAATTTCATTAAGCTGAATATTTTTTGGTATAAAAGCATGTTTTCTTTTGAAATTTTTTCCATTCTTTTCTGAAGCTTTTTTCCACAATGTTTTGCTAAAGCTCATAAAAATTTCAAGAACAATGTGAATTTTTTTTCATGCAATGAAGCTAATTTAAGCTACCGTTTATAAATCAACAAATTTAAAATCACGTTGAATTTTATTTGATTTAAGTAAAGACTTTCTGAATAGTTTTAGATAATTAATACTAGAAAATGAGTGATTCTGTTCAAACTGGTGAAAGCATTAGCAAAAAGTAAATTTTCGTCATTATTTGTGTACTTTACTTGGAAAAAAAAGAGGAAAATTCACTTTTTTAGATGAAACTTTTTTTTTTTTTTTTTTTTATTTTTTAAGTTTCAAGGTTAATCAACAGGCTAGTGCCCTTATCTATTGAATAGACTGATTAACTCTTCATTTATTTCAATTAAAATAAATAATTCATTAAAATACAATATATCAAAATGTTTTATATAAAAAGATTATTAAAAAAAAAAGAAAAATTTAATTAATTTAATTAATTGATTTGTAAAAGTTTTTGTAATCTGTTCATTTTTTACGCTTTTTTGACCAAAAACTCATTTAAAAAATATAAAAAAAATTATTTATCAAATTAGACAGTTCTTCTCTGACAATTAAAAAACTTCCCATTTTTACCAAACACACTCAAAAAAAAAGCCAAATTTTATAGATTAAAATTTTATTTTTTATCCATAGATAAGACAATTTTTCTTCAAATTTAAATTTTTTTTTTATTAATTATTAATTACAAAAATAAATTTTAGCATGAGTGTTACGTTTTTGTTGGGCCATCAAAAAAAGTGCTGACCAAAATAAAAAGAAAGAGAAAAAAAAAAGAGAAAAACTTACACATTCGTTTAAGATAGAGAAAGAAAAAGAAGAGAGAGCGTATCTAGAGGTCTTCGTCGACCGAGTCCATGAGCGTTTCACTCTGGCTAAAACTCAAGTGCTTGTTGCTGTTGAGAGTCAACTGAGCGGCCGACTGCATCGACTTGTTAACAGACATTTGCGACTGGTTCAAAAAAGGTATGGTGTCATTTCTGGTGGTGTCAATGGTGGTTGACATGAGGTCGCTTTCGTTCACTTGGTCGTTGACTTGATCGTCGTCGTGGTGGTCGCGTCCCGACGCATCTCTCTCCTGGCTCGTGTGCAGCGACTTTTTGAAGCCAAACGCCTCGAATGTTTGTCTTAGGGAAAAAGGGTCGCGTCCTTCGTCGTTGTCCATGAGCTCGACGTCGTTGTCGGTGGTCACGTTGTAGGTGCTGTTGTTCAAGTCGTTGTTGGACTGGTCGATCGGTTCGTTCACTTGGGGCTGGCTGCTCATGTTCTCCGCATGATCTTCTTCCTCATCGTCGTCTTCGTTTGTTTGAAGGATTGGATGTTGGAAGGTCAAAAAAGCGTAAAAAATGAACAGATTACAAAAACTTTTACAAATCAATTAATTAAATTAATTAAATTTTTCTTTTTTTTTTAATAATCTTTTTATATAAAACATTTTGATATATTGTATTTTAATGAATTATTTATTTTAATTGAAATAAATGAAGAGTTAATCAGTCTATTCAATAGATAAGGGCACTAGCCTGTTGATTAACCTTGAAACTTAAAAAATAAAAAAAAAAAAAAAAAAAAGTTTCATCTAAAAAAGTGAATTTTCCTCTTTTTTTTCCAAGTAAAGTACACAAATAATGACGAAAATTTACTTTTTGCTAATGCTTTCACCAGTTTGAACAGAATCACTCATTTTCTAGTATTAATTATCTAAAACTATTCAGAAAGTCTTTACTTAAATCAAATAAAATTCAACGTGATTTTAAATTTGTTGATTTATAAACGGTAGCTTAAATTAGCTTCATTGCATGAAAAAAAATTCACATTGTTCTTGAAATTTTTATGAGCTTTAGCAAAACATTGTGGAAAAAAGCTTCAGAAAAGAATGGAAAAAATTTCAAAAGAAAACATGCTTTTATACCAAAAAATATTCAGCTTAATGAAATTCAATTAACATTTAAATGATGAAACCTGAATAAATTTAGTGAAATCTATTTCCTTTTGTTTGAATCAATATTTTCAATAAAAATCTAAGATTAAATGAGACAAAGCTTGGGACAATAAATAAAAGATAACTATAAATGGATACAAGTATATTAGGAAGAATTGCTTTCTTTTCACTAAGGAGCCAAGTCATCATCTAGGCTTGACAATTTTCTTGACTCGCTTAAAAAATTAGTTACAGTAAATAAAAATAAATAGATTTTAAAAAAGGTAAAATGCACCAGATTATCTTTAGACAAAAAAAGAATTATTAACTCTCAGTCTTTACTAGCAATCTTCAAAAAAATATAAAATTTTCGCGATATTTTAAATAAATATTTATTTATGAGTTTAATGATTTAAAAATTTAATTAAAAAGATAGTTGAAGGTATTGTGAATTTCAAATACAAATTGAAAAAAAAATTTCTTCCTTTTTTTAATAAATTAAAATAAAAAAAATATTTCAATAAAGTGCACCTTTTTAGCCTAAAATTAAATTTTTATTTTCTCTTTATTTAGTAGATCAAATCAATAATCAATTTAAATCTTATTAATGTTTTATCTACTGTCTTATTTTAACCCTAGAAAAATTATTCTTGGTAAAAAAGGTATAATAAAGTGTGTTGCACTATATTGCAGTATTTTTTCAAATAAAATTTTTAATTTTTAACTCTAATTTATTAAAAAAAGCAAGAATTTTTTTCAATTTGTATTTGAAATTCACAATACCATTAGTGAAAAATAATAAAAATAAGAAGTGCTTTTAGTTATTTGAAATCATTTTATTGACTTTATATCTGTAAAAGTAAATTTGATAAAAACGCAAATATCAAAATAAATTGATCTATTAGTAAATCTTGAAAAAAATATTTAATTTCTTATTTTTCTTATTATAAAATTTTACTTAGTAGTTCCAATAAAAAATTTATATTGATACAATAAATAAAAAATGTTGAATTTTATTATAAAAATATATTTTTAATACAAATTAATTACAAAAAATATCATTTTTTACTTAATTTAAGTCTTATTTAACAATAAAATATGGCAGCTTTTTATCACTTAGATTTTTTTTTCAATTTTTGTCTCATGAAGTCCAAAGATTAGAGGTTCTAATTCTGTTCAATAAAATGAAATCAAATAATTTGCTTAGAAATTGATTTTTTTTTTAAAAGACTAATCATATATAATCTACTTCTATATATACTTCTAATTTATTTTTAAAAATTTTTGTTTAAAAAATGATGCTTTTTCAATTTTTGTGTTACCAAATTTACTAAAGTTAAAAAAATAACAAGGTTAAGTCTTCAAAAATTAATCAAAAATAACTTTTTTTTTATATTTGCTTTCCTAATTTTTTTATTTAAAGTTTATTCCTTTGTCTTATAATTAAAAAAAATCCAAAATTTAATTATAAAAGAAAAAAAATTGTCATTATTAAAATATACTAAGTTCAATTATCTTTGGATAGTGATAGGGTTTTTTAGCAATAAGCACTGAATAAAATTATTAAATCAATTTTTTTAAAAATTCAATATTTTAATTTTCAGGTATAAAATTTTTGATGGTTTTAGATTTATTTTTATTCAAAATAGAAAAAAGGAATAATTTTTTTCATATATGATATTCAATGTGTCAATAAAATTAGAGTATTGACATAGTATGTACCAATAAAAAAATTATATTGACTAGTCACTTCGTTGAAATAAAATAATTAAATAAAATTTAAATAATTTAATTTTTTTTAAAGTGACATTGCATTAGATGACTTGGCGTTTTTTAACACTCAATGTCAATATTCTCCAATAAATGCCATACCATCGATCATTACCACTAATCCATTGCCAACAACTACACGAACCTTTAAACCAATTAGTTCTAGTAAGATATTGTTTAAATTTTTTTTTAATTATTTAAATTTTTTTTAATTTATTAAATCAGGTTCAACCAGTTTTGACTGTGATTTTGAGAGTGGATTCTGTGGCTGGAAAAATGATTACTCGGCACAAATTTTGTGGGAAAATAAAAAAGCTTCAAGCTCAGCTTAACAATGGCAACCAGATACTGATTTTACTACCGCTTCATCTCAAGGATCTTATATCATTGTTGATAGTGGATTGCCAAATCAAAATGGTCAAAAAGCAAGAATTAGCTCTCCAACTTTGAGCCAGCCCACCGACTCTGTTTATTGTATGCATTTTGCTCTTTTTATGTATGGAGATGATGTGGGAACATTTAACACCTATTTGAACATTACTGATGTAGGAATGGCTCTTTACTTTGATAGAATTGGTTCACAAGGAAACAACTGGAAAATGAACGATCTGGAATTGTCTTATAATTTTAACATTGATTTTAATGTATTTATTTAAATATTTTGCATTGAGAATTTTATTTTAAAAAATATGATTTTTTAGATTGTTTTTGAGGCTATTGTGGGCAATGGAGCCAGGGGTTCTTTTGCTATTGATGATGTCAGAATAGAAGAAGGAGCTTGCAAAAAAAGCATTTGTGACTTTGAAGATGAAAATATTTGCCAATATGAAAATGATCTAAGTTCAAGCTTTAAATGGTTAAGAAAATCAGGTTTAGGTGATACATCCGGAATTGCACCTAGTTTAGATCATACCCTTGGCACTGCTCTCGGTCATTATATGAGCATAGAGTAAATTTTTTAAAATGAAAAATAAAAAATTTATTTTTTTTCAAAAATTTTATTAGTTTTACTTCTGGAGTTTTGTCCGGCTCTAAAGCTAGATTGCTTGCTCCATTAATGGAAGGAGCCAAAAAATGCCTTCAATTTTACTATCACATGCGCGGCAATGAGAAGTGTACATTGGACATCATCACTGTAAAAGAATCAGGATCAGTTAGTCAGTCATTTTGGTCGCGTTTTAAAAATAATGGAAATATTTGGAACATTGCTGAGGTGAGCATCAAGACAACAGAAAGATACAAGATTGGATTTCAGGGAACTGTTGGTGACAATTGGATTGCCGATATAGCCATTGATGATGTGAAAATTGAGGACAGAGAATGTGCTCCATCTGGTTTTTGTGACTTTGAATCCCAGGATACTTTGTGCACTTGGTCTAATGTTGAAGGAGAAGACGAATTTGATTGGGAAGAAGGAAATGGAAAGACTAGCTCATCAGGAACTGGACCTTCTATAGACCATACTTTTGGAACTAAAAAAGGAACATATCTTTTTATAGGTAATCTAGAATAACTAGATTTTTTTTCGAATTTTAACATCTTCATTTTTAGAAACATCTTCACCGAGAGTTGAAAACGATAGAGTAATAAAAATAAAATAATTTAGTTAATTAAAAGATTTATTTAATTATTAAACTTAAGGCTATTTTGTCTAGTATGATTTTTGATCCGACTCCATCTAGATGTCTTAGATTTTGGTACCACATGAATAGCAATAGCATTGGTTCACTACAAGTCGATATTTTGTATGATAATGGTCTAAGGATACCAATTTGGAAGTTAAGTCAAGACCAAGGCGATCAATGGCTTGAAGGAACTGTTGGCTTTAGTTCAAATACAACCTATAGGTAAATTAATTTTTGTTATTTTCATTCAAGAATAAAAAATATATTTTATTGTTAGGATTTACATTATGGGAATACGAGGAAAGAGTTATTTTGGAGACATTGCTATTGATGATATATCTTTTGTTGAGAGTGCTTGTGGAGTTCAGCCAAGTGAAGTTGTTAGTGAACTAAACAGTTTGACCACTTTGATGCCAGTGTCTACAAGACCGCCGGCATCCCAACAAATTAGCTGCACTTTTGATAATAACAATATATGTGGATGGATTAATGATCTATCAGTTAAGTTAAGGTGGACTTTAAAAAAAGGTTCGACTTCTTCTTCTGAAACAGGACCAAGCACGGACGTGTCCGGAAATGGATATTACATTTATCTCGAGACCTCCAATGTTAAAAAGGGGGACACAGCAAGAATCATATCTCAAATAGTCAATAGTACTTACTCTAAATCAACCAGTAATTAATTTTATTAAAATTTTTTTTTGGAATAATTAATTTTTTTTAAAAAGATTGTTTAACATTTTACTATCATCTTTATGGAGAAACAGTGAATTAAATTGAAATAATAGAAAAATTTAATTAATAAAAAAAAATTTTTAGATTGGAGAATTGAATGTTAAACTACGAACAATTTTTGGCGTTCAGTCTGAATCTTTGTGGTCTAGAAATGAACAGCATGGAAACGCTTGGCTAAAAGCTCATTTAAATATTCAACCATTGGATAATAATTTACAGCATCAAATTCTTATGGAAGCAATAGCTGGAGATTGTAATTAAAACAAACTAATTTTTTCTGATTTATTTTGAATTTTTTTGTAAAGCTTACACAGGAGATGTAGCTATAGACGAAATAGAATTTTTGCCTAATAGAAGATGTCCACCTATTTCAGAGCTTGGCAATACTGTTACTTTTAGTTGTGATTTTGAAGATGATTTGTGCGGTTTTGTACCTGAAAATACAACTAATAAGAATAAATGGCAAAGAGCTAAGCCATTGAGTGGTCTTTTTTCTGACAATCCAAATGTTGATAACACTTTACAAACCAAGGAAGGATATTACCTTCAATCACAAGTATTTATAAATAATTTAATTTATTAATTTTCTTTTTAATATATTTTTACAGCCTGTTCTTGCCAATAATTTGACATCAAGATTTACAACTGTTCAATTCGATCCCCAATCTGATGGACGATGCCTTAACTTTTACATGTATTCGTAAGTATTTAAATTAATTAATAAAGGCAAAATGATTTTCCGTCAATTAATTTTTCAAAAATCAATTAATTTTTATTTAATCAGTTAAAATTTTTTTATCAATTGAATGATTAAATTTATTCTAGATCAAATATGGCTTAATTTATGATTTTAAGCTTTCCAAGGGACGGATTTTTTAACCAAGCTATATGGTATTACATAAGATTTGGAGCCCTTTAATCTACTGGCTCTTCTGTACCTTCGAATTATTTCGAAGAGCTTTGAATAGCCTTAAATTCGCTTATATCTGGAACTAAATTCATTTTAGATTTTTTAAATTTTAAAGTGTTGAAAAAAATAGGTTTTAATTTGATATATTTCACAATAAGTTTTAGATTATTTAAATTTTATTTAGATTTGTATTATTTTCAGAGTTGTTTAAAAGTCCCAAAAAAAGTCCAAGTCATTAAAAAAAAGGACCTTCAGACTTTTTTTTTTCAAAGTCTAAGTCCGGATTTTAAAATTTTTTGAAAAAAAATAAAGTCCAAGTTTAGACTTTTTTTTAATTTGCTAGATCAGGATTCATATCAAAAAATTTATATACTCTTGGGTTGTCTAATGCAAAAGATTTGCCAAATATCAGAATTTTCTTGCAATTTTAGCATAAAAGTCTTCAACTTGGACTTTAGAAAGAAAAAAAAAGTCTGGAATTGGACTTGACTTGAGACTTGTGACTTTTAAACAACTCATTTTATTTTTATTGATTTTATAAAAGAATTAATTGAAAATTATTAATTTAATAAACATTAGAACATTCTATTAACAAATCTTCAATTTTGCGGATTTCTTCAACTTAAAATTGACTCTTGTTAATTAATTGATTTTTGAAATATTTTACTGGTTTTTATTTATTTTATTTGACGTTTTGAATAGAATATTAATTGACAGATAAAAAAGAGCCGTAAATAAATATATAAAACATTTTAAAAGTTTAAAATAAATAAATAAAATGATATTAATAAAAATTTAATTTTTCAGAAATGCTGCTGCTACACCATTATTAAAAATCTATTCAAAAACAACCAACCAGCCAGAAAAGTTAATTTTTGCTCCATCACCATCACAATCTCCAAATTGGGTTCAATTCGAACTAGAAGTCCCCGAGGAGCAAGATCAATACAATTTAATTTTTGAATCAGTTTCTAGATATGTATTTGCGTTTGGCTATGCAAATTTGGGTGTTGATGATTTTGCACTAAAGACTGGACCATGTCGAAAACACCCTGGAGGTGAATAAACAAATACCTCTGAAAAAAAAAGATATTTAACTTTAAATTTAGATTGTACATTCGAGTTGGAAGGTCTTTGTGGCTGGAATAATCTAAAAGATGATGTGTTCGATTGGTTGCTTCATCAAGGACCGACAGTGTCATCTTCAACTGGGCCGAGTATTGACCATACTTTGAACAGTGATAAGGGAACTTTTATTTACATCGAAACTTCATCACCGAGAAAGGAAAATGATATTGCAAGACTGGCCAGTGAAACTTGGTCACCTACAAATTCTCTTTGCTTTACTTTTTGGTACAATGCATATGGAAGAACAATTGGTTCCTTAAAAGTCTACATAGCTGATTCGAATTCAACTTTGCAAAATTTGATCTGGCAAATAAGTGGACAGCAGAGTAATGATTCCACAGATTGGAAGCAGGGTGTTGTACCTGTGTCTTCAGGATGATCAGGATTTTAAGTTAATTTTTGAAGGCGTTGTTGGGACATCTATAACTGGAGATATAGCGTAAGAATATAGGAAAGAATAAAATTTGTTTTATTTTTATTTTTTGTCTAGGATTGATGACATCGTTATCATTGAAAATGCTACTTCTTGTATTCGGCAACCATCTTTTTCGGAGCCCACTACTCCTGGTCCGTCGACATCTACATCAGCCCTGTTAATGGTTTTGACTGTGACTTTGAGACAAATTTTTGCGGCTGGAAGCGCGAATCTGATTCATACACTGATTGGATTAGGAAAACAGGTGAATCCTATGGTGGACCTAAAGTTGATCAGTAAATAATAATAAAAAAAAATCTAATATTTTTACTTTATTTATTTTCTTAAGTACCTATGGCACTAAAGATAAATACTACATCTATTTTGAAAGTGATGATTATTATGATTATTACTCCTGGACAGGATGGGGATCTGGTCCTAGCAGGTCAAAAATTATCACTCCCAAAATATTTGGCGATGCCAAACAGTGTCTAAAATTTTGGTATTACATGAACGGTAAGTTAATTTTAGATTCACTTGGCTATTTAGAAACTTGAGCAGATAATTTCTTGATATTAGAATAGTAAAAAAATATTTTAATTCAAATTTTTTTAAAAGTGCCTCAAATCATAAATCGTGGTATTAGACTTATTGATTTTTAATATTTTTTTAATTCTAACTTAACCACTTATAAAAATTTTTTCACAAAATATTAACAAAGAAAAATGATGACTGATTTAGTCTGACAAACGTTATTCGACTCAAATTTAATGTGTCTGAATGCAATTTATGATTCTGGGCATTATAAAATAGTTTTTGACTTTTTGGATCAAAAGGGTTAAAAAAATTAAGACTTCTTGTGTAATTTTATAAAGAAAGGATTTTTTTGGAAATTAATCTTCAACAAAAAATAAAGTTGAATATTTTTTTAATTTATTTTTAATTCAAAATTTAATTGTTTATTTCATGATTGTCTAAAAAGTTAAATTTAAAGTAAAATAGTTTCAAATATTTTTTTTTATTTCGATTCTAAATTAAGTTAAATAAAAAATATAAATTTTTCTAATATTTTTTATTCACAAAAAAAAGTTTAAAATAGTTTCAAAGTCAAAGTCTGACTTTGACTTGAGTTTAAAATAGTTTCAAAGTCAAAGTCTGACTTTGACTTGAGTTTAAAATAATTTCAAAGTCAAAGTCTGACTTAAACTTAAATTTAAAATAGTTTCAAAGTCAAAGTCTGACTTTGACTTGAGTTTAAAATAGTTTCAAAGTCAAAGTCTGACTTTAACTTGAGTTTAAAATAGTTTCAAAGTCAAAGTCTGACTTTGGCTTGAGTTTATAATAGTTTCAAAGTCAAAGTCTGCCTTTAACTTGAGTTTAAAATAGTTTCAAAGTCAAAGTCTGACTTAATAAACGGCCAAAAATATACAGGTGGCCAAAAATCCGTCAAAAAAATAAAAAAATAATATAATTTAAAATATATTATTATTTATAAAAAGTGGCTTTTTAATTAAAAAAAAAATAAATTCAAAATTTTTATAAAAAAAAAACAAATTTATTTAAAAAATAAAAAAAAACAAAAGAAATAGTTTCAAATAGTTTAGAGTTTAAAATAGTTTCAAAGTCAAAGTCTGACTTTAACTTGAGTTTAAAATAGTTTCAAAGTCAAAGTGTGACTTTGACTTGAGTCAAAAATAAAAAAAAAGATAAAGTCAAAGTCCAGACTTGACTTTAAAAAAATAAAAATTAAAGTCAAAGTCCAGACTTGACTTTAAAAAAATAAAAATTAAAGTCAAAGTCCAGACTTGACTTTAAAAAAATAAAAATTAAAGTCAAAGTCCAGACTTGACTTCAAAAAATAAAAATTAAAGTCAAAGTCCAGACTTGACTTCAAAAAAATAAAAATTAAAGTCAAAGTCCAGACTTGACTTTAAAAAAATAAAAATTAAAGTCAAAGTCCAGACTTGACTTCAAAAAAATAAAAATTAAAGTCAAAGTCCAGACTTGACTTCAAAAAAATAAAAATTAAAGTCAAAGTCCAGACTTGACTTTAAAAAAATAAAAATTAAAGTCAAAGTCCAGACTTGACTTCAAAAAAATAAAAATTAAAGTCAAAGTCCAGACTTGACTTCAAAAAAATAAAATTTAAAGTCAAAGTCCAGACTTGACTTTAAAAAAATAAAAATTAAAGTCAAAGTCCAGACTTGACTTTAATAAAAAAAACTTTATTTAGAATTTAAAAAAAAAACTTTGTTGACAAAAACAATGTCAAACCTTGATCTCTCCAGAAACAGTGTATGCTCGAATGGTGGTGTTGTGAGCCGCATGTCCAGCCACGACTTGTATCAGAGCATGGATTTGGACAAACTGAGCCGCAAGAGTTCGATCGGTCGAGGATCCATTTTTCGCCAGAACCAGCATCAACCTCAACCAAACCCACGTAAAGAAGGTACAAAAAGAAATTTTTATTTTATAATTTTTTTTTTGTTTTCAGGTTGTGAATTTGATCTGAGTAGACCTTGGGCGCGAAAAATTCTTACGCGCCAAAATTCAATCGAAACGGGCAGCAAAGAGGCGTTCGAGGACGCCGAGCAGCCCAAAGCTCAACCGATAAAAACTCTAATAAATTCTTCCGAAATATTGACGATCGGAGAGTTGTATCCAGTCTACATAACACAGGTGGATACTCCGTCAAATTTTTTTGTGCAATTGATCACTGCCAAGGCACAAATTAGATGCAAGTTGGCCGAGATAAGGCCACCGGAAGTAAAATGGAG
Source organism: Brachionus asplanchnoidis (assembly GCA_025491095.1). Classification (NCBI taxonomy): domain Eukaryota; kingdom Metazoa; phylum Rotifera; class Eurotatoria; order Ploima; family Brachionidae; genus Brachionus; species Brachionus asplanchnoidis. Next base: position 2,327,475 of record JAILYF010000016.1, read on the forward strand.
GAAGGAAGCCATAGACAGTATGGCAGCTTTAAGTAATTTAAAACTTTCTTTTTTTTTTGTTAAAATTAATTTTTTTTTCTATTTTTTTAGAGCGAAAATCCCCCCTTTATGCGAAAATTTTATCGATTGACGAGTTTGAGCCGGGTAGCGGTCACATTGAGACCGTTTATGGCATTGATTTAATTTATGGTTGCGAGGAGTCTACCATAACTTTTTTGATTCAAAACGCTCTTGCCAAAAAAGTAAGTTTAATTTTATAATATATTTGGCATTAAACATTTAAAGATTTTTGTGATAATTGTTTTATTTTATTTAAATAAAGTATTAAAATCATGTGATTTGATTTAAATTTTGAGTATTTTAACTATATTGACAATTTTTTGAATATTTTAACTAAATATTGAAACCAATCCCATTAAATATTATCATTATGCAACCAAAGTCTAAATTTATCTGTTCTTGCATTAGTAATTTTTTAAATCATCTCAACCTACAAAACGTTGAATAAGTGTCTTGATTTAAATTGTTTTAAGGTAGATTATTTTTATTTAGTTATTTTAAAATTAGAAATAAATTAAAAAATTAAAAGACTGTTTAACATCTATTTTAGTAATAAAAATTAAACTAATTGTGATATAAGGAAAATAGGTTAGGAAAAAAACGGAGTAGAGGAAGACCCACTTTAGCTAGTGCTATTGTTAGATCCTACTGGATTTAAAAAAGCTTAAACGCTTATTTAATTCGTTAATTTGAAAACGATTCGGCTACTCAATAAATACAATTTTTTTTTAAATTTTATTCTTATGTTTGTATTACTATATTTTTTTGTAATTGTAATTTGTATTTTCTTATGTTTATAAAAAATGAAGTTTTCGAAAAAAATAGCGCTTGTTGTATTAATTTATCTAAAAATGAATTAAAATAGTTTAGGTCTAAAATTATTTTAGTGCTCTTTAAACATTAATTTAGTGCTTAGTAAAGATTATTTTAGTGCAAAATAAAAATAATTTTGGGCTCATTAAAAAATATAATAGTGTAAGAATGTTATTTATAGTGCAGAATGTATTTGATGCCAAATAAAAATAAGTAAATAATAATTTGTAAATTTAGCAAATTTGTGTCGTTTGTGACAAAACAACTTCGACGGGCTTCCATTTTTGAGCCATTGTGTGCGCAGCTTGCAAAATGTTTTTTAGAAGAGCAAATCCACACGAAGAATGTAATAATGATTACCAATGTCAAATTCACTACTCCACCACCTATACGTCTTGCAAACCATGCCGGCTTGCCAGATGTTTAGCAGCCGGCATGAATAAAACCGGTTCATTTAGAACAAAAAAAAATAATGAAGCCGCAATGCATTTAAAACGATCAAGAAGTGGTAGAGAGAGAGCTATTTTGGTCCAAAAGACAAAAACAATTTTTTTTTCTAATTAAATTGAAGCAATTTTTTTCTGTTCAGGTTAGCAAAATGCTTCATCTTATACAAACTGAGTGTCATCCAAATTAGATCTCTGCGATTGCTCTCAAAATGTGTTTCTATGATTTTTTAAAATTTTGCAGATTTGCAGAATTATTGCAGAGATTAAATTTGGTTTTTACAAAAATTGTATAAGGTTGCAGAAAGATTTGTAGAATCGAACAAAAAAATTCAAAAAGTTAAAGTCAAATTTCATTATTAAATTTTGTTTTTGTTCTTTGTTCATAAATTAAAATTAAAGTTAATAAAAAATATTAGAAAAAAATAGTGCAACATAATACAACATACTTTGTTAAACTTTTTTTTACATTTGAAAAATTACAAAATATAACAAATCAATTCAATTTAAATAGATTACTGATTTGATTTACTCAAAGAAAAAGGAAAAAAAAATTATTTAGGGTAAAAAAGTTGCAACAAAGTATTCTGCGCTATGTTGGCAAGTTGAAGTTTGTGATCAATTTTTGATGCTCAAAATGATCAAATCAAACTTAAAATATTAAATAAATTGTAATCATTTAATTTAATTAGTGCAGAGATAAATTTTTGGCTTTAACATACTTTGTTAAAACTAAAGGTAAAATCTGCAAAAAATTATCTACTTAAAATACTATCAATTAAATGGTGTACACTCTGCAATGTGCATTTTGATATTGCAGAGTTTATCTTTTTATTTAACAAAGTTTGTTAAATCCAAAAATGTACCTCTTTTCTAATTATATTAAATAATTACAATTTTTTTAATATTTTAAGTTTATTTGATCATTTTGAGCATCAAAAATTGATCACAAACTTCAAATTGCAACTATGTTGTAGTATTTTTTTTAATATTTTTTATTAAATTTAGTTTTAATTTATTAAAAAATGAAGAATTTTTGTTCAATTTGTATTCAAAATTCACAAAACCATTTTGAGCCATTTTGGACCAATGAACAAAAACATTTTTTTCTAATTAAATTCAAACAATTTTTTCTATTCAGGTCTAAAACATTCGCTCTGCTAAATGCTTCATCTTATACAAACTGAGTGCCATCCAAATTAAGTATCTGCAATAGCTGTGAAAATTAATTTCAATGATTCTTTTAAAACTTGATCAAAGTGCTTTGCAGACTTGCAGAATTATTGCAGATGCTAAATTTGTTTTGGTCGAAAAAATTGTATCGGGTGAGGGGTATTTTTGTGAATTTCAAATACAAATTGAACAAAAATTCTTCATTTTTGATTTATTAATTAAATTAAAAAAAATTACAACTGCATAGTGCAAAATACTTTGTTGCACCTTTTTAACCCAAAATAAAATTTTTATTTCCTTTTTTTTTTGAGTAAATCAAATTAATAATCTATTTAAATTTTATTGATTCTTTATTTTTGTCATTTTTTACATGGAAATAATCATTTTTGATAAAATAGGCTCAACAAAGTATATTGCACTATGTTGCAGTATTTTTTCTAATGTTTTTTATCAAATTTAATTTTAATTTATTAAAAAAGAAGAATTTTTGTTCAATTTGTATTTGAAATTCACAATACCTGAGGGGTAATGAAGTTCGTTTTAATTCAGAAAAACTTGAATTGAAGCTTTTGTACTAAAAGAGATAATTTAAGTCTGTAAAATGCTTAATTTTACAGTACTAAATTATTCATCATAGTAAAGATGTTATTTATGTTCTTTTTGAATTGAAAAGATCGAATTGAAATGAACTTCACAGCCCCATTAGGTGATTGATTCTACAGAAAGATTTCTGGACTCGAACAAAAAAAAAACAAAAACTTAAAATAAAAAATCATCTAAAATTTTTTTTTGGTCATTGGTTCCAAAATTCAAAATTATGACGTAAAAAAATAAAGAAATAAAATAGATTACTTTTAAATAAAGTTCAGGAGCTATTCTCATGAAAAGATTCATGTCCAAATCATTGTGATATGTCACAAACGGTTTGGCTGAAGCACCACCCGGAATCATGTTCATCAACGGTGTCTCTACCTTTCAAATTAAATTTTAAATAAAAAGAAAATTAATTTATTTGTTGCTGTTATTGTATTAATTACATTGGTGATTTGATAACAGCATTTTACGTAAATTAACTTAAAATCCGAAAAGTGAAAAAGAGGTATTTTACGAAAAATTACGCTAATTTTCAGGATTTTGAGATAATTTTGGTAAAATTTGGTAAAATTCAAAACGACCAAATATTCAAAATTTTTGAAAAAATGTCTTTTTTTTCCAAAAATCGAAAATTTAAGAAAGTTTTTTTTTCATAAATTGGTTAAAAAAATAGTTATTTTTAAAATGGTTATAAAAAAAAAATTTTCTTAAATTTTCGATTTTTGGAAAAAACAGAAATTTTTTCAAAAATTTTGAATTTTGAATTGGCATTATGAATTTTACCAAAATTATCTCAAAATCCTGAAAATTAGAGTAATTTTTCGTAAAATACCTCTTTTTTACTTTTCGGATTTTACGTTAATTTACGAAAAATGTGTTAAAATTTGGTTAATTTACGTTTTTTTACGTAATTTTTCGTAAAATACTGTTATCAAATCACCAATGTAAATAAAATGGGTTTGATTTTTTTAAAATTTTTCAGCTTACCTCCAGAAATCCTAAATTATCCAAAAAAGCTCTCAAATATTTTATTATTTTAGTTTTGGTGACAAATTTTTGTTTGACCCAATCGTTCATCATCAAATCAAGATAGCGTTGTCTGAATCTTGTTTCCTTTTGGAAATAAATTTAAGAAAATTAATTTAAAAAAAAAATTAAATAAAAAAAAATAAAAAAAATCCTATTTTTTACTTTGTCTTTGAGACCATAGTGCATATGAGGCATTTGATGCAAGCATGGAGTTAAAATGATAATTTCACTTGGTCTAATGCTCAATTCACCAGCTTTTGTTCTACACGGTTTTCCAATAACACCCACAATGTCGCCCAATTTCACTCTTTCATTTATTTTCACAAAATCATCTTGGTTCTTGTAGAAATTGGCATTGGACATTATTTGAACTTTTTGCGATTCACCTCTCAAATCATAGAATCTCAGTTTTTGACCCATGGCACGTTTTGAATACACTCTTCCGGCTATATTTACCACATCGTCACTTACTTGTTCATTTGCCAGACTCGAATACTTTTCAACAAACTCGCTCAACGAAATACTCACATGGAATTTGTGCGGGTAAACTGTGGACTCACCCTCACTTGCTTTCAAATGGTTTATTTGCGCGATGCGAAGTCTATGGTATTCATTTGGATCGATGTTTTCATCTTCTTCTTGTTTGGGCGCATTTTGGTTTTGCTGCTTTTTTGTAGCTTCTTTTTCTTCTTTTTCCTTTAGCTTAGCTTCCTGCTTTAATCTTCTCTTCAATTCACTTAAAGAAAAATATTATTTTAAATAAACCATATCCTAAAACCTAAATACTTATTTTTCTTGGATAAAAGCGGATTATTCGTGAGACTAAAAGAATGAAAATAGGTGTTATTTAATTTTGTGTTTACGTGGCTAGGAACTGCTATGTATTTAGTTGCTTTAGTTGCATTTAAGAAGCTAGCTTTTGACACTAGAAAGCCAAGAAACGGCTTGATGTTTTGAAGTTTCATCTAAAAAGGTGAATTTTCCTCTTTTTTATCCAAGTAAAGTACACAAATAATGACGAAAATTTACTTTTTGCTAATGCTTTCACCAGTTTGAACAGAATCACTCATTTTCTAGTATTAAATTATCTAAAACTATTCAGAAAGTCTTTACTTAAATCAAATAAAATTCAACGTGATTTTAAATTTGTTGATTTATAAACGGTAGCTTAAATTAGCTTCATTGCATGAAAAAAAATTCACATTGTTCTTGAAATTTTTATGAGCTTTAGCAAAACATTGTGGAAAAAAGCTTCAGAAAAGAATGGAAAAAATTTCAAAAGAAAACATGCTTTTATACCAAAAAATATTCAGCTTAATGTAATTCAATTAACATTTAAATGATGAAACCTGAATAAATTTAGTGAAATCTATTTCCTTTTGTTTGAATCAATATTATTTATTTCGCTTTATTTCATTTATTTCAGATTATTACTAATAAATATATAAAATAAAGTAAATATAGTGAATATAGTAATAATATCATTTAGTTTTAAACCAATTCCTTTTAAATTTTTTCGGCTAATTTGTTTTTGTATAAATTATATTTAAAAATATTTTTATCAAAATTTACTTAAAAGTTAATTTAAATTTAAAATTTAGCAAGTTTTTTTTTTGATATTTATGGTTGCATTAGTAAATATTAATACTTACTAAGTAAAATTTTATAATAAGAAAAATAAGAAATTAAATATTTTTTTCAAGATTTACTAATAGATCAATTTATTTTGATATTTGCGTTTTTTTCAAATTTACTTTTACAGATATAAAGTCAATAAAATGATTTCAAATAACTAAAAGCACTTCTTATTTTTATTCTTTTTCACTAATGGTATTGTGAATTTCAAATACAAATTGAAAAAAATTCTTGCTTTTTTTAATAAATTAGAGTAAAAAATTATAAATTTTATTTGAAAAAATACTGCAATATAGTGCAACACACTTTATTATACCTTTTTTACCAAGAATAATTTTTCTAGGGTTAAAATAAGACAGTAGATAAAACATTAATAAGATTTAAATTGATTATTGATTTGATCTACTAAATAAAGAGAAAATAAAAATTTAATTTTAGGCTAAAAAGGTGCACTTTATTGAAATATTTTTTTTATTTTAATTTATTAAAAAAAGGAAGAAATTTTTTTTTCAATTTGTATTTGAAATTCACAATACCTTCAACTATCTTTTTAATTAAATTTTTAAATCATTAAACTCATAAATAAATATTTATTTAAAATATCGCGAAAATTTTATATTTTTTTGAAGATTGCTAGTAAAGACTGAGAGTTAATAATTCTTTTTTTGTCTAAAGATAATCTGGTGCATTTTACCTTTTTTAAAATCTATTTATTTTTATTAACTGTAACTAATTTTTTAAGCGAGTCAAGAAAATTGTCAAGCCTAGATGATGACTTGGCTCCTTAGTGAAAAGAAAGCAATTCTTCCTAATATACTTGTATCCATTTATAGATATCTTTGGTTTGTTGTCCCAAGCTTTGTCTCATTTAATCTTAGATTTTTATTGAAAATATTGATTCAAACAAAAGGAAATAGATTTCACTAAATTTATTCAGGTTTCATCATTTAAATGTTAATTGAATTACATTAAGCTGAATATTTTTTGGTATAAAAGCATGTTTTCTTTTGAAATTTTTTCCATTCTTTTCTGAAGCTTTTTTCCACAATGTTTTGCTAAAGCTCATAAAAATTTCAAGAACAATGTGAATTTTTTTTCATGCAATGAAGCTAATTTAAGCTACCGTTTATAAATCAACAAATTTAAAATCACGTTGAATTTTATTTGATTTAAGTAAAGACTTTCTGAATAGTTTTAGATAATTTAATACTAGAAAATGAGTGATTCTGTTCAAACTGGTGAAAGCATTAGCAAAAAGTAAATTTTCGTCATTATTTGTGTACTTTACTTGGATAAAAAAGAGGAAAATTCACCTTTTTAGATGAAACTTCAAAACATCAAGCCGTTTCTTGGCTTTCTAGTGTCAAAAGCTAGCTTCTTAAATGCAACTAAAGCAACTAAATACATAGCAGTTCCTAGCCACGTAAACACAAAATTAAATAACACCTATTTTCATTCTTTTAGTCTCACGAATAATCCGCTTTTATCCAAGAAAAATAAGTATTTAGGTTTTAGGATATGGTTTATTTAAAATAATATTTTTCTTTAAGTGAATTGAAGAGAAGATTAAAGCAGGAAGCTAAGCTAAAGGAAAAAGAAGAAAAAGAAGCTACAAAAAAGCAGCAAAACCAAAATGCGCCCAAACAAGAAGAAGATGAAAACATCGATCCAAATGAATACCATAGACTTCGCATCGCGCAAATAAACCATTTGAAAGCAAGTGAGGGTGAGTCCACAGTTTACCCGCACAAATTCCATGTGAGTATTTCGTTGAGCGAGTTTGTTGAAAAGTATTCGAGTCTGGCAAATGAACAAGTAAGTGACGATGTGGTAAATATAGCCGGAAGAGTGTATTCAAAACGTGCCATGGGTCAAAAACTGAGATTCTATGATTTGAGAGGCGAGTCGCAAAAAGTTCAAATAATGTCCAATGCCAATTTCTACAAGAACCAAGATGATTTTGTGAAAATAAATGAAAGAGTGAAATTGGGCGACATTGTGGGTGTTATTGGACAACCGTGTAGAACAAAAGCTGGTGAATTGAGCATTAGACCAAGTGAAATTATCATTTTAACTCCATGCTTGCATCAAATGCCTCATATGCACTATGGTCTCAAAGACAAAGTAAAAAATAGGATTTTTTTTATTTTTTTTATTTTTTTTTATTTTATTTTTTTTTTAAATTAATTTTCTTAAATTTATTTCCAAAAGGAAACAAGATTCAGACAACGCTATCTTGATTTGATGATGAACGATTGGGTCAAACAAAAATTTGTCACCAAAACTAAAATAATAAAATATTTGAGAGCTTTTTTGGATAATTTAGGATTTCTGGAGGTAAGCTGAAAAATTTTAAAAAAATCAAACCCATTTTATTTACATTGGTGATTTGATAACAGTATTTTACGAAAAATTACGTAAAAAAACGTAAATTAACCAAATTTTAACACATTTTTCGTAAATTAACGTAAAATCCGAAAAGTAAAAAAGAGGTATTTTACGAAAAATTACTCTAATTTTCAGGATTTTGAGATAATTTTGGTAAAATTCATAATGCCAATTCAAAATTCAAAATTTTTGAAAAAATTTCTGTTTTTTCCAAAAATCGAAAATTTAAGAAAATTTTTTTTTTATAACCATTTTAAAAATAACTATTTTTTTAACCAATTTATGAAAAAAAAACTTTCTTAAATTTTCGATTTTTGGAAAAAAAAAGACATTTTTTCAAAAATTTTGAATATTTGGTCGTTTTGAATTTTACCAAATTTTACCAAAATTATCTCAAAATCCTGAAAATTAGCGTAATTTTTCGTAAAATACCTCTTTTTCACTTTTCGGATTTTAAGTTAATTTACGTAAAATGCTGTTATCAAATCACCAATGTAATTAATACAATAACAGCAACAAATAAATTAATTTTCTTTTTATTTAAAATTTAATTTGAAAGGTAGAGACACCGTTGATGAACATGATTCCGGGTGGTGCTTCAGCCAAACCGTTTGTGACATATCACAATGATTTGGACATGAATCTTTTCATGAGAATAGCTCCTGAACTTTATTTAAAAGTAATCTATTTTATTTCTTTATTTTTTTACGTCATAATTTTGAATTTTGGAACCAATGACCAAAAAAAAATTTTAATTGATTTTTTATTTTAAGTTTTTGTTTTTTTTTTGTTCGAGTCCAGAAATCTTTCTGTAGAATCAATCACCTAATGGGGCTGTTAAGTTCATTTCAATTCGATCTTTTCAATTCAAAAAGAACATAAATAACATCTTTACTATGATGAATAATTTAGTACTGTAAAATTAAGCATTTTACAGACTTAAATTATCTCTTTTAGTACAAAAGCTTCAATTCAAGTTTTTCTGAATTAAAACGAACTTCATTACCCCTCAGGTATTGTGAATTTCAAATACAAATTGAACAAAAATTCTTCTTTTTTAATAAATTAAAATTAAATTTGATAAAAAACATTAGAAAAAATACTGCAACATAGTGCAATATACTTTGTTGAGCCTATTTTATCAAAAATGATTATTTCCATGTAAAAAATGACAAAAATAAAGAATCAATAAAATTTAAATAGATTATTAATTTGATTTACTCAAAAAAAAAAGGAAATAAAAATTTTATTTTGGGTTAAAAAGGTGCAACAAAGTATTTTGCACTATGCAGTTGTAATTTTTTTTAATTTAATTAATAAATCAAAAATGAAGAAATTTTGTTCAATTTGTATTTGAAATTCACAAAAATACCCCTCACCCGATACAATTTTTTCGACCAAAACAAATTTAGCATCTGCAATAATTCTGCAAGTCTGCAAAGCACTTTGATCAAGTTTTAAAAGAATCATTGAAATTAATTTTCACAGCTATTGCAGATACTTAATTTGGATGGCACTCAGTTTGTATAAGATGAAGCATTTAGCAGAGCGAATGTTTTAGACCTGAATAGAAAAAATTGTTTGAATTTAATTAGAAAAAAATTGTTTTTGTTCTTTGGTCCAAAATGGCTCAAAATGGTTTTGTGAATTTTGAATACAAATTGAACAAAAATTCTTCATTTTTTAATAAATTAAAACTAAATTTAATAAAAAATATTAGAAAAAATACTACAACATAGTGGCAATTTGAAGTTTATGATCAATTTTTGATGCTCAAAATGATCAAATCAAACTTAAAATATCAAATAAATTGTAATTATTTAATATAATTAGTGCAGAGGTACATTTTTGGATTTAACAAACTTTGTTAATTAAATAGATAAACTCTGCAATATCAAAATGCACATTGCAGAGTGCACACCATTTAATTGATACTATTTTAAGTAGATAATTTTTTGCAGACTTTTGCAGATTTTACCTTTAGATTTAACAAAGTATGTTAAAACCAAAAATGTACCTCTGCGCTAATTATATTAAATAATTACAATTTATTTAATATTTTAAGTTTAATTTGATCATTTTTAGCATCACAAATTGATCATAAACTTCAACTTGCTAAAATAGTGTTGAATACTTTGTTGCAACTATTTTACCCAAAATAAAATTTTTATTTCCATTTTATTTGAGTAAATCTAATCAATAATCTATTTAAATTGAATTGATTTGTTATATTTTGTAATTTTTCAAATGTAAAAAAAAGTGCAACAAAGTATGTTGCAGTATTTTTTTCTAATATTTTTTATTAACTTTAATTTTAATTTATGATCTAAGAACAAAAGTATAATTTAAAAATGAAATTTGATTTTAACTTTTTGAATTTTTTATGTTCGAGTCTACAAATCTTTCTGCAAAATCAATAACCTTATACAATTTTTGTAAAAACCAAATTTAATCTCTGCAAAAAGTCTGCAAAAATTCTGCAAAATTTTAAAAAATCATAGAAACACATTTTGAGAGCAATCGCAGAGATCTAATTTGGATGACACTCAGTTTGTATAAGATAAAGCATTTTGCTAACCTGAACAGAAGAAATTGCTTCAATTTAATTAGAAAAAAAAAATTGTTTTTGTCTTTTGGACCAAAATTAGCTCAGAATGTAAAATGTCAAATCTGTTTTAAAAACTAAATTTGATGATGCTTTCAGATGTTGGTCGTGGGTGGTTTCGACAGAGTTTATGAAATTGGCAGAAATTTCCGCAATGAAGGCATCGACATGACACACAATCCTGAATTTACCATGTGCGAGTTCTACATGGCTTATGCCGATTACAATGACTTGATTGAAATAACCGAGAAATTTTTGTCTGGCTTGGTAATGCATCTTTTTGGCACACACAAAATCAAATTTCATCCAGACGGACCAGAAAATGCGGACAATGTCTGGGAAATAGACTTTACTCCACCATTTAGACGTTTTTCAATGATCAAAGACTTGGAAAAAGAGTGCGGTGTCAAAATGCCTTCGGCCACTACTTTTCACACAGAGGAGTCGCGAAAATTCTTCGACGACCTTTGTGTCAAATTCAACGTAGACTGTTCGGCACCACGAACCACTTCGAGACTCTTGGACAAATTGGTCGGCCATTTCTTGGAAACAAAATGTCTAAATCCAACGTTTATTTGCGACCATCCTCAAATAATGAGTCCATTGGCCAAATACCACAGATCAGAGCCCGGTCTTACCGAACGCTTTGAGCTATTCTGCGGATACAGAGAATTGTGCAATTCATATACTGAATTAAATGATCCAATTGTTCAGAGAGAGCGTTTCGATGACCAAGCCAAAGACAAAGCTGCCGGTGATGACGAAGCTCAAGCGGTAGATGAAAACTTTTGCACTGCCTTGGAATATGGCTTGCCACCAACAGCCGGATGGGGAATTGGTATTGATCGTTTGACCATGTTTCTAACAGACTCAAACAATATCAAGGAAGTATTACTTTTTCCAGCTATGAAGCCCATTAAAGAAGAAGAGCCAAAAGATGACACTGCTCCAAAAGCCTAGGTATTTAGTTTGTTGAGACATGTTATGGTTTTAGTAATCTTCAATTTTTATTTTATTTTAATAAATTGAAAAACAAATATCCTTTTTATAATATTGGTTCCTTTTTTCCCAAACTTTTATGTCACTCTCAAATAAATATATGTTTATCGAAATCCACTAATCAGCAACCTAATGAACGAATTTGACCACATCTATGAACTTTCACCATACTCCGTTATGTAAATATTTAAATTAAGTAATAGCATAATTATAATATACCGAAATTAAAAATAAGTAATTAAAACTAAAATGAAAATATTATTATTTGAAACTATTTTGACATCTTCTTTTAATATTTTTTTTACTAAATTTTAAACTTTGATTTAAACAGCTCACGCTGGTGCCAAATAAAAAAATATTGTAAATACAAAAAAATTAATTTCTTTAAAAATTAATAACATCTTAGAACAGAATTTTATTAAATAAGACAAAAATGGCTTTCCAAAATAATAAATTTCTTTTCTTTTTGATCTTTTGACAATTCATTATTAAACTTGCATATAATAATTCGACATTAACATTTTCTTTTGAGTGCTAAAAACAAAAATTTTTGCACAATTTAAACAATAGTTTTTAAACTTATTCTTATCAACCAAAATTGTCGATAATTGTTCATTTAAATTAAACGCCAATAAATGTAAATTTATGCTCTTCAAAAGTAAAGAAATTAATACAGTTGAACTATTAATGAACAATTTACTGAGTCAAACAGCTGTTGAACGATATCTTGGAATTTATTTGACTGACGGCTTAAAATTGGCACACCAAACGACACAGGCAGCAAATAAAGCAAATGTAGTTTTGGGTCAGCTCAAACAAGCCTTCAAGTGCTGGTCCATAAATACTTTTAAGGAGCTGTATGTCTCATTTGTATGACACAGCTGTATGACCACATTTGGAATATGCTGCAGCAGCTTGGAGTCCATGTACTTAAAAGGACTCGAACATTTTGCAAAGGCGAGCTACGAAATTAGTGTTTAGTTTAAGAAATCTGGATTATGATAAAAGACTTACTATTTTAGGGTTGACGACACTAGAGACAAGACGAGATCGATGAGACCTAATAGAAACCTTCAAAATAATGAATTGTTTCAGCGCAGTTGAATGGCAAAATCCGTACATTAAAAGCCATGCACTAACAAGCAATGGTCCAGCTGACTGAATCAGAGGATATCATAAAAGATTGACCAAGCAAATGACAAGGATCAAGATGAGAGAGAAATTTCTAACAAATCGAGTGGTAAATGCATGGAACGAATTATCAATAGAGGTTTTAAGTGCAAAATCTAAAAATGAATTTAAAAACAAATTAGATAACTCTTTGAAACCTAAATAATTAATTTTTTCCTAGGAAAATAATTTTTTTAAGACATATTTTAAAATCAGGCAGCTACCATTGCAGGGCTAGATTTTACATTGCTCCGCAGTTAGTCTGCTGTAGCTTTATTATTTGTATTATTAAATTGATTAATGGCTGGGAAATTTAAATCTTAGTTCAAGTAACACAATCTTAGAATGAGCATTTTATTTAGTAGATTTTTATGAAATCTTTTAAGAAATTGTAATATTCCTGATTTGTTTTTATAAATATATCTATTTAAAAAGTATAATTAAAGATTTTTGATATTTTTCTCAAGGTCTAAGAAAAAGTTATTTTTTTAAATTAATTGATTTTTTATCTCAAATATTTTTAATTTTTTAATTAACCACAAAAAATTCTTTTTAGAAAATTTTATAAGGTGCATTTAAGGCAAAACTACGTCACTACTCTGGGATTCTAAATTTTTTTACATATTCGTGTTCCCCATGTATGATAACCCATGTTTGGTGGTTTTTTTATGTTTTTACCTATTTCAGGTAAAAAGTTATTTAACTTTGAAAAAAGGCGTTTTTTGATGCATAGCAACATTAAAAACCCTTTTTTCTCCCAAAAATACTCCGATTTTTATATATTTTTTTTTATTTTCTGATTTTAAATGCTTTAAATTTTATTATTCTTGATTTAAAAATAAAAAATATTCTTAATTTACCTGTTTTTTTTATACTTTTATACCTTTTTTTTCACAAAAAAGAGAGCCGAGCTTCGTTGGCAGGTGAATATATCTAATATTGTATATCAGTAGATAGATCTACTCAATACGCACAAACTAATGAAGAGCTTTTTTTCATATGATCCCTACTTGCCAAGATATTTGCCTTTTACTAGCAGCTGTTTTTGAGAAAAAATTCAAATTTTTAATTTTTCAGTCTTATATAACTAAATTTTTGACTTATGTCATTAAAAATAATTTTCTTTTAATCTTAATAACTAAATTAATTAGAATTTAAAATTGAAAATGAAAAAGCAAAAACAGCATATAAGAAAATTGCTCCAGCAGAGGCTTGCAGCCGAGCAAATTCAGGAGGTAGTGAATATTGAACCAAGATGCTTTTTCATTTTCAACTTTAAATTCTAATTAATTTAGTTATTAAGATTAAAAGAAAATTATTTTTAATGACATAAGTCAAAGATTTAGTTATATAAGACTGAAAAATTAAAAATTTGAATTTTTTCTCAAAAACACCTGCTAGTAAAAGGCAAATATCTTGGCAAGTAGGGATCATATGAAAAAAAGCTCTTCATTAGTTTGTGCGTATTGAGTAGATCTATCTACTGATATACAATATTAGATATATTCACCTGCCAACGAAGCTCGGCTCTCTTTTTTGTGAAAAAAAAGGTATAAAAGTATAAAAAAAACAGGTAAATTAAGAATATTTTTTATTTTTAAATCAAGAATAATAAAATTTAAAGCATTTAAAATCAGAAAATAAAAAAAAAAATATAAAAATCGGAGTATTTTTGGGAGAAAAAAGGGTTTTTAATGTTGCTATGCATCAAAAAACGCCTTTTTTCAAAGTTAAATAACTTTTTACCTGAAATAGGTAAAAACATAAAAAAACCACCAAACATGGGTTATCATACATGGGGAACACGAATATGTAAAAAAATTTAGAATCCCAGAGTAGTGACGTAGTTTTGCCTTAAATGCACCTTAAATTACCAAAATAAATTTGTTTTTTTTTTTAATAATTAAATTTCCAGAAATTCAAAACTTAAATGCTATCTGAATTTCAAAACTATGACCTTTGAAACCCTAAATTTCATTTTTTTTGGGAGACTCAAAAAATTAACTAATAGATAGGGATCTAAAAATAAATTACCCTTTAAAGAGTTTTAATTTTTTATTTCTTTAAAAAATTCTTTATTCAACAAGTTATGAGCTAAATTATGCAGACGTTAACACATGCTTCAAATTTCATAAAATAATTTATGAAAAAAAAATTCGATATCTTATTATAAATAATGAATTTTAAAAAATTAAATATTTTTTATTTGATAAGTTTAATCTTAGAAAAAATTTATTGAATCAAATAGTAATAAATTTAATAAGTTTTTTTAAAAATTGTTCAAATTTTTTACATTATAATTTAAAATTCAATGTCAATCAAAGAAGGCAACCTATCTACGTCCTGAAAATTAAAATTAATTAAAAAAAAAAAAGTTAAATAAAATTTAAAAGTTTACAATTGATTTCGATTGTACAGCATTAACTATCAATGACATGCACTCTTGAGTAAGTGGTGGCAATTTTGTATAAAATGTTACTATCGATGAAATAACCTCACTGAAAAATTTACGACGCTCAGGCAACGTTTGGCCTAAAATTATTTTTATAGTCACCTGATAAATATTTTCCAAAATTACTTTGTAAAATAGTGAAAGCTACATTAATAGCCAATTTGGCAACATTGAAAGTTCGAATGATTGGATACTTTTCGCAGAGTTCTGCCGCTAAATTAATGCCAAATATCTAAAAATAATTTAGAATAATATTTAGAACAATTTATTTTCCAACTTGTTTGTCCATGTCACCATGTGACAAAAGTTTAGGCACAAAATCTAGACAAATATGCATTGAAGGTACTCCATGTACCAATATAGGCATTAATTCTTTTGGATATCCCTAAATAAAAATAGAATTAAATTAATTACTCAAAACTTTTTTGATTACTCAGATACTTGAAAATGAATAAGCTCGGCCAGATTCATATTATCTATAAACATTTGATGTATAAATGAGCAAACTTTTCCTTGTATTTCACAAGCAACAAATTGATTTGATTTCTTTTAGCAAAAATATTAGTTAATTCCAATTTTAAATTAGTTATTACATTTTTAATCATTAGATAAAGGTCCAATAAAATTTGTATGACAGCAGTGTCTTGGGCATCAATCAAAGAATTCTTCAGTTCTTGCCTTTCTTTCAGAGTTTTTGTCTGATTTATTTGATTTGCTTTAAAATAGAATTATAATTTATCTTGTGAATAAGCATTTAGTACCCTTGGATTCATTGAGGGTGTTAAGATGGTTCTCAACCAAACAGTATTCCATTTGATTTTTATTTGCCAAAAGACATTCTTTCAAGATATAAAGTAGGATTTCGAACAGAGGACCGCATCTTGGAAAAAATAAACAAAAGTAGGTAAAGATATATTAAAATTTGAAAATTTTACTTATAAATTTGTAAATTGTCTGATTTTAGTAAGATGAGAGGGTTTGTGTAAATATCATTGTAAGTTAAATTCGGCAGGTCCAAAATTATAGATGAAGTTTGCAAACTAAGCCTAAAAATATAATTGTATAGTTATACAAAATAAGTTTTAAGATAATTTCTTTTTGAAATTTTGAATGATAAAATAAAACAAAGATCTTTAAAATTTAAAACAGAATTTTTAAAAGGTTTAAATTTAAACCCTTGTTTATAAAACCCATTAAAATTATATAATTAATAGTGGTCAAATATTAAGAGCTCGAAAATAAAAAGTTAACAATAGATGTATCAAAGGTAAGTTTGAGTTGAGTGAATCTAATACTAATAAGAAAATACTGTCTCACATTCAAATAATTTTTATTTTAAATAATGTTTAGTAAACATTAATTTTTTTCAAAATATGAACAACACGCTTAAGTGTAAAGATACTAAACCTTTTTCTGATTTATAAAACTAAATCCGAAAATATTGTTTATTAATCTATGAAATCGTACCGTATTTAAAATTCCACAAATATGATGATGAAAAAAAAAGAAAATTTAAATTTAAAAAAATATTCAAAATTCAAAATAAAATTGTATCTTTTTGTTTGTAATTTAATTTTTTATTTCTCATATTTTCTTCTCTAATAATAAAAAAGGAGTAGAAAACATTCATTTTAAAATCAAAATCACTCTTTTTATCTTTTTTTACTTTTAGAAAAGAAAAATAAAGAAATATTTAAATAAATCAATCTAACATGTAATTATTAAACCAATAATTTTTTTAAGGATTTTTAATTTTCTTCACAATATTTTTTTAATGTTATCTTTTTTTTCATCAACTTATTTGTGGTATATGAAATATGCTTGGTTCGGTACGGTTGATACGGTACGACGCCGCTAATGGTACGGTCTTAGATCACGACCATCCATTTTCTAAATACCCAATGTACTAATTTTAAAAAGAAATTAACATCTGGGACAGAATAAGTGCAAAAGGGCAGAGACGATGAATATTTTTCAACCACAAAATTTGTAAAATATACCACAAATTTAATAAAATAAGAACTGATTTATTAGAATAAGAACAATTTAAAGAAATAATGAACACATATTAAGAAAATAGAATTTTTATTAGAAAAAAAAAAGAATAATACAAACAAATTCATTAAACTAGTAATTTTTTTTTAACTCTCATCACAAATTGAAGAAAAAAATAATAATTAGAGTACTAATTATCTTGTTTACATTTGTTAACACAATAAAAAATTAAAAATAAGGAAATATTTTTATTGTCAAGTAATTGCTCTGGAAAAAATTCATTTTTTCTTTATTATTAAAAAAAATATTACAATTTATATTTTGATCTTTTGATCTTGATCTCAAACTTCAATTTGCCAAATTTAAATACATTTTTTAAAGAATAAAAAAGAAAATGAGAAGCTTTAAATCAAAAAATTGTCAATAATAAAGTTAAATCATTTATTGGAATTGTTATTTATTTGTTATTTATTTGGACTAAGTTATACGAGTTCTAATATAAAAGAAGGATGATAGATTGAATATGTGAAATGATTCGATAAATAAAAAAATATTTGATTTAATCCTATTATAATACAGTGCTGCTACGATACTTTGTTCTGAGGTAAAGTTACATATTTTTACGTTAATTTAGGTAATTTTACCTCAGAACCAAGTAGGTATTGTGAATTTCAAATACAAATTGAACAAAAATTCTTCATTTTTTTGGCAAATTAAAATTAGATATAATAAAATTATTCAAATATATACTGCAATTTAGTGCAACATGCTTTGTTGCACTTTTTTTACCTAAAAATAACTTTTACCCTAATAATTTTTACACTTATTTTTATTTTATTTATTTTAGTAAATCAAATCGTTAATAAATTTTAATCTTATAGATGTTCTATTTATTATCTTTTTATAACCTTTAGAAAAAATATTTTTGGTAAAAAAGGTGCAACAAGGTATGTTGCACTAAATTGCATTATTTTTTTAAATATTTTTTATTATCTTTAATTTTAATTTATCAAAAAAGGAAAAATTTTGTTCAATTTGTATTTGAAATTCACAATACCAACCAAGTATCGTAGCAGCACTGTATATGTCACTGATAATTTATTTTTAGATAAAAAGCAAAAAAATTTGGACATTTTGTTAAAAGCGCTAAGATTAGCTTAATTTACAATAAAAAAAAATCTTCTAATACTCTTTAAAATCAAATTCATTTTTTAAAATTAAATCATCATTAAAAATTATCAATAATCTGGATCATTAGCAATTTTAGATTTAATCAAAAGTCTACAGTTGAAAAAAATTTGACACAAATTTAAGCAAAGTAATTCAAATTATTATTTACTTTCTTCCGTGTAGAGAATATGCTTTAAACCAAAGAATTTTGCATATGTGAGCATCGCTTCTTGTATAATCACAATTTTCCACCAGCTTTTTGAATTTTTTTAATTTTTCTAATAAAAAGTCTGCATTTTTAAGCTTCAAGTCAATTTTCTTTTTCTCTCTCGAGCATGGTTCGTATAGACTATGCTCAACTTGACAAAGCTGAGTGAACATATTTATAGTTAGTTTGAGTAGTGATGGAAAAATAATGGTAAATTCAGGTTCTTTAGCTCTAGTTAAAAAGTGATTGATGGGAGTAAAATTAAAAATTTCCGACGGATATTTAAATGTAATGAGAGATTCAAGCGAGCTCGGGATCAACTTGGAACTACCCAAAGAAGACGCCGAATTCAATGCAGCTGCAATTGTTACCGAGACCGGATTGCTGGACTGACTTGAAGGATTTTGAATGACAGATAAAATAGCCAAAACAGTTTCTCTTCTTTTAGACTCATATGTCAATAAATAATAGTAAAAAATCAATTTTGCCGCTATGTTTTCATCATATTTTGAATGACTTAAATTTTTAAATAAAAATTTTTTTCTTTTTTTAAGCAAAAAATTTACTTTTCTTTAAAAAAATTCAATATTTTTTCAGCACTCAGTGGTTTCAGCCTGAACTCAGTGAGAATATTCAGATTAAATATCTGTGTGACATAGTTGTTGACCAAATTTATTATTACCGGATGAATTGGTTGAGAAGATTGCTTTATTTGCTCAATTAACCAGTCGCTTACGTCAAAATGGCGTCTGTTAACAAATGCATTTGTCTTGATACATTGGTTAAGGAAATAGATTCCGAGCGTGTTCGATGAAGACTCGCTGGATGAAGTCTGAGCCAGCTGTGACATTTTGGCATTCAGATTTTGAGTTATTGGTAAATTGCGGCTGTACTCACCGAAAAGGCTATCATCAGGAAATACTTGTTGAAATAAATTTTTAATGCTAGTCATTGAATTGCTTTTTAGTTGAAATTTAAAACCGATCATGTTTGATACATATTCATTCAAAAGCTAGCAAAATTGATTAAAAAATTTATGCAATTATTTTAAAAAAAAAATGTATAATATTTTAAATAACAATATTATCTACTGTACCGATTTGACAAGTGGATTTCTGGTAATTTTACGGAAATTTACGTAAAAATTGGTTAAAATGAAAATGCCAAAAAAAGGCTCGATTTTTTGAATTTTTTATTATTTTTTATAAAATTTTGAAAAAGTAGTTTCTATTTATTAAATCAAATTTTACCAAAAGTTACTTTTTTTTACTAATTTTTACGTAAATTTATGTAAAAAAAAGTAACTTTTGGTAAAATTTGATTTAACAAATAGAAACTGTTTTTCATAATTTATTCTGAAAATAATAAAAATTCAAATTTTTTTTGGCATTTTCATTTTTACTAATTTTTACGTAAATTTACGTAAAATTACCAGAAATCCACTTGTCAAATCGGTACTGTAATTAAAAAACTAAAATTCTGAATTAGGAACTAAATATAAAATTTTATTTTGCTTTTATATTTAATGTCAATTACATTTGAATTTATCACTATTTTAATTTATTAATACAAAATTGATTGAAATGAATCTATTATACAATCAATAAAACAAAAATTAATCTTATAATTTTCAATAAAAATTGCTTCTTTGAAATTTATTTTATCTTACTTGTTTTGTTTATAAAATTAACACTTTTGATTTTAAATTTATAAAAACCAATGTAACCTTATCTTAATGTTACTAATATAACTTTATTCTTATTTTTATTTTGTTTTTTTTTTATTTATCTCTTTTAATTTTACTTTATTTAATTTTTTTTTATTCTGAAGGAGCTTAAGCTGGGTACATTAAACAAATAAATAAAAATGATAAATAAATTATCTCTAAATTCACTATGTAATTTAAAAAATAGTGTCTTTAATTGAAGAAATCCCTAATAAAACAAAATGAAAATAGGCATCATTAGTTGTGGAGAGTCTGAAACAGATGAGATAACCGAGCAGCCATTAGCGAAAAAGTTTAGATTGGAAAAAAATGAAAAAGTAATAAAAATAAACGCGGAAGAACGAAAGATCGAAAAATGTAAAAAAGTAAATTAAGTTTTTTTTTGTCCTTAAAAAATATATTTTTTTTTATTTTCAATTTTTTGTTCTACTTAGATTAGTGTTATATTTTTCTAAAAATAAAGAATAAACAAAAAATTTTGTTCTAAATTCAGTATTTTAGTTTTTTTTGCAAAAAATAAAAAAGGCAGTAATTATATGCCTACATGAAGTTGATAAGAGCTGCAATAGACTGCAATCAAAAGGATACTTTGTTGAGCTTGAACAAATTTGTCTTTAATCCATTGAATAATCCTTTGGGAATTAGCTTCAGCTTCATATAATGGTGGATAAATCAACAAAAAGCAAATTGCCACTGTTATTTCATCGCTTGACAAAATCAAATCAATCAAAGATTTGATTTCAGTTTCATTAAATCTAAAAAAAATTTTTTTAATTTTTAATTTTTTGTTTGAAAAATTAATTCTATCTAAAATTATATTTTTATCTTAAACAAAAAAAAACAAAAATAATTTTTCCTGCTACAAGGAAAAAAGTACTTTAAGCCAGCGAACATTCTTAGTCCTGAATACAACTTAAAAAGTTGAAGATCCAAATGCTTTTCTGAATTAGCCCGATAGCATGAGGCCACAAGTTCTTCTCTGACTGAATCAACGGCTTGTTTTTCAACAATACTCTTAAATAATTTAGGCATTAATAAAAATTTTAAATAAATTAAATCTACTTTATTTGGTGATCGAAGAAATTGTACAAACCAATTTCGATCAAATTCAAATTGAAAAATTGTTAATAAAACTCGAATTAAATTTTCTTGTTTGGCCAAATTTAAAATTGTTGTTGGCAAAATGTGACGCCTAATCTAAACAAATGAGCTTTTATTTTTTTGAAGCTTTTCTAAAAAAATATTTTTACGCATTCTGTTATTATATAATTGGTAAGACTAGGCCAAATAGATGATATGGCAATTAAACATTTGTGTCGTAGTCCATCAATGTGAGTGCATGTACATCCGTCCAATAGAATTTCCAAAACTTGAGTTTTTAGTTTAAAAATTATTAAAAAATACTTTTTAAAATTAAATTTGGCCTTTTCATTCCCAATATTGATAGATGGAAATAGTCTGAAATAATTATCATATAGGTTGTTAAATGTTATCTTTAGTCTCAGTATGAAAGATTATTAATTTTTTTTATTTGATTGACAAAGACTTTACTATGTTAAATATTAAGATCTATTTTATGTTTTTATTTTGATAAAAATATGATTTGAATAATACTCATCAAAATTTACATTTACAACACTGTAAAATAAAACAAAAATATAAAATTCATTGCAAATAAAACTTAAAAATAATAATTTTCTTCTAATTAGTTTTAGATTAAAGTTAAATTTTATTTCAATGAAAAAGTTTAAAACAAAACAATTATCACTTTTTAAATGCTGATCATTATAAACTCATCATGAAGTAAACAAAATGAAAAACTAAAAGAATCTAATCTAAAAATGATTCAAGAATACGAAAAGTCTAATTAACAATGCCAGACTACAGCAATCTTAGTGTTATTTTTGATTTAAGCTGGCAAATAAATATATTTTATCATCTAAATATTTAATTTTCAACCATTTAAAAAGGTTTAGTTCTTCCAGACTCAGTTATTAAATGATAAAATTGAAAAATTTTTTAAAATTATATTTATTCTTAAATATAATACAATTTTCTTCACTCTGGTGTATATTTTTATTTAAAAAAGGGTTATTTAATTTTTTTATTGAAAAAAAGTCAAAAACCAACACTTTTTTTCACTTGAATCGTAAGAAATCCAATGGATCATTTAAAATCTTATTTTACTTTTTAATAAACTAGACTAAATTGTTAACAAATCTATGGTTTTACTTTTTAGAAATATTTTTCAGACTTTATTTATATAAAAAAGAGCTAAATTCAAAAAAGAATTTCAGTTTTGAATATCTTGAACTTTAGTTTTGCATTTTAAAATATGTTTTGGATTTTTAGATATTATTTTTTACACAATTTTCAGTTAAAAAGTTAAGAAATTTAAAAAGTTTTTTTATTAACAAGCGCGAAAAGGGGGTTATCACAAATTTTCTTGTACATGGTGCAACTGTTACATTGCCAAGTCAAAAGTCACTGTTTTGAATCCTTATATTTTCGTTAATATCATTTTTCACTCGCAGTTATCTTTTTAACCCTATTGAACAGAAATTATTTAATCAAATGATAAAAGTTTATCAAATAATTTTTTGTTTCCATTATTATAAGTTGGATTTATAAAACAATTTTTTATTCTTAATTATTTTTAGTTACGAAGTGACTCGTCAAAGAGAATATTTAAGTAAAAAAGACAGATATTATGACATTATGCCTTCAATTTTGACTCAAAGATTCTGTTCCATTGCTTATCAAGCTGGTTGATGAATAAAAAGCGGGTTTTGAATCAAGATATGTTGAATTCCTAACTCCATTGTGTAATTGCTATCTTAATATTTCTTCTTTCTTTCCTGAAATGTTCAATACTTAAACATTTTGCACACTTCACCTCTTACAATTTATCAATTTTAACGATTCAATATAAAAATGTACTGAGCAAAAATATCCTGAAATCTTAAATAATACTTTTTTAACTTTAAGAAAAATATACTTTTTCTTAATTTTGGAAAAATATACAAAAGTAAAAAAAGCCTGAACGGAAAAATATCCGGTATTAAAAAAAAGAAAAATATACCGCCGAAAAATATACCTTTATCAAAAATGTTTTCTTTTTGACACAAAACTGTTTTGAAAAAATTATAAACTTCCTGAAAATCGCACAACTTTTATCTGATAAATTAAACTTACCTGCTAATTGATTTAAAAAAAATTTAATTGTTTATGTTTAAGAAAATGAGCCAAAGACTTGGAATCACTACGAATAAGACATTCGAACTAATAATTACGTCGAAGAATGTTTGCCGAAAGACAGGCTGAACGAGTTGAAAAAGAAACTGCAATATCTGCTAGAGTCAATGCTATAACAAATGAAGAAATTGAAGCGGAAGTTAAAAAAATGTGGTCTGTCGGAGGTGACTCAAATAAACGCAAACGAATAAGCAAAAACGATCGCGAGAAAGCCAAATTGAAAATTATAAAACGGATCAAGCAGGATGAAGAAATCAATCTGCATCTTAGATATTTGGAGCAAAATAGAAATTTTCTAGATGAAGAAGATTAATTTTTTTTGTTTTTTTTTACCATTTTTTGTGTATAATTTGTTTTTTTTAATAAAAATTTAAACACTTAATTCCTTTTTAATTAACACCTGATTTTTTTCATTTCAGTATATTTTTCCTCTAATTGTTAAAAATTAATAAAAAAATAATACAGTATATTATTACGAGCAAACATTTTTCCTTCAGTACAAAAATCTAACAGTATATTTTTCTTTTCAGTATATTTTTATTCAGTATATTTTTGCTCAGGATATTTTTCCTTTCAGTATATTTTTGTCAAATACCATTTTAACTTTCTTTTATATTATATTTTAATTTAATTTAAATTTTATCTTATTTTTTCTTCATTTTTATTTTATTTCATTTTGTCTTGATTTTTATTTTTTTTCTTATTTTTTTTTAATCTGAAGGAGCTTTAGCTCGGCACAGATAAAACAAATAAATAAATAAATAATCATAAAATTTTGAATAAATAAATAAAGCTAATTTCGAGAAAGATTTTTTTTTCATTTATCCAGAGTGGTTGCCATTCAGCACTGGGAGTAAAAAGACAAAATTTTAAAATTACTTTGAAACAGTGAGTCAACCGAATTAGCAATCAAGTTTAGAATATAATTTACACAATGATTACTTTGACTATGCAGCAAAGTGTACACAAATTGTGACAGTGAGATTACTTCGCCAAGTTCTTTAGTATGCAAGTATTAAATTTTCAAATTTTTAAATAATTATAAATTGTCACAAACCTGCATGAACTATACACAACAAATCTGATATATCTTGAAAGTATATTTCTGCATCGAATAAGCTATAATCAATTGATGAATATTTACAAATAATATTTTCCTCATTCTTAATAAAATTAATTTAAAAATCTTATATTTATTTTTTTTGTTGAAAAAATTAACCAACTCGAATGTTTCCGTTCAAAAGAATATTTGAGATCATTAAAAGTTTGGCCATAGGACTAGCTTCTTCGAATTCAAGACATTCATATACACTTAATGTCTGAGATTTTTTGCGTGCCGATAAATGTCTAATTACATCTTCATAAATTTGGCTAAAATCCACATTCAAGTATTCAGACAATTTATTGGTGTCCTCATAGTTGTTTATTTTCCTCAATACCCCCACTTCGAACGAATCAGTCTCAGATTCGTCCTCAGAACATGAGTTTCTCAGCCAAATCCGAGCCAGAAATGGAAGAATTTGTCTGCATTCCTTATCATCTAGGCTATTTAGGCGTTCTATTTGGAACGGATCAATACAGTAATCTATTAACTCTTTGCTAATTAAAAGCGGGGAATTTTCATTCATTCTATAAATCAGCAAGTCAAAAAGAATCATTGAAAAATTTTCAACTATGTTACTAGTTTTATTTTTTTTAAATCAGGCATAAAATAAAAAAAATTATTTATTTCAAATTTTTAATCTTGTACTCAACAAATGGCTTAAAATTATCTTTGACAGTTTTTATAATTATGCTATGATCTTTTTCAATTTTTTGTTTTTTTCCAATTTTCTTGTACTAAAACAAATTAAATAAATTCTAATCTAAAAAAAAAATTATATAATTTACTTGTGAATAAAAATTTTCACTAAAATATTTTATTCTTTCTATAAAGTTCAAGCTTTGTTCCAATTCGAATAAGTTGTCTTCGCCAAACAAATCAACAACCATGTCCATCATTTCAGCATTGAATCTCAGTGTATCAAGTTTTGATCGATCAGTTAAATCAAACGATGCTACTGTCAACTCGACAATTAAAGTTGCACAAATCTAAACAAAGATAAATTATTAAATGAACACTTCTTTTAAATAAAACCCGACTTGAATGAGTTCTTTTCCATTTATCAGATTGGTGTTTCTTTCATTAATGGCAATCATGGTCAAAATTTTGGCAAGTCTGACACACAACTCACTATTTTCTACCTTGAATTTGATTAATATCTCTTTTACTAGATTAGCTATGCTGAGTTTGTGCTCATATTCAAGAACTTTTTGCTTTGATTCATTAAAGTAAACAAAAAGGTTGTAAATAACCTCAATGAATTTAATGGTTATTTCATCCCTTTGATTTAATTCATTAGAAAGCAAAGATTCCAGTTCTTGGACAGATTTTTTGGCCAAAAGCTCGAGTAAAACAAAAAGATTTTCTATGTCTATGGATGAGTCCAAATTTAAATTTTCTGATTCCTTACTCAGGTACAAAGTATCGATCAGTAGCAAGTATGTTTTAAGAGCTTCATATCGAATTAGTTTGACACTTTTATGAATATGCTCAATTCGATCTGTCTCTTGGAGAAAATTTTCATTATCTTTGCTTATTGTTTTGACCAAAAGATTCATTATTTTGAGACTGGCCATTACCAGTCGTAGTTCATTCAAATTTTGATTAATAGGTTCATTTTTGTCCAATTCAATATCCATTCCAGTTAAATTATTATTTTCATCCATTTCATCATCACTACAATCGTCCCAACTCTCATAATCTTCATCATCTTGTCCATTGTCTAAAAATTGATCATTTTCTTTAAATTTTTTTATAAAATAAATAAAATTATGAAGCTGTATATCATCACATTTTTTTTCAATATATGCAAAGAATCAGCGATAATTTTTTTTTTTCTAAATTTCATTTTATTATTTGATATTCACAAAAAAATACTAAATTTATGAGTTAATTAAATTAAATATTATTTTTCTATTTTTTTTTTGAAAATTTACAATTTTATTGAAAATTATGACCGTTTTCAAAAAATAAAGAACTTATAAAAGGAAGAATAAGTACCTTTTAATTTTTGGATAGGGACAGGAGTACCCCTCGGACCCTATCTGGCTACACCGGTGCAATGGCTTTATTAAAAATCTAGTTGTTCCTAAAAGTGACACATATTTTCAAATATCTATCTAGAATTTTACTTAAATGAATAATAATATAAATTGATTACCTTTACAACTTTTCTCATATCTCTCGAAAAGGAAGTCTAATTGATTTGAAAATTTTTTACTTTAAGTTTTAAATCTCTTTTGATTTACAAGTGATTTAAAAATTTAAGTTAATTTTTAACATTTTTTTTAAGTACTTCTAACAAGTTCCAAAAAACTTAAATATTGGGTTTACTTACTTTCGGAATAGATTAAATGCATTAAAACGTGTTTAACTTTATTATATAAGCAAAATATTTTTTTAATCTTATTAATTATTTAAGTCTACTAAATATATAAAAATATCTTCAAAATATTTGGAATTTTTAATGGATGAATATAGAAAAAATAATTCATAGAAAATTTGCCCAGAATAAAGACAATTTTTTTCAGAATTATACTCTATCGTAATTTTTCATAGACAATTGAAAAATCATTTAAGTTTCTCAAAAATCGACAAAAATTAAAATTTAGTTGAAAAATATTAATTTTAGAAGTTTCTTTTTTTTACTTATTCTGTTAGTTTATATTTTTACAAATAATCATAAAATTTGTTCTTTAATATAACTTTAAATTAATTTAATTTATTTAAATTTTATGTTTTTTTTTTAAATTTTTTTCTTTAAAGTTGTTCCATAATTTCTATGAAATACTTTTCAATTAAAATATAATCCAATGAGTTATGTGTAATTTAAATAATCTTCTATGATATTATGCTTCATAGAGTGGTGTGCCTACAATTATTCAAACTAAACATTCAAAAGTATCATTATCATTTGGCTTAAAAATCTGAGAATCTAATTTTCCTTATTGTATTTGCGAGCAAATGTAGATTTTTTGATTTTTTTAAATATAATCAAATAAAATTTTTCTTCAAACAAGGTTTTAAATTATAGACTTGGAAAGATTTAAATTAATCTTGTTTTAAATTTGCGTTAACAAAAGAAATAAGAAGTAAGACCTCAATCAATGGCTTTAAAAATGACTTGATGCATAGAATTAAATTCTATAAATATTATTATCTAGATTTATTTAGCTAGAATAAGTGCTATTATGTAAGTTTTAGTCATATAATCGAAATTAAAAAAAAAAGAATATCTTTAAACTTTTAAATTTAAAGTTTAAAGCAAATAATTTAAATGAAATAAACAATTTTTAGAAAAGTACGGTTTTTATTCGTTTTAAGATAGAATATTTGAAAGAATAACCGTTTCTTTTTTAATTTTTGTTTTATATTAACTGGTCTTTAAATTTAAAAGAAAAACTGATAAAAATTACTCATGAAAATTCATGACTTAAAAATTTTATTTTTAAAAAAAAGTCCAACAATTGCTTGGCCTCCATAATTACCACTTGGAAGGGAAAAAATCCAGATGTAAATATTAATTTTGACTTAAAAAATAAATTTAAGTCATAACTTTGAATTAAACTTGTTACTTAAAAACAAGTCTGATTCTAAAATAAGTTCGGATTTTTATTTTTATGTAAGTGTAAGTAGCATAGTTGGTCAAAAGTCAAAGTAAAAAGTCGAAATGGTGAAAAGTCACGGTCAAAGTTTTGACTTAACTTAAAAAAAAAAATAAAAAAAAAGTCCGGACTTAGACTTGACTTGAGACTTGTGACTTTTAAACAACTCTGCTCAAGACTTATAAACTGCTTTGTGATTAAAATCTCAATGATGAAAATTTTAACATCTAAGCTTTCAATTTTCAATAGCATTTTTTTGATATTTTGAGAATCTGTTCAAAATTCAAAATCAAAATTTGAATTGTTTAACTTGAATATCTTGTTGCTAAATTTTTTCAAAAAATTTTGGATTCAATTTTTTTATATTTTTTTTAAAATTTTATAATAATTTTAAATAAATACTTTTATAAAGAATTTAAATAAATGAAGTGTTGATCAGTTTTAAAGATATGGTAACTTACCTGTTGATTTTCCTTGAAATTGCATTGAAATTGAAAAAATGATTCATTTATTCAATAGACACTACTGAGCTGTTCAGGAAGATTAAAAACTTATGTCATTTGATCTCAAAAAATCAAACTAATTGTTCTTTTTATTAGAATATTCTGTACAGCGTCCTAAATGGAGCAATTACTCGGTTTTATTGACTTTTTTCTTTTGTTTTTTTTGTACTATTTTTATATGAATTATTAGATATTATTTTTTACGGAATTTTTTTTATATATACTTAAATTCACCCATGGGGTGTAGAATTGTATTAAATAAACAAATAAATAAAAAATAAAATTCAATTTTTTCATTTGTCTTTCATTTTTCAATCAAGTTTTTTTTAATAAATAAAAGAAATCTTTTGGAATTTGCGGTGCCTGTATGGTCTCCAATTCTGTAATTCTTATGTAAGTCTGACTGTGAGAATGTTGAAAGGATTCAACGCAGAGCTACGAAATTTGTTTCGTCAATTAGAAACAAACCGTATGAAAGCAGATTGAAGGCTTTGAACATTCCAAATCTGGTGGAAAGAAGAAAAAGAGGTGATCTAATTCAATTATACAAGTTCATGCATGGAATAGAATCGGTTAAAAATAGCAACAATTTTAATGTCACAAAAAACCAAGGACGAGGTCACTGCCTCAAATATCACAAAGAAATATCGAGGCTCCAACATAGAGATAACTTTTTTTTCAACAGAACCGCTAACATATGGAACTCGCTGCCAAATGAATTTGTTGAAGCCCCCAATGTTAACAGCTTTAAAGCAGGCATTGATTGCTGGATGAGCAGCAATCAATCACATCAGTTGTCTTAGTGTGCCTTATCAGCACACTCGCTGGCTAGCCAGCTACAGTCAAAACTACTACTACTACTACTAAAAGAGTTAATTTTCAACTTCCATTTTTTAACCTAATTTATCTTTTGTGTTTTTTTACGGTTTCATATTAACAATGATTCAATCGAAATTATAGATCAGACATTTAAGAAATTACTAAATGTAGGGAATAATTAATAAATAAAAAGAATTTGATTACCTTTAACAAAACAATTAATTACATTTGTTAAAGCATCCAGTGCCAAAATTTTTGATTCACTTGATTTTTCTAGATATTTAATAACTTTTTTTGTCTCATTTAAAGCATCCGACTCGCTGGTTTTGCATGGATTTTGCGTAGCGCTGTTCAAATTTTCATTCAAATTGAAGTCCAAAGCTAGAGCAATTAATGACCCATAGTTTTTGACCAAATCAAGTAAATATTTGGTTTTGATAGCAGAATCATTTTTGCTCAAAACCATTATATTTGTAAAAGATCCTTTTGAATAGTTTATTAATTAATTAATTAATATGTATTTTTTGTCATCTCCTTACCTATCAGATATAACTTTGCATTTAAATTAAAATATTGATCTTGGCTCAGACCATCAGATGACAAATAACCACATGCATTTTGAAAAAAATTTTTCTCTACAAAAACATCGACAAGATTGGCATTCAAATTTTCATTATTTGATATTAAATGAAAAATTTGAGCTAAAAAAAATAATATTTAAAATTTAAAATTTAAATTTGAGTTGAAATTAACCAATTGATTCAGCAAGTTCAGAATAGCCTCTGTTAATTCCCAAAAGGGCTTCTGCTAACCAGTCTATATGATTTTGGGTGACAAAATTAGTTAATCCGGATTTTATTTCACTTGAAAAAAGAATTTAAATTAATCAAAGGAGAAAATTAAAAAATTTTATCTACCATAAATTGGATATGGTGTTGAATAAATTTGTCAATATTCCAGCTTCAGTAACAGAAAAATTGTCATTTGATGATTTTAATTTTGCCAAAATTGATGGATCAAAGATAGATGAGAGGATAAATTTTGAAAAGCTGCTGCTTTTTAGAAGATAACTTGCTTGTTCTTCATCGCACACACTCGAGACCAGTCTGGAAATAATTTTAGACACATTTAAAATGTAAAAGCTAAATTAAGTACTTTAGGATTTCAGTAAGCATCCATTGAGAATTTGGATTTTCTCCAAGATTCATGAACCGCTCGACCAGTTGATTTATATAGAATTGTTCATTAAAGATTAAAAAGTGGTTGAGGTAAGGCAGAATGTGAGAGTTTTCCGCACTCAAAAGTAGATAGTGCTTCAGAATTAAACAAATCTGGTCGAATTCAACATTTTCCCTAACCATTAACTAAATTTCAAAATTTAAATGAATTTTTCAACAATTAATAAAAATCACTTTTTCTATAATATTTTTCATGGTTTCGTCGACCGGTTTGTTTTGGTAATCGACAAGTAATAGCTGCCAATCACTACCAGCTAGTTCAGTACTTAATTCATCAGAATCAATCATCGGTTGATGGGAAAACTTGTTAAATTTGACCATTTTAGATTTCACGTGTTAATTATTCAAATATTTATTAAATGTTTTCTTTTTACTTTTTTTTTTATTTTTTTCAAAAGTTTTTCAAAATCATAAATTAATTTTTTTGCATTTTTAAATTAACATTTTTTCAAGAAATTGATTAGTAATTCAAAAAGATTTTTAAATAGATACAAAATAAATGAACAAAAGTTTAAAAATTTTATCTTAGAAGCTAAAATTGGTTCAATAAATCAGCTAATAAAAATAAATTATAAAAAATGTAACTATATATGAATGAAAATGAATTTTCATAGACAAATTGAAGTTTCAGATAAAATTATAAGATCAAAACGATCATTTAAAGTTTTAAAAATTTATTAATCTAATGATTTTAACAATTAAAAAAATAAATATTTAACATTGCTAGATATGTTATGTATATTAATGGCTAATTATAAAATCAACATAAAATAATGGAGCTCTGATTTATTTAACAAAAATAATCAATAAATTAAAAAATTCAGGATAAGTTAATTCAGATTTTCAAATTCTAAGCATTTATATTCATTCATTCAAACTAAAATAATTTTATTTTTTTGCTTAAATAAATTTTAATTTTTAAACATTGAATTTTTGTCTTTAAAATTGTTGTTTAAATCAATTAAAATCTTTAAACCTTTTAAAGTTCGATGATATGATATTATATATATATGAAAATAAATTTGACATAACATGTCAAGTAACTTCTTAGGAGAAAAAAAATTATTGTTTCTCTTTTATTGATAAAAAAAATGGCTTATATTTTTTGGGGGTGACAAATTAAATTTTTTTAAGATGACAAAAATAACTAAAAGTGGTGACTAATTTAATTTGTTATATCTGACTATAAAAAACTAATTATTCTGACAAAAAAACTAAATTAGTCACCATTTTTTTGGTTAATCTGTCATTCCGAAAATATTTAATTTGTCGGTCAATTAGTTTATCTGTCACTCAATTAGTTTAATTGTCAGTGAAGTAGTTTGATTGTCACCTAGTTTAGTTTTTTGTCAGTAAAATAGGAATTTTTTTGTCAGTCCATTAAATGATGGTCAAAAAAAATTACATTTTATATGTTGATCTTGAAAGAATATTCTGAAAACTCAAATTCTCAACTTTCATTTGGTAACATTTGCAGTCAACTTGATTAAAGATTGAGGTCGCTAGGTAATTTTATAAGTCAATATTTTTTATTCTATTTGCAATTTAAGCCAGAGATAAAAATTAAGAGAAAAAAATATTCAAAAAATATTTTTAATTGAAATTTAAAATCTTAATTATTATTAGCTCTAAAATTTGAAATTTATCAGTAAAAATAGGTAAATGAATAATAATTGTGTATAAAACTATCTAGAAAACGAATAAAGAATTGCGTTATCAAAATGGTCATAAGGGTATTGATGCTAGCTATTTTTCGAGATTTGGGTCAAGTTTTGGTAATGTGGCTAGTAATAAATGCTGCAAGTCTTTCGGATTGATCTCAAAGAAGTTATGGAGTTAAATTTAACAATGTTTGCTAAGCTTTTTATTTCGGAATTGATGACAGTGATAAAAAAAAGTACACTTTTTTTAATACAATGTGACCTCGATTTTATGAAACGTCTGGGTGAACCAAAATAATTTGACAAAATTAAAATTTCACAAATTCGAACACAAAATTTAAAAAAAAAATTTTTTTGATAAACAAAATAGCATCATTGAAAACAAGACATATTTAATATAATTAAATTTAATTTACTCTGGTAAAAAAACATTTTTTTCATAATGCAATTCGAGCATCTCATTGAACACACTTTGATTGCTTTGGGTGCAAAATAACTTAAAACTATACAATTTAGTAGTAGTAGTAGTAGTAGTAGTAGTAGTAGTACGCTGTTATCAGTTACCTGACGGAGTGCCTAATTCACATTACGCACTATTGACAGCATTTTATAACTTAATATTGACTATTTGGGATAAATAGTCTAATAAAATTAATTTTTGATTTGTTGTTAAATTTAAAAAAAAAAAAATAAATAAACAAGTTCGACAACAATAAAGGCGATTGCATAAAATAAAAGTAGAAGTAAAGCTGACTTTTAATTAGCTAGGGATTAAAAATGTTTTGATTAGGGCATAATTTTTGTTATATTTTTTTACGGATCTATCTCTGATCCAACTTCATCATCTTCGCTCTCGACTTCTGGAATGTTTAACAATTCTAAATTGAACAAGTTGGTAAAATCTCTTCTAAATTCTCATAAGCACTTAGCTTTTTATCATTTTCAATAAATTTTTCCAAGTTTGAATCAGGAAAATGACTCAAAAACTCAAAAGATAGACTTTTAAACTCACTCTCTAAATCTCTCAATTTTCGAATGGTTTTTTAAATGACCTCATAATAAGTGCCTTTATCTATCTCATCTAAAAATTTTTTTTTTCAAATATCGAACGATTGTCTCACCATTTTTAATTAAAATGTCTACTTTACAAATTCAAGCTGTTCATTTTACAAAATCAAAATTCTACAAAAATTTCGCATTTTCGAGCAAAAATAACATTGAAAGTATTATGAATTTGTGAGTCACGCAGATTTTTTTCACAAAATTAAGGTTTCACAAAACAAGGGGGAACAAAATCGAGGTTAGACTGTATGACAAAAAAACTTAAAAACTAATTAAGCTTATTGTTTAAATTACTGGATTAGCATGATCCAAGCTAATATGCTGTCAAAGATTGTCTGAGAACACACTCACTGGCTTTTATGTCTAGCACAGCCTTTATTACCACAAAATAAAAGAAAAAGAAAAAAAATTTTATTTTTTAATTCTTAAGTTAATTCTGTAAATCGTATCTAAATTCAGCCTATGCAAAAAAATTTAAATTATATGCAAATACTAGTATGAAAATTTAATTGCAGAGTTCAGAAGCTAAATCTTGACTCAAACAATTTTGGCATTTTTTTGATTCTAAAATTCAAAATTCAAAATGCCAGCTTTTTAAGGCAAAGCTGAAGTTCTGAAGGACCAAAGCATGTTCTATAAAATGTAGCAGCTGATACATTCTTTGAACCACCATTATATTGATTCTGCAAAACTCTGCAATAAATCTGCAAAATTCATAAAATTGTAAATTTGGGATATTATATTATACTAAAAATCCAACTCACTTTTAAGTGCTGGTACAGAGGAAGTATCAGTAGCTACAACTTACAGAACATGTTTTAGTCGGTCCAGATTAAATTTCTTTATATTTAATTTTTGTTTTTTGTACTTAAATTCACAATGTTCTGAATTTTGCGAAATTCTCAGAATCAGTTTATTGGTGGTACAAAGGATGTATAAGTTGCTACAATATACAGAACATGTTTTGGTCCTTCAGAACTTAAGCTTTGGCATTTTCAATATTTTGTTTTTGTATTGAAATTCACAATGCCGCTTTTTAAAAAGTTTTGAACTTTATCAAAGATAAATTCAAATTGGAGAAATCAATACCAAGTCCGCTTCACCTTCTTCAAGTGATAAAGGTTTGAATTTAAGTGAAATATATTTAACAAAAATATTAAATAAAACTAGAAAAAATTGTAAATATTTTTTAACTTTTGCTCAATTTATATTTTTTTTTAATATCTGGAAATCATATTCTAGAATTGATTAGAAAAATTTTTTTTCTTTTTATAAAAGAACTCAGAGATCGAGTACTAAATTTAAATATCACAAATAAATCTAAAATCTTCTCAAATGTTATTCTATAAAATTTCTGTAAAAAAAATTCAATAATGAAAAAGCTCTGGCTAAAATTGTGAGCAAATAAATTTTGACCAAGTACTTAAATAATTCTATATTTTTTATGATCTAACTTGTAAAATGAATTTCTTAAAAATTTTACCAAATCAAAATACTCTCTAAACGATTCCAATAAATTAAACAAAACCTTTTTTTTAATTAGGTGTCAAATCTTTAATTATCTTAAAATTAGTTTATTAAATTGAAATAATAAACCCGGAGTTTTTCAAATACCATTAAATTTAAAAAAAAACAAGCATCTTTAGAACTAGAACTAGAAAAACTGAAAATGAACAAAAATTTTGATTTTATTGAAGGTGGTGATTCGATAATAAGTTATTATCTAAAACCAAATGAAAAAATTGTACAATTCATTGATATTGTTCTCAGCCAAGTTGTGCGATATATTTATATAGCTCAGGCCGGATTTTGTATCTATTACTTGGCATCGATAATGAACAATGCATTATATCTTTTAATGGGACTTGGGTTATTGGTCATTTTAACAGATGGTATATGGATTGCTACAAGGCGAAATGGCAAGGAATATACTTGGTAAAATATGTTTTAAAAATGAATATTTTTTCATAAATTTTTTTTAAAGGTTTTCTACTAGCAGTTTCATTTATTCTGTTATAATGATAACA
Organism: Brachionus asplanchnoidis; assembly: GCA_025491095.1. Lineage (NCBI taxonomy): Eukaryota > Metazoa > Rotifera > Eurotatoria > Ploima > Brachionidae > Brachionus > Brachionus asplanchnoidis. The sequence continues at coordinate 2,363,210 of JAILYF010000016.1, forward strand.
ACAACATGGCATCTAGTCTTCATCAAATACAATTACAAGTTCCATAACTGTCCAAAAAATACCAATACAACATTTTTGAGTAGATCTTTCTGGTTTGAAGTAACATAAAAATTAAAATAAAAAAGTTTTAATCATAAGTGTCGAAGGATTACTTTGATCTATGCTCATTTTTAGAGATAATGGTATCTGCATTTTTGATCACTTGTGTTCTTGCTCGCTGGATTTTGCCAATAAAAATCAAATTTAGAAGAGATGACTTATCGGCACTGCTTATATCATTCATGATTAATGGAACTGATATTACCAAATTCTTAGGATACCTAGACGAAAGCTACATTATTGTTGATTTGACATTTGTATATTTAATTCTTGGTAAAATTTAAATTAAAAAAATTTAATTCAATATTTAAATTGATATTTAAGTATTCTATTCATTGAGCGTTCTTCAATTTAGCTTTACTTTAACTGCAAGCAATAAAAGAAAAAAATCAAATAAAAAAAGCTACATTAATCTATTATTTGGATCAGAGATCTGGGCTTTGATTATCATCTTGTTGGTTCAAGAGATTCCATTTTTTGTCATTCGTTTGATGATACTGATTAAATACAAATCTTTGGCAAAAAATTATTCAATTTATTTTTATGTGGTTAAAAATTTTGTACTATGTGTTTTTGAAATTTACCGAATCATCATAATTTTTTTCGAATCACGCAAAAAATCTCAAGCAATGCAAGATTGTAATGCTATTTATCATTTCTAAAGTTCATTTAATAATTAAATAAAAAAAAAATTCTCTTAACTCCTTTTTTTAAATCCATAATCATATCACCAAAAATTTTACTATTCTTAGCTTGAATTTATTTTTCAATGTTACAAAAGTTATTAACAAGTTCATAAAGAATTTAAAAAAATATCACACTTTTTTAAAATAAAGTTTAAATAAATACCAAGAAAATTCCAAACGCTAAATCTTTTGAAAATTTCATGTTAACTTAAAGTTATCTAATCAACAGATTATATCAACTTGGCTTTAAATATGTTAAGTCATAATTTTTTGAACAAAACTTGACACATATTAAAAAGTTAAAAAATATTAAAGTGATAATTCTTTTTTATTTAGAAAATCAGTAAGAATAAAAATTCGAAATTGACAGTTAAGAATTCAAAAAAATTATTCAGTAAATCTTCAAACAACAGTTTCAAAATAAGCAATTAAATTAATTTCAGCTAAAAAATAAAAACTCATTTTCAATTCCATTAAGAAGATTTGCAGAAAATTTTTATTAATTTTTTTTTCAAAGTTTAATCAAAAAAAATAATAATTGTAATTAGATTGTATAATATCACTGGCTTATTTATTATTATCAAAACGATCTATAACCTTTAAAATTAAACATTTAAAAATTAAGTTTTTTTGCTTGTTATTTGATATTTTAGTGGCTTAAATTCAATGCAAATTTTTAAATAAAATTTATCTTTTTTTTTTTAAATTGAAAGTTAAATTACAATTAAAAGTAGCTGTGGTTATTATGTGGATTTTTTTCAAACGTTTCAAGTCATCGCTGCCGTTTTATCTTTTACTGGCTATCATTTGGTTATTTTCAAGACAAGTCAATTCAACTAATTCAATTGAAATTTCTGGGACTGATGATAAACCAGTTGGCCGCTATCAAGTTGCTAAGCTAAATTTTGATCATGTATCTGATGTATATGCTATCACACTCTGGATTTTACTTGGGAGTTTAGCCAAAATTGGTCAGTACAATTAGAATAAAAAAAAAGCTACTTAAAAAATAAATTTTGTTCTATCACTGAAGGTTTTCACATGTCTCATAAAATTACCCAAAAATTTCCTGAAAGCTGTTTATTGATGATTCTTGGCTTGATTGTTGGTGCAATTTTATACGGGACAAAATTATCCAGCCAAAAAGCCTATGTGCTTAACTCCGATACATTTTTCCTTTTCTTGCTTCCACCCATAATTCTGGAAGCAGGCTATTTCATGCCCAATCGTCCATTCTTCAACAACATTGGAACTATTTTGCTTTTTGCTATTTTAAACACATTTTTCAATACTTTTTTAATTGGAACTACTATTTGGGCATTTTCTTTTACACCCATATACGGTGGCGTTGAATTTGAAATGCTCCATTGTTTTGTCTTTGCTTCTCTCATTTCTGCAGTCGATCCAGTGGCTGTTTTGGCCACATTTGTGGAAATTCATGTCAACGATATGTTATATATTATTGTATTTGGGGAATCTCTGCTAAATGATGCAGTCTCTGTGGTAAGTAGTTGATAATTAAAAAAACAAAAACTAAAATAATTTTTAAAAAGGTTTTGTATCGTTTGTTTGAAGCATTTGCCGACATGGGCGCCGCTAATATCCTACCAGTTGATGTGGTTTTAGGTGGAATATCTTTTCTAATAGTTGCTGGTGGTGGTGTATTCATTGGAATTGCTTTTGGTATAATTGCTTGTTATACTACCAAATTTACTTCAGAAGCTCCTATTTTGGAACCTTTAATCATTTTGATATATTCATATTTATCCTATTTGACTGCTGAATTATTTTCCACATCAGGAATTTTAGCGTAAGTTATTTTTAATTTAATTTTTTATTTCCTTTTGTTTATATCCAAAAAAAAAATCAATAGAATATTAATATAACAAGAAATTTTCTCTGATTGTTTTGTTAACTTTAAAATTAAGGATGTGTGCATAAAGCTTAAATAAGTCATTTGCAGGTTAAGATAAGAATTAAAATGTCAATTTAAACAAACTATTTAAACCATTGTTATTTGTTTTATTCTGAACTTTTTATTTGGATTTTTTTTTCAATTTTAATTATCTTTTAAAAAAAGATTTATTAATATTTAATATCAGTTTATGATTTGTGTATTTAACTTTTTTAAACTCTGAAGTTTTTTTTCGCCCAAATTTTTAATCATTTTAAATTATTTATTTATTATTTAATTTAAATGAATATAATTTCATTTTAAATCAAAAATCAAATCAAGACAAATTTTAAGAAAATATAAAATTAAAAAAAAAATATAAATATTTCATATCAATTTATGATTTTTGTTTTTAGTTTTTAATAAAAGACTTTGATGTTTTGTTTTCGCCCATACTTTTTGATTATTGTAAGAATTTTTCTCAAATTTTAATTTATTTAAAAATGATAATCTAAAGGAACACAATTTTTTAAATTTTCATTTAAAATCAAAAAAAAAAATTACCAATGGACTGAGAAAATGTTTTTTCAGTTTTTTATTATTTTCTAATTCTACATTGCATGTAAAGCATGTTACATTACATTTAATCTTTAAATTAAATCAAAGATTAAGTTTAATTTCTAAGGATAAACTTTTTAAATTGAAATGTTATTTTGAATTGATCATCAACTTCAAGATGCCACAAAAAAAAAAAATACAAAATTAAAAAAAAAGATTTTATTTTTTTTTGGTACGTATTTTTTCGTTTTTTTCACATTTTGAATTTTTTAAAAATTATTTTAGCATTAAAAAAAATGTTTAAATATCTAAATATCACCTTTTCAGAATCACCTTTTGTGGTATGTTTATGAAACAATATATAGAATTTAATATTGCCAAAAAATCTAATTCATCAATTGAATATATTCTTAAATTGGCCGCAAATACAACTGAAACAATAATATTTATAAAAATGGGTTTGAGCACAGTTTCAGATGAACACTCATGGAACACTGGGTTCGTTCTGGTAACTTTATTTAGTTGTGCAATATATCGAATAATAGGGGTGATAATATTCGCCAATTTGGCAAATAAATGGCGCTTAGTAAAACTCAAGAGTACGGATATGCTTATAATGAGTTATGGTGGCATTAGAGGTGCTGTTGCGTTTGCTCTGGCTTTAATTCTAGACGAACATAAAATTCCGAGAAAAAAAGAGTTTGTGACTGCTACAATATCAGTTGTTTTTTTCACTGTTTTCATTCAAGTAATTTATTTTATCATTTTTTAGATAGTTTTATTTTTAAGCTAAATTTAAAAATAAATAACTTTAGAAAAAAAATTATCTTTTTTGATTTTTTAAAGGGTAGTACAATAGGACCAATTGTAAAATATTTTGAAATTAAGTGTAAGGAATTCGAAGAGCCAACAATGATTGCTAAATTATCAAACAGAATGGTAGATTATGTCATGAGTTGTTTGGAAGACTTATCCGGAATATCTGGAAAGCATTCACTTAGAGACAAGTTTTTTTTTTAATATAATAAAAATTGAATTTTTATTTTTTTTAAATAGAATTCGAACTTATGATCGAGACTTTATAAAACCAATATTGCTTAGAGATAAAGGTCTAGCCAAAGACATTAAGCTAATGAGTACACTTCAAAAAATAAATGAGCTTAATGTGAACAGAATGGCTGAAAATCCAATTTTTGTGTTGCCCCAAAGTCACACATATAATCAATTAGCCAATTTTGGTGAAACTTCACCTCGAATATTTATTGATTCAGAGTAAAAAATAAAATTTTTTTTTTTAAATAAAATTAATTTTTTTAGTCAATCTGATGTGTATGTCCCTGAAATAAAAATTTTAAAAACAGATTCATTTGATGGAACTAGTGATGATGAGGACTATAGTGACTTATTACAAAACGCTATCACTGCTGATCAATCCCGAACTGTGGTATATTTAATAAGTTTTTTTTTTGGTAAATAAAAATTAATGAGTTTTTTTTTAAAGAAAAGATATCGCAGGCTTTCTCAATTTGAAGATGACTTTGATATTGCTCAAAAGAAACTACTAACGCGAAGTAAAAGTACTAGATCGCGAAACCAAACAAGAAGACAAAGCATTATGGAAAAAAATATTTATTTAAGACCGAGAGCTAAATCAATTTGTATGTTTAAATTTATTGAAACATTTGTTTTTTCTAGTTAAAATTTATAAAGCAAATGGATCTGCTATTAGAAAAAGAAGTCTTAAATTTGAAAATGATTCAGTTTTTTTTCCAGATAGAAAAATTTTTCTGCAACCTTATTTTAATTTAAATCATGTAAGTAAAAATTATAAGTAAACAAGTATTTTTTTTGTAAAATTTCATTTAAAAAGGGTTATTCCAATGATGATGAAAATTATTCCAATTCAAAAGCGACATCACTGAACTATGATTTATCCCAAAAATTTTAGTATTATAGCTTTGTTGAAATGAGTTTTTTCAACAAAATATATTTAAATTCTAATGATTTGAAAAAAAATTGAATTAAAAACTTTTTAATAAAAAGACTCTTCTGTTTAAATCTTATTTATATTATTTTATTGTTTATTCCATGGTCATTTAATCTTAATTAAATGACCAGGGAATAAAAAGTTGCAGCATAGTGTAGCATACTGCGTCGTACTTTTTTTTACTTAAAATAAAATAAAAATCTTCAATTTCATTTTAAATCAATCAAATAAAATTTTATTTTTTTTGATGTTTTATTTTTATGGCACAAAAAAATTATTATCAATGTATTTATTTTACCTTTCATTTTAATTTCCAAAAAAGGAAATTTGATTATTTTAAATTTAGGGTCTAGTGGAAAATGTGAACAATTTGTTCACATAATCTATGGTCACATATTTGGTGACCAAAATAGATAAATAAAAAAATAAAAACATTTTTCGAGTCCAGTTTTTATTTTATGTGAACATTAATTTTAGAATAAAAGTTTAATTTTAAATGCAAATAAAAAAAGATAAATTCCAATTCCTTTTTTTATTAGTTTTTAGTTTTTATTATTTCAACTTCAAAGAAAAACATTAAAATCAAATTTTGTTTTTTTATTTTCAGTTTTTTTTTTAATTAAAACTAAAGAATTTTAGTAAATTGTAGTTTAAATAATAATATTGTAAATAGTAATATGAAAAAGTAATGGAATAAAGATATCAAAAGTCATCCTTCAACATCTTGTTCCACACATTCACCACTCGATTTGTAAAAAAAGTTCAATTTTGTGCTGCAATTTGTGACTGTCTATTTCTCGAAACCAAAATTGTGACTTTTTTTTCATAATGTCCTGACATTTGAACCAGTGAATAATTCAATTCAGCTTTCCCAAAGTTTTTAAAAATTTAATATTTTAAGTTATCGCCTTTTATTCTTTTTTCTTTTAACGTAGTAAGTTTTAGCTTTCTAAGGCGTTCTTATTAGCTCAAGTTTCTTAACTCTCCAATTAGTTTTATTGCTTCTTTGAACGCTTGCAGTGTTAGCTTAATTTTTATCATACCATATTTCATATCATTTTGGTAATGGGTCTACGTAGTACCCACAAATAAAAATCTAGTACCCACAATAAACAGACTGTTCCCCACACGCAAAAACTTTTCAACACATAAAATTAAAAATTATTAAAAAACTATAAAACACAAAATGCAAAACTTTTTAACACAAATTTTTGAGATATATTCATTTTGAATTACATCACCCTTTTTTATGAAATTTTTAAATAATTCAAAAAACAAAATTTTTTTCTAATTAAAAATTTTAAAAGATTTAGAATGCTTTTAAGAAGCAAAAATTTACTTTTGAATATTTGGTAAAAGATAAGGTAAACGAAAATGTAAGAAAATAATAATCAAGCATGATGATTCACTTAATGACGCCGAGCTAATTGATAAACCTCAAGAATAAGATGTTACAAATGCAAAAATAGTTAGATTTATTTAGTATCATTTCTGCAAAAATAGTTGATTAGATTTATTTAGTAACATTTCAATCGCCAAAATCACAATTTTATAATGAAAAAAAGATGATGTAAAATATTTTATTTATTATATTAAATTAATTTAATAATTTTTTTGTTCATCACAAAAGTTTTTTGTTTTAAAGTAATTTGTGTTGAAAAGTTTCATATTTGTGGGCAAAAGTTTTTTAAATTGTGGATGACTGATGATTGATGTATCTCTTTTGGTAAATTGTAAAGATTTTTTTTCTTCAAAAAATTTATTAGTCAATTTACGAATATATTAAAAATATTTTTAAAAATCAATCTATCTTTAATAAAAATATTTTTTGATAGAAAAAAAATATTCATAAATTTAATAAAAGAAGGTATTAAATAAAATTAAACCAAAGTTTAAAAAAAATGAATTCGATTTCATCACCAGACAGATATTTTTCCACAGAAATTGATTACAATTAATTTTTATAATCCATTTTAAATTTGAATGGATTTATAATGAATCATTTTTTCATTTTCGTTTTTTCAAATCATCATTTTTTCAATTATTTGTTTCACCAATGCTAAATGCGGTTTTTAAATAAATTAAATTCAAAAACTTTAAAAGCCTCTAAGCGAATTCAAGGTAAAAGTTTAATTTAAAATTTTTTTTTCAGTTCAATCTCAAATATTAGCAATCGAATTTAAAAAAATAATTTTTATTTTATTTTTTTTTAATTTTGCAAAATTATGGAATTTAAAATAAACATTTTTAATTTTATTATTATTAAGGAAAAATATTTTTCCGAATCTAATCAATTAAAAAAATTAGAATTATCCGACTTAAAAAATAATTAACCTGGTGAAAAATAATTCTTGGATGTAAAAACTTTAGCATATCATGATAATTTGAACATAAATATTCAAATAAAAAAAAATTATAATTTTTCTAATAAAATTACGAATTTTAAATTTTACTAAGCCTTCAGAAAATTTCTACTCATTCGAACAAAATTCGAACAAAAAATTAAAATGGCCTAATTAGAGCATTTTAATTGAAAATGTGAAAAACAAGGTTACTTGGTATAATCTTAAGAAGACAAAATATTTGAAGCTTATTTAACTTGTCTAGGATTCTTTACATAGCTAGCTTTTTCTTGCAACAAGCCAAGAACAAAAACTAAAAATTCAAATTATAATAACAAAAATTCTCGATAATATTTCAATTTTTTTTAGCTTCTCTATGAGCTAAGATACTCTTAAATTTTTTTTAAAATTTTTTTCTTCTAGAATTTTTTTCATCTTTATAACAAGAAACTAATTTCAAATAAATGAGAACAAAATTTGAAACATGAGCTATTTTGGTCCATCGCAGAACCCTGGCGCATCCAGACAAGCATCTGGAGGGTCATCAAGACGCCCAAGCGTCGAGGACGCTCAGCCATCTTCGTCCGGCACCGCAACAACCTCTAGCCGTCCAATAACCAGAAGTTACCTTAAGAGTCAGCAAATTCAGCCTTCTACAAGCTCGCAGCCACCAGTGAACTCTTCCTTGACATCACTGTCATCGCTGTCCTCCTCCACTTCGTCACTCAACTCAATGGACACCACCCAACTTGAAAATAAATTGAACTCTTTTCAGTCTAGTGAAACAGACAATTTTTTGAACATACTGAATCAAGAGTCTTCTTTTGCTGAAAAGTTCAAGCCGATTGATATATTCAAAAAAGTTGAAAGTCCCCATCAGAAGATTCTGACCGATGAGACACCAATGAATATTGTGAGTCTGATCGAGAGGACTCGGATGAGCGGAAGAAACAACCGCACATTAATAAATGTTAGTTTTATTTTATTTTAATCAGTAAAGTGTTTATTTAATAGAAATTAATAATTTATTTTTTCAGCTTCCGAATTCAACGCTGAGTTTTTTGACCCAGCGCTTCGAAATGCATGATTATCCACTTTTGATAAAAAGACTGGATCAATCGAGCATCATTCAAAATTTGCGCTTTGGCTCGCCAGAGCTTGATGATTTAGTTTTAATTCTAAGAGTTAGATTAATAAAAAAAAAATTTTTTTTAAAGTTTTTTATTAAATTTTTATTTAGGACATTGAGTATAGATTGATAAATTACAATGCCAAAGCGAACAACCCTGAGAATATGGGCGATGATGATAATCAGTCGAGGGAAGAGTTCGAAATTGAAACAATAAATTTTGATAGTGCCAATGTGTTTAGGCAATTAGGAGGAATTGAAGTAGAATGGAATTTAATTTTTTTTGCATTATTTAAAAATTTTTATTTGTTTTTGTTAAGATTTTGAAGAGGATTTTACTTATGGGTATTTTGACTTGTGAACAGCCGAGTGAAAGCCAGAAATTTGGAAAATATGCCACTAATAAGGAATCGAATAAAATTGGATTTGAAAAATGCTTTATTTTAAAGATCAAGTGCAAAGTTATTCACATTCTAAATCGACTCATTTGCTTGGTAATTAATTATTTTATTATTTAGTAAAATTACCATTATTTTTGTTCACTGAATTTTTGATTTTAAACAGTAGAAAAAATGATTTCTTAAGTTCCAGGATTTTTTATTTGTTGTCAAATTTTACGTAAATTCCTAGAAAATAGCTTCAGGTAAAAATTGAACTTACCGAAAATTATGGATAATTTGGTAAAATCAACGATATCTGTTTAATATCTATTTAAAAATAAGGATCTATTTTTAAGATTTTTGAAAAGGAAAATTTTAAGCTGACACAACAATCTAGCAAACATTTTAGACTTTTTTTTATTGACAAACAAAAAAAAATTAAATTAAGGAAAAATTAAAAAAAAAAGAAAAAAATGCAAAAACTAAACATAAGAATTATTTTGCCAAGATACAATATAAATCGCCATAATCTTGGAATAATTAATGTTCTTTCACATTCAATTTAACTAATTTATTATTGTAGCTTTGAGCTGCTTCTTGCTGTTATCATATTTTTATTTATAAGTTTATTTTTATTGAGCAAAAGATCTTTCAGATTTTGGAAAAAGCTGTTCTACTTGAAAATAAACAATTCTAAATTAAATTAATATTTTGTATTACTAAAATTGGACCCTAAATTATAAAACTTAAGAAAATTCCTAAAAATTTAGTTGGATCAATTTTAGATTATTCTTTTCCTTGTATTATCAAAATACAAGTCAATCAGCATTCAACGGTTCGGTCTATTCTAAAATTTAAGTATGGTAGACCCTCCAAAACTGTATATCACAAAGTTTCTAATAAACTTTAACTTTTTACAATCTTTTTGTGTTGAGTTAGAGATAAAATAAAATTTGATAAAATTTGTTGTAATTTTTTTTCGTTGTTTTGCCTGCATATTTTTTTAAAGATAAATATTTAGTCCTTCCGTAAAATAATTTGTTAGCACCTTATTTTCAATCTACAGGTAGATGTTCTGGTGTATAACTTTCACAAATTGTCTAAAGGTTAATTAATTTTGTAATTAAGTGACTCTGAAAATCTTTCTGAGAAAATTCATTTTAAAATTTAATGTCCAAGATCTTAAATATTCTCAAAAGATTTTTGCCTAAGATTTTTTAAGTTTTTCTTATTAGATCGGCTTACAAAAATCGTGACAATAATATTTATGACATTGGATAATAAATTTTAAAATGAATAATTACAAAAATCTTGACAATCTAAGAATTGCTAGGATAATTTTACAAGTTCATAAAAAGAAAATAAAAAAAAAATTTTCGACATTGCATTTTCCTCAAAGTTCCTAAAATAACTTTCTCATTAGTGCTAAAATCTTAATATTTTTCAATAACAAATTTAATAGAAATTAACAAAAATCGAATTAAAAAATAAGAAATTCATCACGTCAATTATATCCAATTTAAACGTTATTGTAATTAATTAAAAAAAATTAACAAAATTAATAGAATTGACACAATAAGAATTAATTCATCTCTAATACTATAAATAATTTATTATTTTATTACAAATATTTATTAGTATCTTAGAGTTAAATAATTGTTCGAATAAAGCAATTTAAATTTTATTTATCTATTTAAAAAAACAATTAGAAACAAATTTATAAAATAACCGACGCGTTTTGACCGATAGGCCTTCTTCAGAATCTATAAAGACAGAGAGATACAATTTTTTAATTAAGAATAATAGAAAAAGGAAAAAAGTATTTTAGATCTTTAAGAATAATTTTTTTTTTATTTGAAATATAAACTAAATTTAAGAAAAATGTCTGATTGTATCCAATTTTTAATTTTTTTTGTTTAAAATTGGAATTTGAAATTTAAGGAATAAATTAATTAAATCGACTTCAAGTGATTTTCTCTTGGGACCATTATCAATTTTTGAATTTACTTTTGTTAAATAAAAATCTTTATCAGTGTGACCATATAAATTGAAATGACATGAGACAATTGAAATGAGACTTCAGAATATTTGTCAAAATTACAAAACGATTTTCTTAAATTTTTGCTTTAATTTTATTTTATTGAGTATAAATGTTAAAAAATTCTTTTTCGAGCTGATCTTTTAGATTCCCCGATGCAAAATTATCTAAATCTTATTTATTGCACTTATTTGAAAATATAATAAAAAAATTAAAATAAAATTAAATATATAAAATAAAAAAAAAATCGAAAAAAAGATAAATATGTTTATTTATTTGTTTATCTGCACCCAGCTAAAGCTCCTTCTGAATATAATATAAAATTTATTTTATTTTATTTTTTTTGTCGGGCGTTTTATAGATACAATCAAATCTATGCAGGTGAAATAAAATCATTGATAAAAAAAATATTGACCTAAAATTAATAATTAAGTTTAAAATGGTATGGTGAATTTCAAATACAAATTGAAAATATATTGCTCATATTGTAATAGATTAAAATTAAAGTTAATTAAAGATATTAGAAAAAATACCGCAAAATTTTTTACCTAGATTAAATTTTCACATGAAAAAAAATGATAAAAAATAAAGAATCAATAACATTTAAATAGATTATTGATTTGATTTACTAAAAAAAAAAAGCGCGAAATCATTTTTGATACCACAATTTTTTAATAAAATATCACAATTTTTAAGCTACATACCACAATTTTATTAAAAAAACCACAATTAATAAAAATATCCATTAAAATTAAGAAAAACCTTTTTTTTTATATTTCAACAAATATTTATTAAAAAAAACACAAATATTAAAAATAAACTATATTATTTTTTTTATTTCACAAAAATAATTTTTTTAACAACACAAAAAATTCAAAAAATTTTATTTAAAAAAAAAATTATTTTTTACCACATTTATTCGGACAAGCATAGTATCTTCTTTTCATCAGTTTTTCTTTGACTACAATCGGAATAGTTACAAAATCTTCTTCTTCGTAATGATTCGAATGCTCGTTGTCGGATACGTGCACGGTACCACATTTTCATGAAATTAAATTTTATCTATTTTACTTCCACTTTTTATATTGAGTAATTTCAACATTTGTAAATAGCGTCAAAAATTAAAAAGAATGAGTTTTTTAATTGATTAGTGGTCTTCTCAATCAAATAAGTGTCAATTTTAAATAATAAGTGTTTTTTTATTTAATTAAAGATTAATCTTTATTTTTATGGATTATTTTAAAAATTGTGTACATTTATTTTTTTTTTTTTTTTTTTTTAGCTTATTCTGAAGGAGCTCTAGCTCGGTACAGAAAACAAATAAATATTTAATAATTGTGGTATCATTTAAAAAAATTGTGGTATTCTATTAAAAAAATGTGTAACCGATTTTAATGGGCCAAAAAAAAGATAATAAAAATTTCATTTTAGGTAATAAAGACGCAACAAAGTCCACTGCACTTTATTGCAATATTTTTTTCTAGTATTTTTCATTTAATTTAATTTTAATAAACCTAAAAATGAAGAATTTTTGTTCAATTGGCATCAAACTTGTTATATTCACTGTTAATTTGTTAGAAAAAAATCAAAATGGCATTGTTTTTATCATATTAGTGTAAAATGAATTTATTTTGTTCTTATTTTTTTAAAATTTTTGTATTTGTCTAATGAGGGCCTTAAATTTTTAGTTTTAATTGTTTGAAAAATTAATTTAGTCTATTTTTGCTCAGTTTTTGGCTAATGAAAATTTTATCAACTTTCTAGCTCCTTTCAAAAGATGATTTTTAATTAGCTTAAAAAAAATTTATTTTATTAATAAAAAAAATTTTTTTTTTAAAGCCTCATTTTGGCAAACAAACAGTCTGCGATTTGCTTATGTATGAGCCATCGCTGAAGAAAAATCGTCCATTAGATCCCGATTACGACACCACTTTACTTCAATATCTATTCTCCCTTGTAATGTTCAAAGAACCACGTCTGCAAGCGTGCCAGCTAATAGAGTCAATTCTATTGCACATCCCAATGCTAAATCTAAACTCAGTTCAAAATTTGAAGCAGATTCTAGAGTGTATAGATGACGAGGGCCTTTCTTGTATATGCAAAATATTTGCTGTCACTCTATCCAATTTGGACACAGTTGACAAGAAATACCTTGCCTCTGGGCGCCGCTCGATTCAGCAAAACACGCAGCCAAATCCCACTCAACTTTTTCAAACTATTCAAAGTCCACAAAAATCAGATCCTTCGTCCAACTCGTCAATTCGCGATCAAAACCTCGAATTTTTGCTTAATTTGCCCACTCTTCTTCTTCGTCTAGTTAATTTAATTCGTCGAAAGGACTACACGGTCCGGTTTCCCGGTGCCAACAACGAAATAGAACACTGGATCCGTTACATAGACGAAACTTTGTCTGACAGTGACGACAATGACTCTATGGACACAAGTCTTTCGCACTTGGACAACCAATTAAACCAGCCAGCTTTGCTTGCCACTGCAAAATTGAACAATTTTGTTTATGTGCTGTACACACTTAGTCTTCTGTTAATAGGAAAAGAAAAAAAAAGGGTCCAAAAGTCGCTGACCAAACTGCGCTTGGCCAATGCTCTTAACTCTTTGTTCGATCATTTGATTTGGAATTGTAGATGCGAATATCCAAATGGCGGAAATGGTCAAGACGCGCCACTCAGGTCGCATATTTGTCCTGAAGTGGCTGTTAAAATTCAATTTCTGAGACTAATTCACAGTTTTTGTGATCACTCCGAGTAAGAAAATTAAATTTTAAATAAAAAATTAGCATTGGTGATTTTTAAAATTTTATTTAGGTTTAAAAGAGTCGTATTGACCAAAGGTGAAACTGAAGAAATTTTGCATTATAACAGTAATGAGATTTTTATTTTTTATTTTTATATATTTTTTTAATTTTTTTCTAATTAATGATACTTAAAAATGGACGATTAAAATCCATACCACAAAATTTGGATAAAATGCCTCAAATTTTTTTATTTTTTTCCCCAAATATTAAATAAATTCGCCAATTACTAAATCTATGCATAAAAATATTAATTAACAGTAAATTAAATAGAAATCCACTATTTTTAACTTATTGACACTTTTCTTTAAAAAAATAGCGCGAAATCATTTTTAAGTTACATACCACATTATTATTTAAAAAAAAACACAATTAATAAAAATATCCATTAAAATTAAGAAAAACCTTTTTTTTATATTTTAACACATATTTATTAAAAAAAAACTATATTATTTTTTTTATTTCACAAAAAAATTTTTTTTGCCACTCAAAAAATTCAAAAAAAATTTATTGAAATTTAAGAATTTCAATAAATTTTTTTTTTTGTTTTTTGTAAAAAAAAAACAAAAAAATAATTTTTTACCACATTTATTCGGACAAGCTCAGTATCTTCTTTTCGTCAATTTACTGCCACAGTTTTCGCATGATTTTGACTCGCTGTCAAACGCTTCGTTCTGATCTGATTCGATTCTTGGTCTTTTTGACAATACTTCATCTTCTCAGATTCAATTCCCCTTGGAGACGAACTTGAAGCTTGTGTATCGCTTGGTTGAAAAAGGAGAGGCTTTAGTGTTTTTTTTGGTCTACCTTTTTTTCGATTTGATTGAATTGGGATATCCATACCGACAGAGTCAAAATTACACTTTTTCTTGAGTGCTGTTTATTTGATGATGACATTTATAGTGCTTAAGCCAAAACCAACAAGTACAAGAGCTTAACGTCCAGTGTGTACATTTATTTAATAATTGTGGTATCATTTTAAAAAATTGTGGTATTCTATTAAAAAATTGGGTAACTGATTTTTAATGGGCCAAAAAATAGCCATTTTTAATAAAAAATAATAACCAATTTAAGAAAAAGTGCCTAAATTTTGTAATACTAATACAGTAATGTTCCTCTTTTTTTCCTAAAAATTTATGAAGAATAAAGTGAATTTACGTAAATTTATAAAAGTAAACGATAAATAAAATTTAGACGTCTGATTTTACGTTAAGAGCTTTGGCGTCTTTTGAGTGGGTTAATTGTTAAATGTAAATTTGCTTTATGTTTCATAAATTTTGGATAAAACCAAAAGCGGAACATTACTTTATTTTTATTAAAATATTTAGGTAATATTTCTTTAATTTTTAACATTTTTTAGTAAAAAGTGCTATTTTTTAATAAAAAGTGTAAATAAGTTAAAAATATTAGTCATCAAACACTAATTTTCCTAATATTAGGTAATTTAAAACAATATTTAATAAGGTCTTCTTTCTAATTATTTTAGCAAAACACCTCGAATGCTTTGTCAAGGGAATGTAAAATCTAAATCTGCTTCGCCAAAAGATTCAGGGTTAAATTTTCTTATTTTTGTCTATTTTATTTTCTTAATTTTTCAAAACTAACTTATAGAAGACTTTTCTAGCTAACTACATCCGTAAAAATAAACTCATTTATTTTGCTATATTTTGGTATTGTTCCAATCTTGAATGTTTTTTTTTTAAAAATGCAAAAATCGAACTTGCTAAAAATTATCATTTTTCGATTTTTAAATTCTTAAAATTTAAAAATGAAGCTAATAATAAACAACATATAACAATGACATAAACAACTTTCTAGAAAAATATGGCTTGCTTGATTTTCAGCAAAAAACTCGATTGAATACTATCTTTTTTTCCAACAAACACTCTCTTCTCATAATTTAGGTACTTATTCTTAAATTTGTTACTATTTTTAATAAAAAGTGTTATTTTTTTTAAGAAAAGTGTCAATAAGTTAAAAATATTGGATTTCTATTTAATTTAGTGTTAATTAATTTTTTTATGTTTAAACTTAATTATTGGGATTAATTTAATTAATTGAATTTATTTAATATTTGGGGGAAAATTAAAAAATTTGGAGTATTTTATTCAAAATTTGTGGTACTTTTTTTTATCTGAAGGAGCTAATGCTCGATACAGAAATACAAATAAATAATAATAATACTCAAGCTAAATTTCTCCTTAAAAATTGGTTCGGATTAAAAACAAATAAAAAATGGAATCAATAACACGTCAAACTCTTAGCAAAAATTTAATTTAACAATTTATATAAAATCTAGATATTAATTTTTCTAATTTAATTATACACATAAAATTAATTCTGTCAAATTTTTTTTTAAGTGTAAGTCAAAACATAAATTTTTTTTTCATTGTTAAATGTTCTGTTAACCTTTTTAACTTATTTTCATTTAACTTTTGTGAACTTAATTTTTTTTGGATAAAAAATTTGAATTTAGAGGATGAAAATAGAATTTAAAAAAAAGCGTGTGCTAATTCATTAACTAAAATTACTAAATTTTCACCAATTTTACTAGATGAATATAAAAATTACATATTTTTCATAAAATAAGTTATTTTATTTAAAAATGTGAAATTATTTTAAAAATCTAGTTTGATACTAGTTTTTCCAATATTTAATTAAATTTAAAAAAATTTAATTTTTAAATTAATTTTTTTTTAAATATTTGTTTATCCTTTGTCACTTAATGAAACGAATTGTAAAAAACAAAGAATTATTGGGATCAAAACTAGAAACCAGATTACAGAACTCATATTTTTCATCAAAATTCATACCATAATATTCTTAATTATCCAAATATTGTTCTAGTTAAAAAAAAATTCTAGTTGCACAAAACATCCTTCTCTGGCTTAAAAAAATTCTAAAAATGGACTTAAACGTCTAACTGCTGATTTTCAGTTTTTTTAGGTAATGTTATGTCTAATTTATAATCTTAATACAATTTAGAAAAATTAATTAGAATAATATCATTGGTGCAAATTTAGTAAAAAGATTTCTTTTTAGTAATTTTAGTTAAGAAATAATAAATCGCCAAAAAAATACCTAGAAAGATTCGAGAGTTAATTATTCAATGGTTAAATTCTTGTAAAACACACAATTTAATTTTAATGAAAAAAAAATGAATAGTTTATTTAAATAACTGACTTTCAGTGAAAATTTTAAAAATAACACAACCCTAATGGTTGCGACCAAAAACCGTACCATCAGCGGCTTCATACTGTACCAAGCATATTCCATGTGCCACAAATTTGTTGATGAAAAAAAAGAATTAATTAATAAAAAATCTTAAAAAAATTTTAAATCCTTAATAAAATTATAGTTGAATAATTATATGTTAGATTAATTATTTTAATTATTTTATTTCTCTTCGTTTTCTTTACTTAAAAGTAAAAAAAAATGAGAATTTTATTTTAAAATGAATGTTTACTTTTTTTCCTTTTTATTATTAGAGAAGAATATGAGAAATAAAAAAAATTAAATAATTAACATACAATTTTCTTTTGAATTTTTATTTCATTTTACAATTTTAATCAAATTTTCCTTTTTTTTTATCAACATATTTTTGGCATTTGAAAAACTATTGGTTCGGTAAAGTTCGCTAGGTACGGTACGGCACCGCTGATGGTACGGTTTTTGGTCGCGATCATTAAGGCTGTGTCGTTTAAAGTTTTGTTTTTTTTTTTTCAATTAAGAGAAAAATCTATAAAGATATAATAAAAAATAAAAGCAAATCTAAGTAAAGTTTACTTAGATTAGCTTTTAGATTAGGAGACGAAAAACTGTAGGAATTCGTCTATGGTAGCTACGTTCGGCATTTTGCTGATTTCATATGTTTGACGATGATTTTATGGTTATATTTTTAGGTCATAATTATCAATAATTTCAATATTATTTTATTTTATCTGATGATTTATTTATTCTTTAACTAATTACTTATTAGTTATTCTCAGAAATAAAAAAAAAAATTTTCCAAATATTTTAATTTTTTCGAGAAAAATGGAAAACCAAAAGATATCCTGAATTATCAGAATGTTTTTTGTTTATTATTAATTAATATTTTTTTTAATTACTGTATATGATTAAAATAGGAAGATGCTTTGTAAGGATAAATTATCTCTCGGTGAAATTGTCCAATATAAGAAAATCATCAAAAAAAAATTCTTTAGGTAGATAAATTATCTTTGAAATAACATTAAAACTAGAATCAAAAAGATTTCTGAAATATTTATTATAATGATTTATTTTTCTTTGCAATGCCTGACTTTTTTATGTGAGCCTTTGAATGAGCACCACGCTTAGATATTTTTTTTGATGAAAATATGAAAATATCATTTTGAATAAATCTGTAAAAATCAGATTCAAGTCCTTCTAATGTTTCAAATTTAATTTTACTTTGAGTTAATTTAATTGACAATTAATAAGAAGATTAAGGAAGCTAACAAAATAAATTGAGCCCACTTAAAGTCTTAAAATATTGCTTAATCTTAAGCTACTAAAGTATTTTTATAATTATTATTTTTGAAGAGTCTTCAAAAAGATATTATATCTTTAAATTTTTTTCTCTTTATAAATAAAATTATCTTTCATTAGACATTTAAAAAAAAAATGTAAATTCACTTGATTTGTCTTTTTAGAGTCAGTTTAACAAAAACTATTTAATTATATTAAATAAGTTTGTTTAAAGTTAAAACAAAAAAAATTAAAATTGGACCTAATGAGGTTTGTACAGAATTGTCTCTATTGTCAAAATCTGCAAAAATTCTATTTTTTTTTATCTGCCAGACTGATGATTTTTCCAAAAGAAAATACATAAACTTAAAAAATATCTCTTTTAATTAAATGAAAACTAGTCAAACAATTAATCACTTGCTAATAAAATAATTAAATATTAGAATCAAAATATTTCTGGTCTCTTTTTTTTCACTAAATATTAATATTTTGGAATTTTTTACAACAATTAACTTATTAACTTGAATATTATATCAAAATAATTAAATAATCTTTTAAAATTTGATTAAAAATTAATTAAATATTTCGCAAAAAAGAAAAAAATTACATAATAAACAGCACTTCTGTAAGATTTATAAAAAGGTTCCATTAAAAATTTAAATTTTCAAAAAAAAATGGATGTATTCCTGAAATTTTCTAACCAAAAAATGAAAAAATACTTAAATTAAGAGTTTATTGAATAAAAATGCAGTTCTATTTATCCATTAGTTTATTTATACCGTGCAAAATCTCCTTCAGATAATGAAAAAATGTTTAAAAAATTTGCTTAAATAGGAAAGTGACAAGATTTTTAAATAAATATTTTAAAATTTTTATTTGAAAAATAATTTTTTCAAAATATTGAAAATATTTTATTCCTATTTAAAATATTTTTTGGCTTTCATAAATTAAATTATTTTTTTAAGGAGAAGCTCCATCATGTCTTCAAGTAAATGAATCATTGCTTAAAATAGATAATCGAGTGAGATGCTCAAAATTAAATGAAGGACTTCTAAGCAAAATTGTGAGCGTAATCAAGAAGGAACCGTTTTCAGCATCATTCAGGTTTTGGCTCATCCGAGCTATAGAGAGCTTTCTTCGCGGGGGAACTTCGTTTGCTGAGCAAATATTCTTGATAAATCGCGGTGTAGTTGAGGACACTATTCAAAATATTCTTGCAGTAAATTTCACTCGACCAAAAGAAGTCATCCAGAGCTGTTTTGACATGCTTGGTGAATTGGTCAAATTCAATGTAAAAGCATTTGAAATTATCAATAGTCAACTAGTAGAAAATGAAAATGTAAAAATTAATGAAAAAAAAATTTTTTTTATATTTTTTTATTCTATTTTTTTAGTTTAATTTGCTAATCACAATGATAAACCAAAACCTAATCGATTCAAATATGTTTTTGAGATCGATATTTTTGAGCATTGATTTTATTGAGCAAAATGGTGATGTTCTAAAATTTAAAGTATCCACTAACAAAGTGCTGAATTATTTTGATATTTTTGAGCGACGAATTTTGTTTTTGTCACGCATGATGACCATAATAAATGTGCTAAATTTATCACAAGAAAATATAAGTTGTTTGAATACCACCTTAATAGTGCTGATGATAGCTCATAAACGTCAATTGTTGCCCAAGTATTTGAAAGCCTTGAAGTCAAAATCACTCGAGATCATGCTCTCAAATGATTTCATACACGTGAATAGGGACTCGGCAATAGGCAATAGTCCAGGTGAATCGAATGCGCCGAGTCAGTCCTCCGACTTTATGCTCAATTTTAAAGATTTGCTTCTTTTCTGGCAGTCGCATTATCTGCAAAAAGACAAGGACTGTGCCGGTTTGGAACAAAACAGCAAAATTGAGTTCAGTTTTTGGAAAAAAATTGTCGAGCTTCTGCTAGACCCCAACCCTAAAAATGAATGCTCACTTTATTTTTATTTAAATAATGATTATTTGAATATGAACAGTAATAGGAAGAACAGAATTGACGAATATAGATCTGATTGATGGTATTTAATTTGAGTCTATTTTTTTTCTTGTTTTACTTTTGATTCTTTTTTTTTTAACTTAAAATTTAACTTTAAAATTTTAAAATTCAAATGAGCTTTAACCATTTTTCAGCTTTGCATTAAAGATTTGAAGATAATTTTTTAATTTTTTTTCCTTTTGAATTTTATTTATTTATTATTTTATTGTGTAATTTTTAAATATTATCAATTAAAAATTTAACCAAACATTTGAGAAACATTAAACTAAAAATAGACTAATTAATTTTTTAATTTTATTCAATAAAAAAAAATATAATGTAAAAAGCATATTTTTATTTGATTATTCATTCAAGTTTGATCTAAAACTTCTCAATAGAAAAACATAAAATTTTGTATTGACAAAAAAATACAAAATAATTACAAAAGTCATTTCAAAAAAAATAATTGTTTTCACATTTTAACAGAATGAGACCCCGAAAGAAATGCGTTACAATTATTTATTTAATTAATCCTTTAAAAATTTGATTAAAATAAATGTGGTTTAAAATTATTTTTTAAAACTATGGAATGATTTTTTTTAACATTTGAGTAATATAAAATTGACTAGTAATAAGGAAGCTTTACAAAATATCAAGACAAAAATAGATGAAATTGTATTCAATGGTAAATCAAATTATTGAGCAAGTGTATTAGGCAGTTTTTGATCAATATAATCAAAAATTCTCTTCAATTGGGTGAGGTTTAAAGTCAAATAAAAATCTGGGAAACTCATACAAAAAAATCTTTTTTGCATAACCGAGAAAATCATAAAAACGACTTTTATTTCTGGGAAACTCATACAAAGAATTCTTAAATCTGGTAAAGTCATATAACACTAGGGTAAAGTTAAACAAAAAATTTTGTTTTTTTTTCAAATTTTATAAGTATTTTGCAAGCTTTTAATTTTAATTTTTGAAATTTATTATTCAAGTTTTTGATATGTTACCAGTGTTGGGTATTTTTGAAAAATGCGTAAAGCTCCATGTTTATTTCCCAAAGTTTTTGTTGTTGTTGAAAGAGTAATTAAATTAAAAAAACTTGAATTTTTAAATTATTCAAATGGTTCAAATGATTTATATATTTCTAAGTGTAAACATAAAAACAGAGTTGTTTAAAAGTCACAAGTCAAGTCCAAGTCACGACTTTTTTTTTAATGACTTGGATTTTTTTTTGGGACTCTTAAACAACTCTGCATAAAAATGGAGATATTGATGATGTAGAAATAACAAAAGAGGACTGTAGTTGTTTTGAATGCAATAAATGTTCTTGTTCATCCTATATGGATAAAGGTATCTGTAGCCATATTTTGGTTGGCTGCGTTATGATAAAAAAAAAACAATGGTTTAAATTTGGAATCAAAATTTGTAAATCAAAAAAGTAAGTAGGAATATATAGCTTAGCTAAGTTTTGTTTAAAAAAAGATTAAAGATTTTTTATATTCGTTTATTTCTGTGTCATTTTTTTATCCGAAATATAATTAATAATCAGTAAATTTTGTTATAAAAAAAATATTTGCTTGACTTTACCCTAGTATTTATTTTTATTTATTTTATTTATTTATTTATTTCAATGAACGCCTTAAAGGCGATGTTAATAAAAATTTAAAAAATAAAATGTAATATATAAGACAAAGTTTAAGTGTTTTCTAAAAAATTTAAATAAAAATTGAATAAAATATTTAATTTAAATGTTAATTTTGTTTTTTTTTCTCCTTTATAATTTCAATAATTATTATTCATTTTGTATTTACTCTCTTTTATTTTTATTTTTTGCCTCTTTCTTCAACTTTGCAAGGAGAACCACCATCAAATCGACTAAGGAGTCTAGAACCATATTATATGACTTTACCATATTTAAGAATTTTTTGTATGACTTTCCCAGAAATGAAAGTCATTTTTATGATTTTCTCGGTTGGGCAAAAAAAAATTTGTTTCGTATGAGTTTCCCAGATTTTTATTTGACTTTACCCTTTACTCACTTCAATTCACTTCATCTCAATTATTTTAGATAAAATAAAAATTAAATAAATCAAGAAATTTATTTGTTATTTTTTTAGGGTCTACCTTTTCAACACAAAAAAATAACCATTCAACACAATTTCAAAACGCTCAGCACAAAATGATTTCATCTTAGCACAAAAATAAAAATTTGAAAAAAATACTTTTAGCACAAAAATTAAAAATAAAATAAATGCATTCAACACAAAAATTAAAATTTGAAAAAATACTTTTAGCACAAAAACTAAAAATGCAATAAATTCATTCAACACAGAAAATTATTTTGAAAAAAACATTAAACACAAAAATGCTTTTTAATTAGCTTCCAAATTTTTAAAAATTAATTTCAATTTTTTTTCTCTTTTTTCAATTTTTTTATTTCGAAATTTAAGAATTATTTTCAAACACAATTTTTTTGTGTTAAATGTTTTTTTTTAAATATAATTTTTTGTGCTGAGAAGAAATCGAATTGTGTTGAATGTTTTTTTCATTTTGTTAATCAGAAATTGATTGTGCTGAAATAATATTCCCATTTTTTTAATTCTTGAAATGGTATCGAGGATTTACAGAGATTCGAATGAATCTTCAGATTCTATTTATCGTTTGTAATTAAAATCTATCAAATCAATGACAAACATTTTATTCGTTGATATTTTAAGAAAATTCCATAAAACAAAGCTCGTTTGATAGAATATTTATTAAAATAAAAAAAATTGTAAAAAAAGAGAAAATGATATATACGAATCATGCTACTTTTTTATGAATACTTTTTTCATTCAATGAAAAGGGTTTTTATTGAACAGTGAATAAAGAATAATTTGTAAATTTCTCTAAAAATAGTTAAATTCTGGCTAGTTAAGACTAAATAAAGTTTTATTAGATAAATAAGATTAAATAAAGTAATAATATTGTATATTGTGAGTGAACCCCACTCCTATAAATAGGATCATTATTATTTTAAATAAAGAATCAAAAAAAGAGTTAAAACTTAGTTTTATTTAACCCTCTGGCTCCCCCTGGTCCTGTCCTCACAAGATATTAAAAAAAATCGAAATTAATTCATCTTCTTCATCAAAACATTTGATTTTATCCTTGTCTTCATCATCGCTTTTTGACTCATTTTCATTTTTATCAACAGTTTTATGTTTTTAAAAACTAAATAATGGAATGACATGCTTAAGATAAGCATCAATTGTTATGCTTTTTTTTCTTCTTCCACACTTTATTTTCATTCAAAGCTTATCCAATAAGCTTTAGATATTTAGCTATATTTAACAAATAAATCAAATTTTCAAAAAAATTTCAAATTAAAAACAATAAAATTACAAAAAGGAGGAAAAATAAACTCTATTGCTAAATTAACTATATGGTTTAACATAACTTTATGGTTAACTATAACATTACTATATGGTTTAATTTTTTTGTGTTTGAATCAAAAAATGTTTCAAATGTTTAAATAACATTAAAAAAGTGCGATGTTTTAAATATTTTTTTCAGAATAAAAAAATAATTTTAAGTTAATATTGCAAACATTTTCATTCGAATAAAAAAATTTAAATTTGATTTTAAAATTTATTAATATAAAAAACAATTTTGTAGAAAACGACGCGTTTCGACCGATAGGCCTTCTTCAGGATCTAGATGACCGAGAATTACAATTTTTAAACAATTTATTAATTATGAAAAAAATAAAAATTTTTTGAATTTTAGAAAAAACTTATTATACTTCATTTTTAAGAATAAAAATTATAAAATTTTTTTCATTATTTTAAATATTAACTAAA
This sequence comes from Brachionus asplanchnoidis, assembly GCA_025491095.1. NCBI lineage: Eukaryota > Metazoa > Rotifera > Eurotatoria > Ploima > Brachionidae > Brachionus > Brachionus asplanchnoidis. The sequence continues at coordinate 2,387,475 of JAILYF010000016.1, forward strand.
TTTAATTTACAATTATACAATGAATTTAAGAAAAGGTTAAGGTTTTAATTTTATCTAAATTATAGATTTTTTTATTTAAAATTGGAATTTGAAATTTAATGAATAAATTAATAAAATCGGCTTCAGTTGATTTTCTTATGGAATCATTATCAATATTTGATTTGAATATTGAAAAAGAAAAATATTGATCAGTGTGACCATCTCAATTGAAATTAATCGAGACTTCGGAACATTTTTCAAAATTACAGAGCGATTTTCTTATGTTTTTTCTTAACTTATTTATTGTGTATAAATGTTCTAAAATTATTTTTCTAGCTGATCTTTTCGATTCCCGGATGTAAAATTATATACATTTTAAACACTTTATTATATAAACTATTCCAGTAGCATCACTATTAGAATCAAATAAAATAGATAGAGAATAATTTTTATATTTTACACAAAAACTTTTTATAGTAAGTTGACAAATATTACATTCTTGTTTATTGCACTTATTTGAAAAATATTTTTTAGTCATTCAGATTGAATTGAGAACAAAAATTGAACCTAAGTTCTTATAAATTTTATTCACAATCATTAAATCTTTATCTTTGATATAAACTGAGTTCAATTTTACTTTATCAAACGATTCTTTAATTATCTTATTTAACTGTCCAAAATTCTTTTCAAAGTTGATAAAATATTTTAAATTATTATTTTTAGCATTATTTTTAATTTTATATGGTAATAATTCTTCTCTGTTTTTCAAACCTATACTACGACTAATTCCCATAACTTTTTTTAAACTATATCCCGGTTTAACCAGTTGAATTATCAAATTCCTTGTATGAGCCTGAAAATCTATATAACATGTACATATTCTCCTAATCCTTGTAATTAAAGAAACAGGTATATTTTCAAAAATATGATTATGTCGATTAGATATGGGCATTAAATAACAACAAGAGTTTGTTGGTTTAATAAATAGGTCAAAAATTAGTTTTTAGTTAAAGGTTCAAATTCAATAATTAAATCTAAAAAGACTATTGATTCTCCTTTACTTATGTTTAATTTTAAGTATAAAAACTGTGATAATAATTCATCTAAGTCTATCTCAATTAAAGCTACAATGAAAATGTCATAAATGAATCTTTTATAAAGAATAATGCTGCTATTTAAGGAAACTCAGTTTTTTTCTAAGATAAAAAGGAATAAATTAGCGACAGAAGGACCATATTTGCACCTCATTGGAAGTCCTTGCTTCTGTGTATAAAATTCACCATTAAACTTAAATATTCCTCACTTCAAAACTAAATCAAGAATTTTCTTTATTGCCCTAATTTCAAATTCTAAATTTTTAAAATAATAATTTTTAATTAAAAATTCACAAATTAAGTTAGTTAAATGTTCTGGTTTAATATTTGTATATAATGATTCAAAATCGCAAGAGTATAGATGAAGAACATTACAGTTGAATTTAAGACTTTTACAAACCTGGAGAAGTTCCTGTGAATCCTTTAATATTGTTTCACATTTTTTAACAATAGGTTTAAACAAAGTATCAATAAAATTACAAAGTTTTGATGTTGGATGATCTATACAATTAATTATTGGTCTTATCCCAAACTTCATTTTATGGATTTTCGGTAATACTCTAAAAGAGCCTATTTTGCTATTTTTACTAAAAGTTTATTTAAAATCTTTTAGATAAACATTTTTCATTATATAATTTATTAAGTTCATCATTAATACAAATTTCAGTATTGATAAGAGGATTGCGATCAATTTTTTCATATGTTGATATATTATTTAAATGTTCTTTAGCAAGATTTATAAATTCCTCATTAAAAATTAAAATTGTACCTTCATTTTTATCACATTGTAGAACTTTAAAAGGTTTATTTTTAGAAAATTTTTTAAGGATTTAATTTTTAAAAAATCAAAATTAGAAACAAACTTATTTTTTAATTATCTTTTACAATTTTCTAAAATTTCATCTCTTTAAAAAAATGCTTTCTTTCATTTTAGGAATATTAAAATAATAATAATAATAGTAAATTGAGTCATAACAGGGAATCACCCTGCGAGCAATCCAAAACAACTTGAATTGCTATGATGACTGGTTGTGCGTTTGGCAAGAAGGAGTGTGGGACGATGAGTTTTCTAGCTAAGGAAACCCTAGTCCTAGCGTAAACGCTTCTGGGGATTGCGAGGCCTTCGACTCACCGTCTCACTGACTGGGCCATGGTTGGTCGTTGAGGTTAAGGTGGTGGTGGTGTTCTTTCGGGCAAGATGTATGTCGAGGCGGGCCTTGAAGCTGTTAAGGGTTGGAGCGTTGACTGTCGTTGACTGTTGTTACAGGTAGATGCAACTCTGTTTATTTATTTATTTATTGGATTTGGCTTAATTTCGTCCAAGTCTTTATAGAAGTAAATGTACTACTTTATAGACAGCATTTTAGAAGTAAGAAATATAATCAAGAAATTTAAGTTTAAAAAATTTGAAATGAGGTAGGTTTAAAACAAAAAAGTTAACGAAAAGATAGGAAATAAATAAGATAGTATCTAAATAATTATATAAGAGAATGTTAATTTTTTTTTTTTTTTTTTTTTTTTCTTTCAATTCAACAAAATTATTATTCATTTTTTTTTACGTTTTTCAATTGAAATGAAAATAAGAATAACGCAATACAAATGAGATTCAACATCGAAGGACTTCCATAAGGTATTTTCTCTTTTTTTTTTTTTTTTTGGGTATTTTGACAATTCTTTTTTACTTTTTAATTTTGACAAAATTGTTCAATTAATTTATAATTTATATTTAGTATTAGGTACAAATTTAAATCCTAATTTTAATAAAAAAAACAATGTCTCTAATAAAATTAATATCAAAGTTCAATTTACCAAAAGAAAAAACAGATTTATCCAATTTGTAAATCAGTTTTGGACAGTTGTTCAAGGTCAAAATCTTCTATTCATTGTAAAAGCCGATGGAAAATTTTGGTATCGTTGGTCATTAGGAGCCGGTCTTGACTGATAATTTTGAAAATTGGACATAGGTGCATAATCATAATAATAGGGTGAAGAATCATTCGTATGGTAAAATTGTCTTTGAAAATGATTGAGTCGAAATTTGTTAATTCTATCTGTTTCAAATCTATAATTGTTCGTTTGGTAATTGCCATATAAATTTCTTAAATTTGATAAGCTTCGGGTAGTTGAGTATTTCCGATTAAAATTATAATTAAAACTTTCTCTATGTTTATTATAATAGTTAAATATTTTTTTTCTTTATTGAATTCTTCCATGATTGACTACTTTATCGTTCTTAATTCTTTGATTATTTAGATTTTTTTGGCTATTTTGATATTGATAATTATTGACTTGATTTAAGATTGGTCTTTTTTGCTTTGAGTTAAGTAGTAGTTTTTGAACTATTATTTACTTTCATAGATTGTTTTGTTTGATTAGACTTCTTGTTTTGATCAATATTTTCTTCGGATTTATATTTTCTAATATGCTTTGGCCTGTTTGTGTTTTTTGGTAGAATATTCTACTGAAAATATTTTGAGCTATTTTGATTATTTGAAGCATATCTGCCTTTTGCATTTGATTTTTGACTTGATTTTTCAATTTGTTTCGCAATGATAGGTCTAGCTACCACTCTAGTTGGTTTCTCATGTGAATCGTTGAAATCGTTTTCTTTTTCTTTAATGACAACTTTAAAAAGGTAACTAATCAATTATCTTTTTCATCATCAGGCAAGTTGAGTTTCTATTTAGACTCTTTAATATTGTTCCTTAACTCTTTTATTTGGCATTTTAATCTATTAATCGATTCGTTCATTATTTCTATTTGACATTTTTTAATTATTTTGTTATAATTTTCAACAAACAATGGGTCGTAATTCAAGAATGGAGTTGGAAATTTGTCGAAGAATAGTTGATTTGGAGTAGTTTCATTATCGATGTGAAAGTTCAAAAGTTTTAGATTATTTTTCTTAATGAGTAGACGACGAATCCAATGTTTAATATCCTTAAAATTACTTTCGTCTTTGAAATAATCGACAATTTGTCGCATATCTTGAACCCTAACCTGGACCAACCTTCAGAATAAAAATAAAAGAAACAAAAAAATTAAAAATATATTTAAATAACGTAATTGCTCGATTTTAGTGACATGTAACTATGGTTGGGTATTCGGCTATAGTGACATGTCACTATTTATCGAACATTGATTTTCATTTTGACCTTTTTCGACTAATGCGACACGTCACTTTAGTCGAAAAAGGCCTAAAAATGACGATTTTTACAAAATTTAGTGTCTAAGTTAGTGACATGTCACTATAGTAAAAAAAATTTTAAAATATCGTTTAAAAATTGTAAATTATGAGTAAAAAGTTTAGTTTTGATAGATTTGTTTTTTTTAATAAATATAACAACATCAATTAATATATTTGGATAATAATCCATTCTTGTAATATACAAAAATGGCCACAAAAATATTGTTAAAAGGTATATAAATTGTATTGTATATTAAAAGGGTGGATATTAAATACCAAACTTTTTTTTCTATATATATATTATAAAATTCTTATTCATATGGATTTTTTTCTGCTGATTCAGAAAAATATTAATATTGAACTTTATTTAGCTAAAATTAAAAAATAAAATAAGTTAAAATTAAACTTTATTTACAGCGGTTCTAATAAAAACGTAGCGGCATAAACCTGCCGGTCATGCCGTCAGACAGAACTGTCCGATCTAGGTGTTCAATACTTTATTTTAGAAAAAAATTTATTTATTTTTATCAAAAATTAAAAAAAAAGACTTAATTTTTTTCATATGAGGATTTCTAAATGAGAGCTAATTATCCAAAATGAGTTTACTATTTTGAAATCTTTAAGTAAAATATTGCCCAACTAGAAAATTCTCAGATGAAAAAATTAAACTTCTTTTTCAATTTATAATAAATAATAAATAATAAACATCTTAAATAAAAGTGTATAAAATATTGAAGGTCTGGGTCGTCCGGCAATATCCGAAGGTGTGGACGGCTAGGTCGGAACGGCCGGCGGGTTGGGTTGGATGGATCGGCTAGGTTGGTCGGACGGGTCGGCTGGGTTGGTCGGACGGATTGGTCGGCTAGGTCGGCCGTGTAATCCGGTTGGGACGGACGGGTCGGAGCCGCAAACAGGCCTGGACGGACGGCCGCTGCGGTTGTTGTTTGGACGCGGCTTTTTTAGCGTTACATTTTTATTAGAACCCTGTAGTTAAAATTAAATTAAATTCTTTATCTCAACGTACTTGTTTTTTTATCCTATACATATTTCCAAAACTTAATATATTTCAAAAAATTAATTTTAACATAAATAAGTAAATAAGATGTTAAAATCGAAAAAAAAGCAGGATAACCGAATATGTCGTGCATATTCAATGGAATTCAAAAGAGCCGCAATTAGGCATTACGAAACAAAACAAAATTAAACTTATAGTTTTATCCTTAAATTTTAAGTTAGTTTATTGATTCTATAAAAAGGGATTGATTGTTTTAATTGGTAAATAAACACGCCTTTACATGAGAAACTTAAATAAATTAATTTTTTTACTTATAATTTTTCAAAGATTGTCTTGGGAATTTTATTTAATTGGGTGTATGTAATTTCCTGTTCATGGAAAATTCTGAACATTCTTAACATAATTTAAATAAATTAAATTTTTTGTCCTAATTAACTTTCGAAATTTCCAGGTCGAATTTTTTTCCAGATCACCAGCACCATCAAAGTCGCATATTTTTTAAAATAGTACTGGACTCAGACATTTTTTAAATGCATAGCTATTTTAAATCTAGTTCCTAAAAAGATGTCTGTTTTTCACGTGAAAGATGTTAAAACTGGATTTGTGTGGATTTGTTTGCCAAAGAGTTTCAAACAATTTTATTGTCCAAACAGTAAATGACATAAAAATATTTTGGAATTTTTAGATAACAGCTTTTTTTAATTTTATAGGTCAATTTCTGATATTATATTCTTGCATAAAATTCGTTAATTACTTTCTTGTTATTCAGACAAAAACTAATAAAAAATAACTAAATTATTTAAAAGATCATTTTTAAGCCTTTTTTTTGACTATAGTGACATGTCGCTAACTTAGACACTAAATTTTGTAAAAATCGTCATTTTTAGGCCTTTTTCGACTATAGTGATATGTCGCATTAGTCGAAAAAGGTCAAAATGAAAACCAGTGTTCGATAAATAGTGACATGTCACTAAAATCGAGCAATTACGTTAAGATAAAATAATATAAAAAATAAATAAAAAGAAAAAAAGATAAATAATTTATTTAGATTCGAATTAATATTCAATCGTTGAAAAACTCGGTCTAGTCGAATATAGATACCATGAACCATGATTCACCTATTATGCAAACAATTCTTGTTCTCTGATTTTGTGAACTATGAGTTCACCTAAATTTTTTTGTTCAAAAGTGAACCAAAATAAAATTTAGAGATCAAATTTCAAATTTCGTGAACAATTTTTAGATTATGTGAACAAATCGAATAAAGTTATTTAATAGAATGCCTAATCCTCAAAACTGATATAAAGATAAACAATTGAATTCAATAATTAAATATAATTTTTTGTTTTTTTTTCAATTTGAAGGAGCTTTATAAATAGCATATGCTCTGATAAAGTTGACCTAGAATTACCCATTCCTCAATATTTTTTCTAAATAGATCAAAAAATATCAAATTAGATTGACTATTTTTAGGTTATGTGAACAAATCATCTGAATATTTAAAATTTTTTATTTTTATTTTATTTATTTGTTTTCTTACCGAGCTAGAGCTCCTTCAGAATAAATTAAAAAAACTGATTTACACATTTCTATGCGGTAATTAGTGAAGCCGACTTTTAGTTCATTTTGAAGCAGAAGTTTGGCTGATTTTTCGTCTTTTGTTTTGATTCTTATCACAGGTATTGTCTTTTCTCGCTTTTTTTTTTGTATAATCTGTGTGCTTCGCAAATATTATGTCTATCTAATAGATTAGTTTTGAAAGTGTCGTTGGTTATGTCGATCGAGAGGTCAAATCCTCTGATTGCGAATATTTATTCTATATCTCCTGTAGTTGCTTTACTGATGCCTGTAATAAATGAATTTTTTGGCCATTCGTGCGTTTCAAGGTGTTTGATTGTATATATGTCATCAGTGATAATATAAAGTTGACCATTTTTGTTCTTAATAAATCCTTTTTTTATTTGTGAGGAACGAGCGGCGCGTGACTAGCATTTTAAGCAAAGACACACGTGAATAAAAAACAAATACTGAATACAGTAGAAATTCGATTATATGTAATTCGGTTATATGTAAATTTGATTATATATAATTTCAAAAATCGCCACTGACACTCTTTTTGTCTTATGTTTCTAGAAATTTTTAAATTTGTCCCGTTCACGATCTAATTCTTGGAAAGTGCTAATTTTCCTTAATTGATAGATAAAACCACTCTTTATACTAATTCCGCTACTATACAATGATAATGATTATACTTTCTTATTTTTTGACACCTGGTTTTTCTTGTTTTTCTTGATTTTCTGATTTCCTGGAACAAAGAACGTCTTTTCTTTCTTCTGGTATAAATAAAATGAAAAGCTTAAATATATATCCTCTTAAAATTTTGATAAAAAATGTACCAAACTAAATCTCGAAAAAAGGCTAGAACTGAAGACGAGTGTTCTACCCCACCTTCTAAAAAAACACTTTGCTCAAAAAGAAGAAATAATCCAAAAAATTGGTTCCCTTCAAATTGTACATCTTTGATTCAGCCTATGGATTAAGGTCCAATTTCAGTTTTAAAAAAAAAATATCGTCACAAATTACTCAGTTCAGTTGTTGGCTCATCTGAACAAAATATCCAACTAGCTGTGAAAAAAATCAACATCAAACAAGTAATCGACATGGTTGACGAATTATGGAAATGGATTCCAAAAGATCACCTCAAAGCATCTTGGCATAAGCTAAATTTAAATCTTGAACAGTCGGTGACTATGGAAGAAATTGATTTATCAACAGTTAAATCAAAATTAGAAGATTTAGATTTAAAAATCAATGACATCGAGTTATCAAACTGGCTCAACAACGACTCAAACTGCTCTGGATACAATTTAATGTCTGATGATGAAATTGTTGAATCAGCAAACAATTTAGCCAATTCAAATGGGGACGATCAAGACTCGAGTGTTGAGTCGGATATGGAAGCAGTGCAACACCAAAGCAAACAACCTCGCGTATCAAATACGACTGCATCAATGGCTTGTGATGATTTGATCAATTTTTGCTTAGATCATGATATTGATACAACACCATTTACTTCTTTAAAAAAATTTGCTTTAAAAAACAAGGAACTAAGTATAAAACAAAGTTTGCTTAGTCGATTTTTTAAACCTAAGTCACCCGCTAAGACTTCTGGTCCTCAAACAAGCAACCCTCAAAATATTTCTTCAATTTCCATTGTAAAACGTAGCCTAAATTTTTAAAAATTTTAACTTTTATACTTTTTTATTCTAATTCAAACTTTTTTTTAAAATAAAATCTTATGTAAAAACCCTCTTTTTTAATTGTCCAAAACTTTTTCATCAGACAAAATTTGTGTCTACAGGTCTATTCGATTATATGTAAAATTCGATTATATATAAGACCAAAAAGTTTTTATGTAAAAAAAATTACATATAATCGAATTTCTACTGTAGTTATTAAAAATTCTGGACGTAAATCGCCAATACACTATACAATTAGAAAAAAATTCTCATGGATTTTCTTAATAAAAATTTTTGACAGACATTAATAAAAAATATTCAGATAAAACTTAACATTTTGAATATTCTCGCTAAATGACATTGTAATAAGGATAAATACACACTTAACTCAAATAAAGCATAAAAACATTCAACTTATACTCTTATAAAATACCCGAAGCACAGCTTTATATGTGAGTAACGAGAAGTTAGATTATTAGTTAAAGTAGCAGCAGTTCACACACACAATTCTTGACAAAATTGAAATAAAAAAAATTAGTAAAAAAATTATTATTTAATTATTTCGTTTTTGTATAATTGAATAATTTAGTTGTTGCATAATTGAAAATTATGAAAAAAAAACTTATTGAATAAAAATAAATAAAGAATAAAAAATAATTATTGACTTAAATTTTTTAATTGTCTCATTTATAATCAATCTCATTCTTTTCTCTTCTTCTAATCTTGGCGGTAAAGATTTTGATTTAGATATTTTTTGTAATCGTTCAAGTGTGAAAGGCATTATTAAAAAATCGGTAAATTTTTTCAAAAATGAAAGAGCAACAAACGTGAGACCTAAACTTTGTTCTTTTTTGCCTAGATCAATCACAGCCTTTTTGATGGTTTGTCCTTGAGACTCATGAATTGTTAAGGCATAAGACAATCGGATAGGGTATTGTGTTCAAACTCATTTTTTAAAAAATAAATAATTAAAAATTATTTTAATGTTATATCAAATATTTTCAGGGATAAATCTTTATTTAATTATGTGTATTTTCGTTTGCTTTTTTTTCGATTTTCAATTCGCACACTCACATTGCTTAGAAAGCTCGTCACGACCACTCGTTCCTCGCAATAAAAACATTCAATTAATACTCTTTTACTAAAAAGTCTCTTAATAAAACATTTTACAAAAATTTATCTTTATTCGGTTTCTATTGATAATGAGTCAAAAACGCAAGCCTTTTCCAACTAAACTCTGCTGAGGCTATTACTGATTTCAACAAATTAACAATTGACTTAAATAAGGTATCAACAGAATCAATTGAAATCAATAGACTTTACAAACTCAAACATTCAAATGATCCAACAGCGCACACGGATTTAAAAAAAAAAGGTGAATGTCTTAGACCGTATGCCTTAAATAATTATGGGTTAAATTACCCTTATATTGAATTAGATAGTATAAACTTAAACGTTGACTTCCTTCATGACGATAGTTATTAAACTTATGTACCAAACAGTGCACCACCATTACAATTAGTCGGATCTGGTTATAATACACATTCTACTCAAAATAATTAAAACCCATCATCTCAAATCCCCCAAGCTTCACCACTCATCAATAACTTCAAAAATTCTAGGTTGAACAATAATAGACCACTCAAGAGATTAAATTCAACTGAAGAAGACTATGATGAATTATTATCATCAAGAAAAAATTAGTAAACAAAAGTCAAAAAACAAAATAAAACATAATCTTTTATTTCAATTAAGTAAATCGAACCTTTAATTTTTTTTATTAACGATATAAAATAAATCAAATTTTTTTTTATGTTTTATTGTATAAAATAGATTAGAAAATAATTTAAATTAATTTTGTTTCACCCTAAATCTTTTATAATGATTTAATCTCTAGTACTTTGATTGTGAAGTAGAGTATTTCTTATCAAAATAATTTTTCAACTCCCCTTATAGACATTCCAAATATCTCCTCTCTTGCTAAAGTATTCACACCATCATCATAGTAGTTATAAGAAACAATGAACCAAAAATCATTTCCAAAACCACAAAAAGACCTTCAGAAGTAAAAATAAAAATTAGATAATTTTAAAAAAATTGATTAAATGTTAATTAGATTCATAAAGAAACTGGTCAACAAAATAAACGCTTAAGATCTAATAATTCTCTAGAAATGACGCCAACTTTAGCTGTAATTGACAGACTGTATTTTTTTCACACCTTTTTAAAATTTTTTATTCCAATTAGTCCCTAAAAGAAATAAACAAAAAAAAAGAGTACAAGATGTAACCACTGTTTTGGAACTGATCATGTTAGAATTTCTTCCATTAATTGTCTGAAAAATCCAAAAAACCAAATTTCAAATTTCAAACTAGACCCCAATTCCACAAACTCTATCAAAATAAAAAAAAAAGAAATTTAAACCATGAATTTAGTTTAATAGTTATCAATTTTTTTATTTTATAATTTTGAATCGATAGAAAATTAAAGTGATTGGTTGTTTATACCTAAATCGATAAAAAATTTAATTAATTGGTAGTCTAAACTTAAATTTATTGATTCAAAGTTAACTTGACTATTAATTGAATTAAAACTTATTGATCTCATAATTAAAGCAACACCAAAAATTATCTCAACGACTTTGATTCTGTTAAAAATGGACCTTTTCATCAACAACTATGGGTAATTGAAAAACTAAAAAAATTTCACACCGAAATGGATGGTTTAAAATAGTTCTACTGTGAAAATTGTCATGAGCTTTGGCCTTCGAAAATTAATTATTGTCTACAATGTAGCAAAGATAATGTTAAATATTCTAAGTTAAATTACATGGTACCGGCAATTGACGATCTTGACCTTGAGACTAAAAAGGCTTTTGAAGAGTTAACCGTAGTTGAAGAAATTTTAATATCACCCATCCTTGTTCAAATGAGTTATTTAGACTACAAGGCGGTGCTCTAAAAAGTAGAGGCTACTGTGCCAATTTTTCACAAGATATTCAGCCGATTGCTTCCTAATTGCCTCGACTACCAAAAGACATTCCTTTAATTATTCTAAAGAAGAAAGATCAAAAGAATAACACATGAAATTTTATTGTAAAAAAGAATCGTGTTTTGACATGTCTCAATTAAACAGATGCTTTATGCTCTATTACATTTCAAAAATTGTTCCTTAACGGTGCTGGTGATCCAACAAGAAGAGCTAGAATGAAAGACGTTTCAGAGGCTTTAGGTCTTAAACATCTAATGAAGTCAGTTGCAAAAAGTTATAAAAATAACGAATTCTATTATGCATAGGCGAAACATCAAAGGTTTAAATTTTGGGCTTACGATAGATTACGAAGACATCGGAGTTTAGAGCAGTGTATAATGTTCTTAAAGCATAATGTACACGAACCTAACTTAACTATCAAAGATTTGAAAAATATGATTTATACATCCCAAAGTGATTTATTAATGGTTAAACTGAGTGCATATTCCTCTAACATAGCTGGCTCTGACGCAAATTGGTACAAACGAAGAGGAGAACTCGAAGCTACCATTGAACAAAAAAAACAGCAACGGCTATTTTTACTTTTAGCTATCCAGATCATCACTGGGAGGAGCTTCACCGATTAATGCCTGGATCAAAAGCACAATCACAGTCTGAAAAATATAAAAACTAACTTGACAACCCACATTTAGTTGACTGTTTTTTTAGCTATAGGCTTAATAAATTTCTTAAGGTAGTTTTTGACGATATTTTCGACTGCGACAGGAGATGGCATCGCTACGAGTGGCAGTCCAGATCTGCAATTCACGCCCATGAAGCTGTAAAATTAAAAAATGACCCAGACCTCGTTAAATTTACAACTCAATTTTATATAGGTCGTTTAGCTGAAAAAAAACTAGAAAACAAAGAGTACGACACAGAAGAAATTTATAATAACTTGGTGAATGATATCGAGAGGGGTAGAGATTCCGAACAAAAAATAAAAACATAAACCGATACCTTGATTAGTGCTTTGAATTCA